>OZ020529.1:18247474-19617974 GCA_963971445.1 Ornithomya chloropus
CTAAGGTTGTGCGTCATTATTAAAAATTTACAACCACCGGAAAGGGGCCTTGAAAGAACCTTATCGTAAACTTCAATGCGACCTGTGCGAGAGCTACCATTCTAAACCTTGTACCCAACCTTAAACATTGAGGCTCTTAATAAAGCCAATCACCCACTGAACCCATTACATTACATATTATGTTCCTATACAATACGACCGATCTTTACCTACTCTAAAGGTATTCCATGGATAAACTCCAAAGACGTCGCTTTCTTCTGGTGAAACGTTATAAGCTGTTACCCATCATCCCGTACAATTAATTCTATAAATGTTTGATGTTAAAGAAATTGAAGCAAAAATCAAATTTCGCACCGATTTTCTATTCTTTCGGTGCATAAAAGCCCGCATCGTTGGCAAATTTTATAAACTTGGCATCCCTTAAATAGTCGTTCCCACACACAATTTCTCTCTCTCTCTCTCTCTCCCTCTATCTCATTTATTTTACATATTCTTTACAAGATGTTAATGCATTTTTATTTTATTCTTGCCATTGACATAGAAACATATACAAAGTAGAATTTTTTGGCAAATTTAGTTGAAATACAAAAACTGACGTGAAATGTTTAAATATTTCATAATGATTTTAAGTGAAATTCATTAGTAATTCAGTCAGGTAAACGAAATGAAAATCTTTAAATGATGACGCAATTAAACGGTACCACTACAAAAAATTTAATGAAAAATGTAAAACACCACAAAACTTAGCAAGAATTACCGTAATGAAGGGAATTAAATATAAAAGCCTTTCCTCGAAACATACAAACACGTATAGGCAACAATTTGTTCCCGCAACCATTGTGTATTGACGAGGGAATGAATATGTACAAATGGAGTGTGTGTTGTTGTTAATATATTTCCAGTTTAATAAAAAGCCTAATATATATTAATAAATGAACTTTATACGAGTTTGTAATAAAATAATTACGTGCATGAGTTTTGTTTATAACAATAACAACAACAATTTACTGTACGTGTACCCGCGAATACGTGTTCATGCACAATATTCGTTTTCTACATTAGAACGTGCACACATGTATTTGCTTTCATTAATTAATGCCAAATTGCGGATATTGAACAACTGTGAACATTTAAATTTAGTTCACGTCCATTTATTCCGGCTTTGAACAAAACTGAAAACGGAAATGTTACACATAACACATGCTCACGTATATTCCCGCTCTCTGCTTTTTCCCATTTCGTTGAACCTTGCAAAATAATAACGTTTGTGATGAATGTTTAACCAATGCAGGGGCTTAAGGTTCTTAACGAAACTGGAATTGTTTCGAAATTCAATCAATATTGCAAGAGTAGATAAACAAGTTAGCAAATAATTAAAGCGTTCGCGTTGATGATGGCGTAATTATTAATCAAGCCTTCATGTATTAATCCTTTGATATGTTATGTAATCTTGTGGAAGACAAGAAATGTTGCTACCCCACTAGTGAGTGGCTATTTTGTGACTCATAAGCAAGTAAAGAAACATCCACAATTATTTTCTTAAGCGATTTAACCACGTCCATCTGTCCATATTGTTTGAAGGAACAAACGTTATATTTGGTTTTGGCCACATTCTTATAGCATTAAGCGAAAGTTATATTTTGGCAAAGATTTTTATGTATTTTAGGCTGAACACTAACGGAATTTCGGATCGAAAAACTTAAACCTTAAAACTCTAAAATATGTACCTCTTTTCAGATTTTGTCCTCCAACCGATTTTGCCCAACTTCAATACCAGCCTACAAGAGTCTACAAAAACAACCAATATTTCTGCCAAGTTTGAAGACAGTTTCCCAACAACCGAGTTCGGTAGAATGTTTACCACACAAGCACGGATCAAGAATATATATACTTCGTAGAGTCTCTGATGCTTCTTTCTGGCGGTTACAAACGTTTTGACAACGTCAGTAAATCTCCGAGCCAAGGTGGTGAGTATAAAAAGGAGGACTATCCGTCCGTCCTTAAATCAAACTTCATGGAAATATATTGTAAACTATAACCTAAGTTGATTAGATTAAATAGGATTACTGTGTGCGAGCCCATCTCGTCCCAAAGAGTAGTTGATAATTGTTCCAAGCTACATTTTTTAATTATCTAATGTACGCACACATTTGTCCATTATTTATTTTCATGTCATGCATAAACCAAAAAATCCATTTATCTATCAATTGTTGTTTGTTTAACTGCACTCACAAATAGAGTGAACGTCATGTGACCATGATAACTGATAGGTGGTGGTGGCATACGATAAACGTTTCATTATATTGTTCCAAACAAGTATACGAGTGGTAGTGAGTATTTTTATATCGCCACATTGCAATGGCAGGAATATTAAGTTTGTTATTCCGTTTGCAACATCTAGAAAAAGCCTCTCGATAAACTATAATTACTTGTGCCACATAACAGCGACCATAAAAATACCGCAGGATTGATCGCGCCTGCTTTTCTTAATCAACATCAAAAGTAGATTTTGCGATGTCCGTCTGTCCATTTGTGATATTCTCCCTTGCAATATTTTTCGTTTTATTAGTACCTTCTAGAAAGATAAGAAAGGAAGATTAAGGCATTCAATATTTGTCTTGAGCCAATTACTTTTTATACCCTCCACATAAAATGGGGTATACAAACTTTGTCATCCCATTTGCTACACCCGGACTCAAAAACTGAGTCTCGGTCTAGACATGCTTGTCCGTGCGTTCGTGTATTCGTGTTTCTAAAATGATAGAATGAAAATCGATTATATGCCATCCCCACAATCGACAAAAATCTACATATTTACCGCAAAAATGTACGCATGAAGTGGAAATTCGGTACCGATGTACCAATATGACAGAAATGTCTGTTATCCGACTACGCCCACAATCAATAAAAATATATTTATCTGGTCGGATAACAGACACATCTACGATTTTCGAAAAATCTTCTTCAGCGTACAAGTCGATTTTTAAGGTGACAGTAATACATACTTGCCACGCCTAGTGTGGAGGGTATTTAAGATTTGGCCTAAGTCACATTTAGCTCTTTTACGTGTTTTTATTTCTGTTTGTTTTGGTTCTTCCTTTTTACATTCTTTATGACAATAATCATTTATTACGTTTCCTATTTTCATCTCTACATCATACTTTCTTCGAACAAATCATTGTTCTCTGGATTTAACCGTACCCCTCTGTTCCGTATTGTTTAATTGCAAGAGATTCTCATTTACGATACAACACAACATACATCATACGAGTGTGTACGTACAATAAAAATGGCCTTTCTATATAAAAGATAAGTATTAATGTGTGTGTCGTTCCCATGAAAGTGACCGCAACAAAGGTTTTTCATTCTATGTACAATATAATACGTTCGTCTTTACATTGGAATTGAAAAGAAACACGATTGCGTGTGTGTGTGTGTGTGTGTGCAAATTGTTAAATGCATAACATTATTAAAATTAATGGAAACTTTATTGTTTATATTTTTTAATGGATATATTCTTATCAAGGTAAACGATATAAACGTTTTATGTCCATATGTCTGCTTTTTATTTAATTAATTAATCAGTAACATAAGATCGACATTTCATTTAATTAATTCAATATATCCGACATGTTATCTAATACACAATAACGAAAACCTGATATATTGAAAAAACAACAACAAATATTTGGATTTAGAGATTGCGATTAAACATTTAAATGAATGCATGTTCAACGTTTGTTTCTTACGCATTGCCCAACTATGCTGTAAAATCTAAAGTCTATCAACGGATTAAGCGGTTGTTTGTAACTTCTAATCGACTTCATATGGACCTATGGATATTTCAACTTCTCCCCATTTATTCATCAATCTGTCTGTTTATTTAAATTGATATGAAGGCACTCCTTGATCCCTTGGAACCCTGCTGGAAAAGGACCGAAACGAGCTACTTTAGGATTATATGTAATGAAAAAAAGTTGTATTTGGTTTATTAGAACAAATCTTGACTACGCAGAGTATTGCATTAAATATTGATTATACATTATGGCAGTGGTCTTAAGGCAATTTTTATATGAAATCTTGAACTATTCTTGTCCTTGTTCTTGTCCTGCAAGAAAAGGACAACATTTTGTTAAATCCTTTCGGGTGGGCTGAGTTGTATGAAAAAAGCGCAAAAACTGACCTTTCTTCACTTTACAGCGACTTAATAGTTTAAGGGTCTTTTCTTGAGATTTGCTTTCAACAGCAGGGTATTGGACGCATACCCAGAGAATTTGCCATTTGGACCATTAAATTTCATTTATTTTTTTCCCAGTTATTAGACCATGTTTTTTTCTTGTGGAATATATTTCCTGTAGCTGCAGATTTTATAATGCTGGTATTTCCTGTACTATACGCGGTAGTACATCGTTTAATAATAAAAGTTTTCTACATAAGTATATACGTTTATAAACCTACATAATACTCATGAAAATCGTGTTTTTTTTCTTTTAATGCAAACGATTTTTGCAAGCGCAGCATTCGTATGTTTTTCTGTTTTTTCTATTTTTTAATAAAGAACAAGAGAAAAGAAATGTTTCCTTTTTGTGATAGTAAAATATTATAAATATATTTCATACATATATGCGGTTAGTATGTTAGTGCAAACATAAATGTATGTATAAAGGGTACATGGTGGTTTAATATATTTCGCCTTTGTAGCTCCCAGAGTTAATGTTGTTTATTACACTTCACGTTCACTTCCTTTATAAATAAAAAATGAACAAAAGCATAAAGCTGCAACAAAAGAAACGAAATACATTTAAATTAAGCAACATAACGCAAAGCAAAAAGCAAAAAAAAAACGGCCAAAAGTAAGAACCCCTCGGTTTTTGTTTTTCTCGGCAATAATGTGGCAACACAAATGAAACGGATGTACGCTTATCACACACGTACATATAAATATTCGGTTCAATTCCGTTGCAACTCTTTCTCACCGCTAGCTCTACCTGCTCAAATAAAATATCATGCATTATCATTATCAACATCGTCATCATCATTAAAAACATGTACGTACGTACGTGCGTATACGTACAACATTCGCCAACATACCATCTATAAAAAAGTGAATGGCTGTATAAATTTATGCGTGTTATATTATGCTTATATGCCCTGCTTGTTTCTTGTGCTTGTACGTATAGTACAGTGGTGCGTGAGATGATTTTTGTGTGATTAAAAAATGCCTAAAAGCGCAATACCGCACCATACCAAACCATACCATTTTAACAACAAAATAACAGCTGTTGTTATTTAATGCTATGCTGTGCGGTTTTGTGCTGTGCTGTGTTGCGCTGTTATACTTGAAGTCTCGCCTAAACGAAATATTGTTTAAGTTTGAAGAACTGTCGGTCGGTCTTTCCCCCTTTTTCGTGAAATTCACCAAAATTACTTTTCTCAGTCTATTTAAATATCCCTGCACCATTCCTAAATATCAAAAAAGTAGGAATTTTTAAGAAAAGCAATTAAAAAGCAAATAAACGAAGGATTTTTTTGTTTGGTTTAGGTAAAATTTTAAAAACACTTCACCCTCAAGATCACTAAAGCCCACAACGTCTCACTTTTTGTAAATTCATTCATCTAATAAACTATATAAACTTCTTCTCCCAGAAGAGAAAAAACTAAAACTTGCTCAGACCAAATCTCTTCGGGGTGTACACATATGTGTTAAGGTGAAGAGTTTCTTTAAAAAATTGTTCATTTGTCAAGGGCATGTCGTTTGACCGGTTCTGCTCAATTTCACTACAAAATAGTGCGCACTTGGGCCAAATTTTTCTAATGACTTACACACACAGAGACGGACCGACACATATTCAGAATATGTATACTCTGTGCCTCCTTCTGGGCGTTGCAAATGTTTTGTTAAACTGATATACATATATATAATAAAACGACTGTTTCTTGCTTAAAAGCATATTTTTCTACAAAATATAAAAATATTTCAGAAATTATTACTTAAGCGCTAAGTAGTCAGACGTACAGGCCATCATTTTCACATCGATCCAGAAAATTATTCTACAAAGATTTGTAGAATAAACATTTAAACAAGTGTGTCCATCTATTTGTAGGCCTGCCTTTCTAATCTGTCTGTCTGGCTTTTTTCTTTTTCTTTTTGCAACCTTCTCATCCGTGGGATTTTTTAACTGGCTCTCTTTCTCTCTACCTAACTATCTTTTGGTCCGACTTTTTATCTGTCTATTCATGCGTTTTTATCTTCGACCTACCGGCATTTTCTGACTTGATTTTTGCGCGCGTATGATTATGAAATCGTCTCTCTCTTTAAACATACATAGCGTCCTAATAATCATTTATTTGGATTCTTCTTATTATCTTTCTTAAAATATACCTGAAAACAAAGCACAGTATTTATACACTTTCTTTTATAAATATTTGAATATAATTTTTGCGATGATTTGATATTTATTTTGTTCGTTTGTTTTTCTCTTCACTATTTATCTTTCATTAACAGCCAAACAAAATTAACCTCATTAGCGTAAAGTTTACTTAACATTTCGCATACTGTTTACCCACAAAAGGAGAAGAAAAACAAAACTGAAGTACGGACATACATTTCAAGAGGAAAATGTGGCGTAAATTTTTGGAAATCACAAATCATTATAGAATTGTACGTGGCATGCTGTCTTATGGCACATTATGGCCATGCGGTTCTCTGATCGAACAGACCCTAGTGGAGCAGCGTACATTCCAAACATATGATTGGAAGAAATGCTTCAGGTGGGTTGTGGAAGATATACGTGTAGGTATTAAAAATATCTTGCAGTGTACAACCAAGTAAGAAATTAGACACTTGAGTAAAATAATTAACACCTTCCTTTTGCAATCTACTCGAGAAAGTCTTGTGGCAACTACTCAGCACGTAGGCAGTATGTGTACACAACTTTGTAAAACAACGTGTGCAAATGCTATTGTCAATCAAGCATGACTGTATAAAACCAAGTTCGAATACAAAAAAAAATATATATTTTCTACCGTAATTTGTCGTTCAGTTACCGAAAAGCTTTGTCATTATAGAAAATTCATTATAAGGAAAGATATTCTGGAATTAATCCAAGTTGCTCCAATTCAGAACACTTGATATTTAGGTTAAGTAAATGAGGCAACAATTAAAAATTATCCGTTTCCGTTTACATTAAATAGGTAGCGCCCCTAAGTAAAAACATTACCATACACGTTTAACCGGAAATCTTAAAAATTACGAAAATTGTTAATACGTATAATGTTATACGGACGGACAGACGCACTTTATTGACTGTTTCTTAAACACTAGGTTTGGATTTTAAGTTACAAACAAATGTACTGCAGCGTGCACCACAATTATTATACTATTATAAGTAATTCAACTTGTACAATATTTCTTTTGATATTTTTCTTCTTAATGGTATATGGGTCTTGCTAATTATGTGGTTAAACAATAACAACAATTATAATAACAACAACACTAGATTTAGTGTATTTGGTTTCTTTTGTTTGGGTCCCGCCATGTATTGTTGGGTACGTGTAGCTAATATGATGTGGCCCCGTTCAGATATCAAATCTGCCATGTGCAAAGCCTTTACCGAACAAGTGGCATACGATCCATTTGCCATTGCCGCTTTTTTTTTTACAATGACTCTTATGGAGGGTAAAACTGCCGTTGATGCCAAGCGGGAGGTAATTTTATTTTCTCATATTCATTGTTTTCTTTTCATTTCCTCCAACATCTCACCATGCCATCCATATCTTTCAATCATTCCAAGTGCTTTGTATTATAAGTAATGTAAAGTAAAACAAGTAACAAAACTAACTTTAGTTTGTACCAAACTTTAGATATCCTCCACGTCTACCAACTTACAAGTCGGATTCCTTGCCAAGTATGATTTTTGGTAAATTGTGGGTGTGTCTACTATCTGACCATGCCCATTTTTGGTACATTAAACATCTCAACTTTTTAGATAAATTTTCGTTCCTTATATGAAGACTTTTGTCAATTGTGGGCGTGACACTTAATCGAATCTAAATAGAAATACGTGTACGGCTTGATACCTAAATTTTTGCGACCGTAAGAGTTTTAAGAACACACACTTATAGAGAAGGATGTTGATGCCATTAGTTTGTGGGAGTCCCTGAAACCTCCCTCTGGTCTTTGCATACGAAATGACAATCTTATTATATATACCCACATCTTACGTGAAGGGTATAAAAAAAGAAATATACAAGGAATGACATAAAAATGTTCTATCCAAGTATTTAATAACCGAGCGACTGTGGCATATTCTGTTATATTTACACATGCACACACACGTACACATATTATGGTAGTGGTATGATTGTGTGTGCACGAGTTTTAATATTTAAACACTTCCATTAAATAAACATACTTCTGAATAGCTATAAACTACATTACATACATACATATTTAGGTGTGTGTGGTTAAGTATTTCTTCTTCATTTATTTTACAAATTTAGTGGATGACAGCAATGAACGTGTTTTAGTAAAAGGAAAACAAAATACTTTTAGTTAAATTCATTCCTGTTTGAAGTGCTGTGAAGTTGTGCTTAAATGACGTATAGTAAAAAATATTCTCCTTATGGTTTTAACACAACAAACAAACCGACTCGAGTACCTATAGCATACAAAGCTTATGCACCAACACACACCAAGCCCAACCTTACCGTAGCGAACGAAGCAACATTACTAGACTATGCAAACACAAACGCACAACCACACACACTTATTCTCTCATACTTGTCAAATACAATCGTCTGTCTTTTGCATTATTTGTCCAATATGTTCAATGACGCCATTTGTGCAATTTCAATGGCAACACTTGTGTAAATTTTCCTGAAATTCTCATTTAAGATGCATTGTATAAAAGAAGGCATACATGTGGGGTATATGCACAAAGAAACCTACACAGTAACAATTGTTATTAAGGCTATTCACAGAAGATAATTTGACATTTACAGTGCGAGCACATTCACTCGGCAAAGTACTTATTCGTTATAACTCATTTATAAGTTGGTTACGTGAGCTCATTACAGAAACCAGAATAATATTTCTCCTGCTTATCATATTTTGCTCCATTTGATATTCTTATATAAAAAGAAGGAAACGTCATCTTATTAGGCACGTGTCTGTAATTACTAAGCACGTAACCATGGACAAGAGTTTCATGTACTGCGCAGAACAAGTTAAAGTGATGAGATATAAACCCAATCAAACAAATATAATAGAAACAGTCACGTGTTTTCCGTCCGTCAGTCTTATTTTACAATTTCACTATAATGAGGGGCAGAAAACTCCGGCCTAATAATCGTGGAAAATTTCATTATGCTTTTTCTTGCCACTTACATAACAGATTGCAACAAAATTGGTCTCACATGAGAGTAGCAAAGTTCTAGTTTTCAAAAACGTAAGCGTCTTAATTATAAGAAGTAGGCGAGGTCAAATAAGGCAAAATTGATCTACAGCTTAAATGCTTTCATTCAATAAAATCCTTTAGATGTCCCGGCTACGATAGCTGCATACACAAATATCTACTTTACATTAGCAAAAACATAACACTGGCTCACGCAAGTCTTTTAAAACTCTTACAAATATTCGGAAATCAATTGGTTTACTTGTAATACGGAAGACATCGCTATAATTTTCTTTTGAGGCATTTAATAATTAAAGCGCATTTAATTTTGGTGGTTACGTGTTTTAGAAACATTAACTTCATTCATTCCAGTTATTAAATTGTACTTCATTAAAAGCTAAAAGTTTTCTTCTTAATGGTACATGTTTATTAGCGCACATACAGTAGAGAAGAACATAACTGAACTCATTGCCATTTATCGTTATAATCATCATCATTTTCTGCTATAACGTCCTCAGCTCTACTTATGCGGTACCGTTTCTTTTATTTCGTTCTAATATCTTTATGTTTTTTACTATTCACAGCTCAGTTCAAAATTCTTTGATGCTTATAAAGTGGGTTTCGTTTATTGGCCGTGTGTACAAACATTGAATTTTAGTTTAGTTCATCCCAAGAATCAAGTGGTGGTTACCTCGCTATTTAGTATGTTATGGACAGCATTTTTGGCTTATGTTAAATACTTAGAATTACAAGAAGGCAAACACACCTTCGAGTTACATTGGTATAAATTGTACAAATAATGGAGTTGTTTTTTTTTATTTATTTGTGAATAAATATGAAAAAAACTTTGTAAACATAATCAATACAGAATAAGGCATCTAATATTGAAGAGAAATAATTCAGACAGTAATACCCCGTCACTGTTTATTGCGCGGATGCCAGAGGTAAAAATTCGAATTATCTTTGGGACCAAAAAGCAATTTCAATCATAAAACGTAACAAATTTTAATGTTTTTGCCATGCACTTAACAAAATATATAAAAAACAAGGAAAAAAACTAAATTTGGCCGAAGCCAAATCTTAAATACTCTCCATATTGGCATAAAAATGATGGGCGTGGCAGGTATATGAGTACGCCCTCTAATAGTATATTGTAAGGAAGATCTATTCAGAGCTGGGGATCAGCCGCCGGTACCCCAGGGTATATACAGAAAAATTCACTTTCCGCTTATCCGGGAAGCTTATAAATTTTGATAGATAATTATAACATATCATATAAAGATATAAGTGTAGGAGAAAACGAGCGTGACTCTCTGAGACTTTCTCCTTTACAATAAGCATTGCGGATCAGCGTGCAAGTCCAGTTTTACACCGTGTACGATTTTATGTAAATTGTATGCGTAACTATAATGAGACTACATCCTTTTTCGATCATCGATGAATGGGATAACTGCACATATGTATATCAAATTTCAACTTCATAGCTTAATTTTTGTAGACGGTAAATGTATCTTTATCGATTGTGGGCGTGACTCGTGACCGATTTTGTTCATTTAAAATAGCAATATATGTGCAGAAACTAAAAATTTACGACCGTGTGACTGCCAACAATAGGCAGACGCACGGGCATCCATCTCTAGATCGACTCAGTTTTGATGTTGATTTGGAGGGTCTCTGACGCCTCCTTCTGGGTGTTACAAAGGGAATGACAAACTTAGTACACGCCCCATCTTATGTAGGGAGTATAGAAAGAGTCTAATATAGCATATAGCCAAAAATTATTGTCAAAAGTTATTCTTTGCTCAAACATATTAACAATTGTACATTTTGATCATATAAAAATTAATTTCAAAGTAAAGAGAGTTTTGAAATGACCGATTTAATGTGTTTTCAATAGAGGTTGTATTTGAAGCAAAACTCGGTCTTCTCACAAATTTCGTCTTTTATATTTCTATCTGTGTTTAATCGAAGCGCTTGTGCTTCTAATATGGTAGGTCGTGCTTTTGATCCCCGCAAAGTGTAAAGCTACTCGTGTTATATTTTGAACTCTATCTCGGCGGCTTAGATCAGCACAATGAATGGAGGAGGAGATTCCCCCTGAACTGATATACTTCAAATGGAAAGTCTTGGGCTCCTTCTAAGCATTGTCCACTCTATTTCCATAACACGTGACTGTCTCTCTCTCTCTCTCTCTCTCTCTCTTATTTAAACCACTCTTCAAAAGTTCCTAAAAACTATTCGCCAACTATAGCGCATCAGTTTGAATAATCAATGTGTGATCAAGGTATTGAAATAAATGTTTAAAAAAAAGTTACCTCTCGAATACAAACGTATTGACGATTGTCTGCAAGGAAAAAGCGGCATGTATGTAATTAATCTCAATGTTCAAAGTTGTTACGTTAATTATGGCTGTTGTTGGTAGGGGGAGAGAGAATGTGATATAAACAGCACTCACACTCTATATAACATATAAGCATGCACCTTTACCTAACGTCATATCTTATCTAATTTGGCTGAATGCCATAAGCGTGTGTACAGTACAAACATATTTTCCACAGTTATGCAGTGTGTTGATCATGATGATGATGAATGTGGATGGTAGAGTAGAACGTGCCAAGAAAAACTGATTAGTAACGGAATTATGCTTAATGGAAATTGAAGAGTAAGAGAAATAAACAATTCAAAAAAGAAAAACATGCTGGCGGCCACGCAAGCAAACCGTACAGGAAATGTGTCATGCGTGTCTTAACGTTTTAACATACACACACACATATACATATATATATATACATGTATATACGAAATGGTTGGTGCATCTTAGCAAAAGTATGTGTCTTACTCTTAAAGTTAGGCTAGTGATGTTCATTATGACGTTATCCGCTTTATAAATATTTAAAAGTGCATCAAAATAATCATTGGTAATTTTTAGTGGTAATAAATATTAATTTTGTCTTATTTTTATATTGTTTATATTCATAAATATTGAATTTTTTACCTTTCATTTGATTTCATTGCCTTTTGTTAATATTCGTTACACTGGAGAGACTTTCCAATTTCACTTTCTTCTTATACCCTTCCAATTTTTACGGGAGTATAATAAGTTGATTGTTCCGTTTGTAACACTCTGAAGAAGATGGTAGAGAGCCCACAAAGTACCTGAAACGCTCTAAAAATGATTGTCCATCTGCTGGTGATACTCTCACGGTCATAGAAATTGTTCGATTGCCATGCCTACAGTCAGTAATAGTCTCTCGCAATAAAGTACAAAATAAGAATTCTGCGTCTTTACATTAACTCCGTGTATCTAAATAACTTGGAACAAATGGGCGGGTAGCAGGCACAGGCCAAAAAATATGTTGATTCAATTGCCAATTTTGATTCGAGCTATATGTCGATATATAATAACACATATTCCATTGAAAGACTTGAACGCGTTCTAGCCGCGATCAAATTTTTTTTCCGTAGATGCGAAGGTTCCGTAATGCAAATTTCCTTTTCTTTAACTTGATATTCCTTTTATCCCTTTGCTCCGCCACACTTTACCATTTCAAACTAACTGTTGTTGTTGTTGTTTAGTTTTTTTTTTTTTTGTTTTTTCATAAATCTCTTCATTGTACCTTTTTTCTGTTGTTGGTCGGTCCTCTACGGGTATTATTTTGTGCTTCGTTTCGGTCACGCTTTTAATACACTCAATTATTGGATTAGATTACGACGAATTGAATTGTAGTTATAACAACAATAACAACAGCAACAACAACAACATTTGTATCAACATGAGCAACACAAATCGCATCGCCAGTTTTCCATCCACTCACTTATGCAGTGCACCTTAATGGTACACCAACGAAAATGTCAACATGTAATCCGCCAAAACTTTGAAATAAACCCCTGTGTTCTGAACTTATAACACACATGCACTCCACCCAATTACTTGTTTGTTTGTTGTCTGGCATCGTATGTGAGAGTGGTGGTGAAGTAACTTTCAAAATATTTTCTTAACATCACCCTTGTTTATGTTACACTACAACAATAATAACAAAACATGCATTTGACGTCTACCTGATATTAATTCTTCCTCATCCCACTTCTACATATATAATTGGGTAAGAGCGTAAATTACTATTCCACGACTACAATTATGAATGCAAGTAACTGCCCGTGTTATTGTGTCTGTATTGTATGACCGTCCCAGTCCCCTGTTTCAATTGATACAATATATGACATTTTTTCGATGTAATATAATAAACATTGAAACACACAACAAAAAAGCGTCATTCGTTAGTTTAAGTAAGCAAGTAAATGAATCGGATTAGAAGGCTAATGTTTTAGTTACTTAATCCGATATTCGATTAGTCGAACATAACACGCTTGACATTTGGTATTAACGATATTTTTAATTTGTTCCTTTTTTACTTTTCATAAAGAATTGTGCATCAAACTTTTTTCTTATTTCCTGCACAGATTTTTTTCTGATAAACACTCGGAATTGTTGAGCGTTGTTTGACCCTTAGTAACTATGAGTGCAAAGCCTAACTTACAACACATTTGTTTAATATGTACTGTATGTACCGTTGCAAGCGATTTCGTCCCCTTTTTAATTCATATTGAAAAGGGTAAAAATCAAATATGCAAATTTGTTGTTGTTATTGTCATTAAAGCATTGTTATCAAATATTACGCCCTATTCAACAATGCCTTGAATCTGTTTCAAACCAATCGATTCAGAATCATTTTCTACATTTTTACTAGTAATTGTCCGGATGTCCGTCTAATGTTGATTACTTATTACATCACAACTGTACAGATATTTCACTAAAATTTTGGTACAACTTTGTAGAATAGTTAGTGCAAAAATAGCTACTTAACTTATTGGACCATTTTAAACCATTTTAAGAGCATATATAACACTTATTACAGAAGAAACTAATTACTCAGTGTAAAAGTTATTAAATCGAAATTCGGACTGGGGCAAACTGTTTTTAGAAACTTTGTCATTATGATCAAGAAGTGAAAAAAACGCGTATAAGCGAATCTTTTTATATATTGCCACTATGGAGAAAACTCATAATTTTCCTAGAACTCCAGCTTACGACCGGATCTTCCGTGATAGAAGCGAGAGTACTACTTCATTTTCTTCATTTTCAAGTACAATGCAATGCAAACTTTTCAAAACTTAATATTTTTAGCAGAAAAACAATTGAAGCGATGTAACTAACAAGTAAGAAGAGTAAATGTGTCTTGGGCCCAATCTTGAATACCTTACATATTTATATACAAGGATTGTCGTTCTCAAATAGACTTACAAGTCAAATTTTGCGCCAAGTATTCTTTGGTGGATTATAGACGCGTTCATTTTTGGCAAATATATGTACACACTACCTATAACAATGTTTATTTCAAAAAATCCATATTGATTAAATTCCCGAAATGCAATCGGCATCGTTTAGGCAACCGTCTTCCTATAAATAGGCGTTTCATTGGTGTATATCTGTGGTTGTAAGCATTTTTTTTAATTGTGGGCATAACACTTGATTAATTTCGCCCAATTTAAATAATAACTTTTTAATTAGCAAACGAGAATTTCAAATTTGATCCGTTATATACATATATACTTTGAATACATAAAAAATTAATTTAAAGGCATAATTTTGTATCCAGAATATAATTAGAACAAGTAAGAAAACGAAATTTGGCTGAGGCCAAATCTTAAATACCCTCCACCTCCACAACGGTGGCTTGGCAAATATATATATATATTGCGCCCTCTTATAGTGTATATCTTACATATCAGCATGCAAGTCTACTTTTACGTTGAATATAGTTTTTTGTAAATTGTGGGCGTGTCTATTATCCGACCACGCCCGTTTTTGGCACGTCAGTCAATAAGATAACTATGTATATACTATGCGTACCAAATTTCAAGTTTCTAGGTCAACTTTTGTGGCAGATATATAGATTTATATCGATTGTGGGCGTGTCTGTTATCCAAACACGCCTATTTTTGGTAAATCGATAAAACTAATATTTATAGATGTACATACAAAATTTTAAGTTTATAGCTCAATTTTTGTGGTAGATGATTGTGGGCGTGGCTCTGGTCCGATTTTACCCATTTTAAATAAAGATCTGCGTGAAAAAACTAAAAGTGTCTGTACAAAATTTCAGCTCAATATCTCAAAATTTACGCCCGTGAGAGTGCCAACAACAGACCGACGTACGGACACACGGACATACATGTCTAAATCGATTCAGTTTTTGACTTTTTTTACTTTGTAGGATCTCTGACGCCTCCTTCTGGGTGTTGCAAACGGAAGAACAAACTTAATATATATATGAAGGGTATAATAATGTTTCACCAATACACGGACGGATGGACATCCCTAAATCGATTCATAATCAAATATTAGTCAATAATACTTTAGAGTAAATCGTAAGTCTTTTTTTTTTGTTATTGTAATTTTTTAGTTTTGATGGTGACTTGAATGAATTCAAAAAGCGAAAGTATTTCACTATGGACAGGCACAGACTTAGTTTTTACTGCGATTTGATTGATTCTTTATTTCTACAGAAAATTTAATTCAATTAATTTTAAAAAACTTTTATAATTATATTATACGCGAATTCAAAAAAAAAACTTAACTTTTGCTTAGAGTATGCGTTTTTTTTTTTTTAACCAAATATGGTCAAAATTGTTTTGAGTAATCACGCCTGTAAGTCCATCAATTTATGTATGTATGGATTCTATTGAAGGGTATTAAGTGTACGCTGCAAGCCAAATATATTCTCTCATTCTTCTTGTTGTATCATACACCACACTGGCTGCCAACTTTTTATAAGCATGTGCGGCATGCGACTTTATGTTGTGCTTCCACATACTCACACTCAGAAATATTATGTGTATGTATGTACGTAAACGCGTTATGTCGAGAGTTCACACAATTTGTGTGTGACTGTAATTTAAATTTTCAGTTGTCATCTTGTGTTGAATTTTAATTGGAATTTATTACAGAAAATAACAACCACACACATGACCAACTGTAACTATGTACACAATATCTAAATAAGTCTATCGGTGTGTGTGTGTGTTTGTGCGTTTCACCAAATGCTATATTGTGCGGTTGTACCCTAAGTGAATAAATGATGAATGCGAATTTTCATGTTAAAAGGGCATTAAGGGCCTCACTCATATATATACACGCATACACACAAATGCCTGCCTGTCTGTCCATCTGTCTATCTGTATGTGCTTATCTCTACCTACCTAATTCGCGTATCGCCTGTGTACTGTATTTTACTTGACCATGGTTCGTTATTTGAAGCCTACACACGTACAATACAGTCATGCTGGAGAATTTAAATTCATGTTTTTTTGTTGTTGTTGTGTTTCTTAACTTAGAGAGAAAAGTTGCCCTCTGTTACAAACACATGATGGCCGTGATTGATAAGCATTTAAAGGCTTTATTTAAATATCTGGCTCTACTTATACGCAAGTATTATATTTTTTTGCATTCTTTAAAATCTCTTTGGACCCACATTAGAAAAAATGTATTCGCCTAATAAGATTTAAACTATTACTAATAATGCAAACATGTGGGATTAACATTTATTGTGATTCATTGAATTGCTTTCAAAGCATTTGCTTTCTAAATATAACGAGACATGTGAAAATGGGAGCATACTTAATTTGTCAACTGGTTTGCAATTACTAGAAGGAGACTTCAGAGACACGGATCTGTCTGCGGTTGAAAAGCTCCACATCACAAAAGTTTGCACATGTAGCTGACATTTCATGTGCATGTTCATGTAAGTAGTTTCTTATTTAAAAATGGGCGGAATTGTTAACAACGCGTCCACTATTGAAAAAATCTCTTATTAAAATAAGGCCACAGCAGTGAAAATGAATACATATCTATATATATGTTTTCGGGATGTGCTTGATATCGAATAAAGGACACGCCCACAATTTACAAGAAAAAACGCATTTATTTCAAAGTATTATATTTGTTAAGAAATTTAGAACGAGAGATAAGGAAATACAACGAGAGTTAAGTTTTTACATGAGCCACGTCTACACTCTTTGTATATGGCTTGTCTTTAAACCAAGGCATGTCCTTGCTCTAAATTCCATCTGGTAATTAAAAAATTGTGCTCTGCAGACTACAAAACTATACGGACATGTATTGGCCTCTTTGGGTCAATATGTGTCCTTGTACCAAATTTCCTCTAAATACCTCAAAAAAATTCAACCTGTGGCTTGCGCACAAATTTACATGGACAGACAAACGGACATGGTTAATTCGAATCAGTTGTTGATTGTGAATCGATCGGTATAATTGAAGGTGGGTGTGGCATTTGCCGTTTAGTAGTTACAAACATGCACACAAACTTAATATACCACAAATTTGCCACAAGTGGTGCAAAGGGGATACACCTCTACCATTAATGGTGCGTAACTATTGAAAATGGATTTTGTGCGTCGTACACATTCACATGTCAAACAAAAAAGGAAGAAATTCATTAAGACGCAATTGTCTGGCACTACTAAGCTCAGTTGGAAGCAGCCAGTTTGTGGTTTACGTGGGTAAGTGTATGGAACAACAAAATAATTAAATTAGCAAAAATTGACGCCAACCAATGACGGTCAATTTAACTTAAGCAGTAATTTGTCTTGTATATCACTTGCATTGCCCCTATGGCCTGTGTGTACATACACGCAGTCGTACCCTTTTTTATGCCCTCCACCTTAGGAAAGAGGGTATATTCATTTTGATCATCCGTTTACACCACATCGAAGGAAGCCTCGGAGACCCCACAAACCGTATATATTCTTAATCAGCATGAAAAGAGAAATCGTTGGAGACATGTCCGTCCGTGTGTACGTGTGTCCGTCTGTTGTTGGCACTCTCACGGTCGTAATTTTAGAGATATCAAATTGAAACTTTGCAAACGTATTCTTAGTTCAATTTGTCTGTTCCGTATTGAAATTGGGCACAATCGGTTAGGAGACACGCCCACAATAAACAAAAATTTCAACATACCTCGAAAAAATTGTATCTTTAAAAAATTATATATCACACAATACCATGCCTATCAAGTTGAAATTTGGTGGATACCGTTATCCAACACTGTGGTACCGTGGTACCGTGGTACCGTGGTACCGTAGTCCAACACTGTGCCAAAAATGGGCGTGATTGAAAAACGCAAACGCCTATAATTTAAAAAAAACACTATTTGCGTAAGTACATGAAATAGTCATATACATAAATATGGCAATAGGAACTTATTTTTTAGGTGATTATAAAAGGTGGAGGGTATTTAAGCTTTGGTCTTAACCGAGATTCTCTATCTTGTTATTAATCAATTATGCGCATATATGTTTAATGTACCACATGTATCATAAATATATTTAAAAAAAATGAAGGACCGAAAAAAGACTTAACTAATTCAAGGAGCTGCGGCTGCACAAATGTTGGAAAACCCGGTTTGACGTCACTTGAGATGTTGCTTTATGTTTTGGTGCGATTGATTGGAAATCTGCACCATGCTGCTGCAAGCTGGCCAACCCTTTACGGGTAACAACTAATTCGATTGAAGTGCACAATAAAGGCGGAGTAGCACGAATTGTTTATTGTACACAGGTTTTTGTTTCTATTGCACTCAAATTTTGCGACCAAGAAAATCTTTTCCACACGCAGTCGCTCAGTCGGGGACGGATAGCCGCAGTGGCTCAATATTTGATGCTGATTGATTTAATTGTTGATTGAGTTCAAAAAAGGGCTTTGTGTGGGTAGGATATCCCAAAGTGATTCAATTTATGTTATGAACTTTACATGGACCGACAGGAGAGGGGCACGGTTAAACAAATTCGGAAAGTGATTCTGACTTGATCGTCAGATCGGTGTGACTCTCATTAGCTGCTTAGAAGTTACGACCGAGTGATGTAGGGTATAAATAAATCATTGTTTCGTTTTATAGATTGTTTAAATATAGTATTGATATTGATAATAAGCGGTTACAATAAATAACTACACGCACATACGTCGTGGAAAAGCCATTATGGAGAAATCTAATAAACCCCGCATCGAATGCATTATGAAGGAATAAAAACATACATACTTTTTAAATTGCATAATTTCCAGCAATTGTTAAATGCCTTCACTCACACACTCACACACACTCGATTGCATTGTTATATGTTCACGCATAGTCATTGTATGGGTTCTGGCGCACAAAACAACACATTGTACGATTATATTGTGAACTTCATGACCTGGCATGTTACTTATAATACGAAAAAAATCGCGCGCATAATCGCAAAAAATATTATAATAGTCATAAAAATATTGAAACATGTTCAGTTTGTTCAAAAGTTTGAAAACTTCTGGGTATATTGTTGGCGAGGCGCACCCCCAAAAGCGTATATACATATATTCTTGATCAGCATCAATAGATTAGCCCATCTGTTCGAACTGTCTGTTTATGTTGGAACGATCTCACGGTCGCCCGTACTCTTCGATATTTTCTACGGTTTGCAATTATAATTGGGCAAAATTTGTCCAAGGACACGCCCCCAGTGGCGTCCGAAACCTTGCAATCGAAGTTTTCAGTACTTTCACACATTTAGATACCTTTGAATGGAAAATGTGTTACATCGGACCATGGACCTTCCTCCAATTTTACAAAACGTATAGTTTCTAAGGTTTTCCTTTTATTACATATAAAGCATAAGAGATACAAAAACAAAATTTCAATAATTAATTAATTTATTTAGAATATTTGGTGTAGGTGACCCCATTTAAATAGAAATCTTACATTGACCATTCCTCCTTCACGTGCGAAACAAAGTAGTGAAAATGGGCGCGGTCCGTTAAGGTACGTGCACACAATATTTCGTTTTATTTGAGTTATTTCCCAAATATTTGGAAGAGTTTTGGCGTACACCCCGTTGTACTTATTTTCTTATATTGGAGGATTTCGTCAAGTTCCTGCCACGCCCACTGTTCCTTTATAGATATATATATATGAAGGATGTTTAAGATTTGGACTAAGCAAAATTTCGTTTTTACTTTTTTTTTTCCTCTGCCCATAATCTACGCTATGTATACGGTTCAATGGTTCATTCAGTTAATTCGTGCTTGCACACTCGGAAACGTAGCTTACAAGCATAGGATATACAAATTGGTTGATTGGTGTGTTTTGTGTTGAACGAAACTAATGGGCTGCACTAATTTTTCAGTAATTTTAGCGAATGAAACAAAATGAACAAAAACAAAAAAGAAAAGAGAATAAATTCTATTCATGGCAAAACCAAGAAAAGCAGAATACAAAATATTCAGTGAATCATGATGATAACTAGAAAACCTCTCCAAACCACGGGTTGTTTCCAATTATTTTTTATTTTTTGTTTCGTCGCTAACATCCTTTTACTTGCAACTTGTAACGTATTTAGTGTGGACACTAAATTAAATTTATCTGCGAATGTGTAACAAGTATAACACAACGATTAATGAGCATTTCGTGTACAACAGAACAGCTCCTGATAAGCAACATACCGTCAAAGCTAACAAGTTCACAAATACTTGCACGTACTGTTCTGTTCATATTCGGGGGCATTTCGTTGTCATTCATTCCGTTTCTTATAAAGTATCTATTGGTCGCATATACCAGCAACCAAATTTTAGTGCTTCACATTCATTATGCTGCACCTTGATTACACTTTTTACAGCAAATAAAAGTTTATACATGCTTAATTAGTATTTAAACAAACAACTGCACACTCTTACATACGTCACCATATATACATATTTTTTTGATCTGCAAACCATCAAATATGCAACAAAATCATTTTTATGCGCTTCACGGTGATTTTAACGCGTTCCAAAACTATTTAAACTTAGGAATATGGAAAGTACCCCTCACACCTAGTCAAATGTAGGCGTGGTTAGAAGAAGAGTTTTGTCAATGTAGGCAATTGTCTGTCCAGTCGACTTTTAACTAGATTGGATTGGAAATATAATAAAACGGTTAATTACAACAACACATCAAGGAGGTCATTATTTGTAGCACTGGAAAGTGAGCAAGCGTACCATGAGATATTCATTTAATTATAATAAATTTGATCAACAAAATTTTTCGATCATACAAGTTTTCCGATATGCTAACCTGTTACATGTGGTATGTACTAAATGTGGCATTCCGCATGCAACATCCAGAAAGATGTTCTTTGTGTTTGTTGTTTGACCAAAATTGAAAAATTGAGCTGAAATTTGAGACATACACACATGCTTAGTTTATTTTACTATGTTGCTCTTAAAATGGGTCCATTACAGTATAACAGGATATATTTGGAAAAAAGGAAACCGAACTAAATTGGTAGGATTCCAAAAAAAGTCGAAGCAATTGATTTTCAATTCATAGTTTTTTATCAAAGATTAAGTTAAACGCAAAATTTTGGCTTAGGCCAAACATTCAAGGGGTGGGTGTGGCAAGTACATGATGACGTTCTCTGATAGTGTATGTGTTACGTATCAGCTTGCAAGTTTTGTAAATTATAGGCGTGTCTGGTATCTAACCGCGCCCGTTTTTGCTATATCGGTGCATTATATGTGCGAACCAAATTTCTACTTCAAATCATTATTCTCGACTAATCTCGCCCCATTTAAATAACTATCTGGGAAACTAGAAGTGTGTACAAAATTTCAGTTCAAGATCTCAAAATTTACGACCGTGAGGGCGTCTCGACTCAAGCTTTGGTGCAGATCAAGAATATAAATACTTTGTTTCCTTCCTTCTGGATGTTGCAAATGGAATGACAAACTTAGTATACTCCACATCTTGTGTGTTATAGGGTGGAAAAATAAAACTCTACAGGTTACATTTTACTTTTTATTTTTCGATTTTTTTTTAAATTTTTTATACTTGTTATAAATTTTACCACAATCACGAGTTGTGGGCTCTTGAGTTTTTCTGCGTAAGAAATCTGGAAACCAATTTCACGTTGTATCACCCCTCACACTGTCAGCGTTGTGTGCGTCCGGTCTAATTCACTTTAATCTGTATGCAACGTTCCTTGATTGCGTAGATCATGAACGTTGTTATTACACTCTTTTATGCATGCACATCATACATACATATAAAGGTGGAATCTGTAAAAAGATATGCCAAAAATTAATTATAGATGAACTTTATATATGAAACTATTCCCACCTCTAGACATTACGATTTGCTCATAGCTGTATTCATACCTCAGTGGCAGCGCATAAATACATATGTGCAAACGTATGTAATGTACATCACACACAGATGATTGTGTTGCATTAGTATGGTCACACATGTGCACTCCAACGTGATGGCGATAAATGTAAAACGTTTGCTAGTAAGCGCAACACAATCCGGTTGCATAACTTGATAGCTATACACTCGCACTGCATTCCGATTTACTTTTACTCGTGAGTCTGACGAACAACGAACGCCATTGCATTTTGTACACCGCGACGTTCGCCTTGTGGCGGTATTACGGGTATTCCTCATAACACCACGTCGTTTTTATATGATATCATATAATATCTCCTTCTCAACCTCGCCTTCTTTTCCTTTAGCTTTCCACAAGTGGTTAATAGATCTTTCAGCGTATACGTACGTACAGTTTTCCCCATCATAAATTGAGGTGTTTTTCACAGTAGAAGTAATGCTACTTCCGTCGTCAAATACCTTTTTATTCGGAGAAGTTGGTACCGCACAGTTTACTTTAAGAGAACTTCTGCAAATGTGTACTCCACTAATGGTTAATAGATGTCCATTTTGTCGACTTTGTCAAGCGCATGACGTATGACGTTTGCCTATGCCACAGCATAGGCGTAGGTGCATTTCTTTCATCAAAGGACGCGTGTTCCTCTCACAAAAAAAATGTACAGTTCAGTTGAGAATGTATTAAGAACATTCTCATAGGCCGCTCATTTTCGCCGTTAATTTAATGTTAAATTAACGTTGCCCGGGGATCACCAACGAGGAGGACCATCTGACCAACTTTCTGATCAGATGGCATACGTTATGCATATAAAGCACATGTGTATAAATGAGTCGACTTGGAGTGTGTCCATTTTTTTGGAACGCCACTCCCTTGATCCCCATTCCTTAGCTAAGTTAGCTAAGTTCAATAATTTATCATTTTCGAAAGCATATATAAAGTGATTACGTAATCGTTCGAGGAAAAATTCATCAAATTTTGCTGAGTTGGCACAATTACATTTCACACATACATTACGAATGCTTGCGCAATCAAGTATATTTACTTCTCTACGCATATACATAAAAAATATTTATTTTCCACTTAACATTTTCATTGCATTCGTAAATTCTAGAATATTTGCAACGACTTTAGATGAATTGGCCCGATTTTTATATCCGTGATTGGTGCAAATTCTTGGGCAATTAATCTTTTCTCTATATGTGTAAAAGATTACTTATTCACCACTACTTTCAATATTTTCTTTATACGCCCATACTACCAAAGAGACAACCACACAATCCGAGTTTCCAAGCACAACTAAATTGCACGGCCATTACGTTTTTTATTAATTGCAAATTAGACGACTTTCAAAAGCTTCGCACGAATTAAGGGTACCATCACATAGTTCGCGTCGCTCCCAAGCAGGCTGGCAAGGAGAATAGCGTCGAATGGATTTATAAAAACGCCTTTTAACATAAAAAACCCATGCTCCACTTTTCCTTTAAGATTAATACAAATAAATGGAAGAGCAAAAGTAAAGAACGGCGGTACAACTACAATATTATAATAATGCATTTTACTCGAAAGCTAAATTTTGATTTCGACTAAAGTCTATAGTGTCTATAGCAACTAAACAGCAAAAAACTTGGCATCACTCAATGGAAACAACTGATTTAAATTTCCAAAACTAAAAATCACTAGTCTTAAGATATAATCAAACTGTTCTTATACTCCCTACATAAGAGGGGATATACAAAGTTTGTTCTTCCGGTTGCAACACCCAGAAGAAGACCTGAGATACTCCACAAAGAATATATATTCTTAATCAGAGTCGAAAGCTGAGTCCATCTAAACATGCATGTTAGCATTCTCATTTAAAAAATGAGATCGCTATTTAAAATGGGCTAAATCGGTCAAAAGCCACGCTTACAATCAACAAAAATCTTCATATCTGCACTAAAATTGCCCTATGAAATTTAGAAATTTGGTATGCACATCTAGATACCTCATCTATTGATAACTTAAAAGTGGGTGTGGCCGGATAACACAAAGGTTCATAATTTGCAAAAAACCATATTCAGCATAAAACTCAACTCGCAAGCTGATACCAGAAATCTCTAAATATATATTTGGAGGTATTAGAGAGTGTAGTGTACCGCCACGTCCACCATTTGCATGCAGATGTGGAGGGTATTTAAGCTTTGGTTTAAGCCAAATTAAGTTTTTGTTCTTGTTTGTTATTAAAAGTAGCTGCTTTTAACACAAACAGGCATTCTTCTTTCTCCTTAGTACATAAAAGTCGTCGTTACTCTATGGAGGTTAGGTTACAATATTTGTATTAAAAAGAAGAAGAACGTTATGTGAACCGGCACCACTTTATTATAGATTTCAAAAATAAAGAAGAAGAACACGTACCGATAGAAGATTAATTTACAAATTTTGTATCTCAACAGAAAAATTCAGTAAACATTAAAAAAAGGTAATTTTTAGCAAAGAAAGTAATCACAAACTTGGAAGAATAATCCTAATTAAAGTAGTATTGAAAAAGCCCAGAGGTTTGGTATGGAGAATATAAAACTACAGATTAAAATATTACATAACCTTTTATATGAGCAAGTTGATTGGGCTTCCTTTAAAACCCTTCGGGGAATATATGATCTGAAAACGTTTTTCCTAAATACTCTAAGCCAACTTTGTTTGTACGTTTAGATGTTGTCCCAATCAATTTTACAAGGTGTACGAGTCCTACGTATTGAAGCACGTCGCAATATTGGCATAATTGCCCCAGCTTTAAACAAAGTCGCAGATCCTATCCAACAACTATTTTTAGATAAAGTGCGTGAATATAAACAAAAAAGCTCGTAAGCATATTCAAATTAAAGAAACATTTTTGCATTACTAATGTATATTTTATACGTCTATCAGAGGAGGCAAAATGGTTGATCCTTCTCCTGAAATCCAAAAGGAAATGAAAAGTGAGTTGGAACGTGTTGCAAAGCAATTTGGCAGCGATGGCAAAACAGATATGACCAAGTTCCCGGATTTCAAATTTCCTGATGTTAAAATTGATCCCATCACCACTACCACAGCTTAAAAATCATTTCAACCGCATTATTTAATAACGGTTGAAAGGTTACCTAGATTTGTCAAGCGGATAATTTTAGTTAAATTCTTTTTTCTTAATTTTCGGATGTTGGCATGATTTTTTTTAAATCGTTATAAATAAAGGAAGTCAACATTCAATTTTCACGCACACGTTTGCGTTAGTTGCTGTATTGTTTCTGTTAATAAATCCATATTGTGACATTCAGCTACTTTAGCGAATGTTTTTAACATATTGTGAACATTCTCGCGCGATAGGAGCGGCGCATATGCCCCCGCACATGGACAAAACTCTGCTAAATTTTCTTGCTTTATTTCATTGCAACGGAGACAACGTAAGTCTTGCAATATGTAGGACATTAATTTCCTTTGTATCACGTCAATAATACGCATTTCAATTTCCTCATTTTCATAGGCTACATAGCACTGAGCGCATAGCCATACAGGTCTGAAAAAGATACAGAATAAAATACCAAAGAGAAAGCATTAATAATGATCTTGAACAAAACCAAGGGAAATTTTTGATAGTCTAGAGTATAAATATTGTAAAGTCATGTTTGTCCGTACCTCCGCCAAAGGAATCTAAAGTAGAAGTCCAGTATAAACTTAAACTTAATCCATTTTTTTTGTTTTTTTTGAAATATCGATGTTTGATGTTTGAAAAAATTCATTTAGTCCTTGGATCACTTCATTCTATGCTCCCTATAACATATACTTACATTCCATTTTTCGTAGCGCGATGCTTATCTTTGCACAAATCTAAATCGCGACAATGATTACACGCTTTACATATCATTTCGGCCAACGTATAACTCTCGTAGGCATCTTTCCATTCGGCCAAATCGGAAAATTCACCTACACCGACCAACCGTAACATGTTACGCCGTAGCTCGTTTAACTCCTCAGCTGATTCTTTGTCTACACCTAACACTTTCACTAATGTTCGTATGAGATCCAATCCGGGACTACGTTTGCCTTTGCCATAGTTTTTATGCAACTTTATAACGAAATCAAAGGCCGGGTGTGTTATGTCCTTAATGGCTGCTTTTGTGGTTTTACCTTCGGCCAATGATTGCATAAACAAGGAAATTAAAGTTTCAAATTTTTCACAGCATTCGTTCTCTTTTGGCAACAGTTCACCTATGGTCAAGTTGAGCTCCAGCGATACTTGCTGCTCCCCGACTTCGTTGCCTGAACTTACATATTCGGCCTCTTTGGGTCGCTTTGTAAACAAATCCTCTTCAACAACACCATCACCCTCCTCATCGTTATCACTTTCATGTATGCCTAAGGATGATGGTCTTCCTTGGTCCGCCATAGCAGCGCAAGCAACATCTCCCAAAGTGTTGCCATCAATACCGGCCGGCATACGTGATCGTATCCCGGCGTAATTGGCTTCATCCAGCCACAACATAAAATCCCAACATTGTTCAAACGATAATTGTATGGAGTGGAATAATTCTTTATTGCGTAATGATTGCACCACATAATCCACATAGCTCAGAGCATCGGCTACAGACTTTTTACCCGAACACAGAACAATTCTATTAAAATCTGCATATATAATGGTGGCACCTAAACTCTTGAATTCTGCCATAATGCGTAAAAACATCTTGTGCATGGCATTGTTCAGGGATCGTCTGAGAGCGGGATCATATAAGAGAGCACTACTGGAACGTAACCATCGGTAGAAGTGCACAATTTGGAAATCCGAAAAAATATTACGATTAATGGAGACTTCACGCAGCCAACCATTCACCATTAAACGCATAACGCGGAAGGCGGCTGAGCACAAAGCGGTTTCATCATAACTGGGTAACGTTGCGGCCGGTACAGTGCCAATCATTTCTTCCAGCGATGCTTGAGGCATCACATCAAATGTAACGGCAGAGGAGGCGCCCTCCAATTCCTGCAGTTTGGACGATTGCAATAATGCACTTACCGCCAAACTGTCCAAAGCCAATTCTACACAAACTGTGGAATAGAAACCGGCTTGATTTTGTACTATTCCCGTTCTATCTTCGAATTCGGCCAACAATCTGCTATCGTCAGCTTCTCTACCGCCTAAATCAGGCCGGGTGGCGGACGACCACCACAATACAAAATTATGCTTTTGTAATAGTCGGGCATAAAACAAATCGGCACCAAATAGTACGGTGTCTGCTGGCATGTTACCGATGGGTATATGAAAGTACCGACATTGGTCCAACATTAATTCGACCACTTTGTTGAGATTTAGAAAGTGTCGTATTGCGGCTCGCGATCCCTGACGTTGCCAATCCAAACCGGATAATAGTGAAGCATCATCTGCGATGTGTATTTGAGCTTGGGGAAAATCCATTAGAGCGGTGATGGCAGAATTCAATTTACGCGCCTCCGACACTGTTTGCAAACACACCACTGTCGGTCCTCTCTTCTCTTCTTTGTACGCCGTAAGAGCTCGTTGAATATGACGATGGACCTGCTTAACATCCACTTCAATGAAAATCTCAAATGTGAAATCCTCTGCAGGAATTTTTTCCGCATCGTCCTTATCCTTGGACAAATTGTTCAACAAATTTGACCGTTCGTTGACATAAAGATTTCTCATATTCGGCATTTGATTGGCGCGTACTGTGTCCAAAACAATAAATATCGCTTTTCTACTGGCCGCTAAAAATAAAACCCAAATTTCCTTCTTGGCCGTCGGCACGTCATGTTGGTAGAGGAAAATTTTACGCAACTTATTATTACAGCCCTCTAAATACTTAATATAAGCCTGAGGCCTTTGCTCCAACTGTTCAAGTGAGAAACTTTCTAAATCTTTGGTGGCCAATGTGGCCAGACGTTGGGCTTCAGCTCTTTCTACAGCACACATGCAACCCATTTCCATTAGTGCTCTAAACTCCAAAGTCATTTGAGTTTCATAAATACCCTCTATGTCCGGTGTGGCCAGATCTGCCAACATGCCCAAACAATTATCCTTGAACACCTTCTCCGGCACACTATACCTATAAAGATTGTACACTGGCCGCGAGCGTGGTAACACACGATTGACTTTCTTCCACATTTGTCCCTCCTCCACGACCGCCAAGCTACGTTGATTGACGTAAAACACTCTGGGTACTGTTAGTTTGATGCGGTGCAACTCATCACCAATTACGGCCCACACTGTAAAATGGCCTAAATCATCAACGGCCACAATTTGTATTATTTGCCAGACATGATCGAGTAATGTTCGTTGAGTGCGACGTAAAAATCCACCCAAAGTGGCAGTGGATGTAATGCTACGGGTCTGTAATTCCATCTCTTTTGATATTCCGCTACCGACAGTATCATCGGTGCGTGCTCTTTTATGTTGTTGTTGCAGTTGCTGTTTATAACGTACCCGCTTACTCCATTGCCACGCCCATTTGCTTTTTTGGAAACGTACCCATTCGACAATTTCTTTACGAGTCTTCCCTATAGGAGGCGGCGCACCCAATGCACTCCGCCATGTTGCAGGATCATTTGCCGCCGCGTTATCACCATCAGCCATTCCTTCCTCCCTACGGCCCCGTTTATATACTCTAGGTCTACCATCTGTGGCATTTGTAACGGTTGCAGAGATCAAGTCTTCCACATCACCAATGTTATTATCCTTACATTCAACGCCATTCTCTGTGCTGGTCAATGTCTGTGGTTTTGGTCGGGCACTAAACATTTCATTAATCCTTCGCTGCTTCAAAATATCATTTTTTTCCATAATTTTCTTATGTAACCAGTCCGGATGTTGTACACGTGGCACAGGGTTGGCGAGACCCTGCAAAGCAGCCGGTATGGTAATAATTTTTTGTATAGCTCCACCTAAGCGTTCTATGTAATAATTCCAATCTAAAACATCTCTAATATCAGCATCACCCATAGTGTTGTCACGTAGCCACCGCCTCAAATGGTGACGCCTTACACTGCTTTCAGACTGAAATATAGCCAACGGTATCGCCCTCTCAGTAACTGGAGCGCCCTCGGGCTTCTTGGAGATAATATATTTACACGACAAACCGGCATCCTTAATCATTTGTTCACCCAAAAACTCGGCCAAACGCTTGGCCGTTGATATAGAAGTGCTCTTCTGATCACCGTACTCTTCCAATTTCTTAGACATTGACTTATTTTCGGATATCAATTCAAATAATTCAGAGTCGGGCAAGTTGGAGCCGCGACTATATAACACGTCCAACCAATAATCAGCCACTTTGGCTACAGAGGCGTAGCACTCTTCCAGCGTGTTGCCGGATAGGAAAGCTTCAAAGACAGAACTTTGAAAATTCTTTATCAATTGTAATTCGCCGCGACGCTTCACCTCGAACCCCTTCAATTCGGCCAGAGAACCATCGAAATTGAACACGGCATAACGTTTCTTTAATTTCTTGCCCTCCTCCTTGGCAGCGGGCAATACCATTGCTAGGTAGGGGCCATCCACCTCAAAGAAAATGGAATTCTCCTCACGTATTCTATACTGCGGTGGTTCATTTTCAATGGCTGGCTTCACTAATTCATGATACTGATCGTTGGTGAAGTCATCTTTCACCATAGTATTGAGTACGGCATTCGGGTAGGAAATGTTAATTTTGCTTTTCTTCTCATGCACGGTATGTATAGTAAATTCCTGAGGGAAGGATGCTGGCAATATGCACCAAATACCGTCTGTGTCCAATTCTAACGGACGACCAACACGTTCGATAATTTGACGAGCTTTCGTTATAATATTAGCGCCGGTGAGGCAGACAATGCCGGCCATGGGCATAGAATGCCAACGAGCACCGCGCCGCATAACATAACCATAGAAAGAATTTAAAATACATTTATGCGCCAATTGCAACGAATCGTACAACACTTCTCGGCCTTTGGCTGCCTTAATTTCGGCGGCGTCTCCCGATGCTGCAGCGGCTGCCACCGCTGATTTAGCCACCTTTGTAAGTCCCTTGTATTCATAGCGCCGGTCACGAAATGCTCGTACCGTATCCACATAAAAGCTATTCTCCTTCTGGCAAATCGTAGAAGTTCTCGTTTCCAGTTTCGTGATTTTCGTTTTTTTATAAGCTTTACGGCAATAATCCGTCAGGCGTTTCTTTTCGTAAGCGGCCTGATCTTCCTTGGATAATTCATGGAAAGCTCGTATCGGTCCACCCGGCATCAAAGGTGGAAATTTTTCTGTTTCTAATTGCTGTTGAATTCGCTGAAATTCGTTACGTGTGGCTGGCAACATTTCACCACGCCACATCCATTCCATGTTGCGCTTACATTTGGCTTCGGGTTTATTGAAATCACAAGCTGCACAATCGGTATCGACCACCATAGCGGATGGTTGCAACCGATTCGTTAGGATAATGTTCGGATACATGGCCCCAACATCCAAGTGATATATGACTGGTTGTTCCAGGCGGTTGGGTATTTGCTGTAAACCTTGCAAGGCTTGGCAAATGTCTTGGCGCACTTCGGCCAGGTTCGTGACATCATTTAATGGTATTCCCTCCTCTACTTCAATGGCGTGTTTTAAAACCTTATCCACATTATCAATCAGTTCTTGCACCATATGTGGATCTAAGCGAAAACGACACGGTATGTCCGCCCGAAATACACCCGACTCCAAAGCTTCCACGTGACCGCCCACATACGTTTCAGAATCCAAGACGTGACCATCGCAGGAGAGTTTATTCAATTCATTCTGCTGCTTATTCGGATAAACAATATTGGCATGAAATGCTTTCACCATGAGTAGCGTTTCACACAATGTGCCGGAGCCTTTGCGCAAAATTTCATCTGGTTCCATGGGAATTATAGTATTTAAGGCAAAGATAAATGGATGAACGTACTTCATATATAGATAATAGGTGGCTACCGCATCAGAAACCGAGTAATTTGCCAAAACTTGAGGCTGTTCTACAGCCATTTTGCACATATCTTCGGGATCTAATTCAACCGGATCATATCGCAACTTGGCTTTAGCTACGGCCTTCAGTCCCTGCGATCCCACAGGCAAGTAAGAATCACGTTTCACCTTATCAATTAAATAATGAATACAACACAAGTTAACATTCAACAGTGGAGATTAAGTAAAATTAAGTAAACGTTGTTCATTGCGATCTGTACGACTCACTCACCCAGCACAAACAATCCATATGAATAGAAGGGCGACACAAATAATTGCCGTCACGTAATTTTGAAAAACCAATTTCTTGTTTCATATCTAAATCGTAAACCGCCGCACGTGTCTCTACAAATGGCCAATCGAAAAAATCCCCATTGTAGCTAACAATTATGTGTGGACGTACTTCCATAACGTGATCGAAAAACTTCTGCAACAGTTGCATTTCGTTGGCCTCATTGAAGACGATGAAATTTCCCTCGAATTCTGGTTTCGGCGTATATTCAAAATCATCAACATTTAATGATATGATCTCACGATTGGTTATCAAATAACCTTGACCGTCAATCATATACGATATCATCATTATTTGATCTGTCTGAGGATCGGGAAACTTTAAGGGCAACTTGGTAGTTTCAATATCAAAAGCCAATACCACGGGTTCTGGACGTTCCAAAATGTCTGCTCTTGCAGTAACTATTGGTATGTCTGCAACACTACTACGACATCTTACATTATACCATTGACCGCAGAAGATATTCAAGTCAATCGACACTCGTACATGGTAGGGCACGTCATGTTCCCGTATATCCATAATACAATCCATATAATCCAATTGCTTATTATCAACAAAGTCACTATTGGACGTTGACGTGTTGCTCTTGGCCGCTAATGCAGATGATAGCATTTGCATATAAAATGTATTCGACTTTTGTCTCTCAACGTTTTTACGTACAGCAGCCACTAATTCTCGCTTAACTTTAGTCATCGCTGTTTGATTGAGAAACGATAATTTCAAATATTGTTGCTTAATTCCCGTCAAGTGATTGGCCAAATCTAAATCTTCTTTGTATACTAGTTCGATTCCAGCTAGATGACCGGAAAATTTGCGGCTCAGAAAACTTGTCAACTCTACCTCTTGTTTGTTAGGCTTAATCAATAAATATGGTTTGTAGGCTACGGTGCATTTGAAACGCGAACCATCCATTTGTATGAAATATAAATCCAATGCAGCTACCAAACGACGATCTTCATCCAATACTTCGGTCTTTACGTTAAGTTTTAAAAACAAAAGATATAATTCAGAGATAATAACCTTCATATATTTTAATGAAATAGCAAAAGCTTACCGAATGCATATTAATTAAATAACCGGTACGCTCCAAGGTGTCTTTGATACGATCGAAGCCATATTTGGTATCAATCTTATCATTTTCGCGAGACTGCCGATAACCGGCTTCGTTAAAGAAATCATCACTATCCGAAAAAAGTACATAGATTTTGTTGTTTACTTATTTTCTTTAACGCGCCTTCTTATGCAGTGACTACGTCCAAATACAAAGAAGGCACTAATTCCATGCAATGTAAAATATTTCACTTACCCTTCCGTTCTAGTGTCTGTTGGAAGTTTAGCCGTATTCTTCAATATGTTTGGCCATTTATTGGTGTTTTCCATTCTATCATATTGTGTTTCTAATCCTGCTTTAATAGAATCTTATAATACAATGATTTACGCGAAAACTATTCAATTTCACCACCCATTACGATTTTTACAAATTTTTGGCGCTTAAAATGAACTACGATATGAACGCGCGTTAAAATAACAAAATAAGTAAGAAATGAAAATGTGTACTTCATTTGGAAATGAGATAAACATAGAGTCCCTTTCGAATATCAATACATAACACTTGTTATTAATATAAAAGCAATTCAAAAAAAAAACTATATATGGCCTGAATACCCATCATCGGGGCAACAAAGCTTCCGAAGATTATAATAATGTATTAATATCAATACATCCTTTGTTCTATATAAGTACGACGGATACTTTACGCGAAAAAATTGTTCCTCTATGTTTTTTTTTTCATTGTAGGCGTGGCTCTTAGCCGATTTAGTGCACTTTCAATACCAACATGCATATGAGAACGACCAATACGTCCGAAAAACAATTTTAAAAATAAAAATGAGCGTAAATATGAAATAATGAGAAAATAAAATAAAAGGGATCATTTCTTACGTTTTAATTAACATAGAAAATGCATTCCTGAATGGCCCAAAGTAAGCATCTGTGTTCAAATGATTTTGTTAACATTTTTTAGCATTTCTTGTTATATTCACGCTAGGAATTATTAATAAGTCATTCTGGACAAGGAGTTTTCGTTAAAAATTAATTATAATCGCAGTTTATAATACAAATAGAGATTTTTGAAGAAATTTTAAAACAAAATACTACAAAAATGACTGCAACATTGGAGGATAAATCCATTTGGGAAGATGGTGAAGACATGAGCAATGATGTATTTGTCCACCGTATGTCGACCGAGGAGATAATGACTAGAAATCGTCTCATGGATAATGAAATAAAAATAATGAAAAGTGAACTTATGCGTATAACCCATGAAATTCAGGCACAAAATGAAAAAATCAAGGATAATGCCGAAAAAATTAAAGTAATTTGCACAAAACACAAAATAGAAATGCATTTATTTGTGTACACTTTTAGGTTAATAAAACGTTGCCGTATTTAGTGTCCAATGTCATTGAGCTTTTGGATATGGAGGCGCCCGAAGATGAGGATGACGGCGCAGTTCTAGTTTTAGATAATCAACGCAAAGGCAAATGTGCTGTTATTAAAACGTCAACGCGTCAGGCCTACTTTCTTCCCGTTATTGGTTTGGTGGATGCTGAAAAATTGAAACCCGGCGATTTGGTCGGCGTTAATAAAGATTCGTATTTAATACTGGAAACTTTACCAGCTGAATACGATGCCCGTGTTAAGGCCATGGAAGTGGATGAACGTCCTACAGAACAGTACTCAGATATTGGTGGTCTGGATAAACAGATTCAAGAGTTAATTGAGGCTGTTGTTCTGCCCATGACACACAAAGAGAAATTTAAAAATTTGGGCATTCAACCACCAAAGGGTGTATTATTGTATGGGCCGCCGGGCACGGGCAAAACACTCTTAGCTCGCGCTTGTGCAGCTCAAACCAAGTCGACTTTCCTTAAATTGGCGGGTCCACAATTAGTTCAGATGTTTATCGGCGACGGTGCGAAACTGGTTAGAGACGCTTTCGCTTTAGCGAAGGAAAAAGCACCGGCCATCATATTCATTGATGAATTGGATGCCATAGGTACAAAGCGTTTCGACTCGGAAAAGGCAGGCGATCGTGAAGTTCAACGTACTATGTTGGAATTACTTAACCAATTGGACGGATTCAGCTCCACTGCAGACATCAAAGTTATAGCTGCCACCAATCGTGTGGACATTTTGGATCCAGCTCTGTTAAGATCAGGTCGCTTGGACCGTAAAATTGAATTTCCACATCCCAATGAAGAGGCTCGGGCCCGCATAATGCAAATTCATTCCCGTAAAATGAACGTTAGCAGCGATGTTAACTTCGAGGAACTTGCCCGCTCTACGGATGACTTCAATGGAGCCCAATGTAAGGCTGTCTGTGTTGAGGCTGGAATGATTGCACTGCGACGCACTGCTGTTCAAGTTACACACGAAGACTTCATGGACGCCATTATGGAAGTGCAGGCCAAAAAGAAAGCCAATTTGAATTACTACGCTTAAGAAGCAATGCAGAGTGCCTGCTATTAGTGGAAATTATTTGTAAAACATTTTGTATGATGCAATAAACTCGGAAATGAAAGCAAAATATGCAATTTATGTATAATTGAAGGAAAGTAGGAAACAAGTGTCAATTTTTCATCTGCCCTTACTCTACACCTCGCAATAATAAATAAGAACCACCACAATGCGTGCACGGCGCATAGAGATCAAATTTCTCCCACTGCAACAATACAGTTGCCTCTGCTTAAACATATTGAACGTTTCATAATAAAATGCGTGAACAACTGTATAAAAAGATGATTTTTTTGCTGCTTTTCATTAAATTGTCTTTCATTACAACTCTCAACGTGATTTAAAGTAACTTTAGCATAAATATTAAATGTAATTATTACTACTACTCTACTGGGTCGACAGTTGAAGGGGTGTTGGTGGTTGTGGCAACTGTCGTAGTTATTGTTGTGGAGTCTGTGTTCGCTGATGCAGATGACGGAAACTCGGTCTGGTGGGCTGCGTCTTTTATATTCGAAAAAGAGCTGCCCGAAGTTGATGGTAAATGTGGATCGATTGTATTTGGTGTCGTTTCCCCTCTACCTGGTATAGAACTCTCAATTTTTTCAGTCAGTGGAGTTGTATTTGTAGCAGGCACTACATTTATACCAGCAGTACTATTTTCATCTACATCGTTTTGTATTTGGTCCACTTCACCCTGTATATGATCGACTTCATTCTGTAAGTGATCAATCTCGTTTTGTAAATGAACCATGTCACGCTCATAAGCACGTCGCACATAGGTTATAAAGCCGAGAAGTAATGTTAAAACAGTTATTAAATATAAATCCCAATTAGCTGCTATGCTTTCGTCCAAATAGAAGATGAAGCGGTAAGGAGACTGTAAAATAATTTTCCAGATGCATTTTTCATATATTCATCAGACATTTTCACAAACAATTTTACCTCTTTAATCACTTCCATTTTCGTTAAAATTTGTAATTTCAATAATGCAATGGCCACCGGCACTTTGGCATCCGGATTCGTCTCGGCAGCCAAGTCGTAAAGTCGTTTCGCCAAATGCCAGTCTTTTTTCATACCCAAGCCTTTCTCGTGCATATAACCCAAATTGAACATGGCTTGAGCATTGTACTGCTGCTCGGAGGCTTTGCGATATAGAGCTGCAGCCGTCTCAAAGTCAATGTTAGTGCCCCAGCCGTAGTAATAATAATCGCCCAGTTTGACTTGAGCCGCAGAATAGCCTTGGGCAGCTGCACGTTTCCAATAGTAAAAAGCACGTATTAGATCTTCGTGGCGGTCTTGATAAATGGCAACATCGCCTCGATCCAGCAAGAAGGCGGCATTGCTTTGTGCTACCTCATAACCCATTTCTGCCAATAACGCATATTGCATGTAGGCCTCATCAAGGCGGTAGCTCTTGTAATCATTATAGGCGCGCATTAAATTGGCGCTCCAGCGGCCGCGTTCTGCAACACTTTTGAAAAACTATAAGTATATACATACGTGTATGCGTGTGTGCGGCACAATAGTAATAACATTAGCAAAGCATACTAACCTCGACAGCGGTTGGACATGAACGCAACATGCCCATTCCAAAGGCGTTCATTATACCCAAATTGTAATAGGCCAACACATGGCCAGCCTGTGAGGCCAGATGAAAGTATTTAAAAGCCAACTTGTAATCAGTTTTGACACCATTTCCAGCTTAAAAGAAGAAATATAAATTAAAAGCGAAATTCAGTGCAAAGTAGTGTTAAAATGATAAACGATTGCAATCTATACCAGAAACATATTCATTGGGGAGGCGACCGTACACATATATCTCGCCATTGTAATAAGAAACTTACTGAAATACATTTTTCCCAATTGCAATTGGCCATCAACCCAGTTCTGGTCGGATGCCATATTGAAATATTTCAAAGCTTTTAGTGTGTCCCTGGGCACCCCAAGTCCATTCAAATACATTAAACCCAAACCACTCTGACCTACAGGGTCTCCCAGATCGGCTGCTTTAGTAAAATACTGACAATCAATAAAAAACACATCATCACAAGTACATTCTCTCTCGTGTGGTCAGTAATATTACCTTAAACGCTGTCTCATTATCCGCCTTAATATGGTCACTACCCTCCAAATACAATTTGCCTAGAAATGCATAAGCAATCGAATTATCAGCATTGGCTGCTTGCGTAAAGTATTCCAAGGCTTTTTGGTGATCCGGCTGTATAGCTTTACCGCCCTGATAATACAATTGACCCAAACCAACTTGTGACTGAACATCACCTTTATCGGCCAATAATTGATAGTATTCGACAATTTCGGTTTCTTGACTGCCGGGATTTTCAGATTCGTCCAACAAACGCACACGATGCACCAGAGGACCATTCGAAAATGTCACCTTTTCAGCCACTTTTTTAGCCACTTTCTTATAAAACGTCAGAGACTTTTCACAATTGGATGGTACATTGATGCCAAATGAGTAACGGTACCCCAAAGCCATTTGGGCAAATATGTGATCACCCAAAGCGGCCAAAGTGAGATGAATAAGTGCCAATGATTGACTGACATTTTTCCCACCCACGCCTACCGAGTACAGAAACGCAAGACCCTGCCTCCCAAGAGAGAGAGAGAGAGAGAGAGATAATTATTTGTTTATATTATTTGGTGATTTTAATACAAACCATGTGAGCTTCTGATAAACCCTCTTGAGCCAGTTCATCGAACTCAGCAGCTGCTTGAGCAAAATCAAATTTCATGCTATGACCTAATACTTTTGCCCATGCCAACTCAGCGCGGGCTTTGCTATGCTTCATTTCTGCGGCTTTCCGCATCAGAGTGTACGCCACCCGTTTATCTGAGTTAGGTTTATCCAACAATTCCATAGCTTTCTCGTACATGCTGTGGGCTGTGTGGAATGCACACAAAATCTTTATATTAATAGCAAATAACTCGCATTGATATTGCGGACAAGAAACTAACCTTCAATTTGTTCCGGTGTAGGATCAACGACGGTAGGGGGTTTCCTTTCCGCTTCAATTGCATCAATTTGGTCTTGCAGGTGCTGCTTCACCAACTTATCGCTCCATAAACGTTCGAATAAGGCAGTTTGAAGCAATTTACTAGTACTGCCCAATTCGCCGGATAGAATAGATGTACCTTGATGTGGTGCCGTACTTCTACTAAGTTGTTCATTTACATATTTTGCCGATTTGCGTTCATTCCCGGGCGCAACATCACCACTCGTATCGCCACTCTCGACATTGGCACTGTGCTTCTCTGGTAATAGTTGTTTGGTATCTTTGACGATGTCGCTGCTTTGACTAGACATTTCGGGTCCTTGCAGTTCAGCTTCCACCACCAGCCGAAACTGGGACTCCGCCAGAAATAGCAGTACAAAGATAATTACACCCAATTTCATGTTGTTTGTTCCTTGTATTTCTAGAAACACAACTGAACTGAATGAGATAATTTACTGGGTTTGTTTTGTTTTGTAATTCTACATAATTCTCTCTCTGACAACTAGTTTTCATTTCTGGACGTCTTTCTCTAACATCTTAGAATTCACTCTTCTATGACGTGTTTGTTATTATACCTCTCGGATGACAATTTAATCTATGTGCCAACGGTATTTTACTTACCTTTTTTACTCCTTCGTGCTACAGAAAGTTTAAAAAATCATTTTTAAATGTCTGAATTTTATTTTAACAGTTGTAAATTTTATAAATCCACGTAAAAGTAAATAGTACTCACATATGTTATATACAGGGTGCGTACGGTAGTTGAGGACAAACTGGCATTAAAACTAATTTGTTTACATTTATTGCAAACCTTATTATAATTCTAAGAAATTTGTACACGTCGTTAATTGACTCCTAGACTATACGATTATTCAAGAAAAAAAAACAATAACAGACTCAATCCGGAGTCGGTAACGATTACATTGCGAATCAAAAGTCATTGTTGTTGTTATAGCACCTTTCAGTAATGAAATAGTATTATGAAGATGTTTGTTAGTCTCCCGCTCAACTATGCGTCATACGTTTGGTGGTCGTAGAAGTTTTCGGTCATCCAATCTTGTGTCGTCATGACTTCGTGTGAAGGAGCAGAGTATTGCTGGAATATGTTTCGTCTGTGACCACGTGCGCTATCAATCCAGAGTTTCACAACTTTTTCTGAAACCTCGATATAAGCGGCAGTATTCACCCAAAGCCCCTGACGAAAGATGTGGGCTGGCATAAGATGTCCCGCGTTGCTCACAACTTCTAAAACCATAACAGGTGCTGGAAACTTCGTGGGTATAACCCGGGAAACTTCTGTAGGATGTGAGCATAACCACCTGTCATTTCCCCGGTTAATTTTTTGATCTTGATCGAAATTTCTTTCATCAGAAAAAAACAACATGTTACGAACTTCGGGGTGCTAAGCTTGTTCAAAAGACGTTTTTCTCCCTTCCTGAGTTTGTACCGACATAAACTGTTCTCGGCGCATAACGTATAGCGGAGGTCTTCGCGGATTAGGCTCTCAGAGACATTTAGGTCCATCGCAAAGGACTTTCGTCAATTCGATCTCTTGTACTTGTTGGACAAATTGTGTATTTCTAGAAGTGTCTGAACGTTCCGCCTATTTTTTTGCGTTTTACAACAGTTCCTACATCGCCTCCTGATGCTTGCAATTCACGACAAACCTTATGCACGAATGTAGAGAAAATTGTAAAAAGATTTCTAAATCAGTCCTTTTCACGTATATAGCGATGATAACTTTTTTTCTTGCGTTATTTTATAGTCCTCCATTGATGATCTGACAAGAAAAAAAAAACACAATTGTTCTCCAGATATTAAATTCATATATGTAAGTGTCCCCGAATACCATGCGCACCCTGTGTGTATGTTTACGAAATTGCATTATATAATATTTTTTACCAGTAAAGCTAACAACACATGAAACATGAAACATAATGCATCTGAAAGGTTTTTAAAACACATCAAAAACATGAATCTGTTAATTTCTCCATATAACAATGTGTGAATGCCCAAGCTCCCAAACATATACTCTGCCGCTGCATCGTTGTAGCTCTGCTTGCGGTATTGAAAGCGGTCGAATATATAGGTTGAGTGCAAAAATAAACGCAGGCATCGAATTAAGTTGAAAAATATATTTTTATGTGAAGCCCATCGCTCCAGTGCTGCTTTATATACCGAATGGGTCAAACATATACTTTGCACTCTATTACTATAGTAAAATCGTAAGGTCCCTTGAGATATGTAAAATCAGTCATATGTTGGTTTGCTTGTTAATGAAAACTAGCATGCAACTACTTTAAAATATGTTCAGCGCTTCAGTACTATGTGCGGCATTGTAATGAAACGCTACAGAGTAAATGATTGAGCCTACTGTCTGTAGATGCATGCTTAGAATTGTTCAACATCCAACTTTCTCGTATTTTTCAGGCACATCGTCGTTCCTCAGAATATAAAGAGAAAATAGTTTTTATTGCAGTTTTAAATTAAACTGTAGCTTAAAATCAGTAGCGTATGTTCATATGGTGCGGTTGGTAGTCCATTAATTGTAGAGTGTACTACCTCCCGCACGAATGAAATCCCGCCAAATCCGCACAATTAACAAAAAACAGGTCAAAATATTATAGTCGGTCAAGCCCGGCTATCAAATACCCTACACCACTCGATATATTATTCAATTTAATTTCTTTCCTTGAAAATGAGAAATTCTATTTTTCTATACCTACTTGTATTTTCAAAAAGATACATATGTCAGAAAAATTTTATTGTTTATTTATGAAATAAAAAAAAATTATATGGGGAGGGGTTCTAAAAATCGATTCAGATTTTGATTCTGAATCGATCGGTATAATTGAAGGTGGTTGTGGCATATGCTGTTTACGAGTTGCAAACATCGGCACAAACTTAATAAAGGGTATAATAAGTTTGTGGGGCGGTGCAGGGTATAAAAAGGGAACATCAATTACTCATTGAATCTGCATAAATATTTTTTTTAATTTAATAAAAAGTAACAATTAATATAAAAATAAAAGCAAATTAAAAATATCTGTAAATTTTGCATCATTTTTTAAAACAATTCCACATTTGTATGATGAAATCAATGATAGAATTGAAAATTTTTATTGCTCTATGTCGTAAATGCATTACAGTTGCTTAAAAATAAATCTATATACATGCATGTGTGCGCCGAGTAAATTGTATTAATTTTTAACTATTATTCCAATTCCTTGTCGATTAGTTGTTGTTGCTTCTCTATTTCTTCCTTTAAGAGCTCAGTCTCAGTTTTAATTTCCTGCTTGTCGGCCAATAATTTAACTTTAACGGCGTCAATTTCACAATTTACCGTTTCGAGGCACTTCAAGTCGTTCAACAATTGTTCAAACATGGCCCACCAAGACTCCAGGGACGAATTATTTGGTGACGTCGTACTTTCATCAACAGGTGCTGGATCCATTTGAAATGTTTTCAAATCCTCTAAAATCTCTTCCACGGAAGGTGGCTTTGGTGGTGGTGGCAAAACTACATTGCTTTTTCTTGACTTTTTAAACATTTTTATTACAAACAAACAATTTACTGGAAATGACTGTTCCTTGTGAGAACGTAAATAATAAAAATATTATTCAACAGTTGTGCAAAATTAACGTAAAAAATATATGAAAAATTTAACAAAACGTATGAAATGCGATTCGCGAGCAAACAAAATTATTAAAGCAATGCTGTTAATTGACGCTAATTAAGCAATGTGCGCTATTAAGTGTGGAGAAATTTAAAAGGTTAACAACTAAGATATGTTACAGTACAGTCTTGCCAAGTTCTTAAATTTCAATTGCCCGCTTTTTATTGGTTTTGTTTTGTTTTTTTTTTCGTGAAAAATATTTACAAGTAAATACCATGTCTCATAGCAGTGATTCAAAGATATCACAACTTAAGCGTAAAGTGGAAATTGCCTCCCGTTCGAAGAACCCCTTAGACGCTGTTCTTAATAGACTGGAATACAAGCCGGCTCGTCCAAATGGCAGACAATATGATTTTTACTGCCGTCAAAAATGTGATATGGATTCAAAGTACTTGAAATGGGCGTTCAAATTGGCAGAGCGTAATGTTGGACCGCTTTACAAACAGCTGAGCATGGGTTGGCAACCAAAAATCAAGCAAAACGACTTAAACAAGGCTTGGGCGCGTTACTTGGTGGCTTTCAATGACAATAAAGTGCCCATGGCTTATGCCATGTTCCGCTTTGATATGGATTATGGTTACAGTGTTTTATATTGGTAGGTGCTTGCAGGACGCTTTGATTTAAGTTTAATAATGTCTTTGGAAGGCATTTCAACATCGTTTTTTGTTGTTGTAGCTATGAATTACAAATTGAACCCGAGGTCCAGAGGCAGGGATTGGGAAAATTTATGATGTACGTATTAGAAGAGTGTGCTCGCTTGTGGGGTATGGAAAAGGTTGTATTAACCGTCCTTAAGAATAATGAAAAGGCTCGAACGTTCTTTCAAGCCATTGGCTTCACATTGGATCATACAACGCCGGATGTAGCAGAAAACGCTGAATATGAAATATTGAGTAAACGGATAAGTTGAGAAATTAATAAAACGAAAACATTTTTATTATTCTACTATGTAAACTGTATAAAACTTAATAATTAAATTGAGATGGTCTCTTTAGGAAAAACGCTTGGCCTGCTCTTCCATATATTTGGCCATTCGTACGTCACGTTCACTTAAGCCACCTACATCATGGGTAGACATAGTGACTTGAACTTTGTTGTAAACATTAAACCACTCTGGGTGATGATTCATTTTTTCAGCTAGCAATGCAACGCCCGACATAAAACTGAATGCTTGATTAAAGTCACGAAACATATATTCTTTATAGATGGCATCGCGACCACTAACCATACTCCAACCAGCTGTCAACAGAGGCTGTAGAAGTTCGGTGCGTTTGGCTTCAGTAAGCTTAGACTGCGAATATGAAAAATGAGTTCTGAATTAGGACACGATTGCACAATATTAAAACGGTATTATAAATATATTTTATTTATAATTAAAACCAGCTCTGACTCGAACACGTTTTCATTATATTTTTCAAGGCTTAATACTTTCACTGAAAATAAAAACCAATTCTTGAGACTTTGAAAATTATCTGCTACTTGTACCAGCGGGTCAAAGAGGTCATTTCGTTCCGATACGTTCTCTATATGATTTCTAATGACAAGATTTTATAAACTTACCATTTTTTTCTTAACAACCACTTGTTGCGTTATATCAACTATGTTCGCTGTTGTCGCAGTCGTTGCTGTGTAGTATCTGAAGTTTCCATTGCCCAGTTGGGTGTTCTTATTAACATTGATTCTCTCGCTGCAACATTTTTAGTGCACATTAATCTGAGCATTTAGTACATATTTGTATGTATAAACGGATGCCTAAACACACTTTGTATTAAAGCTTACCCTGTCTCGTTATATCCAACACACAAGTAGTTGGTATTGCTTATAATGTTGAAAGTAACTTTAAGCCGAAAGAAAGCACTGTTTGGTAATTTGCAAATGCAGCAACGCAACAAACGCGATGAGTTCATATTTCTTTGATATTATTTAAAATTAAACTTAAAAACTTTCATAATCTATTACTAAATATTTTAACGATGAACGCTCTTTTAAATTATACCAGAGAGTTTTCCAACTCTCTGATTATACGCTCTCTGTGGTAGCTTCATTATTTCTCTTAAGGCCTAATTAGTCAGATCGCACAGTGTCGGAGGCCGAATAAACAAAAGCTTAAAGCAGCTAGAAGCTAAATATTTTCTGTTGGCTGTTGAAGTGCTTCTCGTGTTACTTGTCATTTTTCTGTTATTAATTTATATATTATACAGGGCATCAGTCATTTTGTTGCCCAGGATTTGGTACGCGATTTTTTGGGGCGCTGAAATAAGTGCGCAAGCCGTTTCTCTCTATAAACTGTTGCTTGCCCGACTAAGTTTTTAATCGGAGCAGATAATTTGGGCGAAATCGATCAATTCTTTAAACCAAATATTATTTAAATACAAAGTTGAAATTTGGTACCGCAGACACGCCCACCATTTCCAAAAAACACTACACAATTTGCAAAACCCTCAACTTGTAAGTTGATCCCTACTACATATGCTATTAAAGGGGAACTTGGCGCACCCACGTGGAGGCTATTTGGAGGATTGGGTTACAACGCACTTCTTCTCACTTGTTTAATATTCGCTTTTACATATTATATTATAAGTTTGTATTTTATTTAAAAGGTTGCATGTTATAAAAGTTGAAAAATTCATAGTCAATCCTCTTCCAATTCATTGTTACCGTAATAATCGTAGTCCGGTAGATGTGTGGGCAAAGTCTTTTCGCTTGTCGCTGCAGCAATGGACATTTGGTTTGTAGGTGGTGTAGGAAATGTGGTGGCAGTAGTCGAATTCATTACTGTGGAAGGTATTGTTGTGGTTTTGCCCCAGCGCAGACTGTAACGGCTTCGAAGGAAAGGCTTTAAAGTATTCGCTTGACTCGCTAAATGGATCAATAAAAAACATATATTTATAATATTTTAATAAAATCGATTCTTTAATAATTTCAGTAAAACAATTCCACAACGAACCGGAAACGACAACAATAATTAAAATTGAAACTTTTAAGAATCCGCTCATCTTCCTCTCTGTTGAAATATTATCACGGACTGTAGCCATCAGCCAGCAAGATGCTGGCTTTATATACGTTTTCGAAGCAGAATGTCTGTTGATTTGTGTTGTGTGTGTTTATTGGTATCAATTCCATATGGTATTTCCAATGCAACCTTCGAGTAAAAATGAAAGTACTGTTCATTGTTTTATTTCCTACTCATAATTTATCCCAACATGTTATTATTGTATAAACAATGCGCTGTTTTGCAGACTTTTTCCCTGGAGAATTGCCAGAAGTTCTTTGACATGACTATTGTGTGTACGGTGATCAATTATTTCTCTAATAATAAACTCCCTTCAACTCAACTCAATTCAGTTCAGTTCAGTTCAGTTCACTTCAATCTCACGCATGAGCATTCATTATTGTTTACGTACGATATTTTATTCAATACAATCGATTGTGCATGTATGGTAATAATGGAGTGTGTATTGTTCTATATCTATTGGATAAAATGTGTAGAATCATTATCATTATACAGACATAACTTAAAATTGTGGAAAGTATTTTAGGAATGTCTCAGCAAATCACCAATCATCGTTAATGTCCACTTAAGATTTGGCTTTCATGGGTAGTGGGGGCGGTGGTACATCTGGAACACTGCTGTCTTCACTCTTTGATCCATTTTTTATATCCTCAAAACTGGGCTGAGTAGTTGGCTCTACTGTTGATTCAGTTGGTTCGGAATCATCAGCCGTTATTTCTGGCGGGGTAGTAGCTGGCGTAGTGGTTGATGCTTGAGGTGGTGCTGTTCTCTTCTTGGGCGGCATTTGTGTAGGTTTCATTTCAGCGGTGGTAGTAGTTTGAGGCGGTGGTGTTGGTATTGGTGGCATTTCTACACCGGGTATGGCGTTGCTTAAGGGAAAATGTAGTCCGTTGGGCAAGTAATCGTAAGGAGGCAAAAATGGTGGTCTAAAGCCGGTAATTGGGCTATATACGAGAGGCGGGTAGGGACGGAAGGGATAAGGTGGCAATTGGGCTGGGATTGGAGGGGGATATTGTCTGAGGGGTATAAGAGATGGCGGCAAGCCATATTGATTAAGCGGCACGGGCATATAAAGCGCCTTTGCCGTCTCCGCGTTAGGTTTTTTCGTTTGCATTGGAGCAGTTGGCGGTGGCATGGGGGATTCTTCAGTTGCAGGTTTGTCTTCTTTGGCGGGAGCCGTTGGTGGCGTTTGTGTTTCTTTAGGCGTCATTTCAGCTGGTGCAGTTGGTGGTGGTTGCACAGCCCCTGCATATGGTTGTGGCATCAGTTGTGAGTAAAATTGCGGTACTGGCTGCTGCAATAATATGTAAAATAAAATCATTTGTACTAAATGCATATTTGCTTAGTTGGGTCTAAAGTGCTGACCTGCTGTGCTGGCAGACCCGGAGGTACTAGACGAACAATCGGACTCGCAAAACTATACGGATGAAATGGACTCAACGGGAAGTGCGCAATGCCTGTTTCCTGTATGGTAGGCTGTATAACCGGAAATGCTCGACTTGGCGTTAAATTCTCATCGGTTGTGATCAATGCATTATATACCTTGGGTACCCGACGAAGGGCTGCTCCCACGAAAGCATCATCTCGGGTGTTTAGTGTTATCCCTAAAACTGTTAGCAGGCCTATGAAAATCTGTAAAAGTAAACACAAAGATTTTACTGTATTTCCATTGGCCATCCCTTATATGAGTAAAATTTAGTTGTGCCATGGGTATAATAATACTTATTTTCGCGGGTACACTTTACAAGTGAATGAGAAGCAGTGTTCTGCTAATGCAGGCTGAACTGCAATTTTTGCATGGTACAATACACGGGCAATTTTATTGTTCAATGTCGTGGCACATGAGCATCTCCAACGAACAATTCATTTTTTGGATAAGAAAACGTGTGTGTGTGTTCATATTAAGACTTGTGTGAAGCATAACATAAAATACATTGGGACACACTGGAGCCCCTAAATGATTCAGAATCGCTTTATGAATCTACTTTAGAGTCTTAAGTCTTAACAACGTGTTTAGGTTAAAGACTAAATAAATTTAAAAAACAATATACAGCACCGTTGGGTGCTATGTGATTTTTACGAAAATCAAATTCGACGCTTCGTAGTGGCCCATAAATCAGTTGCATTAAACTGAATACGGCAACGGACGCAGAATGGATTGTTAGAAGGAAATTTTAGGTTTTTTGAAAGTTGTAAACGAACGCACAAAATCAAAAACCGTGCAAGGCAGGTAATGCAGTTTACTGCATTCCATCGCTTATTTAACATATTACTACAATACTTGGTCTGTACTGTTGCATTACATTATCGCATAAGAAGTGCGCACACACACACACATACACACACACCCTACGCGCTAGTCATTGATTTTATTAAAATACAAATACACGCATGGGCATGGATACGTATGCAAATGAGAGTGTAATTATTCACCTTCGTACACATGTTGTTGTTGATGTTGTTATTATTATTATTGCTTGTTCCTTATGTTATTGCTGTTGTTGTTGTTGTTGTTGTTGTTGTTGTACTATATTTGGTGCGTTTTTCTTCTATAAACTTTTTAATGTAACCAATGATTAGTATTCCAACTGGATTCCACCTTTACGAACACTTTTTAACATTTATAAAGCGATTACTGTTGTTGTTGTTGTCGTTGCCGTTGTACGTTCTACACAATTGTCTTCAATGACAATTCAATGCATTCAGTTTAAAATAACTCACAATGTCAAATTTCATAGTTGTTGTTGTTATTGTTGGTGTTGTTGTCGCTATTGGTATTATTTTTGGTAATAAACACAATAATGCACAGGAGATGATGCTTTGTTTGGTTGCAATAGTATGCCACACGTGGCTCTGGTCTCGCCCAAATGCCTTTCTAATTCATATCTTGAAAAGTTAAACGCAAACGCAAGCGCAAACGCACACACACATACACAATCTAGTAGTAATAGTTGTTTTTGTAGCTACGTGCATAAAAGTTTTATATTCTGTTCTTTATGGAAATATGAAAGACTCCAACAACCGCACTTTATGTTATAGGCACTGACACTGTAAGAGTGTTTTGTTGTGAAGGCAAACTAAAAAATATATATATATCAACTAAGTAAAATTGTAAACGAGAAAACCAAAACGATAAACGCTCACTCACTTAGATAGCTCGCGTACGATTGAACCGCTAGACGGGAGCACGAACCTTTTATACCTTCTTTTGCAACCAACATACACTTGGAATAGAAAAGCACACAGCCAGTCATTCACATGCACACAAACGCGCTATTAAGCAGAAATTGCCTTTGTCTTGGTTGCTTTTGCCATCATTACCAAGTAAGTATACTTTTTTTTCGTTTCTTCCCAATCGCCTTGTGGGCAATGTTCTGCTCATGAGATTTTTTCGTCGCTACTGCTTTAGTTACCGTTTGTGACGTTTTCGTTTGTTTTGATTTTAATAATTAAACCGTTTTGACGGTCAGCATTTAATTATACCCTCCACATAAGGTGGGGTCATACTAAGTTTATCATTCCATTTGTACCAGCATACATTCTTGAGAAGCATCAAAACCTGAGTCGATCTAGTAATGTATGTCCGTGTGTCTGAGAGCGTTCCGCGCACAAACGGACGGACATGGCTAGATCGCCGCAGATTTTAGTATGGATGAATGCGTACTTGCCTCCTTTTGGGTGTTGCATGCGGAATACCAAACTTAATCATCACACGGGCCGAAAGGTGCTTAGGTCTTGGTGACCAATATGCAACCATGACCATTCAAAATCATAACCAATTGTCTCTAAACAAGTGCTTAAATCAAAACTGTGTGCACCCATTCGTGTGGCTAGCTCAACTTAAATGAGATCATTGATTAATCGCTTAAAGTTATTCTCCAAGCGAAAGATTCTTAGTGTTGGTGTGCTGTTGTATTGTTCTGCTTTGCCTCGGTAAGGGGATTTACTTCGTTACAACTGAACCTCTGCAGAGGACTTGATCTTTACGTTTGTTTAGTTTTAGAAAGTAATATACACACAAACACACACAATTACAACACATTTACGCCGATTTCAGTTAAAGTAAATTTATGGTTTTTTATGTGTGCGCCTTGTGAAAGCTGCACAGTGTACAGCCAGGGAAGTACAGATAGATTAATATGAAAACCGAAATGACGGTGACTGGGAAGTGTGTGAAATGAAAAATCAAATTCAAATTCAAAATGTAATGACGTGCTATTTGAATTCGCGTAATTTTGCAATAGTTGCCTGCCAGACGGGCCCCGCGGTGCTTATGCACGATCGAGACCGTCCCTAATAAGATCAGAAAGTTATTTGTGTTGATGAGACAGGATAATCCAAGAACCACCTGGTCATTGCACGTTCCCAACAAATTGGGAAACAGCATCTATTAAGATCGCTCCAACAATCTTTTACACTTCCTATAACACCGCAGAGCTCTACAATGTGTGCAACGTTTCACAACAGACACCGCCTCATGTACGTGCCTAATTGCAACTAACCACCATAAGAAAGTCAGTCACCTTCGCCTTGGACCGTTCTCAGTTATTCTGTGTTGAATGGTGAAAAAGAATGCCGAGTCATTGTTTATGGTGATGAAGGCTTTAGAAAGCAGAGCACAACACGTTGATTAAAGATTCTGACACATATTATGATGTTTACGTGGAAAGCATTCCTTTTGGGCTGCGGTGAAGTGACCTACATACCTTCTGTAAAGTTCAACTGTTTACAACTTTTCGTACAAAAAAGGTTTTTAGAAAAATGACATGAAATATTTCAGGCTGCTTTGCCAATCGGCCAGTCGGTGGTGATGGTGATGATGATAGTTATGACGATGTTTGTAGGCTCACAAGCTCTGTGGTTGCTGTAGTCAGTTTTCCATCTAACAGTTCGGTAAGTAACTGCAACGCTTCATCTTGTCAAACTGAGGGCTGAGCACCTATAAGCAGTTGCACTTGTATATGCGTTCGCGTACGTATGTATATGATTGCATTGTTTAAACGAGTAGGTTCTATTTTATGTATGGTGGTGGGCCTACTAAACATTTGTATGTAAGTACACGTATGTGATTGTTTGGCACACTTTTGCATGTTGCTCTCTTTTTTCCTCTCTTCTTCCATTTTCCTCCAACAGCCACCGCCGTCATTTGTAAATGTTTGTTTGCTGAGTATTAAAATATCCGGTTATGCATCACACATGTACAAACATGCAATCATTAGATAACTGGGGCACAATGTTGAGGGTGGTTCCAGTATTTAGAAAACGAAAGCAAAGTGTTTTTTAATCATTAACCATATGTGCTCAAGTTTCTTCTAGAAATTATTCAGGTTAACAGTTTTGATTGCCTGCCCGATTGTTAATTGTATATTATCAAATACTGTGTTACTAGAGAGAAGATGCTTACAACAAAGCTACGAGTTCTTTGGCATATGAGATCATTGATTAACGATGGGCTAGATCGTTTTGCGATCCGCATGCCACCAAGCCGATTCTACACCGCATTGGTCAGAGCTATAAGTGAGTATTGCTTACGTTTTACGTACATGTATAAAATTGCGCTTTTTCTTAACGACTACCTACTATACGTTTATGCTACACTTGACTTGGGAGTGGAATACTGTGTGTCCGTTATAAAACTCCACCCATTTTCAATAAATATTAATTTAATTAATTGTGGGCGTGGCCGTCGATCGATTTTACCAATCGTGTATCGAAAACAAAGAAAGTCTGTAGGAAGTGTATGCCAGCTTTATATTTCAACTTGTGCACAAATAGACGGGCCCGGGGATGAACATGTGCAGGTCGAATGAAACATTGATGCTAACCAAACATTTAAACCATGTGGAGTCCCTTCTGATAGTTACGATCAGTGTCTCAAATTTATTGATATTTACATATATATGCCCCATGCCTGCTATTAAACGTGACATATGCGTCTATTCTGGATACGTTTATATGATTCTTGCGCAGCTTCAACCGATTTACTAATTTTGGATGTTTTTAAATCAAATTTTAAATAAAACAATTTCTACCACTCTCTACCATTTGCTATAATCTGTTGTATTAGCATAAGAAATTTCACTTTCTTTTGAATGACATTAAAAAAAATGCTAAATATTGTACATACGTACATGAAAGCGAGAAAATACACAAACAAACAATAATAACCTCATTTGTTTGTTTGCTTTTGCTAAAGTGCCTTTTTTGTTTCTGTTTCTGTTTTTGTTTTTGTTTTGCGTCAACTTTTCCTTCTTTTTGCTACAAATTGTGTTAATCTTAAGTTTACGTCTCGCAGATGAGAGATTAAAGCATAACAGCAAAAACCCAAAAACCAACCGAACACACGACTTAATCATAATCATTATTGCTGTTGCTTTTTGTTTGTTATCACCGTAATCATGAAAATGGGTATAAGCGTGATTGGAGAAGAGGTTTTTGTTTTGTCATCGTTCGCCTAATGATGCATCGACTATAATATATATTTTTTTTGATGAATGTGTGTAAGAGTGTGTTTGAATTAGGATGGAAGTGCATACAAACACTCCATTGGTAAATGCCCATTCAATGTTCGTACATTCAAAAGAAGCGAAAAAATTCAAATTTGGTTTAGACCAAATCCTTACCACACTTCGCATCCACATACAAAATGAGGGGGCGGCAGGTACCTGATTGTGCCATCACAATAGTGTGTAATTATACAGTCAGACACCGCGTTATAGGAGACTGGAATTTGTACGAAATTTTAAGTTCAATAAATATCCACCTACAGACAAGAATCAGATTTTGATACAGACGAACCTTTGATGGCTCCTTCTCATTATTTCAAACCTAAGGATAAACCTAGTTTTCTCTCCATCGTATGTGTAGGGTACAAAAATTGAAAATTGCTATAATTTGTAAATACGAAGAGAGAAAAGCAACAACAGGACTTTCTATTACTGATTGATAGTGCATTCGTTTATTTGTGGGTCTCAAAAAAAGAAGAAAAACAACAACAACCAACAAAGACCATGAGTTAATTTATTTATTGTACAATATTTCAGCTGTGTTAATTTATTGTTACTGCGAGAAACGCATTAGTATTGGCACATATAAAAATTTCCCTAAACGTCATTCATTTAAAACAAGGGAACTTTACTTCTAATGGCGAATTTCTTAAGTCACAACTACGCTGGGTCGTGAGCAGTGTTTAAGGTTGCGCGCCGTTCGGTTATGACCAGCAGTTTTCTTCGCTTCAATCAAATTCAAAATCATGACTTTAACGTGCGCTTGTACGAGCACAAAGTATGTATTTAACGTACATTGTGTGTGGATGTTTTGACTCATTCACCCGCTAAATTATATGCATGGGGGCATGATGTGGGGAATTTTACTTTTGGGTTCTCATTACTCAAATCGTGCCACAGTTAGCTTAGTTTGCTTATTTGTTAAAATTTGTTTTTTGTAAATATTGACATTGCCTGGCAAAGCTCAAGGTTGCTTATTCAATTGTACATCTCGATTGCGATAAAAAGATGATTTATGATTGATTGTACGTATTTGTATTTTGCATACAGGAAAAGTTCAGCACGTTTACGGTTATAATAGGGCTTAACTAATCACGATAATTTGTTAATTAGTACTTAAGTACATTTAATGAGAAGTTCGTCAGTCTGTCGGTTGTGCTTTCCAAAAATACTTTCAAGTTTTTATGTGAATATAGATAAATTACACAATAATTAATTTAACTTACGTTTGAAACGACGTAGTTTTCTCATTAACACCATCTCACGACGGGAATGTATTGAATTTTCCTTGATTAGTAAAATATATTTGTGAGTGGATTGAAACATGAAGCCCCAAGGAATTAAACAGCTTCTAAACAAACAAAAGGTGCGCTTTGGCTAACGTGGGTAAACTTCCCTTTTTCACTCTTATGCATTGAACAACACAATAAAAATGATTACGGAGGAAAATGAATCATCTTCTTGTATATTTATCTGTGAATAATTTTGTTATCAATGTTACTAGACTTTGCTCACAGAGTGAGGTGAAATTCTTTTTCTTTATCAAAGCACAGCCAACAACATCTTGGAGAATGTCGGCGCTGCGATATAACCTACATTAGCACAGCTTGTAATAAATTAAAGAAAAAATACCTACTAGAGGGCACTCATTGTGCTTTAATAAAATATCAGTGTGTGTAATTAATTAAATTAAGAACTCCGCGTGTTCAGAATGAATTATTGAAATCTCTATTGTATGCACAAGCAATATAATGTTGTTTACAACAAATTTTGGGACCGTTTACTGTTCTCAATATTCACGCAAAATAACGAACAGAAAATATATTCTCATAAACAAAATATTATATAATTGGCTTAAACTTCTTCTTAAATAAATCTATGTGAGAGTGGCAGGTACTCTACGGCCCCTATAAATTACACATGTCCACATTGTAATCTTAATTCTACGGTTGAGATTTTTGTCAATTGTGGGCGTGTCTTTTAACCGATTTCGTTCAATTTAGAGGGGAACCTACGTACAAACTAGAAATATCTCAAAATGTGAGACCGTGCAAAGTAATGAAATCTCCTCATATGTATGTAGGGTGTTTTGTTTTGATATAAGAATATTTTGGGGTTTTTTGTGGTGTACGGAGTGTAAGAGAATTAACATGTTTCTCTTGCAATATCAACCGGTGCATGCAGTCTCAACTGTTAAGGCTGAGAAAATGTTCATTACGTTTGTTCATTCTGATTTTGACCGCGATTAAGAATATATATACTTCACAGCGTCTCTGAAGCTTCCTTGAGGGTGTTGCAAACATCTTGACCAAGTGAGCACATCACCTATCTCTACTGGATACTTATGAAGAGACTGCCGACCTTTGTATACTGTTCTGTGCTTTGATTTATGTCAAAATTGATTAGCAATCTCCGCTTTATAAATGTCATTCATTTTTGGCACTGAAAAAATACAAGTCGTTAGCTAAACTAATGGCCTGTGCACGCGTAACGTAAAGCTAGTATTTAAACAATCTAATAAAATAAAATGCACTACTTATAGTTTGCTACACCCCGTCATTACAAATATATGCAAAACTATTTAAATGTTTTACTATAAATTTTTTTGCTTGCAACTAATTGCTGTTGATATTTCATACAGTCTGCGTTTAAGATGGAATTCGGAAATGCAAATGCACCCACAACTGAGAGTATAATTTAAGTGGAAGAATGGAATGGAATTCCAAAACTTTAAATTACATACATATAAACACACGCTTACACGCTGGCAGTTTATCAGTAGAGGAAAATTTTATTGAACTGAAGAAATAACAGTAAACAGCAGCGGTGGTATGGTCCATTAAATTTGAAATTTGTAAAAACGCAAACAATAATAATAATAACGTTCCAACAATAACAATAACAACAACAACACCAACAATACCAACGTCGAATAATAAATCAATTGAACGCTTATCAATGTGAAACTGTAAACAATAACTTTACATAATTTCTGTAATCTCCTTGAAGTACACATCAACAGCTGCTGCTGTTTAAATATGTTTGGAATAACTGATAAACACGACGGCCGTATGATCGTAATGGATCTCAGTTTGAGCGAAAGTGAATATTTGACATCAAACCTGAAGTAATCGCGAAAAAAAAATTAATTAATCTCTATATGACTGATGTATGTTTGTTGATAACCTTTAGCATGCATGGTGGATGGTGGATGATAGAGTCGAAAAACCTATAAAACATCGCTTCCTGCTACACCAAATGTTCAGTAGTATTTCATACATTGAGGTTAGAGCAAGAAGAATAACAGACTGTTGAAAATGAAAGTATTCATTGTGATATTAGCTTTGACAGCATTGGTAGGGAAACGTTTGCTCTTGCATTAAATGAATCAATACGTAGTAAAGATTTTTTTGTATATGTTTGTAGTACTCACAGGCCAATGTCAGCGCTGATCATGAGCACACATACACTGTAAAAACGCATGAGGATTTAGTGAAATTCCGCGACGAGTGCAGCACTAAACTGCACGTACCCGCCGAAGTGGTGGAGAAGTACAAGAAATGGGAGTATCCTGATGATCATGTGACCCATTGCTATATGAAGTGTATGTTTGAAAAATTCGGTTTCTTTGACGAACACACTGGCTTCGATGTGCATAAAATTCATCATCAATTGTTGGGCAATACTCAGGAGATCGATCACAACGATGAGACGCATAACAAGATTGAGAAGTGTGCCGACAAAAATACTGAAGGCACTGATGCCTGCACCTGGGCCTACCGTGGCGGCGTGTGTTTCATTAAGAACAACTTGCATTTAGTCAAGCACAGTGTGGCTGCGCATTAATGATGTTTTGTATAAATTGAATCAAGCTAAATAAATATTTTCCTAAACCTAAACATCTCTTTGAAGCCCAACATGATTGAATAAGAGTTAGAGACTCCCAAGTAAATATGTGGTAAATAAATTTCATCTAATTTTCTTATACACAACCATTTAAGACTGATTATACACATGTTGCTTCTATATACACATAATACATTATGCTGAAAGTGTCCACAATTTTGCATAATTTACGACGAGTAAGACACTACTCACACGATACAATAGAGCGTAGATACAAAACTCACTTCCGGCAGTTTCATTACAGGAAGGAACGTCATCAAAATAATTTTAAAACTTAAGAAAAACAAGTAAATATGTTACATAGTCGGTCATGCCCGACCATTTTAATACCCTACACCATTTGGCTCCATAAATTATGCTACAATTAGTTTAGTTGTGTTTGTATAAAAGTTACTTCGTGAAGGGGTTTTGAAAATGACCCGATTCGGTCCAAATTTGGCACAGCCACATATTAAGCCAATTAACTCTACCAATTTTTGTCAAAAAGTATTACGTTTCCCTATATAAAAATTTCCATTACAATGGTATCGTATATGGGAAGGTTTTCTAAAAATGGTGCGATTCGGTCCACTTTTCAAAAGGGTTCCTCTTTGGGCTAATATAAGTTCTTGTACCAAATTTCATTAAAATATCCCAAAAAATACGACCGCATCAACAATTTACATGGATAGACAGACGGACATGGTTAAATCGATTCAGATTTTGATTCTGAACCGATCGGTATAATTGAAGGTGGGTGTAGCATTTGCCGTTTAGGAGTTACAAACCCCTATTTCATGTGGAGGGCCTGTTCATAAAATTGATTCAATATGTAGCAAAATTTGGCACATTTCAAAATGTTTACTTAGTCTAAAAATGTGTCCTCATTTTGATCACTGTGCACTTGCTCATTTAATGTGTCAACTAGACCGACTGCAACGTTTGCTCATTTTTTACTTTATATAAATTTTTAATATAACGATTCATCCATATGCCCAAGCGACCGCGGCTAAAACAGCGAAAAGCTTCACATGCCCATTTGCCTGGTTGTTGTGAGGTGCTCGCATTACAATAGTCCACCGCAGTAAGGATTTCCAGTGCCATTCTATGTTTGCTGAACATTTTCGCTAAGCGTTTGCTACTGAAGCCCTGATCGTTTTGCCAAAGGTCCAATTTCGAAGCGGCACATTTAATATCTTTGGATATATTCTCGTTGCATTCGGTATCGTTCGCACTGAGCAGGTTGAAAACGTCATAGGTTATAGCGCACTCTGTTAGGGCCTGCTCCAAAGTATGTTGTGTGGGTAATTGCCAAACCTGATCCAAGCCTGAACATTTCTTAATAGAAAGCTGTAAATGTTTTGTCGTTATTTCATGTGAATTCGGTTCAATTTTTAATTATTATTTATGTACGCACAATAAGTATCATTGCCAAGACATGCTTACGCGTACTGTGATTCATGGTTTTTGGTTTGAATGTGTTTTTGTAACACACACGTTTAACTAACTGCTCGCTTCAAACGAATTTCAACTACTAAGTACGGTTACATTGCTGTTCTAAACCTTTATAAACAGTTCCCCATTAAATGACTTTAACAGGGGCTGTAACACTATTTTATTGTGAAATATTCATCAAGTCATTACTTACAACATATGGGTGCCCTACACATAAGGGGGGCGTTATATGGACGTGTTGTGATTTGAATGCCATGCGATAAAACGATAAATCTTATGCTCCGCAAAGGTTTGAATGGAGAGACATTTTTTTGGTAGTTTGGTAGTTTCGTTCATGCACATTTTGGCGTTTAAGCCTAAAAGGGTAAAATATTCGGCGTTTTACTATAACTAGTATCGCCTCAACTTTATTGTGTGTTAACAACCTTCATATGACGCTGGCAGTTATAGTGATTGAAACATAAACATACTTGTGCACACACCAGTGAGCTATATAACGTTTTTGAATTTTAATTAAATTCAGGTTTGAATTACGCTTTCGAAATATGTAATTGATTGAAGGTGGCGTCTTTGTAAGTCGTTCAATAACTCAATGCGTTTCAATTGGAAAGAAGTATACGTTGATATATTACGGCCAATATTGCAGATAATTGTATATACAGTTGTAATATTTATAGTAAACCTAAACAATTACCGAGCAAACCTGTGTCGATGTTGAGTTGTCCGAGTGTTCGTGTTTCTTTTGCCACTGTTGAGTTATTAAACTGAGATCATTCTTAGTTCGTGCCGGGATATTGGTTACCAACCACGCCCACAATCGGTAAAAAAATCTCACAGCCATCGATGTGCTAAACATGGGTGGGGCTACACCCTATACAACATAGTTAATTATATCGATCGATTCAGGATCAAAATCTGAATAGATTTAACCATATCCATCAGACCGTCTGTCCGATCGGGTCCAAGTTTGGCACACCCAAATATGAAGCTAATTAATTATTATTTTTTCAAAAAATATTAAAAATTGCGATTTTTTTCTATATAAAGACTTCCATTATAAAGTCTATGTGACCTTATATGATGAAGGGTTCCAAAAATTGTAAGATCCGGTTCATTTTCAAATTTTTCAATAAAGTTTCTCTTTGGACCAATTCACATGTCCTCGTATCATCCATATACCTCGAAAAGTGCGACCTATAGCTTGCGCATAAATGTACATGGACGGATAGACGGATATGGTTAAATTGATTCAGATTTTGTTTCTGAGTCGATGGGTATAATTGAAGGTGGATGTGGCCGTTTAGGTGTTACAAACGTTCACACAAAGTTAATATACCTTTTACAGGGTATAAACATATTGAAAGATATTAACGATAGCAAGATAAATGTAGTTTAAAAAGTTTTCTCACCTAATGAAGTGACCACCACTGTAAAGTATATACTTATATGTATTTGCATAGTTACAATTACAGCAGACTAACTACTTAATAACCTGACTTTGTTCATATGATATAAAGCATACGTGCATAATGAATGAAATGAATATTTACGATACGAGTTTGGTTAGCGCACTTAAGTACCTGCCTTTCTCTGTGCGAGTGTAAATACGTTTAGAGAATGTGTAACTGTTTGGTTCAACGTCGCGTATCCGTGCAATGTTGTGTAAATGAATGCCGTACGGTTGGGATTATATGGTGAGTAAGGCTTTTTGAAAACCCCACCTACCACTACCTATGCACCACTTAACAACAATAACAATAATATTATTACCCCAAAATCGGCGTAAAGCTACGTAAGTTATATAATCTGGTTTCCATGTTCATGTTCAACTACCGAATGAATGAGCGAAATTTTCAATTTGGGAAACAAGTTTTCTTTCCGTTGAGAAGAGTGAATTAGTGAACTTAAAAACAATTGTCCTTTGTATTCAATTCATACGTATATCATCATGTATCCTGGTAGAAAGAGGCAAAGGCATGGGATGGGGAGTGGGAGTTATTAGTGGTTTGAATATTAACTCTTAACCTAATACAATATATTTGTGTGCATGATGTTGTTCTTGTTGTTGTCATGCACACACAACAATGTAAAACCAAAAACAATGCCCCATTTTTTCTCTCCCTCTCCAAAGCCTATGAAAAACAGACAGCACTACTAACCATGATATACGTTTAAGGTATTATAACATACAGTGCACGCTCTGTGACTATGGAAGGAACACGCATACCACATTTGCTAAACAAACAATTCACATGCACACACTTGTGTGTAGATACATATATGTGGGTTGTGCATTATGTATGTATGTGAACGGGGTCAAAGCCCAGGGGAAGTAGTCTGATTTTACGGTAATTTTCAAGTGTCGACTTTGACTTTATTATAATTATTAAATAATTGGAATAATGAATAAGCGCCATGTACACTTGTAACCTATTACCCAGACGCCACATATTTTAACAAGTGTGCATCATCATGTGGTACGAATACACACTTCATTTGCTTTATTAATAGACCAGCACAAAAGAAGTTACTCGAAAATAGGTAAATATTGTGCGGAGAGAAATAGTGGTTAAAAGTTGTAATAGCACACTCTCTCCACCCACCTCTAATGTTAGTATAAGCTTCGCTACCTTTACAAATTGCAGCAACAAAATATTAACACATCCAGTGGCTTATTACCCAGTTTCAAGCGTGCGTTCACAGATACACGCGTCTCTTCTTCTCTCGGAACGTTCACCATATGTGCAGTCTGTTTTCTCATATCACTTGTAAGTGGCGGTACATACGACCACGATAAGAAGGTTTCATCTATTCCCCTGCAAAAGTTACATGGATGGGATGATAAGTGCATGCAGGCCTGCACACTTATACACTTGTGTTGTTGTTGTATTACCTATAAACTACAGATTGTTTGTGTGCTCCATGCTTATGAATGGGCAAAACAATTGTTGGCAAGGTTTCAATACCTGCGAAAGCGGAGATGGGTGGGTGTAACCCTTTCTCTCTTAACCGCCCTATCTACTGTGGGACCCTCAAAACATACACACAATTGACTTTTTGCCCGCACAAACGTTTTGCAGTTGACAGCAAATAACTCCAATGAATACAATTGCCAAATTAATTTACCATGGAGATGCAGTTGTGCGTTGTGCGTTGTGTATGTGTGTGTACGTACAGTACACTTTCTTTGCCAGAAATTTCTGATTATTACGTAATAGTATGAGGCCTTGGAAATCTCATCGGCAAAGTACAAGAGATGTGATACTATTGTTATATCGTTATTTTCTATTGTTGATGTTGTATGTAGGCGCCCAGGATGAGGTATTAACCGAACAATAAATTTATGCGTTGTCAACTTTTTCTCTTTTTCGTTTCATTAAGGTAAATAGTAAATTTTTAACAATTTTAATGAACAATGGGCTTTTGATATTTTAATATATTACTGCGTTGCAAGAAAGAGTCAGAACAAGCGACAAATGAAATCATATACTCGATAACAGAATTTGAACCTAATCGTGAACTCGCCCTATTTTGTAGCAGCATACAATGATACACATCGTATTATTATTATAATTACGAAGTATTGCTACCAGGGTGTCTGGAAGGAGGCACCCTGCAAAGTTAGTTAACTCCTAACTTGCGCGTGCATCGGGCGCCCAAATTTAGATTTAAATGAGGTTCACATTTAAATTGGTCGAAATGGGTTAAGTACCACGATTATAATTGACATTTTTTTATCCTCAACATAAGGTGGTGATACAATAAGCTTATCATTCCGTTTGCAACACCCAGAAGATGGCATCGAATACCCTACAAAGATATATATTCTTGATCAACACTAAAATCTAAGTCGACAAAAATGAAAATTGATATAAATATTTAAACAGTGCTCGGATAACCGACAGGCCCCTAATTTATAAAAAACCTTATAAAACTCAGCGCGCATGGTGATACGTAATACATTCAAACCTCCTTTGTGCGGTCTCTTTTCGCCCGATATTTTATTTATGCGGTGAATGAAAGTGTCAAACAAATTGGAACATAATTGGCGAAGTTATCAATAAATCATCAGAGCGTAATCGCAACTTTTAAGAAGAACTACCTAAAGCTAACTTTTCGACACATTTTGGAAAAACTTGAAAACGATGCAATAAGCTTAACTGAAGTTGAGAAAAAGTTTTCGATATCCAACTGCATAAATTGCACTGCTGTAGAAGAGAGCGCCTCTAAGCCTAAGCCATACATAGCTGAATGATCGATTTAGAATTCTGAATATCTTAAAAATATAACGCAAAAGTTTATATGTGATCAGTCCGTGGCACTCCTTTGAAAAGGACACACTCACAATCGCATCAATACAATCAGGTTTCAGGGTGAAAGAGTAAAGCCACTGTTTGTATGTAAACAAGCGACTACGCCAACAACACATCTCAGAGACACTGCAACATGAAATATGTTCAACTTTTAAAACAATTTTCTCACAAACAGAAATCATCGACAATTTATTGCAAAAACTTTCTATTCACCAACAAGTATACTTTATTGTTTTGACCATTGAAACTGTGTTCACAGACAACCCATAAACACTACAATGAACTCATGCTCACTATGGCGAATTCGGCGTATGGTACATGGTGCTGGTGTAGCGATATTGTACAGACCTTATATGCAACAAAAGCTTACACAAATATGAAACGTTTTCCATTCTTAAGCTTTTGTTTATAAAAACGGCCACAACAACAAATGAAGTGCAAAGTTTAGAGCAACAGACACTTTTAATATTTAACGGCAGGTCGTTTATTTGTTGGTGGAAATTTATCAATAATTTTTAATTCGTTTATATGTCACCACGCGTGAGGGGAAATATGTTTTGGTGACAGTAATCTCTTTGAAATGGGATTAATTCCGAACCAGGCGAGAATTTCTAATAGAAATGACACAGCGAGAAAGAAATGCGGTAGAGAAGGGGTGTCAGATAGTATCTTTTCTATTTTCAATATCATTGTTTAGTTGGCTTGGTGATATCAACAAATGTAGAGAGGGACCCAGCACGTGCTGTGTGGATAATACAACAGAAGGGCTACTATTTAATAAGTAACAAATTACAATTTTAAAATGTTATTAAAGACGTTGTCAGTGTGGAGAAGAAAGCCGAAAAAGACATTTTCTGACAGGATTGAGACATATGGTTACATTTGTGTAACCCCTTACGCACAATTTACAAATAACTACGAGTTGTCATTTGTCGTTTGTCATATTGTCGTTATTGTTATACTGATGAGATTTCATTTTCAAACAATTATTTTATTCATTAATATGAAGTAAACATTTTCATATATATTTATACCCTGTTTGTAACATCTTCTAGTATACAGCTACAGGTCGCAGTTTTCGAGATGGTGATGACAAGGACATATATTAGTCATACAATTACCCTATTAAAAGTTGACCAAATCGGAGGGATAATAAAAAATCCCTTCCCATATAAGGTCCTGTTTTTTTCCACACAAGTCTTTATATAAAAACAAATCGCAATTTTTAATATTTTTGACAAAAGTGCGCAAAAATGGGTTAATTGGCTTAATATTTGGTTGTGCGAAATTTGGATGCAAAAGGACCATTTTGGAAACCACTTCACGAAGTAATTTATATAGACACAACTAAACTATTTGTTGCATAATTTAAGGGGCTAAATGGTGTAGGGTATTAAATGGACTGGCGTGACAGACTGTAAAACTTTCACTTGTTTTAAGTGAGGTTCGTAAATAAGTTGACATGAAAGCCTTAATGAAACGAAACAATATAATTCTTTGGCCAGTTGTAAGAGAGAACGCTATGCGGTTCCGTCTTTCGCAAGTGTTTGCAGGATATTAAACATTTGGTTCCTCCACAGAAGTTTTGGCCTCCCTCTTGCGCAGCGTACTTGAGGTACTATCTCGAAGTTATATTGGTCACAACATGCAATAGAATCGAGTCACTTTAAATTCCTGCATGTTGATGTTATGGACCTGGCAATTGTCTTAGCATCCTCAAAATTGATTCTTCAGTAGTAAACCTGGGCACTAAAAATTAGTTCTACGTATTATTCAAAATATTTTACTTTCTTTTTAGACTGTTTACAAGTGAAACTGCCAACAAGTAAAATCTTCCCTACATGTGGTCAAATGAGACGAGGCAGGTATGAAGTTCTGCCCTCTTTTAATCACGAAATGTAGTTTTTATAGGCGTGACAAATACACTAATTAGCAACATATCGATGTGATAAAATTTTTGTGAATTTGCAGGCGTGTCACTTGACTATATAATTGTAATACAAACGTAAACTAACTTTATCACATTTCGTTTAACGGAGCAGTATTTTTTGACACAGTCTTTACAATAAGAAGCTATCAGGCCAGACGACTTGGATTTTGATGTTGATCAAGAACATACCGCATGTACCTTGTGTGGTTAGTGGTTAGATTTTCGTAGTTACGAATGGAATAACAAACTTCGTATACCGCTCCGACTTATTTGGAACCTATACAAAATGATTAAAAAAACAAGCAATTATTCAGATCATATCGCTAACTATTCAAACATAACATTTGTCTCCATCTCTGGCTCCATACAGCCATTCTATCAAAACAATTATCCTCCTCTTTTTATAATCAGAGCGTGTTTGGGTGCGAAAATTTTGATTGTTTACGATAAAGAGCGTTGTCTTGTGTTAAGTAACGAGTAATCTACTATTTGCCCACAAACCAACAAACTCTTGCAGTTATTATACATATTTACTGAGATGTAATATTTTTTTCTGGCAAAAATAAGTTAAAGAAGAAAATATTCACTGTTTCGAGTTCGTTGGTTGTTTTTCCTGCAATATAACAAAGAGACAAAGGTGTGATATTTCGAAGATTTTCCTTTTTACCACAAAAAGACTTTAAAGCATTAGTGAATGAAAAGAAAACCACACACAATGCCGAGAAATCTCGTTATAATCCAATATTTTTTAATGCTTTTCTAGCTACTTGAAAATTTAATTGCATCAAAATGTTTTGTTAACACGCTCATACTCAGCAATCTTCTTAGATGAGTAAATATATCAATAGCAAGCACAAATATACGTATATTTGGAGCAAAAAATGTAACAACGAAGCATTAAAAAACAACATTTATTTGCAAAATTTACCACAATTGAGCAGCCAAGTGGAAAACATACGCAAAACATAATATCGCACATACCCTGACCAAACAACATCTACCAAATATTGTTGCCAACCCTGATCATCTCTACCATTTAGTGTGTGGTCTGCGCATTAACAAGAAGATACTTGAGAAAAGGAATAGGATAAATGTATGTACCGAAGCGTTAGTATTAGAAAAACAATTGTAGCGTGGGGCGATTGTACGTACCATTGTACCATTCAAGGATATCTATCTGCATTAAGGATATCGTTATGATTTGATGATACAAAGCATTGAGTACAACCGACAATACAATACAAACAGTTCAACAAAACAATTCCCGATCTTCTGTGTAAGCGCGGTTGATTATAACATATTTGTATGTATCTATGGAAGGAATCTTTATTTGGGTACTTTCTAACATCCCCTTCAGAACGAAGGTGCACTTAGTTTGTCATTCCGTTGGCAGAGACTCTACAAAGTGTGTATAATTTTGATTAGCATCATAATATGAGCCGGTCTAGCCGTTTCCGTCCGTATGTCCAAGTTATGTTTGTTGATGAAATGTCAACGGTCCTAAATTTTGAAAAATTGTGATGAAATTTTGTCACGACATTTTTAGTGGTTACTATTTATCATCCATAATAATTTCGCTATGAAATTACAATTAGTGCATATATTGATGAATAAAAAATGGGCGTGGTCAGATAAAAGTAATGCCTACTCTTCTTGATGCATAATTACTTGTAAGTTAACACATACCTCGTACACCACCTGAGCTTGCCACGCCTACGGTTTATGCGATATTTAGAGGTGGAGGGTATTTAGGATTTCTCCCAAGCCAAATTTACTTTTTTCACTTATCTTATTTCGGTTCAACATTTCATTTTTCCGGTACTCGCACACATAGCTTATACGTAAAGGAGGCACTTTACTTTCATTGTTAAATTGTTCATCATACATTATTATTGTAATGTAAATAAAATTTTAGAAAGAATCTACAACTCTTTCTCATCCATGGTGCTTGCTAAAGAGGGATTGGTAGATGTAACCGATTAGCTAGAATCATTTATTGTTAAGAATGAATTAAGTACGTGAGTGTCTGTCTTTCTCTTGGTGAAAATACGTTTTCCAATTTATGTTGCAGAAATTGAACTTGGTGCACGATTAGTAAGCATCCCGTGTAATGCACGAAATGCACAAGCTACTATAGCAAATGAAAATGCAAGGTTTTTTGAAACTTAAGTCTTACGTTGAACAAACGGAGGACCGTAGCGTGTCAAATCTATTCTACCAAGATTCGCTATAGAGCATATTATGGTTACTGCACAACTATTATAACGAGACTGCTTTCTTCTTTTCATACATATTCTATTCCAATCCAATTATTTCAATTTAGTTTAAAATAACAATAAAAATAGCAATTGATCTGTACAGCTATCATATCATTCTAACAATAGACCAAAGCACTGTAATGTTTGGATTATCACATAATAGCTGGTCTGATGATTTAATGCGGCGTATGAAATAAACATTTGCCAAAGAGAACTTTTAAAGTACCCTCACGTACACGTATGCATCAATTTTAGGCGTGGCATACAGTAAAAAGGGGCTCTTTTTCAGTATGTAATCAAATGGCAGACATAGTTCATAACCAAGGTTGAATTCTTAACCAAAGAAGCCTATTATTCATTATGAACATACTGATGGATAAAGTATTATATATTATACATGCAGATATATGTGTTGAGTGACCAATTTTGTGGCCGCCAGATTGCGTCCATTGCGAGTATGGCTGTTAACTGCTTTCGTCCAATTAAATATAAATGTACAGACACAAACGCAGAGTATCCCTACCAAATTACAGCTTAATTTGTCCGTTTTTGTATTTCGTTGCTGAGCAAGTGAGTTGCAAATGGAACGACAAACTTAGTGTATCTGCCACTGATGGGTATACAAATATACCTAAATGCCTGAAAAAACATATGTTGTTATGAAAGAGAATTAATAGTAATTAATTGTTTTACCAACAAGACAAGAGTAAGAGTGAAGGTGGAAGTGATTGTATGCGCTATACGAGTGCAGAACGATGTGTGCCTAGGTGGGTTTCTTTCGTTATTTATTTAAATAATACAACGGAACAGGTGCGAGGCCTGGAAATATTCCTCTTATAACTGAGAACTATTGTTAACATATTAATAGTAATAATAAGGCGCAAAGCAAGAGTTTGTTTTTCCAAATGGTTTGATTTCGTCAAAAGCCAACGTTTACCATTGTAAAGCACACATGCACACACTCAACAACGCAAACGTTGTATGCATTTGATTTTTCATCTTTCTGTGGCATGATTAGCTTTGTCAATTATGATGATGATGATGATGGTGGGAACTGCACATACATACGCAGCGTGTACGTATGTATTTATAATTTTCAATCAGTTGTCAAATGCAGCGTAAGGTAATTCTTCAAAATGTAATCAAGAATAAAAACTCATGAACAATGCCAGCCGTTTAATAAACATATAAATTGTACCGAAATGCAAATGCGATGGATTGCGATTGCTTCGGTTATATTGTAAATACAAGTCAAAGCTTCATAATATATACGTTTGGTTTTATTTTGTTTTGTTTTGTTTATATATACTTAGTACAGGCGCAGCGCACATGTGCATTTATCCATTTAATTGCATTTGTAAGAATCTTTAAATACAAAACCGTTGCCTTCTCGTTCTCGATTTTGTATTCCATACGGGGGTGGTTGAATGTGGAATGTACACACTGTTATAAAAACAAAACAAAACACCTCCATAAAATGAGTTGCACATGTGTAATCCATGTAAGTGCATATGTAGTGAGCGTAATTAATAACGTGACATTGCTTTGCGAGCTGACTAAAGGTTCTGTGTTCAATGCATTTTAACATTCGATTGTGTAAGAGCACTTGCTACACTCAATTTTTCATTTTCATTGAGGCATACCAACCAATCGCCTTGAGTCGTCTAGAGGTGCACTGGACCAAACGCACTATAATTACGTTGCTAAACTTAAGCCTCTGATGCCATCATTAATTGTGTTCGATAATTATGTGTTCATCGATCTTCATACGTATGCCTCTGTTATTAACACCTTTGGGAGAGGGTTAGCAAGAGTTTTGCAAAATATTAAAAATCATTAAATATCGCACTCCCACGAGATATCTGACAAAACTTAAGCACCTGTATACTGATGTTTTGGAGGGTCCTTGAAGAATACTCCACAGAGAGCTTTACTGCAGGAGTGTACTGTACTCGTACGTACATTATAATACAACAAAAATTATTTAAGAACTTGTGCCAACAAGTTTTTCTCTCCGCATAATTTTCGCAATTAGAGAAAACTATTCCTCAAGTCGATGAGTAGAAAATGCCTGCATTTTACAGTAAAACTTTAGTAATTCACTGCAACAGAAAAATATGCGACAGTAGAAAAGTTTTCTTTGTCTCTTTTAGAAAATGCTGGCACAAGCATGGGGTACGTACGCCTACTAAACAACTCTTATATTCGTCTTTTCTGTGTTGTCATGTATTATATATTAAGTTCACTTTATGTGGGTGTGTCTACATATATAAATGAGTATAAAGTTCGTTATATGTGCATACACGTACATAACATGTATTTATATGATATACAAGTGATAGTTGCAATGTGCTAACGCCACAAATATCCTTATAAAGAAAGTGCATTTTTGTGGATATGCGGGCGTGTGTGCAATACAAATTATTTACTAAAGTCTTTAATGAAAACTTCTTAAAACCAAAATGTCAGACAAGTATGCAAAAGAAAACGAGGGAGAAATGCAAACTAAAGAAGAAAATGAAGAATGAACAAAAACTTAATGAGAGAGTTTAAGATACACTTCAGTTTATTCTTTTCTTTGCGTTCAATCATAATTGCACGAAACTTTTTCCTTAAAGAAATACAATAAAAAGAATTTCATTCCCTCTCCTCTTTACTTAAAAACACGACAACATTTTAATTGAGACACTCCATGATCCCAATATTATATCCTTCCTCGATTAGGAAGATTTCCCAATATTTTTGAGGATTCCTTCAGACTTGGTCTGTGATGAACTTTAGCTAAACGTGTAGTTTTTTCTTTTTGGCGATTTTTGTTGTTGCTCTGAATGAGGGCCAACCAGATGTGGCCCAAACGAAAATGACTGATTTCAAAAATTCACACATTTTCCTTTACATTTAATGATAATAGTGTCTCCCCCTTTTATGGATATATTCATCCTTTGGGTGACATACAAGGCTGTTATTTGTTTTTGGTACGTAGTTCATATAGATCAAAAGAGTATATTGGAGGGTATCGCAAACTTGATCTACGTTTCATGGTTGCCCAAGTCTCTAGCTTTATTGTGAAACGGTGTGTTTGTCGTATCGGGAATTTGCTGAATAGTAAAAAATTCAAAATATATTGAGATAAAAAATGAAAAACTGAGCAAATGCATTTAATTGCGATATAATGAACATGTATGTGTTACGTAATTAGATGGGTGCAGGTCTTCCTTAAACTAGAGTGTATTTTATATAAAAGAAGTAAAAACTTGTGGCCAAGGTTGATTTGAATGTAACCTACACAAAGGGTGGGCACGATTTCGTCTTTTACTATATCAGACTGTGTATTTTTTGTTTCATGTGGGAGACTGCCAGACATGCATTGTGTTGTGTAAATAGTGGGCGTGTCCCAAAGATCTACTCATGTGAGCTGGTCATGACACGTAACATACATTTTAACTTTGCGGTTATACTTTGGAGGTTGTGAGAGAAGTAAAGTCGTGGCACTTGAGGCACAATTCGACCAAAGCTTTTTACAAGTATGGGGATATCGATGTAGTGATAGTGCTGATCTCAAACTTTAATACTTGTGGAGAGCGTCTGATGAGTGCTTGCGTTGTAGCTGTTGCAAACGAAATAGCCAACTTAAAATATCGCTGCCATATGTAAAGAATATAAACACGATGATAATTATAGCCAAGTAACGGAAAAGTCCTTAATGGTCAGAGGAGAGCAAAGCTTTTCAAACTGAATTTCACTGAATTTGTTGGCAAATGTGTGGTCATTTCAAAAAGCATTAGCGCCGCTAAATTAAAACCAAATGCCAAGTACTATTTAAAACATTCTTCAGCGAGCAGTTCACAAAGTGAAGAGGTCATTTGTATACGATTTCCTTTTATAAGCATTCTTATGTATGGTATGGTGTGGTGTGGTGGCAGGGAGTTGCAACTGGACCAGTTAATACTTTTAGTGAGCTAAATAATACTTAACGGTTTTGATAAAGTGCGTGGTAATTAACTTGAATTCCGTTCGTTTATATACGTTTACGTTCTCGGCATCCGTGGGCATGGAAACACTTACACAGTTCACACATAGTTACGGAGATATACATAGACTGTACGTTCCTCCACTTGAGTAGTTGTTAATTTTTTCCATTATACTCAAACATAAATATAAAACATTTTTTTTACCTAATCAAGAGCATTATACAGAATATGAATAAGGACAGGGTAAGGCGCACAATAGTAGAAGTATGAGAGAAAACCATTTCATTAAAACCAACTGCGGTTCATATGTTTTTTTCAAGTTCTTATTAAATTTTCATAAGATTAAAAACCACGTTTAATAAAATAAACGCTTTATAATTGTTACAAACTTGGAGGGGAGCACGTGCGCCATCACTCATACTCGTGTAATAGCTATTCGGTCAGTTACATGCCACTCATGTGTATATTTAATCTACCTTCACCCACACCAACACCAGCTCACACACACACCAAATATAAAACACAGTACTTTTTGCAAAAATTAATTGGAGTATTTCGAAAATAATAGTGTGCGTAAAAAAAAGAAATACCCTGCATACAAATAAAATTTAGTGGAAACAAAGTGGATACTCTATACAGTAGAAAAGGCCTTTGGATGGTGGAGCGACAATAAGTTGGCCCAGAACGACTTTGAAATATTCTACTAACGGAATATTTACGAACAAGTGAAGATGTTGTAGCCGCACAACTTTATTTTACTAATTATGCTACAATTACTTTAGCCGTATCAGGACATGCGAGGCATTGCCACATAAGTCACTCTGATTAAACCCCAAAATTTTTCCAAAGATATAAAAACGGTGAAATTTCGCTAGAGAAAGTCTTCCTTAATAATAGAATCTCTTATGGCGAGGGGTTCTCAAAGTGGTTTAATTCGGTCTATTTTGAAAAGGTCCTTGTATCAAATTTCATTGAAATGGCTCAAAAATGCGACTTGTAGCTTTCGCACAATTTTATATGAATTCAGAATTTGATTTTGAATCGATCCGAGTAATTGAAGGTGGGTGTGGCTCTTGCCGTTTAGGAATTACAAACATCCGTATAAATTTAATATACCCGTTGTCTCAACGTAGGGATTACGTATAGCACACAAATAAAAACTTGCACAATTCAAGTACTTTACAACATTTTATAGGTGGGAGGAGTTGAATGAATGGTTATAAATACTTGAGATATAACGATATAAAAACATTGACCATTAAAATTACTTAAACAAGAACATTTTTGTTCTGTAAGTGGGGTAGGACATGTACGTATATTCGTAGTAAAATAATACATTCAAAATATTCCACCATTTTTAATAAAATTGTGCAAATCGCATAGAAATTCTATCCCCATTATAATAAGCTTTACGGATGTGTGGCGTACTGTGTTTTAATTATTGTACTAATTTATTTGCACATGACTGTGTTTGTGTGTATGAGTATCAATTGTAAATTTTACTTGTTTGTGCAAATGCAGTTTTTGTTGGTGAAACTCACTGTGCTCAAGTGCTTCCACATACCTTTTCAAATGTATATTGTAACGGCATTTATTTCCAAATGAACCATTTTGAAGGACGTCCACACGCAACTAAAGCCGCCCAGTATCCAATAAACTTTTTATGAAATGTTTACGTTTTTTAAGGAGGTTAAGGCTAAAGTAATCATACCTGAAAAAAGCATTAATCGAAAATAATAATTTAATAATAATTAATAACAAGGCCTTGCTCTGGAGCAATTCGTGAATACACACTACAAATGCCTAAATTCCACCGTTATTTAAATATTTGCGACCAAGATAATCATTTCCATCCACACAGACTGAGAGGCAGACCTGTCTGGTACGACTCAGTATTTTACGCTGATTTAAAATGTATATATATGATATAGGTTCTCTGCAGCTGATCGACCTTAACCTTCTTTGTTGTCAAAATGGAAAGACAATCTCATGAATTTTCCATTTGTAAAGTGTATCTTTTTGAAACCGCCTAAAACCACCTTTACGTCGACTCCCGCCCTGCGGTACCACCGTGAAGTATTTCATCACAGTGGAAATTCCGTTGAATCGATTTGTTACTAACTGTGACGACACCTACCCAAAAAGTCTAATAGAATGAAGGTTTTTGCCCCTAATCTACCTACCTATCCTTTATAACCCAGCATCAACAAGCGTCAACAAACTTATGTCCCATGACACAAAGCCTAGCGTACCTAACAAGAAACTGCAACAGAAACAGTAAATTCCGGGAGCAAATATATTGTAATCTGTGGTGTATATAAACAGAGGTGTGAAATACATTCGAATTTAGTTTTGTTAATCGTGATTGTGCTAAGATTTTTTGTAATAAATTTTGAATTCATACTGCAAACGAATGTTGTTTGTCATGGTCAAGCCATGATAGGTCAAGTCAAATGCATACAAAAACCATTTGTTTCACATCTCTTCTTCCCTTCAGTTCTCTATCATAACACATTTTTAAGCCTATGTACGCATCAATAAATCTATTTAAGAATTAAGGTGTACGGTAAAAAAACAAATTTCAATTCAAAGTCAGCAATAAAGTTTGTTAATATGTTAACTCAGCTGAACTGGGCAGCGTTAATGTACACTTTTGTAATAAACTAAAAACTTAACATAATGAATAATCATTCCACAGTGAAGACGTCCGTACGCCGTACATATCGTGATTGTGGTAAAATATTAATGAAATGCTTTGTTGTTGTGGCATAAATTTTAAGTTGCTGCAGTAATTTGCACCCTCTCTCTGTCCGCACACTAAACTAATAACTTTCACAATACAGAAATCATATATTAATATTGAAATACAATAAGGAGAGGAAGCAATGCGAAAAAAGGATATAAAAGAAGCAACTCTTTGACAGTTATCCTTGAAAACGGGCACAAAGATGGGGATGTTCATGAACCCAGTGTGTATGTACGATTATTATAAGGGGTGAGGAAAAAAGGGGGAACTCTGGGGAAACGTCATAGGATGAAATTTTTAAATGCAAAAGTGGATAGTGGTTGGGGTATACGATAGCAATCTGGACCTTGATATTCCTTCTTCTAACCTCACAACTTTTGTGAATGTGAATTTTTTTATCATCTTCTCTTCGTCACCCTGTATAGTATTGGCACTATCAATACAATGCACAATGACAACTGTTGGCTTAGACATCTGCTTAAAAGGGCACAGAGTTGAAAAACGATTTGAAGAGCAATTAAATTAAAAAATGTGGAATTAATTAAATTTCACTTCCATTCATAGTTGTTTCCAATAATTGAATGTTTAGACAAATTCACAATGGTAGCCAAAGGTAACAATTTCGTGGAAACTGTTTTACTATTATTTCAATGTTTTCATATGAATGAATTTAATTAAAGATTAAGATTGTGTGTGTGTGTGTGTGTGTGTGTGTGTGTGTGTAAACCACTTGAAATATTCAATGATTGAAGAAAATTATACCTTTACAGCATTTATTATGGAGTGGATGCTATAACAATTGTTCATATATAGATCACGAGCGCTAAATGTGTCAATTCCCCCTTTTCAATTTTCCCACACAATATAATATTAATGTATTTTAATAAACTCTCTTTTATGTTTAGCAGCAGAGTGAGTATCCTTTCCACAACTTGATATATCAGTGGGTATAAATACCATAAGGTCGAACCCCTTCTATAAAGAATGCTTGGTGAAAACAACTCCCACTCAACCGGAAGGGAATTATTGAAAAATAGCAAATAAAATTTGTTTGGTGTTTGCAATGTCACCCGCAGACATTTGCACGCTTCGAGTGATATGTGTACAGTACGTGTGCGTGTGCTTGCCTTTTCACATTAACAAAAGAAGACGAAAAAGGGGAGTCATGATATACAATAAATACAATTTATACGCTAATGTAGCTGTTTCATAAAAAGTGGCTCGGCAGCCTTGCTGCCTGCTTGACAGACTGACTGTTAACAAGTATTTAGTCACTTGCTGGGGTTTCTGAGTTTTGGCTTTTTTATTTATTGCTGTTGTCGCATTGTTATTAAGTGGGGAATGGGCGTTTCGGTTATTATTGCTGCGAGTGTTTTTTTCTTCGCCTTGGAGAGACATGAAAATTCAAATAGTTTCTGGTGAACTCATGCAATCAGACAGACTTTGTTGGGATTTTTTATTTTTTTTTGGGGGGGAAATATGTACACAAGTCGTATTGTTAGGTTAGGTTATGTCAATATTATTGTGCAAAGTTACAAACCGCTAATTGGAATTAAATATATTTGTTTTTATACACTACACCACGTGGTGTATAACGTTGGCGCTGCTATGGGTAGCTCTCAACAAGGTTAGGTTCTATCCGAGTTTATGTATGTCTATCGCATGGTTCGAACATTTCTAGTGATAAATGGATATAATGAGTTGAAGAAAGAGCGAGAGTCGTACTAACTCGAAACTCATCGCATTGTTTTTCAATTGTGATTAATTACGTTCTAAGACAGATCGAAGATATTAAAACACTATCTAAAACCCCAAATACCTTTAGCTATATGTAGATAGAATTGAACAGCGTCCATACCAATTTTATTTATTTATACAAAACTCTCTCCATTATAGGATTTGAATTCAAAATTGAAAGTAACACAAAGTCACATTAGGGAAAGGGCGCAACGTCGCATCCTTAATTGATAATTAAGGAGATTTAGGATAAGGATCCAAATCAAAATATTCAAATTGATATTTTTTTCCTTTGTTCGACTCTTTTCTATGACGTGTCTGCAAATTACTTGTTTTTTATTCAAATTTAATAGATAAACATTAAAAAAATATGCTTATTGATATGTTCCTACGCCTTTTACTTCTCTTCATACTAACAACATCACAGCAACAAAAATTCCTTAGGAAAAACGAAAAGGAAAGCAAAGAAAAATAGAAAATTGAATAAATTTTTTCTGCACCTCTCTGAATCCCCATCCACAATGACATTCTATCTTTTTACTGTTGATATTATAATAAATTTGCAATTTATTTCCGTTTACCACAATATCTTTATATGCAATATATACACACTTACATGTCTCGTAAAGGACAAACGAAATTGTACATTTTATTTCTCATAAAAAAAGGAAAATAGTTGCATTCGGCTTAAGTGAAATCTTAGATACCCTCCATATTTATATGTAAGGTGTGGGCGTGGAATATAAACAATTGCGTCTTCTCTAGTAACTTTTACAAAACGGTGTAACTTTTACAAAATGGCATTGTATGACCATGAAGTGAAAGCGCACGGGCGAGCAGGTGTGGTAGCATTTCGAAAAGATCTGCTGTAGATCGCATTTGGTTCGCACTGCCGCGTTTGTTCGCAATGGCACAAAAATCATCATGAAAAACCGTCATGATAATGCTTCAATCTATTGTTTGACGATGCTTCTTAGCAATACAATAGAGTTTTAGCAGTAATTTCTAATCATGGATGAAGTACTTTAGACGAAGGAACACTGGTTGATACTCACTATAAATATGGGTATCGAAGTTATTGAATATCGCTGGGAAAAGCGTTGTAACGAGATTTTTACTATGCTGGGGTTAAAGCCGTCGGACTAGGGTATCTCCTCCATTTATTTCTTTATTGAAACGCTTTTACATATTTACAAAAAGAATCTTCGTTTATTTACACACACTCCTCGATATAGCCACACGATGTCTACTACTTGCCATCTTGGTACAGGCATTATACATTAAATCACCCACCGGGAAAATACAGGCTTCACGCCTTGTTCCCGCTCCTAATATCTCGCACTGGATAATACAGGCTGTACGCCCCGTATATCGTTAATAACTCACCAAGAAAATACAGACTAGAGCGTGTTAGTGCCCTAGTTATCACCCACACGAATTCTACTCAACGAAGAGCCTCTTAGCGCAAAAGAGCCTGTTAGCGATCTGATCTGTACGACGGTTAGCAACCAAAGAGGTCGAGAAATCGACAATGATCAACTCACAAGCCTTGGTAAAAAACAATAATGTATTAACAACAGTATCAACAGAACAACTAAGCCTCAGTGCTGGATGGCATTAAAATTTACAAAAATGGATAAGAAGGCAAGTTCACAGTTTAATGTTCATTAAAACCTACTTATATGTATGTATATTCAGGTGGAGTATAAAATGGGGACAAAATTTGAAAGTGAAAAGTTTTACACTTATTTGGTGCAAACTGAAATAGGGAAAAAACGGTACAAGAATTGTGCGTTAAATTTACAATAGATCACGGAAGCATCATTGCTAGTAAAAAATGTCATATGAATATACTAAGCTGGTGGGTGGCAGAGAATTAGTCTAATCCAAAAATGAATATATACCTAGTCCTTAATGTCCTCTACTAAGGAAAAGTTGAAAAATATTGGGTAATAATTACGTTTAGAAAATTGGATTAAAATTTAGATCATTTATGATGTGGTGGTAAAAATAATAACTATTTTGTGCAGGCATTTGTGGTTCGCCTTTTTATTTTAAAATTTTTCAAAACATGTTTACAGTTACGCCCATAATTGAAGAAAACATCTCAAAAAGAAACAGAAAACTAGTGCTACAAAGTTATAATTTGGTCCTCGTACCGATGTTTCACCTGATGTTTAGGTTACGTTAGGTTTAAGGGGTAGTTCGCCCTGGGGGCCTCTAGGGTCTATTGTACGTCACCATAACGTGTTAACCAAAACCACACATTTAATTCATTCTGCATCATTCTGTGGCAATAAATCATTTTAGAGTAGAAGTTAGATTTGAAACCATTGTTTCGACTAATGATGCTAGATTTTCAGAAAGTCTGACTTCAATAAATTTCATTCGTTAAAATGAAAGATATATACAAAGAAGATCCATATCTTTCTCAATTCTGCAGCTCCTGAAATATCATAAAGACCACATGGTCTATGAGACGTGCTCTGTACCATTAGTCATCTCTAAATTGAACGCTCTTGCGAATTGTAATGTAAAGTAAGAAGGTGGAGAACACCTCTGATTTGGCATAAGCTTATATATAGCTGTTTTACTGACTCCCTGCGGAAAAATTAAAATGAAAAATACATATTCACACACGAATACATTCTACATTTTTATGGTCACTGATATATCAAAGCGAGTGCTTTTAACGACCTTGCTACGTTATATTATATATTGTACACATTTTTAAGGATAAAAAGGAACAAAATAAAACATCTAAAGCGTGTGTGGGTGTGTATAAAAAAAAAAAACGATGAAAACTGTGCAGATATGTGACCAAGATATTCGAGATAAGCTACAACGTTTTATGTGTTATATATTTCGCACTGGCATCTTGTATCGATTTTGCTAGCACCTTATTATATCATTATGACTCTTACACGCACACATTTGGAATGGCATGACTATTAGAAGGTTTGGCTAGAGTGTGAGTGCAATTAGATCGGTGTTATATATGAAACTATTGTACACCACACCATAGATAGTTGGGCTTTAAGTACATGATGAAAACATGCTCGAGACTGGTTAGTTGAGAAGTATGTTGTGCTAAATACAATACTTAGAGTGATATAATCAAAAAGAACGTGTTGGTATTTTTCATGTTTTAATCGGCATTTATACATATGTAACATGATATTCTGCAACTTGTGAAACGCTTTATAAAAACTTGTGAAGGACTGCATTACCTTTATCAGTTTTCCTTTCAAGGTGTATAAATACTTAATGTAAATATGGACGTAATGCAATTACAAGGTTAAGTAGTGCCGGTCAACTATTCCGTTTGTGGGAAGTGTTTCCTGGAACCGGAAACTTTTTAGCGAGAGTTGTGAATTTATATCATATGCGATGGTATTTACAAATTATATTCTTAATCAGCATTAAAATCTGAGATGTTTTTTTTTTTTTGTTGGATTTATGTACCAGTAATTACTTTCCTCAATATGCCAAAAAAAAGGCCGGTACTAATTAGCAGACACGCCGACAATTTACAATAAACCTTTTCTGTGCAGAATCCGACGATGGAGTTGATACCTGTTACATTGCATACACTATTAAAGAATGTAATCAGCTACCTACCATATAAGATATTCTTAAGGTATGGCCTAAACCGAATTTCGTTTTTTTGTTTTTTTTTTTAACCTGTGACCCAGAAGGAATTCCTATTGAGAATGGTTTGAAATGTAGAAAATGTGCCATTATGCGCTACACGATATGTCCAATCATTCACTACTCGCGCTATTCAACAATTGGTTCTTTTTCGTTTCCTCCATGTACTTCGCCAGTTAAGTACATTTGACAATTTAAATAAGATTGCCAAGAAGTTAAATTGCAACTTATTGTACTAAAATATTTTGATGATAAAATATTTGAATATTTTGATTTTGATTGTTCTGTGGCCTTTTTTGGTTCCATAAAGAATCTGAAGCCACGCCCACGTTCTGTAAGCGTAGTTTTCATAGTTCATAGTTCATAGTTATGGCCAATGCCATACCCAGCTATACACAGCTTTTTACTTATTTCTCCTACACTCGTAACATAGTTTTATGTACATGTATAAAATTGTACATAACATACAACGTACATAATACACTGTATGTATGCAAACATAAAATGGAAGGCGTACAAAGAACAACAATGGCAACAACTTAAAAATAACAATAGCAGTAGTAGCCGCAGCCGCAACAGCTATAACAGCAACACAATCTGCAATTTAATATATAAGAGGGACAAGCAAAAGAATACACAGGCATCGGCACAGAAGAGAACAACAGATCGTCAACTCGTATACAGAACAATACAATAAAAAACACTAACAACAATAAAAGCGTCGCTACCATAAACAACAGCTACAACTATAACAATGACAATGATGGTGAATGCGAAATAAATAAAAAATGTTTTTATCAAAATCTATGTGGTTGAAGTGTTTGCCGGGCATGTGAAAATTAATATTGCTCACACATTTGGGTTATGTATAGTTGTAGTACATCTGAACAAAAGGGGTTTATATGTAGCAGTTATTTCTCATTGAAACGCTTTTGAGAACTCAAAAATGGTTGTCTGTCATTGCTTTCTATTTTTTATACCCTCCACATAAGATGGGGGTATCCTAAGTTTGTCATTCCATTTGCGCAACAGCTAGTAGGAGGCGTCAGGGATCCTACAAAAATATATTCTTGATTATAATCAAAAACTGAGTCGATCGATACATGTATGTCCGTGTGTCCGTTTAAATATCCAAATATTAAGCAAATTAAGTTTCTGCACCCAAAATCGCTACACAAAAAAAAATACATAAAATCGGATAACGGACACGCCCACAATCAATCAAAATCTATATATCTGCCACAAAAATTATCCTACAAACTTGATATTTGGTCCTTATATCCATAATTATCTTATCCATCGTTGTGTCAGCACAAAACTCGACTTGCAAGCTAGTTCGTAATGCATACACTATTACAGGGCGTAATCGTTTGCCTGCCACGCCCACTATTTAATTAAGATTTGGCTAAATTTGGTTTTCTGTCTTGTTTTTTTATTGTTGCTCTATGTATCCGAGTTCATGCCATATGCACACATTTATATGCATACCCACGTATAATGCGAGTACCATTCAATTCAATTACAATTGATTTACAATTTTACTTGTATACATTATGTGATATTTGGTTTAGTATTGATATTGAGTTTGCACATATGTGTGCAAATGTAAGTTTATGTGGCACGATGTGTACACTCTGTCTTTATCCCTCCGCTGCCAACCAGCCATCTCGGCATGAACCAATGAAAATGTTAAATGTTAAACTTCTGCTCGACTCGTTACACAATGAACAGTAAATAATTCAAGTTCTGCAGTACATAAGATCACACAATGCGCGCTGAGGGATGGAGGGTATAACGTTTACAATAATTCTTTTTGCCCGGAGAGATTCAAGAGTTTTATCGAGAGTTCGTATGTGCGTGAGCAGTTAGTTAGTAGACTACAATGGTGGTTGTTGCTGTTGTTGTTGTTGTTATATATTGTAGGTATGTGAGAGGAAAGAGTAAGTGACCTCCCCTCAATATAGTTGGTACATCCACTATAAGCTGCTGTTTGGCATACGTCTTTAGTTCACCATTCAACGATTATCTGCGGGACATTATGATCGCTTTCATTGTACACAATAATATGTACTTCCCGAAAACTTATTGTATTTGTGGGATTACCGAGAAAACAATTGTGATTTTTAGTAGCTTCACTTATGACTGTGTATATGAATATGTAAGTATATACCTTTATATAGGTTAATGTAGTAGTTTTGTTGTATAAGAGTGTAGGTACTTGTACGCGCGCCACGGGGTGTTCGCCTCACGCACCAAATGCAATTAAAAACGGATTTAAAATCGTTTTCTTGCGTTACGAAATACTCTATTTTCATTGTTTCTTTCTCTCTCACGGATTTTGATAGTCTTGGATGTATTATAAATAATTTTTTTTCATAAATTTCGATGTCCTTTTCATACATTTGTTGTAATTTTATTGAGGACTTAATAAAAGTTTGTATTGTTGTAGGATTACATACTGAGCATTTTTAACGTATTTTTCAACAGAGTATTATTTACACGAACTTGTTTGTTAAATTTCCTGGAATAAGTACGTACCCACTAAGCCTTATATGTTATGATTTAAGAAGTACCAACAAGTGAACTGTGTAACGATTTTTCAACGAATTTTGCCCCAGATTGAATTGAATTCACATTTAATATGTATTGTATAATATATTGTTTATACATATATGAGGAAAATGTATGAATAGATAGGAAAAGTCATGGAAACTCAATGTCTAGCGAAAGTCGCGTCTAGTTATACCAGTGAAACCAAAAAATCTTTGCCACTTCTCAGTGTTTTACATATGTTGAATATTGTTTTCTAACGTAAGCCTAAACAAGTAAAAAACTAGATTTGGTTTGGCCAAATCTTAAATGTCCTCCACATTTACATACAAACGGTGGACATGCCAGCTACATGATTAGGTTCTCTAATAGTGTTTGTATTACATACCAGTTTGCAAGTCGAGTTTTTCGACCGCGCCTTTTTTTGGCACAACGATGGATAAGATAATTTTGGAAATGAATACCAAAAGTCAAATTTGTAATATATGTATTATAAGCTTGCAAGTCGGGTTCTTTTGTGGAGAATGGTTTTTTTGTAAATTGTGGGTGCATCTGTTGTTCGACCACGCTTATTTTTGGCAAATCTATGAATGAGATATTTATAGATAAGCATACCAAATTTCTAGTACAAAGGTCAATTCTTGTGCCAGATATGAAGGTTTATGTTGATTGGGGGCGTGTCTGTTAACCGATTACGCTCATTTTTGGCACATCGATGGAGGGGATAACAATACATATGTTATCCTAAATTTTTGTGGTATATAAGTGGGTTTTTGTTGATTGTGGGCGTGGCCCTTGACCGACTTTACCCATTTTTAATAAAGTATCTGTTCAATATCTCAAAAGTTATCCCCGTGAGAAAGATAACAACAGACAGACACACGGACATAACTGTTTAGATGGACTCAGTTTTTGATGCTGATTAAGAACATATATACTTTGTAGGGTATATGACACTTCCCTGTGGGTTTTCCAAATGGAAAAACAAACTCAGTATACCTCCATATTATGTGGAGGGTATAAAAACACCTTCTTCAATACAAAGATCGACGGTTGAGACATTGTTAGATTACATATTTAATATCATCTCATCGTTTAAAATTTATTTTATATAAACGCACTTTTATGGAAGGTAGTAAGACTTTTATATTATTCTTTAAACAATCATCAAAGCACGGCATCTGAATGTATTTTCCATCAAATGAGTATTTAAGTAGACATCTTTACATATTCATTACTCATTAAAGATGTCTACTTACCTTTCTAGTACACTATACTTAAATATGTACATGTGTATGTATGTATGTATGTAGAATATAGCAAATAGAATGCTTTTAACTCAGGTAGGGCGTCTTTTATCCTTTTTTTAAGAATGCGAATATTATTATGCTTCAAAACGCTCCAGCAGTGGTGGTAAGCATACCTTGAGTTTAAGTTTAATTCTCTTTCTTTGTTTTCATACATTTTTGAAATGTTCTTAAGTGTTCCGTTCCTTGTATTGATTTCATTTTCAAGATGGAAAAAAAATCCTAAAATCACATTATAATATTGTTTTTGTTCTTTTATATATATTTGTGTGTGTATTTGTATGTAAAATGCGCAGGCGCGCGCACACTTTTGCTCTTGTAATTATTTGTTTCCTTTCTTTTCTTGTTCTGTTTAGTAGTTCTTACATTAAAGTGTAATTTTTATTACGCACCCAAAACGCTTTTGAAGCATTTAACGCCCGATTTCTTTCCTTTTCACGCATATATTGCAAGCATTTGTTTAATGTTTGGTGAGTGTTGTAAAATTTAATTGAATTGGTTTTTTATTGTTGTCAAGTTTATTGTGCTACCCGCAGCACACAATAGCTGTAGTTTTTGCTTTATTTGACAAACTTCCTCAGAATGAAATTGTAATCGATATGTTTCGCTGATTGAACACAAATTATTTAATCCAATAGTATGCTTATATAGCCATAGATCGCTGTGGCTGTCTTTTCACATAAATATCAAATTTTGGTTGTTTTTTTTTAAATAACTTTTCTTTAGAAAGGCGCACGTAATAATATATTTGGTTCGTTTCAATTGTCACTTGGTTTTGGAATGCCATGTTTAAATTCATTATTAATTTGTGTAATTACGGGCGTTTTACACGGTAATTACTATTGAGCAAAATAACATGAATTAGTTAATCGTAAGGGAAAATATACCGTCTGCAGTTTTTCCTCATGGCAAATGGCTTTCACAAATGAAATGGTAAAGATGGATAGATGATTCCATTCCGGATATTGATTTGAAACTTGACTATATGGTTATAGAAGTTATACAAGAAGTTATAGTTCTATATTAATTCTTTATAATTTATCAAGGAGAATATATATAATTTTATTTTTAAGAAGAAAAAATTATTTTTATAATTTGACACTAAATTCTGATTTTTTATATTCATTCAAAATTGACATTAAAAATTAATCAAATAACATAATTTAAGCCGACAAAGAACATGTAGATACCCTACATGGTGCTAAACTTTATACACTGGTTGGCGATATATTGTAAAAGAATCGGTCAAGACTTTCGCCTCACTGAAAAAGAACACATTTTTTAACAGCCCCGCCCAAAGTTTAAATTTGCTGCACACATCTGCATTTGGAAATTGGGTGGTTGTTCAAAATTTTGTAAATTTCGGCTTGGGTGCTGTCCGATTTCAATCGTTAATTTTAGACAGGAAGACCTATATATATATTTTTTTTTAATTCTAGGATTATGTAAAAAAAGCATCTCAAAATTTTGCAAATTGTAAATTGCAGTGTTGGTGTGCAATCTTCAAAAAAATTGCCTATTTATTGTCCCTGTACACTAAGTTTATAATGTTATTTGCAACACCCAGAAGAAGGCGTCAGGCACCCTACGAAGAATCTATATATTCATGATTGTTCCGTCTGTTGTTACTATTCTCACGATTGTAAATTTTAAGATATTGAGGTAAAATTTTGTAAAACCATCCTAGTTTCTTCACGCAAACCGCTATTTACTTTGGGCAAAACCGATTAAGAGTCACGTGACATTGACAAAAATGTATTTGTCTGATCCAAAATACAGTGCAACCGCTTGCTATAGATATTTATACTCACCGGATCAAGCTGTTATAGGGCCGTTTCCACATTGGAGCATGTGGACCTCGATTTATGAAATATTTACTGTTATTCATTGTATCCAACACTTGGTGTAAGCAGTACGCCAACTTCTAAAAAATGATTTCAATCCCCAATAGGACCCCCGAAGAAAACTCTTTAATCGAGCAACAATTTAAACGCAACGTCTTAATATTATTTTCAAACGTCAAATGTGAGGAGTTATGGAAACTTTTTCAAGGAAACAAAGGAATATAAAAGTCATGAGTGGAAATTTTCAAAGTACAACAATAACATAAGAAACAAAAGCAATTCGTGTACATTTTAATATGTATACACTTATGCACAATATAAGAAAAATATAATACAATAAAGTAAAAAACACTTGATAGATACAAAGGATTTATGAGAACAGAAATGCGGCGGCGAAAAGCACAAGACGCACTTTACTCTTCATCAAGTTAAAGCAATAAAGTAAGAAGTGCAGCGTTCTACATCATTCATTATATTTAATTACAATACTAATAGTTTTTTATGTGATTATGTATTGCATAAATATATATATATATGTTGTTCATCAAATTGATTGATGTAATAAATCTACTATAGCTTTATCTATCGCACAGTTTGCATATACGGGTACGAATGGATACATAATTATTATTAAAGAAGGGCAATCGCCCTGCGACCTAAGAAGCTCCGTTCCGCTTAGCAATCAGTTCTACTTGGGCTCTGATTGCAAATTGGGGCACACCGGGCTGTCCGGACAGTTGATAACTGATGTTGCTGATGGGAATGCATTCACATTAAATGAGTGGGGTCGTTTCTGCGTCCCCTTCACAGAATCTGCAAAAATCAGTGTGAGAAATCATCATGTTTTGATGTGAGAGTATTATGTCCGGTCGACCTAAGATGTCCATAATCGCTGAGCTGATAGTTGCTCCAGTCGTGTGCTGATTCGTCGTGTGTGCAGTCTTATGGCCTTTTGCTATACCACAGAAAGATCCAGAATCCAATCATTCTTCCCTCGGCTCCACTATTCACAAAATAGTCCAGCTCTTTCATTGCTTTTAATACCTGATTGTTCAAACGTATTCCTTTCTTAGACATTCTGGGGCATATGCAGAAATAGTAAACACTTCTGCTTGGACAACCGAGGGGGAGAGTCACTTGGAAACGGCTTTTTTATATCTGGTGCTGTAAATCGCGGTTGCCGGCTTTTTATTTAGAATTTTTATCCATGTACCATAGTTTGTGATTCTGCGAGTACGTCATACCATTCGTTTCTTTCCCGATACCCGATACTGTGCCGTTACGGTACTTTGACGAAGGGGTCATATATGAAGTCTCTTGGCATGACGCCTTAAGATTTCCCACTTTCACTGTGTCGATTTGATCCCATCAAGTATATATATTCTGGATCAGAAGTATTCAATACTAAGTCGATCTAGGCACATTTGTCTGTCTATATTGGCAGTTTTCATATGCAGGTTGGTATTGCAACACAAGCTGAAAAGGGCGCAATTTCTTTTTCTTGCCAGTTGGATAAATATGTGTAGAACACATAAGCATATAAAAGTAACAAAAAAGCTAAATTCGCATTAGGCCAAAACTTGAATAAATGCCAAAGGTTTTCAACGTTTTGTCTTTGATACTTTATGAGTATGCATGCCTTTAAAATTGCTTTTTTCATTTGTCTCGATTATTGCATATTGAGTATTCGATGCTAATATCTATAAAATCTTATAATTATTCCAACTTAGGGATGTGCCCGCTGCAAATATATAAAATGTGTTTTGTTGAATTTATTACACCTCTAATGCATGTAGTGCCCTTAATTAAGAATAATATTTATTTGAAAACATAATAAATGTCACATGTCAACGCAAATGTGAGGAAAACAAAAGATATTTGAAAACATGTTGTGTACGTACGGACGCGTAGGCTAGAAAGCAAATTAGTAAAACCGTTCAACGATTAGCACGTTTCAGATTGAACGAAATCGGTTGCAATCAGTTATGTGCGTATTTTTAATGGCACATACGAGAAATGTTTTGAAGTAAACAATTAAAATATCGCCAGAAGTTGTTCGATGTGACAATGCGGTCGACCCTTCAGTTTATCTACAGCCTCTAAGCACCACACGTTAATCCTTTCTTTCTTTCTTTTTTTTTGTGAAAACGTACTTGCATCGTTTTGTTTTTTAAAATGTTGTGTTGTTTATAATTAGAATTGAGTTATTTTTTGTTTCGTAAGCATGTTTATAGAGTTTAGAAAATATTTTCAAGGTAGTGGTGGGGGTTGGTGGTGGGCTAAGGACATGTGTCCGTGTCAACCACAGAGATTCACGTGACAGTTGTTAGTAAATCAACCAGCCAGTTAAGCGATAAGGTAACCTCACCAACAAAAACAACAACAACACAACTATAAATCCATCAAAAGTCGTGAGCAGTTGTTTGTGCTGTTTTATTGAAAGCTGAGGTTGACAAAAATTCAAAAATAAAAAACAAAACGAAATCTTGACGAACGTTTCGATTCAAGCACAACAACAGCAGCACACGGTTCAAATTTCTTTAACTGTACACACGAGATATTCATTCAGGTCCTTTGAATTGCCTCCGTTTGATAAAATCAATGCGCAATTAATAACATTGCGGTTATATAAACGAAGCGAAAAGCGAAAAGGGTAATGGCATCCTCTTACAAATCACACAAACTGCATTAATACTCCCAGCTAAAGTTATCTTACATCTAATTCTACTTTTTCTCGGCTTGGTAATGGAAAAACATTTGTTGTTGTCGTTGTTGTTGTTGCTGTTGTTGTTGTTGCAGGTAATCATGTTCTTTTTCACGATGACAAGTCAATCTCTCATGAATACGTACAGAGTTATTGTTTTTGTTGAATTTTTTTTCCAAGCAATTAGCTAAAATGTATTCATATGCGGCTTCGAGTTTGTGATCCTTCATTGAAATTTTGATTACTTTACATAAATAACATTAACGAAATATGTGTTTGGTAAACAGTGTGGGGCCCACACATTAACATTAAGCACACAATCCATTCCCTACACACATACTCAATCGCTCAATCGCTCAAGTGATTTATTCAGGTACCAGCCACAGTATGTGTGGTAGTCATCATTGTCGTTTCGGTAAATATTGCCTCTCTTTCCTTGTTTACTTAAGAACGTCTTATATAAACATTGAAATGCCCATATATTGTACACTATCTATTTATACCTATAGATAAACATACATGCGTGTCCGCCGAACAAGTCGTTGTCATTATGAGAAACGGTAGCATTGGTTAACGTTTCCATCTTTTTCACTACGACTGATCATCCAAACTGTTTAAATATGTCTGTGAAAAAATGTTTCATTTGTTTAAACAATCAGAACCACCGTAGAGGCAAAACTTTTGTAACTTTTACGAATAAAAATCTGTCAATAATTGCAAAGTGACGTTCATAGTGATGTTTTACAAAAATCACTTTATACCTTTGCTTGGTCCAACCATGATACACACAAAGAACTAAAATATTAGGAACTAGTCCTCCATTTCTTAGCCAAACGTTTCTGAAGCTATCGAAATGATTCATTTGACTTTGAGAGATAATTCTGTTGATGCTGCAGTTAGAAAGTTTCGTGATGGAAATCTTAGTCTCAAACACAGACTAGGCCCAGATCCACAAGAAGAAGATGAGGATCTTTAAACTGCACTTGATGAACTTGGAAAACAAGAGTTACTCAAGTAGTAATTGTATGCAACTAAAAATATCCACAAAGAAGGAAAATTGTTCCTCAAAACTTGAAGGGTTTCTTCACAGCCTAATACCGCGGATAACTTTAGTACTAAAAGGGATAAAAAGATCATCATAAATTTAAATTTTCAATCAGTAAAAATTCTATTCGTAGTCTATGCAAATATATGTTATGTTATAGGCTGTAATTGGGATTTCGTCGGAGCACAGTTTTCTTCCATTTTAGATGTGGCCCAAGCCTAATTTAGTTCATCCCGTGTTTGCGATTACTCTGAAGGAGTACACACCGTTCATTCATTAAAACATCATTCTCTCTCTCTCTCTCTCTCTCGCTCTCGTACCCTCCTGCTTTCCTGGCATTTTTGTTATTGAAAACTTATTGGATTTCTTATGTTATAAAGCAATTATTTTTCGTAGTCACCACACAGATGATTGTCATACCAGTGACATACACGTACACACACACCTGAGCAATTGTTTAATTGAACGGAGAGAAATGGCCTTCCCATTGCAATTAATATGATTGTCAGTCATCGAGAGCCTGTATAATTGTACGTAGAGGATAACATAACAATTTCTACCGTCTGTTGAAGAGGAGGCTTATGGCTGAAGGAGAGAAAGGAAGAATTATACGTTATACATGTTATTTTGTACAATCCGTACAGCATTCTATTTAAATATTTTTGCAAGTATAGTGTGAACATACCCACATACACACACACACACAAAGCAATATCGAAAAGTAAGTATTGTACATACCAACGAGGCGGCGTAATTATCATTGTGACTTTTGGTCACTCATCAGAGCTTGTCCAACAATGGTTTCACATATATTCCTGTAAACATCCGAACATTACAATACATGCATTGTTTGTAAATATTTTCCGCATAAGCGAATAACATACAAGTCAGTGTAGGTAAAAATGCAATTTGAAGGGCTTATCTGGAACTCTATGATGTATTGTGCCTGATAGGTTCTTATAGAAACAGTAACTGCATAAGTAAACCTGAATGAACATATGCATACAAGTATATGTATTGTTCAAGAACTAACGAATAAAAAACATAAACAGTCACTAGTACAAGTTCAGTCAGAGGCTGTCGAAATCACTTTTGATGCAGCATTAAATTTATGTGCGTTCGCGCCAAAGCAAATTAATTGTATAATCCAGAAATTTTAAACTTTTTTGCATATTTGACCAACTTGCACAGCGTGAAACACAAAATTTCTTTCGTTGGCCTTATAAACCGTCTTCTTTGAATGATTTTTGAGCGCTGACTCCTAATCTGAGATTTTTTGGTAGTTTTTCACCTTTATTATCAATCATTTTACAACTTTGAAACGCACAAGAAATTTATGATTTCTCAACTGAAAACTCTTAAGTGCTTAAATCCGTATTTGTTTGCTATTTATTCTATAAATGAAGCTCACATGAATCATACAGCTGCAGATTGTGTTTTTCCTTCCGAATAAACCATTCGTGCGTATCAATAACGATAACACGATGTTGTAAACGATACTATTTCATGAGCTATTCTTATGGGAGAAATTTTTTGGTTTTAACGATTGAATGTTTGTATTTGTAGCAAATGTGCAATAATGGTACTTTGGCAAATTCTTGTGAATATAAGGAAGGCTTGTATTGAAAGTAACCGTCCCCTTAGGTTCAGAATTTGGTTTTATGTTGAGATTTTTGTTTATTGTGGGCGTGTCTCTTAACCGATTTTGCCCAATTTTAATACGAAACAGCGAAATTGAACTAAGAATTTAAATTTGATATCTCAAAAATTAATACACATGGACGGACATGTCTCAAACCATTTCTCTTTTCATGCTCATTAAGAATATATATGGTTTATGGGGTCTCCGAGGCTTCCTTCGATGTGTTGTAAACGGATGATCACAATGAATATACCCTCTTCCCTAAGGTGGAGGGTATAAAAACTGTACTCAACTGAGGGCGTAATAATGCACCTGTCACGCTCACCGTTTGTACGCAGATGTGCAGAGTATTTCAGATTTGGACTAAGCCAAGTTCAGTTTTCTTACTTACTGATCTTTGGTCTTCCGCTGGTCTAAGAAGTTATTGGAGCGGCTGGCTGATATTTTTTGGACGATTCTTTCATTAAGTACACCCCAGATAAGGTTCAGAGAAATAAGTACTGAGCACTTTAATGTATGGCCCGCACTCTCAATTAGTTTGACAGCCCTGCCTCGCACACTTTGCCTTTTGTGGGATATATCTCACGGGTATGTATGTGTACGGTAAATATTGTTTTAATTGTTATTTGAGTTTTGCCATCCGTTTAGGCTTATCTCTGTTTTAATTTTATTTTCTTATATGCTGTGTCTGCGTATGCTTTTGTCAATGTAAAATTATTGCTATTGAACGGGAAGGTTTTCATTTCAGGTTGTCACACTTGCTTGCTGGTTTTGTATTTTAGTCATAATAATGTGTTTGTTGTTGCAAAATATTTCGATAATCGTGCCTTCGTTCCCCTGCGTTCTCTTGTTGTCTTTGGTGATTATTTTGACACAAGTGTATAGTTAACTTTTGTTGGTTTTGCGAATCATATATCTTTGCAAGGATCATCGTAGCGAATTTTTGGGACATAACGATTTGTACAGTGACAGTGGCGGGCGTTCGTGTGTGTCATCGATATCATTCACACATTAATTAAATTATCAGTTATTAATTGTTTAATGGATCTTTGTTGGCTTCGCATAACGGGACTTGTGCGAAAAATGAGAAAATTGTTAAATGATTGGTTTGGTTTGTTTATGGTTGAGTTTTAATGAAATTTATGTGTTAATGAAAGAATTTCATTCATTTCAGTGGAAGGTTTTCATAAAGAAAGATTTTAATTACTTTAAGCATCCATTACAACCAATTTAACAGAATAATGAGACGATAATAAAAAACTTTATTAAAGTGTGCGTAATCTTTTAAAGGATGAAACCACAAATGTGGGTGGCTCTCCGGTCATTACATCTGTTAACGAAAGCATAAATTATCATCTTTATAATTATCATTAACACAATTAAAAAGCAGACAGTTAGGCAGCTACGATTCTGTGCATGCGTACTCTATGTTAGAAATGTTTCTTATCCTCTTTTTTAACCCATTATATGGTTATTATAGGTATAAAGGAGGAAAGAGGGAAGAAGGGCATATTTTCGCAATTACACGTAAAGGAAGAATATTTCATGAGATTTTAGAAATTCACACCTAAACCTCAAGGCTAAAAAGGGCCAAAAAAGGGTTATCTTGATGAGTAATGATTAGTTAGGAATACATATGTTTTTAAAAAAACTGTCTTGAGGGTGGTCTTGGAACCCCTCGCCGACATTACTTATTGTTAAATCAATTGGTATTAATTTCTTGTTGTTCTTCTAAGATTATTATTTTGTTTTTGTTATTTTTTCTATTTTCCTACATGTGCAGGTCTAATGTTTCAATTATATTATGGGATTGTTTTGTGAGTGTGCATGGTTCTTAAGATAACCAAAAAAATATAACCTTACACTCAAGTACACGCGAAGAAAACGTCCAGAGTAACATCAATGTCATCTTGACAATTTCTATATGGTAACCAAAATAAACACAAATGCTTCAACTGTAAGGCAAAGAGAAAATCTACGTTTTTAAAGAAACACATGCTGCAAGTGCTTAATCGATTAAGAAGGGATAAATGTAATGCTTTAATATTGTATAATAATTTGTATATGTAGTCTAAATATAGGTTCAAAACTACCATATATAGGTAAATAATGAACACAGAGAATTCAGATATATAGGTTCTTAATTATATAAATGCAAGTAAGGACTAGCAAAAATATTGTAGTTGGTTCCACCATTTATCCATGCTGAAAAAGTTATACTCTGTCAAACGCGGCCTTTTAATACCCTACACCACTTAGCTGCACAAATTATGCTACAATTAGTTTAGTTGTGTTAGTGAACGCCATATAAGTCATATAAGTCATTTCGTGATATATAATTATATGGGAAGTGGTTATAAAAATAGGACCTATCGCGTCCACATTTGGTACAGCCAATTATAAATCTTTTTAAGTATTCTTCATCAAATTTTGTCAAAAACAAGTGAAAATATTATAGTCGGTCAATCCCGACCATCAAATACCCTACATCACTTGATGTGTAAAGGCCGCCATTATAAAGTGGTTCTAAAAATGGTCCGATCCTATCTATAGAGTTCCTCTTTGGCCCGATACATATCATTTTTTTAGAGATCAGCGTTCGGGCAAACACTACTACATTAACCGCCCCAATAGATAGAATTTAATTTAAACTATCAAATTTTGCGCGGAATGGATGTAGTAACGTGTATATAACCTACCGCATTAGTACGTCTTCGGCATCATAATCGTTACTTAGTAAATAATACGGAAAAATTCCTTAAACGACTTCTCGTTTTTATACCCACCTTCATAAGGATGTGCGGGTATTTTGTTTTTGTTCAGGCGTTTGTACTTACTGGTACTTACCAGAAGCGGGCGAGTCACACCCCCAAAAGTATACATTCTTAATCAGCATCAATAGAAAAGTTGATTTAACCAATATGTCCGTCCGTATGTCCATGTGCGCGTGTGAATAATATACTTTTTTGCTGGAACTCTCACAGTCGTAAAAAGTGACAAATCGCACGCAATCTTGCACCTTCTAATATCAAACGGAGACTAAAAAGAAATACTTTCTCTTTTAATTTCTTGTTTTCCAATATATTCATTAATAGTTTTAACACAGTATATAAGAAATGTTTAATATCTAAGTGTACATGCACACACATACGATACAACTTTATACGTATCCCCATTTGATAAAATCTAACAAAACTATGATTAGTGTGGTTATTTACGAATGTATGTGTGTATATTTACAAAACTGTCATATATCTACATTATGCACTTAACTGCTAATAAAACACAGATTAGGTGAACTTTAGTAATTGCTTGTTCGCAACTTCCCACCAGCAAATTTGGCTGGTGGACACGGTTTAAAGATTGGCACACTTCAAAATATCTTCACAACATTTATATATTCGATCGAATTATACTGAAACACTCCAGTGTCGAGTATTAACATGTAATAGCTGTATGTTCACGCCCACACACACACACATTCACACACACACACACACACACCTATAACACTTTATAGCTATCTAAAATTATATAAACTAAAACTCTATATACTATACTATATATATATACTATATACGTCCATAAAACTTTTTAGTGGTTAATATTACGATTGCCAGCCAGTTAATTGTAAGGCGGAAACATGTTATTGGGCTCTAAACCTGTTGCGCCGACATCGGCTCAATCTTGGGAATCGCCAGCATTACTGTTACGTTCTATTGTGTTCCCTCCAGCACTGTTGGATTCCGATTGTTCTATATCCGCGGGATTTATGACAGCAGATAGGTAACCGGTGGCGTATGGTGCGGTAAGGAAGCGTTTTGCGTGTGCCTGCATAAATGGTGTGTAGCGATGTGTGGGTGAACCAAAGACCGCTGCCGTCGGCGGCACTAAAGGTGAAAAGGCTGATTTTAGAGGAAACGGCGGTGAAGGTGGTACTCGCGGTGGTGAATTGGTTGTTGCTGCTGCTGAGTTTAGAGCTTGCGTCATGTCTTCCCCCGACAACATGACTTCCATTGTTTGTAAAACATCACCGCGATAACGTTGTAACAGTTGTTCAACATCACTGCGCCGGCGATTGGGGAATACCCGCAACAATACATCTACGGGTGATCTTTGCTGTGACGCATTATTATGGTGGGATACCGTTAGAGGTGGCGGCGGTACACCTGTTTGATGGTGGGGATGATGTGGCGAATGTTGAACGCCAGCATGTGGATGAACATTAGCTGCCGCCGCCGCCAAAAACTGTGTATGATGATACGGCATAAAACCCTGCGGATTGGTATTATTAAAGGTACGCAACATATGTATGCTGCTGTTGTCCGCAGTGCAGGGCGTATGAGGTGGTGACGTGGAGTCTTCCTTTTTCAAGCTCAGATTTTCCGGAGTAGCTTCGTCTGGTGCAGAATCGACATCTAAATCGGATTCTGGAGAGCTTGGCGGTCCATTACGATCCAATGGTGATGCATTTCCATTATTATTATAATTGGAAGCAGACTTTGGATGAGGACTGCTGTGCGCTGATTCTGAACCAGTATCTTGATCTGTTTCATTAGACAATCGAGCACGTTTCGAACCTTACAAGAATAATAGAAGAACAAAGTTAAAGTCAAAGTTAAAGTTAAAGTATTATTTTGTTAGTTAAGGATGAATTTTCGATTTTTTATTTTACAGCTATGGCTCATGCACAATATGAGGGAAGGGGCTGTAGTTTACAAAAGTATATTAAAGAGCACAAGTTTTTATATGCTGCACATAAGATCCACTAAGTTTGCCTTTCCGTTTGCAACACTCAGAAAGAGGCATCAAAGACCCTACAAATTATATATATTCTTGATCAGCATCCATAGCTGTGTCAAAAATGGGCTTGGTCCAATAAAAGACACACCCACAATCGGCGTAAATCATTATATCTTCAACAAAAATTGACCTATGAACTTGAAATTTGGTGCGTATATCTATAAATATTTCGCATATCGATGTCAAAAAATGGGTGTGGCCGAAAACCAGACGCGCCTATGATCGACAAAATTATATTTATAAGCCACAAAAATTGACCTATGAACTTTAAATTTAGTAGACCTATTTATTGATGTACCAAAAATAGGCGTGGTTGAATAACGGATATGCCCACAATTTAGATGTTCACCATATTCACCATAAAACGAGACTTGCAAGCTGAAACTTAATACATACACTAATAGAGGGCGCAATATATATGTGGCGACCCTACTTTTTCCTACATTACTTTTAATTAACTTATGTCAAAGCCACAATTATTTTTTTTGTAACACGAAGATACAGCTTAGGGCCAAAAAGTTTTTTCACTTTTTAATACAAAAATTTGATGTAGAAATTTTTATTGAAGTTGTAAATTTGACATTTAATTGGATCACTGCAACATTTCTACAATTTCTACAATTGGTGACCCCGACGTGATATTTGGTGAATCAATTTTTTGCACGTAACTTTACACATTCACGTAAGTAAAAATGCTAGGTGAACAATTTGACGCGCGGGATAACCCAGAAGAGATTAGAACTGAAGCTACTGTTTCTCTAAGGCTCAATCCGCCTAACTTGAGCGACATTAATATAGAGTCGTATTTTTTATCTTTGGAGTTTTCGTTCGCTGCCTCCAGGGCCTAAATGATCATATCATTTATATCAAAAGTACAAAATCGTTATGGCACAAGTTCCTCCAAATAAACTAATGGAATTGTGATCAATAATAAAACCAATATGAATATATAAAAACTAATTAATCTCATATTTTGCTGACAGCCAACAACGTCGACTTCAAAGAGTGTTGTCAGATATGCCATTAGGTGACGAGAAATCTAGCCAATTATCAACTGCATTATTAAAAAATATTTTGCTTGATTTATGGGTTTCTCGTTAAGCCAGTGAGTCAAAGATTTGTTTGGCCAGGCGTTCAAGGACAGTAGGGCATTTGCAAAATCATGTATACGGTGCCAAGAAGCAAAAATTCAGCGGCATACAATATCAAAATTTCAACGTTACCCTTTACCTGGTAAACGGTGCCTTAAGGTGATCGAGCACGTGGCCGAAGGCTATTGCAATACCTGATATCACTACTCGCACCATTGCCAAGGCTCTTATTGACCAGTGGATTTCACGTTTCGGCGTACCACAAATCATAACATCCGATCGTGATCGTCAATTTTGTTCAACAGTTTTTAAAGAGCTAACATCGTCTATTCTTGGTATTAAGCATAATGTCTTATCTGCGGTGGTATCGTACCATGAAAAGTGTAATATTCTGTCATGATGTCAATAACTGGACACAGCATTGACCTTTAATTTTATTAGGATTGGGAACCATTTACAAAGAAGATCTTAAAGCGTCTCCTGTCGAACTTGTGTACGGTACGACATTGCGGATTCCATGTGAATTTTCTGTTGATAATGATAAAAACATCTGTGAAAGCAACACTGTTATGGAATTGACATTCTAACGATAAACCTTTTGTTCACCCATGTTTAAAGACATGTGAAAACGTTTTCATCAGAGATGATGAGGCCGCTTTCTTTCAATGCCTTACGAGGGACCATTCAAAGTCTTTAGCAGATCTCAAAAATATTTTACTCTAGAAATTAATGAAAAACCTGTTGAGGCATCTATTGACAGGCTGAAACCGCTAATACAGAAAAAAATAATGAAGATTTTAACGAAGAAGAAGCACAAAAAAAAACTCTACTTATATTTCAAAACCAGTAATTACTTCGAGAAGCGGCCGCCGCGTCAATATTCCAGTTCGCTATATCTGATTAAGATTATCATCAGATGGGGGATAAGGTGGCAACACTACTTTTAGCTGCACTACTATTAAATAACTTGTGTAAACACCACAAATTTTATCATCACTATTTTTTTTTTTTTTATAGGACAAATTTTTTTCACATGAGATTTATTGAATTATAAATCTAAGGATCACACAATAGTTTATACATTTTAATAAAGCGCCAATACAATTATTTCATACAGAGAGAATGGAAATAACAAAATAAAGAAGAAAAGTTGTTACATGTACTCGTGATGTAGTGATGACAACAATAAAAAACTATTCACCATTTAGTTTTTTGTTGTTGTCATCACTGCAATAAATAAATATCACCTGCGTAGAGGCTTTATCAAAAGTGTAAGACGGATGTGTGTGACATTTCATATTTTTAAATTTTGATTGCAACAAAGGTACAATTTGTGTTATGTGGGGAAAATACGTAACGCGGAAATAACATTAAATATAATACGTCGGCAGACATACATAGCGAGTTTAAGAGAAATGTTTGAAAAACTACAGTTGGAGCACCGCGATCAACACGACCTGAGTTTCGGTTTTGTGCTGATCTTGCACATGTATGCATATATTTTTGTGCCCAAATACAGCATTTGATGTTTCTACTTTCCATTTGAAGTGTGTACTTTCATATTATCATTGGTATAAATATTTTATCTTTTAAAGCCAGCCCCCCTTGCGGCCGAATATCAGTGAAGTCATGCTTCCCATAAATGATTGTGTGAGACTTTGTTGATTTTCTTCGTTGCCATAACTTTGAAATTTGTCTGCTTTCAAAGTCGACATTTTTTCATAGGACTTTGGAGAAGTGCGCCCGAGGTCTGTGCGCATACGACCACCTCTTGTACGCACATCTGGTCTTTGTCCATTTTTAATGATTCGACTTGATCTCTGTCTCTGAATTTGTCTGAGCCGTGTATTATACCCTTCACAGTCTCTCGTAACGCTTTCTATCCCGTTGCTCGTAACCCTTTCGCCATTTGCATCGACGGTATTAGATTTCGTATTACTCTTTTCCAATTCATCACTTTTGTCCACTGTATTGCTTGTACTAGAAATATGAGCGGCTTGTGTGTTTAATACTTTTTGAAGGACATCTTTAATTTGGTGACGATCAAAGTGTAAATCACTCATAGTGTTGTTTGAATTTGTTTGTAGATTTTTTATACTGGTCAGTTGCGTCATATGACTAACACTGCGACTGGCTATTCCACTGGCCACTGTTGCGTGCGTTGTAATGACGTTTTCCAATCCGATTCTTTCAGATTTTTCAACTAAACGTAAAGATCTTAAAGCGCGGCGTTTTAGCCGAGTTAGCATAATTTTCTGTTGCTGACTAAATTTAGGACGTTCAACTTTGTTTCCGATAATTTTCCGTTTAATAAGATTTGCCCCTGAAGACAAGAAGCCGAATAGTGGCTCTGGAGACGTAGAGCGTACCGGAGTATCTTCTGGACTATTAAAAGGAGTCGCTGTTGGGCTAAAGTTTGGTCCAGCAAGTGTATTAAGGGCACTAGGCGTAACTGCTTTAATACCACGTTCATTTAACAAAGAAGCTAAACCCAAATTGACAGAAAAAGTAGAACAAGAGTTTTTTCGAGACACTTCTCTCCTGGGTGTAGAAGGACAACTCGGTTGACGCGATGTCGATGCAGAAGCCATTGGCGATGTCACTTGTGATTGTGATAGAGAAGCCATCCGTCCGTCCGTCTTGAAGCCATCATCAGGATGCATAACCATACTTGTTATGTAGGTGAAGGTACATGTTGACTTTTCGAACTGTTTCCCTGGTAAATCCTCAGGAACGTCTTCTTCAAGATCAGACAAGGTGTATGTCTGCAGACCAAAGTAATTTAAACCACGACTGCCGCGAATTGTTACTCCCGGCCGTTCTTCCAAAAGAGTACTTAGTGTTGGGGTAGCCATTCGAGACCAGTTGTTAAGAGTTTGTGAGCCTTCGAGAGGTTTTACAATTTGTAGTTTTACAGGACGACGCCATTGATTAATTGTTGGAAACATTTTTGTAGACGAAGATATGCCCGATGATCTTGTTGACATAATACTGCCAGGAGTTCTTATTCCCAAGTGATGCAATGTGGTCGACTGATTATCGTCGTACCTATAATTGCCTCCCAAAGTATAAAAAAGCATCGCCCGTCGAGCCAACACTTCCGTTTGTGTCAACCTTTTGATGGCAGCTTCTAGCTCCTTAGCGCCAGGTACACCTGGTACTCCGGACGGTTGCGTGGGGTAACAGTCACCATCGGACTGCGATACTAAGTTCTCACAAAACATTGATTTCACGCCCATACAATTTTCATAGAAGGAACTACCACTCGATTGTTTGTGCAAAGCCATAGTTGTCATGAGTGGTGCAGATGCACTACTTGTGGATAAGGCACCTGTATTAATCGCAGAACTAATTTCTATATCCGACAAAAATCTGCTTTTATAGGCATATTTTATCGTATCAAAGACACGCTTAATATAACTTGAATCGTTATTAAGCGTGCAAAAGCTAGCCGAAGCTTTAGAATCAAGGATAGTATCTCTTCTTTCGTAGAGATGAGGCATGGGTGGGCCAAAGCGATTGTTATCACTTGAAATTCCAGAGTCTACACTTATTTCAGAATATGCTGACGATTCCATAAGTTCCGATTGCAGAGAATCAGGACGTAGGTTCCCTCTACCGGATACTAATGAATTACGAGTCTGCGACTCGTATTGCTTGCGCAATTGCTCTTGCATTTCTTGCAACAGGACGAGCATTTCCTGGTACCGTTGCTTGAACTCTAACAACTCCATTTCCAACGACTTCTGGTTTTCCTTTGTAATATTCAACAAGGAAATATGCTCATCATTATCATGTGTTAATTGATTTAATCTCATTTCAGCTTCTGATAAACGCGCCGTTAAACTGACAATCTGTTCATATTGCAGACGGTTGTCCTCTCTCTGTCGTTCTAATTCAAAAGTTAAAAGTTCGTTTTGCTTATGAGCGTCATTCAACTGCGATGTAATTTCGTCCATTAGTTGGCGTTCACGTGCCTCCACAGGGTTCGTTTGATAAACCAGTTGTGATGTCTCCAGCTTAAGTGACTCATTTTCATCCTGCAGTGAATTGATTTTCTTTTGCAATACATTCAATGTAACCGATTTCGATGTTGTAGGCGTTTCATTATCACTGTTATCCTCAATATCAGTTGTGAGTACTGATATCAATTCGATTTTCTTATGCAACTCATGTACCAGTTGTGTTCGGTCTACGTTAGATGCTTTTAAGTCCGCTTCTAATTCAGCAATTCGATTTTCCAGTGTATTGTTTTGTGCTAACAGTTCCTTGCCAATCTGTATTGTCAACTCTAAATCCTTCTCTTTCTCCTCCAACAAACGAGTGACAGCTTCAATATCATCGTATGCGCGGGTCATTTGGCTTACACGATTACCACATAAAAGAAAGTAGTTGACAGTTTCCCGTGCTTGATCCTTTGTTAAACTCAAACCTTCTGCTGGTATAGCTAAACTTAGTAATGGGATATACCAGGTTTGATTGGAGTTTCCGGAAAATTTGACAAGAAATCTGACTGAATTTTATATTTGGGTAATTGTTCTTCGAATAGAGAGAATATCGGCTGTCGGTGCCTTTGGCGTTGCACTTAATTTGGATTGTGCAAGAAGTTTTGATGTTAAATTTGGTAAATGTTTACTTAAAGTTGCTTGTGCTGCTGAATTAAGAGGGGTTGAAGCCCCAAAGCTGAAGATTTCATGTGTAACGTTAAACTCAAAACAAATTGTAAAACATTGGAATTGTTCAAAAAACTTAAACAAATATAAAACAATTCTAATTTTGTAATAAGTATCAGAGTTTTTATTCTGACATTTTTTACCACTGATTATGATTATCATCAGAAGCGGATAGTGCGGCAACACTACTTTTAATTAATACAATTTTATCACCACAATTTTTTTTGTAACACGAAGACATAGCTTAGCGCCAAAAGGTTTTTTTCATTTTTTAAAACAAAAATTTTCCTAATTTAATGTAGAAATTCTTCAATAAAAATTGTAAATTTGATATTTAAAAATTAAATAATATATATTTAATTGGATCATTACAACATTGCAAAAGTTTCTACATATATATCTGCCATGCCCACCGTACATGTTCAGATGTGGAGGGTACTTAAGATTTGGCCTAAGCCAAATTTAGTTTTCTTATTTGTTTTACTTGTTATTCTTAACTGTGCTGTTGTCTAAATAAAATAAAGGTATCGAATTATATTTGAAATTCTAAACCACAAACAATACTGTTACTTTCTAACAAATGTTACCCTTAGTGATTTAATATACTCTAAAAAAATGCATCTCTCCTGAAGTAATGTAATATAGTCTCCTCATACCCTATACTTGGGCAGATGTTTGTAACTCTTAAATGGCCTCACAATCTGAATTTCATCCATTGCTCATGGCTGTTTGCCTGACCGTCTTTCTGTTTTATATAATTAACGGGCAAGTTATTGAAGAAATTTGGCATAGGAATACTTTTTGGTCCAAGGACGGTCACTGTTGAAATGATCGATCTATGATCCTCCCCAAATAACGAACTAATTTCATTACTCGGTGGCAACTTAAGTATGTTATCTTCAAAGCGAGTGCTTGCATACAAATAGAAGTCTTATTTTCACCAACGTGGTGTATGGTATTACAAAGTCAGACTTGACCTTCTATAGCATTTGACTTGTTTGTATTAGACATTTTTCATTCTGTGTTGTTAAGGTTACTGTACGAAGTTGCTGACTCTCATTTTTAATTTTAATACAATACCTATCATATCATCCTCGTAAACGTAACGTGTAAGTAAGATAAAAAGTTGGAGAACATCGTATTTTGTGAGAGGAAATTAAAGAACTGGGCAAGTTCGTGAACTGTGACCTGCATTAGAGTTTCACGTTACCGAAAACAATGGAAATTTATATGCACAGTAAGCTGAGCACTCCGCCGTTAAAATTCTTTAAATATTAGTAAGTTTTTTATAAAATTTCAGTTTAGTTGAACTAATTTTAGCTGGAGTGTTAGAGCCGGCATAGTAACACTTTATGATTTTTAACTGAATCGTCTTTTGTTACAACTTCTTAACAGCCACCCGCTCATTATGTGCACAACTAAAAAACCAGCCTGTAACAGGCATCATAATCGTATAAGAAAGTAAAGTACAGCTGGCAACTTAAGTGAAGAACACAAAAAAATAATATTAAAAACCATTGACTTGTTTCGTTAGGGCTTGTATTCTATTGTGTGATGTTGGAGGTGATGGTACGGGCACACACGCACAAACGTTGCAATTTACCTTTAAAAATGGTAAGTTCGTTTATTGCAAGTGGTACGTTTAAGAAAACGACGCCAGAGGGAGACCTATGCTTCGTAACACTTTGAACAATAGAAAAAACAGTCGCTAATGCTTGTTATGAGGTTTACATACTCGTATGTATATCGTATGCTAAGAAGTTTTTCAACCGTAATGAAGTTTTTTTATACAGAATTTTAAGCAATTTTTTAACATTGTTGTAATTTTTAACGCAGTATAAGCAAGAAAGTTGCAACAAAAAAAAAAACAAAAATGGGGTCAATTTCGTCTGCTCATATATAACATACATGCTTATTATTAAAATTAAAATTTGACTTAAATTTAAATTTTGCCATTAAAGTTTATTACTTACCAGGACTCTCCACTTCGGTTCGATCGGGTGACAATCCCATGGCCAAACGGTCTGCCCTTATACGCATTTCGCAATCGGAGTCTCCCGAACTTCCATTGAATTGCATTCGCGGATGATGATGAGCATTGGTGGCATCTAATCCATCACTGGGCGGTGAAGGTATACCAGCGTGAAATACACCATTGGGAGTTGCTTTGGGACTAACTTGTGACGTGGTAGTCGTTGTAGTATTTTCTGATGGATTTGGTGCTTGGGCTACACCAGGCGGTACACTGGTGTACAATAGGCCCAATTCGCGGGCTTCGTTTTCTTCTTGAGCTTGTTGCCTTCTTAGCGCAACCTGTACAAAAATATAGGAAATAAATGTTAATTGAAGACTTTGCTCTGATGTTAATGAATGTTAATGCACCCCACCTACTTAACCCTTAAAAATATACAAAGCTGTCAGTTTGGTTTTCAATTGTTCCTATTAGACGAAGGGCCATTTTATATATACATATGTATTATGTATTATAGGAAATATTATCACTTAAGTTCTCAACTTATGTCCAGCAAGACGTGTAACTCGAGCGAATATATTTAGACCTGTATTTAGGCATGTATTGTATATTTTTAAGTATAAATGTTTCGTAAGATTGAATTTGATTTTTATTCCAAATATGTATACCTACCGGTCCAAAAAATAAAGAAAAAGGGTGCAAGCTGTCTGTCCGTCCAGGTATACGTCTGTTGCTGGCACTCTTAAATTGAGACAAGTATATTAAATGTGGAATCAGTTTAAATGTTAAATCGATGTCGATATAGGAAAAAGGCAAATAAAAACTACGTATGTAGGCCTAACAAGAATTTTCATAATGAATATATTAATATATATTCTCCCAAGGTCTCGGAAGGAAGTAGTAAGACAGGAAGATTGTGGCTATATAAGTGGTTTCGAACGCGGCCACGCTCAGTTATTTTCGACTAAATTTCTGATCTTTTAAAACAACATAATATTAATAATTATATATATATAAAAAAGAGCTGCATGTTGATAACAGTTTAAAAAATGAAGTGTCCTCCACTGTAAAAAACGTGTAAAAAAGTTTTCCTTGGCTCAGACCACATCGTTCATACCCGCTATGTAGGTCATGGTATATTAAAATAAAATGCTTACGGGGCAAGAGTATTTCTATAGAAGTGTTCTTGGTGCAGCTTTTGGGCGCACTATCTATTATTTTTCATTCCAATTTAACAACCATAACAAATTACTAATTTTATTTTATCTAAATAGTGAGCGCGGCCAATAAGTTTAAGTTTTTGAACAATATATTTCAATCAATTTTAATCCCCTTCACTTTACGAGTACTCACCGCATGAGGACTACCAAGTTTGAAATGGATATCTCCATTTTTACGAGCGGCATAATATTTACGATAGACGGACGGCAGACACACATGGTTAAATCGATTCAGAATTTGATGTCGATAAAGAATACATTTTTTTGAAGCCTGCTTCCGACTTCTCCTTCCGACGGGTGTATGAATTATGTACTTTCAATTGATTCGTATATTACTTATGAATGAGTGGATCTAACGAAAGGCGCTCAAAATGTTTTCCATCGCGTCAACAAACTAAAGCTTACGAATAGGGTGTTCAGAAAATGAATCGAAATATTACAGGACATGATTTAGGTTCTGAAAGCGAGGGAAAAAGCTAATATAAACGTACTTTCAGGAATAAGCCGTTTTCGAGTTGTGCCCACTTTAATATTGAATCCACTGGCAAAATTGCAACCGGGAATTATAATGTGCAACTTGTTGCACATTGCGTTTTTTGATAGAATGACCTACATAGTTGATTTTGGTACTTCGATTTCATCCGAAACTGCTCTTGTATGAATTCAGATGAAATCATTTACGACTTTTCAACATGAGAGTGCCATTAACTCGGAAACGACTTATTTTCAGATCTACGTTTACATAGCTTTTTCCGTGTTTTCGGGCTCCGCACTACGTCCCGAAATATTTCGATTTTCCGGACACCCCTTGCCGTGGGTTTGATTTTTTAAGAAACTTTTTTCAATTGTAGGGGGAACCTACCTGTGCGGCCATAACGCGTTGGCGTTCGGCAATTAATGTACATTTAGCACACAAACAATCGCGCCATCTGCAATAACGTTTGTGACCCTTTAAAGCACTAACCTAAAAGCAAGGAATAAAACGAATTCAAAATTGTTAAATCGAATCCGTATTTTTATTTTATTTACTAACCACGCCATGATTACGGCAACGGGCACATTTCGGTGTCCGCTGGTAACGTTCCGAGGCAGCCCGTAAAAAGAACGCAGGTGGCAAAGCGCCTAAAACCGGATGCTGTGACATAAGATTTTGCATATCAACGCCGCTGGGCAAGCTCATCACTAGTATGGATATGTATGTATTGTTTGTATTTATATAGAATTTTTTTCTAACAATCAAATTGAAAACGTTGTGTTTGTTTTCGAATTAATTTGCGGAACTTGTTGTTTGTTTGTTTAACTTTAGATGTTGGATATGTTTGGCAAGACTTTGTTAAAATTTAATTAACCATCAATATAAATATTTACTGCTTAATTTTTTAATTTCACTGTTTACACACACTATTGGCAATTATTTGTAGTAACAATATTTGTAACCATTTCAAATGAATGTGTGCGTGATGGTGCGCAGCAGTTGTCATAACCCACGGAGTACTCGTTTGATACTGAATCAAAATTGCTTTTTTCGTTTAACGTCGAATCATCGTCATCATCATCATCATCGCTATCGCCATCGCCATCATCATCATACAACAACGCAATTATGATTCTTATACAAATCTTTGTATATATAAATGGTGCACACATATACTTACAATACGAGGGTTGAAATTGTTATGTTTCCTGTTTGGCGTGCACACAACATCTCAATAAAATCTTTAGTGAAGCGAATAAAATGCAAGTATATACAATTGTATAATGTATACACACACACACATGCATATGCATGCAGAGCCCTTACATTACTTACAATTATTCGTTGTATGTGTGCAGCTTTTGTATACAGTATAGACTATATATAGTGTCGAGGTTGTTGTATATATTGTGCTCGAGGGCATATATTTATTCCGAACGCACACACACACAACGCAGCGGAGTGACGCCGTACGTGCAATTAAAAAGTTTCAAAATCCAATTTGGTACTGTATACAAAATTGTTCATTCAACAACAATAACAACAAGCAGAGCAATGAGGCCACAACAACTACCACTACCACTACCACTACCACTACCACTACCACTACCAATACCATGATACGATTATTATCATAGCAGTAACAACGATGGAAACAACGTCGAATATAGAACCCAACCAACCATGGCATTATTGTTCCCATGAAGCATTCACTACATACATTAGGAACTGTGATGGCTACAAACACATCAACAGCAACATCAACACAACGCACTCTAAATGTTATTCATTCATTAAGATGTGTGCGAGTTCATTCCTGTGAGAGTGTGCGTGTGCGTGTGTGCGCTCTTAGTGCCTCAGTCAGCCAGTTAGTGTAAGCGGTTTTGTAGCTATTACTATTATTATTATCGTTGTTGTTGCAGCTATGCTATATTTGTATTGAAAGTAATTGTATGTGTTTCTTTGTTGTGCAAAGAGTGGTTGGTTTCATTTTGTATTCAACAGCGTTGTTGTCGTTGTTGTCGTTGTTATCGTTGTTATTCCATATCTTCTCTCTCATTGTTTTCACATACCCTGTTGTTGCTGATATTTGTTTCTTCTTTTCTTTTTAATACACACCGTATACACATACACAATACAAACCTTTTAAATATTTTTACTGTTAAACAGTTTTTATACGTACCATAACGAGGGGTGTGTGTGGGTTTGTGCATCTACATAAGTATGAGCAGAGGAAGGAAAAGAAGAAGAACAAGTCTTGTGATTATGAACAACCAACCAAAAGCGTTTCCTTGATTGACATCCTGTATCACTTTATACTCCTACACATTTGTTACAATATGCGGCAATTGGCGCGGTATGGGTAGCGCTGGATACATATAAGGACACTCCCAATATAAACGTAAAGCACTGAACACTTGCATATAATGTTGTAATGATACAAGCACATACCGATTCTTCGTTATATGTATCATTGCGTCCATGTGTCCACTTAATTCTTATGCACCGCGTAGTTGTTGTTTCTGATATTTACTGTCATTATAAATGATCCATACTTGTTATTTTCATTCTGTTTGGGCTTTTGGTTTGATGCAGGAGAACATTTCTCGGGTTGTAATTACACTTCCGATATCATTTTGATGGATTTTTATGCAACAAACAATAGTGACAATATCGGCCCCATAGTCAGGAATTAACATTGAATCCGACATCCAGAGCACTTGCTTCAACATTATAATCAATTCAATGAGTATATAAAGAGTAAAAATATGCAACATTTAGTACTCCAGGTAATGTTGATTTGGATGCCGCCAAATATTGTTTTTTCCGTCGAATCCAATTTTATAGTTAACAAAAAATTAGTGATAAGGTTTGTTTTCACGTGAGGAGCTTTCTAATAAGATGATTACAAATCGATGGGTACTTATTATTATATATATTAAGATCGCGTGTCACAAAGTTTTCAATCGAGTTATTCATCTACATTTGTCCGTCAATTAAATGGTATCGATTGTAGCAAACTTGTTGAACGTTTCTTGACATGCATGTAACTAACTAATAACTTCCCAAAGTGAAGACGATCGCTCGCGCCCTCAGGAAATATTTAAAACTAAGCATCTTATGTTAGAGAAGGTTTGCCAAGAAAACAGAATTTCTCATCCTACAAAAACCTTTCATTCAAGCGTAACTTTATAATATTATTCCACAAGACATATATGCATGGGTATATATAAAAGTTATACAAAATAATTAACTGAATGCCAAAATACTTATAGACGTGACATGTGTATAACAATTTGTGCCACTATGCTATGTACTGGAATTCCATAATTTTGTTATATTGCGCCGGTCACATTACATTTACACAAGTGTGATAGAGAGAGAGAGAGAGAGAAGAAGAGAAAAAAGTGGTTTCTGGCTCAAACGCAGGAGACTGACCCACACAACAACAACAACAAAAACAATTATTTTGCAACAGTATCTGGCAACTATCCTGCTTCAACTCTGTTAGCTATCCGTACAGTAGTGCGGTCGGCCATTCTTGGGGTTAAGTTAACGAACTCACACACCAAGCAAATAAGAGAGCACATACGAAATGCAGATGAGAGTGCATTTCTGTGTTATATTTGTAAAATTTGTAAAATTTGTACACATATACGATTTGCAACTGTTTTCGAATCTCGAGTGCGCTGGGTTTGCGTATGAGTGAGTAAAGTATTATTAAGCACGCATGCATGCATGGAAATGTGTTGAGATGGAAATAGTAATTCTTTATACATAGAGTGGTAGTCATTCCATAGTTGTTGCAGCTCTCTGCCAAAAACCATTTTTCCATCTTCCCACAACAATTCATATTGATTCAATTCAAACTATTTCAACCCACAATAATTTTTTTTATTATCCTATATTTTTTTAATGTTTATCCATCAAAATACACATTATCTGAAAAATGTATAATAAATAAATTTGAATATCAATTTATTCAATATTTTTGTCGTCCATGTGCACTTGGTGTGAGGACGCTGTAAGCAACCTTTTAATAGATACAATTATATCAGGTTGAGGTTGCAAGTTTAGGTAAACAAATCAATTGCAACAATTAAATATGTGTAACACGTCAAACACACTGCAAAAATAAAAAAAGGGAAAAATATTATCGAAAAAAAGTATTTTCTGTTACTGTGGCACACACACATATACACAATAGCATTATTTGCAATACGACTCCTCCTACTTTTACGGAGGTGGAGCCTTAGCATTTCGTTCACCAAACATGTACACAGTATGCAACTGTGTGGCAATGAAAATATCATCAATTTGTGTTAGCGTTGTGTGTTGTCGCTTCAGGGAGAGCGCATGTTAAGAGAACAAAATTTAAATACACATAAAGTATATGCACACACACACATACGTAAATCAACTACTTGGCATACTTACGTGTGATGCACATTTAACTTTATGTTCACACTGCAAAGGTTATCTATCTTTAGTGGCATACACCATTGACCATCAAAGTAACTTTTTTAATCTCTTGCACCATTTATAGTGCGGAATACCCTACCATCTGAGTATTATTGGTGTGAATGACGGTAACTCTTCAAAAAACTAATATATCAATCCAATTCTCTGTCTGACCGTTTTGTTCTTATTTTGTGTTCAAATTTTAAGCCAATTTTAGGCTTTCTGATATATTTCTGTAATCGAAAATTAGTGTAAGAACATGTCTTGGCCCCAAAGTGGTTGTGGCTGTGATAATAGAAGTGATTGTGTTCGTGTCAATAGAGACATTTTTTATAATATAATTTTTATAATAAATGTTTACATATTTTGAAAATTTGCAATTTTTAACATAATTTAATGGAGAAAAGATTTTTATCAAATTATATCAGATCCAATAAATTGATTAACAGTACGTGAAACCACGTGTCGCTTCTATGTATAGATGAAAAGAATATGTTCAAACTGTACCCGACACTTGTCGTCTAATGAATGCCACAGCATATGAACATGTAAACGGCGAGCATAGGAAACGCTACAAAGTATATATATTTTTGATCAGCACCAAATTCTAAATCGGTCATATTGTGCCCTCTAACACTGTATGTATTACGTATCACCTTGCGAGTCTAGTTTTATGGTGAATATGATTTTTTGTAAATTATGGGCGTGTCTATTTCGAACATTTCCATTTTTGACACATCGATAAATGGGGTAACTGCTAATATGTGCATTAAATTTCCAGGTTCATTTTTGTGGCAGATTTGAAGGTTTTTGTCGATTGTGGGCGGGGATCTTGGTCGATTTGGCTCATTTTAAATAGCGATCTGCGTGCAAAAACTTAAAACCTGCCTGTACAAAATTTCAGCTCAATATCTCAAAATTTACGCCCGTGAGAATGCCACCAACAGACGGACATACGGACATACATGTCTAAATCGATTCAGTTTATGACGCTGATTAAGAATTTATATACTTTGTAGGGTCACTGACGCTTCGTTCTGGGTGTTGCAAACGGAAGAACAAACCTAGTATACCACTAAGGTGGAGGGTATAAAAAGCCTCCTTCTGACTGCTGCAAATGGAATGGCAAACTTAGTATCTCCATCTATTGTGGAGGATATAAATATTTAAGTGGATTATATAGGCAGTGAATTTAAAACTGTTCCGACTCAAGTACGCCGGTATACCAGTGTGTCAATATCTCACAAGCCTGTAAATTGAATATAAAAATACATGGATAACTGAACAATACGGACAGACAAACTTTTGCGAACGATTTGGGAACGGTTTGCGAACTTAAGTTACACACGTAGCGCGTGGTTAAACAATTCAAGTTTATATGCACTGTGTACGTTAGGGTATGTTGCCACTCAAAGTGTAATATCCAAAGATAAAAGAATATTTGGAAAATCAACTCAACAAAAAGTTTGTCCTTTGGCAGAAAGATATCAAAGTAGCTTCAAAGAAGAAACAAACCTCAAGACAATTGAAGACAACGTGGAAAGAAGGAAAAACAACACAAGCTAAAATATAATTTTACGCCATGTTAAACACAACAGAAGACATATGCTTTTCTCCGGAAAAATTAAATGTGGTATGGGTGTACGCTTGTAAAAAGCGAAGAGACAAAATTTAGTTACTTGTAAAAACATGCAAATGCTGAAGAAAGAAAAAGAAATCTTTTTCCGTCTTCTCACGCACAACAGATAAGAAAACCAACCAACGGCGTAAAAAAAGATGTTGTTACTTTTGTAGAGGGAGACAGAGAACAACGGAAATCAGATAATATCCGGTATGGCGGTCATATTATCAACTTCTTGTCTTTTCTTTATGAAACGTGCCCCTTACTTATATGTACAATTATTGTTGCGTTATATGACAGTGTAAATGCAAATGCACGGCAGTGTCACATTCAAAATAATGTTTACTGCATTTGTTTGCTAATGTAAATGTTTCATCTCTTCTCAATCTTTCCATTCGCCTCCTGGGAAAGACAAACAGATAATATTTTAATTGATTTACATGCATAAGTGTCGAACACCACGCACACCAATTACAACATATGCACCGTGTGTTCGTTTGTTTGTGTTTGTTTGAGATTTTTATTGTTTGGCAGACATTGACTGTTGCTTCACACTTGAAATTTAATTAAATTAACTTTATTTTCCTCTCTAACAAATAACATTTCACGCCATGGCGCTGTATTTGACATTTTCGAGATGGAAATGGAAAACGAAAACAATACACAAAGAAATACAAGTAACATGAATGGAAAAGAGAGAGAGGCGGAACATCATTGTGCAGGAACGCTAGGGGGTGTTAATACATATTTGCTACTTCTCCAAGGTAATAAGAGACGCTGCAAATGTATGTACGTGTGATAAAAATTGATATTTTTTCATATGCAAATTTGGGACGAAACATTAACATACCCGAGTACCCATTTGCACATTGGGAGCAAACATTTCGGTGTATCCTCATGGTATCTCTCCCCCTAACAGTTCCCACCACGATGCACGATACATGTTTTTTTCTGTTATTTCTCTCGTATTAAAATTAAGATATTGAGCTGAAATGTTGCAGATGCATAGCATTTGTTTGGTGCATTTAGTTTACTATGAAAAATTAGAAGGTTATAATATTAGTCACGCCCACAATTTAAGAGAACGCTTCTTGATTTATGTTGACCACTCGCACTATTATGAACTAATTGGAGATATCGACAAAAAATTTAAATTGGCTTAGCCCAAATCTTAAATGACCTTAAATGACCTCCGCATACAAATCGTTGGCGTGGCAGGTATCAGATTTTTATGCTCATTAAGAGTGTACATAATAAGAATCAGCTTCCAGCACGGTTCCGGTACCAAAAAGGTTTTTGCAAATTGTTCAAGATACCGTTTTCTACAAGATCCCGCCCACTCTTGAAAAATTCATGGAAGGGCAAGTTCATTGCTCAATTTTTGTGGATGATAGATGCTTGTGGGCGTGGCCATCTGCAGAAATCAGAAATGTCCTTTTAAAATATTATGAAATCTACGGCCATTGGAGTACAAACATTCGAGATTCTTATAGCCATGAAGAATGTATGTATATATATTTGTGGGTTCGGTGAAACCTGCTTCTAAGGATTGCAAAACTTAGGACTATTAAGGGTTCCTCCACTCATCTGCACAACCACTTGTGGTTCATGATGCACTAAATATTTCACCTCACGTGTACGTATGCTATGTGTGTATGTATATACAATTGCGGCATGCATTGAATCTCGTCTCAAATTTAAAAATCCAGCAACCAAAAATTATAAACTAAGGTTCCCACGGCTAGAAGTACCCCGAAGCTTTACTGACTAACGATTATACTTTCACAAATAAAACTAAAAGAAACACATAAGGAAAGGATAAATAAATAATTTCTATACTCATACGAATAAGTAGCTAATAAAAACAATAATAATGATAGAACAACTCTGGTAATAAACTTTAATACACTGTAGATGATGTCATGATTGATACAAAACGTAGGAACAACTGACACAAATGAATAAAAGTAAACAAACTAAATTTGGCTTAAGTCAAATTTTAAATACCCTGCATATCTACATGCCAATGGTGGACGCGGCGGGTATGTTATTTCGTTAGACGTTAGAGGTTTTTCTAAATTTTGACCGATTTCGCCCAATTTAAATAGCGATCGGGATATATCTGTAAAAAATTTCAGCTCAACATCTCCAAACTTAAAGCCGTGGTAGTGCCGATAACAGACAGACACACGGATAGACATATCTAGATCCACTCAATATTTGATGTAGATGAAGTGTTACAAGTGAAATGACAAACTTAGTGCATCTTATGTGCAGGATATAAAACTAGCTACGTGAATGAAAAGAGACCCACATTTAAGCAGGTGTATAGCAATATTGCTTGATTGGTTTCGCACAAGAGTACGAGTAAGGTCCCATCAGAGATAATGCTGTTCATTTGATATTTATCTTTCAACCGCTAAACAAAACAAATCAAAAAATCTGTAACCTAAAGCCGTGTAAATAAACTCATTTACGTCTCTTACAAATAAACAAAATAAAATGCCAGTGAATCATGTGCGCTGCACTCTCTGTGGGGGTAAGACCCATCAACATTAAGGATAACAAAGGTTTTTATATGATAATTGTTTGTACAATATGGGTAAAAAAATGGAGAAAAAACCAGAACCGCGAAAAAGTATCAATTACGCTTTGTTGCGATTTTGATTTTTTATATCAAACTTTGAAAACTGGTGCACGATGAATAAAGGGAAAATCTGAACAATTCGATTTCTTTGATGTGAACGATAATCACAACGAAATGTTAACCTGACGCAACTTTTTAGAAACATAATCAAGTCTGTAAAACATATAAAAGAAGAGGAAAAATTTACAGCAAAGGAGCCAAACGCGTCTCAAAGAAACAAGCTCATAATGAATTGCTGCCCATTGACTTCACTTGATTAAAATATTCGGTATAGTAAATGGGAAATTATAGGATTTTAAAGTCCTGCAACTTAGAGGTAAGTAAGGATATGTTTGTAATTTCCGCTCATCGATTGACTGACATCATTATTGAACACATTTGACACACACACACATGATTGTGGTCAAATCCGTTCTGACTTAGATTAAACACACTTTGAGCCTTCAACGTCTCCACGCCTGACAAAGTTTGTAATGAGCACATTGATCTGTCACGATACACCGCTATGCCGGTCCTCCGTACCTTTCAATATTTCACCTAAAAGAATAGATGCAGAATTTTCAGAGATTTAAGATCTTATACAAACGAACATTCATGTAGATTACAACAAGGCTTTTATAATCAGTACAAGAACTTTCATACAAGAACTTTCAACAACAACAGTTTAATACGGAGAAATTTTAAACTCAAACTGTTTAGAGGATCTCAGATATATATCAAGTATATTACAACTATAAAATGGGTGAGGCCATGCCTTTTAAAAATTTACAATTTACAAAAACGCTTATTTGGCACGCTATCCGAACTGTATGTATATAGATGTTGAAAGTATTTAAGATTTAATCCAAGTAAAATTTTTATTATTTTTATTGTAGACTCTTATGCAATATGTCTTTTTGTCGTATGTAACAAGCGACATAATAAAAACTCACACTACCAGTCTGTCATCTAATAAAAATCAAATAAAGATCACAGCTGGATGGAAAGTTTAAATGGTAAAACCTTAAAGAATAATTGAAAAAAAACCGGTAGCCTTAGGCTTCAAAGGACACAATTTCAGCCATGTTGAGATAATTATAGCATAACATGACAAACATTAACTCTCACAACAAATGACGCATCTCGCAAAAAACAATAACAATAATAAGAGCCAAGCGATGAAATATTAACCCTCAATTATAAATAATTTCGTTACTTCTAAATCTATTAAATGATTATAACAGTATCCTTGGCTTAACCACTCGTAACTATCAAATGTAACCTAGCTACCACCATACGCTTAATATGGTACAAAGGTGTGACAAGCTAGGGGTTAAATTGAAAAACAAAAACAAAAACAAAAGCAGACAAAACGTAACGTTGCTCCGAAATTATACTTCCGTATTACAGTTCTCTTGCTCACCTTTCCGTTTCGATGGATGATGAAAAGCAGGAACACAATAGTTTTACGATTAGCATCCCTCTCGTCACTCTGTTCAACGAAAACAGGCACAAAATATTTAGTAACTGGAAACTGTTATTTATGCTACTTTAACCAAAAAACAAAAAGCAAAAATACAATAACAAGTACACTAAGATGTTAACACTCAAATTATTATTATATAACAATCTCATTATATGGCAAATAATCGTCAAGTAGTGTTATTGAAAACAAAAACAATAATATACCTTAACACCCTCTTGCAACGCTCTTGTTAAACATTAAGAACATTTGTTCAAATTACAAGATTATAGAATATAATTCACACCACACACACACATGCACACGTTTAAGAATACAAATAAAATGAATAAATTTCACAAGTTTCATATTACTAGCGAGAGTTTATTTGTTACTATTATTACACTTCTTATTACAGTACCTACAATACATGCGTATACTTGTCTCCTTAACTGATAAAAGCATGTATATTGACTTTATCAAAAAGTCTAGCAACGTTCTTAGAAAACGTAGTAGAACCTTGCTTAATGAATGATTGGTCCTATGTGTAACATATAGCGGACAATTATTATCCGAAATAAAGAAAATACATTGGCACGGCGTTAATGTCATTATACGCACAATTGTGAACGTAGCGCTCAAGCGCTTTCCAAATGAGTGAAACTTAATCCAAAAGGTATCCAAGTTTGAAAAGAAAGTGCGCCTTAAGGCCGTGGAAATTGAAGTTCTTCATTTTTTGTTCAATCGCCTTCCCCCGAAAGTTGAGGTTAGCTGAATTGCGTTGTGCTGCTTAGTGATGTCTGATGTACAATATAACTCTTATATAAAAAGAAGCAAGAACGACCTCGGACCACATGCCACAATTTATGCTATGGGTGGGTGAGATGGATGAGTGTTTTGGCATGTAAAAGTCACTTCAAGAAAAAGCGTTATTGGAAAGTGGTTTTAAAAGTGGTCCGATTAGGTCCGAATTTTTAAAATAGAGCACCAAAGTATACCGGAATAGTGACCGTAATTATCTCAAATACACCGCCGTACCAAATTTTCACAAAAACCAGAAAAAAAGGGTTATATTAGGCGTATGCCAAATCTAGGATACAGAGCATAATTACCGCCTTCTAAATAAAAAGCCACTATATTACTGCTGTAAATAATATTTTAAAGTTATTTGAACAAATTCTCCTTTTTGGACGTAGAAATATCAATGTCACGCACGCACAGAAGGTCTAAAGTAGGTAAGTGTTTAAATAATATAGTAGATCTAGCTACTACTCGCTGCCACGTCATCGCGTACTGCCCGCGGGTATAGGAACGCGATTCCAATGGGAAATGCCGAGTTGAGAAATATTCGCAACGTAAGTGGAATAGTTTGGCTGACACGCGAAGCGTAAATACTTAAAGGCAGAACAATCACAGTGCGGGATTTAGAGTACAGGACGTAAAGTCTGTTCAATTGCGGTGAGGATATTTAGGGGTACAGGACGCAAGCCTATACACTTACAGTGCGAGATATAGGGATGTAAAGTGTGTACAATTGTGGAGAGGATATTTAAGGAGTACGGGGCTCAAGTCTGTACACTTACCGTGAGGGTCAACCAAAATCTATAATAAAGTGACGTTTGTTCTTTTATAAAAACATAAACGTTTCTTCTTCATTTAAAAATAAATGGGCGAGATACCCTACGCCGGCGGCTTAACCCCGGCATAGTGCAAAAATCTCGTTACAATATTCGTTTACAATGTCCAAAAGGGAGCGTCAAAGACCGCATAAGTTTGTTTTTGGCACTCTCACGGTCGTAAATTTTGAGATTTTAAGAGGACATTTTTACAGACACTATTTACATTGGGCCACCTCGGTTGAGAGCCACTCCCACAACCGACAAAATTATATCTATTAGCCACAACAATTGAACTATGAATATGAGATACAAAACACACACGTATACGTATAACACAAGATACAAAAAACTATCATGGCTTGGAAAATGTAAAAATATAGTGTGGGGAAAATAGATGGAGACTCTTGAGTAACGTCATAGAAAAAAATTTCAATATATTTTTTCTCTTAATTTTTTTTTATAAAATTAAATAAAATGGAATTTTTTTATATCTGTTGTTTATTTAATTTTAAATAAGATTTTTTAGAATTCTATTTTACTTTTAAATTTAAATTCTTAATGTGTGTGCATATAAATATTAAATGAATAAATAAATAAAAGGAGTGTAACTTGATGATGACCTTGATCTTTATCTTCCCTCTTCTAATCGGAAAACTCTTGTGTTTGAAAATTTTCCTAATGTATTACTCAAGAGTTTCAGTCTCTTTTTTCTGACCCTATATCCTCATACATTCATTTGTGTGCTTTGGCAGTGAATAAAACGCACAGCAATGCAGCAAAGTTAGCGGAACGTTCTTCTATTCTATTATATTTACATACATACATAATATCATTCATTTGGCACATGAATGCAACAATGCCAATACATATGCGGTCAGTCTGTGCGAGTATTAGGAAAACGTTAGCATATGTACGTTAGTAGTGCACGCAAACGAAAAATATGGAAGGAAAATGCCATAAAAAACTTCACTGTCTCAACATAATAGATATAGTGTGTGGAATAATATTTGAAATAGATGGCAGCACGCTTTTGTATTCGGGACAAACACCACAATTTAATAATCTTTGTAATAACCCTGTACAAATAAAACATCGATAATGTTTGTTTTTTGAATTATTGTTTGGAAAACAAATCATTCTAATCACATTTCACAAAAGATGAATAACTTGTACAACTGTACGCAATGGAATTGTGACCAAATGAATGTTGAAAATTCAAATTAAGGGAAGAAGAGGTGTTTTGCTTGCAGCTTCTTACAAAAACTTTTAATGGAAAATATGTTGTAATTGTATGAAAATGTGCCCTTACACGAAGCGAAATATTCACAATGTGTGCTGAAGCGACGAGATAATAATGACAATGTTTTAAATAGAATCTGTGTTAGGTACTGATAATAATGGTCAGTCCTTATATATAAGAACGACCTGATAAACTGTACACTTTAAACAAAGCTTACTAAATGATATTTTTCATTGTTAATAAATGATGAGAGTAATGAAAATCTGAAAACAGTCTTTTTGAGGATTCCGAACCGCGAGGTTGTTATTACAATTTTAAAAAAACAAAATGAAATTATACGTGACCGTGTTAGCGCTTTTAGCCTGTGTAAGTGTTTTTTTGTTTTTTATTCAACTACAACCCAGTTGCATCCTAAGTTTGTCATTCCGTTCGCAACTACAGCAAGGGGATGTCAGAGACCCAACACAGTACTTGATCAGTATTATAAAATGAGTCAGTGTGGACATGTCCATGTGTCTAATACTCTCATTTTGAGTTTCCATCTTTGGTTTGCTATTTAAAATGTGGGAAATTGGTTAGAAACCCCACCCACTATTGAGAGCGGGGTCGGGTAACAGATTACTAAAGACTTTAAATTTATATTAGACCTTACCTGATGAATTTTGACCGTTGAAACACATACATCCCGCACAGTTTTTGTAAATATGGACGGTATCCAAACGAAGTCAAATACACTTTCTTACATGTTTATGGATGAATTTCTCATCATTATTGCAACGCTTAGGTGATGGCTGATGATGACTGGAAACCAAAAAACACGGCTGATATTAAAGTCATACGCAATGAGTGTTTAAAAGAGCATCCACTCTCTGAAGAACAAATGAGTAAAATGAAAGAATTTGAATTTCCCGACGAGGAAGCAGTACGTCAATATTTGCTGTGTACTGCTTTGAAAATGGACATTTTCTGTCCTGAGAAAGGTTACCATCCCGAACGTATTGCCCAACAATTCAAGATGGATATGGAAGAGGCTGAGGTGTTGGAAATAGCTAAAGGCTGTGCCGATAGTAACGAGCAGGGTAGTGCCACCGACGTGTGGGCTTTTCGGGGTCACAAGTGTTTGATGTCGAGTAAAATCGGCGAAGTAGTTAAAAATTACTTGAATAAGAAACGTGAAGAGGCCGCCGCCAAGACTGCTGCTGTTTAAACATTGAACTCGCTTTGGTGGATTTTTTTATTTAATATTTGACGCTTCTTTCTCCATCACATCTGTGTATGCACTCATTTACTATAGTGATTATAAATAAATTTTCCATAAATATATAAACTCTGTGAATCTAGTGGAACGTAAACTAAACTTTCCATGCCAGAGTGACTTGTTGACTTGTTCAAATTGTAGTTGTGTTCATTAATTAATATTTTTAAATTTTATACCCACAACGTTTGTGAAGTGTAGATATTCTTGATCGGTATCAAATTAATCGATCTACACATGTGCGTCTTTCGTTCGTGACTACATCTAAACATCTAAACAAGGTACAGAGGTTGTGGGAATACAAGATTCGACTTGAGTCTACGTAAGTAAGTAAAGCGTAAGCTGCCATCGGTTTAGGCATTTATTTATATAATGAATAACGTTTTTGATATAACAACAATACTACAATTCATTTCACATGTGAGTTAGAATGAAGCCATTTCTACAAATTTTAATTTCTAGAAATATTGTGACATAATACCTTCACCTCACTTCACTTTTCAATTGTAATCGATTTCATAGCAGCTTGTATATGATCATCCAATGCAATAGATTCTTTTAAAGAAGGATGACGGTAGCTCTCCAAAAAATAGCAAGTATCGTTACCAGCATTAGGGAATTCTTTTGGCAAGCATGAAGGATCCCGCGGTTGCAGATTGAATTCGTAGCCTGGATGCTTCATTAACCACCTGCAGTAGGAAAGTTCGCTTTATATAGAGAAGAGTAGTGGAAGAGGATAGTAAACAAATTGTTACTTACTCTCGGGTGGTGGGGCTAACATTTATTTTACAGGCCTCACTACCACTCTCGAACTTATTAGCAATGGTGACGTTATGACCGAAGAGACAATAACGCGGCATTTTGCGACCCACTACACCAGCCAACACGGTGCCCGTGTGTAAACCAATGCGCATTTTAATCTGCTCACCATCATGCGTAATATGCTTCGAACAGGCATCAATCATCTTTAAAGCCATCCAAGCTACTTTATGGGCATCATAAATGGAGGCGCGGTGCAAACCACTAGCTACACAGTAAGCATCGCCAATTGTTTCCACTTTGTAAACGTCGAACATATCACAAAAGTCATCGAAATCTTTGTATAAACTCTCCAACATATTGATAACCATGAATGGAGTAGCGCGCGAACAGATGCTAGTGAAGCCAACAATGTCACTGAATAGAATGGTGACATCTGGGTAAGTTTGGGCATCAATGCTTGCCCCCAACCATAAGCGTTCGGCGATTTCTGCTGGAAAAATCATATGCAACAAACTGACATTCTTCTTACGTTCTTTGGCCACAGCAGCATTTGCCTCCTCAATGGAACTCTTTAACTTGTCCATGCGCCGTCGCAAGCCATCCTGTGCGCGTGCCTGTTCACCGACCAAAATAACTTCACGGGTCGCATCATGCAGAGGTATGTCAGATATAAAGAGTCCATTGCACGTTAACCCATCTAAGCCATCCAAAAATGGTGAGCCGATGAATAGCAAAGAATTTGATTCAGGGCAGTGTACCATTTGGCCCTTAATTTCAAGACCCTTTAATAAAAAGAAAAAAAAAACATGATAAAAACTTATGTTGATGAACAGCGTACTTTATAATTAACAATATAAATCATTTTTTTCCACATCAATGACCTATTTTAAATATCAAGTGAATATCAATATGTCCCAATTTGTATTTAATATACCAACAGACGAACGTGATCAAAATGGTGAACTCACCTTTGCTGTGAATTCTTGTAAATCGGCTGGATTTTTCAAACCGATTAAAAATGGTGTATAGGTGCGTCTTACAATGTCGCGAAATTTTACAGTTAAGCCTTTGGGGCGCTTAAAATCAAAATAAGTGGTGGCCTGGCAGCCATAATCAGCCAGAAAAGGCTTATACAGCTTGCAGAAGCCGCGTCCTAAAAAATAATTAAATAATAATAACAATATCGATAAATGTTTATTTCACAAAATGATTATTAAATTTCTCACTCACCCAATTGAACCAATTCCAGCTTTTCATTCATAATAAAGTGCCAGGGAAAAGCCTTACAAAAAGTTGACGAATTTATGGATAAGTCCGCAGCATTACTTGAATTACTTCGTTGTGTCGTTTTATCGGAGATCTGTTTGACAACATCTAGCGGACGAGATTGTAGATCTTTTACCACAGAGAACAAATAACGGTAACGACGACTATCACCTTCAACTGGCTCAATTTTAATATTGACTTTTACATTGAAGAGCATACGGGTCAGAGCTTTTAAAGAGCCCAACAACAGCCAAGCTATAACGGGGCGATCGGAGATGAAAATCAGTTCACCATCACCTGCGCACACAAAGCCTGTGTCACTGTAGTCGTCTTCCTGTAAGAAAGAATTGCAGTTAAGGTGATTATTTTTATACAGGACACGTTGTCTACCTCTTGAAATTTTAGCACATCATAAACACCATCCAAAGAGCCCAGAAATTCTTGCAATTCTGTACCCAAGCAACGAAAGGCTCTTTCAATAATGCCAGTACAACAAGACGAGATGAGTTCTTCACCCAAAAGAACTAAAATCTCACTAGCACTAGACTCATCCATTTCGAGGAGAATGTCTTGTATATCGCCCAAATAATCGTAATTGGGACATGTCTTCAAAGTGTCAAAGTCAACATGTCTAATAACGGTAAAAGGACGAGAATTTTGAAACGCCAGAAATGGCGGAAAGACGGACTATTAATATTTACTCACAATTTAGTTATGTTTGGCCATTTTTGCTTGTATTTAGCCACCAAAGAGCTAACTGCACTATTCAGGTCCTCATTCTATTGCAACATGTGTTTAAAAAGAGAATTCAAATTTATTAAAGTTATTTTAAATTGACTTGATATTCATACAGAGGGCGCCGTTAGTAGTTGAATGGCCATTTGAAGATGCGTTAGAGTCAAGGCATCGTCGGGCAACTGTTCATCGTCCTCCAAAGTCCAGTTACCTGAGCCGTCTGTCACCACTGAGGGTTGACGTGACAATGAATCAGCCCGACGAAAAAAAGGACACGCCATTTTACTAATATTTCTATTCCGTAGTGGGGGCTGTTTGCTCTTTTTGTGCTCTTTCTCTCTCGAGTATCTCGGCAAAAGGTCAAGTTCTTCTTGCTAATGGAAAAACAAGAAAATTGATGCTTAAAGTAGTGGCAGTAGTGCAATTTATACGAACAAACTGGAACCAAAGCCATTTTAAATAAAATGCACAAATGTGTGCATAGTTTAAGTGTGCGAGAGAATCAAGTGAACGATTGATTGATTGATACCATAAGGTAGGGGTTAAGGATTTATCAAGTTCAATGCAATTATTTAAATGACATCTGCATACAAACTAGTGGATTCGTAAACTGAATGTACGTGTGTGGTATTTACTACATAAGTAAAGTATGTCACAAGAATCCTTTTATTTTTGATTGTATATATGTGCACACAGGACTTTAATGTAACGTAATGAGGTCATAAAAGAGTACATAAAATCTGCACCACTAATTTTTTTTTTTACCAGATACACACGAAATAAAGTTTTTTCCACACACTTCAGATATTTGAAAACCAATTATCGCCAGGATATTTTGCCCAATTTAATTACTTAGCACTAAAAATCGCTGCGAGAGGTTGACTTTCTCATCAATAAATTTTCCGAAATATTTTCATATTTCGTTTCTATGCGATTAATATTGTGAGAATGTAAGCGCGTCCTTATCCTTTGAATGACGAAAAACAACTTGGACACCAAATAACTTTTTATTCGATGGAATTAAGCAGCTTCAAGCTCAACATCTTGAAGCTTAAAGCTTATTTGGTAATTTTTTTTCGTTTAACACATTTTCTGAATTTAAGCTTTTTGCGAGCAAAGTGAAATGCTAGTAAACAACTTGTTGATTTTGTTTATCATTTTGTTTTGGTGGGATTATAAATAATTGAGCATTCTACAACATAGGAGAGCAGCATTGCTTTGCTCTCTTTTACACTGTTTTCGTAACGCTGGGCTTGTTCAAAATTAATAAGTTCACCATGTCTTGGGCCAAGCCTAGGAAACCCTTTCACACAAATTTATAATTAAACTGTATGAGCATAAATACGATCTTTTTCTAACGACCAAGTTCATCGTTTAACCTGGACAGGCGGCCTTTCTTCAACTGTAAAAATTGTAGGAGTGGCTTTCCATCGAGCTTGCCCCCTAAAAAAACCATATGAGAAAACAACTATCTGCATTAAATAAAAACGTCTGCACCACATTTTCGTTTAATAGAGTTTCAATAGCAGACACACGGGTAAGCGGATGGACATGGCGAAGCCGACTAACGTTTTAATGGAGATGAAATAATGAAACCGAAAGTGAAAGCTTTTTTAAAATGTACAGATAAGCAAGGGTGCGTATGTGTATGCGAGCCTCACACAAGTTCACTTTACTTATACGATGATAAGTTGTTGTCGATGGCTATTATGTGTAGGTGTAGGTGTATAAGCGACTGGGTTTAGGGGGTGTAGAGGGGAGAGCCACCACTCAGTATCATTCTACTTTATCAATTGTTTTAAAAGCAGAGCAGTTTTTTTTATTTATTTAGCAACCAATACAGAGTGCGTTTCAGTCGTGTATCATATTTCTTGAGAGTTGTTAGTGGTTTGGATTTATCAGACAGTTACAAGTCGCTGCTGGGTGCAATTCAAAAACACTTAAGTGTATGAAAATGCATTGAATACTGTAAAATAATATTGTTGCTGAATTTTCGCTTGACGCCTTGTTGCATAGAAAAGAAAAGTGTACACGCACACACACACAAACACGCTGCTTCTAATATAATCAATTTTGAACAATTTTCTTGAAATGAGTTCCGCCATTACTTTGGTAAGTATGATATTTGCTAAGATAACAACGCTTGACCTTGTTTGCATAACCAGCTTAACTTTTATGGTAAACACAAATGCATGAAGCTTTTCTTTTTTCTTCTAATAATTGTGAATAATTCTGTTGGTATCAATTCTTGGTTGTCTTTGAGAGCTTTTCCACAGAGACTAATGTGCATGTGAAGAAGAGAACTCATATTGGGGAGTGTGTGTGTGTGCCATGTATTTTTTGGTTTCTTTTAGCTGCACAACCATGGATTAAAGCTGATGCCCTTCTTATGTTCCACAACATTGTATTTTGCTTTGGTGGACGGGGACGGAGATCTGAGGACCACTGTATTGAAATGTTTGCCCATAGTATGCTTGATGCTTTACGTTTTAAGCAAAGGCTTTGATTGCACCAACAAGTAAGTGATTGTGCAGATTTGCCTGAAAACTTTATATTCACCGTTATCAGGAAAGAAGGCCACTAAAGAATTCTTCTTAGATACAAATGTTCTCAGCGCATTTTATTGGGCCTTGTGTTTTCATGTATAGGTGACGCTTTATTGAATATCGATCGTTTCCCCCATGGAATGGCTGCTTTTGGTTTGGCTCAGTTCTGCTATATATCAGCATTTAGTTGGAAGCCCTTGAAATGGAATATCGCTATCAATTTATATGCATTGGGCCTAATAGGTAAGAGTGAGATAGTTGTCGAATCAATCCCTTTATCAGTACTTTGTTTATATTTGCAGCTGTAATTTTGGTATACGACAAGTTGGATAGTGTTTTAATTTATGGTCTTCCCATTTATGCGATTGCATTAACAACGCAGTGTTGGCGTTCTTTGGCCCGCGCTACGCACCATAAAGACTTCCTTACTGTCTCCGGTGGCATTGGCAGTGTTTTGTTTGTTATATCCGACGGCTTAATAGCCGTTGATATGTTCTTAGTTCCAGTTCCAAACGCCCGCGTAAGTTTGAATTTGATGTGAAATTTTATCAAGTTTTTTATTATTTTATCATTAATTTTTATGAGGATTATGTGCCACGTATTACAGATATTGATCATGATAACCTATTATTTGGCGCAATTCGCCATAACTATCAGTACCGCCAATGAATGCTGCCTAAATACCGATTTAAAATATCAAATTAAAAATTCCAAAGACTGATTATATTTTAGGTGTAAAATGTTCGATTTACAATTTTTTAGTACCACATAATTCACCACCAATTGTTAAACGATACTTTCCACTTGTTATACAATATTTATACAATATATATAAAGTTATAGAAGAAGCCTATTAAAAATGTACAATTGAAGTCCCCTATGTAAGTTTTACTATAACTAAGAATACATGCTGTCTCTAAAGCTAAAGCATTCATATATCTCCAAAATAAATGAAACACACTTGAAATATTTTTGGCCTGTGTAAATAGGCTTTACGGTGAGGTTCATTCCGTTTGTATGCACTAGAAGGAGTACGAAACGTTCATGGTCGCAATGTGTGCTGAATTCGGAAACACAGACAGGAATTAATAAATCCTGCATAGCACGTTTGTAGTTTTACATCTGTGACTATAAGAGGTTTTGGAAATTATAGGCGCGGCTTATAACCGATGTTGTTCATTTTAAATAAGGCACGGAGATTCTAAGTTTACATTAGTGGACAGTACTGCGAGCACTTCAACAACTGAGACACGGGGAATGACAAATTTACCCGTCACTTGAAGAGGACTGGAAAATTAAGTTATTTACACTTTATATTACGTTAACGATAATTTGTCCACTAAATTCTTTAATGGTGTTAAAGTAGAACCGCGTCGCAGATACTTTCCGTTTTGCAGTAAAGAATATTCAGCGTGAAAATTCAAGTGAAACGCGCTGCTTCTGGTTCAGGCGAAATATTGGCCACCTACCACTCCGACATGTGTACAAACTATAAATGACTCACATTATTTAAGGGCGTGGCATATGCGTCTTTCAGCTTTATTTTAACGACTTTTAATGCAAGTATTGCTTAAATTAAATTATGATTCACTTCTGTTGTGTTGCGGCAAAATCTGAAAGAATGTAAATTCACACTTTTAAAATTAGTTTTGGTATTATTAACGGTTAATAAAGGTAACGGTTAGAAAGTTTGATAAATAGAGGCGTTCACTTTGGCTATTGCTTGCAAGGAAAAGTGGTTGCTGCTTCATGTCAATAACAAAATGAATCGCTGGCGTGGACAATTTTTGGTAGCGGTGGTTCTTCTTTTGATGGTTTGCGTAAGTTATTAAAACCGGACCAATGAATTGATCTATTAACTATTTATGTTTGGTGTGAATAGATCTCTGATACGAGAAAACATGGATCTGGAGGTAATATGATGGGTGCCTTTACAGATTGCGCCATACACCTGCATGTCCCCCATAATCTTATTAAACAGTATAAAGAAATGTATTTCCCCAATGACAATGTTACCAGATGTTATATAAAATGCGCTCTATCGAAGTTGGAGTTGTTTAGCGAAGAGTATGGCATTAATGTAGGCGGACTTGTGCAGGTGTTACAAGATTGGAAGGCGGTGTTCCAGAATGGTACTCGGCAGGACGTTGAAAATTGCTTGCAATTATATGGAAAGATGGCTGACACTTGCGAATGGGCTTATTACGGATTTTTTTGTGCCGTCAGCAAGTTAATGACTCCTTAAATATTTCACTCAAGATATGCATATTGCTCATGTGCACCGTTTAAATTTTGCGTAAATGCTAATAAAATAATGAGCTGTCATTCTGTCTCTGTGATTATTCTTATACAAATATTAAACATGTCTCTCCGTTTAATTAGTTCTGGTTGCCATGTTGTTTGCCACAATGTACCTGGTAATGGTAATTTAGCCAATAACGTGCAATGTGTTGTGCGTTGCAGGTCTACCACAATTACGCTTAGTGCTAGAGCTTGAAATTGTGTTTAAGGAGGGAGACATAGTGAAACTTAAACAATATTCGGTTTGTATGGAAAATAATGTGGTCGGAAGTAAAATGTGCTCAACTCTGAGTATAAAATTCGTTTGTATTTGTATGTAAAAAATGTGAATATAAATATATTGTCATAACTAATTTAATATAAATTACAAGTATAAAAACTAAATTTAGCTTAGACCAAATCTTAAGTACCCTCCACATCTACAATAGGGGGCATGGCAGGTACGTGATTACGCCCTTTAATAGTGTATGTATTATGCATCTACTTGAAAGTCGAATATGGTGAATATGTTTTTTTGTAAATTGTAGGCGTGCCTCTTATTCGACCACGCCCATTTTTTTGGCACATCAATGGGTTGGATAACCATAAATATGTGTACCAAATTTTAAGTTCATAGGTCAATTTTTGTGGTAGATATATAGATTTTTGTTGATTGTGGGCGTGGCTCTTGACCGGTTTTGCCCATTTTAAATAGCTATATGCGTGTAAAAATTTAAAGTGCCTGTACAAAATTTCATTTTTCTCAAAATTTACGACCGTTAGAAAAACAGACCAAAAACAGATGGACACTCGGGCACACGGACATACTTGTATAAATCGACTCAGTTTTGGATGCTGATCAAAAATATATATACTTTCTAGGGTCTCTGACGCCTCCTTCTGGGTGTTGCCAACCGAAGAACAAATTTAGTGTACCCTCATCACTAAGGTAGAGGGTATAGAAAAAGTATTATTCTTGAGGAAGCTTATGAAACGTGCAATAGAAACGAGAGAACATTGATATTTTCTTTAACCGAGGTGTTCGCCTCTGGAACCACCTACCTCCAGGGGTATTTCCCGCCATGCCTAGTGTGCGCAATTTTAAAATCAACGTACACAAACACTACTCCCTCTACTCCTTTCTAACCACCACCGTGCTTGCACGTATAGGGGTCATCCCCTGAGTGGATGGTTATATAATAAAAAAAAAAAAAAAAATTTTCAATATTTTCGACTTGGCAGACGTATATGCATATTTGTGTACACAAGTTGTTTTGAAGTTGGATACAGTCGGACGAACGGAATGACTACAGTGTGAAGAAAAAGTCGACAGTTTCCAAAGTACAGCAGGTAGAAAGTTAGCAGGTACAAAACTGACTATGGTCAAGTCAAATCCTATATATTTATATTCTGTTCAAATTGTGGGCGTGGGAAGTACCTCATGGCGCTTTTTAATAATATATGGTTTACATATTAACTTGCAAGTCGCATTCTACGACAAATAGATTTGTTTTGTAATTTGTGAGCGTGCCTGTTATCCTACCACGCCCACTTTTGGTACATCGATGAAAAGGGTTATTATAAAAATGTGTACCATCTTCATAGCTTTATTTTCATTGCAAGATGAATGAATTTTTGTCGATTGTTGGCGTGGCCCTTAACCAATTTTGCCCAATTAAAGAAGCGAGCTGCATGCAGAAAGTGGAAGTCTCTGTACAAATTTCAGCAATATATCTCAAAATGTACGACGTCAAAAACAGGCAGACACCCAGAAGGACATTTACCGAATCGGTTGAGATTTTGACACTAATCAAAAACGTCACAAACATCACAAACACATATATACTTTGTAAGGTGTCTGACCTCTCCGTCTCAGTGGTGCGAACGGTGCAGCAAATTTAGTGGAGGCTCTAAAAAGAACAGTGTCATATCTAATCACTGGAGTGTGAACGAAATGAGTGATTTATATTTGAGTGAAAAACAAGAGCGCTTCTCTTAGTTTCTTTACTTCTTACTACATGAAGCCTAATGTACCATGAAACGTTATAATTAAGGTGACGCTTAAGTGTGTGCTACGCGTTTATGTGAAAAGTGGGAAATAAATAAAAATCAGTAAAGCAAGGAAGCAGTTATATTTGGTTTAGGCCACCACTAATACACTAAAGCCTCTAATGTGCATAAGTATGTGTCAATTTTAAAATGTACGTATGTATAGATAGCATACTTCTATACTTTTATATATAGTAGAATCTTCTCTAAGAACATATATTTTATGGTTTACTACACATTTCTTCTCGAAAAACTTGTATTTGCTTATTACCTCTGAATGTAATGATAATGATTTTAATTTGTATTTGTATTTCGATTAACAATGCGTACATACGTACCACAAAAGTTAAAGGACAAAAACCAATAAGAATGACACCAATACCAAGGGAGGTACCACAAAGCCGATTATTTACGAGCCGTCTTCTCTGTTCCTTTCTCAATAACCACCTGTAATGCTGGAACATTTACAACAGTCTAAAAAGATTTCTTCACAAAGATTTGTATGACTTTACTGCTCTTATGTTATCTCTTATCTCCTACCTAGGTAGCGCGCACTTTACCACAATATATGCTACAATATGTATTTTGTGTTATATAAAGAAAAGTAGCCTTTGCAATGGTTTGTTTGTATAACACACACTTATACATTCATACATACATACATATATATGTACAAGTACAGTACATAAGCAGTTCCATAATGCAGCTCTCAATGCTCAAGTATGTGTGTGGGAACTTTATAACACGTCCATCCATTTTTCATAATATAGAAAAAGAATGTTTGAGAGCTGCACTAAACTACTGCCAATGACACACAATGCAATATTCAAATATACTCGTATAATAACTGGTATAATATCCTCACCAACTGCTGCATAGAGCAGTGATCGGGAACCTTTTCTTCCAGCCATATTTGATTTAGATCAAACCTTGATTACACACGACCGATGGCCTAGACCTCTCTAAGGACTATTTATGTCAATACTTCTACTGTAATATATTAAAAGTATGGAGCAATGCTTTTAAAAATTGCTCCTTTCTTAGTTTTTGTTTCATTGTTGGCAAATCGCTTGATCGATTGTGACCAATTTCCAGCCACATTTGTAATTAAAGTATAGTCCTTCATTTTTGCGAACAGGAGATGACACATACATATATATAGGCGGTGCCCAACCTATCTAGCAGCAAACTCAAAAAATCAGAATGAAGATATTGCAATTGAATTTAAATCACTGTGAAGCTGCACAAGACCTACTCAAACAAACTGTCTTGGAGCAAGGAGTTGATATGGTCCTGATATCAGAGCCTTACCGAAGTATAAATACTAGGGGATCCTGGATCTCGGACCCCACAAGCAAAGCGGCAATATGGATTTGTGGAAATCTTACAACTCAGGGTGTTCCCATAAAGGACAAGCAGTACTACGTGGTTGTGCAGGTAATGGGCATTTTTATCTTCAGCTGTTACCCACCACCCAGCCTAGATCTAGAACAATTCGAACACATAATCGACATGATTGCAGAGGATATAAGTACACATAAACCAGCCTTGATCGCGGGCGATTTTAATGCATGGGCCATGGAATGGGGCAGTAGATATACCAATAAGAGAGGCGAAACCATAATAGAAGCCTTTTCTTCATTAGGCGTCACGTTACTAAACGACGGTATCAAAAACACATTCGAGAAGAATGGTGCAGGCTCGAAAATTGACATAACATTCGTCTCTGATTGCCTGGTGCGTTATTGTGACTGGCACGTTAGCGACATATATACTCAGAGTGACCACTATGCTATCATTACAAGGATACGCCGACATACTCAGCTGACAAGCACGCCTGGTAAGCACTGCTGTAGGGGATGGAAACTTCAAACTCTAGACCCGAATGTGTTCAAAGTTATGATCGCGGATGATGTAACACTACCATCAGAAGTGGAAGAACAAGCAAAAAAGCTGGCGCAGCATGTTACTGCAGCGTGCGACGCTTCTATGGTCAGACGATCGAACCTCCCCAATCGTAAACCAGTATATTGGTGGAATAGCGAGATCGATAATGCGAGGCGACAGTGTTTAGCTGCCAGACGCAGAGCACAGCGTTTTATTCACTCCACAGAATATGCAACCTATAGAAACAGATGTACTGAAGCGCGTAAGCGGCTTAAGAAAGTAATAACGGCCAGCAAGAGCAGATGCTTTAAAGAGTTTTGCAACCTAGCAGACTCTGATATCTGGGGCGGGGCTTACAAAACCGTAATGGCCAAGGTCAAATGCTACAAAAGGAACGTACCCACAGACGCCGAATTCATGAAAAAGGTGGTTGAAACGCTTTTCCCAAAGCATGAGGCAATACCCGGTAGACTCCCTACGGCACTGCCTGCCTTAGGTAGGTCTGACAGTACTGACTCTAATAGGGCACTTGGAGTACCCACCAGCACTTTTACATGGCGTATAACAACTAATGAGTTGCGAAGAGCAGTTGAAAAGCTCGACAACAATAAAGCCCCTGGCCCTGACGGCATACCCAATGAGACCGTTAAAATCGCTGCAGAGCATAACCCCAACTTGTTTCTGCACGTATACAATAACTGCCTAAGCTGCGGTTTATTTCCAAGCATATGGAAAAGGCAAAGATTGGTCCTGCTCCCAAAGCCGAATAAACCTGAAGGAGAACCTGGGTCCTATCGTCCCCTATGCATGATAGACACGCTTGGTAAGCTGCTTGAAAAAATTATACACGACAGACTTGTACATCACATTGAAAGTACGTGCGGCCCCTCTAATAACCAATATGGCTTCCGTAAAGGGCGATCCACAATCGATGCAATAATGCATGTTAAAAACATCGCTGAAAAGGCTATCGAAGGAACACGGTGGAAAAACGGAACTAAAAAGTACTGTGCAATAGTAACGCTTGATGTAAAAAATGCATTCAACTCTGCTAGTTGGCCCCATATTATCGAGGCGCTGTGGAAAAAACACGTACCATTATATTTGGCGCACATCATAAGAAACTACCTGTCACAGCGGGTCCTGTTCTATGAATCTGACGCAGGCTTATGTAACTATAATATAACAGCGGGCGTCCAACAAGGCTCAATACTTGGACCCCTGCTTTGGAATATATTATACGATGAAGTCCTAAGGCTACCAGTGCCAACAGGAGTGAGTATCATTGGCTATGCTGACGATATAGCAATTACCATCGTTGCCAAGGAACTCGAGCTCTTGCCCAGCATAGGATTATGGCTGAACAGGCAGCAAGGTTGCATGGACTACTACTCGACACAAATATTTAGTGGTCACGGATGCTTTCGGGCTTACTTATATCGCTTTAAGCATGATACGGAACCCTGGTGCCCAACGTGCAATAATGAGGAAGAAAACGCTGCACATGTACTCCTGAAATGCCCTAGATTCAGTGTCGAACGGCAATTGATTGAAGAAGTAACAGGTGAAGAAATCAGTCCAAACAGATTGTGCTGGTACATGAGTAACTCCGCTGAGGTATTCCAATGCGTCAATAATGTCTGTGCGTCTGTTATGAGCCGCCTCAGAATGGAAGAGCGTGCCCGAAAACGACATAGGACAGAGACCACATCACTGACGATTTGAGCTTAGGCTCAGACGGCTCTCCCGACGTAATACTTAACGGTGGTCCCGGGAGATGCACCGTCGGACGTTCGAGGAGGTTTTAGTGGGTGAAGGCCCCACACTGACCTGCGGCTTTCAATGCTTTCCTCCTCGTTAAAAAAAAAAAAACAAAAACATACATATATATGGATGGACCGACGGGAATGGATAGAGTGACTCAGTATTCAATGCTGATTTAGACTTTGTGAGTCTCCAGCGCATCTATCTGTTCGTTGCGAAAGGTTTCACTGTTACTCCCATATCCCAGAAGCTATGATGTAGAGCCGGGGCCGCAACCAAATAAATGAAATACATAAATATGTACAATGTAAATACAATACTTTCTTATAACAATAAGCTCGCACGCATCGGGGATTCAAAATCAATGAAATGTAACTGATTCACTCATTGCGCTTCGATAATTGAATAACTCTGAATAGTTTATACAAGTAGTGATGTGCAAATGAATACACAGTCACATGTACACAAACACACAAAATATTATATTCATAAATTTAATAAGGAACAAGTGAAAATATTATAGTCGGTCAAGCCCGACCATCAAATACCCTACACCACTTGATATATTATTCAATTTAATCTTGATTCTGAATCGATCGGTATAATTGACGGTGGGTGTGGCATTTGCCTTTTAGGAGTTACAAACATCCGCACAAATTTAATATACCCATAAGTTAAGAATCATTGGAAATAAGTAGAAAGAACGTGAAAAGAATTACATGTGCGAATAGTAGAGCTTAAAGCTCTATCATATGATGGTGAAAAGCAGAGCTTAGAAAAGTTAAAGCTCCGCCACACTATAAAAGCGAGAGAAAAGCCGGAGCCTTCGAATAGGTAAATCGCGCAATAAAAATAAAAAAATTGGGTTTTTTCTTTTTGCTGGGCAAACACGTTTACGATCGTACCATTCTAGCTATCCAACAATTTTTTATTGTGTGGCATACAACACACCGCCGTTGTCATCGTACCTCTCCTGGATATCCTACAATATTCTATTGTGTAGCCTAGGACGCGCACCGCCTCTGTCACCTTGCCGCTCCTAGCTATTCCATAATATCCACAACATATATAGTACTGCCCACCGTAGCCGCTCCTGTACTACTCTTCGCAGCGGCCATTGTACTGCTCACCTCAGCCAAACTTGCGCCGTACATCTTGCTGCTCTTGTACCATTTATCGCAGCCGTAATTGTACCGCTCACCGCAGCCACTCTCGACCACCGATACTCTTATACCACACGCCGCTGTTATCTTGTTCCGTATCACCCGCCGTTTCTACCGTAACGCCGCTGCTTTCGCACCACCCAGCGCTACCGCATCACCTTAGGCGTCTTGCAATATCTTTGTGTGGCTCTACGGCACTCCGCCGCTGCCACCGTAGTAGGTACATTATCGGGTGATTGAAGGCAAATCTAAAGAATATATGAGAGCATCACCTGCAAATACAAATTTCTTTGTAAGTGAACCGCTGGTAACTCGCTGAGTCTACCCCAGCCTACCAAACTTCTACACAGAACCTTCCCATATAAAGATATATCACGAAAAGACTTAAATGGCAATGCCTCACGTATGCAAACTCAACTAAACTAATTATAGTATAATTTACGAAACTATGTGGTGTAGGGTATTAAATGGTCAAGTGTGACCGGCTAAACATTTTCGCTTGTTTTTAATTTATCGTGTGTTTAACACGATATAAACAAAATACAATTTTTCATATATGGATTCATGTACATATTCACACATTTTATTCACTGCAGTAACACAATCTGTATGCACAACAAACAACCTATACCCAAAGAAACAGAATTATGGTTGAAAAGAAGAAAAGAAGGAAATAGAGAGAGAGAATCAGACAAAACAAAAATTCAAATTTCCAAGTGCTTAAACTTTCATTTGCAGATGACTGGATGCATAACGACTTTATTTAAAACAAGTGAAAATATTATAGTCGGTCAAGCCCGACCATCACACCCTACTTACACCACTTGATGTATTATTCAATTTAATTTTTATACCTTGCACCACTTGTGGTAAAAAGTACATTAAGTTTGAGCGGATGTTTGTAACTCCTAAGCGGCAAACGCCACACCCACCTTCAGTTATACCGAGCGATTCAGAATCAAAATCTGAATCGATTTAACCATGTCCGTCTGTCCGCCTGTCTGTCCATGTAAAGTTGTGCGTAAGCAACAGGTCGCATTTTTTGAGATACTTTGATGAAATTTGGTACAAATGGATAAGATAGGACCATTTTTAGAACCGCTCTCGTATAATTTTTTTTCATTCATAAACAAACAAAAAATAAAAATAAAAATTTTTGTGACACATGTATCATTTTGAAATTTTTGAAAATACGAGTATAAAAAGAGTTTTTCATTCTTCAAAGGAAAAAATAAATCTATTTTTATACTCACTCGTATTATCAAAAATTTGAAAATGATTTAAATGTCTCAATAAATTTTTTATTTTTTATTTTTATTTATTAAATAGAAAATTTTGGTTTCTATACATTCTATTAACTATTCTTCGCCAATTTTCGTTATAGATCGATTTCTTTTATAATCCGATCCGTTCCATTTTCAATAGGGTTCTTTTCTGTGTCAAGACATGGCCTAGAATCAAATTTCATCGAAATATCGCAAAGAATGCCACCTGGGGCTTGCGCACAAATTTACATGGACAGAGAGGCGGACAGACGGACATGGTTAAATCGATTCAGATTTTGATGTTGAATCTATCGGTATAACTGAAGGTGAGTGCGGCATTTGCCATATAGAAGTTGCAAACATCCACACAAATTTAATATACTCTTTGCCACAAGTGCTACAACAAATAACAAATATCTAAGGAGTCGTAGAGGCATGAAAAACCATGCAAATATATGCTTCAAGTAGATACATTCACATGTCTGCATATGATCCTTGTATAGCTTTAAGGTATTGTGCCAGAAATGAACGTTTGCCTGGAAATGAAATGCGCACCACATATATAGCATGTGTGTATAATTTTAATAATAATATAAACAAGATAAACTGAAAAAGGTTCACCATGTAATATTTTAAGGAACACTTCTTTAGAGCACAGTAAGCATCCACTTAGTGCATTTGCAACAACTGACCTCTCTCGTGCTCACACTCTTTAACAACATTTTACAAGGATTTCCTGAAACTATTACGTACAACACATGCACATACTCAAATATTTGCATGCATTCATGTTGCAGTAGAAAAATGACATTTCGTACTTCCCGTTATCCTATTGCACATTCTTGCTGCATACATTATTGTTACAAAGTCACATTTGAAATAAAAAACAACAATTTCAAAATATTTACATTTGTGTATAGTTTTGGCAGTTTAAATAACAAAATGAAATCTACTCTATGTAGACCAAAGGTCATCCGATTTAACAAAGGTAAAATTTAGAGAACAATTCCTTTCACGTACAATATTATTTTGTAAAACAACAGACCTATTAAATACTTTTGATAAAAAAAAGTAGCTTTGTTCCAAAAGTACATAAATTTATATTTAATACTGCAATGAATGTGTAAAACATTCGTTCGTAGTGCAAATGTGTTTTTGTCATATAAGAGCGGTGCATACTTTTGTCTCTTCAATGAAAAACTTATTTCTATCGGATCACATGGCTGATATAATAATTAAATTAGAAATGTAAAAAGTTAATTTTCGTTCGCTTTTTCACATTTTCATTCAATTATTTGCGCCATATAGTTTGACGCAAACAAAATTTTATAAAAGTTTTCATTATACCCTCCACATAAGATATAGGGGGTGTACTAAGTTTGTTCTTCCGTTTGCAACAACCAGAAGGAGGCGTTACAGACTCTACAAAGCATATGCACCTAATTCTGTTTTTGCACGAATTTGATTTAACACGAGTTAAAACGAAAAAAAATCTTTTTTTGCGCGATTTAAAATTTTTTTTTAGGTCGAACCATACTATTCTTCCATTTAGCCAATATCTATTTTTACATGAATTTTTTTTGCACGAATTTTTTGGGAACGTATCTATCGTGCAAAAGGAGAATTAGGTGTACATTCTTGATCTTGAACATCAAAAACTGAGTCGATCTAGACATGTATGTCCGTGTGTCTATCTGTTGTTGGCATTCCCACGGGCGTAAATTTCGAGATATTGAGCTGAAATTTTGTACAAATTCTAATAATGTTTGTGCTCAGATATTTAAATGGGCAAATTCGGTCAAGAGTCACGCCCACAATCGACAAAAATCTATATATCTGCCACAAAAATTGAGCGATGAACCTAACATTTGGTATGCTCTTCTATAGTTATCCCATTTCTAAGTGTGCGAAAATTGGCGTGGTCAAATTTACAAAATATTATCTCCACGAAAAACTGGACTTGCTGGCTCATACGTAATACATACACTTTTAGAGGGCGTAATCATATACCTGCCCCGCCACTATTATATTTAAGATTTGGCCTAAGTCAAATTCAGTTTTCTTACTTGTTTAAGTTTGAATCATTATTATAAACAAATTATAATGAATTAATAATCGGATTATATATGTATGTGTAAGAACTGAAAATATTTTATTCGATCAAATCTATGGGTTGTTGCAACATTGGTCCACAATTGACGATTTTTGAAGTGCACTTGTAAGGTACGTGTAGAAGTATGAGGTCATTTGTTGTTCCGATATATTGTATCCGATACCCGGTCGTCAAAGCGCCTTTCTTTTAATCACTATATGACGTATAAATGACTATTGAGGAAGTACGATTGTACGAAGTTTATTCATTAAAGCAACATGTTTTGCACAAAGCACATTTTGAAGTGTTGTACATATTTTGCAAAAATCGGGAACCGGTTTAAGATATTCTGACTCAATTAAAACAAAAAAGGTTCACCCAACATAATTATTTTGTACGCGATAAATAAATGTGAACTTCGCTGCACTAGAGCTTAAAAGATATCACATATTGGCTGATATTGGAAGAGAGATATGCATGCATTATAAATTTGCTTTTAACATTTATCTCCAGCACCATACTTTGGTATTGTCGAGAACAAATGCACATATGAACTGTCAATTTCGAGAATATCAAAATGCCACAAAATAAAAGCACACATTTAGTTCACTAATATTATTGCATAGTTTTGGTCAGAGCACTTAAGTACAAGGTAATGCAATTAATAATTGAAGTAAAACGAAAAATTGAAAATATTTTTAATAAACGTTCACATTACATTAGAATGCAATTTTATGGCCTATAGACAAGAATGTTTATCGCACAAGTAACATATAAAGGTAAACATTTCATATAAATTTTAAATGACATGTGCCTCATATGATGGCAACTTGCCCTCAGTACGACATGAAGGAATGTTTCGAAAGCAAACTATCTATTGTGCAATGAATTTATCGTAAATTCCCTTTCGCCTACTGCAACACAGATTGTCGGCGCACTGTGCCATTGTCGTAACAAATTATATACAATAAATGCTGCAGGTACAAGTGGTACGAGGAGTGTATCACACAGTATATGTTTTGAGGTGTTTTGCACCTTTTCCATTTTATTTGGAAATATTCACAAACAGCGGTTATTTTAGAGAAACTGTAATTTTATATCATACGTACGTGTTGTACAATTGCTTCAGAAATGCGTGTGCTTGCGTAAAGTGTCCATACCTCTATAAAAACACGTAATTTATTATTATTATGTTTTTCTTCTTTGTAACCACGTATATTGCGAAAACATTCCGCACTTTTCACCTATTTCTTATACATGCTGCATTAAATAACATTGACTGCGTTTGTATACCTTTCAATATTTTATCCTGTGGTCAAGTAGTTCATTTAAAATGTAATTAAAAATGATCAGTGTGGGGCCTAACCACAATTTTACCCCAATTTTCTTTTTGCATAAAACGTGGTTGTCATCAAGGCTAGCAGTACCTTGCAATAATCACCCATAGCATAGAAATGTTCTAATTTATTAAAATGAAATGAATTTTTTAAAAAATAGAATGTATTGGTACAAATGGCTGAGGACGGTTGTTGAGAGTGAAACGGAGTATATGAAATATACGAATATGATTAATTTTGAAAATTGAACTCGTGATTTGTGAAGAACACTTGGAAAAGGTGCCTTTAGAGACCCCGAAATGGTATATTGTCTGCCTGCAGTAAACATTCCCCTGGTCGCTAAAATAGAGATATCGACTCTAAACTGGGCGGATGTATTGCGCACTTTTGAGGAAAATTGGTGAAAGGACACTCTTACAGTTAAACAAGAACTGGAATAGTCATGCCTTGGCTCAAGCCACATGTAATTTTTTTTATATGCTTTTCTTAATTGTGCTTTCTCACAATTCGGTGGTTAGTATGAACGGCATATATTTTTTACCAAACACATGACCAAGATGAATGCAAAGTCAGATTTAGTACTTTTTGTTAGTAAAACTTTACCTTTAGATTATCGTATACAATTCTATCAGGATGTAAACAGCGCGATTACATAATTGCTCAATTAATAGATTTTGTCCTTCTTTTGTCAATTTTCTGAAACTTTCTTTGCCTGTCTTTGTTCGTTTTGAAAACCAAAGGTATATATTGTAAAAACAAGTAAGAAAACTAAATTTGGCTTAGGCCAAATCTTAAATACCCTCCACCTAGATAACGGTGGGCGTGGCAAATAAATATATTGTGCCCTCTAATAGTGTATGTTTTACGTAATAGGATGCAAGTCCATTTTTGCGTTGAATATGGTTTTTTGTAAATTGTGGGCGTATCTATTATCCGACCACGCCCATTTTTGGTACGTCAGTCAATTGGATAACTATGTATACGCGTACCAAATTTCAAGTTCCTAAGTCAACTTTTGTGGCAGATATAAGGATTTTTATTAATTGTGGGCGTGTCTGTAATCCGAATTCGCCCATTTTTATCATACCGATGAAGTTAATATTAGTAGATGTACATACCAAATTTCAAGTTTATAGATCAACTTTTGTGGCAGATAGATTTTTGTTCATTGTGGGCGTGGCTCTTGACTGATTTTGCCCATTTTAAAAAAGATCTGCGTGCAAAAACTTAAAACCTGCCTGTACAAAATTTCAACCCCATATCTCAAAATTTATGCTCGTGAGAGCGCCAACAACAGACAGACACACGGACACACGGACATACATGTCTAAATCGACTCAGTTTTTGACGCCGATCAAGAATATATTTACTTTGTAGGATCTCTGACGCCTCCTTCTGGGTGTTACAAACGGAAGATCAAACCTCATCAGTGAGGTGGAGGGTATAGTGACATTTACAAGAGATTGGTTGAAATAAAAAGAAAACTATTTGGTGTAATTTCCACAAATTAATTAACATTGACTGTTGTTTTAAGTATCAGTGGAAGAGAAATGAGAAAAACGCGACATGACATTCTTTTGACTGCCTGTCACAAATGTCTGAAGATTTGAAACAGTTCCTTTAGAGATAGTCGCCGCGTTTATGTGAGTGGGATAAAATTTAATTATTGGTCAAGGCTGTGTGCTCCAGCATAATAATGAGAAATAAGGCGTATAGAGGAACAATCATCTATTATGCTTTTGTTGTTTACTCAGCGTGTTTTTTTTACCTCGGCATAAGGATGACGCGTAAAGATTGTACGCTAAGACCGTACGACATTGCGACTAGCTTGCACCAAGGCTGAGGCACTCTTCACATTTGTGGCCATGCCATATATACAAATGCGCCATTTTAAAGCATTATTTAATATTACACACATAACATATAAGTTTGAACGAAATTTTCGCTTAATGTTATTTTCGTGGTTACAAGCATACCAGCCAACACAGACGAGCCCACTTTTGCGAGTAGCAAACACTAACCATATGGGAGATATAAAATAAGAGCAAGGAATATGTATTTGCTAGTGATTGTCGTTTTGTAATTTTGATCGTACTTTTTAATCGTACTTACAGATATGTGAACGCTACATTACCTTGGATTGAGTTGCGTTTTGTCTTTCTACGAGTTTCTCCGTAGAATATATTAATTTTAATTTTTGCGTGTTACTTTTTAATACATTTTTGTAGGTAAGTGTGTAAAGTGTGTGGTCTATGTCCCAGAGTTATTGGCATGTGTTAAACTCAATTATAAAAGTTTAACTGAGCTAATAATAACCAAGTTACTTACATTTCGTTTAATTTGAGGATATAAGTCACTCTGTGAAACATCGTTATATGGAAAGGGATTGTAGAATTGGTCCGATCGGGTTCTAATTTGGCGTAAGCAATTTTTAAGTTAATTAAGTGTTCTTAAAGAAAAAATTGTCGCAAAGAATATTAAGAATTGTGGATTTTCGTCATATAAAGACTGTCGTTATAATATGTTTTGATATGGAGAGCAGTTTAAAAATGGTACAATTTCGAGAGGCTTCCTCTTCGGGCCATAACGTGTCTTTTTAATAAATTTTTCGAAAATAACTCAAACAAGTAAGAAAACTAACTTTGGCTTAGACGAAATCTTAAATACCCTCCATATCTACAATAGGCTCCCTATTGGCAGGCATGTTATTATTATTATTATTATTAATGTGGCGTTTTACGTGGAGTATAGTTTTTGTAAATAGTGTGCGCGTCTGTTATCCGATCACGTCCATTTTTGACACATCGATGAAGAGGATAACTATAAATACAAATTTCAATATCGTAGGTAATATTTTGTGGCAGATATGAAGAATTTTATTTATGGCGATCGTGTCTGTTATCCGGCTATGTCTATTTTAAACACATCGATGGATGTTAAAATGCATACTAAATTTCAATTTTATAGCTCAATTTTTGTGTAGATATATAGATTTTTGTTGATTGTGGGCGTGCCCTTTGTCCGATTTTGAATTTAAAATAGCGATTTGCGTGCAAAAACTAAAAGTGCCTGTAAAAAATTTCAGCTCAATATCTCAAAATTTATCCCCATGAGAATGCAAGCAACAGACGGACACACGGACACAAGGTCATACATGTCTATTAGAGTCAGTTTTTGATGTTGATCAAGAATATATTTACTTTGTAGGGTCTCTGACGCCTCCTTCTGGGTGTTGCAAACGGAAGAACAAACTTAATATACCCTCATCACTAAGGTAGAGGGTATAATAAGTTTTAACACAAATTATTTAAAATTTTTCCTCGTGAATCACGAATTATGCTCTTTTCAATCAAACGAGTCGTACAACTCCTTTGAATGACAAATGTTTTCTGCCTTGGCTATATAACCTTGAAGAACTATGTACATATTTATATTAATTTTAGAATTAAGTCTCTAACAGTAAACTGATTATTAGCTTGTAACTTTGTAGCTGTAATGTTATTATTTAGACATTTATTGAGTTTCTCTTTGAAACGAAAACTTTGCAGCGGTTAAAGAAAACTTCCTTTTTTCATGAATGAACATAATATTGACATTGGGTTGATATTATCTGAAACGGATGTTTGTAGAAAATTGTTATAGTGTATGGGAGAGATGGAGAGACTTGTGTGTTTTAGGCTTGCGCAGTAGAGTAGAATTATTTTGGCGCCAAATTTCCTAAAGCTGAATACTTATTAGTTCGCTCTCCTTCTTTCCAACTCTCCCTGCTGAATTAGCGTAAAATATTGTTAATATACTGTCTTTCTAATGGTAAAATGTTTGCGTTTTTAGTGATGAAGAGCATCATCCGGTGTCGTTCTTTTATTACTTACTTGTGAAACCTAATGGTCTTCGGTAGAAACTGTATGCACTGCATGATAATCTGGTAGTATGAAAGTGTTGGTAAAGAGTGCTGAATAATCCTTTTCCAGTTGAAAAGTGGCACAAAGTGCGTATTACGGGCGGTCTACCATAAAAGGATTTCAAGTTAGGTTTCAGTGTTGTTTCAACCGCGTATAGTTCAATACGTTCCTCTACAATGCCTGACGCCTAGCGGATTACCATATATATAAATATGTATATATTGATGATGTATAAAGCATATAAATAATATTAATAATCATTTCAAAGAAATAACGTGGAAAGCACAAATCACTTAATAATAATATTGTTTAGAATAACTGCGGGTTCGTGTGAATAAAAATAAAAAAAATATTTCAAAAACACACACATACACCCACATAATAAATTTATTTATAAATATATTTTTTTTTGTAATTTATTTGGTGCGTACTTTTTGGTGAATATTCCAAGTAAAGCAAAAACAAAAAATGTAAAATAAGTTCAAAATTTAAATTTTTATTGTGTAATAACGTTATAACGAAATACTTATATATCCCTCCACATAAGAAGCCTAAGTTTTCTATTCCGTTTGCAACATCCAAAGTACATGTCTTCTTAATCAGTATCAAAATCTGAGTCAATCTGGACATGTCCGTCTGTACGTCCGTGTGCCTCTCTGTTATTGGGTCTCTCACGGGGCGAAATCGTTTAAGAGTCGCGCCCACAATCGATTTATGTGCCACAAAAATTGAACTGTTTAGTTGAAATTAGTTGAAGTATATTTGTAATTAAAAAATACATCGATGATCGAATAACAGACAAGCTCGCAAATTCAAAAAACCTTATTTAGCGTAAAATTCGACTTGAAAGTTGATAAACATATATACTACATACACTTTTAGGGGGCGTGATCGTGTACCTGTTACACCCATCTTTGTACGTAGATGTGGAGAGTACTGAAGATTTGGTTCAAGCCAAATGTGTTTTCTTTTTTAATTCACACATTTTTAATTTTTCACTGTATACTACGTGAAGGATTACCATAGATATCCCTGGAGCATTCTATTATATTAAATAGTGTTTAATTCGTATATTATCCTTTGAACGGTTGTCCTTTTTATTCACAATTTTTGAACATAAATCACATACTTAACGCGTGTCGAGTGATCCGATTATTGATGATAATTTAAATGATAATATTAATGAATCGTTTATTTATTTTGTGCGATCGTGTGCGTGCAGGCGCTTTGGTGAATTTTTTGCATATTTAAACATAATTAATCATTGAAACGTTTATCCTGTAATTGGGGAGATTACCTGAAGTGAAAAGTAAGCATACTTTAATGGTGCTATGACGCGTACAAATTTATTGTTATAAATGTAAAGCAAACTATTTAAACGACGCTTTATATATACTATAAGAATATAGTGTAAAACCCTAAACACTAGCAGAATCATACTAAATATGTAGGTGGGTAAGTACCAGCTGGGTTGGGCTATAAATTACTTTCGATTTCTTAAACAATTTGTCTGCCAAAGAAGTGAAAATATGATAGTCAGTCAAGCCCGAAAAATGTAATACCCTGCGCTACCTATCTTGTAGAAGAAGAAGACATGCTCCAACTCATTTATTTGTATCAGTAAGCGCGAGGCACCATCATATAAAACACTTCGTGAAATGTCGTTATATGGAAAGGGATTTTACAAATGGGATGATTAGGTCCAAATTTGGCACCGCTAATAAATAAGCTAATCACATATTCTTCAGCAAATTTTGCCAAAAAATATTAGGAATTGCGAAGGCTTCCTTTACATATAGGAAGGGGTTCTAAAAATTTATACTTTATTTTCACTTTGAATGAAAAGCGCAGAATTCACGATTTGATTTTTATGCCACTTTTTATAGATAATTATATAATTTCATGATACTCTTCACTCACTTACCCTTACTGTACCCTTTAAATTATAAAATAATCTGTCATTCCATTTACAAGTCCAAGATTAGGCCCCAGGCTGCATAAATTATACGGAAAGTTCCATGTCAGCAGAGACACGTCTTCAGAAACGTTTCAAAAGGTTTGAATGCTGTAACGCGTTTGGTCGGTCTTATGACTCAAACATTGTAGCCTGAACGTTTACAATTATACGGAAAAGTGTAAACACACATCCTTCGGCTCATTACATTTTTTTAGACCATTAATGAAATAAGCATTGTGTGGGTGCTTCTACTTATATACACATCCAATGCAAACACATATATTAGAACAAATATAATTGTCAGCGTATGAAAATTCCGTGCATGACGAAAGTTAAAAAGGCACGCAAAGTATTTAGAAGTAAAGCAGCGTTTAATAGTGAGCATAAATAGAGATTTCTCTAGAGATAGTAGTCAACGTGACGTTTGCCATTTTGATGTACCTGCAGTGTGTTTAACATCTCAATGCTCGCAGTATTATGGATCGTGTTCATCATTCGTCATTACGCATAATTATGCAAACGCGAGATTTTTATTACCACTTATTATCACTTTAGCGTAACTTTTAATGCTGGTGGGAATACAATTCTTTATATCCTCCACAAAAGAAGCGGGTAAGCCAATTTCCAATTTCCTTCCATATTACTTGTAAAACTCAGAAGGACGCTTCGGGGATCCAACATAAAATTATTAATTAAATCAGTTGTGTTTGCCCATGGGTTCATTTGTTATTGGCATTTTCCCGGTCGCCAAATTGGTTCGAAGAGGAACCCTATTGAAAATGGACCGTGTTCGACCATTTTTAGAACACCTCTCCGCACAATGTCCTATAATAAGGGAAGTCTTTATATGGCGAAAATTCGCAATTCTTAATATTTTTTGACAAGATTTGGTGAAGAATAGGAAGAATGCCTGAACAAAGCTTTTTCACAAAGTGACTTTATCATGATCATAACTTGTACAACTTGCTGGTGTAGGGTATTAATAATAGACATTTTCACTTATTTGTATTTCAATGCAATGGTTTCTTCATAACATGAGCGTTTGTGTACATTCATTGCCATAACTTGTATGGCCATCAATTGTTTGCATGAAGAGTTTTTACGAGGCGCCAATTTGTGAGCTTTGGGTGCAAACATGTCACAATATATTTAATTTATGACCTCTCCACGCACTTCTGCATATGTAGCATATGTGCAATAACTAAACATTGTTGCAAACACTTGTTCACGCCTTAGTCCATTCCATGTCGATATATTTGAAATACTTCTAATTTAATTATTTAACAAACGGTAAAGTTTTGTCCAACAAATTTAAAACGAACGCGACCCCACATACATATGTTGAAAAACTACCAACTCGTAAAAATTCTTGCCATTGCAAAGGGTAACCGCAGCGTGTATGGGTATAAAGACACAATGTTATCAATTGAAGTGGTTGTCATTGTTGTCCTTTTATAGTATTTTTATTATAGGTATTAAAAATCCAAATTAAAACCAGGTGCGTTCACCCGATGGAAGCTGCGCTATATTGTATGTCACATGCGTTACACAAGCAAACATGTTCACGGTAGATAAATAAAATATTGAAACTGTTAAATTGCATCGTGTTTTGATAACACACACACACACACACATACTTTGAGTTCATTCAACCTTATTTTAGATTTTTTTAGAGCATGGTCTTTCTTTGGTGAGCAGTGCAATGGGTACCAAGGCTTCTACTTACAACGCTTACAATTAATTGTGACAAAAGTGACAAAAAAAAACAACACAAATTCCATCTGCATACATGGGGGAAATAAAACCTAAACCTAACAACCTAATTGTGTCACAAGTTTCTCTACTTAACGTATAGTCGCAATAGTCGGGGGCAGCTTTGATACTTCCAAATCGCTTTTGCATATGTGGTTATGGATATATATGACAGCTATTAAAGTGGCAAACGTATATTAACCCCCTACACACACATAAACACATACATACATACATGTATTTATGCTTACATATATCTGAAAGCCACACGACAGAGTAAATGGCCTTTGTACGGCTATTTACACGTAATAAATTCAAGCTTTGTCTCTTTCTAGCAGTGCTTCTGTCTATCTCGTTTATACCTCGCACCACAAAGTGGTATAAAAGGATTGCATTTGTGTCTGTTTGTAATACCTAAATGGCAAATGCCCGACGCACCGTTATTAAACGTTATCGACCCAACATTGAAATGTGAACCGATTTAAGAATGTCCGGGTGTCCTTCCGTCCATCCATTTTTTGTCATTTCCTACATTTATTGATGAAAATTGACATATATATCCCTATGGTGCCCTTGTGGTCATTTTGAGCCGGTTAAACGGTATTAAAAATTCATCAGATGGATCAATGTGTGACTACGAGACTAATCGGAGAGGAAACTGGAATATCGAAAAGCACAGTCTATCGAATTTTGACCGAATTTTGATTTGGGCAAAAAATTACGCTTTCAGAAGAGCAAAATCAAGACAACGCTGATCATTTTTTTCGATTCAAAGGGAATTGTTCGTAGTGAAATCGTCCCAGAAGGTCAGACGATGAATGCAGAATATTATATAATATATATTATATGATTCGGCTCCCTGCGAATTCTGGCTATTTTCTAAACTGAAATTAGCTATGAAAGAATATAGTTTCGACACCATTCCGATCATCCAAAAAACTTCGACAGCCATTCTAAAGGCCATTCTAGCCAATGAGTATAAAAAATGTTTCGAAATATTCGTTGAACGTTTCGAGCACTGTATTGAGTCAGGAGGAGACAGTAATAAAAAACCAAATTAAGAGAGATATTGTCCTTTTGCGGCTTCGAGAAATTTTTGTCGATTGTAGGCGATTGGCCGATTTTACCAACATACTAAAAACATTTTCACAAAATTTCAACTTTGTATCTCAAAATTTACGACCGTTTACGTGTTCCAACAACAGACACATGCACGCGCGGACGGACTCATTGATGATCATTATATATATATATATTAATATTGTAGGCGTTCCGAGAGAGTGTTGCTAATGGAAAGCAAACTTAGTAACTAAACCTCATCATTAAGGCGAAGAGTATAAAAGTAGTAGTAGTAGTAGAAGTACTCGGATGATTATTTTTCTAAAAAGAAAATAAAATTATATAACAGATGTGAAATATTTGAAGCGTGCATTGAAGCACACATGTTCTGACTCTACTTGTTTCATTGAGCTCCTCAGTGTGGATGCGTATTGCAAGGATATTAAAACTTTTCTCCTGAACTTAAAAAACCATTAACATTAACAATATTTTCAGCGGATATAATACATCCACTATGCTTACCATAATGAACGTGTGCATATACTGTGCACGTTGAAAGCCTTAATTTAAATGCCTCCATAATAAATGTACATTTCAGGCAATGGTTTTTAATAAAATTTAAAAGAAAACGCTTAAGAGCGCATTGAGAATTTTAACTATAGAGTATGCCATACATGCACACATGAGTACGGATGCATGTGACGTAGAGAAAATTGTGCGTATTGCGAACAATTCTAGAAACAAGTCCGCTTCTACTGACTAGGAATGTGCTGCCAGCAAGTAGTTTTAAATGAAATATATTTTATTTTTTAATTGCGTTTTAATGTTTCACGTAATGCTCACAATTAAATTTGTTCGCTTACATGTACGGTACGTGCATACGTGATATTTTTATAGTCAAGTTAATTTATTGAGTCGGAACATAATGTCAATGCACGCGTTTGCCAAAACCAGCCCAACGGCTAACACCTCTTGTATTGCGGTGAGGCTTGTCCGCAGGTATGTAACTTCCTTCGTTTGTCATGCCAGACGGTGCACAGTGTACGTACAACGATTGTTTAAAAATGTAACAGAAAATTGTAAATGGTTAAAACAACCTTGAAAGTCATTACCAATAGGCACACAAACTCGTCTATAAATGTAAAAAATACAAAACGCTGCAAGGAGTAAACAAAGGAAGGAGCTTTAACAAGTGAACTATTCATGCAAAATATTCGTTCAATTCACTTATAAACACGGTATATAAAGTATTGATGTGTGGATGTGCGTAATACAGTATAAACGGTTCTGTGCCAAGAACGCTTCATATTTGCGTACATGGCGATAGTGGAAATCCTAGAAAATAAGTTTGTTGTGCCAATATAATAAATAAAGTTCAAGTTCAAGGACAATTAACACTTTGCATTTGTGTATGTTCCCCTTCTCTGCGTGTTCGATCTATTATACCGCTTATAGGATTCTTGGAGGAGTTTAGGAGTTGTAGGTAATGAAATTCTTGCATACGTGAAATGTGACGCAAGCACAAATCCCATTCAGCTCAACGGGGGTTACCCATAATGTACTGTTCCAATTATTTCATAACCATGGAGTTAGTTGATTAAACCAAATCCATGCGTGAGTTCGAAGGTAGTCTCATTAAAACTAATTAATTAACAAATCTGATTCTCTGATTTTTCTTTGCTTTATATAACATGCAATAATGACTCTTTCCTACATTCCGGACATAACAGTGGAGCGGTTTTGAAACTGCTTGTTTGAGGGAGTACGTAACGGGTTTAAATTTTTGTTGATGCAACGTGACAAAATCTACTTCAGTACAAATTTTGACAAATACTTATACGCTTCATATAAAGCGCAGTCCATCCAAACGTTTACATCCGTGCATCGGTCTGTTGTCGGCACTCTCACAGTCGTAAATTTTCAGATGCTCATCTGGGATTTTGTACAGACATTTCTACCTAGTTCTTGTATGTAGACCTCTATAGAAATTGGGCAAAATCGGTTGAAAGGCACGCCCTTAATATATAAAAGTGTACCTTGCATGTTGTCATGTAAATTGAACCACGAAGTTAAAATTCGGTACACATTGATATACCAAAAATGCGCTCCATCGGATAAACACGACCTTAATTTAAAAGAAAATTTTAACTTAAAAATTCTCCTAGTATGTTAAAGCACAATACGTACCCTATTAAAAGGTGTCTGTTGTTGGCACTCTCGCGGTCACAAAATTTGAGATATGAAGCTGAAACTTGAAGGTTCTCCAAATAGATCGCCCGTTAAATGGGGCAAAAAGTCCTACAATCGACAAAAATCTATTTATCTTGTCACGAAAATTAAGCTGCGAAGTTGATGCACATATTTATAATTTCCCCCTTCTTCGAAGTGTGTGTGATCGGATATCAGACACGCCCACAATTTACAAAAAACCTATTCAGCGTAACACTCGACTCATAACTTAATACGTAATCCATACACTTTTAGAGGGCGTAATCGAATACCTGCCACGCCCATTGTATGTATGTAGGCGTGAAGGATATAAGGATAAGATTAGGCCTAAGTCCATGGAAATCCCATAGGCTAGATGTGTTCTCTGGAAACGCTTCCCTTAAATTTTAAAATTTTGTTTATGGGAAGTTTTTTCATTACAGTTGAAGATGCCATTACGTACAATTTATAATTAATAGTTTATGTGTAATTATAACACACGTACAATTGTATGCGTCACATTCGTGTATCTATCGCGTCTGCGGATCTCAGTGGACTCAGTAGAGAGTAGAGAGTATCCTTTTGTTCCAATAAAACAACAATGCCTGTGTAAATAACAGCAACAATAACTTAGTTTAGTTTACTCCTAAAGCATCTCATTTACTGTATAATTATGCACTAAAGAAGTGGCATTTAATACACTTGATATCTTAAATACTTATTGTTGTAGCTTATTGTGCGAGTTTTAGAGTATTTAAGATTTGGCCTAACTTACATACACAAACGTATGCATATATGTACGTGTTATGTGTAATTTGCCCAATTACATAACACAACTTGAGGATTAATTTTCATTTGAAGCCATTACGGTAGAATGTCATTTATTAAGTACGAAACACTCGTACAATCAAGGAGCCATTTATTCATAGACTGATTGATAGCTTTTCTTATAGATTAACATTTACCATACGTTTTGCTAAATCTGCGACAAGAGTAGGTATGTTATTGGCAAATTGGGTATGAGTACGTGTAGCACAAATGTACATAGTTTTGTATATGTAAAGTATTTGCTTTGTTGGGAAGAAATGCGGGCGTACATAAGGCTGGGGTGTTTTCGGCCGTATATGATGCTGAGTGGCTTTTCATTTCGGTTCTCTATTAATCTTATATTTTGATATTTGGCTAAACCAATTAAGTACCATTGTGGAGTTTAAGTGTTTACCTAAAAAGAAAAGTTTTCTGATATGCAATAAACAAGTGTGTAGAACAATATCCGACTGGAGTGCATTGACGAAGGAGAGGAACAAACACAACATGAGTATGAGAAATGATTTGAGCGTGCTTCCAATGGCCCTACAAAGTATGTACATTCTAGGTCAGTATAACAATTTGGATCTTTCTAGACATGTCCGTCCGTGTCCCGTTATTGGAACCCACGCAGTCGTCAATTTTGAGATTTTTGTAATTTTCGTACGTGCGTACGTCCTTATATAAGTTATAAATCGGCCATGTGCCACGCCTACAATTGACAAAAGCCTCTTAAACTCACAAAAATGTACGTATGGAGCTGAACTTTAGTACACATATTACAATAAAAATGTTCATGTCGACGCATTCGAGAGTAAAAACTTAGTCACGAATTTGTTTATTACTGTTTATTTAAGTTTTCTTTGCTGAAAATGCACGGCGTCAAATAGCAGACGCGCCCACAATATACATAAAAAGTATTATTGGCGCAGGACTTATTACTCAGATAACATGAAACATAAACCATAATAGTTATTAAAAGAGATGTATTCTTACCCACTGGATATGAATAAATGTGGAAGGTATCCAGGCTTTAGCCTCATGGAAATGTGGCGTCTTTAATTCTTACTTGTTATACCCCCCACATAAGATATCGTCCGTATACTAAGTTTGTTCTTCCGTTTGCAACATCCAGAAGGAGGCACCAGACACCCTACAAGTATATATATTCTTGATCAGCGTCGAAAACTGAATCGATTTAGACTAGTATGTCCGTGTGTCTGTCTATTGTTGGCATTCTGTTGCATTTTTGTATAGATACGTAGTTTGTGTCTGCACGTATATTGTTACTGATATTAGGCAAAACCGGCCAAGAGCCACGCCTACAATGGACAAAACTCTATTTAACTGCCACAATAATTAATCCAAGAATATGCAATTTGGTACACACATCTATAATTAACCCATCCATGGACACGCAAAAAATAACCTTGGCCGGACACGCCCACCATTTGTATAGAGGGAGGGAGTAGAAGGAATTTAAGATTTTGCCCAAGCCAAATTTAGTTTCTTTCCTTGTATTGTTTATGTTTTGCCACCCAAAAACTTTCTCAAGGCTGTGCACTTGCTATTGCAAACATAATTCATTTCAGTGCATACTTACATAATATGTGTGTATATGTACGTATGGATAAGGACATTTTAAGAATAATGTTCAGTAGATTGTATAAAGTTTTTCATTTCGGTCATAAAGACAAGTTTTCAACTCTCTGTGGATTTTTATGGAGTGTGATTTTTCTCTATCGTATGCACCAAGTATAGGAATCTAAGAAAAACTTTGCTCATTTAACTAAGTATTTTTGCCGTTGTTAGATGTACATTGTACATGTCGTTTATACACTTATACACAATTGTACGGATATGAGCTGATGCTTAACACAACGCACACACATCACAATTTTTGTGTTGTTAAGGTTTCATAAGGCAGAGCGATTGTTTATGGGAACCATACATATTTCACTCTCACGTACATATGCACAAACAGACGTACTTTACAATTGGTATGTTTAGAAACACTCAAAAGATGAGTGTGTGTATTCGCACTTAATCATGACACTCTTACTCGGAGTTGTCACTTCAGTGTAGCCTAACATTAGATAATCTTTGTACAATTATTCGAACATTCACAGTTGCATTAGGTCGTCTTTATTAAATGCTCCTTCTTGCTATTGTTTTGTTTATTTATTTCAAGAGTGCAGTTAAGCTGAGAGATTACAACCAAATCTGGGTTAAGGGTGAACTGAGAGTGCAGATATATCTGATATTAAACGTTTCCTTAAAGTTTCAAGTCCTTCTTGGGGGAGATTCCCCTCCAATGATTTCATTTCATCTGTTAGACATTTTTTGTGTTAGCTTCAATACCTTAATTACCTCATTAATTCCGTTTTTCAATATTTATTTTATTGAAGAGTAAACCTCCCCTTAATGTGCAACATGCTCACCTGACATGTAGTTACAGAACACAATGTTTGCGTTATGTGACAAAGGAATATTAATGTTTTGTAATACAACGTCACGGTGTTGAGACGTGATTATATTAATAAAATAATGGTATAATCAAGTTGTGCAGAGTGAGAGTGTGTGTAAAACATATACATGAACGCACCTGCATTCGTTAGCACATACTTTGCACTGATGTTACGCTTTTTCCTTTATTAAATAAACTGTGCTGTCGGCACATACAATTTGCCAAATTGACATTTTCATGGGATAATATTTACGTCGTGCTAGAAAGGGAACAAGTTGTCGTTAGTTGTGTTCGAGATGTTTTTGCCATTTGAAACCGCCCTCCCGCACGCATGGACAATGAGGTATCCATAGAAAAACAAATGACAGGCTTTGAAAAAATCTAGAATGCCCACTAGAGATTAATTGTTGTGCCAAAAATGGTCGTGATTGAATAACAGAGGCGCTCACAATTAACAAAAAACCACTTTCTGCATAAAACTCGACTTACAACCTAGTCCGTAATCCATACACTCTTAGAGGACGTAATCATATACCTCCCACACCCACCGTTTGCATTTAAGATTTGGCTCAAGTCTAATTTAGTTTCCTCACTTGTTAGAACGACTTTCCATATAAAGATATTTTACGAAGCTTTTTCCGTTTACTGATACAACCGAACTGATTATGACATAATTTGTGGAACCAAGTGGTGTAGGGTACAAGCGACCATGGCTATTGTTTTATTGCATATTTATTGTATCAACTTCAGCTAAGTGAGGGTGAAATTTTATATATTGAGTGGGATGGATGGAAAATTCATGATTTTAAATAAATTAAGTTAAACATATTGCTACCCACATACCAAGGATATGCTCAATGCCACGTTTTCTAGTTTGCTTCTCTAATATACATATGTGCGTGTATTCATTGCTAGCACTGAAATTATCTCAATCATATATAGATGTGGTTTGCTTACCCTAAACTTGGGGTTGGGTCCCCAATAAAAATATTGTAGTTATTAATAAATTAGAATTATTTCATATAGACCGCATCTTAGGATCACCATTTAGCCGGCAGTACCGTTATGAACAGTTATGGACATTTTGGATGCTGAAACCTCGAGTTCCTAAGGGAATAAAAACCACCACCACATTTAATCGCATCTTAGATAAATAATTGCATTTGATAGCTCGTTAAGAGTCACAAAGTTAATGTTCTTTAGTGCATGCACCCACACACATACGCTTTGTAAAAAGATTACTCTTGATTACAGCTGTGACAGTTTCATTATCTTTATATCACATCACTCTTGGTTTGTGCATATCATGTTGCCACATAATAATACATTTCAGATTTTGCAGATTGTTTCAAGTACACATTCTCGCCTGTTATTGGTTGGATGTATGGGAAAATGTCATATAAAAAATAAAACAAGGAATGAAAAATTATACTTGGCTTAAGTCACATCTTAAACACCCCACACATGGCACTCTGTTTTACCACATAGTTCATATATGCGGTATTTTTCTGGAATGATAACCTGTGCGAGGTGTTGATTTGAATGCACTTGTTCTTATTTCAATTTGCTCCGCTGAACCAACTCAATACGTGCTAGCTATTCGGTGTATGAAGACTTTAAGTTAAATAAGTTTACACGCCTTCTGCTACTATGCAAGTGCGTACGCTTTGAAATTACAGTGGGTGGTAACATAAGACACAAAAACATTACATATAAAATTTATTTAATTACGAAAATCTACGCACACATATATTCATTAAGATGCAACCTCTCATAATGAGGTAGATTATCTTTGTGTACTCTTAGGCAGTTAGTTTATATGTATGCCACATACTGAAATGTTTAAGTTTAAGTCAAGTAACAATTAATTAAAGTTACAATTCAATACCTACCTAATTTGACTAGAAATTGATCATACCGAAAATATACAAAAAATCTAGAAAATATCAGAGACTGGATGTAAACAATGATTAAAAGTATAAGTCAGTGAAACAGTGAATGTGCTACATATTAAGAATGTATGTGCATAGTAGAATCTTCTGGGGGTGGTAAAGGGAATAACAAGACAGTACAATTTTAGGGCACCGTCCTTGAAATATACAGAAAGTTTCCGCAATAGTTACTTTGGCTGCTAGCTGTATGTACGTACAAAACATTCTGTTTTATATATCTTATCAAAGACACGCCTATAATAATAGTAGATTTCACCAAGTTACGTAGGGGCGCCACTAACCACTTAGTTTATATTATATGTACGTGTACTAGAAATGGGCGTGTCAAATTTGAAGTGGATCCATCCATGAACTTCTGTTCCTTAAATTAAAATTTGATCGATATTGTGTCCCATATTAATTTTATTCGAGTTTCGATTTTTAAATCGTTATTTTCCATTTTCAAAATGGTACAATCACAACAGCGATTATGACATATTTAAAACAACTTGTTTGATTTTTTATACCCTCCACATAGTATGGAGGTCAGATACCCTACAATATACAATATATACATATATTTTTGATCAGCACCAAAAACTGAGTCGATATATGACATGTATGTCCTTGTGTCCGTGAATCTGTTTGTTGTTGGCATTCTCACGATCGAAAATTTTGTGATATGGAGCTGAAATTTTGTCCGGACATCTTTATATTTTACACGTAGATCACTATATAAAATTGGCAAAATCGATCAAGAGTCACACCCACAATCGACAAATTCTTATTTATCTGTTATAAAAATAGAGCTTCGTAATCGAAATTCGGTATGCGTATTTACAATTATCCCATCCATCGATGTGTAACACGTACATAATACATACACTATTAGAAAGCGCCATATATATATATATTTGCCCGCCCACTATTGTAGATGTCAAAGGTATATAAGATTTGGCCTCAGCCAAGTTTAGTTTTCTTACTTGTTTTTTCTTATTTGTTGAATCTTTCTAGGCTCTGTAAAACACAAGTGCAACCACGAAGCTTTCGTTTTCGCGAATTTACAAAGGCCAAGCCCTATACGTTCAAGTACATATATTTTGAAGTATGTGTACCAACCGAAATGTATGCAACATTTACTTTTGAATCACATACATCATAATTCTAAAATTACTAATTGAACGCAAACAGTAGTAAAAGATAGTAAAAGGTGCCAGTTACAGGCCATTCATCACTTGAGACCAACTGAAACTGAAAATAAACACAAACACAAAATAAAAGCACTTAAGTGTTGTGTCACTAAATTATGGTCGGGTGGTGGGTGGTTATCTTGAGCCCTAAAAATTCCTGCTAAACTCAACAAATAATTGTGCCAAGTACGAAATTTCAATATTTATGATAGAAAAAAACCTTACTTTTGCATGACTTATCAAATAATTTTGGGTACATTTTGCAACTCTTTTATTTTTTTTTCATAAATTCACAACATTTTTAAACACTTAACGTTACCTCTTCCTCCAGTCAGAGCATATGCTTGGTTTGGTGGTTTTAAGTTTTTTTTCCTCTTTGCTTGGTCATGAATATTTAAAAAATAAAATTTTAAATGCAATTTAAGCAAGTGAAAATATAAAAGTTGGTTAAGTTGGACCATTTTATAAAGTACACCTCTTTAGTTTCATTGCAATGATAAGACAAATCAAGCACAATCGAACGGATTGATGATTAAAGCAGCTGTAACAAGTGCTTACAAATTTTCGTTGGAATATATTTAAAATTTTCAAAAGAGTTCGCAGGGTGCTATAAATGGGTTACGGCTTTTCGTAACATTTACTTCAAAAAGAGGGCATGGCACGCACTGCGTCCGTTGACGGTGGAAAGTTGATATTGAAGAAGACTTATCTTTGTGTCAGATTTTAAATTTAATTTGTTCATTTAGAGACGGAAAGGTAGACAACCGGATGAACACATTTTCATCCATTCAGACAGTAACACCAAATGTTTTTTAAAAACGTGCTTTTGGTTAGTGTGGTATCATTTAAATTTATGCATCCTTTGCAATTTTTAATAGCGTTTCACTTTAAATTAATACATATCCTCAAAAACTGCGACCTATATTGCGCAAAATATTTATATGGACGGACATCGATCGGTATAATTGAAGGTGGGTGCGGCATTTGCACTTTAGGAGTCAAAAACAGCCGAACAAACTTAAAATACTTTTTACGTAGGTGCAGGGTATCAAAAAATGAATGAAATAAAATTTACTCTTTGTTAGAATTTTAAGTTATGGGAATTTTAAAAATGCAATATTCAAACGTTTTACATTTATTGAATTTGTAATTTCCCCTTAAATAAAAAAAACCACTGAATGTTTTAATAGCATCAAAGAACTTTTACATTGAGAGGGGGAAATACCAAACTCAAAAAATTATACGGTTCTAGTTTTGCAGTTTGCAGTATCACTTAATCTAGGACACAAAAGTGCAAAATATTTGCAAGTTTAACATTGAAAAGTTATTTGGAGTCCGTTACTTAAATTTTAAGCTTGAATTGATTATACTTCACGAACGGTTTGTGGGGATTTCCTTACACGTATTTTTGGAAAACAATTGAAAAACTGAAAATTTCGTGCATTATCTAAAAATAAAACAAGAAAGAAAACTAAATTAGCCTTACGCCCCCTAATGGTGTATGTATTACGTATCAGCTAGTCTACTATTGTGGTGAATATGGTTTTTTGTAAATTGAGGGCGTGTCTGTTACCCGACAATTCCAATTTTTTGCACATCGATGGATTGGAATTGTAAATACGCATACCAAATTTCGATTTCGAAGCTCAATTTTTGTGGCACATAAATAGATTTTTGTCGATTGTGGGCGTGGCTCTTGATCAATTTTGCAAATTTTATATAGTGATCTATGTGCCTGCACAAAGTTTCAAAAAGTCACATTCTTAAACTGAATTGACAAAAAAGTCACATCTAGCTCAATTCATTTTAAGAAAACTTCAAGCGGCAATAAAAAAGTAATGCGTAAATCCAACAATTGCGTTTTCAAAAATGTGCGAATGTCGGTATTTATTCTATATTAAAATCTTTAATGACTTTTTAAACATTAAACCCTTGGGTGTTGCGTTTTAAAAGAAGATTTGTATCAAAAAATTGAATTCTTTACATTTCCTCCAATACGCGGCCCTAGGCGTAGTCATAACTACTGAATTGCCCATAGGACCAACTCCTTGCATGCTTATTCCATAGAAAGAGTAACATATATAGTGAGTTGCGTCGACTGCTGCAGATTAATTTATTGGTTTGAAGGGATTTTGGCCAATGTTGATTCATGCGCCACACAAAGCCTTTGCTGTATATTGTATATATAGTAAAATAAATTTATTGATATGTATACAATGAACACTCATGCGTTCATATAAAATTGGTATTCGTATCGTGTTAGCACAAAACGTCCATACCAATGAGAACAAAGCATTCCGTTTATATATGCAGCATCTCATATATTGACCATAAAGCGTGTTCTTTTAGCAAGTAAGGGAATTTTCAATGGACCATTGAGTAATTATTCAACTGTTTTTAAATATCAAAAGAGTACACATTGCCTTTGCATAGTTTCCGTATAAGGCCGAACATATACTAACTTTGTCATTACATTGAACACCGAGAAGGAGGCCATACAGACTGCGCAATATATGGATTTTATGTTTTGCATCAAATATGAAATCGTATTTAGTCACATACGTTCGTGTGTCCTCATTTGATAAATATCAAATATAGAGTTGAAATTTTGAATTGAATCCAACATGTAGTCAAGTGAAGTTCCGAAGTTCTGAAGAGTGCTTTCCTGTTTAGTGAAATGTGTCAGACGGAATTTGAATTTGTGCGTAACATGGACATAAAGAAATTATAATTTCCACAAAATTCGTAAAAGTAACACGTTTTTATGCGTGTTTGAGTCTACCAATACCACCTATCCCAAGTTACAAAATAGTGCAGTATGGAACAAGAACGTGTTTAGGCATAACTTGCATATGTCATAATGTCGGCTCAAATATTCTAAAATTACAGGATCATGCAAGGTTTACCTGCATCACCCGTTGTAGCTCTGATTTATTTTATTTACTCAATCACATGCATAACGTGTACGATTATGTATTATTTTTACACAATGTTATATTGTGTTTACACGTTTAATGCCTGACTTAACTTGCAATCGCCAGCCACAAGGCCGTGTATGATCCTACACGGCATACGTACACGACAGAGACAGCTGTTATATTGAAAAATTAAATGGTAAGTATCTCGGAGTATTGGATGGTGCACACGAGTACGATTTATTATTTTCATAATTAGGTGTAGGAAATATATAAAGGTACAGGATTATTTCGGAATCCTTCCAGGATCTAGGTTGATTGACTAATAATTGACTCCCATGTGCTGAGCTTAAATCACACGTCTATATACAGATAGCAGCTATTCAGCTGCACATTCTTTTCTGTAAAAGGTGTTATATGCAGCGCTGCGTGGTTGATTTTTTCGAAATTGTGCTAAAATCGGTTTTGATTTCGTAACTTATGATGCAGTCCCTGCCCTGGTTTAATGTTGTTCACACAACATAAATACTTCAATATGGACAATGTGTGTCATTTGCGTTTGTGTGGTAATACTGGAATGAAAATTTCACTAAAATATTTACAAAGCAAAAGGGAAAAACATTTCATTATATTATGCACACAGGCATAGAAGAGAAAGAAATTGTTGTGCCTTTAAACAAGTTTCTTACAGTGCCGGGAAAAAAGAAAAACTCTCTCATGCTCTAAACTAAAATAAACCTTCTGCTTATGCTGCAAAGGGTAATGGTAAGGGTGTGAAGTTGTCATGAGATTATATAGAATGCATACATATTTATACCCTGCGCTAAGTTGTGGCAATGGTTATATTCAGTTAGTGCGGATGTTTGTAACTTCCAAACAGCGAATGTCACACCCGTTTTCAATATTTCCGATCGATTAAGTATCAAAATCAAAATCGATTTCACCATGTCCGTATGTCCGTCTGTCTGTCCATGTAAATTGGGCCCCGCCCTGAAACGGAGCACCGGCATAGGTGTCTTCATCCAAGGATCACGATTTATATTAAGATTCCTGGACAAGATCCAGGGTTCACATACTACCTTTTAGCAAACATAACATAAAATGGGAAACCAACCCATGGGCAATAGGCTGTCCGAAGTTGGAAGACCTAGTGGTCGACACTCCAACCAGAGACTAAGTCTAAGCGCTGGGGACGCTTAAAAAACCCTAAACAAACGTCTAATAAGACCGTCGAGGTAAGAGGGCACGTTAAACATTGAACACTCTGTCCATGTAAATTTGTGCGCAAGATACAGGTCGTATTTTTTTTAGATATTTTGATGAAATTGGGAACAAGCCATGTATTGGCCGAAGGAGGAACTCTATTGAAAATGGAATAATTAAATTGTCCTAATATAATGGAAGCCTCTTATGTGGGACAAAATCGAAAAATATTAATATATAAATAGCTTGCGTTTACTGACGCAACAACTAAACTAATTGTAGCATATTTTAAGGACCTAAGTGGTGCAGAGTATTAAATGGTCGAGCTTGACCGACTACTACCATTTCACGCGTACAGCTTTGGTACTTTTATTCCATTAACTTTGCAAAAACGTTTGATTTAATCTAATTTCTACAACCAACAAACTAACCCACAAGCAAATCTCCGATTAAGTGTTTTGATAAAGAGTCTAGAGAGAGAGATTTGTGTTGGTTTGGAACATACTAATTGGTATGAATATCTAATATTATATAAAGTGGCAACGTTTATAACATTCAGCTGAGTGCGATGATGCAGAGACAGATTTAGAAGTTGTACAAAATACAAATAACCCACAATCAACTAAGACCGTATCATTTGCTTTTCCTCCTAAATCGTTAACTCTGTATAGGAGTTATTTGGACTAGCGTACCTTTGCTAAACATTCAACTTTTGGCAGTGTCACGCTATCTTTCTTAAACCTGCCTTCTCAATATTAAGTCGCATTACGTGTTCTTTCAACCATACTACCACTTTCCATTTATTACCTATCTTACCGAAAATTGTTGTTAAAATAATTTTTCCAATACTGATAAAAAAGTAAATGAGTGAGTGATTGGGCATATGGTTGCTTTGCCACAATATTTACAACGCTTATGCAATAAATTTCTGATCGGAGTTATCTCAATTTTTGTGATCGTAACAACACAGTGAAGGGGATAAAAATCTATTGTCTTATTATTGGGCTAACTAGATTTCAACACCTTTTCCCGTCTTTTGCTAATGAAATAACTAGCAGAAAACCCTCGTGCAGCTTACTGAAACTGCTGTATAAATGTAAGGTACAATCGCTTAGTGTAGGAGGAATTGACATTCTCATTATTAACAATTCAAATTCATCTTCATAGAAATGGAAATCGCCCTTCGGTAGTGTAAAGTCAAACGTCCTCGCAAACACTACGCATTGCAGCAACGTTTTAAGGATGAAATTTAAATATTATTTTATTTCACAAAACAATGTAAGCTGGCATTTGTTTTATACCAATTATTACCTCTATTAGGCAATCAAAACTTTGCTTATCCCCATGGAAAGCACATTTTGATAAAATGATGTTCAAATAATTGCAGAAACTTGCACTAACTTATTTACGCTAAATTGAACATCTAATATTTGATCAATCAAAAAATGAACCGGATGTTCTCTGTATAGGTGAAGTTTGTATGAAAGAAATAACACTGGTTTGTGAAAATTTTCATTGACGTGGAATGTGCATACATACACACAGGGTGTGTACGGTAATTGAGGACAAATTGACATTAAAACTAATTTGTTCACATTTTTTACAAACTTTATTAGAATTTCATGGAATTAAGTGACTCCTAGGCTACACAATTATTCAAGAAAGAAAAAAATCAATAACAGACTTAATCCGGGGTCGGAAACGATTGCATGCCCGAATCAAAAGCTTTTTATTCATTTTGGTCATTGTTGTTGTTATAGCATCCTTCAGTAATGTAATAGTATTATGAGGATGTTTATTGGTGTCCCGCTCAACAACGCGCCATACGTAATAATCCAGAGGAGCTAGGTGGCCATACGTTTGAGGTAATGTGGTCATAGATATATTCGATCATCGAATCTTGTGTCGTCTTGGCTTTGTGTGAAGGAGCAGAGAGTTGCTGGAATATGTTTGGTCTGTTCCCGTGTACACTATCAATCCAGGGTTTCATAACTGTTTCTAAAACCTCGATGTAGGCGGCAGCATTTACCCGAAGCGAACATGTCCTTCGTTGCTCACAACTCCTAACACAATGTCAGTTGCTAGAAACTTCTTTATTTTGTAGTCCTCCATTGATGACTGGACAAGAAAAAAAAACAAAGAGATTTGTACTCCAGAAATGACATTCACATATATGAGTGTCCCCGAATACCGTTCGCACCCTGTATACTATAAAAGTATAGTAAAGGGAAATATTTGAGAATTAAATTCAAAATTGTGTAAAGAATCTTAAGAATGGGAGTAAAAAATTTACATAAATCCTTTTTGCTGTTTAACTTGCTTAGTTGGGAATATTTTAAAAACAAATGTAAATTACAACAACTACTACTACAAGTACTAATCTTTCTATACAGGCTTCCTGATTTTCCTGGAAAAGTGTGCGTTATAAATATTTAATGCGTTTGTAGTTACGGAAGGCAATGACAATGAACTCCAACAAAAGTAACAACATCTACAAATACCCGGTAGCTGCTGCTGATACATGAATAAAATGAATGGAGAGTAACAAAGAAAATTAAATAACATCCGCAAAGGAATCACAGGCACTTTTCATTCACTTTTCAGATCCGCTTGTGCAGAAATGGGTTTACAATCACTAACCCATTCGAGCACGTCAATTACTTATTTACTGAGCTAGTTATTGTACGACGTACATAGGGCTGCATGTTTATTGAATGATACACTTAGTTAAGCAGATAGGGTTCATAACATTTACCATAGTAGATATTATTGTTTGTCATTCCATAAGCAACTATGAAAAGTAGGCGCCAAGGCCTCACAAATAATTTCTTGCACAGAAAGGAATTCAAATGTAATTTAGCTATTAGCTGTCACCAGTTACGAATTAGTGACATTAATGAGCTGTCAAAAAAGAAATAAACTCGGTTAACATTTTCGCTAAAGTTGAAAAAATCAAAGAAAAAACTTGAAAAATTCAAAGTATTTGTCATAATGATACCCTTTACTGAAGGTCCTAAATACATGTGATGTTTGGTAGGTACACCCACAAGTAATCGCTAAACACCACAAAAACTTTGTTTTCTTCATTAGTATAAACAATACAAATTTCTTGTTTTGAAGCGCTCACGGCCGTGCCCAATTTAGACCCTCCCTGATCATATTTAGAATCCTTTTCCATACAAGGCAATACATTGCCTTTAATGAAATTGTAGCAAAATTTGAGCAACGAAGTGGTGTAGGTGTAGGGTATTAAACGGTGTGACTTGACCCACCGTAACATTTTCCCATGTTTGTTTCATCAAAAACACACAGAAACACACACCCAACAATATTCAATCAGTGTTAATTTCATTTCTGTTGTGTGCACATGTTTTGCTTTTTATAAATTCGGGAATGTTTGGAATGTTGTGAAATCAATATTGAGAGTCTCTCAAATCGAATTCCTTTAACTGCAGTGGAAATTTTCTACATAAGAAATGGTTTTAATCAAATTTCCAACTGCTGTGATGAGAGAAAGGAAAAATTTACTCTAGGATCAGTAAACACGGGAAATTGAAAGTCATTCTTTGAGAAAATATTACATTTATTGGGAACTTTTAAAAGAACAGAAAAAAGGATTTTGAAGAAGTTTTCTGTTCCTTGCTGCATAGGACAGCTTACGTTGAATATTACTATTTGAAATACATTTTATTCATACCTTAATATAAATTAAATTTTCTATAAACGGTCATAAACACTGACTTATCATATTTTCTCAAATTGTCGCATTTACTTTTTATGTGGCTGCACTTTATTCAAATTGTCCTCTTTATACATTCCCCAACGCTTTCCTTCTAGGATAATGACGAAAATAATAACTCTCTTGCTGTGGTCATCGCCAACATGTCTGCTGCCATCTATTACCAACCGATGGTTCGGCTAGGTGTCGTATCTTACTCTACACCATCTAAACTGTTAACTGCAGAGTAATGAACTTATCACGATTACAACGATAATTCCAGGCATCACTGTGGGTCAGGCAGTACAGTCGCAAAGTGAGGAGAAAAAAAATCATAGAAGAGGAACAAGATTTTCGGTTTCCACGCAGCAGATTAGCGTCACCATAGCGTAGTGCACTGAGAATGAATAATGCAATTAACTTTGGTAAAAATGTCACAACAGCACCGCCAACCCGAACAACAAGAGCAACAAGTAATAGCACAGGTACACATATGCAGGTGCAATGGCAGTTTGCCACCTTACTGCGATCTCCATCATCTTCAAGTGATGCACGCATCATGCCCTTTGTCGGCATGCAACAAACATCTGACCAACAAGCCGCCATTGTACTTAACGAGAATTCGGCTAAAATTGTTCAAGCACCATTTTCAGTTTCAACCACCACTGCTGGTCCTACTGCTGATATCTTCTATTCTACTTTTAATATTAGCGACGACCTGTTTTATTACTTTAATGGCTATGCAGAGAACGATGACGATAACGCTCTACTGCCCATTGCCGCAGCATCCGGAAAGAACAGTTCAACCACTGAAACTGATAATCTCACTAATCTGCCGGATAATATGGACATTAGTGAATTCCTTAGGTCCTTACCAAATGAGCGCATCAGTTTGCTGTCATTTCTATTTTTATTCTCGTTTGCTACAGTGTTTGGCAACACTTTGGTTATTTTAGCAGTTATACGCGAACGGTATTTACACACGGCCACCAATTATTTTATAACCAGTTTAGCGGTGGCCGATTGCTTGGTGGGCTTAGTTGTTATGCCCTTCTCAGCATTGTACGAGGTTTTGGAAAACACTTGGTTTTTTGGCACCGATTGGTGTGACGTTTGGCGTTCGTTGGATGTGTTATTTAGTACAGCTTCAATTTTGAATTTGTGCGTTATTTCTTTGGATCGTTACTGGGCTATTACGGACCCCTTCTCCTATCCAATGCGCATGACAGTTCGAAGGGCAGCTGGTCTCATTTGTGCTGTGTGGGTTTGTTCGAGCGCCATAAGTTTTCCGGCCATAATGTGGTGGCGGGCAGCTCGTGATGGTGAGATGCCAGCTTATAAATGCACCTTTACCGAACATTTGGGTTACTTGGTCTTCTCCTCCACCATTTCATTCTATTTGCCTTTACTTGTAATGGTCTTTACTTATTGTCGCATCTATCGAGCGGCCGTTATACAAACCCGTTCGTTGAAAATCGGTACAAAACAAGTTCTAATGGCCTCTGGAGAATTACAACTCACTCTACGCATACATCGTGGCGGCACAACTAGAGAACCGTCGTCAAACGCAACTTCGAATCATCATACGTTGCACGGCTCACTAGGTGGTGGATCTCAACATAGCGCCTATTCTCACAAATTGCATCATTCAACGCGTCGCAGTCACCACCATAGTGCTGTTGGGTCCAACATCTGTGTTGCCGAAGAACCTGATGATGAAGCGCTGTCAGCTTTACACGACAATGGTTTGTCACGTCATCGGCATATGGGCGGTAAAAATTTTTCATTATCACGTAAATTAGCAAAATTTGCCAAAGAGAAAAAAGCTGCCAAGACTCTGGGTATTGTGATGGGTGTGTTTATTGTATGTTGGCTGCCATTCTTCGTGGTCAATCTGTTATCAGGCTTCTGCATGGAATGCATCGAACATGAAGAAGTCGTTTTGGCTGTGGTCACGTGGCTTGGTTGGATCAATTCATGCATGAATCCGGTGATTTATGCGTGCTGGAGTAGAGATTTCAGAAGGTAAATGTCTAACTTTTAGGGAAAAAATCACTGGTTAAACCTAAAACATATGCACAGACTTCAGTTCGTTATGGTTAAATCAATTGAGAAAATGTTTGTTTTGGTAAATGTAAGTATCCGCACAAACTGAATGTACGCAGGGGACAGGGTACCACAAGTGCTGTAAAGTACAGAAAGTAGTAGCCCGTGAACAATTATAATAAAAAGCCACTTAATCTTTGCTGTGAAAATGAAAACTTTGCATTTGGGTCTCTCTGCCACTGGCCAAAATAATTTGCATAATACCCAACGGATTCAGTCATTGGCATAAGCACCTGCCCAGTTGGTCTCGGTGGAAAAAAGAACGTGCACGCGACACAACAAGACAAACAATTACACTCAGTACCAACCATTTGCATATGTTTGTATGTTTGCATAAAAATTTCCGCGTTTGCGGCAAAAGTGACGGCTCCCGCCAACACTCCTCTCTTGCCACATGATATGTGGGTTCAGCGTGTTCGTGGTTCTGCCGTTGTCTCATCTGAGTGCTAATTTTATTTTAATGATATTCCCAGTGGACGGAAGGAAACGTGAACAAAGTTCCAGTATAAATATAGATATGGTGTCCGAATGGTGAAGGAAAAGGTAATGAAGGGGGAGAGAGATATTATTATGAAAAACAAGTAAAAAAATTGGCTTAAGCCAAACCTTAAATACCCTCTACCAATGTATACCAAATTAAAACTTCTTAGCTCAATTGTTGTGACAGATAAGTGTATTTGTGTCGAATGTGGGCGTGGCTTAAATAGCGAACTGCTGTGCGTGTATAAAATTTAAACTCCAACAAGAGACGGATGTCTAGATCGACACAGTTTTTGATGCTGACCAAGAATATATGTACATACCTTGTAGGGTCTCTGAGGCCTCCTTTTGAATGTTGCAATTAGAATGACAAACTTAGTATACCCCTCATTCTATGTACGGGGTATAAACAACTTTGTATACAACAACAACAGCATTAACATCGTTAGGGATCTTTTAAATCTACACTGCATGGCTATTTAGTTAATGACCGTAATAATCGCATTGATTTAATATTTTCTGTTTACTGGTTCGGTTTCTTTTAAATACAGAGCTTTTGTGCGTTTGTTGTGTGTGTGTTGCCCTCGCAAAATACGTCGTAAATATCAGCCAACATTGCGTTCAAAATCTCAGGTAAGCTACTCTAGTATAATTTAAAAATTATTTCCTATCGCAATGATCGTTGTTCCTATTTATGTGTTTATCAGTTTCTCAATTACACCCTCTACATTTTGGAGGGCGGCAGGTCAAATTTTATTTTTTTTAACACCTATACTAAAGGAGGAGTCCTCATCATTATGTGTATTCTAAAGTTAACGATTTTTAAAATAATTTGTTTCACTTTGAAATTTTACCTTAAACGCATTTGTGTGACACTTATATATAATTTCTATGTATTTTATACCTTCCACATAAGACGGGGGTATACCGTGCTTGTCATTTCATTTGCACACACAAACACAAAAAGGCGCCAAAAACCCTATTAAGTATAATAGATTCTAGAAGAGCATCTAAAACTGATTCTATCTAGATATGTATGTCCGTGTGTCCATCTCTTGTTGGCACTCTTTCGGCCGCAAGTATTAATATAATGAGGTAAAATTTTGTACAGATGCAGCAGATCGCTATTTATATTGGGCAAAATTGGTCAATAGCCACGTCCGTATCCGAAAAAAATCTATTTTTTGCCTCGAAAAAGTTGAAAATTGGTTTTAACCCAATCCTCGCGCTAGAAAGCATGCCCAAAATTTACAAAAAACCGCACTCAGTGCAAAACTCAAATTGCAAATTGATGCGTAGACGGCGGAAGCATTTATCTGCTATGCCCACCATTATGTGTAGATATAGTTTTTTTATTTGTTAAACGATATGTTTTTTCATGTATCAGCCAAATACTTAATTAACTTCAGTCGTAATAACAAATGACATACATGCATATGTCACCAACAGCTATTATTTATATACTACAACTAAAAGGACAACAAAGTTGAGTTTTCTTTGGTGAGTTGTAAATATAATTATGATTTCTATTGATTATTTATTTAATTACTTACTCGACTTAATTTAAGTCCTTAAAGTATTTATGATAACCATGACAACTGAGATAAGGGTTCTACATAGAAATACATAACTGTATACCTTTACAGAGGTTCACCAGTCGTCGCTGCTATTCTACCTGCTCCTTACATGGCATTCAGCAAGTACGCCACAATTCTTGCGAACAAACGTTTATCTAATTGGTTAATGGGTATGTTTGAGAGACACCTTCACATCACTTATAAACCGTCAACCCACTAATTTTGTCATTGTGCGCTACTTGCTTGCTCACTTACTTAGTCTTTTTGGTGTTCGTTTAAACACGTAACTCCGTAACTCATGCACATAGTTAATGATGTTCGCTCCAATTAATAACAGCATGTCCCCGTAATTAGGAGTTAATAATGATTTTCGTTACAATATAAAGTGAACACAAGCAGAAGATATGGACATGAATTTACATTAGGACAAAACATCGAAAAGGTAAAACAAGTGAAAGCCCGACCATTTAGTACCCTACACCATTTGGCTTCTTAAATTATGTAGTTGTAGCATAATATACGCGAGGCACTGCCTCTTCCCTTCGTGAAATATCATTATACGGGAAGTGGCCCACACACATGGCCAATAATTAAGCCATTAATTATTCTTTGCCATATAATGAATGGGACCCTAAATGGGGAGGGGTTCTAAAAATCGTTCTATTCGGTCCATTTTCAATGGGGTTCGGCTTTGGGCTAATACACGTCCTTATACCAAATTTCAGCGAAATATTCCGAAAAGTGGGACCTGCACAAATTTACATGGACAGACAGACAGACATGGTTAAATCGATTCAGATTTTGATTCTAAATCCATCGGTATACTTGAGAGTGGGTGTGGGATTTACAAACATTTGCACAAACTTAATATACCTTCTTACCAGATGTGGTGTAGGGTATATTTATGATTGCATATACAAATGGTCCAATTCTCAGTGACTTTTTCTCAAACTGCAAAGAACAACAGCCTAGTGTCATATACAAATATTTTGTGCCAATTTGTGCAAATCTCGTTTGTTTCTTCGAGAGACTCGTATCTTGCTTGTGTTTCATAAAATGAACTGCCTGGAAATTTAAAATAGGTTGAAACAAGTTGCATTGAATCAAGTGAAGCGGCATTCAGAGCAAGCAGTAGTTGTAGAAAAGAATGTGTTGTTGTGTTTTGTTGTGTACATGTATTTGCCTTCCTTTCCACCCCTCGTCCAACCTATGTCTGGCACGTAATTTTTAAATGTTCACTGTTTGGTTGTACTTTTATACCTATTTTCGAAAAAGCACTTAATGGCATGTTGTTTTCAAGGGATTGTTGCGCGGAGAGAGATAAGCGAACAAAACAACTACGGCTACGAAAACAACAAGAAACCACAATGTAAAGAGAAAGTAAAAAAATAAAAATTGTTAATTTACGGGAATTGCTGTTAGGATGCTAGGGACGATGCTGCTGCTTGAGTAAACTTTTAATGAAAAAATGTGCATACATTTCTTCTCTCCTGTAGTTCTTAACGACGTACCAACCCATGCACCTACCTAAACACACTATCCGCAGAAGAACATTCCCGCATCGTGCTTGTTTGCTGTGAATACAAATATGTAAATGCCTCCTGGTAGTAGCCTTGTTGTTTATTGTTGCATCTTACTTTTCCTTTTACTCCACCATGTATGTATGTACATGTAAAATAAAAAGTAGAAATTAAAGTACAATTCGAAAAATCACTAAAACTTTGCCCCAAGAAATCCATAAAACTTAATGCATTTCTCAAATGTGCTCTCAAACTCTGCGTATGAGTGTTATTACTAAAATTTATATTATACTCTATCGTGGACGAGATGGCGCTTAAATAATCAGAATAAAGTAAGAACAATGACAACGGTTGTTTCGATGAAATTTGGTGCAAGATCATGCATTGTCTCCAAGATGAATCCTATCCTATTACAGAGGAAGTTTTTTTTTTTAATTTACAAAATTTACGACAAAATTTAGCCGAGACTAGTGCGTTGGCTTAATAGTTGGCTGTGCCAAATTTCGGGAGATTCATCGGGAGATTCTTGAAATCGCTTTTTATCTAAAGATATTTCACGATGCTACTTTTATGGGACAATCCCTCGTGATTCAGTAATCAAACTAATTGTAGCATCATTTGTGGAACCAAGTGGTGTAGGGTATTAAATGGCCGGATATAACTGACTAAAACTTTTGCACTTGTTTCAATTGCGACAATTTATATTCACGTTTTAGATTGGATGGGTTGACAGTAAGAAAACGAAAATTGATAACAGTTCAAGTTGTTGTTTTATGTATAATAGTTTCCCAAGTTATGTATAATGGCCAAAGGTGATGGGCGGGTATTATGTGGCAACAGCTTTGCGGTTATATTTTCCAATAAGTTTGCAGTCAAATCAATCTCTTGCTTTGTAATGTGCATTCCACTGAACTGCCCTACAACCGACCAACAATAAAATTTTCAATTGCTGCCAATTCGATATTCGAGCACTAGAGAAGAGACGATTCCAGTTGATGACTAGTGTTTTATGAATTGCTTTTTTTGCCCCCGAATAGAAGAGAATGAACGTTAAGCGAAATGAATGAATGTTTTAATATAATACAATTTTTTGGCAATCAACCAAAGCGTTCAAAGTGTTTTGACGCACGTAGGTACACTCATAAATAGTGTATTTCGACGTGCTTTTATTGCATATTGGCATTGGGATATTTAAGTGGTGGTCAAGGTATTAGAATTATATTACATAGCTTGCAAATACTCATGTCTCCCAATTAACAAATTGCCACGTAAAGGCTTTTGATAAGATTTTGTAAACGACAAAGTGTACAGAGTATAATTATTTACTTAATTATTTCCTATTTGTTAGTTGAAATATAAAGAGATGTGTTTACCGATTTTGTTTTTCCAAAGATATTTCTTTTCTAATTGTCATTTAGTATTTCTTTGTTTCCTTACATCTTTCCTATTCTTTGTTGTAACACTTTGTGATGCTGTAGGTAGTATTTTAAGCTTAATAGAGAGAACCAAAGATAATCTCGTGATTTATTGCAAACAAACGTAGTTTAAAATTTATGTAGTTACCTGTAAACGTACATTCCCGTAACTTGTTTACCTCGCCAGCCATTCAATTTGTATACTGTTCAGTTGCTTTGTAGATATCACGTAAACGTACAAGTACATCACAACCTAACGATGCCCTAGAGTAGTTTACCTAACATGTTTATCTCTCTTATCTGCAGCCTTTAGCTCGTTCCCCACCATGTGTCCAAGAAGCCTTTGGCCCAACAAAGTCAAACGCCCATTATTGAGTAAATTAACGAGTAGATTTCCCTCTTCCACCAAACACTTACGTCAAGCAGCACACCACCAGCATCTGCTTGCGGTAAAAGTGAAATGTTTAAAAGCAATTTATATGATTGAAACAAGTTGCTTTACGTATATTAAGTGACCAATGAAAATGAAAATGTGAGAAAAGTCATTATAAACGAGATCAAAAATATCATACGAAGGAGGGATTAAGGATTTTATGCAGAAACAGGCCAAGTATTTTAATAAAATAACGGTTTGAGTTGTGATGAATCAAATGTGTGATGAAAGCAAAAAATGTGTGCGAAACGTGCAGAACCGAAACGGCGCAACCATTAAGGCAATTCATGAAAGGTTATATTTGCGCTTTATATGGATTCTTCCAATATGCGTTATGTGTTATTTGGGTAGAATCTGCAATGTAATCATTACCGCAATCGTAGCATTCACTTAGCTAAATAATAAGCTTTGGCTTCTTTGGCTTTTTTGCCGCCACTCGTATGTTTGTAATTGTATAAGAAAAGCTTGGATATTCTTGCATTATATCTGTTGAAATGTTTAAACCGAAAATATATATACATACATAGGGAAACATGTTATGTTTTACGCTTTTTCTGACTTTTCCCCTGAGGGTACATTAAGTTTGCTATTTCGTTTCCAACACCCAGAGGGAAGCCACAAAGACGCTGCAAACTACGCGAATACATATACGTAATCAGCATCAAAATTTGAATCGATCTGGTAATGTCCGCCCGCTTACAGGGATGTCTGTTGTTGGAACTCTAACAGTCGCACATTTTAAGATATTGATCTGAAATTTTATACAATAGCAATATTTCTAGTACCCGTACGTAGATTTGCAGCATGTGCCACGGCCACAATCGAAAATATCTGTCACAGACACCAAATGTACACATATCTGTGGAGTTGAAATTTTGCATAATTTTGCATAAATCACTATAAATATTTTTCAGTACGATGTATGTCAGTTGCTATTAACCTTGCTGCTATACGAACGCAAAGCATTCTTCTTGTGCGCATGGTTCTAACATACTCATATAAATTCAAAGACGCAACTATAATGGGTGTTTTGAAGATGTCGTATAAACTTGAAACGTTGACACTTAGTGACCGACTATAGTCGTCTACGTTATTCCGTTAACTGGCATATATATCAGTGTTAAATTTATTTGTTTGGAACTTGCCATTGTTCTACAAGATTGTATAAAAACACCCGAGAAACACACACACATATTTGTGCAAAACACTCACATTCATTATAAGCTTCACATCCACATAATTACACACACATATACTTATCTCTTTATAGCTGTTTGTTTCTGTTGTGCTTGTTATATGCTCCCATACGCATCCTGCGCTAACAGCCTATTCTATGCGTTCGATTTATGGTCAACCATTGTATTTATTAAATAAGTTTTTTATTTTAGTGTTTTTCCTTCTGCAACTGCAATATTTTGATTTATGTGTTTAATTTTGGTTTTTGTCTTTCCTGTTTAAATGCGACCATGCGGTTACTTGTTGTCAATATTCATGTGTTCACGGCCTCTGAATGCAGTGTCAAGTAGGTGCTGCGATGGTTGCTGCTGCTTCAACCTCCTTTGGCTATTCGTCGGTGAATCAGTGCGAAGATAACCGCTCGATTATGTGACGTCGACTGAGCAGTTGCAGTTCCTGTAGTGGCAGCAGTAATTGCGGTCGCAATGTCCAAAAACAACATCATGATCATCAGCAACATTACCAACCAGCCCATCATGACAGTTCTTGTTCTTACTGTAAAAGTTTTTACCGTCGTCGTCACCATTGTCATCAGCGGCACCGATGTTCAAGCAAAGCTACTGAACGTTCTACAGCAATTGTAACTCAGCCCTTACCTACAGATCATTGGCACTTGACTAATACTTCGGAGGGTGCAGCATCAGCACCAATACCAAGTAGTACTTCGTTTACAACGCATCAATGTAGAAATAGTGGTGACTACAATGATAGAAATGCAACCGTTTCAAGAACTCAAACTACGTCCCCAAATATTACTAACATTAAAACATTATATCTTGCGCCACCACCTTCAACTGCCAGCAAACATTGTACATTTCTATTAACGCCCATTACAGTATCCTCAACGCCGACAACACCTAATATAAAAATTACTGAAGATCAGCATATGGACGATATAAGATGCACAACACCCTTCACGTCGAATAATCAATCGTCCAAAACAGAAACTTCAGAGGAGCATGCCATAGTAACGGGCATCAATATTACCGAAAATGTTATAGAAACTCTTGATAATTCCAACTACAATAGAAGTACACAACAACTCGCCTCTAGTCCCTCGACTCCTTCGCTTTCTTCGATATTGGCGGATATCAACATCCCACGTGATAATATTATTTAAGTTTATTTGCAATTGATTTTTTCAAGTTTTCCTTCCAATGACATTATTGATCCATAGAAAAACTAAGACAGATTTTTAAAATCACATACTGAGGGATTTATTTCCACACGTATTGAAGTGGAATTTAAACACGGTTATTAAATAACGTCCCGTCTATTGTTTTTACATCCAACGCTCTTGAGGTCGAAGGTATAATGATTTTGAAACCCAGAAATGTATTTCACTTAATTGTGACATTAAAAACATTTTTGGCCATAGAATGCTTAGAATTCAGTAATTCTTAATAAAAAACCCTAAAGAAGTTGTAACTGAAGCGTCCTTTCAAACGTTTTCATCAAATAAAATAAGAATAATTGGTGAGTGCTTACTTGTGGCAACTGTTCACTTTTATAAATTGTTGTTCTTTTAAGGACCCTCACAGCGGTTTGTAAGTCGAATGGGTTTGTTCGTCCATGTGTTTGAATGTCCTTATGTGCATTTGCCTGCGCTGAGGTATTGAGTTGACATGTACTAAAAACACTTTGTACTTTGTCTGCAGACAAAGTTTCACTTTAAATAACCAATATTGGTTAAGTGGTTACCAGCCATTTCCCCAATCGACTAAAATCTCTCCTAAAATAAATGGTTTGCGCATATTTTTATGTATCTTTATATTTACCCATCGGTGGATGGAAATGCAGACCATGCCCATAATTTGTAAAAAAGTGCCACATGACCACCACATGTTTAGACCGTAGGCCCTGTTGTATTATTATTAAGATATTTTCCATTCCCTCTCTATATCTCCTTGTGTGACTGTCTATCTCGTACCTGCTCAAAAGTAAACCAAGACAATTATTATCATTAATTAATTAAATGAATTGTTGTATTTTTTATAAATTACTTAATACATGCATACATACCCGTACAATAATTGCAAGTTCCTTCCACGTAGTTTATTGCGCTTAAGTTTATATAGCAATAATATTCTTTTTGTATAAAACACATTTAATGTAAAGTATAGTGAAAGGTATTTTATAAAATATGCATACCGACACACACACGCGCAGTATTGTACAATGCGTAAAATTAGAAATATTGGCAAAACAGATTTGTCACTAAACGATTTGGTTTTAGTAAAATTTATGAGTATAATAAAATTTTGATTAACGTTTATGTATATATAGTACATACGTACATGTACAGGCAGAAAATCTCTTTCTCTCTCTCTCTCTCTCTCTCTCTCTCATAAATAGTTACAACAGCAAAATCTTATATAAATTCTTTACATGAAAATGAAATTAAAAAAATTTAATCAACATCAGCGTCATCACTATCATCACTTTCATCCTTGTAGTTATTGAAGACACTTCATACAGATCCAACACATTCTCCTTATACTTAGTATAGGTGTGTGTGTGTGCATGTGTAAATATTAATAATTTTATATTATATAGCGTGTACACATACAATAGGTGATGGATTTTTCACATTTGCATGTCTAATGGAAAACTTCATTCACACACCCACATACACACATATATAAATATATATATATATATATATATATATATTCATGAGCCCGTTAGTGCTCATAAATGAACTTAAATCAATTAATAAATCTGTGTATAGTATATAATACGATTAATAAACTATTATTATAATCATTATGCTAAAGTTTGCTCCAAACGCAAAAGTGAATTTATTATCAGACATAACCAATCAATCAATAATTAAGTCAGTCAATTGTAACTAATTTTAAGTGATAATGGTCCCAACTCATATATATCGAATATACATACATGCATTATATCGTATAAGGATGATTAAAATATTTCGATTGATTTCAGCAGTTAAACTTGGTTTTTTTTAGAAACTCTTTATACCCTACACCTGTGCTAAGTTCATGCGGATGTTTGTACCTCCTAAACGTCAAGTGCCAACCTACCTGCAATTATGCAGATCGAATCAGGATCAAAATCTGATGCATGTTCGTCCGTACGTCCGGTATCTATATTTGTAAATTTGTGCGCAATGTTTTAGCAGTTTTTTAGACATTTCCATGAGATTTGGTACCTCGGCGGCGTGTACTATTGAAAATGGTTTAAATTGGACATTTTTATAGGACCCCTCACCATATAACGCCCGTACATAAAATGGGTCTTTACATGACGAAATATATTCGCAATTATCAATTTTTTTACCAAAACTTGACAAAGCATTGTCAAATGGTTTAATAACTGACTGGCCAAATTTTTACCAGCGTGCTACCAGCGTGCAGAAACTAGAAATGGGGTCTCCAATAACACCTTCTAGATGTTGTAAAGGAAGCAATGAACTTGAAGGATGCAATATTGTATTTCTTAATATTTTTTAATAAAAATTGATACATAACACTTAGTTAGCCTAGAAATTTATGTTCTACTTTTGGACTCAAGTGGACAATTTTTAAAACAGCGCTATTTATACGAATCTCACACGACTCGTGCTTTTTGATACAAGTAAACAAAGAATCGTAAGTAAGTGGTCGGACTTGACCGACTAAAACATATCACTCGTTTTACTAAACATTTATATGAATTGTATCGTTGTACACTAAATGGAGTTTATTAAGAACATCAGTATTGCAGGTTTAAATAAAGTCTTTACAGTAATGTCTACATTTAAGCGATTGTCTGTTGTAACATACAAGGTTTGCACACTGCAATAGTACCATTATACCCTACACCTAGATGATGACGGCATTCTCGGTTTGCTATTCCGTTTGCAATACCCAGAAGAACGCCTTGGAGACAATACAAAGTACTTACAGACATGTACATAACTTACAGAAACCCTCATTTGACGCCGATTTCAAAGTGATACAAAACCATAGAAGACAGATACCTGCCACGCCCATTTTTCTATATCAATGTGTGTGAAGGCTATTCTTATATTTGGCCTAAGCCAAACATTGTTTGTTTACTCGTTTATGTTTGGAGTTTGAAAAAGTTTTAAGCCCCACTTAAATTTAGATGCTTCTGCAAGCATGTATATTTTTGAATAAATATCAAAATGTTATCGCAAAAATGTGTTTATTTGAGTGAAATTCATTCGAAACATGAATATCGTTCACACACATACTTCTAACTTCTTTGCTTACCACATAGGGATCAGCATACGATTGGCTTTTTTATATATTGCGCTCAACGTATATTACATCTTAACCTTAAGCACAAATAACAATAAAGTTTCAAGTTAAATAATTTATATTTGTATAATAACTGTAAAACATTGTCCTATTAAATGTTGCACATCGATCCATGATGATTGTTAACGCTTTATGTATTATTTGAAATATCGCACATACGAGCACGCAAGCGAACTATTTTTAAATTCATTTGATGGGTAAAAGTTTTAAGGAAGTGTCTTCTTGCCATTATTCATATTAGGTGTAGTAAAAAGAAATATTTATATTTGATAATTGAAGAATTTGAAGGCGAAAAGTATTTTTTGTCAGTTTTTCAGTAGTTTTTGCCGTCAGCTGGAATTGACTTCATTGAAAAATGTCAGCTTTATTTTTGGCCACAAAAAGATAAAAATGGAAACACTTGGTAATAAATCAAACGTAATACAACATGACATTTATTTTTATTGTAGTTTGATAAATTATAGTTGCTGCCATGAAATTATAGTGACTGAATAATAAATATGAAGGAAGGTTACTTTATACCCTGCACTACTTGTGACAAAGGGTATAATAAGTTTGTGCGGATATTTGTAACTCCTAAATGGCAAATGCCAAAACCACCTTCAGTCAAATTCAGAATCAAAATCCAATTCGATGTAACCATATCCGTCTGTCCGTCTGCTTGTCATGTACATATGTGCGCAAGTTAAAGGTCGAATTTTTGAGATATTTCGATGAAGTTTGGTACAAGGACATGTATTTGCCCCATGAAGAACCCTATTAAAAATGGACCGAACCATTTTAGGTCCCACGTATAAGGTTCTTAATATTTTTGGACATAATTTTGTGAAGAATAGTTTTTTAGCTTCATATTTGTCTGTGCCAAATTTGAATCCAATCGGACCATTTTTAGAACCCCTTCCCATGTAATTATATTTTACGAAGTAACTTACATGGTGTATACAGAATTGTAGCATAATTTAAGGAGCTAAGTGGTGTGGGGTATTAAATGGTTGAGATGGACCGACTATAACATTTTTACTTGTTTGAACTAAATGATAATTAAAATTACACACAAATATATATCTTAGGGAGGCATTTGTGTTTGCCATTATTTTTTAATATTAAGAAATTTATTAATAAGTCGTACACTGCTCTAGCATTACAGGGTTCATTTGTTTTGAACAGTACGTTTAAACAGTTTCCAGAGGGCTCCAACGCTTCATTCGACGACCCACACCTACCGAACTGGTATGTTTTACAGTTAAGGATGGTAAGTATACCTACGCTTGTAAAATTGGCTTTAACACAATGCAAAAAAGAGAAGCAAGTACAACGGTTATATTTGGCCTCGATCAAATATTTGCCACGAAATCTGTGAGCGGGATATGGAGGGTTATCATCATCATCATCATCTTGTGGCTATAAAAAAAGTATAGCTGCAAAGCTGAGCTTTTTGTATTAAAAATGGGAGTGATCAGGTAAGAAATACTCCCACTAAAAGTTTTTGAAAGTAGTTCTATGACTACCTTCAACATTTCTGTTGCAAATGTGCGTATGTGGTGTTTTTTGCACGAGTTCATTTAAATTCTTGTGCAATATCTTTAATTTTGTTTATTTGCACACGTTCACATCAAATGTACTTTCTTCGTAAATAGTGCAAGAAACTTATTGAGAGGACAAAAAGAGCAGCACATTGTTTTTTTGTTGTTGATACAAAACAGAACTTTTGTAATTTTTGATCCAAACGGATCCATACGCACATGCAATAGCAAACTTACACTACTTACTACTCACACATGGTATAAATCAGTTTTCAGCATTTCGTTTTAACCAAGAGTTCATTTTCAAGATACTACGTGCGTTGCCATTATTAAACTGTGCGTGTAAATAAGATTACAAAATAAGTTTGTGTTGTGTTTATGCAGGGGAGTGTGAGAATGAACGCAAGAATAGAATTTGGTGCAGCTCATGCTCAAGTAATTCATTAACCAACCAAGTATGCTAAAATCAGAGCGTTCATGTGACACGGATACGCATGTGGTGGGAGGTATTGATGGGTGAGCATTGTTTCTATCTTCCTCTCGAGAATATAATTTTAGCCAAAATTGGTTTTATTTCTAGTTTACTTTCTACCAAAAGTTTAAATTCATTTACTGCCATTGAGTGGTGTGTGTTGGTATACAACAGCATACAGAGACAAATGAGAGTTCATTGCCATTTAGATGGTGTAGCAGCTCCCAGGGAATGCGCACGCAATAACATCAATTGAAAGTAATTTTGTGTTTTGCGTGTGTGTGACACAAGTGGAAGGGCGGAGTGGTGGTGGCACTGTTATTACAATGGTACAGGGAACTGATTTTCTGTTCCCTTTATACAAAATTGAAGCCATAGTAAATGAATCTCCTAATCTCATTACAACTGTGCTTAATATGTAATTCAAATAAAACCCGCTTGTGCTTGGTACTAAACAGTTAGGCACAATACGTGTATTTGTGATTGTTTGCATGCATAATGATGGTAGGTAGATAGATGGCCGTGGATTTCAACCGATTACCCCCAATCTAAACAAGGGACATAATAATTTTGTATTTTAAACGTTTGTCATGATCATGATGATAAAAGGGTCAGTCAAGGTTAAAATTTGTATCAAGCAGACGTTCAAAAATGAGCTAATTTAAGAACTTCCTACCAGATAGCCCGCACGTACTGTTGTGGATAATATAAAATAATTGAAAATATTATCTCACTAATAGCAAGTGCTCCAGTTGTGCCAAGTCAGTCGATTTCATACCATACACACGAATTGGGAATCCCTCAAAACGCATTAAGACATCAAATTAATTCAAGATTAACGCAACTTATGTTGCGTTATATTACATATAGTATGCCAACAAAAGATGTGCACCTAAAGACACCCAATCTAATTCGATTCAGATTTTGGGGCCAATCAAGATTTCGCATAACGTATTTAAGTTAACCACCAACCAAAAACAACATCATCATACTTTTCTTCTTTCCTTCAATGTCATCTTCATATAAATGCTCGATTGAAAAATCAAATGGAATTTAAAAAGTATCCCCTTGGGAAAATATAGTATGTGATTGCAGTGGTAGTTGGTTATTGTACAATGTACAGGAGGGAGAACGGAGTATCCTTTTACTGGCCCAATTCAGATCACAAACGTTTATTTTTTATATATAAAACTAAACGATTTATTGTAAAAGTCGTGTGGAAATGCAAACACAGTTAAGTTTTGGCTTTGGCGTACATAACAACTTTTGTAGGTTATGGGTTTGTGTCGATGTTTACGTACATATAATATGTTTACATAAACATATCGTACATTTACATTAATCTCCTGTTTATGGTTTTAATAGTGAGTGTGTGAGGGCTTTCGTAAAATGTTTAAGGTTTGGTTGATGGATCAGGAATGCATCCTATCATCATCAACATCATGAATGTAAATACGTGATGAGACTTTGAATCGGTGATGAAAAGCATTGCGGGATTTATTACAAGTCCTTCACAATCGTTACTTCATCGTCGCAGATATAATTTTCATTTGAAACAATTGAAAACTAGCATTAAATGCTTTACAGAAACCCACTTGCTCTACTTCGCATTCATCGGACACGTACCAGGCAACACATCCGTTTGCCCAAAACTTCTTTTTATTCAAATTATACCTCATCCTCTCCTTTATGAATGGGAGTGCCAGAACGTGTCTAGATCGCTTCAGAGTTTTGATGCCGAATGTCCTGTAAACACATTGTAGCATCTCTGGCATTACTTTTGTTTCTGTTATTTTAATCTGTATACTATGTAGCAAATGGATAAATCGTTTGCAAATATTATTTAAAAAGTTACAAGTCATGCTTTTTATGTGTATTTGTAGTGAAGATGGCAGCAAACGCATGACTTTCTATAATCATTGAAATGACCTTGACGTTGCTATATTTTATTTCTCTTTATATAAATCTCCCAATCTCTTTCTATGCGCTCATGTCTCTTCCAGAACTCGTCTGTGGGTGTGTACTACTTTTGATTTGTAACAAGTTATATATATATATATATATACTTAAACGTGTTAGTACCATAGAACATTTATTGTATGTGTGAATGTGTGCGTATATCCTTCCTGTTGGGACAAAATCAATTACGCATTTCAGACTGTCAATTATGCATTCGCGACTGCTCTGCTTATAATGGAAACATTATTAAAGGTGGAGTACAAGTTTGGCATTGGAGGCAATAGAAACGTGGCACAAAGCACTTAAACTTGTATTCATTTCCATAACAGTCAGTTTAAATTCTTTCATTTAGCGTGCTCTCGATAATGCAAACACTTTCGAAATTTACATTATTTCGTGTATACATGCAAACGATGCAAACGGTGTGTATGTGTACGAATACGCAATTTATACAAATGGTAATTTATGTGCTAAAGGGAGAACAACTCTATTTGCAGTCGGCTATTCATCCCAAATGATTGACCAATCAGTCAAACAGTTTACATAATTTAGTAAGAAATCAAGTCAAGCAATGAAATGTAACGAGACTTCTGCTAGTCTATACGCAACACATGCACTATACGAAGGCTGCCGCACCCACTCTTTGTATGCTGATGTGGAGTGTATTTAAAAATTGGCTTAAGCCAAATTCAGTTTTTTACTTGGTTTTTGCTTATTTCTTAAACGTATTCACGTATGTACCGCTTTCCATGTACAATATCCTCTCTCAATGTGTATCTGCGTCTTGCTTGAATAAACAATTTCTCTTTTCAATTAAAAAAGTCAATAAAAGAAAATCTGCTTTTCTACCCATTCATTGTCTTGCACATGCTGCAATTGTGAGCGTACACGCAACAAACAAGTAAAAGAACCAAATTCGGCTTCGGCCGAATCTTAAATACTCTCTATCGTAATGTACAACATGTAGGCGTGGCAGCTACATAATTACGAATGTTCATCGTGCATGTATTTTGTATTAACTTATAACACGGATTGTACATCAAAGAATGATTGTATAAATAGATCCGACCACGCCCTTTTTTTACAATGAGGGTTGGACTAATAATAAATATGTGTACATAATTTCAACTTTACAGATCAATTTTGGTGACGGATTGACCAATTTTACCCATTTTAAATAGAGAGATGCGTTCAGTAACGAGAAAGGTCTGTACAACTCAAGATTTACGCCCGTGAGTGTACCGATAGCAGAGGAACACACGTACATACGCATCTAGATCGGCTCTGATTTTGCTTCTGATGATACTTTTAGGATCTCCGACGTCGGCGTAGGTAAAGTGAAGGATTTTGAAACGGTTTGTATATAATTTTTTCACTGTTTATGTCTATCTATAAACCGTAAATCGGTCATACACGTATTAAAATTTTTTTCAATTTTTTATTTAATAAAAATTGTGACTTTTTGAACCTTTCAGTTGTGTTTGTAATTATTGCATTTCGAATAGTATATAGCGAGAAAACCAAAAAGAAAAACATATTTACACCATATAGCTGCAACGGTCCTAAATGCAAAATACGCGAATGCTGTTATCATTGAAGCTAAAAATAAAAGCAGCACCAGTACAATCAATTATTCCTTAAAGCACTCGAACCTCTCCTTGTTATCTGCGTTATGATCGTTAAGCATTAAAAGGTGCGAAGGTAAGAACAAATTGAGCAGAAAAGGGCCAAAGTCACATAAACTGAATTCGACTGAGTCAATATTTGTGGCGAAGGAATTAAATGCGATAAAAGACACCAAGTAAACCAGTGATAAATTAATGCATTCATTTTTTGTGCATACGTATGCATATACAATGCATACACACATTAATTGGAATAATTGTTAGTAAATGAGTGAAATTGCAAAATGAATTCCCAGTTATTTATTTAAAAACTGGAAAAAACGTGTGACACTAAAAAACAGTTAAAATACAATTTTTAATAACAGAAAAGAATAATAAACAAGATTTAATAAATAACACGATTTTCTATTTTCCATATGTGTGCGACAACTTTCCAAATGTAATTCAAACAAGCAAAAAATCGAAACTGCAATACCTTCCGCCACTTCTTCCTCCATAGTGGGCGTGTGGGTATATTCCTCGTGACACCGACTAATATTATATTGTATATATTATGTGGCTTCTCATCGAATTTGCACAATTTAAATAGCGATCTGTGAACAACATTTCAGCTGAATATTTCAAAAAATTGCGACCACGAAAGTGCCAACAACAAAGGAGGCGCAGACATGCAGGTCAAAATGGACTCAATTTTTCAGGCTGACACATAGATTTTGTAGTCTTAGCGGTCTTCGTGGCCTCCTTCTGGGTGCTGCATGTGGAATAACAAACGTTTTTTTTTTCAGTTACTTCGTATGGTTACATTTTTGATATGTACATATGTGTTTGTATAATAAAATAGTATTGAAATATTGGATACAATGTGTTGGCAAAGTTAAGGATTTATTAAATTTTGTGACCGGTTCACCATGAAAGCACAGACGATTCAGAATTTTTAAAATTTCAATTATGTAGCTTTCTGAGTGTTTGATATGTTGCTGACTATATAAAACCCTTGATAGCGTTTATGTGCTCTCTGTGTTGTAGGGCATACATATTTTTTTGATAAAATAATTGAAGCATTTAAAAAACGTAAAATCCAGCTTAGCTTTCAGAGGAAATATAACCAAAAAACAAGTGAAAACATTATTGTGGGTCAAGCCCGACCATCAAATACCGTACAGCACTTGATATATTATTCAATTTAATTTTTTTCTTTGATAAATGAAGAATTTCATTTTTCTATACCTACTTGTGTTATGTATGGATTGTATGTTAGTTAAAGGAGTCTAATGGTTAAAGTTAATGTGACCAAACTACTTCCAATTACTTCAGTCTTCCTATAATTACTTTATACTTTTAAGAGGACCCTCAGCAAAGTTTCTTCTAAATACTGATACCAAAAATGGTCCAATCCTATCCATTTACATTTTCTTCTTTTAGGCCAATACACTTCCTTGTACCAAATTTTATCGAAATATGTCAAAAAATAATAGGACCTCATATGAGACGGGGTTCTAAAAATGGTCCAAAAAAAAAACAGACAGGAGGACAGACGGACATGGTTAAATTGATTCAGATTTTGATTATGTATCGATCGGTATAATTGAAGGTGGGTGTGGCTTTTGCCGTTTAGGAGTTACTAACATCCGTACAAACTTAATATCCCCTTTTTCACAGGGTGGTGCAGCGTATAAACACGCAATGTTTTATTTACTATTTACTATTTTACTTATTTAAAGTAATAAATGAGTGTCTTAACTGAAGTGTCTTAAAACAAAATCATTTGTATTTGCATTTGTAAAAATTTGTACGGGATTTATTGTCATTTCGCAAAAAATATACATACTGTACAACACATAATCGCACATTGTATATTATTGATTAAGTTTATTCCGCGTATAAAAAATTGTTGAAAACAAAGTATTGTGCATAAAAAAGTATTGGCGTTTTTGTTGAAATTGGCGAGGTTGCAACCAAAACAATTCGTCAGAAACATGTGCTCCCTTTCACTTCATAATGACCCGGAACATACCTTTTACTGCACTAACGAGTATTTGTTAGGTCGCTGGCTATGAGAAGAACCAGAATTACAAGTGGATCATATGTGATTGTGCATGCATGAGTTTTTGTTGGAGCTTGAAATATAAATAAAGTGAATTGAACAGAATAAAAATTCTTTATGAATTCATTCACTAAGTTTTGATGAAAGTCTTGAATTATAGTATGAGTTAATAAGTGAATGTTTCTGGGGCTAACTCTCGTACGTACATTCATTTACACATACTTATAGCGCTGCGCATCATGTGCGAATTTTTATACCCATCATCTCATCAAGCATATATATTCTTAACCAGCATCAAAGTCTGAGTTAATCGATATGTCTGTCCGAGTGACTGTTGTATCGAACTGAAATTTCGTGCAAGTTTTTCGATATGTACTCATGTACATATCGAATGGCAAGGTTTTAAGGACATTCGCATCGTCGATAGGAAAAAACATGTAAGAAAACTAAATTTGGCTTAGACAAAATCGTAAATGCCCTCGTGACAGATATGTGATTACACCCTCTAATAGCGCATGTATTACATATCAGCTTGAAAGTCAGGTTTTACGTGTAGTAAAGTTTTTTGTAAATTGTGTGTTATTCTACTACGCCCAATCTTGGCAAAGCGATGGTTGGGATAACTGAAAATATATGAACCAAATTTCAAGTTCATGTGTCAACTTTTGTTGATTGTGGGCGTTTATGTTATACGGCAACGCCCGTTTTTGCTACATCGATAGATAAGTTAATTGGTAATATACATACTAAATTTTAACTTCATAGCTTAATTTTTGTGGTAGATATATAGATTTTTATTGATTGTGGGCGCCACGTCCGATCCGACCGATTTCGCCCACTTTTAGTAGTGGTCTGAGTGCAAAAACTAAAGGTGCCTGGGTATAGCAAAAGGAAGAGCAAACTTACTATACCCTCATCACTGATGTAGAGGGCATAAAAATAATGAAAATATCTTCTACTTGTAAGATAGTATACATGCTCGTCTTAAGCTGTGGAATCACCAATCAGTGCAAATATCGCGAAATGTAGAAGGCGTGAACGTATGTATGAAAACATTCATTCTGATAAATCAAAACCAAAGTCCATTAAACTTCTATTCGACCTCAATACGTTGTTATTGTATGCGTGTGCTACTGTTCATTTGAAACACAAACGTACAAAATAGCAAGCAGCCAGACTTAGATTGTATGACTTTCACGCATCAATAGCAAATATATTAGAATCGAAAAAACAAACACCAAATGAATTATTAGGGAATAAACGAGATGAGATATATGTACACACACCTGCATACACATGTGAATACAAAACATTTACATCGTTGTTATTGTAATATAATGCAATACAAGTTAAGTTAGTTTAGCGTTAAATGATGGCAAATAGTAGAAGTTATCGTCTTTGTGAGAGCTGCGTGCATCCATTTAAACTGTAAACATGGCACATAACGTGGAGTGTATGGCAATATTATTAACATTACTGAAGAGAACGACAGCGCCTCTCAAACCACTTGTTGGCGCTTTATTCCATAGAATTTCAATTTTATTCTCTTCTTTTCAAGCACTTTTATGAATTGTATTTCATATGAGAGTAGAGTGGTGGTGAGTGACATTTTTTTTTTTGTACATTCCAGTATTTGTTGTGAAATATATTCAATTTATTATTAATCAATTAGGTGCTCTCAACTTTTTATTAAGGTTTTATTTAAACACATACTTTTATCTAGAATCAAAGTCTGACGCCCTTGGAAATTGCATTTTTGAAGCGACTGCGGTCGCCAACACTGAGACATGGAATTAAAATTTTGGTTTTGATTATTTCTCCCGAAAGTTATGCACAGCATATCTACGCCAAATGCTATCCTCCCCTTGCTGAGGAAATTTGAGATAGAGAGCAATTTTGTACAAACGTTTCTAATCAGTACATATGTGGATGTGGTCGAATCTCAGAAGCAGAATGCAAATTGTAGTTGATACTTCACATAATAACTGTGGTTGTTGCATATGGAGATGTAGGGTATTTAAGATTTGGTCGAAACCAAATTTAGTTTCTCTACTTCCAATTAACAATAAAATGCAGAAAGTGTGATAAAGAAGGCATAAACAATATATATTTACTAACTTTGTATTTTTATTGGAATATTCAACTTTTCTACACTTTACAACAATAACATAACAAGCCGGTTGTGCCTTTTTGTGTGTCTACTGGTAAGCATCACAGACCGGATCCTGGACTAACACTGCCCAATACATAGCGATGGTACAGCTGATTCAATTGTTCCAGAAATATAAACGTAAGTACAGTGTGTGGTCCTAGGCGGCAGTAATAGGGAGTGAAACCTTTCCACAATGCAAACACGCCTTCGTGGCGGGCCACTCTACCCAATACTTCTACAGTGCCACGATATTCCGGTTTGCCATCTACATATTTTTGATTTTGTATACGGGTTTTGGCTATATCCAGTGGCATCGATGTAATGGTGGTGAGTAAACCGGACAGCATGCTGGCAGCAAAGTGCAATTTAATGCCCTCCTGCATTTGTAAGGGACCGTCGCGAAAGTAAGTCTTGAATTGCGAATAGGATGCCAGTTGTGTCATATTGACGACCATGGCACGACCCACCGTAGGCAAACTGCCACGCCACAATGTCGTCAGGCCCTCTTCGCGGGTGATACGCGCTAACGCATTGAACACATTTTTATAGTTGCGTCGTTCGGTGGGCGGCAAACGACCATCTGAAGCCATACGTATCAGCGCCACTTCGGCAGGTGTACCCACAAATGCTCCGCAAGCTCCAGCTATCATGCCCATGGCCATACTATCAGTGACGCTGGGATTTCTTTGAAAATGAGTCTTGTAGGCATCGTTGAGGTAAGTAAACACGCCCAAACGACTTGTTGTGTAGGTAGCTTGCCGCAACAGCGCTGCCCCAATGCCCTGATATAAGCCGAACGCACCCTCCCTACGCACCACAGTCTGTATGCAATGGAAGGAGTTGCGAAATTCTTTTTTGCCACTACCGGCACCGGCTATCTGCATGCGTGTTTTCACCAAATCAAACGGCTGCACTATTAAGGTCGCTCCCATACCAGCCAGGCCGCCATTCACAAATTTCATGGCATTTTGACTGCCCTTCTTAGCCGCAGGTTTTGATATCGGTTCCACTTGTGCTTGCGTGGTCATTTCTTATTGCCACCGTTTTTGCTATATTTTTAATACACGCAAGGTAGGAAATCACACTCCGTCAGTTATTAGTATAGACGCAATTGAACGCACTCTGTAAAGTTAGTAGAATATGTAAAACATATTTAAATGAATATTTTGCAACTAATCGATCAACTCTAGCTAGACTGAATTTCCACAATAATGAGCACAGTACAAAATGTTCATGTATTACGTATTATTTAACATCCAATCGAAGCAACATTCACCTATCTCCCTGTATCTCCTTATCTAAGTGTAAGCTGGAATGATTTAATATTTAATACTTTTTTTCGGAAAACTTATTTTACAAAAACACATGAACCGAATTAATAAAAAGAAACTACACCACTAAAAATGTTGCACTTGTGCGCAAGCGAGCGAAACAACTAATTCGACGTACAAAGAGTGTTAAACTGAATTTATATGTTAAAGCTCTCACCATTTAAGCCCAAAAAGAGTACAAAGCATACGAATCAGTCTCTGCCAGAAGCAAACCCGAAAGCAGAACAAAACAAACTTGACTAAAAACAGTAGAAGCAACTTGGCGGAATAAATTATTATTTAATCATCTGATTTCTTCAATTAAATACACCAGTTTTTTTTCTGTAACTTGCTTCATATGTGCGCCCAATTGTTTTAGAGAGTAAAATGCCACCACAGCAAAAGCATTCAAGCAAGAGAGATTCCGAAATGTGTGCGAGAGAAACTGTTCTCTGCGTTATGTATTAAGAAATTCTCAATGCTAATGAAAACAACAATTACTATTATTTGTAAAATATTTGTCTAAATAGTTATCAATACGTAGGGTGTGCGAATTTCGCTTAAATCAACTGCGGCAGCCTCACCGCAGCCTTGACAATGAATGAGAGCAAATGCTTTCTAATTGTAATTTGGCATTCAACACTGTTGCGTTTATAAACAAACAACAAACATCACGAAATGCGTATTCATGAATTGCGCTACCCAAAGCATCTACTTGTTTTTTGTTTTTTTCAAATAACAATGACGTCATATGAGGGCATGATAAATGAACTCATCTTTTGTAACGCGAACTTGTGTGTGTATGTAAATAATTTAAAAAAGTGCAACACAATACGTACCATGTTAATGCTTTGTTACCCCTCTAATGGGCAATCAAGCATCAAGGTAATGGCTTTAAAAAACTAAGCATATTTGGTTTCATCGTATCGTGATGAACAAGATTTGAAAAAATTCAATTTGGTTGTGCCAAACCTTAAACGCGGCCCTTCCTGATGCTGTTCCAGTATATACATATATATAGTTTGAAAGGTTTCTGACGTCTCCTTCTGGGTGTTGAGGACGGAACAACAAACTTAGTGTACTTCCTATCGTTCGTATATAATAATAAAAACATAAATGAAACAAAAATTAATATAAAACAAAAGTAAACAAAACGTTGTAAATATAATGAAATCATGCATTAGTGATGTGAGGGAAAAAAAAAAAGAAAAATCAACACTTTCAATTATTCTTTCTATAAGATTGTGGATGTTCGGAAAAAGGGAGGAGTTGGAGCAAGCTGCGGTAGATATAAATTTGTCACAGCGTTTGCAACGTGCAAAAGGAGGCGTCGGACACCCAACAGAGTACTGAGGTCGACTCAGACCACATCTGTTTGTCTGTCCAGTGTGTGTGATTTGCGGTAATTACTTTATTAATATATTATTTATTAAGTACGCCTGGGGAAGCGTTGGCGCATCAATGGTGGGTGTTATGAATTTGGCCTTTGCCAAATATAGTTTTGTTTTAATTTTTAAATGAATATAAACGTAAATTACTCTAGTCATACCTTTAAAAACATGACGGAAATATTTGTAGGCCACGTTAAGAAAATGAAATGAATTATCCGTCGATGAAATATTTACGCCCAGGGACAAATACAAAAAATACCAAAGAGATTATCCATCTAATAATACCCTTGTTGAGTTAAAGGAAAAAAGGGAAAATAAAACCGCCTGTAAAGGATTTCAATTAGAAATTACGTTGTTGTTCCTCTAATTTCCCAACATATTTTTCATCCGATGCCAATGGGGAATGTAGAATTATTTATTACCCTCGCGCAACAAGACATTCCTTGCAATGGTTCGTATGTTTAGCATGAATTTTTTCAATCGATACCGTAACAACTTGTACGAACCACATATTAACAAAAAGTTATTTGAAAAATTTCAAATTTTGTTCTGTTCTTTCCTTCAACTTAGTGATGGGGATACATTAAGTGTGCCTTTCCATTCGTAACTAATAGAAGGAGGCTTCAGCGACCCTATTACAAAAGGCAGGGAATCGATTTTATGCGTCTGTCTCTTATTAACACTGTTACAGCGTGTATGTATGCACAAGTAGCAACTACTTTGATAACTATGCAAGTGCCGTGGTGGAGAACTACCTGTTCACAAACTAAACTAAGAAAACACAAAAACATGCTGGCGGCAAATCTTTCACCTTTCTTCCAAACGGGGCCGGTGAGAGCATGCGATAAATGTTCACTTGCTCGAACAAATTTTGCATGGTGTTTTCTTGAGGCTCAATCTATCTGAATGTTCGTTACAACGATTTACATGGTCAGCATTACAAAGGAACGAGAGTTGTGTGCATAACGTATGTTGTGTGCGCCTATCAATTGCATATTGCTTTTATGGTTATATGGTGGGCCTGGAAGATCCAGGGCAATAACTGATTATTTTGTAGATATATGTACGTTCCAGAAAGCTGTGTGAACTCGTTTAGAAAGTTGGCACTTGAAAAATCGATATCCGTGTTGAAGCATTGTCGGTCCTTAGTTTAGGACTACCAGTTTACCGGACAGGCATTTCTATCTCATATTTTATTTAGACATTCAGACCTTCTGCATAAACACACTATTCGCTTGTATTTAGTAAAAAGTTTAAAAGTGTTGCGTTATTAACTTCAAAGGAATATAAACCTTACAAAATAAAACAAGCAATATACATGTTAATTACATTTTTATACACAGATATATAAACTAAATGAAACCTTGATTAGATGCATTGATAGCGTCAATTAAGTTTTACGTGTGATGGAAATCACTTTAACAGAAATGCTCTTCATAAAAAATTGTTTAAATATTAGACGGACACAATAGTGCAATATATTCGTGCATACACCGATGTTCCACGGTCACATTATTCCGAGTAATAAATTCATTTAATTGTCTGCAACATCGTTTTGTACAATTTTGTGCTTTATCTACATATTCTATGTGTTTGTGCAAATTTCCGATTGAATTCATAACTGAATACAAATTAAAATGGAAGTGGAAATGAATGTACACACACGTGCTAAATGTGCATTCCATTGTTGAAATTGTTTTTTCCATAAGAGCTGTGTTATCATCTGTGGTTTTTACAACCGAAACATGAACACCCGCAGAGAGGCCTTTATGGCTTATCCCCCACTCTAAATCCGGGATTTGTATGTTCAGTTGTTGTTTTTTACTTGACAATGTGAATCAGAATCGAATAATACTCCCTCTCAATAATAATCGTAACAGTAAATAACGGTATAATAATAATGATATTTACTACCAGGGATTCCAAGTGAACAAATCCATGTTGTGAACGGGTCCACCTATATTCTCAACTAGACTTCTAATGCTTTAACAATTGAGGAACTTAACCCATTATTAGGATGCTTTCGAATTTTGTTTTGGAGGGTATTTAACTTGTAACCCCCAATGTAATAAATTGTTAGCGTTTGCTTTAAAGGATATTGCTCTTGGTAATGTGTTGCATTGTTATCAAAAATTTACCTTGAAGTAGAACAAATAGGCTTTTACCACATTGAAATAAATGCACAATAGAGGCCTGAATGGCGCAATGCTCCATTTTTATTGAGCTGCTTCATTCCAATTATTACTGCTTTGGGAAATAGGAGATGTGGGGAATGCTTAAGCGTTTTACACAAATTATAAAAAAAAGCTTTCTCCGTGGGAGCCATCACCACAATTACGTACAGAACGGAAGCAACTATATACATGCATATATGCTGCGCATATATGTGCAGGGTGTGTAAGATTTCGCCTAATCCAAATGTAGATTTTTTGCGTGTTTCTTTGTACAATTCCAATATGGAACAACTAAAAATGGGCTATATTCGGCGTATACCAAATTTAGTCGTTTCCCTCTTCCAAAAGGAGACTGACACTGCTCCAAATAATAATGAAAATTATCTCAAATTTATTTGTACAAACATTTCCTTTGGGCATGGCAATGTCAATATTTCTACCCAATCACTTGGGATAAGTTTCAGTTTTTTCTCACGTAATTCGCAATATATTCATCATGGACGGACACGCCCACATGAGTTGATTTAATACATTTTCACAATTCCATAATTCCATTTAATAGGTAGAGAAACTATAAGCAAGCACACGTAAACGTGTGCATTGCATCGATATTAATCATTCGTTGTAAAATTGTAAAGTTACTCCTTTTTAAAACATCCTTTTTAATATATCTTTCGAATGGTTGGATCAATTCATTCATTCAATCAAATTAATTTGTAGATTTTTCAAAATCGAATTTTACTTGAAATAAATAGATTTAATTGAATAATAATAGACCGGCCGTGAATCGATTTTGCCTGATTTGAAAAACCAAACTGTAAACCTTGTGAAGTCCAATATATATAGTGAGGATGAAAAGAAAAGGTTACAGACCCACGAACGCGTGTAAGGTCTAAGGCGATTGAAAACTCGATGCTGTTATATGCATACTTTTGGGGGGTGGCTCGCACCCTTCTCGTACTTACAAATGCTTAAACAAAACCAATATACCCCCATAATCATTGTGATGGTGGGTGTAATAATTTATTTCTAATATAGCTTATACTTAAGCTGAGCACGACAGGTATAAAATTGCGCCGCCATTGAACGCCCTCTAAAGTATGTAGTAATTATAAACGCAACTGTTATCCGTGGCGACCGACTCTGTCTATCTGAAGGATATAGGAAGTAAATGTAATATAGGCGCGCATAATACAAGCATGCAATCATGTTAAAACGTGGGATAAAATTAAAAATATACACCACTGACACTGATTCGTGGCGTGGCTGAGACAATCTTCATATTTTGCGAAGTGCAAAACTTTGTTTGGATTGTAGTGAAATCAACGTACAATGAAAGGCAAAGATGTTCTTCTTCTTCTATGTCACTTTATTTTATTGTGTTAAATGTTTGTGTTGAAGCTATGCACCTTTTCTATAAGCTTCAATGCTTTAAGTGGCATTCATTCACATAATACCGGGTACACTTTTTATTTTTATTTTAATTTTTATTTTTATAAATAACCATCCACTCAGTGAATGACCCTCATACGTGCATGCACGGTGGTAGTTAGGTAGGATTAGAAGGAGGAGGATAGGAGGAGTGTTGGTGGACGTTCGATTTGTACCCACACGTGGCGTGGTGGTAAAGGGTTCCAAACGCGAACACTCCGGTTGAAGAATGAACTGTTTCGATAATGTGTTGTGCGATATACCGGCAGCTCTATAACAAAAAGCTTAGTTCAGCATTTAGGCTAAAGTCTAAAGATGTGTCTCGATTGTGGGCGTGGAGCCGTGAAACCAAATTTAGTCATTTTCAATAAATTATGGACGCAAACCTTGACTTTTGCTTACATTCTCACTTTTTATAAGATTTTCTTCGTTCGGTTTTAATTTTTAACGCAGAATATGGAGCACAGTTGCAATTAGCGTTTCTTTAACTATTTCCTTTATTTGAATTTATGGCGCTTCTAATGATGGAAATTTACCGCCATGACCTGCCTTGTTATTCATATCCGCACTCATTTTTACCTTGTTGTTATTGTTCAATTACAAAAATTAAACTTTACGGTCAGTTAACCTAACGTTGCGTTTACCGGTGAGGTTGCTCTATGTATACTTCCCTCCAGGCAACCACCGCAAACAAGAGTACTTTCTATTGCGCTCTTCATTGAATAACGTTCGTTAGAGGAGGGTAGCACACACAGGGTTGCGTGTGTGTGCGTCTGAGTATGTAATAGTGTGACAGTGTTGGTTGTGTTTTATAATTTCTGCAACGTGCCGCAATGCCAAAACTATTCGTACGTGTTTCCGGTGCTAGTGAAAAATGATGTTTAACGGATGTAGTGGCATAGGGTGCTTGCAGCGAGCAGAAGGAGAACCAAACGCAGAAAAATATGCCTTTGAACTGCAACCAGAACAGAACTATGACTGTTGCAGAGCCTAGAACCTACCAGCCTAAACCTGGGAATTCTCACGCAAACATTCAAATTTAGAAACCGCAAATAAACTGTAAATTTTAATTTAAAATACTGCATGCTCCTAAATTGATATTGAACAAAATCCTTCACTTGAAATGAAAGAAATCGAATGCAAAAAGGGTTTTATGGTAAAATATTATTTTGAGGATATTTCAATAATTATGCTCTCTCTGAGAAGTTGAGTATGCTGGTACTCACCTTGAGAGCTCGTATGGATAGTTGGCTAGCTACCCAAGAGGGAATAATACAGTAAACAAGGATTATAACAAGTGAGCTTATGTGGTTATGAGAGTAGTCTTGTAACCCCAGACACAGTATAGGTATGCCATACAATATACACGCACACGTACGCCGTGGCTATAAAACAGGTGGTTGTATATGGTGGGTATATATGCATATACATACAACGCATATGCTGCTGAGGTGTCATAAATAATTGTTGTAAAGCAACAACTACATGGTGGCACCGGGAGTTCTAGTGTTACAATACCGCAACAACAAAAAAAACCATTTGTGCCTGCAATGCAACCGAGAAAGTAAATCCTGGCAGTCTACACGTATTTGTGTGTGTGAAGGCCGGGCTATATCAATATCAATACGTGAACCACACACAGTTTATTTGATAAAAGTGTTTAAAGTTACCAGAGTAGAAGAAGTGCACAACAAATGCCTGCAGCCAGTATTATAGGCAAGGGCCTGTATATGAATGAATTTCTCATCTGATAATGAGTAGTTGTGGTTGGTGCCATATTTACATCTCCTGAGTACACACACATACTCGTACACATTGAAAATCCCTGTTTCGTTTTTTGTTTTTTTGTTTCTTCGCTAGGTATCATATTCGAATAATCAAACACAAACATACGTATATACTTATGTAAGTACTCGTGCAGGTGCACATGTTGAGCACATAGATATTTATTATACTTACTGTGAAAGTTAAATTTCCTTTTATATTGTTGTTGTCAGGACTGTTATCGTTTTAGAAGATCGCATGAAAATTTAATTGAAAATTTTTTATTTCATTACCCATAAAAGTTTTCTTAACTAATTGTTTTGATTGCTTTTAAATATTATACATTAAAGATTATTTTGGGATAAGGCAAAAGTTCTTTCAGAGCAAAGTCTTACAAATTTTCTCTCTACAAGTATTTCAAACTTATGTGTGTGTGTGGAATCATTTTATAAAAAAATGACTTACCCAAGTACTAGTAAGGAGTAGAGATTTAAGTAAAAAAACTAAATTTGTGTGAGATGAGCTTTAAATACCCCCCACATTTACTTACAACCAGTGGGCCTGGCACGTATTTGAGTACGCTTTTTTACTTGTTATTGAATCAATAATCATAATTTTTCACTCATTTTATGTTTTTGCCTTTCATCTCTATTTTACCCCCTTTGTTTGTTATACTAAAGTTTTAGTTTTATGTGTAGTTTGTAATCCTTTTCGGTCTCTCCACCACTTGTCAATGAAGAAATTCAATTAACATTTGAAGTTATTCGCCAAACTTTAGGTATAACTTAGGAAACTATAAAAAAAGAACAAAAACTTATTCTTGCACTTATAGCAAAAACTCGTTTGTTTCATTTGATTACAGTTTATTTTGACAGATAGAATTTTCAATAAAATTGGCGGGAAGAGAAGGGAAGGAAAGGAAAAATTCCTAAGATTGTGTCCAACAAATAAATAACAATAATAAATAACTTAATCTTAACGGAAAATCAATCGGATTCGATTATTTCAAAGCATAACTAAAACTGACAACATGCCCTTGAAGAGTTTACCATACATATAAAATGTAATCACATTAATCAAGTTTTTCTATACTTCCCAAGAATCAATCACTCCATCTGGAAAAGAAAATATGGTCAACAACTGTTCTCAGTCGCAAGTTATTGTGAAGCAGTAGTGGATCTAGTGAAAGTATGTAAAGAATCTGCTGCTTGAAATTTTTGATGAGATTTTCTTGGCGAGATTTATAAATTCCTACACAGGGCTGTTTGCAGGGCGCGTACAAGTAAACAGCAACTGAAGAACAATACTCAAGCTAAGATAAGAAGATTTGGGAAATATTACACGCAGTGTGAAAATGATTATAATTTTGTAACAATCATATGTAAAAATGAAAAGATAAAAATAGAATATCATGCAAACCCGTTACTTGTATTCGAAATGGGTCATTCTCATTCGTACCACCTTGTCCACTACTGCTCTTTGTTTGAAATACAATTGAAACATCCAAAATTATTATTAATAAAAGAAAACGAACAGGAAATCACAAAAAAAAAAAAATGAAAAATAACTTAAACGAAAGGAACGAGTTAAAGCGAATTCTAAATAGGTTTCACCCCAAAAAATAAACGCAAACGAATGAATCATTTCATATAAAAAAGTAAGTAATTTACTACCCAAGCGTAGTTTTCACACCTTCCACTTAAGATGGGGGATGTGCCACGATTTCCATTCCATACACTTGATCAGCATCAAAAACTGCGTCGATTTAGACATGTTTGTGTGTGGGTTCGTCTGCTGTTGGCACTCTCGCGGTCAAAATATTGAAATGAAATTTCAATTCTACAGTCATTTTTAGTTTCTGTACGCAGAACTCTATTTAAACTCTTTTTATTGGGCCCACAATTCATAAGAAACTGCACTCAGCGCAAAGCTCGACTTGCAAGTTGGCATCATAACGCTTTTAGAGGGCGGAATCATCAATCAAACCTACGGCGTGTAGATGTGGAGGGTACTTAAAGTTTAGTATAAGCCATCTCGCCTCTAATGAAGAAATTTGCAATCAGAATAGAAATGAAAACAAAAGATTGGCTCCATTGTTGAGCCCCCATAATGAGAGTTAAAGTTAAGGCGTAGACCAAACATTTCTGAAGTTTGTATTTGATTTAGTACACGTTCTTATTGTTACTACAAGGGTAGTAGACATGATAATAATTTATCGTGTACATACAAACATAAAGTTGCAAAAGTGTTTGTGGATAAAACATTTCATTTAAAGAAATTTTCAATAAAATTTCTGATGCGCAAGCACGTCCTCCTAACGTACAAGCATATATATAATCTACTTGTGTTCAAATAATATTTAAAAACTAATGTAATACAAAAGATTGTGCGTAAATGACAGAGTTTTATGGGTATGCAACTCATTTACACATATATACCGCCTTGCCTGTAAGGCCTCACCCCAGGAGTGGAATTTTTAAATCAATGTAATATTTTTGTGCAGTGTTATATGCTATCAAAAACCAGCAGCAAAACTAAATTTGGCTTAGGCCAGATCTTAAATACCCTACACCATCGTGGCCAGCCATCCATAGGGGCTTGGATGTACCTGGAAACGTATACATATTTCGTAAACATACAATTCAACTTGAATTGTGTGGATAAGGTAATTATACAAATGCATCCTAAATAACAACTTGATAGATAAGTTTTAATTTAGTTTTTAAGACAAATAAATAGATTTTTACCTATTGGGGGCGTGTGTCAATTTTGACAAATCTGAATAGAGATCTGCGTGGAGAAACTAGAAGAGTTTGTACAACATTTCAGCTTAATATCTCAAAATGTACGACCGTGACTGCAAAGAACAGGCGGACGCACAGTCAGATGTCTAGGTCCACCCAGACTTTGATGTTGAAAAATTTATATACTTTGTAGCGTCCCCGATGCCTCCTTCTGGCATCGAAGAGTTATAATAATTTTTGTAGAGTAATAAACAAAAAACAAAATTAACGGGATTTCTTCGACAACAAACACTTTAAGGAGCGAGCGGCCATTCCTTCCACAAGATTGATGTATCTCGAATCAATTTCGATTTTATTATGCATGTATAAAGTAAGATAATTCTCTTCCTATTCCCATATGTTTAAAGCAAATATTTGAAGCAATCTGTTTGTTTTTCTATTTTTTGTGCAAATTGACAAAACTTTGCTTTACATTTACATTATTTTCTATATAATTTTATTTTTAGTTTCATCCTTTTATGAAAACTTTTTGGAGTATTTTCTACGATAAATGCTTTCCAGTTCTCCATTAATGCCAATGCTTTTTATGTACTAGAAGTATACGCATAAGAAGACAACTAAATACGCTAAATAGTGGATCAATAAAGGGAATGAAAACAAACGAGTAAAACAGTAAAATTTGGCTGATACTGAAGCTTAGATACCCAACCGCCAAGCATCAAGCAATGACATCTTGCCGATTTCGGCCAATTTAAATAGCGAGAACCTGGAAGTGTCTGTACAAAATCTCAGCCCATTATCTCAAAATGTACAAATATGAGAGTATCAACAACAGATGGTCACATGGACACACAAACCAGTTTTTGATGCTTTATTTTATTTATTTCATTTTATGCTACAATATAAATTCAGCAACTTAGAACTATTGATAGATTTGATTACATGATTACAACAATTTAAAAAATTTAAACAGAAATGAAAATCCAAAAGAAAACTTAAGTACTAAATAATACAAAGCAAGTAAAATATAATCTAACTAATGCAAAAATAAATAAATAAAAAAAAAAAAGTAAATATAAAAACAATGACTTTAAAAAAACAACTCCGCAGCAACAGCAAAAAAATTTTAAAAAAATAAAAAATTAATAAAAATAAAAAAAATAAAAGCAAAAAAATATACAAATATAAATAAAGCATAAAAAGTAGAAATTCATAAAATATAATTAATACAATATTGTACTAGAATTTATTTACATTCTACATTTTGTTACTTTATGTATCAATTTGTGAAAACATTTGTAACACTAAGAAGTATTGAAATAAAAAGTTATGAGAAAAAAAAAAAAAAAAAAAAAAAAAAAAAAAAAAAAAAAAAAAAGAGCAGCAACAGCAACCGCCACACAACAACAACAACAACAGAGCAGCAGCAGCAAAATAAATATATATATATATATAAATATAAGTAAACACTTGAAAACGTTGTATATAAATTAGTACAAAAAAAAAAAAAAAAAAAAAAAAAAAAAAAAAATTACAAAGTAGCTTATATATTGTACAAAAGATAAAATGTTTACTAAAAATAATAAAAAAAAATAATAAAAAGATAAATAGAATGTATACAATTCGAACCTTAATACTAGAGATAATATCAATTTAAGAATTTCATTTATTTATTTAACAAAAAAGAATTAGTTTAGAGTAATATAGAGTTAGAATTAGTTAGTTACATTATAATCCAACTAATTTAAAACTTATGAACTGAATATAATAATACAATTACCTTATGTGCTAAGTTTAATTAGGAGTAAAAAATTAAAAGTAAAAAATTAATTATTAAATAATAAAATACATTAATATATAATGATTTTTGTCGACACATTTACAATATAGTATGTGTTGGCAAAAACAAATATTTATCCAATGTAAGACATTTTGTTAGCACATTTACAATAGAAACATGTACCAACAAAACCATCAGTCTGGCAACCGAAAGCGCGAACGTAATAGTTTATTTCTAATAGTACCAATGTTATCTGTAGCCGGGTCAAAAAGGTGATAGTTGTCATTAAACATTTTGCAAAGAACCCGGAAGGGGTTATGTAATTGGTAATTTGTGCGACACTGAGACAATTTAATTAGATTAAAGTGCCTAGTAAACCTATTGGGAATGTTAAAAGAGATACTTTCAAGCAAAATAGGTGAACAAACAATACCTTTTATTATTTTTGCAACAAATATAACACCTAAAATTTCCCGCCTTTTTTCCAACGTTGGCAAATCAATGAGAAGGAGCCTATTCTCGTAGGGAGGAAGAATCCAACTTGGATCCCAGCCTAAGTTTCTTAAAGCAAAAAGGAGAAAATTTCGCTGAACAGATTCAATATGATCTATATAACATCTGTAGCTGGGTGCCCAGACTACACTGCAATACTCCAACGTAGGTCTAACAAGAGCAGTGTATAAACGCTTAGTTATATATGGATCTTTGAATTCCTTTGACCATCTCTTCAAAAATCCTAATAGGGACTTCGCCTTATTTACAGCAGACTCAATGTGTAGATTGAATTTCAATCTAGAATCGAGCATAACACCTAAATCAAGAAAATTAGAAACATTTTCGAGCATGTGATTTTCAATACAATAAGATGAAGGCAGTGTTGAGGACCATGTGAAAGATAGCTTCTTACACTTTTTTAAATTTAGTTCCATACCGTTTACCTTACACCATATATATAACCCATCTAAGTCCCGCTGAAGCAAATTTGAATGGACTAAAGAATCGAACGAGTAATATATTTTTACATCATCAGCAAACATTAATGTTTTTGAATACTTAATACATGTAGGAAGGTCGTTAACAAATAAAGTGAAGAGAAGGGGCCCTAAATGACTACCCTGTGGGACACCAGATGTCACAGTAATTTTACGAGAAAAGCACGAGTTGAATAAGACTTTTTGAGTACGACCTGTAAGATAGTGATAAAACCACGAACACATATTTTCAGGGAACCCTATACAACGCAGTTTAAAAATTAAAAGTTTTGAATCCACTCGATCAAAAGCCTTAGAAAAATCGGTATAAATTACATCAGTTTGTTTATGTTCAGAGAATGCATGAAATATGTCACCAGTTAATTCTAGTAAGTTCGTAGCCGTAGACCTGCCTCTAAAAAACCCATGTTGATTTGACGAAAGTATAGTTTTTATCATAGGAGTAATTCGATTAGTTAATAAGGACTCGAAAAGCTTAGATAAAACGCTTAATTTGGCAATCCCTCTATAATTTTCGATATTGCTTCTAGAGCCACTTTTATAAAGTGGGATAATAAAGCTGTGTTTCCAAATAGACGGAAAAAAACCGTATGAAAAACATTTGTTGAAAATTCGAGTCAGTGGAGGAGTTAGGATATCAGCACAAGATCGAAGAATACAGGATGGTAAACCATCGGGGCCAGGTAACGTGGAAAATTTTATTTTGGACAGACTGTGATAAACTTCATCTTCTGAAAATTGAATGGATGAAAATATATCGAAATTATTTATGGGATAAGGATAATTGTCAATGTTGTCAATGTTAATATTAGTTTGAGAATAAGACTTTTCGAAAAAGTCAGCAAATAAGTTTACTATATCAGAGGGATTCGAAGACTCTGAATTCCCATACCGCATTAAAGAAGGACAACATTTTACTTTACGCTTAGAATCGATAAACTTGTAAAATACCCTAGGTTCAACTAATAATTTTACTTTCATACTCTGAATATATTGATTATAATATTTATTTTTAAGGGAGTTGAATTCACGTCTAATGTTGGAATAATTAATGTAGTCCACGGTGGAACCACTAAGCTTAAACTTTTTAAATAGTCTGCTTTTTTTGTTACGAATAATCCTCAGATGTTTATTAAACCAAATAGGACCGTTTGATGAAGAAGAAGTCAATTTCGTTGGTACAGAAGAAGAAATAGCAGAAAAAATGGCGTTATATAATAGTAATAAAGACCCATCAATGTTATTATAATTTAAATTCCAGTCGACAACAGATAGTAGACTTCTCAGTTTAGTATAATTGGTTCTGCCAAAGGAGAATGTAGCGCTGTTTCCAATGTTATAGCAATTAGTTATCAGCAAATTATCCAACGTAAAAAGCAACGTAGGATGATAAATGTCCTCAGGACAAACAAATGGCTCAACTCGAGCAATTTTGAAATTAGTGTCATTAAAAAGAACCCAATCTAGAAGTCTTCCATTAGCATTAAAAATAGAATTTACTTGATACAGGCATAATTCATAAATTTCATCAAATATACTATTATATATAAAGGGATATGAGATAGGTATGTAATAGCCTAGTTCCTCATTCAGATTCCAGCAAGTATGAGGAAGATTAAAGTCCCCAAGCACTAGCATTTTATCATTAACTTTTAAACGCAAGGACATTTCTTTAATAAGATGGATGTGCTTTAAGTAGACTGATACATCTGACAATGGGGGTATATACGAACACGATATAAACAAGTTAAAGTTAAAAAATTTAAGTTGAACGCCAACAAACTCAACATCAACATTAGTTGAGAAGTCAACCAAAAAAGAAGGTAATGAATTATGGACAGCAATTAAGACTCCACCGCCAACTTTCTTATACTTTATAGAGTCTCTGGCGCCTCCTTCTGAGTGAAAAAACTTGGAATATCCACCACATTATGAAAATGTGTGCACACGCGTTATAAGATGCTACGAAAGCCACTGAATAGTTAGGGTTCCAAATCGCGGAATACCGGTGGAGAGTGTTTTGTGTTAATACCATTTACATTACAATAATTTGTTTTTCGCGGGCAAAGCTATGACTGCAGTATGCCCATTGTACGATTGGGAAAATCTCTGCTACCGACACACATGATTAAATCCACTCAAAATTTGATGCTATATACACTCTGTAGGTATTCGTACTCTTAGTGACTGACGGTAGTGAATAAATAAGCTATTAAGCTGAAAAAGTCAAAGCCACATAATGTAAAATTTCTCTTCAGTACTTAAAATTTTGCGATATTTTGCAAACCTTCCATATTCAAGCAGACATGTTGAAATTAAAGCTTAATTAACGTAATGAGCGACACCTGAGTGTATATAAAAACTGATTTCACTTAACAGGGTTATTGCCTTGTTAAACCTTCCACATAGAATGAAATTTTGTTATTTGTTATTATTTGTTTTGCAACCGCCAGAAGAAGAATCCGAGACCCCACCAACTATATATATTCTTAATCAGCAAAATCAGAGTTGATCTAGACATGACCGTGTTGGCACTATCACAGTTTCAGATATTGAATTTTTTAAATTAGGCAAAATCGATCAAGATCCACGTCCTACCGTCGACAAAAATCTATCTTTCTTCTATAAAAATAAACCTATAGAGTTGAAATTTTCTACACATACTAATAATTACGCAATCGTGTACCAAAAATCGGACTGGTGGGATAAACACGCCCACAATTTACAAAAAAAAAACGTTTTTAGTGTAAAACACAACTTGGTCGTTATCATACGTATCATGCATTTGCCACAAACGCTGTTTTTAAATAGATATCTATTTTATTTAAAAAGAAATGGTCCTGTCCCGACCTTACCCCAATTAAGAAACATTTTTTTAAAGCATCCCATCACCCCTACCACGGGTTCAATTGTTGTAGTTGTCGAACCCGTGACGATATGAAGGATATTTAAGATTTGGCTAAAATCAATTTTTTTTATCATAATCTTTATACTTGTTCTTAAATATGTTGCCATGAAATTGTTAAACCTTATAATATAGAACAGAATCTGTGAAAGTGTCAGGCTTGTGCAGACTCGCGGAAATTGAGTGAAATCCACATGCACATGCATGATTATCCTTTCACAATTTCTGTAAACATTTCCTTTACACATACAATACAATATGTTATAAAAAGCAGCAAATAAAGTATTTGATTTCAATCCTTTTGCCTGTTTGTTCGTTTGTGACTTTTTCCCCTCTGAGAATGGCATTTGCATTGACTTGACACACTTCAAGTTAATTGGAACTCGACTGAAACGCAAATAAATTATTAATTAGCCTGAAAGCAAGATGACAACAACAATAATAAAAGAATTTAAAAATTAAACTCGATGGCATTTTAGTGATAAATTTGCAAGGGAATCCTAAAGCACTTCCATTTGTAACCGAGCGAGGATTGAATAAATTTCGGGTGTGAAATCATTTTGAAATGGAAGAAATTCATGGTAATAAAGTCGAGATTGAATATCGTAAAATACTTGGCTACAAAACAAAAGCTACGAAATTATACGACAATATGTTTAAATAATTGCAAAGGCTGGATCTCAGCCTAAGCATCTGTTGCGTATTTTGCCAAATCGATTTAATTGTTCGAAAATGTGAAATTCAAATTTTACGATAAAAATTACGGAATCACTTTCCTTCTTGGTTATCAACTAAATATGGAGGATTTCCAACACTTAACTTAAGCCAAGTGTTAATTGATGTTATTTGTTTTTCTTTCTCATAAATCAGGCAAGCGAGAGTTTTTTGCCATAAATTTGGAGATCAAATATTGACATTTCACTAAAAGAACACTTCAACTTAAGGATGTAAGGATAACAGGTAACGTGGCTAAACACAACTCATTAAAGCTTAGGATGTAAACCACATGAAAGAGTAAATGTAATAATGGGAGCGAAACGTATTAAATCTATCGCAGAATAAGCAGAATCGGTTAGCAGTCCCATCCACGTTATATATCTCTTACAGTCGCATAAATATAGTTTAAGTTTCTTACATTCATTTACTTTCGCTAAATCCCTGAAATTGTGGATAAAAGGCGGAACACACGCGCCTATAATTTACAAAAAGCGTAGAATTTAACATTTTTGGTTAAGCATTAAATTTGGTGGGGTATCCATGATGTATTCGATTCAATAAATAATTTGCATTATTTATTATTATACCCTGCAGCACATGTGCCAAAGGGTATATTAAGTTTGGGTGGATGTTTGTAACTCCTAAAGAGCAAATGCCACACCCATCTCCGTTCAGGGTCACTTTCCGATGCGATTTAACCACGTCCGTCTTGTGCGTCCACATAAATATGTGCGCAAACTTCAGGACGGGTTTTAACGTGTAGCATATTTTGTGGAACTCAGTGGTCTAGGGTAATAAATGGGCGGTACAAGCCGACTATAACATATCCACTTGCATTAATTTGAAAAATACTTTTTACCACCAAAAACCAAAAATTTGCGAAAATAATTTCAGTTGCAATTGTTATACATCCCAGTGGAGCAGCACATGTGTGTATCCACGCGCAAAATTTCGCTATTGCGGGTAATAACATTTCAAGTGCAGGGAAGTAGCACACATTTGCCGGCCTCGTAACGCTGACGTCGCATGTGAGCTACTTGCCAACAAAGTGGCAAACTCCCACTATAATGTAATTACTTATATAGAACGAATGAAGAGCGCTTAACTCAGCTTATGAGTTTTCTTACAAACGGGAATTCGGGTGTGCCAAGTTTTTCAACTTGCTGTTATTCAAGAGATGTGAACTAAAATTGTTCGCATTTTTTACACAAACATATTGCATAAGTACACACATACATGCGAGGGTGTGCATATTTATTTTGACGGAAATTTAGCACATATTATGCTCGTTGAGGATAACTGTAAAAAAATTTAAAACTTTATTATAAAATCTCACTTGAATTGTTTTTTGGTGTTATGGGTTTTTTGTTTTTTTTATACCCACCACCATGATGTTGCATTGCGTGCACTGATATAAAATGAATAAATTAATTAAGGACTAATGAAAACTAGAGGCGCACGAATTATATGTCCTACCAATGTCAAAAATTTGCAATTCATAAAATTTTTTGACAAAATGTGGTGAAGAGTATTTAATTAACTAATTTGGACCAGATGGGACTATATAGCTCCTTCCCAAATAATGATATTTCATGAAGCGACATATACGACACAATGCCTCACATGTACCGGTACAACTTAACTAACTGTAACATAAATTGTGGAATTAAGTGGTCTAGGGTATTAAACCGGCGCCCTTGATCGACTATAACATTTTCACTTGTTTTTTATTTACGTTAAGACATGTTGAAGCAGTAAAAGTCCTTTCTTCGTTTCTTGCATTATTAAGATATTAGCGAGGGCTTCAAAAGTACCTTCAACGTGCGTAACGTTTTCACAAACTTCATGTTCAGTGTTAATGATTATCTAAAGTTGATGAAGAAACTTCATTCATGGTACGAAGTGAGCACATTATTCTAAATCAGTTAACCGTTAATGATGTTATCCTAACTTCATGATTGGAATGTTTGTTTGGATTTTTGATTATCGCACTTATGTAATCAACATTTAAGATTGAGGGGCTGTCGCCTCAACTCGAAATCCGTGTATGCATGTATGCAAGTATTTATAATATGTACAAAACGTGGATTTTACCTATCGTTAGCTCAAATAATTTTGCAAATTTGAAAAAATTCTTGAAGCAGCTTCGAACAGCTTCGCCCGCGAAAAACAAATTAATGCAAATTGTTCATAACAAAATTTTTCCATTTGTTTTTCAGAGTTGTCCGATCAATCAAAAAAAAAAATTTGAACGGATTTTTATTAATTTTAGTGCGACAAAGGGTAAATGACAAAAAATGTTGTAGTCGCTACTTACACATGGAGTTGTTAAGAGACTGTAGTGTAATGATGGACGCAAAATTGAAGTTTAATCTTCCCGTTAAGGCCTCGGTAAATAAAGCTGTATTTGTTTTAGGATTCGTTGAGAGATGATCTAAGGCAAATGAAACGGCACTAGTGAGACCAATTTTGGAACATTTTGTAGTTGTTTGGACACCCATGTCGCATTGACTTGATGGAATCTGTTCAAAGCAATTTCCTGTTTTTACTTTATGTGGATTAAGCTGGAACATCACTTGAATTTTATGGATGAGCTTAAGCGGAGAGATATTGAATACCAGATTAACCCCTACATTTAATCTGTTTTTATACCCTCCACCTTAGTGGTGAGGGTATACTAAGTTTGTTCTTCCGTTTGCAACACCCAGAAGAGGACGTCAGAGACCCTACAAAGTATATATATTCTTGATCAACGTGAAAATCTGAAATTCATCGATGTGCCAAAATTTGGCGTGGTCGGATAACAGACACGGCCACAATTCACAAAGAAACCATATTCACCATAACAGTAGACGTTTCAAGCTAATACGCAAGACATACATTATTAGAGGGCGCAATACCTACATATATATTTGCCACGCCCACTAATGTGGATGTGGAGGGTATTTGGATTTTGAAATTTCAAATAAATACTATAATATATACTCGAAAAATTTATTTACAGTTACTGGACGACTAATGAGATGACTTCACAGCAACTAACTACAATCACGTTTTGCTTATATTTATAATATAATGAAGTGGTAAATATTTGTATTTGGGTGTTTGTTGCTATTTTACCCAAGCAATGCATTTACATTAATTGTAGATTGTTTTCCGGGTGGAATGTTGCGTTCTCTGGCAGGTACATACGGTTTGTAAGTTTGTGTGTTGATTTGTAGTTCTAAAGGAAATGTCGTTTTTCCGTTGTTTTAGGTTCAACGTACTACTTACTGATAAGTGCAGCGAAATAGAGTTATAAGCGACTAGTGGTTATAGTTATATTTATATTATGGTTGATACTATGGTATCATTACACACAATTACATTTGAATTATTTGTGCCATGCCCACTTTTTTAGTCAAATAAATAAACCTTTGTCCCTGAAAATATGGGTTTTAATGTAATATTTTAACTCTACACCAGCATTGCCATTACAACGTAGTGGACGGAGTACGCCTTCAAGGATGTTTTCAGTTCTGTAGAATGAAACTAGGACCATATTTTTTTTTTACTTAATTACATTCTAGACATAAATGTACGTAGAAATGCTTGTGCATTCACTTTCAAAATAAACAATCATCTTTAAGCCATTGTGACTTTACAGGCTTTCATTGTTCGTGGACGGAAGAATCATAAGAAATGTTGCTTCATAAACAACAACCTGCGACACGTTAGCACGGTTCAGCAAATTCCATTCACCTTTAATAAAAAAATATTCCATATTGTTGTTGTTGCAGTTATGTATCGATTAAATACTGAAATACTGCATAAAAGCAGTTGTCAGGGTAACTGGCACACATTTAGTTAGAGCGTAAGGAATTCAACATAGTTGTAGGCATTCCTATGCAGGGGCGCCAGAAGTGCTTCATAAATTGTTGCATAAAGTTTCAAAAGATGAATTTCAATAAGATTCTGTTGCGTTACTATCCACCAGGTGAGTTCTAAGTTATGATGCGTTAACAATGGGAAGAATCTTACACCGATTCTCTGCTTGTGTATGCGTTAGGTATAGCTGTAAATTGTCAATTTAATAACGGTGAGGAGCGCTTGCATCATATTGATCTATTGGATTTAACCACAAAGTACTGCAATGCAACAACTGTCATTCTGCGATGACAAGAAGTATCACAGACTAAAAGTTATTCAAATATTTATTTTATAGAACTAATCCAGACCACATGGCACGTACAATACTAGCAGAAGGTTATAACAACAGAAGCCCAAGCCAATCATTGTTGACAGGTTACAACCACAATATCGACCATAACAGTATCAGTAGCAGCAGTAGTAGGAAGAGCAGCAACAGCAGCAGCAGTCTCACCCATACGAGCTGTATTGATGACACATCCCACACCACCACCCCTGAGTACAGAGTACTAAAACGTGCTATTGTCAAGTTGCAACGTAGGTTACAGGAGCCGACCAAAAAGAAATTCTATCTGCACAGATGTCTGGAGGAGCACATATTACCTTTAACGAATGTGGCCTTTGATAGAACCGGTGAGCGCTGCTTAACTGGAAGCTATGACAGAACGTGTCGGGTTATCAACACGTTTACCGGTATGGAAGAAAATGTACTCGAGGGTCACAACAATGTTGTATTTTCAGTTGGTTTCAATTTTCCCAAATGGTAAGTGTGTGTGTGTGTGTGAATGTATATATAAAAGTATAGCAGGAGAAAACGCAATATACTTCGCGCGTGCTACCTACAAGCGCAACCTGTATAACGTGTATACTCTTGATGTAGAAGTAATTGGAGAGATCTGCTCATATTATATATAAATGCTTTGAAGGCATAAATGGAATAATAATGCAATAATTTACCCAAATCTGCCTAAAGTCTAATTAATACTTTAAAGCAGCGATCCACTTCTCCATTTGGAACCAAATTTGGATGCATTTTGATTATTATACCCTCCACCTCAGTGATGAGGGTATATTAAGTTTGTTCTATCGTTTGCAACACCCAGAAGGAGGCGTCAGAGACTCTACAAAGTATATATATGTTCTTGATCAGCGTCAAAAACTGAGTCGATTTAGACATGTATGTCCGTGTGTCCGTCTGTTGATGGCACTCTCACGAGTGTAAATTTTAAGATATTGAGCTGAAATTTTGTACAGGCACTATTAGTCTTTGCACGCAGATCGCTATTTAAAATGGGCAAAATCGGTCAAGAGCCACGCCCACAATCGTCAAAAACCTATCTATCTACCACAAAAATTTAACTTTAAACTTGAAATTTGGTATGTACATCTATTAATATTAGCTTCATCGGTATGCCAAAAATGGGCGTATTCGGATTACATACACGCCCTCAATTAAAAAACCTTTATATCTGCTACAAAAGTTGACCTAGGAACTTGAAATTTGGAACGCTTATACATAGTTATCTTATTGACTGACGTGCCAAAAATGGGTATGGTCGGATAATAGATACGCCCACAATTTACAAAAAGCCATATTCAACGTAAAAGTAGATTTGCATGCTGATACTTAAGGCATACACTATTAGGCGGCGCAAGCCAAATTTATTTTTCTTACTTGTTGTAATTTTAAAACAAGTAATACTGTGTGCACGTACGTTAACCGATACGCCCATTTTCACAGGTTCCGGACGTAAAGGTTATCGTAAATTTAATATATATAGAAGGCCACCTCTAGCAAATATTCTAAATGAACCCCTAAAACATACTAACATCTAAAAGTTCACTGTAGGTGCGCGTGGTTAATTGACTTTTCTAAATATATAAATAATAATTCGTTAATATTCTGGCAAAATTTTGTTTTTGTATCTCTTATGTAAAATCCAGGGTCCATGGTCCGATTTAATCTATTTTCTATAGCAAGGTACTTGTATATATAAATAATTATTGTCTTTTCTGTACATCTAGGTATCAATTTTAGGTCTACAGATGTTATGGTTCATGAGTAACACGAACGTATTGTAACTTTCAAGTAGAATTTAAGAAGCTCAGGAGAGGCGCGGTCCCCCCAAAACAATTTCAAATATAGAACATACTATTATGAACAGATCTGACCTTTAGTAGTTTAGCCTTAGTAGTTCTCGATTAATATGAAATTTTAAAAAGTGCAGCTTTTTTTAAATTGTAGGTCAGTCAGTGGGCTGATTTTGTCGTTAATGATGCATATATGGATGAAATTTCAGCTCGATTTATCAAAGTGAGAGGGCTATGAGAGTGCCAATAAACTAAACGGCCCGCAGCTGTTTTAAGATGAGATTTAAGGCCATGGAATCGCGCAAATAAAATACTAATAATTGAGCAGCAGCTGTATTGTTTAACTGAATTTAAATTCTCCATTTTCAGTAATCGCATTGTGACGGGCTCTTTTGATGCAACGGTTAAAATTTGGAACGTCACTTCTGGTCAATGTCTTGGTACTTTGCTAGGTCATCAGGGTGAAGTGGTATCAGCAGAATTTCAACCTGCTACCCATGAAAGCATTTGCACAGCATCTTTAGATGGTACGACACGAATATTTGATGTGCAAACGGGTCAAGAGCAACATATTTTTGATGTACACAACGCCGAAGTCATAACAAGCCGCTTCAACAGACATGGGAATCTCCTATTAACCGGTTCATTTGATAAAACCGCAAATATTTGGGACATCAAATCCAAGAGGTTGTTGTAATTTTACTTATATCACAACAACAAATACAATTTTAAAATGTACCAAAGATTCATTTAAGTTTACGACAAAGGGTCTTGGCCGAATAAATCCGATCTGATTCGTGCCGTTAAATTTCTACATTCTCCATTTGCCTTACAAATCAGAGATCAGAGAGAAATTAGGCAACATTCCTTTTGAGCGACCAACACACTCTTAGCATGATTGATTTACTTTTAAAATCATGTAGTGATCAGTGATGAATAGCAATCTGTCTGTTCGACTTGCTAATATACACACAATAAAAACTAAGTAGTGTGGGGCGCTATATGCTCGGTCGGACTCAACCGTCCATAACATTTACATTTCCCCCTTAAGATGAGTACACAGAATCCCAATCACCTTCACACCTTCTGCATTTTAGTTTAATAGCTCGACTGCGTGAACACAGCGCCGAACTTAGCAGTTGCGTTTGGAATTTCGCAAGCGATTTAGTAGCCACCGCATCTTTGGATAGCACGGCTTGTGTTTGGGATTTAAGAAATCTGCATGAACCTCTACACAACATAACGGATCACACAGACGAAGTATTGGATGTAGCCTTTGATTGTGTTGGACAACGTTTGGCCACAGGCAGTAACGACGGTACGGCGCGCATATGGAATATTAGAGGATCATTAGAAATGCTGTCAATGGCAGTGGGCCATAGCGATGAAGTATCCAAGGTTTTTAGTACTAAAAACATTGGCTATTTATTTAGAATGAAATCGATAACGTAAATTATTTATAGGTATGCTTTAGCCCAGCAGGACGTTTACTACTGACAGCATCCGCAGATTGTACGGCCAGGTTATGGCTGGCAGATTGCGGTACATGTTCTCAAGTTTTGGACGGACATAAGGGAGAAGTTTTCTCGTGTGCCTTTAGCTACAGGGGAGATATCGTACTAACCGCTTCGAAAGATAACACCTGCCGCCTATGGAGATGATACGATTGGTATACCGTGGATATGTAACTTACCACGAAAACTCGGTGGACAAAATAATTTTGTTTGAAAGGTGTTGTTTTTTTAACATTTACTACAAACACGATCGTGTATATTTTTTCTTTTTACTTCAATATTTATACAAATAGGTTGATTTTTTCTTTCTTGCATGTGTTTTCCTTTTTTTTATTAGGTTGGTTGTGATTTTGTAATAGGAAAGAACTCCAATATGAAAAACGATATTCTTAAGGAGCTTAGTTCCAATTCTTCTCTTCCAGAGATGTAAAATTGAGTTGTAAGGGAGAATACTTTTTGCAACAATTTTTACAAAGTAAATTAATTGTTACTTTGAAAACTAGGATAATTTTGAAAATCCTTTCAAATTAATAAAAAAAAAAAAATAAAACATCGGCGTAACCACCATGTTTTGTTGTAGAGGATGACAAGAGAAGAAATCAAGACCCTTTGTAAAATTAAGAAACCTTCGACGAAAGAAGATACTTCTTAAACGAAAAGCAATTGAAAACAAAGAATTTCGGTTGTAACTAAAATAAAAAATGTTGTTCATGTTAAACCTAAGTACTTAAGTTGTGGATCAAGTTCGGATTTTGGTTTTTGCCTTTTTTGCATAAAAACTTATGTTTGAACTTTTGTTGGAAGTGATTCTTCCATGTGTGCATTTGATTGCGTGAATTGTGGGCGATTTTACACAAACTTTGTTGGGTGGATGATGTAGGTTTGTGGGTTTGTATGTCATCAGCCCTATTACATCTTCATATTTATCTTAATGTTGTAGATTAGGTATAAATTTAAATGTCTTATTTTTACACTTTATCAGCTAACGGATTTGTATTTGATTTTGGGAGTTGTGTTCTTTACTTCATTTCATTTAATATTGAAGACTCTAAAGCGAATGTACTGGATACACAATGGACGATTCCACTCAGTCGATCTAACACCAAGAAACCAAGCGCACCGTTTGTAAACGAACGCTTTGCTTTTAGAGGAGCTAGGCCTGTTAGTTCAGGATGCACGCACACACCGTTATTGGATTTTTATTGTATTATGATTCGAGCTGATGTTGTTGCGCAGTTGCTTGGGTAACCACGTTGCCATTTAAGTGGATACAGGATTTTTGTATTGCGTAGAAAAGGAAACAAATTGTCAACTCGACTGCGATATTTTCATCGCACAAATCGTCCCTTATTTATGATGCTTACTTTGGTAGCTGTTGTTGTTGTGGGTGGCTGCATTTTATTATTGTTATTTTTGCTGACACGAATGTTAGGAAAAATACGTAAATAAAAATTTGCACTTTTCTTTTTCTTATCTATTCATACATTCATGTATGTTTTAAGTTGGTTGTGGGTGTGTGTGGGTGTGTGTGTGTGTGTAAATGTGTATGTGAATTGCGCTGAAAACCAACAGATTTCAATGCGTTGTGCTCTGAAATGAGACGAAAAAGAGAACAGAGAAAAAGAAGACAAACACACAAATACAATCATAGATTCATACATACATATACATATGTAGATAGGTAGAGTTTAACAAGGAATGGTTTATAAAAAACAAGTAATAAAGCTTTTAACATGAATTTGGAAGTTTAATGCAATCGTGTAAAGTAAATTTTTTTGCACAATTATGGAGTTTTCAGGATATTTGGGTTTAAGAGTTTTTGCACTAAAAAAGAAAGTTTCGTATGTACTACAACCGATAAAATAGCAATCAACAACAAACGAACAAACAAAAATTTCATTTAAAACTCTACGCTCCAAACGTTTCCCATAAAAAATACAAACTGAAATACATCGACTGTTAAGTGATTGTTTTATCAAAAATGAAAATATTTCAAATTTCAAGGAAAAGCTCTCTTCTGTAGGCACAAAATTATTTCCCACGAGAACCATTCGACGTTCGGGCAAAAGGAATTAAAAAGCCAAAGAAGAAAATATTGACAATAAGCAACTTCGTGTTAATTTAATTTATGATGATTTCTCAATGTAGAGCAAATATTATAAAAAAATTTGTTCGCTTATAATAATGTATGTTTATGTTTTAATAAAGATCAAAATAAAATGATATTGATGATAATATAATTAAACGAAAGCTAAAATGAAACACAAACACCAGACAATGGTACAAAGCAGGAAGGGAAGATGCGTTGGGTATTTCAAGGGACTTAGCTCACGGGAGTTACATCAACACATTCACATCCTCATACGCACAGTGGCGGCTTAATAGAAGAATTATTGGATTGTATTGGATTGGATTTAGATTGTAGCGTAATAATTATGAAACTATAAAGAAATTATATATTATACATAAGTTTGTTACTTTTAATTTTAAGCAAAAGGAAAGAAACAAGATAAGAGGACTTAAATATTATAGAATAAATTGCGTACTTCACATTTTTCTTCGGGAAACAATTCCTTAAACGTTTGCTCTATAACTTGATATCTGAAAAAAGAAAACATGGAATGTTATTAAAATTTTTATATGAATTTTGTTTACAAAGAACATAAAAAACGTACTTAGCGTATAAACCGCCGCCCGGCGGAAGACCTTCAATGTAGCGGTCTTGTAACGCTTGCAACAATTCATAATAATCTGTGATTTTGTTACACTCCACTTCTTCTGCAATTGAAGATATATCAATAAAAAATATTTTTTTGGCAAAAACCGTAAGCAAAGCTTAACTAAAGTAATTACACGAAAATGTCACAAGTTTTATAGAAATGAATGACTTTTTAGTTATAATATGTGTACACAAAAAAGAAAAAAGAAAAGGGTTTATTCTACGCTTGATTTATAAACTATTTAGCAACAAGTTCGAAGGCTAAATTTGGTTTAGGCCAAATCTTAGATACCCACCTCATGTGGATTAGTTTTTTAGACAATACAATAAGTTACAAAAATTTGATAGAAATATCAAATATTGCCGGTACAGGTCACTGTTTAAACCAATTTCGTTATTTTTTTATCAAACGTATGAGCCTTTCGGAACACATAGTGAAACCAAAGTCTTAGTTTAGTGCAAAGAATTCTTCCGCTACTCAATCTTTCATTCTCCTTTTTAGTACCGATACTTAAGACTACTCCCTATACGGTTCAAACTAAGCAAATGTCAAAACTTTTTATCAAACAAATTTCCTTCTCCCGAAATATTTCCACTTATTTTGGATACAATATGTGATGATACAATCGAAACGCCCATGGCGCAGTGTCGGTATATCTTAAAAACTGCATGGATTGACATATTTAAATCGATGCATAAACTGATTCGATGCCAATTGGCAACACAAAGGCCAGTAGTGTAGGTCGCACCAGTTTCTTATCATATATAGTGTGTGGTGTGTGCTTGTATGTTGATGAATGTAAAAGAAAAAAAAAAAAAAAACAATACACAAAACGCATAGATAAAAATAAAAAAGGTAGCGAAAAAGTTTTTATGAATAACAAGAAAAAAACGTACCTTATGCTCACTTTTCACTGAAACTCTCACGCCCAACATTGTTTTTTCTTTTTTTTTTTTTTGTTTGTAATTTGAAATAAGAAATTGTTGGAAATTGTTTTATTCGAAATGGATGTCTTCACACTTTGAATGCCTTGAGAGTCAAGAACACAATGAAAGAAGTCATATTAAAATGATGAGACAAACAATAAGTAGCGTTACGAAATGATTGCTTTTTATTTGATTTTAATTTTAATCTTAATTGTAAGTTTACTATTTTGCTAATGCTGTCCTTAATTCTTGTTCTTCCTTTTTTACAACAACTCAATTGTGTGAGTATATATTCGGTGTAGAAAGAGAAAGAGAGACGTGTACGATGAGATCAAATGTGAGCCATCATCATTCATTATTGTATTGCATTTACTTTTATTACGAACTAATAGGAAAGGAAAAAACAAGGGAGATTTCTTCCATTTCATATATCAATTGTAACAACACAAGGTGAGCATAAGGTTTGTCGGGTCTTACATACTAAAAAATTTGTTCTATACTTAAATTTACTGTAAATTTGTTTTAACTATATCGCGCTTTAACATTTTAATACATTTTGTACAGTGGTAGTAGTATTATAGTATTGCTGTAATTATGATATTTCGTCCCTTTACACATTTTCGATGAATGCATAATGTGGACAAGCAAATAATTTAAAAAAAAGTTGTATTTACATTATAAATATGTTTGATTGACATAAAATTTTTTCGAGTTGTCCAAACGACATTCTTATTACCATTCAACAAAAACATTAGAAATGGCACTGATTGGATTAACATTAAACTAAACCATAATTTTAACCCCTAAAAGCGGAGTTGGTATAAAGTTCTACAATAAAAGTTCAGTTCAGGTTTCAAAGTAAACGGTGCCGACCGCGTCATAATGGGGTGTTCATTACCTTTTTGGCAGTATCCCTCTCCAGTGTAGAGCAAAACAACTAAAAAGGTCCACTAAACGTATACATTTTTGATCAACATCAAATTTTATACAGACGTTCGTGGTCCGGATCGTTGGTAAGACCAAAACAAAGTATTAAACCGATCAAAGTAATTTAGAACCAATTGCCTTATGAGTCGAGTTTCGATATTCGTCGATATTCGATTTTTGCATATGCTCTCAAAGCAAATTTGACTAAACATTAAACGTAAATGAATTCATTTTAGTACCATTTACTGACTAGTTTAACAGAATGATTGTTCTCAAGAAAACAAGCGCGAATGCAATGTTCGGCTAAAAGAGGCCAAACGTTCCAAATGCTTTCCACCTTGAAACAATTGTTATTAAGTACCTCATCATGTATCCCAATTTAAGTTTTGTTTAATTTTGCTTTCCAGTGTCAGGAGATGGAGTTTTTGTCAAGCTAAACGTACGGAAATATTTTAATTGGTTCAGGACTGCTACACCACAATCGGTGCAAATTTACATACAAAAAATTATATCAAGTCACCCAAAATTGCTCTTTCGCTACAAATGATTTTTACCATAGTTGGTCTAACATTTGGTCGTGATGGCCGGAATATTTTTGCGGCTCTTCTCTTAATGTTCCATAAATTGAACTCAAGGTGGTTGGCATATATAAACGAAACGTAATCCTAGAGCTGTACCAATCTTAAAGCTAATAATTTCCGATTGTCTTTGGCAGTTTGAGTATTAGTTTGAATGAAGTCAAAGAGAACAAGTCCATTAATATTGTAATACTGCTAAGTTTTAAAGGATTTCAATGAGAATTCCTTTCATTCTCACGGTAGTTACATTAATTCCTCGGCAAACATATCGAATTAACTAATATAACTAACCAAACATTCCACGAAAGGAAGGAAAAAGCCATTAAAAAAAAATAAAAAAATTAAAAAAATAGAAAATAAATTAGAAACAAAAGAATATCCGATTTAAACAACCTCTTGTGAAATTTTGAATTTGTTTCTCCAACCGTTCGTCGGCTTGAATCGCCTCCTCACTTGGTTTAGGTGCTCCAGGGAAGGCAATTATTATAATGCTCATATTGTCACGACTGCCCTGAAATAGAAAAAAACAAAAAAAAAACAAAAAAGAGTAGTTGGGCGATTTCATTCTATTATTCACGCTTCCGCGCATTCAATACTTACTTTGTGTAAGCAAGTGTCAATAACCTGATTTGCTATGGTCACCAAATTATGAGTAATTTTCAGCCTCGAGTGGATAAAACTGCAAACGTCCGCATTGCTCATAACGTCCCAAATGCCGTCGCAGGCTAAAACTAGAAACTCGTCGGTGTCTTGACGACTTTGACAGAATATCTCTGGTTCGGGCGACACCAATTGTTCGCATTGGCCCTTTTCTTTTACATTCTTAAAGTCATAATCACCTAGAGCACGCGACACAGCCAACGTACCATTCACTCGCTTGATCATTACGCTTCCACCGGCGTTATGAATACGTTCCTTTTCCACCGGCAAGATGGGTTTGTGGTCTTCTGTAGCAAATACGGGCACTCCTTGACGACACAAAACGGCCCTTGAATCACCGCAATTCGCTATGTACACTTGTGTGGGAGAGATGAACGCACAAACAGCTGTGGTGCCGCCACATTTTTCCTCATTTTGATTGAGTTCGGGCAATTTGCGCATCACTTCATCGATGTGCAGGAAACCGGTACGTATGCCCTTAACGTGATCGCCACTTTTAAATTCGTCCGTAGTAATAATGCTATCCAACAGATGCTTGGCACAATGTTCAGATACCTTGCAGCCGGCATGGCCATCAAACACAGCAAAAAAGCTCCATTCGTCCAGTCCATTACCCAACCCGGCTCTGGCATAGTATGCGTCTTCCATTTCACAGCGCCATCCTTGCATGGAACTAACTCCAAACAACAATTTATTGCCTTCACCATAATCAGTGTGTTTATTAGTTTTCGGTTTATCGAGAAATCCGCCCATCTTGTTTGAACATGCTGTGCGTCCACAAATGAAATCCGATACAAATAATGTACGTATGTGTAGACTCTGTTGTAATATTTATGAAGTTTGTTGTGTTGTGTTCTTTTTATTTATAACAATTTGAAATCCAACTAAGAGGTAGAGAGGTAGGAGATCGATTGAGAGATTTCTTTACACTAAAATCACTTGATTATCTAGAACGAAATAAAATTATAATTTCAGTTGCAAATATTACGAACATACATATGCTTGTACACACAAAAAAACAAATTGAGGCAGCAAAAAAAACATGACAAATGCATTAATAACAATTTAAAACATCCAAGTTTGGCTTAGGCCGGGTCTTATATACTCTCCGCATCTACATGCAAACAGTGGGTGTGGCATATCAACCGAATGGCGAATTTTTCACTGAATAAGGTCTGTTATCAGACCACGCCTACTTTGGCACATCTATGACCTAAATTTCAACATCATTGCTTAGTTCGATAAATAGATTTTTGCCGATTGTGGGCGATGGTCTTGATGGATTTTGCCTGCAGAAATTACGCGTTTGTACAAAATTGCAGCTCAATATATGAAAATTTGCGGCCGTGAGAGTGCCAGCAAAAGACAAGCACGCTGACATTCCTACGCCGACTTAAACTTTGATGCTGATACTTTGAAAGTGGTGCAGGTCTACTTAATTTCTCCATTTTATTTGTCATATTTCTGCGTGATCTTTAAATTTTCGATATTTTTAGAAAAACTGGACCTAAGTTACTTTCAAGCACACCATTAGCCTGATTTCTTTACGGTAATAACGCAATGTGAAAACGAGTACCTTCAATACATATATTCTGGATGTCCACTAACTGTATTAAGATTGTCAGCTATGAAGATTCGTTTGGGGTTTACAAACGTATCATTCTAACCGGAATGTTGTGATTCCCGCCTTCTAGGGATAGAATATTGAATTGACAAAAATTGTTTTACTCCTATATATACGTTATAAACAAAGTTATACTAGTCAGGGTCTGCACTGCTTAATCTCTGACTACCATAAATGGACCAGTTGTTTATTAAAACTCAAATCTTGGATACGCTTCATCTTTTCATACCCTTCACAGTATATCGAGGTTGGAAATTTATCAGGTGGACCCCACAGAGCCTATTTATCAACATCTAAATAGTAATCTTATTGGATTGAATTTTGCTACAGACACTCGTAGTTCATGCAAGCGGTTTCCTATTCATAATAGAAAAAATCGGTTAAGACACAATTGACCAAATCTTCTTGCAATCACATAAATTGAAATTCGCTGCCGATGTGTTGAAGATGCTCCTCTGTAATGCAGATTTCGTAATCTTTGAGGTAGAACGCAACACATTCTTTGAAAGTTCAAAGAAGTTCAATGAAAGCGTAATTGTGTAAACATCACTTCCAAAGGTGTAGCGTAGCCAAATTTAGCCTCTTTACTAATTTACATTAACGCAAAACTTTTTATTGGCAGTGATGCTTTCAGATTGTGATTGATATTGACGCCTCACATAACATATCTGAACATTTTCAGCTTTCTTGTAGTTTATAAATAAGCAAAGTCACTCTCAAGTTCTTTTTTTAATTTTTTCGTAACATCGCGGCGTGTGTTTAGACGGTCTATGTACTGACTACCATTGCTTATGCCAACTTTGACAAGTCCATCTTGATTTTTGTCAATTTTGCTAAACTTGACAAGTAATGTAATGTTGATCAGGAATTCTAGCAGTTGGGAAGGTTTTGTAAAATTGATTAATACCAACATCTGGGTCCTAGGACCCAAACTGGTAAAAATTGTCTCCGTGAATCAAACATTAAAATAAATGGCGATAATCATACATAAACATATAGTCAGGGAGCATTAACACCCCTCCAAATTTAAAACAAATAAATTCCAACTTATGAATTATTCATAATTTTTGATTGGCCCGCTTTTCGCAAGTACTTGCACACACACACATTTTAAATTTAATATAAATATTTTACGTTGCTCTTCTTATGAAATGTTTGAAAAATATTTACAATCAGTTCCAACCAATAAACCAGCTATTGGCAGGATTATATCATACCATATTCTTTTGTTTGGTACAATTAATCAACTGTTATACCTTTCGGTGGCTTTTGCTTCACTTAAATTTTACTTTTAGACGTATTTGTTTCGAAATATGTGGATTAAAGATATATTTTTCGTAGAAAACTATAAAAAAAATTATTTGTACACAAAAATATTAAGCTTATTTACGCTTCGCGAGAATTTTTCGATTACGTTTTAGATTTTCTTGCACAAAATAAAAACACAGTATAATAAAAATGACATCTTCCCCAGTGCAACAGCATTGCCATAGTAAAAAAACACAAATGCCGTTTTTACGATATATCACGAAATGAGTATAGCATCGATGTAGCAAACGACTACGAAACGGCGTCGAGAAAATTTGCTAATTATTTGACAATACTTTTAAAATATTCGTTTCCATACTGAACGGTGCGTTGGCTGTGTTTTCAACTGTGCGGACGAGGCAATTATCCATCTGAATGGACATATACGAAACTTGTAACATTTTCTAACAAAGCGATTCGCAAAAATCACTTCAATGTCCACATTGATGCAAGATTCTATAATTAGAATGGCAATATGACAACATCAGTAGCCAATGAAAGGCCTGTTTTTGCACGCTACACTATACCGGTGTATGTATAATTCGTTTGGTACAACCACAAATGCAGATTAACGCACAATTAACAAAAAATTCTTTACTCACAGAAAACTAAATATATTTCCGTTTTCTTAATTCTTTAATTTCATCACAATATTTTCTTTTTGCAATCAGGTCAGAACTGTAATTTTATAGTTATTTACCGAAACTTGGGCGACTTTTCACTTCTCTTCATTTACGCAAAGCCTTTTTTCCTTGGTTAGTAAAGCTGTACATTACTAAACACAGATTTTATCACAAACTTGTATCAAAACGCATAAAAAACAACACTTGAAATCATATATTTGTTCGAAATACGTTTTCCATTAAAATCTAATATTTTAAATGATCGAATACATAAAATTACTGCTTTTCTAAAAGTAGGAAAAATGAATATGCGCGAGAACAGAGTTGTACGCTAAAATCGAGATGTAAAGTGATAGAAAATGGGAAAGAAGAATAACTGTCGCTACAAACAAAGTAAATGTTGCCATCTTGAGAAGAGAGACATTTTGACATGTTTACTAGTCCAGTTATTCACCTTTTTACGCTTTCATTTTCTTAAAACAGAAAGTTCTATTCAAATTTGACTACAATTCCCCTCGCAAGGTGGCGTTCATTTTTTTCTGCCCGTTTCCTAAACTACCTTAGGTAAACAAAAACTTTGTGAGATGCACACATTTATGCAGTGCTGGTGAAAAGTGTTTTATTTGTAAAGTTAAAACGAAGTTATCAATAATAATTTAAAGGTTTCTGGAGATAGGATGTAAGAGAGAAAACAAATAAAAGGGTTACATAAGGCGTATGCCTAATCTAGGATACTCACCATCATTAACCTCTTACCACTATGTAACCACTCCAAATAAGAAAATTTGATAATCGTGCCATTTTGGGCATTTTTGTGTCTTTTTTAAAAATATATTCAAAAGCACAAAATTTCACAGTTGAACAGTTCTTCACAAGTTTATGAAAAATCTTTTAAGAACGCAAGTAAAGGGTAATCGCTGTGACGAAATGGTTTCGTAGGAGGCACGCCCGTTAAAATGGACATATTCAACAACTATAATATAACACGTAACCATATGAACCCACTTTTGTTGGGAATGTTAAAAATAATAAAACTCGATGGTATGTCTTTCTTAATATTTGGGAAAGTGAGATAGTGATGTTCTGTTCTTTAAAGTCTTTTTATAATTTCACAGCACATGACTCGCGCATATGAGTGCATGGTATCCAAGACTCCTCGTAAGCTTATTACCGGATTATAGTTGTTTTGTGTTTTCGATGGGATGGATATTTCAGGCCATTTAATATCAATACTATTTAATTTACAGTTACTTTTTATGTGACATACTGTGCTTCCGTTATCAGTAGGCAGAGACATTAACGCCTACTCCACACAGCCGGTATTTCATAATAAAACAAATAGTAGGTGGTAACGAAGTTCTGTTGGGATTATGCTATTCTCCAATGCCACACAAACTTTGTATGCGACTGGATAATTATGACCGTAAGATTAGATAAGTGTGCACGTTGTCTTGTCTTTTACGATTGGAATAATTGTGCATTAAATTTGTCCCATCGAGATAACAATCTGTTGAAAATTTAAGAATTTTCCTTAAACCTCAAACACACACACACACACACACACACACACCATATACGATATTGTTCACATGCGATCTCATGTAAAACATGCTTTATGTCCAAATCAAGATAACCAGCGGACACTTGTGTGTTTCAAAATTATAAAGGTAAAAAAAAAGAACGTTTACACAATTCCTTACCAATCAGCTCTATGTGACACATGCGCACACACACACAAACCATTGATTCCGACTGGACATTTTATGAGCTATGAACAACTTAATTATAAGGTTTAATAGTCTTTTTGCTTTTTACTTTTCTGCCTTTCTTCTCTTTTTAAACGAGTTCCAATTGTTTGTCCTCTTTCAGTTGCATTTGCCGCAGATTGCGAAAGGTCACCTTGTCTCTCATAAATCAATTATTACAACTGCGTAAACACACACATGCATACGTGTACAAAACAAGCGAACGGTAATGTTCATGCTGGATTAAAGAGAATTACTTTATATACACCGAGTGTACGTGTGCGTATGGGTATGCGCGCTTTATATAATTTCCCATAAATTTCCTATAATGTAAATAGTGTGTGGAAGTGTGTGTGATGTGTGTGTAGTATTGAATTGTATGAGAGACGTCAAGTGTACACCTTCCTTACTGCACTCGTATTCCTTTCATTAGCAACCATTCAATAATCGCTTAATAAAATCATTGATTTTTTACGTTGCTTGCGCACCATATATGGGTAACATTGTTAACAAATTTATATTTTATATTATTCAACATTTTCATTCCTTTTTTAATTCTTTGGAATCACATTGATGACCGTTTCTTTTGTCAGGTGAACAAGGTAAACAAAGCAAACTCGAATGAATGAATTTTTGTACCATTCATAGGTTTCTGCTCTAGAAAAACGATCAATCTGGTTATATTCCTTCCTTCTAAATGTCTTAGGCATTTCCGAATTGTTCTTAAAGAGAAGGAAGGAAGAGACACCATCATCACATATTTTAATTGCCTCAAATTTGCCAATTTTTGAGTCCCTTCTGACTTCATTGGAAACGAGTACGAACAACTGGTGGGTTTAATAGTATACAAAGAGCTTCCTTGAACTATGGAGCCCCAAATTTTTTTCCGTTTAGCACCCCTAGGTATCTGTAACGGTTACAATAACTTTTAATGTCATTTATTTATATTTATTCGCTTGTACACCCAACGTTCGTATGACAATTCAATTCCAATGGGATATGATTTTGTCTATGGTTTTATTCACAATGTTATTCACATTGTTGGTAAATTCGAAGGTTTTATCGACAATTTTATTCGCAACATTTTCTACTTTATCTGCTACTCCCTTCATCATGTTAGCCCCAATATTTCCACCAACATCCAATTCAAGTTCACCCAACTTGACACGTACATTACTAGCAGCATTTGCCCCAGCCGCAACATTGTCTAAATCGTTACTAGGAGCGGCATCAGTTATATCTACAATTATATGAAAGACATGAAAATTGCATTAAATCAATATATATACACATGTAACAACACTACCTATAACATGAAAAATATAAATAAGTGAAATAATAGTGACTGTGATCCAGAGGTGATTGGATGCATGTTTTAGAATGTCCTGGTTTCGCTTCATAATTCACAATATTCGTTGGTCCAAGTTATTTTCAGTTTATACCTAGTTGGCGTGCAATATGAATGACACGTTAGTTCTGAAATTAATTAAATGATGTTCGATACGAGTAGGTGTGCATTTTTTTATAATCATCATCGTATCAATTATTTTATGAAAGCTTTTGTAACAGGCGTGACACAAGATTTATTATAAATGTGTATGTTCTTTATCTGCATTGAATTTTAAGTTCATATAGGAACTCTGTTGTTCTGTACGTTTCTGAAGAATTTTTACCGGTCGCAAAACTTTTGATAATGACCTGAAGCTTGGTAATTAATAATTTTTAAAGCAATTTTAAGTAGTCACAAACAAGTTCCCCTCGGAGTTCCCGTCTCGTTTTGTACCAAAGTACCCGACATGAGTACCTATCTTATAAAGCTTAGGTTTTAGATTTGAAGGCGTTCGCGTTTGTTTCATAAACATGGAATTTATTGGTCAACTTTACGTGATTTAAATCTTTATTTGAAAATTCACCCAATATTGAAATACTATACTCTACTCTGGAGACTGCCCCTTCGTTTACAACAGTAAAATGTTGGGTGGGAGAGTTTAAATGAGGACGTACGAGCTACCAAGACGAACAAGGTTGATCAGAAATGGTGAAGAAAACCTACACAATGGCTTTTAATGATTGTCGATTGAAAGGGCACGAACTAGTAGTCTTGAGAAAATTATGCGCGAGATGGGGGTGTTTCGCAGCATAAAGCATGAAACAGTTCGCATACGAAGCGAAGGAACAGTAAGTAAACTGTTTTAAGTCTATACCTGCCGTGGAGGCCTAAATAGACTTTATTTAGAGTTATTTAACGTCCCCAGCGCCCCCGAAGGAGGTTCCAACTTTAGAACTTACTTTTCGACCGTTCACCACCAGCTATATGACCACAGCCCCCGCAATGCTCCCACAAGGGGGACTACCCAAGAGTACGTACTGGCAAGAACCATGGTTCTTGGGGCTCCAGTACCCCGCGGTACCAGACTTAGTCTCTGGTTGGAGTGGCGATCATTAGTTCTTCCAACTTCGGCCAGCCTATTGCCCATGACTTGGTAGCCCATTTATGTTATGTTAACTAAAATATAGTTAGCAATCCTGGATCTTGTCCAGGGATCTTATATATTATGGATTTTAGCTTAATACTGTTGCCCCGCGATCTTTGGACGAAGACACCTATACCGGTGCTCCGTTTCAGGGCGGGGCCCAAGCGAAGGAACAGTCAGTGGTTAGTAACTATGTTGAGGAACTTGACTGGTCTTGACTTATAACCTATAAAGATGATAACGTAGTTATTGAAAACTGCTGCGAAAAGTGCGTCCAGCCAAAAGGAGATCATGTCGAGAAGTATTTTTTTACATTTTCTTTCCTAGATCGTAGTACCCGCGTATAGACTCTTACCCTTACTTTGGTGTGGTGGGTATAAAAATACCATAAAATGCCGCGCCTATTTTTAGTAGGCACGTGAGGTATGTGTATAGAGGTGCATTGTTCCTTAGGGAGGTACGTGTGTCCAACTCGTTTACTTGATTATTTATAACAATTAAGTGTAGCATTAATAATTGTAAAAGGCGTAAATAAAACTAATTAATATGCTTTTGAAACAACCATGAGCCAAAGGTGAGCTCGTATAGAATATAAACTGAAAGAGATAAAAATCTGCTGATAATACGTTTGCAGTCATGCGGGCGCGAAAGGCGGAAATATTACAACAGCATTATAAACAATTGGTCATCGTTGCCCTACTTTTGATTGCTTACGCTCATACAAAAGGTAAGGTCGTATTTGCGTTGTTCGTCATAATAAATAACCTCACTAATAATATTTCATGTCCTCAAAATTATAGAAACGAGCACAGATGCTCCAACAGAAACTCCAACTTTTTGGCAAAACAGAAAAATTGCAAGCCGTCATTATGGGGGTAAAATAACGGACAAATATGGTTCACTCGAAGGACATATTGGTGGTAAAGTTTGGAGAGACTCGAGTCGCACTTTAACTAAAATTTAAACATTGTGCTGACGTAGGAACCCGATTGTTTAGAAAATTCATACCGATATAAAATGTGAATATTTTTCAATTGCATAATAACATGTGGTTCAAGTATACATAGTTTTTAAGCTGACCAATGAAGGAGCCGTACCCATATGTTGGTTTAGTTTCCGCCTCTCTTTTGGTGTTATTTCTGCTACTTCATGGTTCTAGAAATACACACCAACAGAGTTACCAAAAATGTTATTGCCTTAAATAGGACAACGTACCTGAATCTGTGAAATTGAGGCGTGCAGCATCGGTGACCGCTTAAGCGAAAAATGAATATACGACTGTCCCTAAGTTGATCTTACTTAACACGCATAAGTGCATACAAATGCTGTAAGTAATGCTTTACGAATGCAATCACTAGTTAGCAGTGCTAGCTTGAGGCAAGTATCTTTCCCTTTCCTATTGAGTTCGTTGAATATTATTGTAAAATGAAACCACTAAACAAAACACTGCATAACCACTACCTTTTCATTTATTCATATTTATAACGTGAACGCAAGGGGGTGCCTCATAAAAAAGCACCTTTAGTTGCGCGCGCGCGCGCGCGAGATATTCAGATACTAAACATTTCATCTCTGCCGCCACATTCCGTTTTCTTTAAATTGAATCGTTTACAAATTTTGTTACTCGTCGAACATACAAAGGATTTGCAAGAACAACAACAATATTTTTTTGCTACGATTATAGTTATGTTAAAAGTTGTTGTAGACATATAATATTTTTGTTATTAAATAGAAACAAAAGAAATAAACTTGTAAGCAAATGTACTTGTTGCTGGCGAGTGGATACCATAGACAGAGATTAGGAAAAGTTTAAGCATAAGTAATACGCACTCCTACGTACGGGCATAGGTACATGATGCCAAGCGGTCAACTCTTTGCAATGTTATCTGTTAACTCCAGTGGTGGAGAGTGGAGGATCAATAAAGTTTCTTACTCCGTTGGCAACCCCAAAGAATATATATTTACACGCTTCATGCGGATAGGAAGTAATAACAGCAATAAATATATAAATGGAAGGAACCGATCGAGTGCCAAATGTTGTGCAATTGTGTATAAGCGTGCCCTCACCAACAAGTTGTTCATCATTTTTTTTTATTTGTGTTAAAATCCGAGAATAGTCACGTAAGTGTCGAGTGCTTCTATTGTCCTTAAGCGACTAGTGTCTCTAACCTTCAATCGTTTCAACATAAAAGCTCTTGGCTGACTAAATAGATCGCACCACGAAATATTGCTTATCAAGAATCCCAAGCCTAACCAGCCTGTGAATGGATAATCCAGAAAGTGCAAATTTATAGATCGTCCCAATATTTACTTGGAGTTATTTTTGTATGGTATGATAAATCTCTTTTAATAAAGTCATTACCATCGTGCCGTACAAGTTTTAAGCTGAATCTAAAAAAAAATCATGTTACATGTAGTGTGTGTGGGTTTGTTGTATAAGAAACAACTTCAAATCAATGCCTGTGTAAGTAAGGATGATCGGATTGTTCATCAAACCATTGAATCTCTTACCTTGTCGTAATATGAACAATTTATCATTATTCCAATATACGAAGACATGCGCACAAGAGCGTTTAATAAAATATTTATGTACATATCCAAGAACCATATCGCATTTTATGGAAGCACACGTGAGCGCTTGATTTGAACTCGATTTTGTGTTGTATTGAGGTTGTCCTCCACAGAGATTTGAAAACGGAAAGTGCGACTAAACTCTTTCGTAATCAATGATGTTAATCCAGTGAATTAATTCAAATTCAAATCGGATGCATTTTAATCTGTAATACTTACTTATTATAAGAAAAGGTTTCTCCTTCCTCCGTTTAACAAAAATTAACCACAGTAGCCAAAGACAATTATCTTGCAGATGCGACGTAATCTAAAACTTGTTTTATTTTAAAACGAACACTCGTTCATTACTAACTGAGTACGAAGCATCGACTGGTACATTGTGTGAGATAATAAAAATACCTCCAAATCATTATCATTTTAAAATTAAATTTTTAACTATGGTAATTAATGGATGGAAGCGAGTATGGGCGTGGTATTTTATTCAACTTTTAAGTGAGATGCTGAAAATGTCCATTCCATATATTCTGGTGTGCGTAAGCATAATAAACGGGGAGGCGGATGACAGGGTGTAATAAAACCCCTGGAGATCATATTGTTTATCTTGCAAATGAATTCGTTATCTGAATTTTTGCCACAAGATGTTATCCACAGACAGTTATATAGAGAATATATAAATTTACATTGTGGGTATCTGATGTTTCGTTCTGGCAAAACGATTTGACAAAGTCAGCAAACCTCCGATCTTAACAGGGTAAATATTTTTTGTATAGTAGATTAGAAAGAAAGTCAAAGGACTTTTCGAAAAAATGAAAAGCAGAAGGAATGATTCAGGGGTTATTATCAGTCTTCTCATTAATTTTAGGATGTACATAAATTAGGTTTTATTTAAAGTAAATAAATCGTTTTCAATTATGAAAAATCCTCATGGTTACAATAATATGAGTTAACTTCCCTAAAAATAGGCACTCGAAAAGGGTTTTTCTTCGTCATATTTGTACGCCCCTGCATTGAAACTGTGTCACAAACTGCATCTTTAGCAAATTTCATTTACTTTGATTACAAAGCGTATGCTTCCTCGTATTATATTCTGGACAGGTGGCTTTCAATGATCGTATATGACTATCACTAATTTAATGATTCAAATAAAACAGTGCATTGGTAAAGGAAACTTTTAAGCGCAAGAACGCTAAACATACACGAAAGGTTGTGCGTTCAAATGTATTTCAGACAAATTCATTCAATCTAAAGGTAGGATTCCCGCAAATCGTCGTCTTGCACATTAACTTAACTAGGGTATAGTAATTTCAATAATTTTTGGCAAAATATTGCTTCGCTCTCGAAATCAATTTTATACGAAAATACATTTCATAATATTTAATGTTAACAATCAACAAATGATGCATATCAGCGGGTGTAGAACCCAAGACGGACGCGCACTGTCCAAAACTGATACACAGAGAGCGACAACAGACAACAATGAATGAACAAAAGGGTGAAGTCATGCCGTGAAAGGAACGCAGAAGAAAGGAGTTTGCCGCTACATAATATTGGATATTGATTTGGCACAGTGTCTTCTTTCACCCAGAACACACACAATTTTCAAATTAATTTATATATTCTTTGGTTTTCATTTTATACTCCTTTTAATCAAGAGAGAGGATATCAAAAAACTCGACATATTTTTGACCAGATTCATTTAAAGCATTATTACGGTTACGGGACATGCATGGGGAATGCTGGGACTGGTTAAGTTATTAACTGAATTTCTTTGCATCATATTGACTACTTTGGTTGCTTTGGGTCCCACCGTGCGTTGGGTTATCAAATTGAATTAAAATAAATGACAGAACATTATTATAACGATTATTATAATGAAATACACGTTATGTAGTTTCGTTCAGCGCACAATGCTACACACAACACCAATTCGCATAACGAACAACGTAATCGTTCAAGGAATCGTTATAATTGTATGGATATAAAACAAAACAAAATGAGACACAAAAGTGTAGATGGAGAGCCGTTGCCTGAAAGCCTCAAACTGTCCGAAACGCGCTGTCTCCCAATGCCAACAACATAACATGCGTAACTTTGAAGATTTATGTACATTTGTGAGCATTTGAATTTTAAGGCACACACACACCCATCCACACGTACACGATATTATTTGATATTCTTATTATGAAGTTGTATCCAGCTTGCGAGCTACTCTCTACAGAGAAAACATTGAATCGAATTATTTGAAAGTTTTGCCAAAGATTTCTATCAACCAGGTTTTACGCATTTTGGCGGCTTTTTCTCTTTTGCTTTTCTCTGGTGTCCATTCCGTATGCATGCTTGGAAAGTTCAGTTTGGTTAGTGTGTGCTTTGGCAACAACAAATTCAACAAATCATTAGCAAGATCAGCAAGATCAACATCAATGATATATTTCAAAACTACAGAGATTTATTAAGATATTGTAATGTCGATGAGTCTTTTTTCCTCTCTCTCACCTGCTCACTCTAACATATTGCATAAGTACCAGTGCCAGTACGTTCATGTGGCACATAAAGTTTGACAATTTCTCCAAATTTGGCTTAGGCCTGGGCCGTGAGGGTGGCAGATGATAATACTCCCTCTCAAAAGTTCATATATTACCCGTTAGTTTGCAAGTAGAATATTCGAGTAGAAGGGTCCCTTTAAACGCTCCTGAACGTGAGGACTAAATTTTAACTTCACAGCTCAATTTTTGTCACAGACAATTAAATAGAAAGACTTCAGTTGATTGTAGGCGTAGCTTGGCCGATTTTGCCCAGTTTGAATAAAAACTTACCTGCACAAACTTAACAATGGCTCGAAATTTCAGCTCAATGTCTCAACATTTACGTGTTTGATTCTGTCTAAGAATATAAATACTTGGTGGAGTGTCTGACGTGAACTTCTGAGTGTTGCACAGGGGTTGACAAACTTATAACAAAAAACGCACAACAAGGAAAAGGAGAGCAGAAGAGTTCGACTTAACAATTAATATGCGATCAATTTTGGATGTCTTTTAAAAATTCCGCCATTAGTCAAACAGTAGATGAAGGCTCTTGGAAAAGATTTTAATCAATCACACTCTAAATGCATGTAAGGACAAAGCAATGATTCTCAGTGGAAAAATATACGACTCTAGATACAGTTAAAAAAATTTGAATTAATTTACAAAATCGTAATTTTTCAGACATGCGAAAATATTTATATTCTTGATGACCATCAAAATGTGAGTCTTACTGAGTCTTTGTAGCACATCCGCTTTGTTGCATGTTACGTTTTCCTATTTAGTTTATTCATCTATATGTTGATAATGGATGGAACCGAATAATAGCCACGTGCATGATTCCAATGTGAATGTCATCCAAAATTATCATATTTAGTTGTTGTAGTCACCTCCCTGATGTTAGGATTATACATATATCACTTCGTCAAAAGCTGTGCAGCACTCTCAAGGCTTTGAATCAAGCGAAAAATAGGAGGTTTTTAAAAGATTTGCTCTAAGCTAAGCATCGCTAAATTGCACAAATTTCCTTCAAAAATCTATTTAGAATAAGAAAGCAAAACGTTGGCGAAGAAGTACTGACCTTGACTTTAGAAATAACTATAACCTAGTTTCCGCTAATAACACACTTAACACTGCTTAAAACGAAGTATCACATCATCACGGTCAATGATGAAACGGTTTGCCGACAATTAGCTAAATTATACAGTAACCATGTGTAAAACTGTGCTAATAACATTTTCATATTCGTCATCATGTTAATCAGCGTCTAATATGGTAACAACAAGCCAGCCAAGAAATGAAAGGGACTCCACATCCACAATGATCAAAGCAGACCGCCACTGAAAATATTTAATAATCTTCTAAATAAACTATTTAGCACCTCATCGGCAGGTATCGGCAGGGAGAGGTGATCACTGAGAAAGCCACCAAAAAACATATCAAGTGTTATGACAATAATTTGGTGGAGAAATTTGTGTTTATCTTGAAGAGTTTTCCTCTTTTTATTTAAATAATATTTAAACAAACATGAGACGATAAAGGATGCATTCAAGCTGAACTCAAGCAAAAATTACTGTAATGATGGTTCTTTACGGTAAAAGATTCAATCTTACCAAGAGATAAAGTAAATATTTGTCAAGTTAACAAAGAGAGAGAGAGAGAGAGAAAGGTAGAAATATCGGTATATTTGAATGGATTTGGATTCGCCAGCGTATGACCAACATTCGAACATTTTGTTTACTGAAGTGTAAGGTATTCGTTAATTTAGCTTCACTGTCTTGCCATACACACACACACACGCACACATAATCATATTTCATGGCACACAGAAGCGGCTTCTGTGTTGTAGCAGAGCCTGACCCCCATTAGCAGTCATCAGTTCCCAATGCCTGCATGCGTATGTTTGATTCTTAATTATGACTTTGTCGCTAACAACGCTCCCTCAAATGTGTTCGATGGCTTTTGACAAATTGTGAAACGCTTTTTGTAATCTTTTCTTTTACGAGTGCCTGATTTCCCGAAAACAAAACAAAAACACAAAACATTGATAAGAAGAAGAATGTTTACACAAATTAATTGGCAGCGAAAATCACATACATCAACGCTTTTAAAATGAATTTTTATAATCTGAGGGCATCCTTAAACAAACGACATTTCCACTTAATTTTACATCAACTATTGTCCATGCGTACAAACGCGTGTAAGGTAAAATGGATATGTACGAAAACGAATCAAATTCAATTCCATCAAGTATTGTATGTTCGATATATCCAAGTTCCACACAATGTATGCACTTGTATATTTTATGATCATGGGTCATATTTACGAACGGTACTTTTTAAAATGATATCGATAGGGAGAGAGAGGCTAATGCTGCTATTAGAACAGAACCTGTCTGGCTGCAATCGGTTGATCTAAATGTAACCAATTTTAGAGTAAAGTTGTGTTAATTACCAACCGCATACGTTTAGAAAAAGCTATAGTAACAGTGGGATCGATTCGGTACCACTCCTACGATTTCTAGCTGTAATCATTGACACATTTAAAAATCATCTAAAATAAATCGATATATCGAGGAAGCCATGAATGGTCACCAATTTGAATCAATCTTCGTGCAATGTCGTCATTTATTAACTTATAATTTTATTAATCCATTAATTTATCATTTGATCGAATGATCTCTTCATTGATAATAAGTTTTGGCTCTGCTCTTACGCTTTACCACCACCCCTATTCTATTAACGCTAACTAGGCGTTGCTAACGCGCTTCATAATAATCTCATTTATTTCCTCTCTTCACACTTTTTTTGTACACCCTCGTTTGTATGCACGGAATGTATCGTTTTCCACCCGCATGAATGAGACAAGTTAAATATGTTTCTTTGACTTTTATAATTGTTTCAATATCTCTCGGTATATTTTAACACAGATTTTCCATTTCTCCCCCATGTTATTTGTTTTTGGAATTGTTGTGGGTGTTAATGGGGTTGTTGCTATAAATCACGTGCGTACACATTGTACGCAGTGCAATGAATGTAAGTAAGGATGAATTCATATGTCGTTACAACTCTCATAGTGAATCGATACAAGTGAAAATAATTTCAAAATTGGGACGAAAAGTTTGGAGTCCTTGTATTGACAGCAGACAGTTCTGAACGGCCGCGAATGATATCTAAAATAAATTTTGCTTTAATCGATGATCGATGTGGAATAAAGTTAAAGGCTGCGATCAGGTGGTGCAATCTTTAAATAGCTGTAGATGTGATAAACACGTCATGGCCCAAGTACGATTGTTAACTCATCTTATATTTGTATCGCGTTAATGTTTTGAAAATTTTGCCAAGCAATCAACCACTAAACGACAATCAAGTAGCAACTTCCGTTAGTGTGCGGAGCGAAGAATGATTCAATTTCCGTTACGTACATTGCATAAGCCCAACTCGCTACTCAGCAAAAATAATTTTTTGGCCTTCAGCATTATCACAATATTGCCGAATATTGTATTTCACTGGCAGCAGTCAGTGATCAACTCAAACTTCAAAACACACAATACCAACAGTAGTAAATAAACTTTGATATTTGCACATATTGCCAAAGGGGGTGTGATTCGTTCTATTGTCAGCTTATATGCTTGTTATCTAACATTACCGCAATACTTATACTTGAAATTGGTCAGTGAATGAAACACTGTCGCAGAAAGAATCATGCTTTTGAGGGAAAATGTTGTCTTAGGCTTTGTAAGAGACAGACCGATTTATTTTTTCGCATGTATGGAGATATTATGTTGTTCCACTCACCGAAACAATAAATTGATGTGTGTTTTATGTCTCTAGCCACCCCATTTAGCCAAAAAACTCTACGTCCCCGTGTATATGTATAAATTCTTGGCTTTTTCCGACATTTGAATAATTTTTATTAGATTTCATGTTATGAATATACGATGAGAATGAATGGTACATGGGTGGCGGGCAGGAGCAGACGCGTGTGTCTCTTAAGCTTCATGTGACAGACCTTGAAAATTTATTAATATTCCAGAAGGTGATGCCAAAAAAGCAGAAAAAACGTTACCCTAAAATAAATATATAAATATTTGCTTAGTGTACGTGCGCTACCGCCCAGCTAGCTAAATCATACTTTTTATGACACGAGAAAGAAAATTTGCATTTATATTGCCATTATCATGTAATCCCATAATTTTTTAATTAAATCAAATTGTCGGCTGTTGGCCCAACACCATTAGTTCATTTCAACTATACAATACAACAATACGTAAGAGAAAGGTAAATAAGCTTGTGTGTGTGTGTGTGGAAGTATTGTGTATAGTTGGTCAAACCCGACCATTTAATACACTGCACCACATTTCAAAGCGAGCTTGGTCGTGTATTTAGGAGGCGGCAATATTTAATCGAAATGACTTTGATTCAGAGTATAATTCTGAATTGAAAAATTTGTCCTTTTAGTATTAGAAGTCGCAATCGATTAATAAGCGACAAATACTATCTTAGGTTAGCGATGGACAAATCAGTATGACGCCAGTATGATGCCATTTGCGTAAATATTGGATAAATGAAAATTAAAACAGTAAAACGATACCAAAACCTATATCCAACTACCTATGTACACACACGTATATATGATTTTGAACTCAATTTGGGGTTTGATGGCATATTTATTGGGATATAAAAATTGTAAAATTTCATAAGAATATTGTTTCTTGCATCAATGCATGCATGCGATTAATTATTACAGTGTGTGTGCAAGATTGTTTGTACATCTCTAAAATAATCTTTAACGAGCAATGAACGCCGTTTTCCGGCGGAAATGTAATTTGATACTTATACCCTGTGAATGACGGTTTAAAATTTGTGATATTTGGTTAAGGGGTTGCCGTAAACTATTTAAGCATGTTCGTGTGGTGGGTACTTAGTAGTAGCTAATAACAAACTAGGATGAAAAAACCAAGACACTGTTGCTATAAGCTTTTTCTCTTGATCGATGAAATTAATTCGAAATCGACAGAATTAAGAATTCTTCAGCTCGATTGTATTGCATTTATAATATTATACTCTCTTGCACTTTTACATCTAGTCGCAACATTATGGAAATTGGAGGAATTCTTTTCTTGGTTACTCAACCAAATAACGCTTCATTGGGAGATAGTTCGCGTTTATAAGCAAGATTTTGTTACAGATGACAGATAATGCTTATTGCATTGCGACAACAATAGCTATACACCATCGTTTGAATTTCAAATTGAAAAATTAAATTCAGTTCTTGAAATTCTCATATGTCTCATTCAGGTCGTTCCACATCTCTCTGTACAGCACTGCCCCCTTACTCTGTGTCGTTTTAGTACATATAGACCATAGAAATAAATGGCAACCATTGTGATGATTCCAAAGCATGTGAATTCCGCAGTAAAGTAGGAGAGATTGTTAACGGTAAGGGTTGGACTAAATACTGAATGCCCTTCATTCTCATTGATGAAAAGAAATTCATTTAATATTTTCGGTTGACCTTAGACCCTTACACTGATGCAATAAGTATTTGATTTTCACGTAAGGTGTGTATTAGCATATCTGTGATAAACGTTCTTTTATTGATTTTATAGTTGGCCGAAGCATTGATAGAGGTGGATGTTGAAGTACAGGTAAAACCAGTCAAAGGATACGTTTAGACAAACTGAAAAAAGGGCATTTTTATGGCACTACTCAAAAATAACGAGGGATGAAAAACTGAAAATTTGCACCGATATTTCAAAGCTATTTTACTTGGTATAGTGATGGGTATAAAGGATTTGATTTGAGCTACATACAGTTGTTATTGTTGCTGCTTTTATATTGGAGATGGCTGGCCTGACTCCATCTTCTTTTACTCGTTAGTGACGTGAGGCGTGCAAATGACTTTTACATTTTTAACGAAACGTTAAATTGCCATCTCTATGTAGAATTGGGCGCTGCGTTATGCCTGTATATGGTAGCAATTGATTCAAGCATATTATTCCCAATCAATACATAAGCTTACTAACACTTGCGCGTGTACTAGCACAACTCGCTTACATTTCATCCAATTTGATGAGTCTGGTGCCTTCCTCAGTCAGTTCATATAAAGATGTCAACGACAATATCAATTTCGTTGTGTGTGTATGTTTTGATGCTGAATGATTTTTTTTTTGAATGACTTGAAAGCACCTTTTAAATAAATTGTGAAAGATTTCTCAGGGTACCTCGCTATCCGTTTGGTCTAGAATTCCTGTAGTAAATTAAATATTATATCGCATAGTAGAGCCCCTATAAGCTGGGTTCTTTATTCAACAAGCTTGATTATTAAAGAAAGTTATTTCAAATAGAACAAGTAAGTTAATCGCTTTGTGGTGACGAGTGCAACACGTATTCATATAACGTGGAACGTATCTGCCGTCTTGAACGGGGATCCACTGTATTTGTTGCTTATGAAATAACACTTGTATGCATCTCCTCTCAAGCTTCATTATTTCACATGCCCTCCTGATGTTAATATAAATATAATACAAAAATCCTAAATCGAAATATATAACAACAATTTAGCATAACCATTGTACTCACTCCATAACCCCACTCACCCCTTCCCTAGCACTCTATTAAAAATGCAAAAGAGAATCAACGAATATTTTGTAATAAACGTTTGCACACATTGTTCATGTTGAGAAAATTGACGAAAAAACGAATCGAAACACGTAACTCGTTTCAATTTAAATTGGCAATAAAAAACGCGATTCTACGTGAGATTTCCGTTTTTATGCATTTTATTCATTTACTCTCTCGCACAAACGTTCAGTTCAGCTGTTCACTTATTCCGTTTCATGGAAATGGAAACTTTTCAATTTGCATGAAAATCAAACCAGAAGTCGTCTTATTTTCTTATTCATACTCCCAATATCCTCCTCCCCATGCATTCATTTCGGAATGCTGTTCATTACGTTGCGTTGGCTGACAACCCCAAAACTTTGATTGGCAACTGTTTTTGTTCAATCAAATTGAGCGATTTACACAAGGCACGATACAGGTATATGTGCTCCGGCGCGCTTCAGAGAGCACTTTATTAAACTTACAATTCATGCATAAATTGCTTTTTGCATTTATTGTATTTATCGTTATGTGCATATTTGTACTCGAAACGATTCCATTAAATGAATAAAAGCTGCATCAATTGTGTTAAGAGACTTAATTATTATATGTAAATGTAGCCATATATATATATAAATATATATGTATTATATTACGATATAATTTGCAAAAATTTTAAGGAGAGATTAATGAAAATTAACTTAAAAAGAATTAATTGCTTAAAGAAAACTGTAGGCAGCACGTTCGTATGAATCTTAAGATTCTTGGCCGAAACTTTACCCAGTTGTTCCTAGATCCTCGAAATTATTCCCCATTTAAAATGCTTAAAATCGGCAAAGAGACACTCCCACATTGACGAATACTTTGAATACTTAATCACTGGATAACTTTTAAAATTATGGTCACATACACATATACAAACACGTTGCTGCTTTAACAGTGACACAAATGTAAAACCTCCATTTCATAGTACAAGCTATTCAAATGTAATCATAATTCAATAAAAGGTATCCTACCCAACACCCACTCGAATTGAAACTTTTCAATTCCGATTTGTTGTCCATAAAATTGTAATCGTTTCAAACAAATCGCACATCATTCGATTTATGTGTATTATGTATGCAGAAACTTTACAACAAACTGCAAACTGTCAATATTTAGCGTATGTAATACTAAAAACAAGAAGGCTGGGGAAAGGTATTAACATCACAACCCAGCAAGCCGCAAAAAAACATTGCACATAAAATAGTGTATATCGTGGTTGGTAGAGTATGAAGAGAAATAACTGCTCTAAATTTAAATTTAAATTCATTGGGCGTGGCGTTACGTCTTCTACAAGTGTATATACGCATTATGCGCTACAAGTAAAATTTAGCGCCAGGTATAGTGTTTTGTAAATAGTGTCTGCCGAAGCTCAAGTTTCGTGGCTAATATATAGATGTGCGCGTTATGGACGTATTTAGCCTAATTTATGCAGAAACTACTAGTGTCTGCACAACATTTCAGCTGAATATCGAAAATTTACCAAGAACAGGTGGTCATAAGGACGCAAGGACAGGCATGTCTAGATCGACTTACCCTTTAATGCTGGTCAAGAATATGTATGCTTTGTGGTCTCTGGGTGTTGCAAATAGAATGACACACTTAATATACCGCCATCACTTAGGTGGAAGTATTAAATACCTATGAAAAACATGTGTACTTATAATATTATTTGTATCATGTCATAAAAATCATAGTTTGGTGGTGTTAATATGCAAATGATTGTAAAAAGTTTCATCGAGACATGAAACTCTCCAAAACACAAATAACGCAACAAAACAGTCAACCTTTTATGATGAAAAATGACAGCTAGCGTCCAATACACTATAGATAAGTAATTTAAGTGCATAATATTCGTGCCAATAAAATATGTACCCATCAAATGTGAAATTTCCCTTTAGCATTTTGGAAAACCAAATCGTGACATTATGCAAAGGTTAGAAACTCCTCCAAACAATTTTCCGTAACGCGCTAATTAATACTTCATGTAAAGAAAATAATTATAATAAACAAGAGAATGAATCAAATTGTAAATGGAGTGCAAAGGAAGTGATGGGTCAACGGTCACCGCACACAATAATTTTCATTTGAAAACTCTTTTCACGATCAATAGTGTATTGAAGGAACTCGCAAAGTTCAACAATGTGTAGCTGCTTATTTGTAGATAAATTGCAGCCAGCAGCATGTAGATGAAACCGTTGTAACAATTATAGCTGCCCCGCTTTGTGATTAGGTTTTGGAATGATTGAAAATAAGCATGAGTTGATGTTTAGGCGCGTGCTTAATTAATGGTTATAACTTTATAAGAAGCTTAAACTATCAAACTAATCAACAACAATAACTACTACTACTACTATAATGGGACAACAGTTAACGTCAATTATGTGTAAAACATAAGATGTATGAAGATGACTCGCACCACCACATCGTCCCTGTCAAAGGCTAATATGTATCGTTGTCACTTTGATTACTTTTGATTTCACTGATCAGATTTTAAGCACAACAACAAAATCCGTTTTGTTATAATAACGTTTCTCGACATTTATCTTGACGAATGATCGGACACTTTTTGGCAGGCAAAAAACCTCCAAAATATTTAGCAAGACAAACGCCCAGCGTTTGTACATGACGTGTGTCACGTGTCTTTGCCGCTTTCCTCTCTCTTTTCTTTTTCCATTTCATTGTGTTTTCTATGAACTACAATAAACTGTTCTGCTGCTGCTGGTGTTGTTGTTTTTATTGTTAAATTATAATCGTATTGTTAACACTTTGTTTTTTACACATTATGATTATGTTTGTTAAGTTAACTAAAATTACCTCATGAATATGAAATTGAGGGTCGGGAAAAAATTAATCACCAACAACCACGAACAATTTTTTTGGTAAAAGTGAAAGTAAAGTTAACGCAGTCAATGAAAAGTTAAATAATTCAGTTTTTACACAAGCGGCAACCGGGCTGCACATCACCATTAAAAATTTTAATATATTGACCATGGGGTGGTGCCCTCCCACTAGAAATCAAAATACATATATCTCCAAATATTATTTTCAAAGCCCACGTTAAATTGAAAATAATTCGAAATTTAATTTGATTTGAAGCTAATACTCTAATGAAGAAGTCGGCCTAGCTCGCCACTTCATACCCTACACCACTTCCCCAAATTATGCTCTAAGTAGTTTAGTTCTTTCAGTAAACGCAAGATATTGTCATATAAGTCTCTTCGGAATATATCCTTTTGTGGAACGGAGTTCTAAGAATGGTCCAAACTTCGTCACTTATGAACTCTTCTTGAAATTTTGTCAAAAAATATTAAGAATTGCGAATTTTTGTCATATAAAGACTTCGTTTATATTAGAACGTTAAATGGGAAGGGATGCATTTTCCATAGGGTTCCTCTGTGGACCAAAACATGCCCTTGTATAAAATTTCATCAAAATTGCTAAAAAAATGCAACCTGAAGTTGTAGCTTAAATTTGCACAGACGGACATCGTTAAATCGTTTCAGAAAGTGATTCTGAATCGATAGGTTGTAACAAGTGGTGATTCATACATAAAAACAACTTTAAAATATAATTGAAATTGTTGGAAGATGCAGGAAACATACATAAATCGTAATAAATGCTAAGAGCAAGTCCACTGTTATTATTTGTAATATTCACTTGGAAGTTATTTGCGAATATTTCACTTTAGAATCGCTCTAATTCCCTAAGTTTGCCATTCCGTTTATAAACCCCCACAAAATAAACTTCAAATTCATGCGGGTTGTCATGTTGTAGCATATAGATATTTTTTTGGGTGTAAAAATATTACATCATAACATAATATACATGTATTGTATTTTGTTCCGTTTTGCTTTAAAGCGGAAATTACTACTTCCTGTATATGGACCTCCAATTAAAGCAGAAGGTATTAAAAAAGACAAATTATAAAAAAAATCATGAGTTCTAGAATATATACTGTAGAATATATACATATATGCATATATGCATATATACAAAATATTATACTTACACATGTTTGCAAAGGTATTCCCTTTAAACGTGGGAGTTTGCCGCTGCTTTAGGACGATGAAGCGTCCTTTTCCTATTCGTGCATCAGTCAATCGTTTCCATGTTTTATTTGTTTATATAAAATTTCTCTGGTTATACAAATATCTTTTTTTAGCTACTTAACAAAGTGTTTGCTTAAATCATTAATGACTTATTAAGAGGTACAAAGAAGACGGGGCAGGACTGATGATTATAAGCGTTTACAGCGGCGCGGTTCTTCATTAATATTTGAGTCTTAATTAAGGCAGTACGGATACTACGTTCAAAACCAAAAAAAAAAAAATGTGTTTTGTCTTTCTATCTATCCACCATCTCTTCGGCAATAAGTATTCGATGATATATTTACCTATGCATGGGTATAACAAATAAACTGAACTGTTTGCTTGAAGATTTGTTAAGAGACGTTTCAAATGTATTGCAGCAGCTGCTGTTTAATTCAATATTTAAATATTTACAATAGCAATTTTTCATGTACGATATTTCATGGCCTTAGAGATGGGAGATGGACGTACGGACACACCGAATTGTAGATTGATCTAGTACAATATAATGTAACTTTACCTCTTGCCAATTTGACGATGTAAATGTTTGCTCCCCCATCCAAGAAACTCACGCAATTGTGTGATAAAAAGTTTCTTTAGAACGTGCCTCTAGAACCCAGTGTGAAGTAACAAAATTAAAACGTTAAAGATTTACATTAATTTGCAATTATTCATGCTGTGCTCTATTATTATTTTTATTATTATTGTTATTATTATTGAGGGGGCTTTTTGTCGCCACCCACCTTCCAACTTCCTTCGCTTACCAACGCATACTCGTTCATTTACACACTGCGTTGTTGGCCCTGAGCCCTAATGTATTGTAATAAAGTAAAGATATAATATGTCTGAGATTTATGTGCAGTTTTCACAGTTTTCCTTGTAATAAAAATTTTCCAGCAAAAGTGAGAAATTTATTTTATGCAAATTACTATAAAAAGAGCAGATACCACAGGAAAAAATAAAAAGGGGTCTGAGTGTTCACAAGACAAGAGAAGTGAAAAATGAAACCTTTTGCTATAACTGACCTCAGGCGTGAAAGGGAGGTAGGAAGGTAGCTGTAACTCTAACTTGGAACAATTTCTGTATTATTATTCATATTATTATCGTTTACAATCAAGTAATGTACATAAAAGCCATGCTTTTAATCGAAAGTGTTTTCATGCAACTTTCAAACTATTCTCTTACGCGGACGAAGGTGGATGAGAGGCATGCCCTAATACAATGTATACGCATGAGGTGTCATGGCGATCTTGACTAAAATTGTGATATACACAAACTAAACTATACGGTCACATAAAGATAATTATGTACCAAATTACGGAATTGTAGGGTTTAATAGATTTAGAGAAAATTCGATATAAAATCGATTACTTAAGTTTAAATCAAATAATTTCGTCAGTGTGGCGTTTTCTGTAACGGGGTGTTAGGAGTTAAAATCGCTTCTTATATTAATAAATATCAAAACACAATCAGTCAACCCACTTGTAAGTAAATTGCGGACAAGAGCGCCTTTTTAATAAATATTAATCCCAGTACACTGCACAGATAAAATTGTTAATGATTAGTAATTTTCAATGAATGTGTGAGATAATGAAATGTTATTTACTCCCATTTCAGTTGTCGCATGAACACTCGAAAATAAAGCCCACAAAACACTTTTCAAATTTGATTTTTTCGCATTAATACTTTTGCAGCCAATTAGGTAAACGTGCAGGATTACGATTCCCTTTCAGTTTAAGGATATGTTAATTTTTGTTCATTCCTCAATTAATCTTAGAGCCAAACAGATGTTTCAGGACAACAGCGCTAACTAATACTCGTATATGCAAAACAACCAATTTCCAATCTCATTCATCACAAGAACACACAATCGAAGTGACAGTTTTTAGTCATCAGCCAAAATATATTAACATCGTTGTTGTTTTTATTTAACAGAGCTAGTTATTACTTCTTACGTCACTTGGTATACAGAATAAAAAAAAATTGTTTCTTTTCTCATGCAACGCCTTCTAGTAGAGGAATCATTTGACACATTAACCAACAAGGTAACTTTAGATCGGATCGAAGGATTAAAGGGAGCTCTGCATTATAGCGTGTTATGTACTAAAGAAATACATGTGTTGAATATTTTGACATTTCACCAAGAGTGTCCCATTACCGTTTGTTGAAAGCAACAAAACTGTCAAGCTCGTCACGATATGACGACAACGTTTCTTTATATTCTTCATTCTCTTTTCTGTTATCTCCATTGTGCGGCAAAATGCAAATTGTGTTGTTACAACTGTACTTTTCTTATATAACTAGTACATATATCTGAACATTCACATTCAACACGATCTCGGTGCAGATTGCATAAATTTATTAAAATAAAATAAAAACAATAAACAACTTGAAGAAAATGCTGGAGAATACAGAAAAACCTTTAAATGGAAATCTTGGGCTTTTTATACCCTGTACCACTTGTGGCAAAGGGTATATTAAGTTTGTGCGGATGTTTGCAACTTCTAAACGTGTGGCAAATGGCACACCCATCTTCAGTTATACCTATCGATACAGAAACAAAATCTGCATCATTTTAACCCAGTCAATATGCCCGTCTGTCTGTCCATGTTAATGTTCGACATATCGATGAAATTTGGTACAAGGACATATTAGGCCCAAAGAGGAATAATATTTAAATGGACTGGATGGAACCATATTTAGAACTCATCTACATATAAGAAATAATTCGAATGAAAGTCTTTATACGAGTATGTCCAAAAATCGCAATTCTCAATATATTTTAAGGAAATTTCGTAAAGAACAGTTTATTGGCTGCACATTTGTTTGTGCTAAATTTGAACTCGATTAAACCATTTTTAGAACCCCTTTTCAAAGTATATACAGATGCAACTAAACCAATTGTAGCATTACTTAAAGCAAAGTGGTGGGGGTATTAAATGGTCGGGCTGGACCGACTCTAATATTTTCAATTTTTTTTTGTTTTATTAAGTCAGAACAAAAAGTTATATATTAGAGAAAAACAAGTAAAAAAATATATTTGGTGGAGACCAAATCTCGAATACTCACCATCCATGCACCACATCTTCTCAAAACCTTTTCACCTTTGGCTGTATTATGAACTACCAACACTTCGGCCAAGTTTGGAGTCGAGATCATACACCCACGGACAGATTGAGGGAAAGACATGACGAGACTGACTCAATTTCGATTCCCATTCAGAATATATATCCCTTTGGGCAGAGGGTACATTAAGTTGAAAACTTTTTTACAGAGGGTATCAGGGTATATTCAGTTTGTGCAGGTTTGTAACAATGTACGCTGACACACTGCACAATGCGCAGTGCGCAAGCTACACACATTTTTTAAGGTATTTTATGTAAGGACACGAGTCGAGCCCTTTTAAAAGTTTTACCACTACACTCATATGACGCCCTATTTTGAAATAATAATAACATTATATCATGGAAAATCTAGGGTCTCATTTGCTAGCTTTATAAAGTTTAGCATCCATCATAGTCACTGATGTAATTGCGACCTTAAAGGCATGCACATACAGCTAATTTGCAATAGAATACACAACATCCCTAACACTTTGGGCATATTGCATAGTGCGCTGTAATCGCCATAAATTAAATGTGATTAGAAAAGTGAAACATGCGCCAATATTTACCTTTCCCATAGCACCGGCACCACCACTTTGCTGTTGGAACATATCAAAGGGCATCACTCAACCAGCAGCAACTGACTCTAATAAAAATCATCATTTTTATTAATATTATTATGATACCAAGACCAATTGCTTGGTGAGTAGAAGCAACGTCAATAAATGAAAATACAATAAAAATCAACAAATACAAACAAACAAAATCTTTAATAAAAAATAATTCCAAGCTGAATGCATTGAGTCCTGCCCAAAAACAACAAAAGTACAATTCAAAAAAAGGTCCTTGTACATCGAAAAAACCCAAAGTACGAAAGATTGTAAAGCATCGCCACGTTTGCCAACACAAACAACATGAACGGCAAGTTGCTACAACCCTTGTTTGCGTTCCTTTTTTTATTACCTTTTCGCCTGAGAAAGTCAATAGAATTTTACGTACAAAACTAATCCGCTTAGTTGTTGTACGTACTACAGTACTGCAGTACTTTGCGATAAAGAAAAGCATGCGCTGTTCAACTTTCATCTGTCATCTCATACGCAGGTTAGTCGTTTGTGTGCAGGCGAGTGTGTTTGATTTGAAGATTGACTGCTGGTTTTAAGCTGATTAGTACTTGTATTCACTTGTATTCAAAATGAAATTTTCGGTAATTGCTTATTTGCTGCCAGGCACCAACAGCAACAGCAACGGCAACGGCAAACAGCACCAACACAGGATGTGCTGGGAATTTATAACAAATAAATCTCGTTTTTATTCTGCCAAAGTATCGGCCTTCTTCCTTGTGCTAATAAAGCACCATTCCTTTAGCATTCTCATTACAATCCATTAGGGTTAAATGCGTTTGATAGCTGAAGTGCTAATAGCTATGCATACAACACCACCTATTCGGACGTACGTAACGTTTTGTACATATATGTTTATGAGAAGCTCTTGTAGCACGCGGCGGTACTTATTGAAGCCAGATTTTATGTTTATTTATTTTTTATGTCGCCTCGGATTACGATGGTTCACTTAGCCTGCGGCATCTAATTGGATTTGTTTGTTTATCTTAAGCTTTTTAAACAGAGAATTTACCTTTTGATTGCTTCCGGTTGAGTTTGAGAATTCTTTTCATGACAAATTGATACATTGGCAAAAATATTTTGTTCATTGTATACATTGCAGTTCGTGTAAGGTTTCGAACGATCCGACCAAATTCAAATTGAGCATAATGAATAACTACACTAATTGATTGGCATTTAATTTCGTTAACAATTTTCGGGTTTTCTTTAAGATGGGTGAGTTTTGAATGCCCAGCCTCCATTTTTCCTTTTTGGGTCTCCGAAGTTGCAATCGTTGTGATAAAATGAGGACGAAATTTTTCGAAAATACTTCAAGTACAAAATTGATGCGTTAAAAGAGGGACCACACCACTGCGGGCGTGGTGTATACACAAATGCTAGTGTGTCTGTTGTCATAACCAGCCCAAGGTTCAATTTCATAGTTCTATTTTGTAAGGGACGTGAGAGAAGCTTTCCATTCTGGGCATGGTTCTTAATCGATTTAAATTACAAATGAAATTATCTGAGCTAACTTAACTCCCATGTGAGTGAAAAATGAAATTCAATTCAACATATCTCATAGATATCTCAAATAAAATGGAATTTTTGGAATTTGGGAAAACTTAAATTGGGAGCGCAGATATACAATTAGGTTCGCTGTCAATGATTATTAAAGTGTATAACGCACTTTACTTCAAAGGTCAAATTTCGGATGGTTCGTTAACGATGTAGAAAACTTAAGCGATAACTTTGGTAGCCACTTAAGTGGTAGGGCGATTCTTAAATGAATAACAATTTATGGTTACTTGCAAGTATGTCATACATCCTGTTAAAGAAAACCCGCACAGCTGATACAATATGTACTCTAATGATTTGATGGCGAACAAGAAAAATTCGGATTCCATGAATACACACACACTCAGAGCAATTGGTGCATATAATTTATGTACATGTGTTTGTATACCTTGAGATTTTGGCATTTGTTTGCAATGGGAGATTTCTAAGAAATTTTGTCAGATTGCTCTTCACCATGTTTGAGTTTTAAGCAAATTTTCTAAATTAATTGTTTGTAAGATTTCTGTTTAAGATTTATGCGTGGTCATATGTACGACATGATATGTGTCCATACGAATAAAATGCTAAAATGATGCTGTTATTGTGAACAAACAACGTGTCGTCTTGTCGCGCGCTCCTTCTGTCCACCCTTAAGGTGTAATTGTTGTTCGGATAAGTTGATGTAAATTTCGCACTATTTTGACATGAATTGAATTAAAATGTAGAAAAGATCAGCAATGACAGCACACTACATACTACATACTACACACTACACACATACGCACACTGTGTATGCGTTATTGCTTAATGCGAACAATTTCAAGGAATTGCGCATATCAAGCGCGTCGGCACGCTCCGTTTCGGCTCACAATTAATTTTCCCTCAGAATTTAATGATAATACACGATACGATAATAATAATTATGAAAATAATGGCCATAATGATGATGATAATGAGAAATGAGGAGAAATAAGAACAGAAGAAAAATTTAAATAAAGTGCATTTAACACACAAACAACAACCAGCAAACAAACAAATCCGTGAATGGGAAGACTAAACGTTTAAATGAAAGAAAATTAAATGCTGATGAAAAAATTAAACAAACAAAAAAAAATGTGTCTGAAGATCACAATCGTTGTTTATTGTTGTTGTTGTTTTTGCTGTTGCTGTTGCTTTTGCTTTTTTAAAGCAGTTGTAATGCCATGCAATGTAATGTAAAGTGGTGCTAAAGCAGCCGGTAGTCACACATTAGAGTGTTGAACACATATGCAGATGTTGATGTGTTTTACTTGGCTTCACATAAGCTTTTATTTATGTATGAATACAAAATGTGTATCACTACGTACATATGTACATATGTAGAGACAAATATAGAAGGTGGAAGGTGTTTGGGTGGATGGTTGATATTGTGCAGTTGTTAGTGCTTCTGTTGTTTTTCATTTCTTTTTTTTTCTTATTTCACAATTCATTTGTAAAAGTTTTTCCCTAGTTTTTCCTCTCTTTTGTTGTTGTTGTTGTAGTTGTTCTTTTTTTGTAATAATGATGTTACGTTGCCATCACATTGTTTTTGCTGATGTTGTTGTTGTTGTTTGACTACAAGACAATTCACTTTTGTGCGAAATTAAGTAGCATTTGCAGTCACGCGTAAATCGCGCTTCGCAGCAGCAACAATGCAAACACAACTACATGAAAATCGCTTTTATTCTCCATATACACATATACATACATACTCCAGATGTAGCTGCACTGTGCGCCGTGGCATGGCTTTCATTTGTTTTATGGGCCGATTTGAAAACATGTGCATCGTATGCCCATTCAGGCCTCCTTCACCTCCTTTGCAAATGTGTGTGTTTTGTGGGTGCGTTAGTGTGTATGTGTTAAGGCTATAACTAATTACATTCGCAATTATTTCATGTTTTGGCCAATTTAATGGGACAAATTTATCTGCTTGGTGTCATCTACTTAGAATTGATGATGTTGCTCTGGCAACTGCATTACATGACAACACTCCCTCCCTTTTCAGATAAAGTTCACATTAAAGGCTATGGAGTGGAACATGGACAAGCGCAGCCTTTAATACAATCGTGAGTAAACAATCATATTGAATACAAACACATATGTATTAGTATGTATGTATGTGTGACACAGTGGTGCATGTGGGCGGAATTATATTGAATAGAAAGTCAAGTTATTTCTAAACTATGTTCTCTACCAGTGGATGAAAGTGATGAAAGTTAAATTGGACCATTGGCCTGAAATATAATCGTATCTTAAATATATTTTTATTCTTACCATCACGTAGACTACATAGGTGTTTGGATACGTTCACTAGATATTGATTATTTGCTTAGGAGATCCGCATCTGTTCCTATTTTGTCGCTTAATACGAATGCGCATTTCCAAAATGACTTTTATAGAGCGTAAGATCTCCTAACTCAAGTAAATGTACCGAATATCACTTACAATGGTCACGCATTTTCGGTGAAATGAAGTTAAGAGAAAAACTTGTTCGTTATAAGGATTTTTATTTTCTCAGCCAATGGTCCAATAAAAGTTTTATATTTTAAGTTCGTCTCTCTTGTCTATCCACGCCCAATGGTTCAATTGTTTTTTATTTTAGTTTTAAGATATTTTCATGGCGCAAGAAATTCATCTTATGATAAAAAGAAATTCCACCACAATTTGAAGTAAAGAAACAGAGACAAAATACAGGCCGCGGCCAAAGATATAGGAAACAAATATATCATATGTGTTTCCTATATCTTAGATTCGGCTCAAACCAAAAATAGCTTTACTCACTTGCGTAATGAAATTATTATACTTTGTTGCATTATTTTGTTCAATTCCATCACACTGTACAGGAGTGACTTGCATAACTGAATAACTAAATTAACTTAAAATAATGTGTGGATCCCAGTGTGCTGTGTATTGTTGTGTTATGTACTCAGCAGCAAATTGGTAAATGAATGCAATCCTTTGTTTGCAATATAATGCTGGCGCTGGTGATGGTGATTTATTCTAATAAATTTTAATTACAACGCCAACAAGCTGATTCTTTTTTCACTACTTAATTCCATGACTGAAATGTGATTATGTTGGTTATGATTGGTTGGTTGATTGGTTGTTGTTGTTGTTGTTGTTGTTGTTGTTTGTTGTTTGTTGTTATGATTATTATTTCCTTTTGATGGGAGAGCCTGTTTGCCAAATTAGATCCATTAAGATTTTTCTAATTTGATTTCAAGCCACACGCACATATATATATATATATAGAGAGAGAGAGAGAGAGAGAGAGAGAGAGAGAAAGAATGTGAAAACGTAGAAAAATGTTTATCATGAAGAATGAAAAATGTGTTGAAGATAGCAACAAAGGCAGGAAACTATATTTTACAACCAGCACTTTTTCATTCTTAAGCTTTCTACGGACTCTACAATGTTTCCCCATCATTTATATACACACGCAAGATGGTATTCTTACCCGCACATATATGAGTTATATAAAATTGTAGCTCCTCTCTAGGAAAAATCAATAATGTTTTTGTACTAGTATTACGTTCTCTGCTACGGTCTGCTTTTACTTCTCGAGTATATACACACGTACAATGTATATAAATAAGTATATATGTATTTTCTATAGCAAGCGCACTTTCATCTGATGCTTTTGTTATTAACAATAGCACAAGCATCCTTCGGGAGTACCCCCTTGCCATCTGAATCACACATATTGTATTTATTCGTAGTACAACAGTACAACAGCACTCTCAGCTTTATTATGTTCAGTAGCATGAAATTACAATTCAAGTCGTCTCTTTCGTGTGCTCGGAACCCCGGAGTATATACTCTATAAACAACTCTATAAATACATCCACACATAGTTAGCACTCAACACCCATTTGTCCAACCGAACAATCTTCTTCCTCCACCTTCTCTTTTGTGTTTGCACATGTGTTTATATGGGCAACCACCCAGCATGCAAAAGTATATTCCAAGTGTGTGTGTGTGTGAAAGGAAAAGAAAAGAGCTTTTTATTTGCCCTATAATTTAGACTCAGTTGCTAACAGTTCAAGTACTTTTTAATTGGATTGTTCGCCTTATACTGATTGCCTACTTGCCTGCTTGTTGATGATTGCCGAGTGCTGCTACCTCAACAAACGTACACATTTGCTCAGCCTTTTTGCCTTATTTACCACCATTTACTATGGATGTCCCCTTTGTGTCGGTATGGGTTTCTATTTCCTCTATTTTATATTGTTCTCTACCGCATGCTTTCCCATTAACGTACAAACAAACACTTATTTCTTCATACAGAGTAGCATCAAAATCCTTTTTCGCTTTCTTGTACGTACTTCCATATTATTTTGCACTCTGTCGGCCATGTTATGCCCGACAATTCATTGTCCCCTTCCAATATTTTAAGTTTGGTTGCACATAATATGATAGCACCCTATAAGTTTGGTAGTCAGTAATTGGAATTCACGACGCCACCCATCGAAGGATTGCGTGAGGGTGAGGTTCTATTAAATTTTACACAAACTAGTGCACATCATTGCATTTACTTTAAAGTAATGGTAATTACCTCTTTCTGCCATTTCCATTCAAGGTTCCTTCGGAATGTGATATGCATTGGAGCATGTTTTTTGGTTAATGTAAATCGTTTAGTACATATCAATTCATTACTTCAATATTTATTATCTGTTAACACGAATGTTAATGACACCCTATGGATTGGGTTAAACTTTAAGCAAAATTACAATTTTTGCATTTACCGCAGCCGCATCGTGTACCATTTCGCATTTGTCCATGTTCATGGGAGGACCTTAATGTCCCTACTCCCACCCATTTCCAAGTTATCGAACTACATGCAACATATATTTCTATTCCAACATTTTATCTTCATTGTAGCGGCCAAACGATGGAATTCAATTAACCCTAGATTTGTATTTTAAACAAATTAATTTGATTTAAATCTTTTGTTATTGTTTCTCATTTGGAATGTGTTTATCGTTGTTGTTGTTTTGCAATTTAATTCTGTGTGTTTTTGTTGAAAATTAATTGAAAACAATTTATTACATAGAAAGCGTCGAATGGTTGGATGAACAAAAAAACACACTCAAAAAAAAGGTTAATTAAGGACCTTTGTTAATGCTTATCTCGAGTTTACTACTACTATACCCTCCACATAAAATGTGCAAAATAGCAAGTTTTTTATTCTGTTACGCTCAGAAATAGGCGCCAGGGATCTCACAAAGTTTCTTGATTAGCATAAACATCTGAATCAATCCAACCACGTCCCTCCCTTGGGTGAAAAAGTTCTAATGTTGAACTTTGTAATACATACATATTTTCAGTTAATTTTGCCATCAATGCATTTAACGTAAGCGGCATCGAACAACGGACCAACGGCCCACAATTTTCAAAAACCCCGCTTGGCCCAGAATTCAATCAGATTTTAGCATATTCCCTTGTTTTACATACAAACAAAATGGTGCCCTTCGTCACTAAATACGCATACGAGCATCTGTGCATTGCATGAAAATGAAACTGCAACAACGTTATTTTTATTTTTAGTTTTATTTCATTTACCAACCACTTTAAGTATAATGGAGCAGCATCTGCATAAATGCTTAAACGTGCACACAAACATAGGCACAATTTGCTGCTGCTTTGAATAGCATCGTTATTGTTATGGGCAACGACGACAAGGTCGGTGTTGGTGTTGGTGTTAGAGTTGGCGTTGTCATCGTTGCCGTTGCCGATGCCGTTGCCGTTATCGTAAGTTTCAATGTTAGTAAGAGAAAATTTGTTACATTATAATTATTTTCCACAATTGGACATATTGGTATGGTTACCACATAATACATACACACTTGATCATCCTATGCCAACAAAAAACTGGGCAATAATAATAAAATCAAACACACCTACAACCACACTATACAGACATATATATATATGCACAAGCAAATGTTTGAGGGTGCGGAAGAGGGTAGTTGATTTTTTTATCTTTTAAGCTGCTCTCTTTTTTGCTTGCAGACGCCATTTTTAACGTTTCATTTATTTCCGTTTCTTTTTTATTTACATATTTATTTATTTAACTCACAAGCACTCACTAGGTTTTTGCTGTGTGGTGCACACACGTATCGGTTCGTATGCAGTACTTTAAAGACTTATCCTTGTCACACTCTTCCAACGAACTACATAAACTAAAGCGCAAGTGCCAGAAGAAGAAAATTCCCCTATTATGTACACATTCCGATTTGTTGAGCAGGCGCTTCTCACACAGACCTCATTTATCATCTATTCAGGGGTAGTTGTTAAATAAATATTGATTTTTTTCGATTTACAGTAACATTCGCACATCACATGAAAATTGCTCTTGCTCTTGCTCTTGCTAAATGTATTTTACGCAGCATGCAAACACACGATATATATATAGAAGCATATATATCATGCGTATATGTATATAACCAACACTTTCATGAAGTCTAGGGGAGAACTTCGTCGATGTTTAAAAAAAAAGAAGGTTGCTTTTCGGTAATTTTTTATTTCCGTCTCATTGTGCACTCGGATCCTCTGTACCCTCGAATAGGTAATGTCGCAAAAAAAGAGAAATTTATTGACATAACGAGAAGCAGCACATTCAAACATTGTGCAGGTATATAAAATAATATTTGGGGTATAAGAGTAGCACCTATATCTGTATATACATATGTAGTACATGGCCCTCTTTATTGTACGGACAATTATGTTCGTTTGTGTAACATTAATATTCTACATATGACCTAAAAGTTGCATGAATTTGTCGTGTTTGTGTTTAGTGTTCATGTACAGCTTGACTCACAGTAAACTGTCTGGCGGTCGGACTTCAACTACAAAATACGTAATAATTTAGAAATTTATGTATACGAGGCAAACAAAATGCAAACAAATGAACGAAAAAAGAACGAGAAAAGTGGAGAAAATTTGTAAAACTTTTCCTCACAGTGGTTACGTTCATATAGTAGCTGCGCTATTAATGGAGGATAAAAGAGAGAATGAAAGGCGTAGAGAGAAAGTTCGGAGCATATTTCGTGCGCTGTTGTAGTTAACACATGGGAATGGCAGAGGTATTGATGGCGTGTTCATTTTGTAGGGGGCTGCTCACCACCAGCGGAAATATGAGGCAATTAGACTCTTATTAACCGTAATTAAATTTAATTGTTTAATTAAGCGCGAAAATATTGTGAAACGAATAAACCAACAGGCATAAAATCAATATAAAACGGAATTTAACGCAGTTTATGTATTCTTACGGGACGTAACTATTTACATAGAACGTTCAGCAAATCTAATCACATTATAATGTACATGAATTGGAAGCGCAGAACTTGGCCATTTAAAAAAAATAAGATTGGTGTGATTATATGTGTTTCATGAAATTTTCAGAAAATAGTGTGCTTAGATAGATAGATGCACTTTGCATTAAGACCTTGTGTACCCAAATGTACTTTATATTTAAACAAGATTTGTTTGCAAACTTAAAAACAACAAGTAAGAAAACTAAATTTGGCTTAGACCAAATCTTAAATACCCTCCACCTCTACAAGAAAGGGCGTGGTAAATATATATATATATATATTGCGCCCTCTAATAGTGTATGTCTTAGGTATCAGCATGCAAGTCTACTTTTACGTTGAATATAGTTTTTTGTAAATTGTGGGCGTGTCTGTAATCCGACCACGCCCACGGCATATTGATAAAGCTAATATATATAAATGTCCATACCAAATTTCAAGTTTATAGCTCAATTTTTGTGGCAGATAAATAGTTTTTTGTCGATTGTGGGCGTGGATCTTGACAGATTTTGCCCATTTTAAACAACAATCTGCGCGCAAAAATTAAAAGTGCCTGTACAAAATTTCAGCTCAATATGTCAAAATTTACGCCCGTGAGAGTGGCAACAACAGACGGACACACGGACACAAGGACACACGGACATATATGTCTAGATCGACTCAGTTTTTGACGCTGATCAAGAATTTATATACTTTGTAGGGTCTCTGACGCCTCCTTCTGGGTGTTGCAAACAGAAGAACAAACTTAGTATACCCTCATCACTGACGCGGAGGGTACAAAAAATGGATTTTGATTGCTTTCATCTTTCCTCTTCTTTTACCCTAGTCTGGGTCTTTCTTTCGATTTGTTCACCACTTGATGGCAGTTGAAAATAGAATTCGTCGCAGTTTTGTGCCGTAGAAGGTACAACAAACATATAACATTATTTTCTTTTGATGAACATTTCTTATTGCCAGTGATGATGAGCTCCAACTTTAATCGAATACTTTTCGAACAGCCCAATACTTTAAACTCGTTTGAATTTTGCCATGTATTACCTATATCAATGAAAGCAAGGAAAATAACTAAATTTGCTTTAGACGAGTCTTAAATACCCTACATCTATATATAAACTAAGGGTATGGCTTGTAACTCATTACGCACTTCAACTCTGTGTGCAACACGTATTAACTTACCCGTCAGAAGTATTTTATATAAAGTTTGTACCACAATTTTTGTAGTTGCTAGATATATTTTCGTCATTTGTGGCCGGGCTCTCAACTAATTTAAATTTAAATTTAACATTTTAAATAGCAGTCTGCGTGCAGAAACTAGAAGTCAAAATTTATAATCATGATCTATGATCGGGTCGTTGTTGGGTCTCCGACGCCTCCTTCTGGGTGTTGCGAACGGAATGACAAACTTAGTATACCCTCATAGCTGAGGTGGAGGGTATAAAAACACTTCGTGAACAGCAGGTGTTTTTCAATTCGGCTGTATTTATAATTGTTGAGAATTGATTTTATGTAGATAACGAACAAAATTTTACAATCATTTTATAAAAACTTAGTAAAATGTTATTTCTGTTGGCCAGTGAGAAGTTAATAATGATGAATGATGCTTGTAGTTTATTTCAAATAGTCGCAACTGCGTTATCCACTTGGACCAAACCTCATTCGTGGCTTTGCAAATCTAACTCCTAACGACCATATTCCCACATCAATCAAAAGGTATTTAAGCAAATGTCAACTTGACAATTATTGGTTTGGCTTGTATGATGAATCACCTTTGCCTTAGTGCGCTCTGTCATTTTTTTTAACAGTTTCTTGCAGGAAAATGACTGTGTACGCATATTATCTTCTGCGAATACCTCTTACACCAACCACCTTGAGGTTGTCAAAACTCGGAGACCCTATGAAATGAAGTCAAGTGTTTAACGTGTGCTCCTGCCGTGGAGGCTTAATCACACGGCATCTCAAGCCGAAACTCAGATGCAGGGGAAAGATATGCGCTTCCCAACGCCCCGTTAGGTACCGGTCTAGGAGTCATATTGTAAGGTTATGAGCTCCACTCCTCGGTGTGGAGGTTAAAACCTACTCTCTCCCTGTTAGGGGGAAATCACAGCCACCACGATGCTCCCACAAGGGGGCCTACCTCATAATGCTAGCAGGAAACAAGTTCCTGGGGCTCTAGCATCCCGTGGTACCAGCAATAGGTTCCTGGGTCGAACCGCGTATTCCACTAATAGGAATACTACCAGTGTAAGACCTTACAATCCTATGAAATGTATAATTGTTGTGCATTCTTAAGCGGCATTAAATTGTCAATTGGTTTAATTATGTGTGTCCATCTGTACCTAAAGATTTTCCCAGCCGCTAAAAATTGGTACATTGATTGTCGTTAATTGTTTATAGTTCAATCTGTGTCTATGACCTGGTATCTATGCTTCACGTTGAGTGCGTTCACAAGTTCCATTGTTGTCACTTGGGTATGTTATGGTTTACCACATTATGACTTGACCCTTGAGCAAAAGATTGGAACAACTTTACATAAAATAAACAACAATAACAACCATCCTATATAATGAACACATCTACATATAACAGCATAACAGCAACAGAAGAATTTTCTGTGGTGAAATTTTAAAAATTTTAATTTCAAAATTGTTTCTTCTCCTCACACACATATGCAATACACTATTAACCAGTTAAATCTTTATGACAATGGGATAACCCACATCTGTAAATGTTGAGGGTTTACCACCACCTCCGTTCTTCACAGCAGCAGCACCACCACCACCAGCAATAACAACAACAATATGAATTTTATTGTACGTTTAGAAAGAAGCATAGCATCAACGTGTCGCTTGTTTGTTTCCAAAGAAATTTCAAAATTCTCGTAATTTCACGTTTGTTTGTATTTTATTGTTTTTAGTGTTTTTGTATTGTTCGTGTTTGGTTCAATGCTGATTCTCTATAAATAAATTGAATTGTTAAAAACGTGCAACACAAATCTTCTCTCCGATACTTCCACTAAATGGCCACTTATTTGCCCAAATGTACGTGTATGTGTTTGTGTGTGTGTGTGTGTGTGTGTGTGTTGGGTATATATTGCGATTGAGCGCATATTTAAACAAATGATCAACAGATTTGGCGTTGAGCTCCAAGAAATTTTTATTCAACAGCAATATCAACAACAACAACAACAACAACAACAACAACAACAACAACAACAATATGGCATAAGACAATAAACCAACCTTCTTAAGAACCTTCGCATAACTTTAAAGGCCTCTGTGTGTGACAACAATTCAAGTGCATTCTCTGCCACATAAACACACACATTGGCTCAATAGGAAATACAATTTCAATTTAAAACAACAACAACAACAACAACATTGTCAACATTATTGTACGGCAGCAACGACAACGAAATATTGTCATTGTCAACATTTATTTGTGGTAAGTTAGGTTTCAAAATTTTATTTGTCGTAGCGCCTGAGCACTTGAGTGAGAAAATGTGCTATTAAAAATCCCGAAAGTAAAACAGCAACAATAAAGCAGAACAGAACAAGTACAACAATACTGTATAGCAGCCAGAGAGATATTATTGCTGCTGCTTTGTCGCATGGCATGGTTGGTTGGTTCAATTTATGATTGCCTTCTTTATGTCTATGTTGTTACTGCTGGTGTATTGGCTTATTGTTCGAAATGATTAGTACAATAAATGCCTTTATGTAAATTGTATCAAAACTCATCTCATTTGAATATTTCATTCACTTGTCTCTCTTTGTATGGTGCAACCCGTACCACCCCTCCTTCTCGCCATTTTGTACAAGTCATGATGTCTTAATCCATGTCCGACAACTAAACGGACGTGTACACATATATTTACTTGTCTGTACAACTGTATGTACGCGCGTGTATATTTACATACCTGTTCTGATCCGTTCTGCTGAACACATTGATTTTTTCATTTTAACTTGTACTACAATATTTCCCTTCCTACTAAAGCAAAAAAAAAACTACTTTGGCTAAAGCCAAATTTTGAATACTCACCGTCGGTGCATCCCACAAGTATTCTGGTGGGTATAACAATTTTATACATATGGGCAGTTCTTCGAGACTGTCACTTAATTTGGATTGACCTCCAAATTTATACGCAATCTTAGACGCCAGATGACGCCCTCTACCAATCTGCTCTAAATAAATTTATTTTATACTTTTTGGGCGTGTTCGTTAAACTACCTAACGCGGTGTATTCAGAAATTAAGGAACACTATGAAAAGTTTACCTTTGAACTTTCTACATATACATAAGTATACTATTGTATATAAAGGTACATATATTATAGTGGAGCAGTTTGTGTAAATCATAGCCTCATGGTAGTGGATGGAACAGTAGTAAGCGCAGTAGTCGCGTCGCTTAGCGCATACCCAATAATTGAAGTGTGTGTTTTCATATTTGCATACCATGCCCAAGTAAGCTCAATTCCAAGTAGTTGTCCAATAATAACAACAACAGCAGCTGTAAGCAGCTTTATTTCGTAAGAATTGTGAACTTGTAACAAATTAATGCAAAAACGACACATTATTGGGCCGTCGATAGGCAATCGCGAAATCAACCACAGCAACTATTTGCAAAATTATAATAATACGGACTATCCATATATGTGTCCTCTTTTATTTCATACTTTCTGCTGGAACGTTGGTAGGTTTTAAGTTTTTTTACATGAATAATTTACTTGTCCATCGTTTACTACTAAGGGCTTTATATATTTAATAGAAGTAGGATCCGTAGTAGGCCATTTCCGTCTGCGCCTTTTTAACTAATGTCTGTCCTAATATTACTTGCTTCTTTAAGGAGTCTCTTTTTACTCAAGCGTGTATGCAAGATTCAACGAAGAATTTTCCAAAAATATATTCGGAATTATTTTCATTCTCCCCCTCAAAAATGTTTCATTCTGCAGTGTTTTTATTTGTTTCAAAGAAACAAAGAGGTGAACAATAGCAGCCGTCATCAGGTGTTATTATTTTCATTAGGCTCGTAATTCTAATTTCCTCTATTTTTTCATACTACAAAAATATTCACGTGTATAACAATAACAACAGTAGTTACAACAACAGCAATTACAGCTCATTAAGAAACTTTTAAAGACTTTGGAGAGAAGGTGTACGAGAACAATTATGCACGAAATGAATTTAAACAAACAGAATAACGAAAGAAGTTAAATTTGGCTTGAACCAATTGTTGAGTACCCACCACCGATACAACTTAGCCCTCCAAGGACGATCTATATGGGGCGAAATTCAACATTGTGTTTTTACATTTTAAACGTCTGTAATATGGATAAACTCGCTCTAAGAATTTGATGCTGAATATGGTTTTAGGGCGTTTAACGAGCTCCCTCCGAATGTTACAAATGCTTTGACAAAGTGAGTACACATCCGACAAAAAGGTGGTGGATAAATGGAACGCATAAAATAGTTATTATTATAATAAGTCAAAGGGGCTTAAAGTTCGTATTGCCTCCTTCTATACCGCCAGCCGGTCTATCTATCTCTCTGTCTGTCGCTTCGTCTAGCCTAAATAAAACGGAAAACTTTTACATACATAGAAAACTATTAAAGAAAAGAAAATTACTTTGAAATTACAATTATGAGAATTCCAACAAAGTACGATTAAGATGTGTGCATAAGCACACACAAACACACGTTGAATACACTGACAAATAGCCAGTTAAATTGAAATATTTAATTGACTCGAAAATTCCACGGAAAATTAATCATTTGCATAAATAGCATAAATAGAATTATGTGAAAACCACTTCAACTTGGATGTGTGTCAGCGCACATATATATACACTCACACACGTTCATGCACATCGACTTGTTGTTTAATGCATTTCCAAAAAAAAAAATATTCAAATTGAAAAATTAATATTTCTCCGCTGGTAGAGTGAATAAACATTGAATGAATGTGCGAGTGGCAAATGAAAGAAATTGATTATATCAATTAAAGTGAAAGGAACCACTGGATGGGGGAACACTGCAACTGCAGTCCAGACGTACATTTATCAATTAAATTTTCACCTGGATGTCTGCGCTTTTTGGTGTGTTGCATCTACTGATTGCGAATGGCTTTTCATTTCATTGCTACAGAATTCAACCAAAGTGGTGGCTGCACAATCCAACATTTACAATGAAAATATTTTATGTATTGCATGTAAAGGAGGGCAGTTGCTTCGTTGTAACAGGTGTGTTTGTTTGTGTTTGTTGGCTCGGGTGATTTACTTGTAAATATTTCGCATGTATTTCATTCTCATTGAAGAGTACCAACAAACACAACAAAAATATAAAATAATCATCGTTGATAAATGTTCCAAATAATGTCCGATCTCTGAATACTGCTTTGCTCCTAATATGAACGGTGTAGAGGGTGCTAAAGCTACGACCTCAGCTTATTCTTCCTTTTACGGTTTTATCACTTAAATTTTTATTGCCTGCTTATTAAATATTTATGTTCGTCGTAATGATTATTATAGAAATAAAATACGCCCGTAAACACTTCTGACAATTGGCAGAGTAATTAATATTGAAATTTTCTCTATTTATTACCCACTACAACTCAAATGGACATTTTTGTATTCTTGCTAACATAAAAAGCACGGCTGGCGATATCATTGAGTATATATATTTATACCGTGCACCACTTGTGACGTAGGGTGTATTAAGTTTGTGTAGATGCTTTAACTTCCAACGGCAAGTGCTATACACATCTTCAAATATACCTATCGATTCAGAATCAAAATCGAAATTGATTTAATCACGTCCATCTGTACGTGTGTCTGTCCAGGTAAATTTGTGCGCTATTTTTGAGATATTTCGAAAGTTGGTAAGAGGACTTTTTAGAACCCCTCCTATTACAATTAAAGTCGCACTATTCTCAATATTTTTTGACCAAATTTGATGAAGACTAGTTAAATCACTTCATAATTGGATGTGTAAAATTTGGACCCGATCGAATCCCTTCCCACACGATGATTTCCCGAAAAGATTTATACGGCAATACCTCACGTTTACTGATTACTAAACATTTGTAACATAGTCTGAAATTCTCTCCCTCCAGATCGAAAGCGGACACAAACTGCGCTTTGTGTTGTAATTAGAAATGATTTTCTTGAGTATAGATCTCGTGTTTATAATATAAAGAAAATATTGAAAAGATAGCACACATTTATATTATAAATACGAGGTCAATATATATAATCCAGAAAATCATTTCTAATTGTAGCATAAGGCAAGATGGTGTAGGGTACTAAATGGTCGGGACTTGAGCGACTATAACATTTTCACTTGTTTTGTCCCCAATAGTAATTAACGCTTGTAATCGCATAATTAATTAGTTTATTTTGCAAAAATTTTATTTGTTGGTTATGTGTTAGCTGGTTGATGATATATTTTTCTAAGAATGTAGTTAAGAGGGCTTCGGTTGTAATGTGAAAGTCTGTTTATTCATTATTAGATTTTACGCCTATTGTAGGAGAGAACGGCATGAGTTCCGGTCTTCCGTACGTCCACTCCAGTTTTGTACACCAACTGATGGGTTAATGAAGGTCTTATAGAATGAAAGCTTATTCAACATATGATGAGCACATGACATTATTGGAGATATTTGCTGCCATACCTAGGTAGACGAAATTTCCTACTATATATTTTGCACGTTTACTGCATCTCAGATGACTATTCTTAATGCCCGTGATCACAAATGGTCAATGGCTCTAGCTTTCAATTTAATACAAGTGAAATGATACTTTAATTTCGATTTTTCAACTTCTCTTCCACAAACGAATAATATGTGAAATTGATTGTAGACAAGTTTCACAAAATGTTTACGTAATGATACAAATATCTCTTCATTCATAAATCGAAAGCAACACATTAAAAACATGAGGCGTGAACATTTTATATTTTGAGGCCATGACGAGTGTGAGCGTACGTGCATAGTGCAACTGAACGTTAGTCTGTTGATCCAATGTTTGAATGCAACGCCTCACAGTTGGGGGGCGTTGGCAAAGCGCACCGCAGTCAGCAAACACCGCCAATAAGGTGCAACACTTGATTGGGTAGCTAATGCCTTCGCCCGATCGACACAATTCGATAGCGTTTACAATTTAATCTGAAGAATAAAAAACATAAAAAATAACCAGAGTATCACAATATTGTAGCGTTTCATTTGTTGCTACAGATATAGAACGCACTTGGAAGTATCTGGGCTAGTAACAAATACGTCTCATTAAGGCAGGCACACTGCAGCTCTCCGGCTATTAAGCTTAATTGTTTCCTCGTCTTTTTCGGTTGTGTGTGCATGTACGTGTGATGTGGCGCTTTAGCGAAAGTTAAACAATATACATATCGAGAGCACATGTTTGAATTCCATGATTATGGACATCAACACTGCTGTTCCTTCAATGTTGGGCTTACTATACCCTCCACCTTAGTGATGAGGGTATGCTGAGTTTGTTCTTGGGCTAGCGACACCCAGAAGGAGGCGTCAGAGACTCTACAGAGTATACATATTCTTGATCAGCATCAAAAATTACAAAGATCTAGACATGTGTGCCCGAGTGTCCGTCTGTTGTTGGCATTCTCTTGAGATATTGAGCTGAAATTTTGTACACGAATTTTAAGTTTTTGCACGCAGATCTCTATTTAAAGTGGGTAAAATCGGTCAAAAGCCACGCCTACAATCTACAAAAATCGATATATCCGCCACAAAAGTTGATCTATGAACTTCAACTTCAAGTTTATAGATCAACTTAGATTTGTTGCACATATATATGATTATCCCATCCATCGATATAATATACGTACTTAATACATACACTACATACGTTGCACGTAGTGGATGTGGTTTTCTTACTTGTTTTCATTTGAAGTTAGTTGTAAAGTTCGGATAAGACAGTTCGCTGCGTATTCTGAATAAAATAACCGCCTGCGGTTCAGGTTGTTTTGTGCTTTAAATTTAAACTAATTAATAATCAACACGTTGATACAGGAATGGGGAGAAACAGAACGGGACTCGTTCCAATAAAATAATAATATTTTCGATTCATTGACAAAAGAATCAATTTTTGTTGTTGTTGTTGTTTTGTTATGTTGTTATTCCGAATCAGCGGCCAAATGCAAAAAAGAAACACTCTATAGTAATAATTTCGTTATCAAGCCGCTGACATCTTCGCGAGATATTTTAGCACATTAAGTGCCTTGTGAATTTCTTACCATAAGCGCGATAAGCTACTAAATCAATTTCTTTCAGTGCATTTTATCAATGAACATATGTTGGTTGACCCACTTGCTGCATCTCGACGCCACAGCAGAACACAAAAATTAAATTAATTTCTACTTAAAGACCAATTTGTAACAGAAGGCCGACTGCGTTCACGTCCTGTTATTATCGTTACAACAGCACCGAAGAGTGAGCAGTACGGTGGGATAATGTGGTGTTTGTAAGAAAGAGTCGACGCACAACATAATATATAAGGCGTGACAAAATTATTGTATAAGCGTAAAATATTTATAATTTTTAACGCCACTTATTAATAAAAGTAATACACGAAGCAATATAAACAAGGGTACATTTATATGCATGTGTGTGTGAATGTGCACAATGTTCTGTTTATTTTCATACCACCATAAAAAATAAATTATAAGGCAGCCGGGCATGCCCACATTAATACTTTACGGCTACATAACCAGATCTACTGCTTCTCAAATAAAATTTTAATTATGTCCATATATATAAGAATGACTACCTTTACAGTATCGTTGGTGTCATTTTTGTATGCTGTATTTTAGGGCAAGTGACCGTAACGATTGGCAAATACTCGTGCGTAGTCATTCCAGTTTTTGCTGTTTTTTTTTTCTTTTTTTCTGTATAAGTACACAAGTATTGCAGTCAATCGATTATTATTTTGTTTATAATTTAATTAATTGGGTTTTAATTCCAGTGCGATAAGAAAGAGCAGCACAGGGCAGCGCTTTGCAATATTTCATATCAGGGTGTTATTGCGTGAAGGTTGTTGTGTCTATAAAATAATAAAATAATAAAATATATTGTACTTAATTACCGCAGCCATCGAATAATTATTTATTGAAAAACATGAAAATTTGGTACAGTTGGAAAAATGGACAAAATGTATAAAGCAAAAGCTTTCTTTTTTCTGAATCACTTGCGTTATATCTAACTGTAACCGATTACCTAGTTGTAGTCGGTTAGATACGATCATGTAATGCCCTACACAATTTAATTCCACCAATTATGCTGTAAGTAGTTTAGTTGTATCAATAAACGGGTGGTAAGTCACATCGAGAAATATCTTTATATGGAGCAGGTTTCTAAGAATGATCCAATCGGGTTTATATAATATTTGGTACAGTCAAAAATTAAACTTAGGCCAAATCTTAAATGTCCTCCACATCCACATCGGTGGGCGTGGAAAATATATATATAATGCGCCCTCTAATAGTTTGCAAGTCTAGTTGTATGGTGAATATAGATTTTTGTAAATTTTAGACGTGACTGTTATCCGATCATACCGATATTAAGCATATCAATAAATGAGATAACTACAAATATGTGCACCAAATCTATAGTTCATAGGTCCATTTTTGTAGCACTTTAAATAGCGATCTACGTGTAACAACTAAAAGTGTTTCAGCTCGATATCTCGAAATTTACGCCCGTGAGATGCTGGTCAAGAATATAATTATATAATCTGTAGTGTCTCTAACGTCTCCTTCTGGGTGGCGTGTAAACGCCATCACTAAGGTGCAGTTGCATTCTTCACCAAATTTAGTCAAATAATAAAGAATTGCAAATTTTGCGACATATAAAGCCTTTCTTTATAAAAAAGGGTTTCCAAAAATGGTCGAATTCGACACATTTTCATTGGATTCCTCCTTGAGCTAGAACATGTCCTTGTACCAAATTTCATCGAAATATCTCAAAAAATGCCGTTAAATTGATGCAGAAGGTAATACCGAATCGTTCGGTACTATTGAAGGTGGATGTGGCATTTCTCACTTAGGAGTTACAAACATTGTCACAAATGAGTAGTTCGGGATATACAGTATACCTCGAGCGAACACTCTCGGCCACGTTCAACAGCTTAAGTGTAGAATATAATATCACACAAATTGTATGAATAGGTTGGATTCGATTTGCGCGGACCGAACTGCTGATTAAGTTTCTTGTTTGATTCTACGCTCTTGTTTCATTGAGAAAAGTGTATTTCGAAGAAGGATTGGAATTGGAATTGCAAATGCATATGTAAATTGGGCCCAAAGGCGCGTTACTATATTTTTGATTTTCTCATGATCCATGAATGGAAGAAAATGTATGCGTATAATGCAAACTCGTGAGCGTCTGTAACAAGTTGAAATGATATCAAGAGTGAAATGGATAAAGAAACGGGTAGCACAATGCATTAGCAGGAGCCTACAACTTGATGTTATATTGAATAATTCATGGATGGAAAACTGGATTACTCGGAATTGTTGTATTTTATTCATACATGCATTGTAACCTAGTATGTGTATGTTAGTTAGTTGATGGAAGAGAAGAAAAAATCATAATTCTTGTTATGTTACCTATCATATGTGCGTAGGTACTGCATACTTAATGTAGAAATTGTATAATTTTTACTTGTGCTTCATTTTTTTTATTTCTCCATTGTATACATATAATATGATAGGTATGGTGGGATTGTATTTTTGGATTGATTAATCAATGGTTCGTTGAATCATTTGCTATTGCTTTTATTGATGTAAATTCACTACTTGCACGCTGGGTAAGATTGCAACATCACCACCACCTTAATTGAAATATCAGACGGCTCCAAACTACAATAACGATAATATTAAAACGCCAACGTGAGATATATACAACGTCTCTAATTATACGCACTATTGTATACAGTCGAGTCGGAAAGCCCAACAGTATCCAAAACTGAGTCCATCTAGCTACATCTCTCTGCTCATTTGTCCAGTTGTCGGCGCTTCTATGTGCTGTAGTAATCGCCCTGCTTTGAGCTATCCTTTCCAAATTTGGCAGAAGTGCTGGTAGTTTTGAGCTCATATCAGTTCGGTTCATTGCAATAGATACATAGATACACATACGTCATTAAGGTCCTAACGCCTACTTTGCTCAAGCAGAAGATCTGTGAGTGATTGCGAAATGAACTTTTTACCTTATCACAAACCGAAAACATTCCTTAAACCGAAAAACAATTATCATATTAAAGTATGGTTTAAAAATTATCGTTTTTTTTTAATATTTATATATTTATCTTAACTTTTTTTATTCATATCTTTAGTATGTACTTTAACTCTTTTCTTATTCTCCTTAATTTACCATATTAATAATCCTCGTATTATGTACAATTAGTATTATTTAAAATTAGAAATAAACGTAAATTAATACAATAGCAATAATTATCAATTATTACGAAATAAAAATATATTTCCATTTACGGTATATTCATACATATTTACAGATAATAACAGTCGATTAAACATATGGAGAGGAGCAGTGCGTTCTTTTGTTTGTTTGCAGTTTACAATTACTATGGATAATATTGTGGTGAAGGTAGCGAAAGTGGTCGTATGGTTGCTTTAATCATGAATCCTAATCTAATGTATTGTAAAACGAATGCTTGGAGCGCAGCTGGCACCTTGCGTGAGAATGAAAACTTTTATCCATTCCATGACTATGTGCATGTGGGAAGGAGGTCAGCCGCTAGGTGCTGTATGCTCTGATTATACATATATACGCTTTATATTGACATAATATTTTCTCTGTTTGCTCATTTTCTTAATTTTTCAGTATATTATACATACGAGGTTTTCAAATGAGATTGCTTGTACGAGAGCATGTAGAAGTATTCATATTCAGGGTATTATTACAATAGATATACGTTACAAGAGAAACATTGACATTATAATTATTAAAACAATTGCTTTGTGTGACGTCTTCAACAATGTGCACATGTCCAAACTTTGTAAACAAATGACCCGAACATGTGATGTGCATTGATGTATGTACACATTGTGCTGATTGCAATGGTAAAATATTATATAATAATATTACTCACAAACAAGTTGCAAAACTTCTATTTTATTCTCAATAAAAATACATACATGTACCCACAAAGAAGTACTCGTTTACACACTTGTACATACACTTGGGAAATTGACTTGTGCCAAATCTGAGATGCCTCGTCTTTGTAAATTTTTGTCAAAGCACTCTTCTCCAACCACTACGTATGTGTTATATTTTACCCCAACATTTGAATTCTGAATAAGAGAAGAAAAATATCTTTTGCCTTTGTGATCCTGTACCGTCCATTCTGAAGTCGTTAAATGAACTTTACAGCTAAGAGTTGTGCAAGGTTAACTCAAATAAACACCCGAGGACAGAAACTAGAAATTTCAGTTAATATCTAAAATTTGGCGATCTTAATTGCTTAAACAACAGACAGACCCGGACGAACATAATTGCTTTTTGATTACTATATACGTTTTCCCAATAGAATGTGGAGGATATATTATTATTCCGTTATTATGGGACTCACTTGTGAGTCGTCAACAGAGTGCTTTCGTTTTTTTATTCTATATAAGTTTATATTACATGAAAGGGAAAAGGATAAAATTGTTCACATTTATACTAAACTGTTATCCATTATATACGTACAATATATTTACAAATGACGAACGGTATTTGCATGGAAACAGAAATAAAAAAAATCACAATACAGGCTTCTGGGCCATAATTTAGATACCTGCCCTTCTCCACCTTATACAATTTTTGAAATCCTTTATACCACACGCCATTCCGGTTTCATTACCAAAGGCCTTTTCATTTTCTATCTCTCTTTGTGAGTATTTAATTAAAGGAGAAACATGTAGATTTATATGAAGGTCGTCAGATACAAAAACGGACTTGTTGTTGCAACGCACAGCGAAGCATCTTTTCCTTTAAGGATTTCTCTTCGTAGAGCGCCCTCCACTGAAAATTATGTGTATATGTACTGGAATATAAATCCATGAACACTCTCCGATGTGATTCTCTCTGGGTAATAAAAATAGGAAATACGTCAGGTACTTGGCCAATGCGTCTCTGTAAAAGTCTCAAACGGAACGACAAAATTGGTGTAAGGGGAGGGGTATAAAAAAAGGCGATTCGGTGCAAGCAGTAACAATGACTCCAAAAGCATTTTACACTTTGGAGCCACCCTCCCTTTTGCCCGTGACAGCATGAATGTATGTGTTTGAGAAGAAACCAAAATGAAATACTACAACAATAAATACACAAGTATGCGCACACTATTAACAAAGTTCATCAGCTACTCGATGCTTCAACATTTACATCATTTTGCTTTTTTACAAGCCACAAGTTAAGGAGACTTTGGTGTTTGTTGTTATTTTTGTTGTGGTTGCTGTTAGACGAAGCGTTTATCATTCAACCCAAATGCATTAGACTGGGATGAAAATAGCCGGCCATAGCCCATTGAGCACCTGGTCCACCTCTCCCCAGAGCGGCCATTTTGATTTTTTCAATTTCCGCCTCCTGTAAACGTTTCGCCTTCGCCCGCCTATTCTGAAACCAGATTTTGACTTGCGTCTCGGTTAATCTTAGCGAGGAAGAGAACTCCGCTCGCTCTGCTATACTGAGGTATTGCTTCTCCCGGAATTTTTTTTCCAACGACAACAATTGCTGGGTGGTGAACGGTGTACGCGGTTTGCGGTTCGGTTTATGTTTGCGCAGATTGCATTTTATACGTGGCGGTTCATTGTTGTCTGAAATAAAATGAAACAAAATAAAATATTTAAAAAAATGAAAGATACAACAACAACAACAATATAACAAAAGAATTTTAATGCAATTTTCAATTCAATTAAAAGGCGTTGATCGCTCCAAAAAAAAGAAAAAAGAAAAACAATCCGATTAAAAACAACAAATGAAGGGCAATCAATTACAATACATTTTACCAAGTACGTATGTATGTGTGCAATATGAGGCAGCAAGTGTTGACATCGAAGTCGCTACTTCAGTTTTTGTTTTTATTGCATTTCATTTTCTCTTCATGTAAATTCTACAACATTAACTAATGAGGTCCGTAGTTCGTCAGGGCCATTAAAAATAAATTGAACAACAATACGTGGAGCGCTCAGTGCTTCGAAAATAGATATTGAATGGAATAAATTAAAGGAAACTATGCCAACCTCATCCACCTATACATTCAGGAGGTAGGCAAAATTGAATGCACAAGAATCCATTTCAATGCTTTGTGGCAGCATTGTGTACACGAATTCTGTACAGCGCGCTTTGCACATTTTAATTTTTGTACTTTTCTCTTTGTAAGATAGATCTCCAATAGTTAGAATTAATAAATAGTAATAATTATATAATAATTGGAACAGCCACAAGTTCGATGTTGTCAACCACACAAACAGTATACATTACAAACAACCTTACACCTGCAACACTCGGAAAGTTAAAAGTTAAGTCCTGTCACTTCGCAAATTTAATTTCAAACAAAATCACGCAATATCCAACTTTTCGTTGTTGCTGTTGTTGTTATTGAAGAGTCGCACGCCTCCCTTTATAGTAGGCGGCCTTATATATTAGAAATTGTCCCAACAAGCAGCATCATTCTTGACGCGCAATAATTATTAATTTTGACAGATCGGTATTTCAAGTATTTATTGTCTCACAGAAGAGATGTTTGAAGCAAGCATTGGGTTGTTCATCTGATCACTTCTCCTCTTCATAAATATTAAACCAACATGTTGAACATGGTTTCGTTTGTTGCGATATTTTCTCTTTTTTGGTGAAACATTTCAATTAATGTTTAAATTAATTGTGAAATTAAAAGATATGCGCTGCTGCCGCCGTTATGTACAGATTTACATTTCATTCGTTTGTCTGATGCCTGTGATGCCTTTAGCCCATCTGCATCTGTTTGCAGCAGTCCTTGATTTAAGAGTTGATTGTGTTGATGATGCCTTCAGGCTCTTTGGCTTTGTTTCACATGCATTAACAAATGATGCAATAAATTATGTTGGTGGCTGGCTGTTGTTCGTTCGTATGATGCTGTTTAGCTTCTTTTTTAACTTTAGTGACCCCCAATTGCAGATGTTGTCTGTCTGTCCTTCCGTTGGCTACACTTAACATTTGCATGGCTGTGGTTTTACTTAAAAATGCACTTGTTTCCATTTACGTTTGTTTATTTTTTTCGAACAACAAAAAACAAGGAAAAATTCCAGCATTTCATTTCCATTTCTTTTCAGAGTCGTATTCATTTAAAACATCTACAACAACACTAACACTAACACCAACACCATCAACAGTATTAAAATTCAAATGAAATTTAAACGCACACTGTAAAGTAAGTTCTAAGTTTTGCGTTTTATTTCGATCCATTGTGGCAAAGTTTTTATAGTGACGCCAATGTCACTGTTGTTGTTCTTGTTACATTTAAAAGTTGTTGAAAAAGTGAAATAACACAAGAAAACTAGGCAAACGCCAGCCATTGTAGATGCAACCCGGAATTGTCATAGAAAGAGAGTGGGATATAGAGAGAGAGAGAGAGATAGACAATGAGTGAGGGGGGATGACTGGAGATGACAAGGGTGGAAGATTTTGGATTCAGATGAAATTGAATTGCAATGAAAATGCAGACAAACGACACTTGAATGGGTTTTCACCACAACTACAACAAAAACAAAAACATTTTTGTGACAAATCGCTTAAGACAGCAAATTTATTGGATGGCCTGGCCTATTAATGAATTCTGTTTGCTGTGCCTCGTTGTTGTTAATGTTATTGCTGCCATGCTATTATTTGGGCTGCTGTTGCACTCGTATACGGAAAACCTTTTTCCACATTTTCTAATTGATTTTCAATTGTACGCAAATTTTAATATTTTCGTGTCAATGTTTTGTATATGTGTGTGTGCCTTTTCTGTGTTTATTCATAAGAACCAGTATTTATGACAAGCGCGTTGTATTCCTTACAAATTTATTTTATTTTTAATTAGTCCAAATAGTAATTTTCTACAAATAAATCAGCGAAAAAACGAGTAAAACAGTGCGTGTGTGTGTACGTTTCGCGTTTCTGCCTTCAAACCATATTTAACCCACATGCACATAAATATTTGTGCACAACTTGAAATGAAAGTAAACAAGTAAGAAAACTAAATTTGGCTTATGCCAAATCTTAAGTACCCTCCACATCCACAACCGTGGGCGCGGCAAATATATATATATTACGCCCTCTAATAGTGCATGTATTGCTTATTAGCTTTCAAGTGGAGTTTTACACTGAGTATGGTTTTTTGTAAATTGTAGGCGTGTCTGTTATTCGAACACGCCCATTTTTGGCACATTGTATATTTATAGATTTACATACTAAATTTAAAGTTTAGAGCTTGATTTTTGTAACAGCTAAATATATTTTCGTCGATTGTAAGCGTGGTTCGATTTTGCCCATTTTAAACAGTACTCTGCCTGCAAAAACTAAAAGTGGCTGCACAAAATTTCAGCTTAATATCATAAAATTTACGCCCGCGAGAATGCCATAAACAGACAGACACACGGACATACTTGTCTAAATCGACTGATGCTGATCAAAAATATATATACAAAGGTACGGTGTCTAACGCCTCCTTCTGGGTGTTGCAAACGGAAGAACAAACTTAGTATAAGGTGGAGGGTATGAAAACGTAATTTTTGTCATGAAACTAAGCAATTCGAATACAATTACTAATACAATTACGCATCGCATCGCAATCGGTTCAATAATTATCGCAAACGCTTATAAAAAAGGTAAAACACTCCAAACTGCAAATTAATTGGCCTTAATTCCGTTAAAATTAAGTCCTCCCTTTTATGAGCATGAGTCGCACACTCACGTGGGCCGTATAAGTTCAATTTTTGAAATATGGAAATAATTTCGAAATAAACAAACAAGATGTATTCGGTTTGTACCAGACGAACACTTTGAGCTCTTTAAACTAAACAGCTACTAAAGCACAGGACGTGGTGCTCATTTTATGAACGTGTAAATTGAGAGTTAAGTGAAATATAAATTAGCTCTAGAGTACTAAGAATAAAAAAGCTGTTTATTTGGCTATTCGTCATTATTGTGATCAAATCTTAATTTGCCGGTTTTGCGAAATTTATTCATACTAAGCTTCTTATCACATGAAGTTTTCCAAATTGTTACCAGTAACACTTTATCGTTTATGAACAAACCCGAAATACGTGCTCATACATATACTTATCCACAGTTTAGAAGTGTTTTGCAAAATAGAAATTTTCGGGCGAATACAGGGAATACTACATAAGTTTGAGCATGGTGGCTCTTCACTATGCCACATTTGTGAACGAGTAGGTAAAACAAACGATAGGATTTTTTGATGAAAAATTAAGATAACTGGTGGAAGGTAGACGAAGGTCCGAGGAGGTTAGAAGATTTCGAATCTAGAAGCGATTGCATAATAATGAAAAGAGTGGCTTTTAATACGCAGGCATGGTAAGAGTGAAGCCGGGTCCAGATTTGTATATGAATTATGTATGGCTCCTGGTCGGATGTTATATTTATGTAGATTTCACACCACTTGCTCGCACATACAAAAATAAAAAAACAAGTTAACAACTAAATGTAGTTTATGCCAAATCTTAAGTACCCCTGCAAATAGATAAAAACAGTGGGCGTGGCTTTTATTGAATACCCTTTTACTAGTTGTGCGCGTGTTCGTTATCTAATCGCGTCCATTTTTGGCACATTGATGGATGGGATAATTGTACATATGCACACCAAATTTCAACTTCATTGCTCAGATAAACAGATTCTTATCGAATGTGGGCGTGGCTTATCTGATTTTTTCCAATTCATAAAGCGATCTGGATAAAGACACTAAAAATGTCTGTACAAAATTTCAGCTCAAAATTAAAAATTTATGATAGTGGGAGACAGACAAACGGACAGATATGTCAAGATCGAGTCAGTTTTTGATGTTTATTAAGAACATATATACCTTGTGCAGTGTCTGACAACTCCTTTCTGATGTTTCAAATGGAATGACAAACTTAGTATGCCGCCCTTTATGTGTAGTGGCAATGTATATTATATTGAAAATTCTTTCTTTTAGTTTTTATAGAATGATTAAATTTGTGCATGTGCCTCCAAAGTAAAGTAAAGACTACAAATAAAGAAGGAATTTACAACAAATTTGGTATTAATTAAACAACACAACAAATATGTAATATAACCAACACGAGGGAGCAATTATAATTATAACAGTAGTACCAATACAACCACCTCACCTCACCATTGTTATGAAATCTTTACCCAATGCATGAAAAATTATGGTAGAAAAATAGCTACAACAGTTGATCAGCAACATGTTTCAAACTATAAAAGGGTGAAAAAAATATCGGCACCAATAACAATAACAACACCGTGGTATACCGTACAACTATTTGTAATGTTTTGTAAGAATAATAAAAAAACAAACAAAGAGACCAATATTTGGACATTATATCAGGCCCGATATGCCGATCGGTTGTGAAAAAGTGTTTTCACTTTAAAGCGAAAAAGCAAAAGCAAAAGCAAGTTGCGTCGGCATTGTGCTTTTTTTATTGTTTTTGTACATGCACACTTTTAATGCAATTAAAAATACGCATGTATGGTTAAGAGAATTGCAATACGTTTTAATTTAATGGAAAACTAATTGCTAGACAATTTACAATACGCCGCTCTTGACGCGCTCTTGGTGACCGTGCAATATTTACTGAGTGCGCCAGTGTGTGCGCATGTGTGTGCGTGCGTTCATTAGTGTTAGTGGTTAGAGCCATTTTCAGAAACTACACACTTATGGAGCAACGGGCAGCAACGTGTACGTACATCTGTCCAGGTCTGCTACGATTCAACCACAATCATCATCAACCATAAAAATATTAAACAAACATGTTATACTTTATCAACGCAACAATAACAACAATTACATGTAACGAAATGTTTAAAGGCATGCATACATACATTTATAAGGGATAAATATGAAAACGTTTCCAGCAATTATAACGAGAATAACCAATATGGTCGGATGGCCAGCCAATTATGACTCTGCAACAATCATGGACATAATTGTTGTTGCAATGGTAGTTTGTCATAATTGACGTAAATACAAGCATATATTATACAAAGCACACACCACTCCAACAGTGGCATACGAAGACTTTACATCCATGTGTTAGCAATACGTTTGCGAGGGATAATCATGCGAGGGTTCGATGGAACACGTGTATTTCATTCCAACAATAATGAAAGTTAATCTAATACAACAACCACAAAAATTTCCAATTTTCCAAAATATATGACACATGCATGTATGTATAAGTTACCAAAAGTGAGTAAAAAGTAGACACTTCATGCTGTAATAAAAAAAAATACTACAACTGACTAAATGGGCGTAAATTAGTTTAATGTATAGGAAAATTCACGGGTCACTTCCGTATAGAGTTCAATCGCATCAACTTTTATTGCATAACTACTCGGATATATGTATAGTATTATCACACAGGTGTGGTACAGAGCTTTGGTTTGTTTGTGAGTGTTACTTACTTATGGAGCCAACCTTGAACCAAAACTTTTGTGACTGTGTGATGTGAATTGTAAGCGTGTCTCCTAAACAATTTTGCTCATTTTATCCTTTCAGTAGCTGAGTGGGCTAAGGCTTTGTCTTAGTAAACTCTGCCCGCTGTAGGGAGCGGACTCAAATCCAGCTGAGGAAAAAAGTGCAAGAGTTTTTCAATTGGAATTTGAACTCAAGTGTCGCGTTTAATTGGTAACTCACCGATAGTTAAGAATATTACCATCGGACTTTGACGTTGGTTCGACAGGCGAATAAGCATTTAAGCTTGTAAAAGAAAAGACATAAAATATTATTATTATCGTAGATAGAGAACTACCTCCATTGATTAGGAATGTGAATATTTGCGACACAACGAACGTGTCAACACGGTATAGACGTGTCTACGCCGTTCAGCCTTAGATGTTGATGAAATATATACATACATGTACATATTTCATGAGGTCCTAGACGAAAGCGGAATGACACATTTTTTCCACACAAAACCTACAACTTCGATTGTCATTTATTATTTGATTTGTGCAAGTTAAACGCAACAGCGTAAAGTGCTTCCGTGGCTTTAATTTGTTCTTAATAAGTACCGTTTGCTTACAAACGTTCAGCCTATGTACGCAATTAACGATCTTATAAACAATTAACAGCAAGTGTAGTGATTTTTTTTAACCGTTTACATATATACTCAGCCGGCTATTGAGCCTATTCAAAGGGAAAGAAGAGGAGAAACCGTCAAAGTAGTAAAAAAAATGAAATTGTTGAAGAAATATTGTGTGTATTGTATATAATTAATAAAAATGTTTTCTCAGTAATCGTATGTGTTGTCGTCGTCTTCGCTGAATTTAATTAACAAGCGTTACAATATGTAACGAGTGGGTCATTAAAATACCACGAACGAAGCAATTAATAGAATAAATGGATGGCCAGCGAATGTGTAAATAACTATTTATCTATTTATATGTATGTATGTATGGTTTACACTTGTATGGGGATGTATGCGTTATGAATACGCGTGTTTGTTGATGGAGTTTTTTTCTCTTTCTTCATAACTTTTGCAGTGGTTACATGTGTTTTCCATATCTATGAAGTGAGCTTGGAATGATAACACTTATTTGTTGTTGTTTATATGTGGAGCACAGTGCGTGCTGTGCGTGTGACAACCTACACGCACATTAGCTTCTACGGGAAACGACATTTTTTGTATAAATATTTAAAAGGAAAATTATGCTGTCACACACACACACACATATATATATATATATATACGCAAGTTTGTTGTTCCAAATGAAAAAAATCACTGCATGCACAAAAAAAGCAACGCAATGTGCCTCAAAGTAAAACGTGTATAACATGCGTAAAGAGTTCAGGTTATTATTTACATTTTATATTTATCCGCAGGTTTGTTCATCAATGTGTTTAAATGATCGGTTATTAGCGTCCATTTATTAATGAATACATGATACCCGTTACTGTCAGAAAAGGAAAGGAAATGAACGTATTTGCACATATGGGCGCAATTATATGACACACAGCATAAGAATTAATCATTTTCTAAAGCCGTTACACACACACACTGCGCACAATGTGATTAATTGAAAAGCAACTCAAGTGGCAGGCATTGCCATTTCAATTATCGCATATTTGCTTGAAATATTTCTTCTTTTAATGTCATCAACTTGTTAATAATAATATTTTGCTAATTTGTTGTTTACAACAATTTGACAAGAGCACAGTTATGTAAATTGCGTTGGAACGTTCTCCGACAGGCCATACCTATGTACAAATTATTTTACATCCATGTGCGATACATTCATGCACAATATGTCAACTGTTTGTGAATATTTGCACGGACGGACGCGTGAACAAATGAACGTGTAGCATATCTAGCAAATTATTGTACCATCACATTACATTTACGTAGCTTATGGCCTTCACAAATGCAACAAACAACAATAATAGTGACGTGAAAAGTTTTTCTTTAACAACTTAACGGTTAGTTGTGAAACAAACAAAGTGAACGGCTTTTATTGCAGACAGGGCTTGGCAGAACGTTACAATGTCCTTTATGCAAGAGATATATACGTGTAGTTGGGTTTATCCGAGTTTGCCTCCTCCTGAGTGTTACAAACGGCTTTTCTTCGATATTTATCATAAACGATCTTCCTTTTAATTTCCAAGGTTTTTTTCTACTCTTACGCGTCCAACCTATCTCAGTTCACCCCCATTGGATTTTACCTTAAAAATATTGAAAAACCTCTGAACAGAAATGAGTAAAAAAATCTTTAGTTGATTGAGGCCAAATTTTGAATACCTACCATCCATGCAGCAAAGGTCAAATGTGAGTAAGAGTTTTTAAAAATTGTTCCCTATTCAGTTGCTCTTGTTTTATGCGCGATTCAATTCCAACGACTTTTGCCAAATTTGGAATCTCAACCTTGGATATCTTTACGTATACTTTTACCACGAGAAGACAGACATTGCTAGATCGACTCAAGACCACCATACCTTTTAATAACAGATTTTTGGCCTAACAATTACACCAACTGCTAGGTGTTAATATCTCCTCTAAGAAATGAGTTATTTGGTCAAACTTTATCGATATTAAAAAGTTCAAAGTCAAATCGCACATAATGTGGGTGAGTGGAATGCATTACAATACACAACGTGAATGAATTTTATTGCAGGAAACACAAATACTGGAAAGAAAGCTGTTCTTATGCATTTGAAGTTGCATGCAGTAAATTTGCATGAAAGTACTCAACAGAATGGTTGTTATTGTTATTGTTATTATTGTTAATTAGAATGTTTGTTTGTAGCACATTAATAACACAACATTTAAGTACAGAATAAACATCGTCACGTCTTCTGTTCTTAGAATAATATGGACGGAATGAATGTTCCGTCTGCAACACCCATCAGTGTCAACATCTGAATTGATCCAGCCATGCCGGACTATGTGTCTGTAGTTGGTACTGGTACCAAATTGAGATGTGCAGCTCTCACTTTATATTTATATGCACGGGTTCGTATAGAAATATGGGAAAATTAGTCAAAGGACACACCCACAATTGACGAAAATCTCTCACACGTATATTTATACACGGGACATACATACGTATATTGTAAAAGTTGTATATTAGGATGCACTATGGGCGGAGTCGGAAAAAGGCACGCCCCCAATTTGCTAAAATCTTATTTAGTGCAGAGTACAACCTTTGATGTAAAATAAGCTTTAGTGGTCGTCACACCTACAATCTATACATAATTGTGCATGTCCAAGGTTGGGCCCAAGTCAAACGTACTGGCCGTCGCTAGTTTGAATTGGTTGAGATCGATTAGAAGGTGTAGGTCTTCATGCCAGGGAATAATGTTAAAAAGCACGCTGTTGGTTGGATACATGTTTTTACATTCATTTGAACTCTCTACTTCTCTTTAGCCCACACACAATCTCATTACAAGCACTAGATCGTGTCTAGTCTGTTGGAGATACTCTAATGCTAGGCGTTGCGTGTTTTGTTAAATAATGTCCGCACTAGGTGCTCGGGTGTGTGTGCTTCAGGTGGGTTGGGTGCGAGTGTGAGTATTTGCGGTGGTAGAAAATACAAACAATCAAATGATGTTTAAATAACTGTATAATAATATAACACACCCACTCACAAATTTTGTGCAATTAATTTCTATAATTGCCAACAAAACAGAAATAATAATAATACATCATTAAGCAAGCCAGCCAACCGTACGACTGTGGAGACACGCACAGCACAACACAACACAAGGCAACACAACTCAAACGTTACATTTCTATGCGAACGTTAAATTGAAAACCTTAACAACCAATAAACATGCTTTCATAACTTGTTTAAAGGTGTATGTGAGTGTGTGTGTGTGGGCTCTGCGGGTTTGTGTAAAATTGCTACAGATAAGGTCCCCGTTTTAGGTCTGTTTCCTTATCACAAATTTTCTTATAATTAAAATGTGACAACATTTTTAGATAATTTGTGCTCCATAAATTTGACATTTTGAGTCCTTAACAAATCAGGTGTAATACGCTCTACGAATGCATGTCTGAGAGAAATTCCAAATACAGTAGCCCCGAAGGCTATTAGGACATAAAAGCAAATGACCGACTTGTGCCGCTTGTCAAATACTCTCTCATTTCATTATATTGTTATCATAATGGAAAATCTGACAGCATTTGTACATGGCCAATACATAGCCGAATGTTTTTTTCTTTTTTTTTTTTTTAAGAAACAAAAGCCTCCTGGCTGGTGAGAGGGCAACTTACGTTTATATAACATGTACGTGCGTGTGTGTGTGTGTGTGTGTGTGTGTGTATCACATTTATATTGTTTAAATAAGAAGACGAACTGTTGACAGCGATAACCTGCTGTGTGACAACACCAAGCTCTTAAAACATACACTAGCGCATATAAACATATATGTGACAGGTAAGGGATAACTCTTCACTAAGGTATAAAAGCAAAAACAAAAACAAAAACAAAAACAAAAACAAAAACTAACGACACAGTCAATACGAGTGGTGTAGCTATAAACTATATAAACTATATACTGCAGCTCACCACCACCTGTTTTACGGTTTTAATTAATATTAATTTGATAACTAAGCAGTTGTTAGAAAAATTTTATAAAGACTTTTTCTTTGTTTTTTTTTTTTTTGGAAAAATCATTAAAGCAAACGCTGGCAATGAAGAAACATCTTTTACTAAATGCCCAATTAAAATTATTTGTGAAAAAACACGATATATTGTAAGCCATACTGGGCTTCTGTTGTAGTCTTCGTGTATAGTGTTTATAAAGAAGTATAGGGTATATACATATTTACCCAACAGTTTCACACACAGGTTACGTCGTATGTGTTATTCCATCTCATCAAATTTTGATATTAACTTCAATGAGAATGTCCCTTGGACCCAGAAATGTACGTTGAAAACGAAAAAGATGGACTGACAGACACAATTAAGACAATTCTGAAACTTATCTGATTCGATTGGTTTGTTTTAATATTTAGTACGAGGAAAGTAAATGCATGCCCCGTAGGTGGCGAAAACATGGATAGCTCTGTAAATAACTTACAACTAAATGAGCAAATGACAAAATTCCAATTTGTCGCTTTTTACTTGTTCACTTGTTTCTACTGGGATGGGAAGGAAATAAATTTGTACAAATAGTTTATCGCGGTATTTAGAATTATTCCTTTTTTGTTAGAATTACGATTTCAGTTCGTGTCTATTGAGCGGGTAAATGGGATTGAATTGAATTGAATTGAATCAGTTTCAGTTTCCTTGAATCATGGCAGAACAAAAAGCAAACCTTGGATTTGTTTTTTCGAACGCCGTAATGGTGTAACCTGCGGTAAATAATATGCTCCCAAGTATCATATAAAGCAAGTGTTTTTCAGACGATGTGTAAACTAAAAACCTTATCACAGCCGTCACACGTTTAAATTTCAAATGGAACTTGACAAAGTGTTGTTGTGTCTGTAAAGTGCCAGCTGTGTAAGTCTGTGCAACACCAGTAGCACTACGGGGAAAAAAGTAAGAACATAAACAAACAACAACAACAACAACTTTCCAATGTTTAAATGTGAGAAATGTAAAGTTGAACACTTTTCATGCATATTATTAAGTGTTTTTGCGGTCTTGGATCTCTGTTCTCTTTCATTCAGTTCCAGCTTAAGAAGGTGAAACCATGGGGGGACACTTTTTTGTTCTTGCCCTCCAACATGTATGAAGGACAAAAATTAACAAAAACCCAAAGTGTGAATTGTGCATTTTGTCGGAGGAAAGGCACGATAAGCGAGATTGTAATGAGAATTGAAATAGAAACTTAAATGTAACACAAACACACACCAACCGGAAGGTTAGCTTTTTACATAAAAGCACTCTTTTTTTCTTACGCATTTTATGCAGTCCCAATCCAAACTTTAAATGGCAGCAATAACAGTGGAGAGTACATAATAATGTCAAATTAAATCAGCAGACAAAATGAATGTGCGATGGAAGTGCTAGCTACTATACTCTGGAGGGTTGATCGCTTTTGTTGTTTTGTCTTTTATTGCAGTAATTGCAATTTGAGTGTATAATGGCCATCGCTTACTACAGCAATTTATATCAAGTGCACAGAGCAAGCGGCAAAGGGTACCGTACCAGCATAATTTGTGTTCATATTATACGGAATTAACTACGTGGTTTGTGTTCAGGGTGCCCAGCTGGCAATTGCCAGTCAGACACACACTGATTGATACGTTTATCAATGAATGACATGCACCGTTATGGCGTATGTGGCATCCATGCACATTTTTCTTATAAATCGTGTCGATTTAGAATGCTTACCTCCTCCACCGAATCCTTGGCCTGGAAATAAGCCGGGCGGTCCGAAGGGTGGCATTTGCCTTGGGCCCGGCCATGGCACACCCGCACCACCAATACCACCCCACGCTACGGCCGCTGCCGCCAAAGCACTAAACGGTGTTGGTCGTATGGGTACATGCCCTGAGGCTGCCAGAGCAGCTGGTGACAACAGGTGCGGGGAGTTGGTTAATGAACCGGTTACTTCAGCCGGTGACTTACTTGTATCCAAATTGTCAGGGGTTGAGCGCGGGGAATCGTCATTGTTCATATCCTCAATATCAACAATCGAATCTTCCTCCTCATCATGATCCATGAGGTCCGTATCATTCAAGTCATCATCATAATCGAGTTCCGAATCTATTGAACTGCCTATGGGCGATTGGCGTTCACTTTTTGCCGACGGCGTTATATTGTTATTGCTGGAGGAGGAATTATTATTATTATTATTGTTATTGTTGTTATTGCTGTTGTTATTAGCATTGTTTATGTTCATGTTAGTTTCTGCCGTGGTGACGGCGGAATTATTTGTTAGTGCCGCCAAAGGAGTGGTTGTCGCAGTTAGTGTTATGGTGGCGTTGGCGTTCAAATTCGTATTGTTTTCTGTATTGGCAGCTGCAGCATTAGCACTTATAATTAGTGCTCCCGCCGCTGTAGAACAGGCACTTGTGCTTAGTGTATGACGTAAATGAGCGGGTAAATGATGAGCTAAGTGTGCGGTGGAAGGTGTGGCACTGGCTGCTGCTGCGGCAGCTGCCGCCATGGCCGCGGCATGTTGTTGCTGAGCGTGAGCTGCTGCTGCATGAGCAGCATGCAGCAAATGGGCATGGTGGGCAACTGTCACCGGATGAAATTGAGGATGCGGTGTGTGATGATTACTGCTGCTGGTGTTGGGAGATGCAGGGGAAGAGGAGGAGGATTCGTGCGATACAGGTGAGGTGGCCGCTGATGGTATACCAGATAAATTGGTGGCAATCATTTGCGTACAGTGATCACCACCCACCAGCAATGATGCGGGTGGTGGAGTGCGTGGCCGGGTATCCGCTAATAGGGAAGCCACACTAAAATTACTTAGTCTTGATGTGGTTTTATTTAGATGATGCTGCGAATGGTTTTGCAGGTTACGTAAATGCTGTTGATGGGCCATTATCAAAGCCGAGGGCGAGGTGGGTGTGAGACCACTAGTGGAGCCAGGCGGAGTCATGACGATAGTAACACTGGGACTGCTCGTACTGTTGGGTGGTAACGAAGAAGTTTGTGGCGGTACCGTCGGGCTAGTCATATTTGCACGCAATCCAGTCACAGTCATTCCTGTTGATAATTTCAGCATATGTGAAGTTTGGCGTGTGTAAAAGTCCGTCTTCACCAAAGACTTTGTGTGTTTTCCCTTTATTGCGTATTTTGATGGAATTCTACTTGATTTCTGATATTGAAATGATTGCGCTTATTATTTAAAAGAAAATTGCTTTGCGACACTTGTGATTTTTTTGTTTATGTATTCTATAATTAATTACACCTTTTTTCAATTTGATTCGATTTTTTATTAAAATATTGCCGTAATGCGTGTGGCAGCATGGCCTCTTTGCTTTACTTAGCAATTAGTAAATTTTTATTGATTTAAAATTGTTTTAACTTCTTTCACTGCTTGTTTCTTTTTTCAATATTCTTTTTTTTTCTTATACATACTTTTTGAAAACAATCAACACAAGCGCACGTTCAATTAAAATACATCCTCCTGAGATCACGACTGTTAAGCAACTAAACACTCAACTAAGCATTCAGAAAATCTCGGTTCGCGTACGGACACCATCAAGCTATACAGAAAAACAAAAACAAAACAAAAAAAAGAGTCCAACACAGAGAAAATGTATAAAAATTCTCCCCGTTGAACAGGCAAACAACAATATCCACACACGAACATGTGGCATAACAAGTAGTGAAATAAATACACATGCATGTGTGTGTGATTGTTGATGGTGTGAAACTGCTTTATAAATAAAAGTGGTTGATCGTACTACAACCAGAGCTACCCCAAGCACCCATACACAAAAAACCCGTTAAATATACGGCCTTGCCCATATTATTTATACAAGCCTAATGAAGAACAAAGAAGAAAAGAAATGGTTATTTAACGCTAAGAAATATATAATTATCTTTTTCTCTCTTTTACATATCGCGTAAATTCATATTCGAGAAAATCGAACACCATTTTTTATATTAAGAGAGACAGAGAGAGAGAGAGAGAGAGAGAGAGAGAGAGAGAGAGAGAGAGAGAGAGAGAGAGAGAGATAGAGCTTCTAATTTGTTGTTTTCAATGAGGTGAATTTCAGTATCTCCAAAAAAAATTGTATTTCACATGTAAACGCCCTGGACGTGGTGAATTTGGAAATAATCTCTTCCTCTTCTCTCTTTCGCACACAGTCGATTGTATAAAGCCGCTGGTTTCATATAACCTCCACCAACACTATACCCGTTCAATTTCATATACATCTTTAGAGCGTGCCTATATATACAGATGGATGGATTTGTTTCTCCTCCATGTGTGAGTGTTTTCATTTTTATCAATTTAATTGGTTTTGCTATTATATGTTACACATGCACACACACCCATCATTATTATTATCGTGCAATATACACTGAATGATATCGTTTCATCTCTTTTTAACTACGTTATAATTGTTGGCTATAATTGTCTGCCAGGCTTTGCCAGTTATTGCCACTGGTGCTCTCTCTATTAGATTGCTGTTACTCCATTAAAGGTTGATATTGTTGTTGGTTTTACATTTTTATGACTTTCTGTACTTATATTAAACTAACAATGTACATATGTGTGTGCAATAATGTCTTTCAGCTCAAGTGCCTTGGTATTTTCTGCTCGTCACCTTGCAATATTGGTATACTGCTATACTATGGTGTTCTCCATATTTTTCCATGCATATACATTTTACTCTCCCATTGTACAAACGACACCAACAAAGCTTCTTTACAATAATCGTAATTGGATTGTTTTTGTATATATATGTATGCATGTACGAGTATGTATGTATATCTAATGTCTCTTTTTAACCACTTCATTAAATTGTGCTATATATGTTGGAATATTCTCTTCGTGTGGAGAGTAATTCAGTTTTGTTGTTCTGCTACGTTTAGAATTAAAAATTAATTTACAAACAAAACGAGTTGTTTTCTCTCTACCACTTGGGGCCATTACGTCTGCTAATAAGGTAATTTAGCTGAACACAAACTGGGGAAATAATTACGTATATAAATTTGGGATGGTTGATGAGAGTGAAAGAGAGGGAGAGAGAGTGTAAGATTCAACTTTTTTCTAACAAGAGTTCTTTACCATTAAAAGTGAACAAACAATCAGCGAATTGGTTTTGGAGAGAAAGTATAATAATTAGGTGATTATATGGTTGAAATTAATTTGTTTCTTTAATGATTACACAGATTTTGTAGTAATGTGTAGTACGTTTATTAATGCGGTAAATACATGTATTTACAATGTTAACTTTTATGCATATGGGGCGCAAGTTTCTCCAATCTCTGGCCATGATGTTATAATTTTACTTTCTTTTATGCGACTAATAAATTCTTTTACGCCCTGCACCTTCATCCAGATATATTGATTGGGGGTGTATATGTATGTATATAACCTATACAATGGCAGGGTTCGAAAGGCAAGACTCTATATCTGTCCATATGGAAAAATGATTTTACTGGTCGCAAACTGTAACACATCAATTTCCAAACACAACAGAAGCGCAGCGAGTCTTTGTACCCTGGTTGGTATTGAAATGGACGAGATTGATAAAGGGACACGGCCGCAATGCACCAGCAAAAGCTGAAAAACATTTAATATTTCGAGAAATTTCAAGTTGTACTGTCGGTCGCAAAAATTTGGTCACTGGGCTGAAATCTAGTGCAGACACTTTTAGTTTAAATCATTGGCTCAGAATGTGACACACATATATACTAACACCTGCACCTGAAGTAGTCTGTAAAGGAGGGTGCAGTTAAGTGCATGCCACGCCCACATGTTGTGCATAGATATACCGAGATACGGCTATGCCAAATGTAGTTGAAACTTGTTTTTAGTTAAAACCGACTATGTGACTTATTGTGCGAAACAGTGTCTGTATAGACTGCTAGATATTACGTAGAGGTTGACGAAGTAACGGCAATAACAATCTACATATAAATGAACTGATTTTTAGATTTTTCGTCGAATATATTAACATCTCCTTTATCTCTTTGACTGCTTTCACTCTTTTCTCGAATTCATTGCTTATTCAATATATACATTTTCATATATACCGTATAACAATGGCGAGCTTATCACAACGTTGGCATCTCTTTATGATGCTGGGCTGTGAACGGCGTTTACACGAAAAAAAGTGAGTAAGAAAACGGAAATTATATTTTTTGTAGCTTTTTGTGGTAAATTGGAATTCCTTTTTTCTTTCTTTTTTTTGAAGCGAGGAGGAACGCTGACTAAAAGTGAATAAATACCAATGAAAAAAGTTTAATAAAACCGAATGTGGAAATTGAAAAATGAATTTTTTTACTGCATAGATCACCTGCTGAGGTCGAATTAGTTAAAATGACTTGATTACTAAGTGCCAAGTATATATATTTCGCTTTCATTTTTATTAAACAGGCCACTAGCTATGCTGTGTGGATAAAGAACGGCTCTTCATCTCACTGAAAGCATGTGGAGGTCGATCTTTCAGGACGCAGAAGTGTTATTTCTCTGAAATGAGGTCTTTTTGAAAAACTTTCCCAAAAAACATTACGCAAACAAACTTCGTTATAATTTCTATAAACTAAATTGAAAAGATTTTTGCGCTTTGCTCTTTTAATGTGATTTTATTAATCATTTAGGATTGTGTAGGCTTACGTTAAAGAGAATATCGTTGTAAAATTTGGAAATCAGTGATAATGGTAACTAAATATGTGGGGTAAGGTGCCGTTGTTCAGTATTCTAAGTACCTACTACTACTAATTAACCAAGCGGGGTAGGTTTTTTCTCTTAATATTAATCAGTAACATTAATATCGTTAGGTCTGACGTCAAGTCATTTGTGCGTATTGCGTATTTAGGTTGTATTCATTTACCAAGCATAAGTTTAGATGTGTGAAGTAAAATCCAATAGTATCCAATATTTCACTTTATGACAACAACAACATTATTTTTTACATTTGATAATAAAGTGATTCTCCAAAATCGAGAAAATAAACCATTAATAAATTATTACCGCACACAGGTATGTGTGGGCGTCAAAGACTAAACCATCCATTGAATAATAAATAAATTGAAATCAAAAATGTTATTCTTTCATATTTGTACGCAGTTTGTTAAATTAAATTAATATAAAAGAAAAGAAAAAAAGAAGAAATTCGTTCCGCCCCATTAAAATGAAATCAAATAAGAGCGAGAAAGCTAATAAAACAGATAAATCAATACCACAGATGCATTTACAAGTGTTGTGTTTGCGCAGTATACACACGCAACAAACACGTATTTTATATGACAAACAGCTGTTTGAGTGTTGGTGATATATCTTTGCCCAAACACATATAGATAAGAATACATGTACACAGTATGATGAAAAATAACGGAACTTTTAATTAAAAAAAAAACAACTATTATAAACATATAGAAGTGGACCTTAAAGTGACTGTACCATTTGTTACTTGGTCAAGATCTTCTTCTTAAAATTCGACAAAATCTCGCTGGAAATAAAACGTAATTATTTTATCCTACTCACCACATTATATAACAGGGATTATATTAAGTTAGTCATTGCAACAGAAGGAGGTTTCAATGACTCCGCAATATATCCTTAATCAGTCAGATCAGATCATTAATGAAAATTTTAAATGAAGTAAAAGCATAGAAGTGAAGGGTATTATTTGGTCGATTGTGACGTTCTCACTTGTTTAAATGAACAATTTACACAAATATGTATTTTATTTGAAAACAAAGCTGGGCAAAGCAATGCTGAGCAAAACAAGCGATAACTTTTAATTGACCTTTAAGTAGCCATTTATGTATTTCATAATAAAACTTTGCTGTTATTTTCACCAATTACGATGGGAAGCTAATAAATTTATACGTATAATGTGAAATATTTGTATTGCTACACAATTGTATTTGCACGCAATGATTTATAAAAGTCATTGAAGAACATTTCTTCAGAAATTAGAAATTATTTTACAAAATAGCAACAATTAATTGTGTTCACGTTGGGCACTCAACACCTCTCAATGCATTTGAATATGTTTCTTATTCTCTGTGTAAACTCTAATCCGCATATATATTAAGAATTAAAAGTATTTTTACTTTTGAGTAAGTGAAGAAAAACCATAAAATCGCTTACACTCGAGAATAAGCGCGCGCCGCTGCAAAGTAAAGCTATGAAGTTGAATACTAGAAACATGTGTATTGATGTATTCATGTATGTGCGAAAAATAGGCGGGAAAGATTACATAGACGGTTATAATTTACAAAAAACTAGTTCAGATACGAAATTTGATTTTGTGCAAAACATACGTTCTTTGCTATAATACGACTAATAATGCATGCGTTGAGTGGCACCTTGATAACACTTTTCTTCGCTTTGTGGGAGTATCTCTCCCATTTTCTCTCCCATTTTCAACACATCCGTGCGTCCTAAACTATAATGTTGCAGATTTATTTTAGTGGCCATCATATGGAAGATTTTTATTAATTGAGGGCGTGACTTAGCCAACTAATATTAATTCGATTTCTCAGCTTTTGCGGCCGCGAAGCCAGACTAGATAGCCAGACTAGATTTTATGGAGAATATGAGTATTCTGAGGCGGAATTATAAGCTATGGGTAACAAATGAATATAACTTTGCACAACAAGCATTTCAAATACGTGCTTCTGCAGCCGGAACGTTGGCTACAATTTTAAAATTTGTTCTCAAAAATCAATTCTTTTTCTTAAGATGATGTTTTCAGCGGCGTTGACAACTGCATGCCGACATTTTAATTATATAATTTTATAAACGTAACATAGGTACGTGTGTATATATAGCATATATAAAAAGCTGTTCTCTAAAACGCATTTTTGGTACTTGGATTAAATAAAAGAAGAAGCGAAAATCATTTAAGCCGGGTATGAACAACACGCAGCCGATCGGCCGCATATCAAATTATCCTTGAGTTAACATACAAGAGAGAAAAAGTAACAAGAGAAAATGCAGAGGAAAATAAAACAAAATTAAGGATGGACTGCCTTTCTTAGTTAAGTTTGTAAACACTGTTATTTGGAGAAAAGCTTAAAACTGACAATCTTTTCTTAAAAACAAGACGTCGTGAATTCCAGAATTCGTTTGCCAAGACATTCAATGGAGATTTTGAATGGTGTCCCCATGTCACTTGATTTCATGACGCATTAAATTATTAATTATTTTAAATAACCCGCGCAAGATATTTTGCGGTTGTGTCTGGCCCGAGCTCACACTCTACAAAAGCCTCGACATCCCCGCGTTTCTTTATGGCGCTGAGGCATGGACGCCAATCCAAAGTGATGAGACTTTTCCATGTGTGTCGAGAGGGAAGTTCTCCACTAGAACCGTGGGTTCTGTTTTCGTTAGCGATGAATTCCACCTCAGAATCAATCATTTCCGTCCTATAAAAATACAATGCTCCAACCAGGATGGTGTTTGAGCGAGAACCTGAAGGATCTCGAACAAGAAGAAGATCGAAGACAATAATAAAGTTGAAATCGGGCAGTAATGTTGATGGTGATGATCCGGCCCGAGATAAAAAATATTCCTCATGCCTGATTTAAACGAAATCAACAATAAAATTCTCGACAAATATAACTACCTCTACGCGTCACCAAGCAGCAGTTGGAGTGTGTTATGTCCATGCTTACGTGTACGCATTTACACAAATATAGCGGATATTTACAAAATGTCGAAGGACGATGGTGGTGGTGATGGTGGTGTTAAAGCAATGAGGCGGTTTTATACGATAATGCAAAAGTGAGTAGGGGTTGTTCAGCTCATGGGTACATACGTGTGAGTGTACAATTTTTGGCAAACAAACTGTTACTAAAACAACCCTGAATAATTCGAACACCATACCAACATGCACACTCATCATCACAGACCTAATATGAATAAGACAACAGAGCAGAAACGAATTCAACGTTTATTAAGCTTCACATTCTTAGGTATGAGATATGTATAATACTAAAGCAGTAGATACCGAGACCGATGGCTGGGTGAATGTTGAATGGTAAGGGTGACTGGTGTTACGTGATTATGTTGTATATTGTGTGCGTTTGCATAATGTGATGAACATAATGATAATGATCCTGATGTTTATTATATGTAATGAAAATGATATTCGGTATAATGTAGTCAAGTTAATAATGTGACGCTAACGACTGTTATGGCGTTTCTAAGACCCCCTCTCCTTTCCTGATGTATGCAGGAATCCTAAGTTTGTTCTACCGTTTGCAACCAACAGAAGAAAAATTCACGACACCACAATTAATTAAGTGTTGATTCGTATCGAAATCTCGGCCGATTTAGTTGTGTCCGTCCGTGTGTGAAATTTTATTTGTTTATTACAGATGTAAAAATTTAAATATATAGAAATACGGGCAAAATCAGTTGGTAGCCACGCTCATAATCAAACAAAAATCTATCTATCAACAACACAAATTTCGAAGTGAAGTTGAAATTCCGCACGCAATCATATAATTAGTATTACGCCCACATTTAGTGCAGAAATTGACCGTTGAATGAATACTTCAATCTTCGTTAGAAAAGGCCGCCGTTGTTCCCACAGTTTACACATAAATGTGGACTGTATTCAACTTTCGACCTAAGCCAAAAAGAGTTTTTTACACATTTTAACAATTTTTTATTCAATTACACACACACACATATATGAACGACACCCTGACAATCGCGTTGCAATTGATTGCGCTGTTGAGTGCGTTTAGTCAATAAAAGAGATGACAATGTGTGGAAGGGAGAAAGGTGACAAGTGTTGTGTGCGTTTGTGTGCGTTTGTGTGAAATAATGTGTAATTTTTTTCGATGCACGTCTTGCAGTAATGGTTAAGTGTGTGATGAAATCTCTTGATGAAAGGGTGGGAAGGGATAACACGCTCACCCACAATATATATAATTTGCGATAATATTGTACGAATCATAAAAGAATGAATGAAAAATTATACAAAACTTAGCATTTGCTTAAATTGGCTTTTATCTCCCCCTACCTCTCTTTCTCTATTTCTGTCTGCCATTATCGTTGTCTATTTGTTATCTATTCCTCTAAATGACAACTTGTTAACGTGCTAAATGAAAATATGTAGATAAGGGGATGGGTGAAAGCGATGTACGGTGGTTGAGCAGAAGCCACGAAAAGAAGAGGAAGTGTGTCGATTAAACTTAAATTTCCAGAAATTTGATATCATTACAAAAGACATTAGATACGGTTGACAGATAAATGGCAGCTTTGTTCACTCAGCTGTTCATTTATATTCAATTTTGGACCATTTTTTATGTGGCTTTTGATAATTTTATTGATTATTTGAAAATTTATCTCTTATGTGCGTTATCGTCTTTGTGTGGAACGGCTTGTTATACCTGAGTGAGGAGTGTACATAAATAATAAGTTTCAGCTGCTGATATGTAAGAATGGACAGGCTATCACTGTTAGCACGAAGTGTTAACAGTTTTGTAGTAGCTGCAGTGCCTGAGTGTGTGTGTGTATGTTTGTGTGTTTATATGTGCAATGTCAATTAGCAGTTGGCAAGTGACACTGAATGCGTCTTCAAATTGGCATAAACACGCTCAACACATACGAAAAAAAGTCGCTTTAATGCTGAGCAGTGTTGCCGGCTCAAAAAGGAAATCATTGACCTTAAGGATTTGTAAAAGGAATTGCCATCTATGAGTGTGTCTTTATTGTATTTGTTAATCGGTACAGCAATGAAAGATAATCACGCACGATGTGTCAGAGCCGCGGACTTGTAACACGGCAAGAATATCGAAAGCACTAAAACGCCAAAAACAAACACAACAAATACAATTGTCGCAAAACGTTGTTGCATATTGAGTCTTCTGAAGACGCCTCAAGTGTTTTTTCTTTTTTCTTACGAAAACATTCAAGTCTAGTCACAAGTCGTTATATGTTGTCATATATAGTGGCGGGTATGTAGACAACAGCACTGAACAACTAAACAATTGTTGAGTTAAGCTTCCGTAAAGTCATAAATAAATAAATAACTTTATTTGTGTAAAAAATGCGACACTTGAGTACGCTAGCGTCTGCAAAATATTGTCAGGGTTCCCGCTGGAATAATTTAGTATAACGCAAAAGCAGGAAAACATCTTTATTCCAACTTATATAATGAGTTCATGTATGATTTATAATCAATCCTAACTAATGAATGTTTTTATTGACGCTTGAATCAATTGAAAATTTTCAACTGTCCAAAATTTTAATCGGTATTACACTGATAAAATAATGCAAAAACTCCAGATTTAAGCCAACCACGAAAACCCATCACCGTATCATAAATTGATTTCTTTTTGGTGCATAAAATCGTGCTGCATACACTTGTAAGATGTCTGTCCTGAGAGCCCATCTCTGTTCAAACCAAGTAAGAAAATTAAATATTCTTTTTTGGCCAAATCTTGGATATCCTCTTTAACTGCATACAAGTGGTGGGTGTGGCAGGTACATGATTGCGCCTTCCAGTAGTATAAATTGAAAGTGGAGTTGTACGAATTCTTGGAATCCATGAATGGTATAATTACAAATATGTATACACAATTTTAACTCCATGGGTTTTTTATTATGGGCGCGGCCTTTGAGCGATCTTGCACATTTTAAATAGCGATATAAAAGTGTCTGAAAAACATTTCAGTCCAACATCTGAATATTTGCGACAGGACGAACATGCGGACGCACGGACATATACGTCTAGATCGGCTGAGTTTTTGGTGAAATATATAAACTTTGTATTATCTAAACGCCTCCTTCTGGGTGTTGCAAGTGGAATAATATACTTAGCGTACCTTCCATCTCATGTGGAGGGTATAAAAGCGTAAAGAAACGTACTTTGCAACATTGTAGGGGTGTCCATAGACCGATTTCACTAAACTGCGTATATACTTACGTAAGAATTGTTTTTATTGAATTTCAGCTTAAGATCGGTTAATAATATGCTGGCGCACAAATCAATTAAAACTACTAAATATAATTTTTTATAGTAAATCGTGATATGTATGCAGAATGTAATCATGTCTGAAGTGTACTTCTTCGTTTGCGACAATTACTGCATTGCATTGGTCGGTTGTTTGGAACCTTTCTAACAAACACACTTAGGACTGGTAATACTTTGAGTTAGTTATGCCCTATTTTCGCTGTCCACGTACGCTTGAATGTGCTTGTTTGTTTATTTGTTTATTCGATAGTAGGCGCGCTGTTACTTCAGTGTTAACAATTTGAAATCACATTTCTAGTCGTTTGCTAATGAACTCTTAAAAGATTTGTAATGCTCAGCCAAACAATGCAGACAAGTAAAGTGTGGTTGTTGTTGTCGCTGCTGTTATTATAGAATTGCTATTGCCTGTCCTTACTATTCGCAAATTGACAAAATAAATAAACCAGGTTGACTGCTATTATTGTCTCTGCCGTCTAGTCATCCCATTAAGTGTTTGTGCTCGCGCGCGCCGTTACCTTGCATAAGATGTATGTTTATGGTTAAATATGTAAATAGTATTATTATTGTTAGCTCCGAGTGGGTAATTTCAACGTTAAAAGCTTCATTGAAAGAAACAGTTCACCATCACCGCAATATTGGGAGAAAATCAAGGAATATAACGATTTCAATTCTTGTGCTAGCAGCAGCAAAGTCATGGTACGTGAAAAGGATAAAAATGTCAAAGACAAAGATGTTAATTCTTTGGGAAAACAATTAATGGCAAGGGGGGCAAGTGAGCGAAATTTGTTAAACAAACTGTCAGAGGCACATAAAAACTGCTACACAAATATTTTACCATTATACTGTGTGTACGAATATGCATACATGTACATAAACATCTGCACGAGTGTGTGTTTAGTAGGAGATGTTTGGCAATTAAATAACTAAATGACAGCAAATGTTTTCATTAGTCAACACTTGAGCACATAAAACCAAAATGTTCTGTTCTGCTGTTCTACAGTTAACGCTATAACGTCCATTTCATTTCGATTTCTTGCATACGACACCCACACTCTCCACCCGCATAAGCATTCATGGCTGATAAAGTTTCTGAAAACCATGTAATACCGTAATAAACAATCAAAATTCATTACTTGGCAGTCATTGACTACAGTACTACAATTTATACCTCGTACATGTAAGCGGGTACGTGGCAAAGAACAAATGGTTATAGATGAATGTTAGCAATAACAAGCAAAGTTTTCCCTCCAACTAACCATAATCTCCCCCATATTTCTATTGTGTGCTTGGAGGAATAAATCTCTGCCCATACCTATACTTTATATTATACTTGTGCCTATAAACCGTGTTAACATGCATATGTTTCCAGGAGCTCTCTAACAAGCTGCGAGTTTGTTTTCCCAACTCCCACTATCCCCCAAACAATAACGCAAAAGAAAAATGAAAATTGAATTATCTCAAATGATGATAATGGCTTTTAACTGCTTCGCAGGCCTGTGGTTGTACGGATATTATTACAATCTCCCTTTGCTTTCTTTAGCTTATTAACGTTTTCAGATTTTTGTTGGTTTATCATACACCAGCCCTAATAAAATCCTTCCCCAACTATACTCCGTGTGTTGTTTTTTATGCAGCCATCCCTTGATAATCCCTTTTCCTTGTGCTAGAGTGTGTTTGTTTGGCAAATAAAATTATTTAACGTTTATTATTTGAACCCTCCTCAAATAGGTTTATGGTTGACTGGGGACTTTTTCTGTTGCGTTTTATCCCCTCCTTGACAATGATACCAACCAGTCCGCTCCCTGTGTTAACAAAATTTGTGGAAACTTGATATTAGCTCAAAATTATTCACGTACAATATTTATTGTTCGGTTTTGATTTTTGCGGATGCTTGGCTTTTATACCCTCCACATAAGGTAACACTAAGTTTTCTATTACGCTAACAAAATGCAGAAGGAGGCCATCTTCTTGATCACCATCAACATCAGGGTCGTTCTAAATATGTCCTTCCGTATTACAGGCTATTTTCAGCACTCTTACGGTAGTAAATTTTTTTTACAAGTTTAGTTTCTGCAAGCAGGCCCCTATTTCATAAGTGTAAAATCGGTCAAGTGCCATGCCCCCAATTGATAAAAATACATTTATCTGCCACAAAAGTTGATCTATGAAGTTGAATTTTAGCTTCTATGCGTCAAAAGTGATCTTGGTCGTTTAACAGACACTCGCACAATTTACATAAAACCATATTCGGCGTAAAACTCGACGTGCAAGTTAATCCTTAATCACATATCTGCCAAGCCACACATTTTTATGTAGACGTAGAGGGTACTTAAGATTTGGTCGTTGCCAAACTCAATAATTCAATAACTTTTTCATGTACTCATTATAACGAACGGTAGTTTGCTGGAACCAGCAAAATATCCAGGTGTGTGTTATTTACGTTCGAAAGGAAATCGATAAAAGGTAAAATCGATCAATGGAGACTCCCACAGAACAATAAAAACGGAATAAAAGGCATTGTTGGAGGATTTTAATCCGTACTACACTTAAACTGTAACATAAAACAAGTGAAATTGCAACTATTTAAGACTTTGTCCTGCTCAGTTCTAATTTTACGAATAAAAAATTCATAATTCTTTAACCATTAAAACTTAACCAAAATACACGTTGAGAGTTTAGGATTTTTCATCGCATAAAACCAACATTGCGATCTCATCACATGACTAGACATGACATGAAACTTCACTTTAAAGTTATGGCAAGTGGAGTTCCACACCTGCATGTGCATGCCAGCAATCAGAGTGAATAGAATCAACACAGAAGCCATCGAAAAGTGTTAATTGCTCTCAAGTTATTACGACCATGATCAGTTCGCACTTTAAAGTGTAGTGAAGAGAAGTGAACTGAAATGAGTTGTAGTGACAGTATAGCGAAGATTATATCAAAAAACAAGGTCCTTAATAAAATCAACTCAAAAAGGGCTTATAAGCAATCGATATTTAAATGTGATCTGTACGAGGCACTAGCTGCCATCACTCATATGAGTAAATACTTATCAACACATGAAGTGGTTACACTCGCGCTTATAGTTTCCAGTTAACTCTTAAAATATTAAAGATAAGTAAAACTTGAGTAAACATCGGCTAATAACATTTAAGTGGTATTTAAATACTGATAATTAATAATCTGATAATATGTGGTAGAAGCACTTGAGAACAAGGGCAGTTAAGTTGCAAAGTAAGTCATTTAAACTAGACTCACAAGTACTTATTACATAAGTTTTTACTTAAGATTATCCATCTCACTCTTTCGTTTTCTGTGAAATACCTCCTACATAGGCAAGTGGACAGCTTCGCTTTAATACTTTGTCTCTGCATTCCGATGCAAAACCGTTTCAAGACTTGCTAGCACCATGTCTGGCAATCAATCGTTTCGGATAGAAGAGTGCACACAAATTACTCTGAAATGACTAAATGCAGAAATACGTGTTCGAGAGTAATAATGATTTACCTAAATATACACATATCACCTACAGAGAGTGATCGGCCAACAGCTAGGTCTGAATGTTTTCTTTACGTTGCCCACAAGCATACACCAGCTGTACGTGATGCGACCCTTAACAAACAGTACGAAACCAAAACAAAAGTCCTAACGTATCCGGAAAGTGCCCACATATTTCAATTGTTCAAGTAGTTTATCCATAGGTGTCCATTATTGACTGAAGAGTCTTAAACCGCAGGATATTTATTATGCTTAGACGTTCACTCAATAAAAACAGTTGCTTACCACAGAATAAGAAACATTGCGAATCTCTTGTATATTTTATAGAGGCCTATGCGCTAGACGCAGGCGAGGGGAACATTCATTTTGAAACAGCTGTTGTCAAGTTTAGAGACAGAGGAAGACTGCATCGATCAAAAAAAAATGTAGATGTTGCTCAGTTTAAATTCGACTTCTGCACAATGTTTGTGCTTTTAAGAACATTTACAATTGTGTGCGGTGAGAAGCTCACCTATGCATTGTCCTGCTCTCCCACCAGTGCTGGACAATGGTATAAAAACTGTTTCGCCGCTTCCTCTTCATCCGAATTCTTATCCGCATTTTCTTTGTTTTGAGCCAACGGTAGCTTTTCTTCACATAAAGTATGAATTCTACAATAAATATCCAACGTCTGTATAATTTATATTATTTAGTATTTATATCATAAATGTCGGCCACTTTCATCCCATATATTTTCATTTCTACCACATTAGTGTTGTGTTTGTATTGTTTGTTCTCAAACTCCATTTAGCATTCCCTTGCTAATAATACCAAACAAACAATCAAAATAATCAATAAATTTTCAATTTCAATTTTCAGTCCGATCCTCTATCTAACAACACATCTCTCTCTCCATAATGTCAAAAGAAATACTTGAAAATTCTTTTCTAATGATTTTCTTTTTCTTTTAGATTCTGTGCCGTTCATTTGAACCAGCTGCCAAAGTAACGTGTGTTAATATTATTGTTATAAAATCAATAGACAGAAAATGTGGAATTAAAGTATTACAAACATACACACGCACCCAGCCGTATAGATGGAATAAGGCAGTGTTGAACGAAGGGACACCAACACTTGAAAGCAATCAAAAGGCATTTAACATTAATAAGAGACAATAGAAAAAGATAATAATGGTAATAATAGGAAACACTCGAGAAGAGATGATCACGAAGTCACAGGGAACACACAAATTTGATTGGCTTATTAAGAGACACAATTCAAATTAAACAGCAGCAGTTTACTAAGGAGAGTGTGTGAAGGATTCTGCAAGATCTTTCAGTTTTGATGGTGGTGGTGATGGAGATGGTTTTATAAATTCATCTACTCTGACTTGAGCTAAGTGACTGGCTGTATAGCAAGGCTGCAGTTGTGAGTCCTAGTTGTAGTCATGTCATGGGCACTCTCTCGCTCTCTCTCTCTCTTACTTCTGTATATATGTAGATATATTCGGTTAGCAGATGTTGTATAAGAAATGATATGATTAAGCTTGGAGTTCACATTGTTTTGACTGAAAATGCAGTCGGACAACAAATTAACCGAAAAACAACATTTTCAGTTATGCCCATAAACTTAGACTTCAAGAACAACAACAATGCTTGGCTTATATGTAGGTACCTATTTGTACACGTTGTACACACACAATCTATTGTAATAGTAATCCTGTTAATCGGCTTGTCTTCGACCACCATCACAATGGAAATTTTCAATTGATATTTTTTTCGGATCTATTTCTGTTAAAAATTAATTATTGCTTTCGTTGCGCTTTTGTTTTATCCTCATGCACTTTTACAAACCACTTCACTTAAGGTAGGGGACATAATTAGTTTGTCATCCCATTTGCAACACCGAGGAGAAGGTGTCAGAGACCCTAAAAAGAATCTATATGTTCTTGATTAGTCCGTCTGTTGTTGCCACTCTCACGGTCGTAAGTTTTTTTATATTGAGCTGAAATTTTGTCGCTCAAAGACCACGCCCACTATCAACAAAAACACATGAAGTTAAAATTAGATATAAATATTTATAATGATTCCAGTTATCGGTGTTTCAAATGTGGGCATGGTTATATTACATACACGCCCACAATTCACAAAAAACCGTACTCACCGTAAAAGTCGTTTAGCAAACTGGTACCTAATACATACACTATTAGAGAACGTAATTATATACCTGCCATACCCACTGTTTGTATGTAGGTGCGGAGGGTATTTACGATTTGGCCTAAACCAAATTCAGTTTTTTGCTCGTTTTTAAATCGGATTATGAATGAATATGTGTGTACAACATTTCGAATGGATTTTCAAGTATTTGACACTTGAGAAATGTCAAATTGATGTACTCGAGTAAATTATTAGCCAATTTAACAGAAATCCCTCAGAGAATTAAAGTCAATTGACTTATATGGAAAGTAATACTGTTGTGTAAAAAAATTGACTCTCTACAGGTCAGCATGTCAGTTAATCTAGTTATTGTTTTACTTAAGACTCACGTGTCAAATGTCAATTTAAGAATATCGCAAACAGAGCTAATGGTTGAATGAAACTAATGCATTTAAGAATGAATCGAACATGACTTGCAAATTACAAAATTTTTCATTTTATCATCGAGTGCCGCATAATAGTCAACTATTGAACCCGTGTTCTGCGTTGTAACGAATTTCATCTTTATACATACATACATACATACATACATACATTACTGTTGACAAATTTCAACTTTACAACTCAACTTTTGTGAAGTAACTGCCCATTGTGTGGACAAGAATCTCAACCGATTTTTTTCCCCAATTTAAATACCAACATTCGCCTATCTAGGGTGGAGGGTATAACAAGTGAATATGTTACTGTTGGCCCGTAAGTCTCACAATTACAGTACCAACGCAATACATCAAAAACTATAAATTTTTTTAAACTATTTTTCACAACTAATCACTTTAGGTATTTCGGGTGCAGCATCCAGAAGGGAGGCGCCAGAGATGCTACAAAATATATAGTCTTGAGTTGCATCCAAATCTGAATCGATCTAGATACGTCCGATCTTCACGTGCCCGTTCGTCTGTATGTCCGTCCTTATCAATTTATATGCCACAAAAATTATGAAGTTTAAGTTTAATATACATATTTACAATTATCCCATCCACCGATGTGCCAAAAATGGGCGTGCTCATATACCACAAACACACACTCACACACACACACAACTTACAAAAACCTGTATTTGGCGTAGAACTCAACTTGCCAGCTTTTATGTAATGCACGCACTATCAGTGGGCATAATTACTAATTAGCATATGACCGAAGTCAAATTTGACTTTCTTACTTATTTTTTATGTACTTTCTAATAAGAAGAAAGCACACTTAAGCACACATACTACTGTGCCATATTTTATTCTCTTCCATTTACATATGTTTAACAAAGTAACTCCAGGTTATCTTTTGATTTGTTGCATTGATCCTGTTAACTCTTAAAATTGAATTTGAAATCCATTTAGGAATGTAGTTGAGAAAGACTTGTTATAACAAAAGCATTCACTTCTCACATGCAAAGGTTATCGTTACTGGATGGGTTCAACGTTCAGTTGAAGAAATATCGAAACATTTTATAAACTGTTACTGTAAATTTCAGTATAAAAGATTTCAAAGTGAGAAATTTAATGATAAGTGGATTTTGTAAAGAACGAATACTCCAGTTGTGCGGGGAGGACTGCGGAGAAAGTGATCCAATATCAATCTGTACGCGATGTGTAATGCGCCGTCTGATTGCCGCTGGATTTAGATAAGATGAACTCTGTTTACAGCCAGCTCAAGTGCTCCCCTGCGATATCATCTCACCATCAAGTAATGCTCAGCACAACTTACACACTTACAACTTGATGTTAGCCCATCTTTGAATCGTCACATGTATTGTACATCTCACAACAGTGTGATAAGCGTTTAAAGATTAAATATTTATGCGTAAAATAAATGTCAAGTTTCTATTTTTATTGAACTACACAGCGTTGATTACAACTTTGTGTGCTCAATTATGAGCGTTTTGTCATGTAAACAATTAGAAAACAAACTGATAAGGAAACGGAATCGATTAGTACTACGTGTTATTGGTGTTTTATTAAATTAATTTGATTTTGGGTTTATTGAACTTTTGTACAACGCTGATAAAGTCACACTTGCTGCATACACAGACATACTTGTTTATTAACTTTTAATTACAATTGATCTCCACTCACCCCAAGTTTACGACATATTGATATTCTTCCAATGCACGACTTGTTCATGTAAATCATTTTGCACTATAATGGTTTTATTATTCACCAGTACGCGAATGTCAACACATTAATGTAAAGTTTCTTTTCCGAAGGCCATGTGAAGGCCATAGAAACTCAAATCGCTTGTACACATAGAGTAAATATTAGAAAGTGTGAAGCTATAAAATATGTGAGAGTTCGTTGTTTAGTGAGAGGCCCTAAAATATTGCTTCTGTTGCCCAGCGGGCGTGTCTTTTTATCTGGTTCCTTCAAATTTCTTAGCGCATATAATTGTACACAAGCCATGCTGATATAGATGATATTTTCGATTTGACCTTCTAAGTACGTCAAATTCTTTTAATTTCCTACTAAACATTAACATGGTTTCGAAATTTAAAACTGAAATTGTCTCCCATCCGCTTTCACTGTAGCTGTAGCTGTAAAGTTTAACGCTTGCTTGAATTTCAAACGAAGCATTCAAAAAATGTGTTCACGAATTTGGCGCCTGAGGTGGCAACTGTGCGGCTGTTGCTGCTTTAAGTAAGCGTGAAACTACACACTTGCGTTGTGAAAACCTAACGGTCATATAACGTTTACGTAAAATTGGAATCAGATGTTGAAATGTTGGCCATTGTTCATCCCTATATGGCGCTTACGTTTGTATACGATTGTATTACAAGGCTATAATTATGGAAAATCTCTTTTCCAGTTTACGCAATTTATCACAAATGGAAGACAATTACTTTCTCTTGGGCAATAAATTATTAAAGACAATAAATGCAATTTTCTCTGGACTAAAAAATTTAACACATTTTTGACATGGAGCGAAAGAGAGAGAATGCTTTCGTTACAAAATTTGATCTTCTTGGAAAAATCCTTGTGAGTATGTGGATGTATGTGTTACATGTTGTGGGCGTAAGCAACTGCCGATTAAGGCACTTGAAGATACGTTGTAGTGTTTATGTACACATTATATAGTGCTAGCGGAACCTGCACACTTCGAAACATTTGTTCAAGGTATTGTTCTCTTAACAGCAGTCTATCGCACAGACTAAACCATCAAAGGATAGGCACCTTTAAACAGTAACAATTGTAACAATTGTAACATAATCAGTGGGGTGTTTGGTATGGTTGGGAAAATCTGTGCTGTTTAGTATCGCTTCCTCAGAGAGCATGTTGGCGGCAATAATTTCACACTTTCTCTTCTATTTTCTTTTTAAGTGTTTTGTAATGGATTTCAAGTGAGGCCGCTGCAAAGGAATTTTACCAATTTCTCATATATTTTGCCAACACTCTTACTTACCCATCCGTAGGCAACTGCCCCACCTGCGCATGGTTATAAATTAAATTCTGACAAATACTTCTTATTGTTTAAAAAATTGAAATTAATCTTTTGTTCAATTTAGATGTACTACTCGTGCTTTGTTGTTGTTTTCTTATAAAGATTTCCAAAATTGTGAAAATTCAGCATGTGAGCACTAAGGTCGAAAAGAGAGTTTTGTGCCAATAACCAGCATAACATTCATTTGCTTTCACTAATCTTGGTTACGTTTGCTGCATGGAATGGCAGCATATGCCTTGTTGTGGTTAATTAAAAACAAAAACAATCGAGGCATATGTCTTTAAGTTATAAACCACTTATAGATAAGCAGTTTTCCCATAAGTATCTATACTCTCCCCTAACGATTTTTACGTACTGCGACATCTATTTAACATAATCAGAATAAGAAAATAACGATGGGACCGGTGTTCGGCTTAAATCGACTTTAAATTTCATTCCGATTTGGAATATATATATTTTAAGTGCGTCTCTCAATGATTGAAAGGTGGGCTATAAGGATATGATCCAATCACTCAGAGAGCTTTAATATTAAAGTTTATATTATTCACGTAAATAAAGGAATTACTTAAATATTTTAAATACCACGTTACAAATATCAAAAAAAAAAAAGACTTTGTACGACTTGTGAATTCGTTATAAACTTATTTTTTAAGCACACATCCTAATGTTTTATTTCAATTATTTTCAAAACCATGACCATGACTACAATAGAATTATAAAGATGTTTATCAATCACAAATCTATTTTGATTTCATCATAAACAAACGGTTTAAATGTCCAGCATTTGTTTGTTTGCACAAATCCCATTATAATGACAAGAGGTCTACGAGTATGCACGACTTGATAATGCAATGAAAACAATCGTACAACACAGTTTTGAAATGCGGGATAATTGCCTGTTGTTTATATTTTGATGTGTTTTACAACACCCTCGTTTTCGCATGTAACGCAGGCATGCTGTTAATGCGTTCAAGTGCAAACAACAAATTTTGTTTGAATGAGTTCTCCTAGACACTGGAGAATTTTTACTCAGGCAATTATTTGAGCCGTTGTGAATGAAAGCGGCGCAAGTTCAATTTTCCAAAATCATCGAAGAATGCAAATTATGAATAAATAGATAAGTTGACATATTCCAAAAACGGAGTTGCACCACTTTCACTCGCAATGGGTCATTTGCTGAGATGAGAATGTTTTTGTTGATTCTCTTCTTAAGCGAATTTCAAGTATCTAAATTAGGTGCACTACGTGTATACAGTGCCATAGGACACTGCAGAAGAAGAGTCAAACTCCTTTCCTTTTCCCTCCTTTCTAAGAATGAAGCAATTTAGGAACCATGCTTAAAAACATTTCTTAGGCGTTAGCAATTTACACATCAAACTTTTTCACGTAGACATAGACAACTGATCCGCCCTGTATAGCGCTATAATAATGATTTATTGCTGCGGTCAAAACATGTGTTACAAACTGGCAGCTACTTACACTAATTTTAACACCACAAGCAACAATTAAAAATAACACCTAGGCATCACATAAACTACCAGAGAGATCATTAAGCACAAAGATGTAAGACGAGCGTTGCTTGGGCAGCGCCCAACTTGTCTACGATAAACGAGCCTTGAAGCGGCAGCTTGTCTAACATTAACATAACACATCCTACATTTTACCATTATAAAAAGTAAAAGGAAAAAAGGGATTTCCAAAAGAAATTCGAATTTTTTAAGGATTTTCAAAAATATGTGAAATTAGATCAGAGTTCACACCCACGATGTAACGTATAATAAAACATTTTCTATGTTTTATTTTTCTATAGAACATATAGAATGTGCTAAAAGATCTACCATTTAATCTCAGAGAACTTCTTAATAGTCATGGTGGCTGTGAACTGCTTCGACGATGTTTTTTCTTTTTTGGCAACCTTCTCCCTCTATGATAGAATTGTAACTCCTGCTGAGTTTTTGCCCTTTAATTTATATTTTAATATGATAAAACATGCATGTGACGGTAATTTCATAAAGTGATTAATCAAAATTCTCCATTACGTGTCAACAAAAATGGGCAGAATTTGCGATCGAGTATAACCGTTAATGTTGCTTAGATCTCTGAATAGAAAAATATTATCGAATCATAAAACTTAGCAAGTACAGAAGCTGTATGGGCTGAGGTCAATTCTCGGAGACCCAACATCTAGGCACCAAAGCTCTCTATGTCAACATATCCCTCAGAGACAAACTTTCATAAGTAATTCGGAGAAAATTCTTTAAACAATTGCAGTTTTTTCAGTTTTTTGCCAATTTCAATTCCAACCTGCGTACGGAAACTACCGACACTAACTACAATAAATTCAGCTGACTTGATGACTAAAACGAAATCTAGGCTTAACAATAAGCACAAATTATAATATATTTGTAAAATGCTTAAAATACTTAAATACTTAATCTTAAGCTATTTAAAAAGAAAACAAAAACACAAACAAAAAAACAATTAGAAGAAACAAGTAAGAAAAAAATCAATCTACAAAAGTGGGTGTGTCAGGTACATTATTACGCCCTCTAATACTGTATGTATTACGTATCAGCTTACAAGTCGACTTTTAGGTGGCTTATGGTTTTTTATAAATTGTGGGCGCGTCTGCTATTCAACCACGCCCATTTTTGGAACCTTAATGGATGGGATTACTATATGTATGTATATCAAATTTCAAGTTCATAGATCAATTTTTGTGGCGTGGTTCTGAATCTATTTTACCCCTTTGAAATCGCGATCTGCGTGCAAAAACTAAAAATATTTGAAAAAAATTTCTGCTGAATATCTCAAAACTTACGCCTGTGAGAATCGCACATGGAGACACGGACAATGTCTAGAATGACTTGGTTTCTGCTGCTGATCAAGAATATATGTAGAGTGCCACGCCTTCTTCTGATGTATATATATATATATGTATGCCCATATATTAAACATATGATCGTCTACGATTTATGTTTTTTTTATATTTAATAGTATTTAATTTAATGGTATATTCTGAACAAGACTCGTCTAAATATTGCAAATAGGAAGACAGCAACCACTATAACCACCAGGATGAAGGTCCTAAACGCGCGAATATATTAATTAACATAAATTGCTTTTGATAAGTCATTTAGATTTATCCCAAAAGTTATGTTATGTCTCAAAACGTCAAATGAACATATGCATACATTACGTAGCCGACAGTTTGATTTAATGGAAATTTAATGAGGCGTTGATATATTTTAATGAAAGGGAATGAATTTTGCTGAGAAGTACATAATATGTTCATAAATACGTATCCATATACATTCGCGTCTGACTTTGTTAATAACGAATTTAAAGCAATGTCCGTAATACGAAACAGTACAATAACAAAAGCTTTTAATGCGATTTTTGTGATTCTCATGCATTCAATCTCGCTTTTACCCTCATATGCAAAGTAACACTATTGTTTAACTATTGTAAATCTCTGTTTTCTGTTCTCTGTTTCAAAAGGTTCGAATTGTCCATTTATTGTTTATTAATAAAATGGTGTCAAGCTTACTGCGCTTTGTACTATAAATCACGTTTCAAATTGAAATTCATCGTCACTTGAGTTCAATTCTAATGAGGCTCATTAAAACAGAAAGCTAACCGAGTAGGAACAAGAAGAAGAGTAAAAATAAGAAAAATTAACCCTCTTAATAACAAAAGGTACAAGGCCAGCAACAACATCTAAACGATTAAGGACGACAAATGGAAATAACAAACGAAGGAAATCAACCAAATATAAACAGCCATGAAAATGTTCTCTCTACCAATACAACGCCAAATCCCTCATTGGTGTTTGTACGGACTATAAAGAGGGCCGAGCTGTTTGTTTAGGGATGATTTCTATACAAGTAGTTTTAATTAACTGCCGTGCATACACTGTGTGATATACAAAAGGAATAAAGAAAGGAAAAGGTGTGCAGCAATATGCTGCAGCTTCATTCCTAATTCACTTCAATAACGAGTACAATAAATATTTTTCACAATTAATAGAAATTAAAAAGCACCATAAAAAATTGTGTGAGACAAAGGGATGAAAATAAGATTCAACAACAACAACATCACCGAATAATTATATTATATTAATCATACAATAAAGGTAAGCATGGGTTCCAGACTCTTCCTCATGGCTCTCTACCGTAAGTTTAGGTAAATTTCATCAACACTTACACTACGCCTTGATATATATATACATATAATTAGAAAGTAACTGACAAAAATTCTTTCGATGTCAACGGAGTCGTCCACTCATCTCGAGAATTGGTAAAACGCGATCTTGTAAATAATCAGGTCACATACACTTTGACAAAGCGATGATATCTCTAAACCATAATTCCAACTCACTCAAACGCAAACTGTATTAACTCCATCAGGTATCAGGCTCACATTTCGATTTTGTTCAGCGGTGCCATTTATAAATAGAAGCGATCTATGTGCGTGCGTTTGTTTGCAATCACAAAACTAATAAAATAAATGTATAATAAATTAACTTCCCTGCACTTTATTATCATTATCAGCATCGTAAACACACAAACACTCGAAATGACAGCAGGCAAACATTAGTGTATTCGCATAATACGGGGACGACGACATTCATTATATTGTTAAAAAAGAGACAATTCATCCCATAATATTGAATGTGTTGTGCGCACACACACACACGCACACACACACACATATGCACATACATGCGCATACACAGCATAGAATAAAAATATTTCAAATGAAATTTTAATCAACGATGCGTGAAAATTATCAACCGAACCAAACAAACGTAAGGGAGCTGAGACATATGATCATAAGGATATAATAATAAAGCAAACAACAACAATATTAACAATAATAGATGTACGTGCAAGAGTCTCCATGTATTTATACAACAATGACTGTTAAACGATTTATTAATGAATCCTAAAAACTCATGATTTGGCTTTTTCTTGTCTTCTACATTCACCTCTACATACAATTTTGTTATATTTTTATGGTTGAACATCGACAACCGCAGCAATAGCAACAGCAACAGCAGGATTTGCCACCGATTGTCACCATTTAGGGATAATTAAATGGCTCGAAGAGTGAAAAGAGTGAAGCGTATACTTGCAAGCGATAAAAATGAGAATCGAAAAATTTAATGAAGTAGAAAGCGCAGCAACCGCACAAGACACCAATCCGCATAACGATTTCGTACATTAGCAGCCGTTGCCGATAATTTTTAAGCAAGTAGATAATAATAAATAAGTACACGTAAAAAACGAAACCTATGTTTGGTTCAACTCAAATACGGGACACGCTTCACATTTGCAAATAACGTACGGCTTTAAGGATTATACTTATATTATATAACTCAAAGTTGTAGTGGGGCTATTTTTATCAAAGTCAACAACCGCCCTACATGGGCACAAAGTTTATGGGGGTATACTAAGTTTGCTATTCCATTTGCAATAGCCAGAAGGAAGCGTCAGTCACCCTACAAAATATATATATTTTTAATTTAATCAGCATAAACATTTGGATCGATGTGTGACCGTGCGTCCGTCTGTTGTTGGCACCCTCTTTGAGATATTGAGCTGAAATAAATCAACAAAATTCAAAAAATGTGCGCCATCCGATAACTAACACGCTGCTACAAAAAACGGCGCTAAACTTTACTTGTATGTTGGCGCGTAATCTATATACTATTAGAAGACGTAATCTGTTATATGCCGCGCCCACTATGAAGCAGATGATGGGGGTATTTAATATTTGGCCTAAGCCAAGCTTTTTTCAAACAGTTCTCATTAACAACTCTTCAACGAACAAACAACAAGTAAACCCTTCTCATCCATTGTTCTACACATATATATTGTATTTAGTAGCGCAAGGCTTGATGAAGAGCTATCATATTGACTTAAGGGATCATTTTAATTATGTGTCATATTGAGTGACAGTTCACAAACCTATAATTTAAATAAAAATTTGTTCAACTTTTTTCATAAGGCAGCCGCAGAAAAAGAAAGGAAGACTCAAGAATTAACTCTAGATTAGATATAACGCATAATGAATTATTCTCTTCTCTCTTAAATCATTAATATAACCTAACCGCAGAAAAAGAGTCTCATAAATGTCAAAATGTTGGATTGTCGCACAAGAGTTCATTTATACATATGAACGGCTTTTCGTCTTTCCTAAACGACTTTCGTTGTAATGCTTGCTGTATAAGTAATTGATTATTAACACACGATTGCACTTTTGACATAATTAGAAGAGGCATTGATACCACTTATCGGAGCATGAACAATAGCGATTATGTGACCATCACCATCGAGCGAGAAACAAATTGTCATTAATTTAATCTTCAAATGCTTAGCGAGCTCATTACTCTTACGTACATTATTCTACAATACTCTAATGAATGGCTTGAAAGAATCATAAATTAAACGAGTGCTTTTGTGACACATTGAAAATTGCACAGAAGCGAATACGTCGGTCCACACATTACTTGGCCAGTTTCTTAACAAATTGTTCTGTTAAGTTTATGTATATTTGGGACTGATATCAGTATCAAGAATTCGAAATGCTCCATGATGTGGGCTCTCCAATAAAAGCTTTAACCAGCAGGAGCAAAACAATTGTTAGACAGAAAAAGCATCATGAAATATTTATTATACAATGTTGGCAAAAGTTTATCTTGACTATGGGGCCACATACGTTAGTACGCGAAGCTGAGTCTAATTATTTGTCTTTATTTCTAAATTACAATAGAATGGCGGGTTTGGAAAAGGCGTAGGAATCCTGCATTGACACTGGCTTTTGACGGGCAAGCTGATTCAGGATACATGTGCTAGCTCAACAGCACCAATAATTGTAAAGTTTCCTATTGTATAACTTATCTGCTTCTCCATTTCTCCACATGTCTTGCACACTATGTTGAATGAGTAGTATGAGTAGTTTTTCGTTTCTTGTACGAATTGAAGCAAAGAACGCAGAATCATTTTATTTTCGGAATCGTCGCCCCTCTGTCTTATTCTAGTATTAATATTATTACATGTACATCTGCTGGCAATGTACGATGTTGTTGTTTGTGCGATGTTCAGCAAGCAATTAACAATTCATTATAGGAGCATTAATATAATGAATAATCATTGACTTGGCTGACATTGAGCCATAAATTTGTCGCCTTGTCACATGCGATAAAACGCATGCAAACCCTGACTGCAAATAGCTTCGCACTTGTGCCGCTCATTCGCTAGCTATGGATGTATGATTGCAGGCGATTGCCCGCAAGTTCGCTGCGTTCTAACATTGTACACCAGTCAATGGTATTGATTTATTTTCAAGTCAGCCTCTATATGCGTCTGTATGGGCATATTATAGGATTTTTTCATTTTCATTTTCATTTTCAGAACATCTTCACCGCAAGTGAGAAATTAAATAGTGTGACTTAAACGGATAAATATACGCACACGTATATATATTTGCGCCCGAATTATAACTCAATAAATCTTGAAGCAATGAAATGTGGAGATACGGGCTTGTTTGTGTGTAAAAACAGGGGCCTTTGCTATCTGGCTAGTGGTTGTTAAAGTCTGATTATTGCTACAGCTTCTACTGTTGCTGCTATGCAGCTCGACGGCCGACACATGTTATCAACCATAATGGAGTGTTTTCTTTAGGCTTTACTTTGCAATCGCCTGCTGGCGACGCGCTTAATTTGTTTGGTAGCATTTATACATAATTGTTCAAGCGGGTGTTGAAAATTTACTGCAGATCGTTGCGTTGCAGTAAACTCAAGGTTTTGAACAATTTTAATCTCATTTCACGGTGTTCACTTAACAAGGCCAATACCCTTGCACACACGTACACAACGCAGCACACATACGCCAATGATTTATAAGCAACTGCACCACATTAGCTACAGATTCCAGCTTCCTTTCAGGTTAGAGATTATAAAAGAAGAGAGATGGACCAATTTCTTGTTGCCACATATTAATAATAAAGCACCCCTCATTCTCTCAAATTGCCATCAAGCTGCAGCATTTCACAACTTTTGTCATTTAAGCATTTACACAACTTGAGCTTCTGCGCTTGCTTTTTATACCCGCCATCATATGTATGGGGGTGTGTGTCACTTTGTCAAAACGTTTGCAACGCCCAGAAGGAAGTGTAGGAGACCCCACAAAAAAGTACATATTATTCTGCATCAGGATCGAAATCATTCCTCTTTGTACGTTTGTTCGGTGTGTGTGTTCTTTGGTAAACACTCTCCTGGCTGCGAAAATTGAGATATCGATTTAAATTCGGCAAAAGTGTTGGTTGGTATTGGAATTGGGCAAAATCGGTCAAGCGATACGCCCACAATGCAACAATAAGTGAAAAAGAGCAATTTTTGAAGTAAGTTTCCGTATTATTTATACTTTGTATATATATACGACGTACATGCCGCGGAGTTTGGGAAGCTTTGGTGCATCTATGGAGGGTGTTCAAGATTTGGCCTCAACCAAATACAGTTTCTTTACTTATTTAGTGTCCATTTGAATTGTGTTGATTTCAATTCTCTGTTAATTCTTACACAATCCCGGTATCTTGTTACCGAATAAATATTGTGCCCTAACGACTTGCAGTCATTACTTTATTTATAGGCCATCCCATACTTTGGCATTAATATTAATTGACCAAACATTTATTGTGGCTAATTGTGCTTAACGACTTGGTCAGTTGTCCTTTTTTCAATTTAAGCAAATGGATCTTTTTGTTTGACATTCTACTGTAACACTTTAGTTGGATATACTCGTACTGCCTAAGCAGACAGCAAAGATAATTCAAAGCGGTTTTTCTCCTCATTCGACATTTATTTAATACGCTGATGCTACAGGCTGCCTGGGGATTAGGGGCTTCATATAAGTGTGTCTACGTGAAAAAATGTTTAAAATAAAAAACTATCCTGGACCAGTTAACCTTCATAAGAGGTAAGTTCCGTCGAATCGTCTAAAAACCACTAAGTACAGTTTAAACTCTGCAATATCTCTTGGAAACTTAGTAAAGTCTCTGATTGTATTTAGAAGTACCGGAATAAGACTTCAGTTGCCCCCATACATTCATAAGCTAATCTTAAACGTAATTGAGGTTGTATTAAAACCTACGTAGACCCTTTTAATGAAGTTGTTAGAAAAGAAATTCCGTTAAGTGGGTAAAATTGCTTCTCAATTATTTATCCTTTTAATTAAATAGCCGCTACGTTACGTTATTTGGTCATCCCATAACCTCTCCACAGAGAGCAAAAAAGTACACTAGATCGGCACCTTTCAAATATTGAACAGTAATGGCTGTTAAGCATCATCACTATAATTTATTGCAACTCTGAGACGGCTTTTATACGGTAAACGATTTACTTTCGAATTATTCGATGTTTGATAAAAAAATCCTGAATACAAAGTTACACACCCCAAGATCTGCAGCCTGCCAGCCTCATAACTTCTCTGCTTTCATATTATATTTAACTTATAACATAACATTTTATTTGCCTGCTTATAACTAAGATTGCTGCTAGAACAGCACTGAACGTTGTGCGTATGTATGTAAATACATAAGTTTCGGCCGCTCTAAGGGTCATGCAACAATCCCTGTGGAAAGGGATTAACTTGAAAGTGTAGCACAAGTATGCTCGTAATTTGAGTTTATTGTTATTGCTTGCTTATGCTACAGTTTTGAAGCATTTTAGACGTTATTCACCATATTAACTTGAACGTTTGCAATCTACACTCGAAAGTTTCATCAAGGTACAAAACACTCTTGAATTCACGTGCTTACATATTTGGATAGGCCAAATTGTGCGTTTTATCTGCGGCTTCTCGGGTGTAATTTCACTTTTCAGGTTACTGGCAGGAAGGATAACGTAACTTCCTGAATTAACATTTAACAAGTAAACTACTAAATTTGGCTTGGCCTCAATTTCAACCTGCATGGAGAAAGTCTGTACAAACGTTCAGTTCAATGTCTTAAAATTATAAGACTGTGACAGTGCCAACAACAGACCCACGAACATAGCCTGATCTAATCAGATTTAGATGCTAATCAAGAATATACATACCTTGGAGGGACTCTGATGCTTCCTTCTGGGTTTTGCAAACGCAGTAACATTAATAAGATGAAGGCTATAAGAATTATTAACAGACGTGTGACTCTCATATATCAATTTTTGAGAAAGTTTCAAGTTTTCTTCCACTGTATAATTTTACTGCTAAACAGAAGCTACTGCTTTTACACGATAGATGGGTTCCTTAAAAATGAGCAGAAGAAAGATCGCATTAAAACGATACTACTTGCACTGCTTTCTCACTTCAACACTTTAGTTAAGAACAGTTCATAAACATTAGGTTTTTTAGCGGAACTTTTTAAAATTAAAGTATTGGCGCAAGAATGATCGCGTAAAAGCAAAACTCGGTGCGTTCACCTAGTCGCTATTAATCGTTCTTTCACGAACTCCACTAATACGTAATGAATGAGTATTGTTGAAAAACTCATTTGTTAAGCATTGATTGCTTACGTCTTTACTTACCTATCACTCAACATACAATCACTTTGACTTTTGTCGCTATGTTACCTTCCTTCAGGTGTTCATGAAATTTGTTTAACTTTAATCATCAAGTGTGCTTGTTAAAATAATTTCGATTGATTGCCCGAGTGTGTGGGGTGATGACTTGACTTGAGGAGTGAACAAAAGAAGAAGAGAGTCATGCATACAACCGGCGAGAGGTGTTGTTCATAATCACAACGATGTGGATGAAAGCGTTTATTTTGTGATGAGCAGGCATGCCTGTATGTTGATCAAGATCAACTTGATTGACTCATTATAATTTATGGCTTTTATAAAAATTAGTATAATTTACGAAAATTACTTTTTATAACTGCACATTAATTCCACCAATTTACACTTTTATCCCTACACATGCTTACGTGTGCATTGCATAAGAGAAGTTGAGTAAAATGAGACGGTTTTCGCAACTTTTAGTATTGGCTGGACATGTAGAGCCTTGATTGATGACAGATCACAATTAATGTGATTTGAGGTGTTTTTCAAATAGCTTGAAAAATGTAATCGTGATTAATTGTGTTATTTTCAACAAGTAACATACCTTTGAATACATGATACACTCAAGTGTTGACCAATTTAATAGAATTGTGTTGGCGTTATTCTTTATTGTAACGTCGCACTTGAATAGATCACCTATTGATTAAAAAATATGCCAACTAACGATGAATTAACACATATCGCGTTAGTGATCATCAATGGTTCCAATTCGTCTACCAAACCAGTTGAAGATTTTTCTCCTCAACATTACGATAGATTAGCCATATATTCGTACGTAAATGAATAAAGTTAAGGTCACTGATCTGACGAGTTAATGACTGTACAGGAAAAAGAGAATGAACTAAACTTATTCAAAGAGGGGCAGAGACAGAGGTGAGGTACAGAAGGGAGGCCTTGTTGATTGTAAGCTTACAAAATCAATTTCATTTATGGCCTTGCCTCGAAAATCGGTTTTAAGGTTGCAAAGTCAATGTATTCATTCACGATGATGCTCTTCTCATTTATTATTTCCTCTGCTTGATTGATTTATTGTGTTTGATTGCCATCAAAAGATTTCAAAAAATACCGTCACAAACACTCACACTGTAGAAATTACGTGAAAAAATCTTAAAATGTTGAGCAAACATTTCTCCGAAACAAATTTAAATGATTCCATGTGCATTGAAATTTATTAGTAATAAATATTTTATACTTATTGTGCTTATTATGTAGAGAAGAAGACAGGAGCATTATGTGGACAGTTGGTGGAAACGTTTCCTTTAGAGAGAAAATTAATTTAATACAACATAAATTGATTGGATAAGTAACGAAACTCATTGAAACATCCGCACCCATACGCTCGGACCGTAAAGGGTAGTTCAACAAATCACATGAAATGACCATTTATTGTGTATATGTACATACATATACAGCACTAGTTGTTGTTGTTGTTGTTGTTGTTGTGGTTGTTGTTGGTATATATTCTATTATAAATTTTATTTATCGAGCACATGTCATCGCTTAAATTTTTATTGTGATTTCAATTACTGCACAAATTCATTTAACAATAATAAATGCGAAACCAAACCAGACCGAATGCTCTCTGGCCATTCATATGGAAAAACACCCACGTATCAAATGCCTACACACACGCATAAAACACATGTACACAAATCATAACAAACTTCCTTTAACCAGCAGCCAACTAAGCATACAGGCAGGCAGCCAGCCAGCCAGTCAGTCCGCTGGCTTAACCAGCTTGAATTGTATGGTGTGACGTGTTTTGGTTTGTTTTGAGAAATCCATGATGATGCGCTAAATTTACAATAAAATCGGGGATATAACAACAACAACAAGAACCTTAATAATAATTCACCCTCACTTTCCTTTCCTACCACACATATGTGCTTATTAATGCATATACATTATATGTTCACATACATACATATTTTGACAATTTAAGCATGAATCAAAATGAAATTAATCCTGGTTTATGAGTGTTTTTGTTTTCAATCACACACATACACAATGTCATTATCACAATGAAAGTATAAAGACTAATATAGGACCAATATAACTGCGTGTATGCACATATATGTGTTGGAAGCAGTCATGCACGCCTGCCTGCCCGTATACTCATCATTTCCCGATTCGCTTTTGTATGCATATATGTATGTGTATATTACATGTATGCGTGTACTTAATTTGGGTGTAAATACTGTAAATGGACTTAATATCTCCCTATTTCGCTCTCTATATCTCTCTTTCCTTCTCTTCTATACAACCTCCACTATCGCGTTGCGTCTTTATATTGCAGACATATTATGATTTACATTAGAGAGTAGGTGGATATGTTGTTATTATTATTGTTGTTGTTGCTGTTGTTGCTGTTTTATATATATATATATATTTGCGAACAAATATATATTTGTGAAAATTTACGAAACAAATTAACTTTTCCATTCATTTGGCATTTCCTTTCTCCCTCTCTCAACCAACACTCAACCGCGTGCACGTACATTAATGAGATAAACGGAATACACTTTGAAAGATAATCCTCTTAAGGTAATTTTCTGTTCTAAACGATGACTGTAACTAGGAGCAGCTAACAAGGCATAAGCGCGACCACTATATAAACTATAAACTGATCTATTCCTAATTGCTTGTATGTGTGGGTGGGTGAAAGTGTTGCTTAAATGTTGCCAACGCGAATAGAAGAAAGTCTAAATTATGGTCCGTTTTACATTCATTCGAGCTCTGTGTACTGTTAACGGATTTAAGGTATATATTATGTACCCTACACTTAATAAGGCGACGTTTTGAAAAATACTTTGCTTAAGTACCCTAGAAAGTGCCCATATATACACACAAAGGTTGATATATTGCTCTTGTAAGCCTCTTCCATTTACACATATCGTTCTATTTTATATCCCACACATCAGGGCTAACTGTCATAATAAAATTCAAACTGTCTTGATTTATAAACTAACAAACAATTTGATAAACTTCCATTTATCCAGTAGAAATTTTGACTTTAACCCTGGATGGAACTCCTACAATTCCACTTCTTTTATGCTTTACATAAAAGAAGCACTGCGTAGGGATTAGTCATAGAAGAGTTCATAAGTTTCATATTCAATTTTGTAATTGTTCAAAAATGAAAACATTTTATTTGTTACATACCAGAGAGAAGAAATTTACGACGGCTCACATTCGTTAGACTGTTGTTTGCTTTAATACTCCTTTTAAAGAAATGCTTTAGTTTGGGTGGCTTGTGTAGGCACTTACCCACTCATTACATTAACCCCTGAATACCAAATGAATTATTATCAATAAATCATGAGCTCTATGGAGAAGACATACTGAGCGTAATAAAGTTGACTTCTATTATGGTTCTGTTAGTGTTTGTTGCTTTTTTCCACATAATTACGTCTGCTTGTTACCATTGCTTTAGAGATGATAGCTCTCACAGATTTTATTACTTACTTCCTAAAATTCCAACAACAAATTCCTTTAATTACGGCACCAATGGATCCAATATTTAAACCAAAATATTGTAAGAATCATTATTAATAATGCGATAAGAATTTTTCCTAAGGTAATTAAAAAAGTGTATGCGTGTTATGTGAAATGGCGGATCGTTTTTAGGACATTTTTATTAAACTCCTATTTAGAATTTAATAGCACGGCGAACAACTTTACAGTTTTTTTTTTTTTTTGATAACTGGGGCGCTGAATCTAAATATGAATCTAAATATGAATATGAATTTATTGATGAAAACTGGTAGAAGAACGTTTGGGTTAAATGCTGTCACATTGAAAAATAATCTCATCTGATTATTATGATTTTTCCTCACGTACGTACTATACCATAATAAACAAGTAAAAATGTTATAGTCGGTCAAGTTCGACCAGTTAATCACATACTACATCATTTAGCTCCTTAAATTATGCTACAATTAGTTTAGTTACACGGGGCACTGCCATATAAGTCACTTTGTGAAATATTAATTTATGAAAAGAGGTTCTAAAAATGGTCCGATCGGATACAAACTTAACGCAGCACAATATTAAGCCAATTAACTATTTTTTATAATTAATAAGAATTGCGATTATTTGCCATATAAAGACTTTCGTTATCTATCTATCTTATACGAGGAGGGCTTCTAAAAATGATCCGATTCAGTCCATTTTCAATAAAGTTACTCTTTAGCCTAATACATATTCTTGGGCCAAATTTCATCGAAATATCTCAAAAAATGCTATCTGTAGCTTGCGAAAATATTTACATGGTGAAACAGACGGACAAGCGGATGTGGTTAATCGATGAAGGTGGATGAGGCATTTGCAGTTTAGGAGTTGCAAACATCCGCACAAACTTAATACACTCTTTGCCACAAGTGGTGCAAAAGAAGAAGAATGTTATACGTGTTTTTGGTAAAATTGACGTTCCGATTCTAGAGCGGAGTTTGTTTTTTGTATATGAAATGGTTGTTACATTTTGTTGAAAAATCAAATTTTCAAACGTAGCTGGTGGAGAGAAACGCATTTAGATACAGCACTCCGAGTATATAAATCAAATCTGTAGCACTAAAATAATTGTTGTCCTTTTCCATAGGTAGTAAATGGTTGGGTAGGCATATATGGACAACTTAGCTTAACTTACAGTTGCTGGGTAGAGTTTATATTTCAGTTTTCATAGTTATTCTTTTCATTGGGAATTCGAAAATTCTGTGATCACCATTTTGTAAGATTATTTTTCTGCATATTACTGGAATTATTATATAATAACGCCAATAATGTAAAAGCCCGATAAACCAAATACAACAATGACAAGATACAATACACAACACAAACTTAATCTATATATACATACATAAATTTCAATAGATAACCACAACAACATAATCATAAACATTCTTTTAACTATATATCTAACAACACCAAGATAGCCTCACTTTGTTCCCAAATATCAAAAACAACAACTGGAGTAACATAAAATGAATAAAAAACAAAAAACCTACATCTCGACATGAGTAGTCATGCCTGATCTAAAGATTAGAATCATTGTTTAGTTTTTGACTATGCAACACACAACTCTCACAGTAAAGGACTGACTGACAGACAGCCAGAGAGACGGGCTAACTAGCTTGTTAGCTCTAATGCAGTGTTCAAGCGAGCGCTACCACAGAAACTTGAGCCTGCCTGCCTACCTGCTTAACTTGCTGTGGTGTAAAGAGCCTTTATCGCATCGAATCTTTCAATGAGCGAATGAGTGAGTGTATGCATATGCAAATTTATAGCACACGGTTTGGCACCATTGAAAACGTTTGTGCTCCTTAAAGTCGCAGAATAAGCAAGATCATGGTAGAATATCCGAAAAAAAAAAAAAATTGAAAATGTTCAAGGCAACTTTATTTGAACTTTGATTATCATTTTAAATTGATCATTCTTTTGTGTAAAACCAGCAAAGCGATTTCAGATTACATTCCCAATATATGTGAAAGGCTGTACACATTAACAAGTAACTTTAAAGTAAGTACCACGGTGAAGACTGCACAACCCACACCGAAACAAATGTAATTTGTTTATTAACGAAACACCCAAACACACAAACACACACTGGTACAATGAAAAAATGTGAAAAATTGTATATTAAATGACGTTACCAGACGTCAAGGAAGACACGTCCGTTTTACAAATTAAAATAAGTAAAAAAATAAAAAAGGCTGTATAAGGCGTATGCCACATCTACGCTACCCATCGAGATTGCCCACGAGCACGTGCATTGCCCACGTACGTGAACCGACCACATCCATTTTCACAAGTTCGTTCCGACATAAAAAAGAATTGTACATTCTAAATTTTAGATCTTAATAGCGTCACCTACGCCAAATATTCTTAACAAATCTCTAAACCATATTGACACCTTAAAACGTCTTTGTTAATATTCTGTCGAAATTTCATTTTTGTATCCTTTATGATTTGTTTGTAAAAAGAAATAACACTAAAAACTATGCGTTTTGTAAAATTGTGAGAAGGTACATGGACCGATTTAGCGATTTTCAATATTAAAGTAACCAGATACAAAGGAATGATTTGTACAAAATTTCACATCTACAGGCATTATGCTTCAGGAGTAACACGAAATTAACTTTCAAGTAGAATTTAAAGACCTTCGAAGAGCGTGCCTCTTCGGCAATCCAAAGACAATTTTAAATATAAAGAATACTAATATGAACAGATCTGTCTAATTACAAGTCATTCGGCTTAGTAGTTCAGGATGAAGGCTTAATTTTGAAAAAAAAGTTTGTAAAGTTGCACATAATCGGTGGCTCCAATTTCTATTAATCATGTACCGTTAGATTATATAAATATTTGAGTAATTTGAAATCGGAATTTAATTGACTGGAATCGAAATATACGGCCTAGCTTAGGACATTGAACTTTGTAAAGTTGTGGGCCAGTTCATTTTAAATAGGATACTTTTGACATTGATGATGAATACAAATTTCAGTTCATTTGCGACTGAGAGTGCTGACAGCCACATCTGCAATGTTTACGACGCCATTGCGGGCGTGCCCTTGGGCCGAATTTGCCTTATTGCAATTGACAAACACAAAGATTGCGTGTGATAAATTTCAGTGCGATATCTAAATTTTTGCGGACATGATAGTTCCATCAAAAATACGTAAAAATCAAAACAGACGGATAAAAGACCTAAATCAACTTTTGTATTGATGTTGCTTAAGATTAGACATAAATTTGGGGGTGTGGCTTGCAAGCTTCTTGTACTTACAAATATTTGAACAAAAGCAATATGTTCTCGTATGATTGTGATGAAGGGTATAAAAATGTGCATTTACTAAGATTCTGCAGTTAATAATTGTTATGCAAATATTTTACTAAATCCTAAATGCTACTACTTGTACCAAATTTCCTGCGGCCTGTAGGTTGCGCATACCACACAGCGTGGACGCACAGGCGGACGGGGTTAAATTGAGTAATTATTTGATTCTAAATCGATCGGTTTAGTTAAAAGTGGGTGTGCCACAAGTGGTGCAAGTGGTTTCACTTTATTCTTTTTACAATTAAGAAATTGTACTCAAATACGAAAAACCATTACTGGTTAGTTGGTAATTTGTTATTATCGTTACCAGTCCTGCTGATCTACAAAATAAAATAAAAATTGTAGCACTCCATTAAAAAGTCATTATTACCCAGAATTTATACATACTCGTACGTAAGGCTACGAAACAACTTCGAGAGCATGCATTGTCCTCTGCTAACGACAAGTAATAAGAACAAGAATTCCGTAAAGCTCTCGAATGTATCTTGAAAGCACTCTAATCGCATCGATTTGTTCAGAGTGCATTACAGTCATATGTGCAATATCCCATTTTAACCCTCTGTACCAAAGCTGCGCACTTGCAGTTCCGTACAATTGAAATTAAGATGTTACTTAAAAAAGACTTGCGTTTAGAGACAAGCGTCGCAATATGCAAAAAATTAGAGTTTCTTCTAAAAGGAATAACACCAAAAGCAAGTACAATAACAACAACAACGACTAACATTTTTCATAGCACAGGCTCTACTGCAAAAAGTACATGTTTGAATATGTACAACGCGGCTGTCCTGAACGGCTGAAATGGAGGGAGATGCTCTCGTTTACTTTAACTTTGTAAGCAATCGTGAGTTACTGGCACGATTTCACCGGCACAACAACATCTGCTTCCTAAACTGATGTTGCAACAGCAGAAGCAATCTGTTGTCTTTCTGTGTTTCTTTCTCTTCGGCGTAGAGTTGTTGAGAGCATTTAAAAAGCGTGGCGTTAAAATATTGTATACGTACAGAACGAGTGCTAAACTCTAACATATTTTTTCCACACTACAACTGGCATGCGCAATTATCAGCCCAAGCGTTAACGTCTCACATATAGTTGGCTAGACCAGAAGGCTAGAAGACCAAAAGACCACAAGATCACTAGTAAGAGGAACATTTTGTTTGTGAAACCGTTTCTTAATAAAGTCATTATTACATTACGACATGCATATAATTACGTGTATATTTTTCCACCAAAATATATTATCGTGTATACTCGTACAAAAGTGAATCTTTTGCATTATTAAATTTTAGGTATAAGAGATTTTCCCGTAACACCTCTTACACTTCCTAACCAAAAGCAACGAAATTTTGCAGAGGAGTACTGGATAGCCTCCGTAATATTGTGCACTAAATAAACAATTTATTGGGCAATTGGGCGTGGCAGTATTTATCAATATACGAGAAGAAAGCTAACGTACGGAATTCCTCCCACAATCATTGACCAATCCAAAGAATAATATTCACAAAGACATTCCATGATCTGGGGCTATGTAAAATTTTTATCAGATAGTTGGATGACAAAGCATCAATCCCTACATCTAAAAGCTTTCTCCCACAACAATGTCTGCATTTCGCGTTCAATCTGGGGAATTTTGTTTGACTTAGGTATAGAATTCCAATCTGGAAGTGCATTTGCATTCGTTCCCGCGCAAAGGCGGAAACTTGTACACAGAACGATTCGGTTATTCGTTATGAATACGTATGTATATCACTATCGTAATCGTTTGCAATGTTCATCATTAACGTCCTTAAATAGAGACCCATGAAGCTCATATTACGCATGAATTAAAATGGAACAACAACAGCTGCGAAGTTGATATAAGGTATTCATATATATATATATACATATATATATATATATACCGGATACTCTAGTGCGGAAAGTAGTTAACAGACACGCCCACAATTTGCTGAGGGTCTTTTTAACGACTATTACATTTTTATCGTGTGGCGTAATCTGCAACATGTTATCCCAGGTTAATACCTGAAAGTTCAAGTTATTATGTTGAATAATGAAATGAATAATATTTGTACAAGTGTTGATTTATTTATTGTTGCGCTTTCAAATTGATTGCGATATCAATCAATGTTTTCAACATTCTAACATGTCGTACATTATGTACATTTGTATTCGACGTTTAGAAGGCGAAACTAACTGTTACCGTTTATATCAACTTATTATATTTCCTTGGTCATGATTACAAAAAAACTGAGGAGCTATTTTGTCGACACACTCATCATGCAATGAAAATAAAAAATAAAAAATTGAAAACTAATTTCCTGTTAATTGTTTGCCGTTTCTTCTCCATTCATTTTTCTTTCCAGCAAAATTAATTCAGTCGCAGTTCTTTTTTATACTCCACTCCCTAGTTCCGTGAGGGTAACTAAGAGAGAGTACTAACTTTAATTATTCTGCAAAAATTGGTGAAAGTAGTTCCTGAGATGTTTTGATGACCACTAAAGCAAGTCACAGGCACAGATGAACAAACATATAATTTGTAAGATCTCTGACACCTCCTTCTCATTATTACAAACTGAATGACAAACTTAATGTGTGACCTGTATTATGAGGAGAGTACGATATGGAATGATGATACATGGGCAAGTCATTTTTTACAAAAGGTAAAGAAATAAAAATGACTACTTTGAAAATGATTTCTGCAACATTTCTACAACAAATTTACATACATTATATATACGAAAATATATTTTTGAATTCACAAGCAGACGCCATTTTATTTTTATATATATAACAGCGCAATAGACGTAGCCACGCCTTTAAAACTATCACAAAACCAAATGCATATTTGGAGAGAGATATTCTGTAAGAAATCTTGCAATTTGTTATTAGGAGGCACGGAGAAGGATAGTTGTCGAAAGAATTGGTTCTAGGGCTGCATCTCATACGATTGAATGTGATAGGGCCATAGTTCGATTGTAGTATTAAGACTTTCAAGTCACTACTATTCGTTAAGATTTAAATTGATTTAATACATTTTAGATGAATGGATTATTTTGATGTTTAAGGTTTTAGTTTTGAGTCATTCTAAATTCTATAGATTAAACGTACAAAAAAAATATTTCAGAGTCAGAAAATGTCAAATACATAAAAAAAAATTAATTTTTATAATTTCCGTAATAGCTACTACGTTTTTCATGGCTGTGAAAGGAGGTAAGCTGTTATCAAAATAACCCAGTCTTTTGTGTTATTTTAAAAGAGTGTCCTCGGGTCTAATGTGTGTATATGTCCATACATATCTATACAGCTTATGGAATTCTTGAAACCTACCCGGTAACAAAGTTTGTACACCTTCGTCCAAGAAGGTAGAAAGTAGAGAGAGAACCACAAAACATGCTGACAATTTTTAATTGAAAACTTTGCATATTAAACGATTTTTGTATTAAAGTGTGACAAACATTCATATAGAGTTGTTTTATTAAGCAATCTATCATTCGTTAAGAAATAAAGAGAGGAGCTGGAAAGAAGCGGAGAGAAAAACAATTCAACAAAACACTATTAAGAACTACACCATAACTTTGATCCTATGCGACGGAAGCTGAAAAGTTGCTTGGCGGATACCAAGCAAAGAGAAATCTTCTACAATAAATCTCCGTTATGTTGTTTAACGCTTTTACTGCAAAGAAATTTCCCCATCATTCCAGATCTTTTTATAGCCTCCTGCGAAATATTATAATCGCGCTGCTATACCCTTTTTTTGCAAAACTTATTCTTCTACCATACACATTACATACAAGAATGTCCGCAAGCTATCGAAGCGAGATTAAACCGGCAAATTGTAAAAGAGTTTTTTCAGCATCTTTTTGAGCTTTTTAAAAAAGAAACATTTATTGAACTAAATAACAGGTTACGCAAACCTACACTTTAACACTTTAAGCGCTTTTCTTAAGTATCATCATCCAGCACCAACTAAGTACCTCTCGCTCTCCTTAGTGGATTCGTTACGTTTCATTGCGGTTTGTAACTTAAATTTTTGCCGCCGTACATCAGAATATCGATAATCAATCCAATAATGTGAGACAATAACTATTTTTAAAAGAAAAAATTAAACTATCATGCATCCTATACCCTAAGCACACTAAATGCAATCAGCCTTTATAACTTACTTACTCACAGAACAATGTTACTGCCAACAACTTTTATTAAATAGAGTTAAAGTTCACAGTACGATAATAGCTGCCATGATTGTATTCACGAAATAGTAATGCACTGCATATGAAGCAAGGAAATTATTAACATTACGACAGCGCTTATTATTCCCTTACGCCTTATTAGACTTCGTATGCAGTTAAGGATAATATGAACCAAATTGTTTATTGCAAGTTAGATAAAAGAATATTTTTAAATTTTATATGTAGGTAGGTGTGGATAATAACGTATTTACCACAAATATATATGACTTTGTCCCTGCTCCGACATTTCTTAGTGTTTAGTTTTGAAAGCATTTGTTGCATATTTCATTGTAGTAACTGAAGCCGGAAACAATTAATTTTTGGTTGTAAAGCAGTTAAACCATGAAAGTTTTATAATTAAAACCTAATCGCAATTATTGTGTTATAATCATTCTACGGAATAATTAATGTCCTTTAATTAGCAGTTTCCTCCTTTTACGTTCTTAAAGTTGATCCTTGTAGTTATTAGAAATGGAAAAAAAAATGAAGTAAAATAGTTAAAGGAGCTGTAATTTAGTGTGAGAAGGACGCGATAAATGATTTCTAACATCTGTTGTTTTAACTTCATTTTAAAAACATTGTCCATGAAGTTCGGGAGTATAATCACTGGCTGCAACTTTAAGCTTCAGAGACGCATTTTATTGATTGCATTAATTTATAAATGTATGTATTTCAAACTTGCCAGAAGTGTCTGGGGGCCCACACAACAAAACACAAAAAGTAAAAATTTTTCAGAAAACTTTTATACCCACATACATCACATGTATGTGTGGTTATATATCATTTTCTCAAAATATTTGCAACGCCTAGAAGTATATGTAACCCCGACAAAGTACGAGTATGTATAATCTGAATGATGAGTTATGATGACGCATGCGTGTCCGTGTGCGTGGGGGCTGCGATATTCACTCTCCTGGTCGCACAATTTTGGTATATTTTATTGGCAGGTTGGTATTGAAATTGGTTATAATTGGTCAATGGCACGCCCACGATACAAAAAAAAAAACGAAAAAAGGATCAATTTTTTAACGAATTACTCATAACGGATGAAAGATATATATTCAAGGGATCGACATAATAATAAGAACGCCATGCAATATAGTATATAGTATATATATGTTGTATGTGGGTAACACTGCTTCCGTGTAAATATTGCACAGTGTTGTAGGTTATATTTCAGTGTATTATATGCATTCTTCTCCGACGATTCAAACAAGCGATTGGTGAAATGTGTGATTACAATTATTTTGTCCACCCCCTTTATATACCTATTAGAATGCTTTGACGCCTAGGTGGTGGGTATCCAAGATTTGGCCTCAGTCAAATATAGTTTTTTTACATGTTTTTTTTAGATCACTCAATAATTGCAACAGATACGTAACTAAGCAGCGGCACATTCATTCTTCAAAACTCTTATTTCACCACGCCTCCAGTAGTAATAAATGTAAATGTAATAAATGTTATTTCAATAAACAAAGCACAGATTGTAGGGTGTCCAAGATTTTGTCGAAGCCAAATGTGTTATTTTGCGTGTTTCCGTTTTTAGTTAAAAACGTGCACACACGAATAATAAATTTATTCATACCTTTCTCCCCCATATATTGTACATGTAGTACTTTTAATTCTTTCATAACCAACAAATTAGTGTTTAAAGAAATATACAACAATCACCTAATGCCTGATGCCTTCTTGTTTGGCGACAACATAGAGAAGCTATAAACTATATTGTTAATGCCATTTCACTAACCGCTCCTTTAAAATTTCTATAGGTGGCCATTTAACTGGCAGGTTGACCATGTACTTAAAAAAGTTACAACAATAACGAAATCATTTGCGAAATATTTTACCTTTCATTTTTTACCTACGAGCTGTATAATTCATTTTTAATAAAATTTACAAGTAAAAAAGCATAAAAAATTCCCATTTACAGAAGCTGAAGGAAGAGTTCGCGAGAGAGAATAGCAACGCCCTGTTCTTTGTAAACTTTAATTAAGTTATAAAATGGCAAACTCACGCTTTACGTTATTTATTTATTTACTTATTTTTTTACATTTTCCTGCTCACCCATAAAACTGCCAACTAAACATAATAATGAAATTGATGGCTGACTATAAAAACTTGCCTGGAAACACATTTGAATTGATATACCACTCAGCGGGCTATGCGGGCTAAGCAAAAAGAAGAACCAAATAAATGAGATATTAATGGAGCCAACTCACTCAGTGATCCATCGACCAGACAATAATTACTACATAGACCGACAGGACACATATGGCGAAGATACAGTGAATTATCGACAAAGAGGGCCTTTGACCGAGCCTGAGAGGGTTCATAATATAAGAAACTTTTAAGAAAATCAAAATTCGATTCAAATTAGCAAGAATGTATGGGATACAAATGTCCTAAAATGCAATCTTATGAAATCATTCAAAACATCTCTTAGCAGCCGAATGTCAAATTTACCCAATTTTCCCTTCGTTCATACCACTGTCGAAGAAATCTTTGTTTTTGTTTGTTAATTATTAGTCGTTTGCCTCAGAGTGGTGCTAATTTAAATTTTTATGACCTCGTTCAAGTTCGGTGTTATTTGTAACTTGAACGAGATAATTTTCGCTAACAAAATGAAGCAAGTAATGCAACTAAATTTGACTTGGGCCACATACTTTTCACAAATACCAGGGTACGTGTTATGGTCCAGTTCTGCACTAAATAAGATGTTTTGTAAATCATGGGCTTGTTATTCCAATGCACTCGCACATATTTAGCGATTTATGGGCTAAGCATAAATATACCAGTTGTGGTCAATTCCGTTCAATTTAGTACAAACTTGCGGGCAGACACTAAAAAGTTGCACTGAATTTCAATTTAATGTCAATGTCAAAATTTACCACCGTGGAGTGATAAGACGTCAAGAAAGATATATTGGATGTTTTTTTGCGATTCCCGAAATCTCCTTCTGGTAGTTGCAAACGCAATGATAAACTTAGTACACCTGCCACATTAGCTGGAGAGTATTTAAAATGAAATTTTAGGATGATTGCTGCCATTCGACACACAATATCTTAAAAGGCAAAATTTTGGCTTAGAGCAAATCTTGAGTTCTCATCACCTCATTGTACCAAAACCCTCTGAGAAGAACTTGCGCCAATTCCCAAATTTTGATCTAATGGGTATTACGCTTACGTATAAAGGTTTCAAATAATTTTTATTCAGTTTTTGTTAAACCGTGGGCGTGTACTTTGACAGGTTTTACCCAATTTCAATTCAATTACTAACTGGGGCATAAAAAGTTTTAACAATGCGGCCAGAGAGACCTGCAGGCTGAGAATGGGTTTGGAACAGGAATATGTGTATACTTTGAAACGTTTGCCTGGGCGTTGCAAACGCTTCGATAGTGTGAGTATGCCCCTGATAGGTACAAAAACGTATGATCCGAAAAAGTAGCTAAAGGAAGATAATTATCGTTTGTGGCTGCAGATGTGTTTGGTACCAAGTTGATGGATTTCTCCGGTTAATAGTGATATGCGTAAGGCAATTAATATCATCGTACAACAGCGTGCCATCACAGTTAATTTAATGGCATTTACTTAAACCATTAAAAAACGACCCAGCCGATCACCACACTCTGACATCATTAATGGCCATAGATGTTGATGAGAAAAACGTTTTTTTTTGTTAGTTTTTGTTATTTTTATGTGTGTGTTTTTTAACAACAACAATAACAACTAATCACGTTTTAATGTCATATAATGGTAACACAAAAATATGATTGAAAGTTTCCATATAAAGGATAAATATGTGTATGTGTTTAAGGGTATGCGTGTGTGTGTGTGTGTGTGTGTGTGTGTGTCTGCTATGTGAGTCTTGTTAGCGAAATTCCAACTAATGAAGCTGTCAAATCGGATGGATCGCATCTGTGGATTTTGTTTTGCCTTTTATTTGAATCGTTAAATTCCAGCTTAAGCACACAATTGATAATTCCACGAATTCTACGCTAAGCCTTTGCTAAACAACAACGTGATATGTGTTGTTGAGCCAATTGTCAGAGTTTTCACAATTCAGTCATACGTAACGTACAATATAAACATGTGGTAGCGCACACAACATATTGATACATCAAGATCATTTATTGATACGTTTTACACAATAAGTGGCATGTTATTGGCAATCGCCACATATGTATAATAAAACGCAAACACGGTGTCCGTCTACAGCACTGAATATATTGTATATTGTCTTTCTCCCTCACTTGCTTCGTTGTTGTTGTTGCTGTTGCTGTTGCTGTTGCTGTTGCTGTTGTTACCCATACATATCTAGGATGTATTGTGCCACTGTGTGTGCAATGGTCGATTGTGCGGATCGATTCAATTTCCTAGAATGATATAATAATTCGTGTAAAATCCAATTCCACACACATACACACACGTACGGATGCACAATGTACGGTGCAATGACAACTTGGAATTGTGTTGGAATTGAAATTAAATATTGACAATAGTTGAACATAAACTCCGCTCGACTAGGGGCTAATAAACTTACCTAAAAGTCCACCATTTTTTTATACCAATACTTTTGACACCATCTTGGCAAAATGTGATTGTTTTCACATGTTTACATGTGTGCATTTGTATTTTTGTTTACTATTGGTGTGACAGGCAACAAACTTATAACTCCAACATGAGCTGAATTGATGATAAAAAAACTTAAGCTTATGAAGCTCCTCCTTCCCATAAACAGCCATAAATCCCACAAAAAACTATAAAAGCGTTCCCCTTAAACCTTCAAAGGCGAAACTTGTTTTACAAAAAAAATTCTTAAGTATATATGCGTATGTATTGATATTTGTATAGTAGGGGAAGAAACTCAACACACCCGTCTAACCGGTTACGTTAGGACATCGCATTAAAGCAATCGTAATAAAAGTCATTCTATGCTTATGAACGCTCAAAAGCTTAAAGCAGGCAGCTTGAAATATTTCTTTCTCTACCATTCAATGAAGCACTTAGTAAGAGGTACTACATACGTACAAATTTAATAAGTAAAAAAGTATCAAATCGTGATCATTCTAGCGCATGCTTGGTGACTTCATTGAAAAGCTGGGCTACTTAGTTGGCCAAATATATCAAGGACGGTGACATAGTGTAAAATTTTACGCTATTTCTCGACATGGCGTTTAAACACCGGCGGTTTAGACTATTATAGTTTTATTTTAAGTGCACTCTATTATTTGTACAATTGAATGGTGGATAAAGTTAAAATGAGGAACTCTATTGAAAATGGACCAGATTGAATCAATATTAGAACCCCAACCCATATAAAGTCCTTTCTTATGGGAAGTCTTTATATGGTGAATATGCGCACTTCCTCATATTCTTTGAGAAACTTTTGTGAAGATAAGTTAATTGTTTTAATAATTTAGTGTGCTATCCGATCATTTTTAGAACCTTTATCCATATAACCATAGTTTAAAAAGTGACTTACAAAGCAATTAAGATAAAATTAACATAATTTGTGGAACTCTCCAAGTGATGTGGGCTATTAAATAATCGGGTTATTTTAGAACATCATTATGTATGTGGTGCATGACAACAGCTGCAGCAATTTGGCTGAAGAGAAAACTGTGGAATTGGATGGACTTTTACTCCGCATGGTGACATACACCTCACTACAGTAAAAGCAGTGCGGAGAGGAGAGAATATTTTGTCACCGAGATACGGACAGATGTCTTGAAAGGGTTGTAAGAAATTTGAACAACCGAATATTTCCGTTGATAATATATTTATGCCCTATGCCACAAGTGCCGAAGTAGTGTGTAGTTTATACGAATGTTTGCAACTCCTAACGGCAAATGCCACACCCACCTTCAATTATCGCTTCATAATCAAAATCTGGATAGATTGTCCGTCAGTACGTCCCTCTATCCTTGTAAATTTTGTGCACAATTGGATACAAAGATATATTTTGGCCCAAAGCAGGAACCCTATTAAAAATGGACCGCGTTGAACCATTCAATAACGTAGTCTTTACGAATAGTCACAATTATTTTTTACATGTTCGGCGAAGAATAGTTATTTGGATTAATAATGATATTTCAGGATGTGACTTAAATGAAAATTCCTCGCGCTTACCAATCAAATTATTAAGTGACTGACTATTACGTTCTTACTTGTTAAATATTAAATATCAACATTGTACTCTTCAAATAAAAAAAAAAATAAATGAATTTATTTGCGTTTCATTTAAGTCAAAATTTTTAATTTAAATTTCAGACAAACCCAAGTTACCTTTCCTTTTTATGTCCCCCACATAAGCTATCCCAAGTTTACTTTATTCCGTAAACAACAATTGGGGAAAAAGAGCGCCCTCTACATTTATAGCCTAGATCCACTTCCATTTAAGATCGCTGACGTTGACATGAAATGTTCACAGTCACAAAGTTTGGAATATTAAGATGCATCATGGCATTCTTAGACAATGTCACTAGGGTTGCTATTTACATTCACGTTGATATCCACGCCTACAATTGACAAAAATCATTCATTGTTGCAAACGTAAAGTTGCAAAGTTGAAATTCGATACATATGCCCCATTCGCCGAAGTCTACAAGGTAACAAAGCTTGACTTAGTGCATATTTCAACTGTTGTGCTAGAATGATTCAAATTTTTCAATATTCGTTAAAAGAGGTCCCTATTGTGTGCGCTCACGTATCCAATATTTGGTGTGACCTAAAGTTTTCTTTCCTTGTCATTCCTCGATTCAAACTAAACCATGTGTAAAATTTTTTATTTGGTTTTTTCCAAGCTTAGAGTTAGTAGAAGCACACATACATATATATGTCAGAGAATATTTTTTAGGTTTTTTATTTCCTCCAGCAAGATAGCGAACTTCTTGGAAAAGTTATGCAATTAAGTATTTATTCACTTTAGAGTTCTATAGAAGATCACCATCGTTGACCTTATTAATAAATTTTTTCAAATCATACAAGAATACATGATGAAAGTTCGCATACAATCACATTTCAATCCAATCAACAAAAATTACATCCGCACCAAGGTTTACCAATACTATTTATATTCATGTCATAGCCATCACGTTTATCTTACCTCACGCCTTCCTAACATGACGTAGCATCATTTGGGGCAACTCTCCCATTAGCTCACTATACCCGTTAGCGCACAAAGCTTTGTTGTTAGTCTCTTGTATTGATGGCAATGCTTATCTAAATTACGACCAATTCACATTATCATAATTATGTGCCATTTATTGTTTGTTGTAACCATCAACCTGCGCTGCTATATAAACTCACTCACTCACATTCACAAACAATCTTTAAATACCCTGCAGAGACTACAAAATAAATTATCTTAAAATAACACAGATCGCACAGAATTCAATTTGTAACTTTAATTTTTGCACAGAGATCAGAGCCTCATACTCCCAGTCGCGGACATTGGGATATCGATTTCAAACTTAACCGAAGAAAACTGAAAATAAAAAATTTTTAATACCTTTAATAAACCACAAGGTAAACCGAAAAAAAAATCAAGTTTGGCTTAGGCCAAATCTTTAATACCCCCTACATCTATATACAAAGGGAAGGCGTGGCAGGTACGTGATTCCATCATCTATTGTGCGTATTAGATATGATTTTGTTATTCGATCACGCCCATTTTTGGCACAACGATAAATGGGATGATCCGAAGTTTAATTTGTGGCAGATCTAGATTTTTTTCTCGATTGTGGGCCTAATTTAAGTAGCAATCTGCCCACAAAAACTAGAAGTGTTTGCACAAAATTCCAGATTTACAACCGTGAAAGAGCCAATAACAGACGGAGGCACTTCTGAGTGTTGCAAATAGAATGACAAACTATACCATAACCCCATCTTATGTGGAGTGTATAAAAAGTTATTTAGAAAAGTTTAACTACTTTCCAAGGAGTATATGCGTCAATATATGTATTTTCTGTTCTTTATAAATAATACAGAAAACTTGCTCAAGACATTGTCTCTTTTTCAGTTTTTATTGCATTGTTGGTAGTGCGTGCTTGACTGATTTTGTCCAATTTCAATATTGCGAAAAAAATATATTTAAAACAAAATTGATTATTTACTTGCTTTCTTTTCAATTGGTTTCTGCTACTATTGTGAATAATGTAGCTCTAATAAAGCTTTTGCACCGAAATCATTTCAAACGTTAGTGTCACACACTCATATATTATATAACCGACACTTTTATTCTTAATCGTTTCAGCCTTAATAAAATACCGATTTCGCATACGGAAGGGAGGATAGGCGCTGCATAGCAAGAATTTCCTTTATCTGCTGATTGAAATCTTTTGCTTTTCAATTTAAACGGTAGCTGGGATTTTTGAAAAGCCTTTCGTGTCTTTTGTTTCATTGCTGAGTCTTGATCCAATATTCTTGTGCAGTCGCCGAATTTCCAGAATCAGCTTAAATTTACCTTTTTTTATTTTTGCGTGCTTATTATTATCTTCTCCGTCTTCCTTTACTGTGGTAGTCAGTAAAGGAATGATGTCTCCCTAATTAATAACATTTTCTTAATTAGTTTTCGTGATGCATTTCGGTTTTATTGCATTTGGCTTGTCTTGTGTTGTCTTGTGTTGTGTAATTGTTGTTGTGGTTGTTATTTTGTTATTTATAAGTGTTTAAGGATGTTTTAAGAAAATGTTTTCACTTTTAAGGTGGCTCTTAGTATACTCGTTTCGTTTTTTAGTTGTAGTTTCCTTATGTCGTTGGTACCAATTTAAATCTTTCAAATTAGGATTGACCACCCTGAAGTCACTCACAATATCGCTTTAGGCGACGGAAAAATATTGCAGAAAAGTAAAGCAAGAGATGGAATCGTACTGGAAGCTTCATGACTAAAACAAAAGGTACTCGAACATGAGTGTATGCTTGGAATGTAAGTTTGTATGAACATGTGCAACTCAACTCAAAGAGGCCTAACACAATTCAAAAATGGGCCAATTTATCAGATTGTATCGCATCGATTTCAACAGTATTGTGCTTTATGCAAAAATTTTTTGATAAATAAAAAAATTCAAGTCGCGTAGCTAAGTGCGTTCTAGTGTTGTGCATTATTATTGTAGTGTTCACAATTTTATATATGCCACACCCACATTTCTTATGTGAATAGAAGGCGTATTCCATTTTTTGGTTATAACCACCATCATAATGCTACGGGGGTATATTGATTTTGTGTAAACGTTTGTAAGTACCAGGAAGGGGCGAGCCACAGCCCAGAAGTACATATATAGATATAAACTCGATCAGCTATATAACATAGCCGTTAGCCTTTTCGTCCGCTTCTGTATCTGTTTTCTTTTTACCACTCCCACGGCTGCAAATATTAAGATATCTGCTTGAAATTTGGTGCACATAATCTTCACTAGCGATAACAGTTTGGTATTGCGAATGGACAAAATCGGTGTACGGACAGTTTAATTATTCAATTAGATATATTTATTTCAATTCCAGGCCATGAAATTTTATGTTTGAAGCCTTTAAATTAATCCTTTTTAAACATTCTAACAGTATAGTAATTGGAATAGTTGGATCAGCTGGGAGATATATTAACAAGATGACAATATTATTATATCAGTCTCCTTTAATTCTACTTGAAGGTTACTTCTGAACCATAAGACGTGTAGACCTGTACAAATGCGAAGGTGGGTAAATGAAATCGATTTTACAAAACATATGGTACCTTACAGTTTGAAGGGTTTTTCTGTTTCCGACAAACCACAAGAGATACAACAAGTAAGATAACTACTTTTGGCTTAGGCCAAATCTTAAATACCATCCACATTCACAACGGTGGGCGTGGCAAATATATATATATATATAGCGCCCTTTAATAGCGTATGTATTACGTATCCGCTTGCAAATCTAGTTTTACCTTGAGTATGAATTTTTGTAAATTGAGGGCGTATCTATTATTCAACCACGCCCACTTTGCTCACACCGGTGGATATAGTAACTGTGGATATGTCAAAGTTTGTGGCATATATAAAGATTTTTGTCAATTGTGGACGTGTCTATTATTCCACAACGCCCATTAATAATACATCGATGAAAAAAACATTAATAGATCTACATTTCAAATTTCAAGTTTCAAATATTTTTCCATTATATTTACAGCACTTTTTCTCCTATTAAAAGAATTGAATGAAATAAAAGGTTTACATTACAAGTGACTGACCCTGTATTTTTAAACAAACTAATTAAGAAATAATTACAAATTTATTTAACACACCAACAGCCTTTATCTTTTAATGCTGATGCAATAAATTAAGGTGAGCATTGTTGTATTAAAACAAGATGAACTCTGGAAATGTGTTCTAAATTAGTATGACAAAAAAATCACATACATATAGTTAATGTATGTACTTCTCGAGTACATACAGCAACAAAACAACGAACAACAAACAACAGCCATTGTTTATATTTAATGGATGTATTTTGTGGCTATGACTACAAACAACACACCAGCAATTTATTCAAATTTGCAAGTAATGCCATAAACTTTTAGGTTAAAACAACACAAAGCCAACTAACAACTATCAGGTATGTGGACGATATCCCAGCCAATATAAAGCTTAAACTTTACAAGTAACATCAAACATGGCAATGCAAGCAGCAACACAATGGTAACTGAAGCAGCGCCAACTCTATGGGCTATTGGTGGCATTTTTGAATAAGTGACTTCACCAAACATGAATGCATAAGTACGTACCCGTACCAGTTTGATTTTCAAGCTTACACTCTCTAGAGTATTGTACGTCTCTCTCTCCCTCATTCACTATGTACAACAGTAGCCGTTATGTTTGGCAGCAACGATTGTGAAAAAATGAAACAATTAATGTCACGATCCACTCTAAATTAAAATATTTAGCATTAGAAAAAACGAAATCAAAAACAATACAAAATGATAACAACAACAGCAGACTTTGGCTAATAAAATGTTGGCAATTAAGTTAATTTGTAATTGCTTAATACTCGTTTGCTTTCCTTTTCCTTTTCCTTTACGCGGTTTTTCCTACTCACCAACCATTCATCTATTTTTAGCTAAATATTAACACAATACAAAGACTCTTAAAAATGGTGCAAGTGTAATTGTTGTTGTTGTTGTTGTTGTTGTTATTATGTTCATTAGATAAATTGGCACTATGCAGTTAAAAGATCACATCATATATACTATATACAATTACATGACTATAGTCAAGCTTAAAACAACTCCTTCCACATGCGACTGATTTAGCGGCAGTTTGTATCAAGTGTGTATAAGCGTGTATATATTTATAATCATTTATTGACAAAACTTGTCGGTAATCATCGCTGCGATACTCACTTTAGCAAGTTTACCATGTAGGTGAAAATTTCAAATCATTTCAACATTTTTTTTTTGGCCTCAGCTTTAATCTGACACATCCACATAAGGAATGTTAATTTGTGTTGATTCAGTCAAAATGTTATGTTGTGTGCAATACTATTAATTTTGCTAATTAATTGCCATAAAGTGATAAACTTGGAAAACTGATGATCTTTACTAATTAATAGGTGGCTTGATTAATTTGAAATGAAATGACAAATATTCGAATTCAAACTTTATGTAGCTTAGAAATATTTACAATCGTTTAGAGTATTACAGTTTCAGTCCGTGGTCGAATTCTGCACCGAATAAAGTTCGCTATACAATCTCGCCCACCAGCAGTACAGCAGCAAATAGGGTAAAGTTAAATATGTCCACAATTTCATTATTCATCAAATGTTATTGCAAGTACAATAGAATTTTAATTTGCTCCCCACATAATCTCATATTTACAAAATTATATATTCATAACTTATCCATAAAGAACAAATTAGTTTTATTAAGTAATTGCTTCTCAGTTCACGCTTCGCCATTTAAATGGCTGTAAAGGAAAACAAATGATTTAAAACAGCAATTACGCAAAAAATCGTGAAGGAACGATTAGAAATAATTTATTATAAGTATCCAACAATACATTACTTTTCGATGAATGATAGAAAGACTGAGTTTAAGTGTCAGTGGACTGCCGAGCTTTGACGTTACGTGGTCGCGTGAGAATCTCGAAGTGTTTTCTGTGTTTGTTAAACTTATGGCGCAAAACAATGCTCCGGCTTAGGGCTGCCAACTACCTTAATCAGCCACTGTCTGTGAAAAGAAATTTTCCATCTCAACCAATAACGTTGATTCTAAAATGAATAATATGAAAAAAACTTCATTGTTACCTCATTGTTGTTGTACATCCTCGTTTACTATATTAAACGAGGAATTATTGAAGGACTTTGAATTGGGTTTGAAATCTTTAAGCGTTGAAATATTATCCCTTTATGATATTCAATTTTTAAGTAATACCTTATTTCACTCGGTTAACAATAAATAGTCATATAATTGGAAAACATAAACACCAACTACAACATAATAAATTGAGAACTCCTTCATGGGTTCGCTTTAACTGATCAATCTGTTACAATAAAAATAGAGACGATTTTAAAACTATGAAAATTAACAACATTTAAAATGCTTCCACATTTAGTGTAAACTTTACGATGTTTACTGTACTATATAAACCATGAAATTATAGTTGAAGCAAGAGATTACTATCAAGTAGCGACAGAAGACACCAAAAAGAAAACAACAGAAAAGAATTCTAATCGAAGCAATGATAAGAAAAGGGTTTTCCTTCGAATTATGCATTAACAAGCAACAACAATAACAACAACATAATATTGAGTTGAAATCCAAACGAAACTTCAGTTCCAATTCGAAGGAATATGTGTCGTCAGCAAGCATAAACCAAAATAAAATTACAACTTTACTAATGGAAGGGAAGGAGATACAGAAACAGAGACAGAGAGCGAGAGATATGTGGTGTGATATACCACATCACACAACCTACACACAACACACAGAACCAATAAACAACAACAACAACAACAACAGATACTATTCGATTAAACGATCGATACACTATGTCTCGACTAATTAGCATTTCTACTAAATTCTTATGTGGACTCCAATTAAACATGAAAAAAAAAGAAAAACAAATACCCACAATCCACTAGCACCATCATCAACGAACGTAGAGGTTTTTTTATTATAATCGCCTGAATGGCGATAATTTTTACCTACATCATCAATACGACAATGCACTGGTGCTTCCCCCCTCTACTCACCGATGCAGATGTTTATCTTTTTGAATGAATTGTGATGTGAGCCAAGTTTGAAAACGATGTTGTTCTTCGTTGTTTTTGTCTTAAAGCTCTGATTTCACAGTGGGATCGCCTCTGTAAACATATAATAGTAAAATGTATAGAACCCACAAATACACACACACACACACAAACACACCTTTCAAAGATTCATTGACTTGTGTGTGCCTGGTGATTATTGACGGAGGTTAGCCCTTAGCCCTTAGCCCCTAGCCCTCAGCTCACTGAACGACCTGCAACTCATTTGTGATGACACTGTTGTAAATCGTTGTCCAATAATTCGAAATGGAATGAGCTCTGTGGAAAGATTTTATATTATAATGAAATTTAAAAAAAACAAGTAAGAAAACTAGATTTGACTTAGACCAAATCTTAAATACCCTCCACCTCCACAACGGTGGGCGTGGCAAATATATAGCATATTGCGCCTTCTAATAGTGTACATATTACGTATCAGCATGCAAGTCTACTTTTACGTTAAATATGGTTTTTTGAAAATTGTGGGCATGCCTGTTACCCGACCGCGCCCATTTTTCGCACATCGGTAGATGGGATAACTATGTATACGCGTACCAATTTTTCAAGCTTATAGCTCAATTTTTGTGGCAGATAAATAGATTTGTATTGATTGTGGGCGTGGCTCTTGACCGATTTTGCCCATTTTAAATAACGATCTGCGTGCAAAAACTAAAAGTGCCTGTGCAAAATTTCAGCTCAATATATTAAAATTTACGACCGTGAGAGTGTCATCAACAGACGGACACACGGACACACCGACATACATGTCTAAATAGACTCAGTTTTTGACGCTGATCAAGAATATATATACTTTGTAGGGTCTCTGACGCCTCCTTCTCGCAAACGGAAGAACAAACTTAGTGTACCCTCATCACTGAGGTGGAGGGTATAAAAACCAAAGTGATTTTACATAAACAACAACAGTAATAAAAGAGCGGGAACTCCTCGAGTCAACTGGTTGATTAAATTAGCATACAACAAAGACCATTTAATTGCTAACCATATCCCGTCCAGTGGTAGTGGCGGCAATAGTTTCATGCGTAATCGTATGCACTCTGTTTCAATACTGAATAAAATGTTTATAATAAATTTTTAATATAATCGCCCCACACGGTCAAAACTATTCTCACCTTTAGCTTTCATTCAGGGGACGTCGCCAACAACACATATCAGAGCACAACACAACTCGATCCGTTCTTTCAACAAAGAGGAAAAACATTTCCAATCAAACTTAAATAAATTTTCATTTACTCTGCATTAATTTTATATTGCTTGGAATGCCTGTCTGTATCGTAACCCACCTTTGCAATAGTAAACTAGTTGGACATTGCTTTTGTAATTTTTTATTGCTGTTGTTGTTGTGTTGTGTGTTTTGGCTTCTACAACAGTTTTATCTTCTAGTATTAATTACTTTGGCTTCCGAACATAAAATTTACATATTTCAACAATTTTTTTCCAAGCAAATGTTTGTTTGTTTGTCGTGTTGGTTTCAAGATATATCCTACAAGAGAATTAAGCAAAAATTAACGATCGTTAACCTTATTTTCATTACCACCGAGTAAATGGTAATTCAATTTCTTTTTTCCTCCAAGCACCACAAACAACTTGAAGCGTTTACAAAATTCTTGGAAAAATTGTTCCAATCATACATGCGTATATTTAATAATCGCATCCTTATTATTAACATTTAGAGTGTTATGAGAATTACGCAAACGCCAAGTTTTGTATAATAATGGAAGTATCTCGGTCTAGGGGCCTCCCAAAAAGGCGAAAGTTTGATAAAAAAAATTCGATTTTTGTTTTATGCGTTATATTGCCAAACCAGTGTCAGGTGACGAAATGCGCAAACTAAGAATTGACGGGGACCAGAAAATCCACGGTTCAGAATGTTTTCTTAAAAAGTTTCCTTTTAGGATCACCTCAATCCACCTTAAGAGCCTTAATCCGCCACTGCGCCAACCGCCATCCATAAAAGCTGAAATCTTGAATTAAACATTGAAATACCTACTAAATATTTTAAGTAGGGCATCTTTCCATTTTCCTTTTTGTCTCAGTGAAGACGTTAACGCGAAAGTATTCATTCTTAGTTCATATATTGGTGGTGCAAATTTAATTCGGTTTTGAGCCACACCCATAATTGACATTATTTGTTTAGTATTAAACTGAATGAATTGTACTATGTTTAGAACCTTCCTAAGGACAACCTATGCCGTCTATATTTTTTTTATAGTTATTCTAAACGTGTAACTGAATCTGTTATTCAAAACAGTGCTTGATTGATTTGAATGTTTATCATTTATAGCTGAGATCTTCTACATAAATGAAGAAATACATTTCTGTTATTTTCAATTACGTTTGGTGTTCGATCTGTCGTTTCGATTTTCATGCTCAATTAGGTGATGGGTTGTTATTAATTTTTGTTTTTTTATCTTCAGGGCAAGCCTTTACAAGGCGCAGAAAAATTTTAAGTAACAAGACAAATTGTTACTTAAATTTGTGACATCTCAGTAGTTCAACTCAAAGCACGGATGTTCTCTTCATGTTATGATTTATGATTAATAACGATCAAAAGGGAAAAAATTGAATCCAATTAAGATCAATAATTCAAGTTGAGCAAATTTTCTAATACCGTTTGCCACATAATCAAAATTGGAAGCTAAGGTAAGTGTAGCATATACAGTTTGCGTGGTTGTTTTTAACTCCCGAACGATTCAAAACAAATCCACTTGCACTATATGAAAAACCAAAAAATTATTCCGAATTGTTCGGTACAATGAAAGGTGTTTGTCTCTCTAGCCGTTTAGGATTTACAAAATTTCCCCACAAGCTAAAGCACAAATGGTGTAGAGTATAAAACGTAGTCTTTTCATTTAAAATTTTTGGCCCACCTCGGCGGTTGCAAATGAAATGACCACATTAATATGTTTAATAGCTGTAAAACAAATTTAGCTCTGCCACTCTGCCTTTCTTTGAATAAATACCAAACACTACAAAAGAAATGCACAGCTTGTTAAAATTCCTTCACCACAATAAAGCAACAACGTCGAAAATGTTGTTAAAAAAGTCTCTAAAAACAGGTTATAAAATACGATACAAAAACATAATTTGAAAGATCGATCATTACACACATATGAATCATTCACTCTCACAAACTGAACGGATGGACATTCAGCAAAACCTCGTTTTATTGTAAAGTATGATAATAATAAAAATAAATAAAAATCAGTATCTGCTTCATTAAGCGTCTAAAGGTATGTCTGTCTGTCTGTCTGTGTGTTGCTTAAGCCTTCTCATTCGACCTGATGGGAAAGAAGCGCCAATTAAATAGTTGACAAATTATGGTTAACTACCGAAAAAAAAATATATGTAGAAAGCTACCCCAAGGGAAGCGAACGATTGCAAGCACAACTGAACAGCAAAGACACCTTAAACATCCTCCAAGCGGTGGCAGTAAAATATTGTAACTTGATTTACTTAAGTGTGTGCAAGTGTGGAAAGCCAGCAAATTTCAATAAAAGTGAAGCGAAATATGCGAAATCGTTGAAATAACGTAAAATTAACATTCAGGCAGATTATTATTGAATTTTATTAAACGACATTGTTAACAATTTTTATTCTTGGAGGCTTAATTAAAACAAAGCTTCAAGGTACAGGTGAAAATATGTACAAATCTAAAGCATGAATTTGGGTAAATCATGGACACTTTCATCTTAATACAAATTTGATCCCAAGGAAGCTTGAGTCTTATATTTTTGTATTTTTAGCGCTAATTATGGTTTGTGGTTTAGTTCATGCGGTCAAATTCTGCGGTGCTTGCGGTTCATTTTTAGTGTTGCCATAGTACAGTATAAACAAACAATAGAAACACATTTTAGCTGATTATTCCAAATAAGCGATACTGCGTATTACAAAAACAGACATGGGTGCACATACCTCGACTGTGATTGATACAAAATAATGCGTGTAGAACATGTGTGGGCTTCTGCTCCTTCCTCTTCCCTAATTCGGTTCATATTTGGATTTTGAAACGAAAATTCAATAAAAAAAACTTACATGCTAGGGACGCCAAAAGTTATCGCTTAGTTGTTTTATATATATAAATATATAACAAGTAGAAAGACATTGGGTGTGGCAGCTAAATGATGACGCTCTCTAAAGTGTATGTAGTTCGTATCAGCTTGCGAGTTGAGTTTTACGCTGAATACGGATCTTTATGAATTGTTTGCTTATCTATTTTCCAACCACGCCCATTTATGGCGCATGAATAGATAGACTAATTATGCTTATGTATACCAAAGTTTAACTTCATACCTAATTTGTGTTTCATATCAACAGATTTTTGTCAATTGTGGGCGTGACTCTTAACTGATTTTACCCCTTTGCAGAAACTAGAAGTGTCTGTACAAAATGTCAGCATAATATCTCAAAATTTTACAACTGTGAAAGTGCCAAAAAACGACAGACACACGGGCGCACGGGCATTTATGTCTAGACCGGCTCAATGTTTCATACTTATCAAGGGTCGTCAGACTACATATAATATAAATACAAAAACAAATTACTCTTCTTTATTAAAAACCAAACTGTTGCCCGAACCATGTGGATGGATTGACAACAGAAGGAGAGAGAGATTCATTTGAAATTGTCTTGGTGTCTGTACAAATGATTGACTGCTAATCTGGAGCTAATGAAACGTGACCCAAAATATATGTACGTTTAATAATAATAACAACAATAACAATAATAATACGATTGCTAAGCACAGAGATAAGAAAAAAAACAACAACAAAAAGTCAACTGAAAAAAAAGGAGACAAAAAAGAAGAGAAAACGATTTGGTAGCAAATCAGCAAGAAATTACCGCAATTGGTTGTTTTTAATCGAATATCGGCGACAATCAATCGATCAATCGTCAACGTAAACAAGAGAACTGATCGAACTATCGATTCATCGATCGACCGATTGATGGCTCGATTGTTGTGCTTTGATAAAAACAAGAGAAAAAAAAAGAAAACTCAGCAACGTGACACTTTAGCCAGAGCTGGTTGTTGTGAAAGAGGGAGCAGAGCAGACGCTAACCGTTAGCTGCTTCTTCCTGTTGTTACCGCACTTATAATGATGATGCATTCCTCATTGACAAAGCAGTTAAAAAATAATTAATTGCGTTACCTTAAATGGCTAAAAGCAAGTTTTTTACGTCAGGTTAGCCATGTTGCACATGTTGTTGTTCGTTTGTTCGTTTGCAAGCACCAACCAGCAAAAGCAGCAGCAGCACCAACATTAACAACAAACAACATAACAACAATTTGCGCTGTGACATGTGTGTAACCATTTTAGTTTTTTGTGGATTTTGCTTTTTTGTACATTGTTACCACAATATGTTTTATTGTTGTTCAATTGCTGCGGGTTTTTCCGTTTCTTTTATACCCTCCACTTAAGATGTGGGGTATACTAAGTTTTTCATTCTATTTGCAAGTCCCAGAGGCTACAAAGTATATATATCCTTCATCAGCATTAAAAACTGAGTCGATCTAGATATGTATGTGCCAGTGTCCCCTTATTGTTGGCATTCTGGCAAATTTTGAGACAATGAGCTGAAATTTTGTACAGGCACTGCAAATATCGCTCTGCTGCTATTTGAATTGGGCACAGTCAGTCAAGAGATACGCCCACAATCAATAAAAGTTTATTCATCTGCCGCAAAAATTTAACTAACAAGTTGAAATTTGGTATAGAGATATTTCTAATTTGTAATATACGAGTATATACATTTAGAGGGCACATAATCTTGTACCTGCCACGCCCTCTGTTTATGTGTAGAAAGTGGAGGGCATTTGAGATTTGGCTTAATCCAAATTTATTTTTCTTACTTGTTTTTTTAAATTATTTAATTCTAAGGGGAATGCCATGATAAAGCAAGCGGAGATGGAAGAAACTTTAAATTTTAAAAGAAGAAGGACTTTGCTAATAGAGGAGAGCACAAACACATGGATACGTCGCGCGTATATATACAATGTGTATGCATGGGTGATGGCGTTTTATAAAGTCTCTTGCTCATATATAGACAAAAATGTTTCACCTTATACTTGGAATAGCACAAATTACATTTTTGCACAGTGACTGCTATGTGGCCTGTGGCGAGCATTCAACTCAGCTCAGCACCTTAATACTTCATATAAACCACGAGTACCAACATGTCTTTTTTCCATATATGTGGGGTATGTAAGGCTGCATATAAACATACACATATGTGTGTATATGTGTGTTAAATATTGTTTTTACTGAATTTAACAAGGAGCGAGAAAGTATGTCACAATAAACAGGCATAATGACAAATGAACAAATTTCAGCTGATCGGACAATATAATTTGTTGAACACATACACACACGCGTTGAGAGTACGAGTGTATGAGCAGAATGCCATATACGTTAGCTTTGCCTGGCATATACGAATAGGAAATAAGCATATGCGGGTATATTGCCAACTTGGGATTATCTCTTTGATTATGGCATGACAATATTTGGGAGTCTTTGCATCCATCTTGAATACAGCACTCTTTGAACTGGACGCTGTGCTGTTTAGGACACTTTAGACGTAAATATATTGTATAAACGGTGTCGCTCCCACATCGGTGAGTTCCGCGATACAAAATTGTTGACGTTGTCCTCGTATTTATGCGTACAGTACGGTACGGTACAGTACAGTACTGGAACTCGGTGCCTCACTTCGGCATTTAAATATAAATTACAGGCGCCCGACCAATTACACTTCAAGCTTAAGCACTGAAATTTATCTATGCAGTTGCGTAACTGTGAGAAAATTCACAGAAAAAAGAAACAGTTTTAAATCATTAACACATTACGTTAAGTACAGGGTGCTTGACTCCTTGACTCCTTGACTCCTTGACAAACATTTCAAATTGTCGTTAATCTTGTATTTTTCTTCCTTTCTTCCTCAATCAATCAATAAATCTGAGTACCGTTTGAATTTTTTGGACCCTGATTTAGCTCCATACTCATAAATACTTCAATGAAAATGAAACGCGTGGCTTAAAATCCAGTAGTCATGTGATAAAATTATATTTGAACTGCTGCAAATTGAGAGTAAGACAAGACACGCAATGTCAACGCCTCACACACGCATGTTTTTAACATGTACACATAACGCAAACTCGAATTTTAGCATTCGCATTTAGCATTTAGCAAGTAGGACAACTACATTTGACTCATGGCAAAGGGTACTCTCTACATTGTAGCGCTCTCTTTTAATAACCATTGAAATATGTGCTTCCCATCACCCAAACTAATTACTAATTTTACGCTAAAGACGTAACGAATAGACAGACGCACAAACACTGCCAAATCTCTCAAATGAAGTAACAAACTTAATAGGCCCCTCATCTTATGTAGAGAGTACAAAAACTACACAAACGATCATCGTGTCGGAAAATCATCGCAAGGTTAATATAAAGACATGGCGCATAGACTCTGTCTTGTTAATGCAAGAGTGGCTCAGTCCACATCAACTAGCAATACTTTCGTTATTCAATTAACTTAAAAAATCAATTGGTTTCGTACAGATGCATATGCACATATATGTACATGCGCGTGTGAAAGGTAATGTGTAAATTTCAGTGCTTCATTTGCACCACTATACAGAATATGTATTGTGCGTATTTGCGTATTTGTATTGTATTATATATAACTACCTACGAACAGTTTGTACAAAAGTGTCAAATAATGTCAAATTCATGCAGTCTGACTTTTTACAAGTTTTTAACGAGTATTGTAGTGCGATGTTAAGGCCCTTTAAGCAACCGCGATTATACAATAATGTATATAATAAACTCAAAATAACAACAACCACACATCACGATAGAAGTAGTCCAACAACACACACAACAGTAACTTTTCATTAAACACAATGCATACACATAACGCAGGCTACTGTATATATATATTGCGCCCTTTCTAATAGTGTATGTATTACGTATCAGTTTGCAAATTTTACGTTGAATATGGCCACGTCTGTTATCCGGCCACGCATACTTGTGACATATCGATGGATATGTTAATTGTAATATGCGTCCCAAATTTCAACTTGATTGAAAAATTTTTGTGGCAGATAATTAGATTTTCGTCGATTGTGGGCGTAGTTCGATTTTGCCCATTTGAAATAGCGATCTGCTTGCAAAAACTAAAAGTGCCTGTACAAAATTTCAACTCACTATATAAAAATTTACGTCCGTGAGAACGCCTGCAATAGGCGGACGTACATGTCTAAATCGATGCTTATAAAGAATATACATTGTAGGTTCTCTCACGCCTTCTTCTCGGTGTTGTAAACGGAAGAACAAAGCTATCTTATGTGGAGGATATAAAAACAGTGACAACAAGAAATATTATAGTCGGTTATACCCGACACCACTTCATTCCAAAAATTATCTTATAATTAGTTTAGTTGTAGTAGTAAACGTGGAGAATTATCATATAAGTCACTAAAAATGGTCCGATCAGATCCAAATTGGGCACGGTCAATTATTAAGTCAATTAACTATACATCAAGAAACAAATTTACATGGACACACAGCCCGTTAAACCAATTGAGAAAATGATTCTGAAACGATGGGTAAATATGAAGGTGGGTGTGGCATTTGCCGTGTTGGAGTTACAAACACCCGCACAAACTTAATATATTAGTGGTGCAGCATATAATAACAACAACACCTAAAGTAACAAAAGGCCAACACAACTAAAATAAAACAATTATTCATTTGCATTCATTTGTTTTGCTGCAAATTAATTAATTAATTCATTCATTCACTCATTCATGGCAAAGGCGTACAATTAAGTGCAGAATAGCACTACATACGAGTACGGTTTAATTCCTAGTACCCTCCTACTTCATGCATTACGATTTCTGATGACATCATTTGAGTCGAAACATAATTTTTTCCTAATGAGAAACACACAAAATAACTTGGCGATGTCTTTTTCAACGACCACATGGTCATTTTAATGCTCCTATGAAGAACGAATTTGATGAAATGTGTTCGTCGTCAGCAAAACATACAATTCTTAGTCTGTCCGTCCTGTTGCAGATTTGGCAACATATATACGTTGCGAGTTTCCGTTATGGATGCTTATCTATGAAAAATTGTTATAATTAGGATGGACGCTAGCATTAGCACAGAGAGTATGGTTATTTTATTGATCGTGTATGTATATTGCTATGGCAGCAGTTGTACAATTTGGAAATATTATTTATTACGATTTAGCCTCCGCCCCTTTTAAGTTTGCTTTTCACTCATTACCGAAATGCACAAAGAACTTAATCTACTACACAGTTTTGCTCAAGCCAACTTTTGCAATTTTGCTTGGACTGGCGACGCCAATCGATAAATGGGCTGCAAGGGTGTTAAAACATACACCAACCTAGTGTGTGCATGTGTTTATTTCTTTTCGAAAGTGTCTTTCAAATTAAAAAATAAAAAAATAAAAAAACACGCAAACATACACAAGAGAGAGAGCACAGAGAGTTCTAGCACACCACACCACCACTCCTGATAACATTAACAACCATTTAGCTCATGTATTGGGCATGGCATAACGTATTGAGTATTGCATATACCTTTTCGAGTGTGCAAATGTAAGTATGTTGGTGTGTGTGTGTGTAGGCACGACACCCGTGTCGATGTTGGCAATTTGATAAGCGCCAAGTAATTGTTACGGAACCAAAACTAATAGAAATGTTTTAGTGCCATAAATTAGCATTTTTCTAAACATTGTTGTTGTCGTTGTAATTGTAGTTGTAGTTGTCGTTATTATTTAAATCTTAGTTTAGTTTCACTTGAACATTTTTATGTACACAGTATAAATTACACAAAGCTTGATATTTACAAAAAGAAAAAAAAACTTCTCAAGTGTTTGTAACTGTTGTTTATGGTGTGCAGTGTACAATTATGTAAGAATATAATAATTTTGTTTTAAATTAATTTATATTCCACAAAAGTTTCAACAAACACGTAATGGCTAGTAAACAAACAATATTTCCAACATAACACCTAATGCTCGTTCTACAATATAATTCGAACACACAACTTGCAACAATTACATGCCAAAGTTGGCCCATTAGCACCAATGTTTCTAACATTATTCACTTGTGTACAATAAACCAGGAGGCAGCACACCCAATTCAATGTATAAACGATTCTTGTGTGCGAATCTGTCTAGAGGAAGAAAATGGGGAAAATTTCAGCACGCACCTTGAACATTTCCAAGGAAACTTGTATTGTGTGCCTTTGTTATGTATTTAAAGTCTTCTACTATAAAACGCAAACGTAACGGCCGCAGCGGCTGCATACTAATCGTGTTTGATATGATTCGTAGCATTTGAACAAATTATGCTATTTCGAAACATGAAATAATTGGCAAAATATGTGGTTAACATGTAATATTTTTTATTTGCAATTTTGCATGTGCACGTTAGTTATAATAGAATGCATCACTTGTGGGATGGAACCAGGCCCTTGTTACAATCACACCAATAGAAAAGTTTGTAGTTGGGCGTTTAGTTTAAAGTTTACATCAAATTTTTATCATTTTTTAGCAATATCTGTCTGTCTGTCCGTTCGTCGTACTAATTTGTCTTCCACTGAAAATGGAACGAATCAGGCTAAAGGTGTGGGTGAGTACATTACATTCGAATTTGTAAAAAGTGAAAAGAGTGTGAAAAGCTGCATCGATCAAGCCATATCCGTGCTTGTATCTGTCTATTGTTGGCACTCTCGCGGTAGCAAAAATTTAGATGTTGAGAAGAAAATTGTGCAAGCATTTCTAGTTTCTTATCCAAATGGTGTAAAAACGCTCCGTTCACGCTGAGTCACAAGTGACACAAATCTTTCAAAGCAACAAAATTTTAGCAAAAAGTTTACATTTGACATGCTCGTACAACTCTTCCAACACATGTTCTAATGGTGGCTAAAAGAGGGCTTATGTGTATATGCACCACGCCCATATTTTGCATTTAAATATGAAAAATGTTAAAGGCCTCATCCAAGCCAAGAAAGTAACGAGTCAAGTGACTAGGCCATTTTATTGATTTAATTCCTTATAATTTATGACCTTCACAAACATTCATAAGAATTGTTCAAAGGCCTTTAACAATATTGATCATCTTGATACCATGCTATGCCTCTCTCAATAAGATTTTTTTTATAAACCCTCTTTTATGAAAAGACCATTTTTTACTTTCCTAAGATTTATGAACCAAGCGACCTTTGTTAACATTTACTCTTAGTTCTTTATTTAACTGCTGCCTCTTCTTTATGTGCGCATATACTTATTATGTATGCACATAGTGATTAATTTTTAAGCTGATTTTAATTGGTTTATTCATAACATAGAGCAAGAGAGGATTAATTATGATCAATGACGTTTAAGTCATATTTACAGCTTTTTAACCATACTTTAAATTTTCTATTTTCTCACTTAAAACTCACTCATCCCGCACTCCTTACAAAACAGTTTAAAGTGTTTCTATACATCATCATTTGTTTATATAAATAAGAATCGGACTCACTATCTAAAGCGTACAAAGTGTGTTCTTCTGTCCGCTTATGTGTATTTTAGTTTTCAAACTACAGATGGTCATTTTTAAGGCAAGTAGTAATTAGTTGGAAATGAAAATGGTGCAAGTCTACAATAATTTGATTTTGAAATATTTCAGGGTACCCGCTTGAAAGCGGTGAAAAATCTCGGTAAGCTCTAGATGACAACTTTTATATATTTTGAGTTCCACATAATGAAAGTGAACTTCTGCACTTTCAAACTAAACGAATTACTCTAGTCGTTCAGCCATGTCCATACAAAATAAAAAAAATTTCTTAGATTTTAGATTATAGTAAAGTAATACAGTATTGATAATAATAATATCTGCAAGAGCGAATAGGATTTTTTGCAAAAACTAGGAATATTAATTGTGAGCATGTACGTTATGGACGCCGATTATTTTTGGCACATCGATGGACGGAGAAATGGGCGGACGGGTGGTAACTGATTTTGTTCATTTAATATATATATATTTCTTACACATAGAACAAAATTTACTTTAGAACTTTACAATCAGAATTTTGGACGCACAGACGAAAAAAGGATATATTGTTCAACGAACTCTAATTTTGATACTGATCAAGAAAGAGTCTTTATCAACTACTTATGAATGCAGCTCCATTCCATCTCTCTTTTTTTCAAGCATGGTTGCGAGGTAAAAGTAGTTTAGGGCCAGACCCTAAACCCAGACCTAAACCAGACCCGGGTGACTTCTATAATTCACATTTGTATGAACCGAATGGCGAAAAACGCAGCCATTCAACAGAAATATTTACTCCACATGAAACAACTAAAGCATCTGAATCACCTTGAAGGCACGCGATTAATTGCAGTATCCACAAGTGGAATTTTGCGTTTGTCAAGAGAATTTAAGAATTTCCATAATACCCCAATACCCAATAGTTACAAAGGTTTTTGGGTAACTTTTTGTCAATTAATCAAAAATCCAACTAAAACCGTTCTTGGCTCTTTCTACCTTTTATATAATAATAGTATGCATACTCTTATACACCAATTTATAATATAAAATTTAATTGATAACAACATTCAAATGCATACTTAATTACCAAACGTTCCATTCACACACTTTGTTAATTATCGTTTGTTTGTATAATATAGAAAAAATACCGAAAACGAGCTCTATTTATATTTTCTACTACAATTAATTAACTTGATTATTTAAAAATGAAAAAAAAACAAACATAAGCTGAATTTGTTCACAGAAAATTTATTTGCGCAACATCGACGCATAACATAGTTTAGTTTAGACGAGTGTTGGTGCATAAATAACACAACTGTCACATTAATTGAAATGCAAATTTTTCTTCTTAATAATACAATAAAAAACTAACAAACAAACAAACACACCGAAAACGTTGAACAATATAATAAATAAAAAAGTTGAACAAATCTTTAACAAATTTGATCTTATCTTAAATTGACTCAAATGTAAATATTGGACTTTTTAAAAGTAACGCAATAAATTTATAGATAAACGATATGAGACAAAATAAATTGAATAAAACACGTTAAAAAATTATGAAAGGTCTGGTCCATTTAAACATACGTTACCTTACGTAAACTGAGAGTGTGGCGAACGCACAATTGCGTTCTGTTTCAACGACCTTAACGGACCAATTCAGTGACCAAAAGGGTTCTTGCGTAAGTTCTGTGTAAAAGCGTTGGTATGAAATTTCGGCTTAATATGTCAAGGTTTTTAGAGATTTTGATGCTTGCTTTTCTACCGCCTAAGGAATGAAAAGTTTAGTATACCTCTCATCTCAGAGGGATAGTACAAAACAAGTAAGAAAACTACATTTGGTTTAGACCAGATCTTAAATATCCTCCACATCTACAATAGTGGGCGTGACAGGTACCTGACTACTGTCAGCTTGAAAGTCGAGTTATACATGGAGTATGGTTTTTTATGAATTGTGGACGCGTCTATTACTCGACCATGGGCCAACTATAAGCTGCACACCAAATTTCAAGTTCATAGATACATTTTTGTAGCAGATGTAAATATTTTTGTCGATTGTGGGCGTAGCTTTTGACCGATTTGCTCATTTAAAATAACGATCTGCGTGCAGAAACTAAAAGTGTTTGTACAAAATTTCAGCTCAATATCCCAAAGTTTACGCCTGTGAGAATGCCAACAACAGACGATAACACGGTAATAAAGAGTTCTTCTGGATTTTGTAAACAGAATGACAAACTTAGTATACCACCCATCTTATGTGGTGGGTATAAATAGAAGAATACAAATTCAACTTACACACGTCATACCTTTTATTATAATCATGTGAGCACCTGACTTGTTTTGTTTAAAGGAAAAACATTGTCAAACGCTTAACGCAACCTAAAAATACCTCCAACAGTGTTAATGACTACAAAGAAGGGAAATTTGTCACTTGGAGAGGAAGAGGAAAGGAAACAAACCATCTAAAAAAGAATATCTGATTACAGCTGCATATTATAAATTATAATATCTCACCTATTATTATTGTGGGGTAGATATATGGGCAACGTGCATCAAAGAACTAAAGATATATTATTTCCAAATTCCCAAGTATGCAACACTCATATTTGATGATGGGCAAAAAATATGCCCTGGCTAATAATACCTTATGCGTCAAAGCTGAAACGATCTGGTTTGTCCGGGAGAACGTGTATCCGAACGAACGCAGTAGAGACATTTTTAAATTATGTGGGCAATTACCTATTCAAAGAAGACAAAATCGACTGTCTAGCTTTTACTCTTTGGGATCTATATATCTTTTGTATCTGCGTTAGTCAAATTTTCAAATATTTACTTGTTTTAGACATTGAAAATGCTTACGTCATATAATTAAAGTGAAATATTTTTTCACCGGCACATACAGTGAGGAAATTATGACATAAAAAGTCGCGCTTCTACGTTATTCTCTGCCTTTATAAATGCCATGTTCCTTAATTTAGTCTAAAGCAAATATAGATCGATCTTTACGCGTTTCCAGATAATATCTGAAGATAAAAGTCCCCAAAATGTTTCCACTCATGTTTCCTCGAAGTTGCAGCACCATCAAAACTTCAATGAACGAGGCTGTAATTCTCTACACTGAACTGGTGGACTTTTCCTGTGTGGTCGACTCTAACAGTCGCTTGATATGACCACAACAAGGTTCAAGACTTACCATTAAGCGATAATCATTTTTTTTCAATTAGCTTTAACAGTTTAACGTCTATTAATTTACTGCAACTTGCGCTTTTGTTATTTTAGTAATATTAGACAACACGTAAACATATATATCTACATTTCAAATGAAAATGTTGTCACTTTAGAAAGGTGACGGGTTATAAATCAAGTACGAGTTTCTACAATTATTCCACGTATAAAATGCAATAAAAGTGTTTAAACTAAAATGAATTGCTACTGTTTTCAAAGAAGACAGAGTGTCACAAAAATTCCATGTGCGTGTATGTATAAGCGAAAGTCCAGCCAAAGCAACCAACTGAAATGACTCCAGCACTGACTGCGGTCTGGTGGAGTTTAATAAAGAAATTAAACTGTAACAAATTTTATTGTAGTTGGAATTTGAATTTGCTAAAGCACAGAAACAACACTATTTAAAATATTCGATATTACGCCTAAATGACAGAATTTGGGACAAGTGAGAAGTGGAAAATGCCAAAAAGTAAGGACCACCAAGAGAACGAATGCAAATGAAGTTGAACAACATGGTATGAAGTGCTTGTAAACTCCACCTACACCTATTTTAATCGTACAGAACAAAGTGCGCGCCTATACAATTGTAGTGTGTGTGTGTGTGTATGCTACAATATGAGCATTCGTAACACCATAAAACTTTTCCTAATGAAAGATGTGAAAGCCTGCAGAACTTTTTTATACGTACATATGTTTTATTTTATAATCCAAACCAATTATAATTTGAACCTTAAAAACGCAGCAAACGTACGTGCGCTCTTGTTCGCAGAGAGCAAGAACGAATGACTTGTGTCAGAAATCATGCTTTTTACATTTAAACATCAGTTTGGTGATGCAAAATGAATGTAACACGGAGTGTGCAGTGATCCACGCACATACATGTTAACGCATGTACTTCATTTACTTCCAGAGGCATACCAAAATCAAAGCTTTACGTTGTTAACTTTAATTTCTTTGGGAGATATGCTCGAGTCGTACATTTTAATGGCGCCACTGCCGGTCCGTTCACATGCAATACAATATTTATGTTTATGAAAAAAAATTGTTGGCACTTCATATTTTGATGTACGTGCTTATGTAAAAATTGAAATTTACAACAAATTAAAATTCGCGTTCATTATGGTTTTCATTAAAGCATAAACATGGATGCAGCCACCAAATTAAGGGAATCCGGTCGAAGTGCGCTTATTGATAAGGTTAAGATTTCATTATACTCTCCATTCGCACACACGTTCAAAGCACACAGTTCAGCATTGAGAACTGAGTAGATCTAGCCATTTAGTCTGTCTGTCCGTCCTGATCTCGAAACTCAATGCTTAAACTTAAAACATTGGCTGATGCCTGCAGGTCAGTATTAATAATGGTATAAAATGCACGCCTTCTGGTGTAGTTACCGTAGTTACATTATAATTGGAATATTTTTAGATAATTGAGGAAATTTGTTGAGTTTAATAAAAGAATTGCACAACGTTTCCGTTTTTGTACTTAACAATCGCCAATTGCAACTGCAATTGGCAACAATTGTCACATTACCATGATGGGGCTATCATCAATTTAAAATCAATATGTCACCAAATAAATTGGAAAGAACGAAATCATTGCTCACGTACAAACCATAAAGCAAGCCAACAAGCAAGCATGCACGCACAATATCAATAAAAGCTGATGCTGATGCTGATGCCGTCGCCGTCTCGTACATATCGAATGAATTGGCAAACGAGTAAAACAGCCAGCACCAAATAAATATAAAATGGCAACGAGAGCTCAATGATTGCTTAGCGATAAATCTTTTATTGGTATAGATGATGGTGGCGAATCTATTGGTAGTGGTGCGGGTAGAGGGTGATGGTGGTGGTGCGTTTCTTCGAATGTGAAGGATTTCAAAAATTCTTTACCCCAACAAATAGTATACACATATATAAATGGCCAATGCGCGTCTAGAAGATCATTTAAAAAAGCATTATTATTATGCGTTTATTGCATTGTTTGTTGGTCGGATTTGTCATTGATCCTCGAAGTGATAAAAAATTGGCTCGTAAATCCTTAACAAGTACAATTTAAATGCAATACCATACCAACCTCTCTACATATATAAATACAACCCAGTAGTCAAGTGATTTTTATTTTTTTTTTTGTTTTTATGCACATACCATCATCAGTTACTACAGTGAAATGGAGTATACTAATTCGCTCTATGCATTTGCAGTAACAATACTGTTACCGTCTAGGTATCGAGCAACCAAGTACTCCACGGTAACGCCTACCTTAGAAATAATACTCTTCTTACGTTGGGATTAAAAAGTTATGCAACAAAATTGAGCAAAACCTCGTCAAACACTCTTAAAAACCTTACCAAGATGCTGGAAATGTGTCTGAAATTTCACCCAAGCGAACTATAAAAGTTTTTTCTTAATTTTATCTCTCGTTGTACTATAACCACTAACGCAAAGACAATGCCAACGCATAACTTTGATGCTAAAGCAATTACCGAAATTGGCTGGATTTTCCTTGGTATCACACATACACAAGCAACCCTTACAATGTATCCACTATGTATCCGTTTTTCAATATTTAAGTTATTCTACGTGCTCTTCTGTATTTTTTATATGAATATATATACAAACATATATGTAAAATGCTGCAGGCAGTCAAGTTGGCTTTTGCTATAGTAAACGAATACAATACGTCGTTGACCAGTGACAACAGAGTTACAAAAGAAGAAGAGAGTAAAATTGAAATTTACACCATCACCATTGTCATCATCATCGTTCCTATTATTATTATTGTTGCAACACCAGCAATGCCATCATCATTGCCACCAGCAGCAGCCAAGTGTAAAAGTGTTCAATTGTTCAAAAATGGCATAAGAGTGCCTAATAAGCGCTGGTGCATTGTCACTTCAGCTTGCATTTGTTTTCTTTTCTTTTTTTTGTTTTTGTTTCATAATTTCGTGGATTTCTTTCTCTTAAGCTGGCCGTCTTGCCCGTGTATCTCAGTTAAGGGCGGGACAATGGTGATTTCCATTTTTATGTACATGATCTCATAAAAGAAGAAGAAGAAGAAAATTCCATCGACTTTGTTTATTATAATTGCTGCCCACTACCACAACTGCAACTGCAACAACTCCTACTGCTACTTATATTTGCCATTTGATGGCCACCGATGCATTATACTGTGTCCACTACATTTGAAATGATCTAAAAAGAGAGATATGCTGGCTTACGTACCTGTGCCACAACAACAATTTCGAAAAAACGCACATGGTTACATACGTATGGTGTATTTTCTGGTGGTATTGCATCGTTGGTTCTGTCCTTTTATAGTAGTAGAGATGTAAATTAATTTTAAAAAAACTCTATGACATATTTGTTTTGTAAAATTTTCAAATAGTATTTTTCAAATTATGATCGGTTGTGCCGTCATTGTTTTGTAGCGAGTCTTATATAGTTTAGGAAGACATTCTTCTGTTTGCACTTATGGGTCCATCTTAATAAAACGTTAAGGGCCTTTACAGAAATCTCTAATTATGGCAAAATAGAATAATCAGTAATGCTTTTAAAGAAAAGAAGCGTTTGACGTAACATTCCAAAATACAGCAGTTACACCAATTGCTGTATTTTGGAATGGAAGGCTTTATCATGAAACAACTTAAAAACTAAACTTGCCTTAGGCCAAATCTTAAATACCTTTAAACAACTCCTCCATACTGACTATTACGCTTTAACATACAAGTACAATTTTGCGAATTTGACTTCGTTTGACGTGCCCAATTCAAGTAGCGATCCGTGTGCAGATAAAATTTCAAGTCAATATCTCAAAGTTTGGCACTGTGAGACTGCAAGCAGTACAAACGGACAAACAGATACACATGCCCACCGACGGATATGCTTTGAGTTTAACACTAGTCCCTAATATATACATTTTGTAGATTTTCTGACGTCCTCTTCCGCGTGTAGCACACGAACTAGCAAACTTCATGCACCCCCATCCCCAAGGTGGAAACTATAATAAGTGATTGAATAGAATGGGAAGAATGTCGGGAGGTACGCTAAGTTTATATATTTTCATGTTCGATACTAAAATCTCAAGCGATGTATGTGTGTCCGTCTGTTGATGATATGCTCACGGCCTCAAATTTAAGATTTAGACATTCTTAGTTCTTATATGTGAAAACTGGCTCACTTGTAACTTTTTTACTCGTCGCAAGTTAAGATTTTCCTACTCTTAACTTTTCTTGTAATAATTTCTTTGCCATAAAACTTTATCGGCCAAGAGTTAGTGGAGCTGTCGTACATGATCGACTTATCGCCCACTTTCACTTAGTGTTCTCAGAAACTAATTCACATAAAAAGATGTATGAAAAATGATTAAGGAAATGAACGTGACTCCAAATATTGTATTGTTCTTATAAAAAATAAAAAATAATTTGACGGAAAGCACACTTCCACGGTAGCGGTGGAATATAAATTCATCGGGAATTTTATAAAATCATTATTTTGATATATAAACGCCCTACACCCAATGATTTAATATACATTTCTTTATACGAATTTGTTACGGTTCAAACTAAACAGTACTTAGTATTCTTTAGAGTCATTCATTTGAATAAAGGACAATTAAAAAACCACAAAGTCATCGTTTTAAATGGTGTCAAATAAATTATACGAGTAAAAAAATTCTGGCACCTGCAATGAAATGCACTTCAGTGTTAAACTGCAAAAAAAAACCAACAACAATTCGCAATAGGAACCACAGACAATAAAACAAAAGAGGAAACGTACATTATTAATCTCAAGTACCTTAGAGATTTGCCAAAAAGACATGAGCTCACATGAATGGTGTCAAAAGCGAGGGAATGAAATGAATAAAGTAGAAAGCAAAACGAAGAGAGTATTCATTCTCTGTTGTTTGCAGAATGTATGACACAAATTCTCTGGAGTATTACCAACCAATACTGAATATCTGTACTTTGTTGCTTATTTGTTCAATTCATTTCAATTCAATTCAATAGCTAACCCCAAGGAACTTCATTAAAACCATATAAGTAGGTATAAAACAAACATTATTTGAGTATCATAAGGTATGTGTATGTATGTGTGTATGGTTAACAGTAAATGAAAATGTGAGAAATTTTAGGAGGAGTCATCCTTGACCAGGTCATCCTTTTGAGCATCCTTATACTTGTTTCTTAAAAGGTCAAGTGTGACACTGTCTGTTCTGTCTCTCTCATAGAGTACTCCGTGCAGGCACCTACCTCATTCACAAAACAATTCTTTTTGTACATATTTCGATTCAATGAAAATTCTTTCATTAGTATTATAGAATATTTGGAATTGTTCACACAATGTGTTCATTGACGCATTAACTTGACTTTTTACCCATTTCACACTTTCATGATACGTATACTTATAAAGTGAAACAATGGCCCAGCAGGTTTTATTTTGTGCGAGTCCATGAATGAGCAAGAAAGGAATGATATTGTTTTTTGATTTTTTAAAAATCGGCTTTCTTTCGGTATCCAATTCCTTTCTTTCACGATTTTTCACACTTATTATCTCTTTAGATTAATGTAACAAATCGTTTGCCATCACGGACAATGGAAACAATAAAATGCATTTGGAGTTAATAGCAATCTGGTTATTAACCTCCCCATGTATTGTATTTAATGTATTTATGAAGACATCACCAAAATACAATTCATTTTCAGTGGAATTCTGCCAAATTGATATAATTATTGATTCCCATTCTTAATATGTGCATGGACGTAACGCCAACTGCCAAATTCTTTTTTACAGTTCTTTTCTTTCTGCCTTAGACTGTAGCTTTCTTAAGCTAATTATGCAATCATTCCATTAACAGATTGTAAAAACAAGACACGTGATCGTGCATGGTTTAACCCTGCATTCTATGGTGGGGCCTATACTGAGTTTGTTATTCCGTTGCCAATATCAATACCTGGAGAAGGCCACAGAAACCCCATACTCGCACATAATAATTATGTAAATATTATACATAAATTTGATTTCATTAAATGGCCTTGTTTAAACTTTTTGTTTTGTTTGGTGTTAGAGCACAGAACTGCAACTGGGTGCTTTATTGGACTATTTTCTGAATTGATGTGAAACTTGATCGAAACCTTAGGCCAAATCTTGAATACCCACCACCTAGATACCAATGCTTCTCTTTCAGTTTTTCGTGCTCTCCATTGCAATACCAAACCTGGTACGGAAAGTACCATTCGTAATTCGGAATTGATATTTCAATTTTTGCCAGCAGAGGCAGACGTCTCCTTTGGGGCGTTGCAGACACTTTAACAAAGTGATATACGTATATGCATGGATGGTGAGTATAATAACGTTTAAACTGTTGATCTTGGACTTTACAGCGGGGACACTTTTCTCGGCTAACGCGGCAAAAACATTTTATGTTCAGGGTTAATGTTGTAATATTAATGCAGCAGCAACTCTTCACCTATAGTAATATTTTATATAACTGTACCTGTGAGTGTGTGCGTGTGTGTCATTCATTATGCACTCAATAAACAGCTCTTTCTAATGATGTCGCGCTGTCAGCGCTTTTAATAATTGTGTGCAGAGTAATTATGCGCTTTTTCTACCTTTGAGGTCATTAAGTTGTGTTTTGCGACTTCTTCCTACTCCTTACTAACAGTTTATAATGATTTCAATTTAATGATGGCGTAAGGCTTCAATGAAGGTTTAGAAGTGTATGTACCAACATACACACATATTGGAGATGCGTATGTTTGTTTGAGTCAAGTCAAAGTTAATAATCGTGACAAACTTTTAATACTCGTTAATATGCGATTCGTTAAGGTTTCGTGCTCATGTGTATTTATGAGTTTTTTTTTCAAGATAAGAGCAGCTTGCAAGCCTTTTATTACAGTTATTTGAGAGTACACCCGCAGAAATTTTGGATATTGCATTAAGTTTAAAAAATTAGCGGAACTTAAATTTATATGTAATCTTAATATTTAAAGACAGTTGAACACCTCACTACGTGTATGGGTTTTAAACGTAAAATAAGGCCAACTAACACTTGCCACATACCACATACTTTCATTTTAATTTATTCAAAAATAATTCCCCTCTATTTCCTCACATTCAATGCCCTTGTGGCCATGTGACTTAGAAAAATTAGAAAACTTATCACAAATTTTCCTAGCCTCTCCATATGTCCCAAACAAATTTCTATTCAACCTACATACAATTCACAACAATGTATTTCTTGACCATAAGCCATTAAACTACCAGGAAATTTGAAAAAATTATGAATGATACAGGATAATACCTCAAAATGGTGGGATGCAATCTACTTTCAATGTTGGAGGCAAATCGAAAACTACCACAAAGGCACTTGTCATGTAAACGTAGCGCATTTTTATTGTATCCAAATTCTACGTACAGAAACGTGTTCACACAATTTGGATAAAATTTATGATTGAAATGATATGAAAGCATTTCAGTGCAAATTTTGTAAGCATTTAAGACGGATGCTGATCTTTATAATGTCTTAACTGTCACTAGTAATTCATGTCTCTCGCTATGCGTTGGGCTCCCTGCAACATATGTTATACAATGAGATCTTATTTAAACGTTTCTTTTGATGTGTTTTTACGTGTAAACTACCAGCAAGTGTGGTTCTCTCCATTTTTCATTCAATCCCTCATTCAACGTTTGCTTGGGGTTTTCTATGGAGGAAAACTTTTTTATTTTAGAACTCTTGTGTTTGGGAGTGTTAGGTGCTCGTGCGAGTTATTTTAAAAGTCAGCCGCAGAAATTTTCACTCTAGCTGCTTAATGCAGCGCACACGCTTATACATAATTAATGTATGTTCGTATGCATATGCGTATGTGTATTTCTTTTTTACTACAAAGTAAGAAAAAATTTAGATGACACTGGCAATGTGCGTAAGTAGGGTAGTACATCGATAGCCTCCTCTTCACTTGCGTACTCGCATAAAATATATTGTGGAATGAGTTGCTTTGAATGCATTTACATTTCGTGTAAGTTGACACTTGAGGTGCTTGATTTATGGTCATTTGTTGGCCTGTCATCTGTTTATAGTGCTCTCCGTGATTTACATTTAACATCATTTAATGAATGATACTTCAATACAATTATGCTTTCGTGTAAGAGAATTTTCTTAATGTGAAGTGGGTGGCAACCAGTGTTTAGTTGTAATTTTTTCTTCTTCTTCAACCCTGAAGATTAATGTAAGGGGTTGAGAGTTTAGCATCCATCATAATGATTGTGCATTTATATGCGTTTGTAATACTTTAAGTGTCACTTAAACATCTTAAGTAGCGCATAACAAAGATTCCTTTCTTCCCTCAACTCATATATTATAGTATAGTAGTAGTACGACTATAAATGCACTGTATGTAAACTGTGTACCTAATAAAGTTACACTTGAAAAATTAATGTTTCAGCATTTTGAGAACACTTTTAAAATACTTACACACACATACACACACACACAAATACATTCACATGCAAAACATGTTGTTAAAGTGACAATAACTGACAGAACGAGTGAATGGCATCAGAACAGAAGCCACTACCAACCAACTCTCCAATGAAGATGTTTCTCCCGCGATTTAGAAGACAATAAATTTTGTGGTTTAATAGGACGGTTGATTGTTGTTGTTGCTCTTGCTGTTGCTAGGGCTATTACATTTCTTTTACTACCGCATAGAGAGTGTTGAAAGATTTCCTCCATGACGTTGCTTTGAAATTCGCCGCCCGTTAAATGTAAGACACTCTAAATATTTCCATCAGTATCAGTTCGTTTATGTATAAAAGTCGTATATGATATATTTTGTTTGTGCGTTTGTACAAATGATCGTTTACAACGCTATTAAGTCCATTAATGGGTCTGAAGTGTTACCGGATGAAGCTTGTAATGATTTTTTAGTAATATTTATCACAAAACTTCTAAAAAATTGTTTTTATTTGACTTGGGTATTAGTTCTAATATTGGATGCGTTCCATGTGGCTACAACTCGAATAGAAACAACTGAAGGAAATTGTACTTTGAGCTGCAAAATTCACATATGCAGAACCCGTTAAAAGACACAAACACTACTCCCTCTATCCTCCTTCCTCTAATCCCTTCTAACCACCACCGTGCTTGCACGCAGAGGGACTTACTCCACTCAGGGGATGGTTATATAACAAAAAAAAAAAAAAAAGTAAAGAAAAATCTACTTGAGCCACTGAATGAATTTAAAAGAGGAACAGTTATTTGGAGATACCGTATGTTCCCCACATAGTTCAAACTTATATTCGTTTCAAGGGCAAGGGAGTCTTCTTTTGGATAAGCTTGCGAACGCATTTTATATTAGTGAAAAAAGTTATACTTTAGCAATCTCTTAACTGTCGTTGGGTCGTCCTTGATTTACGAAAATCTTATTTGGCATAGAGTCCAATTTAAATGATTATATATAATCAGGGACCTGCCACTTGCACGAAGATATTGATTTCAAACTAGACAAAAGTGTTTTGTGGTCTCAGCACGTTGCATGGTGTTGAAATTGAGGAAGATAGATCAAGAGGTTCCTTTAGACATTTTTCCGTATAACTCCTAATGTGTAGACGCGCCTTGGTGTCGCGACATATACAGCTAACAAAATTACGATATGCGTAACGGTCTGACAAACTTCTATAACCAGATTCACTGAACATTTCATACTGGCCGTGTGTAAATGTTGGTTCCGCAATGCCTGGCTTTTTTGTAGGTGCGTAGTCGCACTCCTCTGGCAATGCCGTTGAGGAGGACATAAAAACAATATGTGCTAATAACGTTGACATTTATGATTACAATGAATTACAATTTTTATGTTGGTACTTGGTTGGTACGAACTCCTAAAAATTGCTTTGCATTTAATTCGTTCGCCTAATGATCAAGTTAAGGCATTTATATGACAACAAGACACGGTTTCCAAAGAAAAGCTGACTCCTGCACGAACATTCATTTCGAGATCATTAGGAACATAAAAGTGTGGCCAGTCACTTAATTATCATACAATTTGGGCAAACGAAATTGGGCATTAAAAAGTAGGCCAGCAAATTAAACGTAGAGTGCAATATTAAAAAAAACTGCCAAATACCATTTCATCCAAAGGAAGCGATCAAACAATATGGGTATGTATGCATATGCTTCTGGTTGAGAGACACTATCTTATATTGTAGCAGTCAAAAGGCTTTTTTAGTGATTAGGGAGAAGAAAGCGTGTATAAAATAAAATAAAAATAAAAACAAACAAACGCGCGCGCGCAAACAAAAGCAACAGCGAATATATCGCCCTTAGAAAAAATGGCGCTAAAAACTGCGCGCCTATTGTTTCATTGGATGCTCACTTATATGCAGCCGAAACCCAAAATAAGAGAGACTTAAGAAAGGGATCACAATAGGGATACAAGCGTACGAATTCAATAATGGCACACATTTGGCAATTGTGCCTCACAGGCACCAGTTTAAACGGAAGCCATGCCTTGCTTTAGGCACGCAAGAAATTTTATACTAATTGGCATAAATACCAAGTGTCGCGTAGTGGCAGTTGTTAAAGAGTGATTGTTGGTAGCATCCAACCACTCATTCACTCACTCTGCAAACAACGAAAAAACGACAACAATATCATACAACAGCAACCTCCACACAAAAACTTTCCGATGAGATCTGCACATTGGAAATCACATTAATCGTTTTGTGTCGACATAATGTTGATGAGAGACTGACGAGACGACAATACTGATGTGCTCCACGTACTTTGCTGCGCAGTGCTGTGCTGACGATGTGATGTGATGTAATGCCATGTGATGTGTGTTGAGCTGTTGTTATCTTTAAACTAATGCTGATATTAGAGTCTTAACCAAAGACTTAAACGCCAAACGTAGACAGTCTAAGTATTTGTACGCGCCGCACCTAGGTCCACTTGATTGTTGGGTTTACTTTGTATGTTCTTTTGTTCACCTCCAATATTTGTGAACAAATACATGCATGTGTTGAATGCTTTTTCTGTAGTGTTTCATTTATGGTAAATAAACGTTAGGAATGTTCATCGAACCAATTGAAATTACTGTAACAATAATAAAAATTCAACTTTTTCCTACAGAAGCCAACAATCATTCAACAACAACCACTTGTGTATTCGGTTCAGGCATTAAATCGAATACCCTTCACCCGCGCTTTTTTCTAAACGCTCTATCCATAATTTTCGTTGATTGTCAGAGGATTTTGCTCAATTTAAATCAGATTCGCTTGTACCAAATTTCAGCTTAATATGCGTATCCTAAAATTTACGGTACCGAGCTCTGGATACAGGTTGACTCAGATTTTGATGCTGATAAATAATACCAGAATATCCACTGTTACGGGGCCGCTTGCTCCTTTTTTGCAATATATTCAATGATCGAAATATTTATATCTGTAGATAGAAAGCAATTATGACTCAAAGATCTTACACATTAACAACAAATTATAATATTTCATATACCTACAATAAAGGCAGATTGCCTGCAGCATTACTAAAATCTAACCATACAACAGAAGAATTTCCTTTCAATACCAACTCATTCACAAAGCATTACAACAAGATGTCAAACGATGTAAACTTTTATACTTATTTATTGTTGACTCCATCGTATTGCATTTCCGATTAAGAGGAAAAAATCACTTGAATGCATCAATTGCAGAAGAACAATCAAACAGTAGCATTAGTGGAATCAGTGTTTATGAATTTGTTAAGAATTTACTTACTTGGCAAACAGAGCACCAACCGACTTGCTACACATAGGCACCGTTGCAATAAACAATGAAAGAAAGTTAGAAAGTTCAACAATGAATAAGCTAAAGTTGGCTTTAATTTTGCGAAAGCTGCAGGCGTAGCATCTTTAAAATTATATTTGCTTACGTTGGGCGACTATTACTGGTGTGTGACAGCTGTATGCCTTCCTAATGGAAAGGAACATGATGAGTCCAATATGTCATAACCAGTTGTAATATGATAAGATTCGTTGGAAACTACCACGTGCCCACTGCTATTACATATTTATTATAAAAGTGCGTCCAACATCTCACCAAGAGAAATATACTCCATCACTCTGTAGGGTCTCTCGTTTGTGTTAGTTGTTTTGATTGGTGAAGCAATAATCCAATTAATCGAGCAATTTACTCTGGTTTGGTACACCACTGGTATGATTTAATAGTTAACGTATTCCCTCATTCATACATATTTATGGCATTTATATAAATAACGATTAAGAGCGAGAGAGATAGCGAGAGAGAGAAATAAAAAATCAATGAAATGTTTAGGTTATTCAATCGCGTGTTTTTAATACTACCTCAGCAGAGACCTTATAGGTCAGCCTGCCTTGATGTGAACTAAACAATTTCCAAGCAATACGTGTTCATTGACTTTAGTCCACATAAACGGCATCTGAAACATAAGTTTTCCTACAAATTTATGATTATTTTAATCAGCTTGAACAACAACAAATATGCATCTAGTTAAACAAACAATCAATATGTAGCACATTAAAACGTCCATCGTTAATAAACGCGCTCCACAACCAACCAACTTGACGGAGCCATTGTTCGCTAAAGCAGCACGATTCTGTAGATAGGGTTCTTGTAGAGAGCACCCGAGTAGCGTAAAGTAATAGTGAGTAAGAAAAAGTTGCTATAGCTAGCTGTTGGTAGTTGTTGCCGCTTTTGTACAATTTTTCAATTAAACTTGATAATAATGACGTTATCGGACTTTAATGATACCTGTCGAATGGTGGACACCAGCCAGCCAATAACAACAAATGATTTATATATTTGTACAGAATAATGGAAAAACAATTACAACAGCTACAAAAACTTATAATGCAAGTGAGAGATTTTAGCACATGACGGCAACGACAACATTAACTACAGATATCTGTATGAATTTTTCTTTATAAAGATCACTGCGCACGGCTTTGCAAAGCAGATGGGTTACTGCTATACATTACATAACGCTGAAGCAAGTATTGACCATAACCAATTATTGAAACTGTCGCCATGATATAAACAATGTTGTCGGTTCAATTTTAATCTACTTATCTACAGTTACGTTATAACAAATATGGCCGCTAAAGCTATAAGAATGCTGCAAAATAAATGAGAAAATCATTGACTATCAAGATGCCTCTTCCTCTACAATCAATTCCTTGTTTATTTATTTAACCTTTCTTTTCTCTGCCTCTTAGTTTAGTGAACGTTTGGTAGCTTCATTTAATTATCAGTTTGGGTTTAACTTTCGCCTCAATATTAGAAATTTATGAAATTTTAAGAGGTTGCGATAAACATTACATATGCACACTTGTACTTACGTGTGAGTGTAATTAACAAACGGACTGATTTGATTTACGTTATAAAAGCACCCGAGAGTTCCCTTAATCACCGTTTAAAGATTTTTAATCTCAATGTGGCCAAACATACTAACACGTATCACCTGCCTGCCAAATAAGTAAAACGAGGTTGCCAAACAGTCGGCACATATCACTGTAACCTCTCTCAGTGTTGTTTGTGATTGTAAGGCTGGTCCTCTCCGATAAGTTTTTGTTTTGTTAATAAACACAACTCAATTTTCAATTTCTAATTGAGCAATTTTTCATTTAAATGAATTGCCAATTTAAACGGTTACACCTCAACAGCAACAACACACAACGACTCACAGAGTAATCGAATAAAAGTCTCTGCACAAATATATGGTACGAACGTGTACATAAATAGTGAAGAAGAGTGGGCACAAGGTTGCAGGCGTAATAGTAACGCAATTTGAAGATGCTTAAGTTAATAAGTCGGTCGATCTTGTTGAAATAAGCAGTTTTTAAGAAATCTCCACATTTAGCAATTGACTTAAGTACATATCAAAGGCGGATTATAAGGAGTTGTAGCGTTAGATCGCACTATGATAAATACCGGGCGGTGCAACAGTGCACAGTAGCAGTACAAGTAGTTGTATGCAAACGATAATCCAAATTGCCACTAGCATGAAAAAGAAGCCCCCAGGTTGATTGTTTCTGATGTGTGTGTCTTGGATATTGTGAGCTTACTTCGAAAATTGTGGGCTATCTTTACACTTTTCTGGGCAATTTCACAGGAAGAAGAAAGGACATAAAATATAAGTTTTGGCAAACAAATTATTGAAATTCAAAGATGAATCACTTTTTTCTTGCTCCTATAAAAAACGGATATTTTTATTTATTCTATGTGTTAATTTTTTCACGTTATTTTAAAAAATCTTTATAAAAAATCTTTTATGAATTATTCAAGTTTCTGGTACATGAAAGATGTCCTTCCAAGGCTGATTGTCATATGAAGGGCCCTACTTAGGGTCATGGGATTAATTTTAATTATTTATCATATTTTAATGGTAAAAACTTTTTAGACAAGACACACACCTCACTTTTTTGTGGCTAGGATGTTGTGGACTAACTTCTCACTGGTAAGTTGCCTTATATATGAAAACTTTATATTCGTGAGTATGAAAGTGGTCCCGGGTGTTTTGTAAGCTTATTACTTGTGCGACTACAAATGCACGCACATATCGCAAGCATCGCTGAATTATTTGTTGTTGCACTTGCAATCATTGAGAAAATGTGCGGAGGTAAATATAGAGATTACGATAAGCTTCTGGTGTTGGCTTAAACGGCATAAAACACGGTACCCAACCACAACCGAACGCCAAACATATTCGGGCGCTCTGAAGGAACTGAACGAAATGTGCCATAGCAGAAACGCGGCTGAAAAGGAGAACAGAATACAAAACAAAAGCCTGCCCGCATAAAACACCTAATTATTATAAATAAACCTATCGCACAATGCAGATCTGCCATAAAAGAGAAGGACTTCCAAGAAATGCCAGCGCAAGTGAACGTGCCTAATGAAAGGCATACATAAACTGAGGTAAAGGCGGGTTGTTGCTCAAGCAGACAAGGCGATGTGGTCAGCATCAGTTAAGAAAAAGCAGTAAGAACTTAATCGTAGTAATCACATTGGAAAATATTTACACACACTCGTTAGTATGAGCAAGTGGCAGCAGGTCAGAGCATCCTGCGTAAATAAATGAAAATGGCTCCAAGGGCGCAACGCCATCGATAACGCAATCGCACTAATGCTGCACTCTACAATTGCCCGTTAATTCTGCATTTCGCACACAATTACCATCCACCACCACCACCACTAACAGAACAGCCTTTACACTATTATCCAAACCACTTTTCAAGGCGATTGCAGTACACATACGAAAACAATCAATAGTGGATCATGATGGTTGGCCTTAGACAAAATATTGCAAGGAAACGTACAAGTGTGCGACTGCAGCTTAAAGGATTAATCGTTGACATGCTCAATGCTTAAGTTTTACGTTTTCTTAACGTGTTTGCACAGAGACAGCAACAACAATCACAACATTAGCGAAATCCGCAATAACAATGCCAACCATATAATAATAAATGATATCTTCGCTGAGTGTGTGTGTGTGTGTGTGTGTGTATGTGTACTAAACATTTGTAATTGCCCTTTCGAGGGAGTTGATATGTTGTGATGTCAAAGAGATACCAAATTAAAAATAACCACATGACCAACAACAAGAGAACAACTAACAACACTGGGCACCATATAGTAAATACTACTACTAGTACTAGCATTGCGATTAACGAATGAAATTGCTAACGTTTTTGGAGATCAGATTATGTTCCAGTTTTTAAATGTAAATAATAATAAAAAACAAGTAAGAAAGCTAAATTTAGCTTAAGCCAGTGCATGTATTACATATCAGCTCCCAAGTCGGCTTTTTCGTACTAGGAGTATGGATTTTTGTAAATTGTGGGTATGTCCCAAATTTGGCAAGTCCATTGATGGGATAATTATATATATAGGTACCAAATTTCAACTTCATATCTCAACTTTTGAAGCAGATAAATAGATTTTTGCTCAACTTAAATAAGGATTTACAAAGTGATCAATACATATAATTTGAAATCGCGAGAGTGCCAATAACAGACAAAAATACGAACACACGAGCACACATGTCCAGATCGACTTTATCATGCTGATCAAGACGCCCCCTTCTGGGTTTTGCAAACGGAATGATAAACTTAGTATGTGGAGGGTATAGAAAATTTGCTCTATTCAGCTTGGCGCAAATCTTGAAGACCCACCTCTTCACTAAATACATTGAGATGAAATGTTGACTTGTAATGCGTCTCTATGCTAATCGAATGTTCTTGATGTGGCGGTGGGTATAACCGTCCAGTCTTGTTCTAATCGTATGACAATTTAAAATACAATTGGTGAAACCTACAGCATATAGACATTAATTTAAAGTTAAAGTTAAATTTTTGCAGCTCCTACCAGTATCTTCTGGTAGGAGCTCAAACCAATATTATAACAAATATATTATAAGCAAACTTCAACGAAAGTCTTAACTATGTGGTTACATATGCATTAGCATTAACTAAAGTTAACCTAGCTGGCCAATATTATCGGTTATGATATCACAGATCGCGGATGAAAACGATTATATACGGTATGAAATGAACCGTTCAGTGCACACATTGATTAACTCCACTTTTTGAAAAATCTTAAATTTAGGTATCAAAGCACTCGGTATGGTCATAACTTTATTATTTCATCGCATTTCTCAACTTTTTTTTTTATGGAGTTAATCGATGTGTGCACTGAAAGGTTCAAATAATGTATGTTTGAAAAAAGTGTAAACAACGACAACAGCAGCCAAATATCATCACACAAGAAAAACAACATCAACAAATGTAACCAAAGCTAAGATTTATCTTTACTACCACGATCATCAGCACCACCTTATACATATATTGTTCGCTGAAGTTATCATTGGCAGTCTCGCTTCTGTACTATGTCTCTTCCTTTTCTACATATTGAACTTCTCCGTATGGATTCCAGTTCGCATGAACCATTTTGTTGAATACATTTTAGTTTCTCCGTCCGTCTATCCGCCTGCTTACTGTGAATTTGTCTGCAACCAGTAGCATTTCGATAATTTGCTGTAGCATTCTAAGTGTATGTTGTCTTATCCTTCATGTCAATCACGAACCTAATTATACTTTTGGGTAGAGGAAGAGAGCGAATTAAAAATGCATAAGATAATTGGGTTGCCCAAGGTTGAAGGGATATCCAAATTTCAATAACAATAATAAAAACAACAACAGCAGCAACAACAACAACAAGTTATAAAATAGCAAGAGTTTTATAACGGAACAGGAAGATTTCGTGAAAACTCTGGAGCCAACATAATTTTAAATCGCATTGAATTTAAAAAATTATGAAGAACGCTTCATAAAATGTATGTACTCCTAAGTATGTCATAACATACTTAGTTATAGTAGTAGATTTACGTCAAGTGTGTGAGTGGCAGTCACCCCCAACCGCCATCTCTGAATATCTCAAACCGAGGCAAGACTTTTAACTCTACACCACTTGTGTTACATACTAAAGGTAGGGCAACCCTTTCAAAGTTACTCTTAGTTTCTGAATCATTTTAAATACTTGTATTTTTTACAGTGATGTACGACTTGAATACGCGCTAAAGTTACTATTGTCAGACAACGTTTTAACGACTACAGGCCGAATCAGTCTCATTTTCCACCAACAAATGTGGCTGAAAGGTTAAATTTAAAAAAAAATTACCAATAACATAAAGGTGAGGTGAGACACCTCGAGGCACCGAAACTCTCTCTGACTTTTATTGTTAAGAAGGGAATTTTGTGTTTGAGACAAAAATATTTTCATATGTTTGTGAAGGTTATGAAAGTATTTATATATTTTTTTAATAATAACTATATTTTTTTTTTTAAGATTTATTCAAAATGGAGGCAAACAAAAACGCGGTTAAACCGGAGAAATTCATACAAAGTTATAAATGCGAATGTTTTCAACCCCACAATTACTGCAATTGTTCAGAGAAGGTGGTTGGAAGTGAATTGTTCGTAGAAAGTGTCAGAGATACGGTGAAAGCCATATCGGAGGTAAACTTTTGTTTTTAAACAGATTATTCCACTTGTTTAAGATGACCTGCTACTCCTTTGGTGACTCCGTTAGGTTATGGTAATATGTGGTGTACCTGAGATGAGTGCCAAACTTGCTATCGATGTGGTATTCTACTATTTTCTACACTTCCAGGAGTCTCGCACTCGCATTGATGCCGTTCCACGTAAGCGCCTCTACCGGTTAGATCTTTTGAATGATTTAACTTGTAAGTGTGACATGTCTTTTATGCATGCTCAAATTTCGTATTCCATAATAAAAAGAGCTTTCCGCGCCTTCTATTTTGGCACTGATGAGGGTGGTGTTCCAAATCCTTTTCTATTGAAACAGTTGAAGCACACTGCTTCCTGCTTGTGGTATCATGCTGCACGTCGAACTGCGCAAGTGTTAGCCAACTATCAGGGAATGTTTCCCATAGTTCAAAAGCATATCGAACTAGAGATTAGACACGTTTATAAGAAATTATATGAGCGTTTAAAAGCCCTAATTCCAGAAGCTGATGAAGAGCACGAGTGCACCTGCATGAAGTGCTTCAAACGTGTAATGATAGAAAACTTGCATGCGGCACGTAGCACCACCACATTACACGCTAAACAGAGTCAGTACGAAAGGCAGTTTCAGCACGAAACTAAGTTGGCAGAAGTCACCTATTGGGGTTCTCAGCTAACTGAAGAGCGTGACATTGAAGCGGAAGGGCTCTGTTCTTGTCCCAATTTAAACAGGCGTAAAGACGAATACCCCATTTCATTTCTGGCAGAAGCCACTAATACCGGTTACAGTCAGGGACCGTTCGAATGTTATTGGTTTCCTATAAGTGAAAATTCGGATAAAGAAGACGACGTTGTACCTGATATACAACTGCCAGAAGAATATCCCTGTCCTCCATGTGTGGAAGAAGAGGAAATTGACGAGTCTTGCGGTTCGAGTTGTGAATGCATTTGTGAAAGTTGTTCGTGTGAATCAGAAGAGTTATGTGACAGGGAATCAGACATTGTGATTACTACAGAAATCATCGAGGAAGAAGAACTGCTGGAGGAATCTGAAGAGAAGGTTGCAACATTAGAAATGGGTGCAAAACTTCCTTCCGTTAAGTATGATGGTTGTCACGTTCCAATCGAGCTTTTCAGTTCTTCTGAATTAGAAAGCATTAAAAAAATGCCAAAAAATAAATCTCGTCGACGAACTAAAAACAAATCATCAGGAGCCGTGCATGTTCCACAAATGAACGGACGTGATTTAAAGCGAAAGTCCGTAGCAATGGAAGGAATGAGACTCTCGGAAGCAAAGTTAGATGACATCAAAGCAAAATCAAGCACTTTGAAATTTTTGCCCTCACCCAGTCCAAGTTCATTAGACAAAGAAACTGATCCTATGCAAAGGAAAACACAAGAAATTACGTCCAAAAGCGTAAAAGGAGTAGAAGGCATTCTAAAGAAATCTAAAAGCAGTGTTAGTTATAATAATCAAGAGAATGACGAAGAAGTCGAACAAGCGCAAGCCGCCGTTAAGGATATATTAAAGAATATCTTTTAATAATTTTCAATTCATTTTATTTTGATTTGAGTGGTACGAACACATCGAAATTGAAAAAGTACTTGTAATCCAAAATTACCTTTTTAAAAACGCAATTTATTCTACACCTGTGGTGCATACAATTTGTACCACAAGTACATACCATACATATCTAGTAAATCGGACGTGAATTTGAGTCATTACTTCTTACAACAAATTCGTGTATTCTTTTTTACTATAATGGAACTGCACGACATATTGAGTAGTTCAGCTGGCATAAATATTCGTACTTCGAAGGCAAATATTAAACAAATAAAAATGTTATAGCCGGTCAAACTCGCGACCATTTAAACACACCACCACATAGCTCCTTAAATAATGCTACAATTAGCTTGGTTGTGTCCGTACGTAGGGTTCGTCTTAAGGGCCAGTACATATCTTGTACCAAATTTCAACGAAATATCTCAAAAAAAGCGACTTGTAGCGTGCGTTCAAATTTACATGGACACGCAGGTTTTGATTCTAAATCGATCGGAATGATTGAAGTGTTCAAGTGCAATAAATCCAAAATACCCAAAACCTAATACTTCATAATGTTACAAATATTACAACTGCCCACAAGTCACATAAATAGCTGTGAACGGTGAGAAGGTTGTGGTTTGGGACGATGACGTGCAGTGCTGCTTTTTAAATATGTATGCGTGGACTTACTCTGTTAGTTAGTTCAATGTAGAAACTGTTACTTAACATTGTTCGATCTTGTACAATCTTCTGGAATTACAAACATCTTCATCCTCAACGCAATCATACATACTTTACAGAGCTACATCTTTAACTCTTAGCCTTACGTGTGTGTCTTATTTAGCTTCCCTTTTAGCTGCAAAGCCATTGGTACTTACAAGTATTACTTACCTTTAAACACAATACATAACATTGGTATATATGTAAATGTACCAACAACAGCGATAAGTTTTTGTAACCATCGCATTAGTGCAGTGTACCCTACCAAGTTGTTCATTCCATTTGGTTTTGGCAGAATAATGCTTTTGAGACAGTATCATACTTATAATTCCATGTGTACATTTGTTCACCTGATATTGAATCATTCATGATCGCAAACTTGGATTGATTGAAAATACCATAGCTTTGAGTTTAATGCATCATACGTCTGCTAGTACAGTTTATAAATTGTAGCAAAGCGGAGGGCATCCCAAAACTTGATACAAGCCAAAGATTTTCCCTTTTTTTGTTTTATTTTATCCTTCTCCCGTTTTATTCAATTCCCCTGTTTAACGACGATCTTGTGGGTAGTCCTTCCAAAATACTCGCCAGTAATATTAGTTACAGCAGCAAAGCAGCGCTTCTTCAGAGGTTGTTTGTGTGGATTGATTCTTTCCGGTGAACATTTTGCGAGAAAAACGTGAGCACAGCAATTAATTAGTCATACACAAAAACCTTTTTTTCTTGTTGTACTCTCGTCAGTTTATTCTTGTGGAAAAATTTTAATTGGCAATTGTTGTGAGCTTTGTATGGTCATAAAAATTCCTACACTTCTTTGGCATTTTGCAATATTGTACATGCTTCGTGTAGGCTATCTCTCCCTTTTACGTAACGGAGTAAAGTACATAGTGCGGCATTCGGCTTGTTTATTTGTACGTATACTGCACAGAGGCAAGAGCCAAAATCAGCTGCTTTGCACTCGATGAATGTATTTGTTGCAGACATGTGCGTTCTTTGGAGAGTACGAAACGTAAGAGCTTATGGCGCAATTTGCGTCAAGTGGCCCAAAGGCAAGTATCAAGTTTAAGACTGCGTTTTAGAGACAGATGCATTCTTATAACACTTCACAAGGCCAAGGCCAATTGTAATACCAATATGTGCGCTACAATATGCACATATAAGCGTTGTTTAACGGAAACATGTATGATCGATCGACGATATGAATTTTGACTGGGGAGTGGCATTTTTGGGATGTAAAATAGACTTGGACCGTGATCGCAGCTCATAAACAGATTCAAGCATTTGACGTTACGATCTTTATGAATTAATAAACGAGTGCGCCTAGTCCTGTCATAGGTACGTCGAGCCCAAAAGTCAAAGGCGCACTGCAAAGTGACATTTATTAATTTGTATACCCTGCTCCACTTGTGCGAAAGGGTATGTTAAGTTTGTGCGAATGTTGGTAACTCCTAAATGGCAAGCAAATGCCACACCCACCTTCAATCATACCGATCGATTCAGAATCAAAATATGTGTGCCCATTTGAGACACTTCGATGAAATTTGGTACAAGAACGTTTATCGGCTCAAAGGGTATTTGATGGTCGGACTTGACCGACTATAATATTTTCACTTGTTTTTAACTAAAAGTCAGCACCTCTAATGTAGGGACGGAGTGTCATACTCTTAAATTTTTTGGGCCTACAAATTTTGGCTCGAGATCAGACTACGACTAAAACACCGCTAATATAAACAAACAAGTAAAAAAACTAAATTTAGCTTAAGCCAATACCCTCCATTACATCTGCATACAAACGGTGGACGTGGCAGGTATATGATTACGCCCTCTAAGCTGTGTGCATTGCATATCAGTTTACAAGTCGAGTTTTACGCAGAGTATGGTTTTTTACAAAGTGTGCCTGTGTCTTTTATGAACCAATTTTCAACTTTTATGGCAGATAAATAGTTTTTTCTCGATTATGGACGTGGCTTTTGATCGATTTTTCCCATTTTAAATATCGACCTGCATGCAGAAACTAGAAGTGATCAATTTCTCAAAATTTAAGATCGCGAGAGTGTCAATGAGCAGCTAGAGTAAAATTTTTTTAAACCTACATAGGGACAGAAAATTATTAAAATTTGTCCAAATATGATTCATATAAATACCTACAAATTATTCTCAAACCATGCGACTTAATGGAAGCATGTAACACAATTTATTACATAAATAGAAAGCTCCCTTTATCCGAAACGCGACTAAGGTTTTACATTATTTTTATTAAAACTAACGGAATAACCTTAAAATCTCTTGCGCCCAACAATATATGGTTATTGTTTTAGTGTTATTATACATGTAGAAATTTCCGACGCAAGAGGAAGCATGAATTATTTACTGATGAATTAAATACTCAACGAAACAAGAAGAAGAAAACGAAGAACAATATCAAAGGAAAGGAAGGAACATTAATATTTTTAATTGTCCTATAAGAGATATATTCCACAAAGAATTAAAAATCATATATTTCAAAAAATTTACATTTTTTTATTTATGGGTGGTAATTAAATTGAAACGATCAAACGCAAAAACAAAGCGATTGCGAGAATAACGGTAGATACAATAGAAAGAAGTACAACAGAAAACGAAACAAGTGTAAAGTTCGCTAAAAATGGTTGTGTTGGCTGGTGAAAAATACGTTTAATATTATTTTATTTACTAATACTATTCATATTATTTGTTTATAATATAAATAAAAAACAAAAGCACTTATGAAGAACTATAATTTGGAATAAGCGATTCGAATAACTTGGCTAGGTATTGCCCGAACTCAAGGAAGGGACCTTGGTTGCTTTATGGTACAACAAATGTTTCTAAACTAATAACATAATTGAAGTTGCACTCACTCGGGTTATAGACGTAGATACAATATCATCAAAATGTCCATTCGCACCAAAGTTTTGGGCATGGTGGATGTCATCATGCGAGTGCCACCCATTCTGGTTATTGACGAAATTCTTAAAATTGGTATGGGGTTACCCAGCAAATCGCAAACGCACACAAAAAGTGATATTAGTGTCATCAGCACACAAAACGAGGCGGTTACTGGTCCACCCCTTTCTTCTGATAATAATACTTTAGAAGAAGTGTTGTCAGCCGGATCCACACTAAATACTCTATCTAGCATCGTAAATAGTTCATTGGATCAAGCGATAGATAACGCATCCTTGGCGGCTACGACGGGCGGAATATTGAGCAATTCGTTTGGTATCCTCATAGATGATTTATCCAAAGACACCTACCTATCGGATCTGTTGTCTCTTACATCTGTAAAATTTATTTTCTGCTTATTAGGTAGGTTATGTGAATTTGTTCTTCTTTTCAATTGTTCGGTTTGCTATAAAATCGAACAGTGAAAAGCAGCCCATTTTTACTTTTCCACTTCTTACTTTGAGTTTTTGTAGTCTTTTGAATATTTAAAAAACATCCTTTGCATGTTGCAGGTATTCTTTGTGCATTGGGTGTTTTCTTGTTGTGGACTCGTCACCTAGTGATGGTGTATATGTTTGTAATATCTCTAGGCCTAACATCACTATCCCACTGGTCCAGCGTATCAGCCTTGTCTCTAATGCAAAAGGATGGTTACATCATAGAAGACATATTGTCAATGAACATGACACGTATATTGGACACTGGTGGCTTGGTCGCGTCAATTTTACCTCATCTGGTAGCTCAGTGGCTTATGGGTATGCTATTTGCATACATCCATTTGGGACCGCGTTACGCTCTTTTGCAAAAATCAATGCCCTTAATATTCGCCAGCCCCGTACTACTGGGCATTTTCCCGTTAAAACCACGAATGATAAAATATTTACCATTAATAGCAGACACTGTACCGCTGGTGCTTACCAAAGTCACTATTTGGAGCAGTGGCATGGAAGCTGGCAGGACCGTTTACAATGGCTATCAGTTTGCCATGAATTTTGTGACGAATTTTGGTGTGTCGGCTTTGATTGAAAATGAATGGCAACGCTTAAATGTGCCCAGCGTTTTGAGAGTTTTCTGGACAATAAGGTAGACCCTCGATCCTCATATTGCTTGAATATACAACTGACACAATATTTTCAATTTTGCAGAATAACCCAAGAATTTACTGGCATTATAATGGATAGTAGCTGGAGTAGCTTAAACTATTTACCCACCGCACAAAAGCTCTTAGTAGACGGTTGCGAAACTCTGACCGCTGTACTGGGCATGACTTCAATAATATCGGCTATATGTCATTACATTGGTAAAGGGTTTCAGTGGTATCTGCTCACCTATGAAAATGACGAGGAGAAGTCTTTGGGTACGGTGTCGGCCGTTTTGTTTTATATTCTGGCATTACAAACTGGTCTCACCTCCCTACCGCCGGACAAAAGATTTGTGCGTTTGTGCCGCAACTTTTGTTTATTATTTACCGCTCTATTGCACTTTCTGCATAACATTGTTTCGCCTATATTAATGTCGCTGAGTGCCGCCCCTAATCCCTCACGCAAACGTCACTTTAGAGCCTTAACTGTATGCGTTTTTCTAATTTCTGCTCCCATCTCTTTGCTGATTACGCTATGGAGTCGTCATTCGCCCTCCACCTGGTTGTTGGCTGTTACCGCATTCTCAGTAGAAGTGGTAGTTAAGGTATACCAATTGCAATCCACATCCATCCATCAGTCCATTAACAATTATTAATCGAAATTCATTCATCCAGGTTCTTGTGTCCTTAGCGACCTACACATTATTCCTTTTGGATGCCCGGCGTCAGTCATTTTGGGAAAAATTGGATGACTACTTGTATTACGTACGAGCATTTGGCAATTCCGTGGAATTTTGTTTCGGAATACTTCTATTTTTTAATGGTGCTTGGATTTTGATATTTGAATCTGGTACGTTTCCCCTTTTCCTTATGATTTCCATTTTAGCATTTTCCGTTAAGTTTTCACATCTCATACTCATACATTAAAAAGTTTGTTAGGAGTTGGGTTCGACAATCACGTGCAAATTATACACGAATGGGGTAAGAATAAGGCTGATAGGGAAAATTAAAAACTTCAACACACAAAAATGACTTATTTTTGCAACTTTAATACATTAAAGTTACATGTGCATGCAGAATGTCTTGTTTTGAAAATCGATATTTATATAGAAATAGTATAAAATAGTATGTATACGCTTTAAAGTAGGACGTAAAGGATTCCGATTGACATTACATTTATATTAAAATGCATTCTCCCGCACTATTCATACACTTAGCTGGGTGTTAAACTCCATTCCACCATTTACATTTTGAAATAACCACCTTTATCGAGAATTTCATCTGCAACTGCATCCGCAAAATAGACAACCAAGTCCGTAAGTTTTGCGCGTGCATGTAAAGTTTTTTTTTATTTGGTTCATTGTGTATCGTATAATATAACTTGCTAGCACAAAATGCTATAGGCGGCGCTATTCGGGCCATTATGATGTGCATTCACGCCTACTTTAACATATGGTGCGAGGCTCATGCCGGTTGGTCAGTGTTTATGAAGCGACGTTCGGCAGTGCACAAAATTTCGACATTACCTGAGGCCACATCCGCCCAATTACAAGCATTCGATGACGTATGTGCTATTTGCTATCAGGTGAGTAGAGTGATATGGTTTTTTTTTAAATTGAATGCCTAAGAACATATATTGCATAGGAAATGCATTCAGCGAAAATTACCCGCTGCCGTCACTACTTTCACGGTGTGTGCTTACGTAAGTGGTTGTACGTGCAGGACCGGTGCCCATTGTGTCATGAGATTATGATGTACACGGATAAACGAGAGGAAGCGGAAGCTGCCAACGCAGCTGTGCAGCAACAACGACAACAACAACAACATGAAGAAGCCGCTCCTGCTTTGAATCGAAATGTACAACTTTTCTATTGTTCTTGTTCTATTTTATTAGATTTGCAATTTATATTTTTCCTTCCAGGAAGACAACTTCCTTGAACAACAGATTGCTCGAAGGGTTTCAGAGAGCGGCGATAGTCCATCAACGCCTACAATGAGCGGTAACAATTCGCTTGGTAATATTAGTTCGGCCAACAGTCTGAGTGCCGATAGTAGTATAGCTGCAGCAGCTTCCAACGGACCTTCAGCTACCCCTTCATCCACAGCAGCCGCTGTAGCTACAGCAGCGGTGGGACATAGTTTTCGATTTTCTCGCGATCTTAGTGTACAGGACTAAATGGCACAGTTCATAACATAATTCTGTACTTATATGTATAAAGGACGACAACAACACAAAGTACTGCAGGCAACCAAGAATCCCAAATCACAAAACACTAAAAATTCCTATATTTTTGTATCTATCTATCCCAACAAGTTACTTTATTAAAAATATTGTATCCTTTTTTTTTTATTCTACTTATGAACACTAATTATTTTATTAAAAAAAGAAAGAAGCCGAACTCTTTAAAGTCTGATTTAAAGAATTCATTAACCCGTACACCCTAAGAATCTTACATTGTTATCAAGCACAAACAACCCAAGCCCACACACCCACATTCACACACACTCACAAACATATGGAATATAATTAATTTTAATAGGTGAATTTTTGTATAAAATGGAAAATGAAATCTTTATTTGACACGAAAAAGAGAAGCAACACAAATGAGTAATAATAACCCATTAATCATTATGTTTATTCAAAACATATTAAGAAGCCCATTTATGTATAAATTGTACAAGATTAAAAATATACAACTATAATATAATTGGTGGCGTCATTTCAACAACTCCACAATCCGGCCTTCAGTTGAATATCAGCTCGTTATAGTTACTGAGCAAATGATACGGGGAGACGCGACAACATGTTGTGGTGCGCACTACAGTAACTCGATCAGCGCGTTCAAAATTCGCTTTAACCGTCTCATAGTAGCGCCCATCACTGTTTATATAGGTTAAAGTCATGTTAGTGTAAAGCTTATGATACAGTTTCAGTTGCTACCGACTTTACCTTAATACCATGCAGCGCAGTTTTAAACATTTCACGCGCAGAACATCAATTGCTTTTTGACTTTTATCCGAGAAACGCAAATTATCCGGGTCCCATCTAATTGACAAATACAAATAGTGTCAGTGTCAGTAAATGATCATTTGCTGGTAATATCATAGTTTTTATAATTGTGCGCGTTATACCTTAATTCCAGCCGCTCCAAATTACCACAACTGGAAGCTATAGTATCCATAAGTTGATCAACATGTATGTTTACGCCCAATTTTTCTGCAGTTCCCATAACGATAATTCTGTAGAGATTTTTCGCAAATGAAAATTATATATTATGTATTATAAATCTTTAATAGGGTAGGGTAATAAGATAGGTAAGTGTATGGAACAGTGTGAAATATCGCATGAGACAAACATATCGAATTGCGTTACGACTGTAATCTGCTTACTTGGCATTCGTTAGCATAGGCAAAACGCTCATCCATAATTGGTCGGTTATGTGAGGCATACCCGATAAACAACAGGCACTTAATTGTTGACCATGCCTCCCTAAAAACTTCTGTAAAGCATCATCGCTTATATTATCCGAAGAGTCCAAATCCAAAGACATTAAAGATCTATAATTAAGAACAGAGAAATATCGTACAGGGGCCATTCCGATCATATAATATTAAGTCCACAATAGCCCGAACCACCTGTCATTTCTCCCAATTTGATACATTTTGTGATAAAAGTTTGCTTTTGTTTCAAACTAAATTTTGAAAATTGTGCATGGCGATGCCCACAAAATGCTAATCACACAAACTAGTAATTGAGAGAATCTACTAACTCCAAATAGAACAGAGTTTACCTGGTATTACCAGACTCCATCCATTGTTTTAGAACAGTATCGTTGAAACCGTTTATCTGGCCCGCGGATAAAAATCTCAAATTGGGGATACGAGTCAACAAGTCAATCAAGCATTCGGCCGATAAATCGGTGGCCGTAATATCTAATTCTTGTAGAGCGCACTTATCCCAATCGGCCTGCATAACAAATTCCGATTTTAGGCTGGTGCCATTCATCAGAAGACAAGTTAAACGCTTTGAACGTTGCATTAAAGTTTTCAAAGTAGATCCGGTTACTTTGTTGCAGAAATTCACCGCCAAACATTCCAATTGTATGCAATTCGAACTGAAGGCATCAATGTGGGAGTCATCAATGAAATTTATGCCATATAGATTGATCACCCTTAAATTGGGCGTGGCCGATTTTAATTTATGCACATTAATAACTTCATAGATTTCCTCTTCTTCCTCCTCACATTTTTCATAGGTGCCTATAAGGTGCAGCACCTCCAAGCCATTAATGAAATTGTAAATTTTACGCATGAAACCCTCCATAAAGATCACTTCCGACAAACAGATGCACATGTAGCGTAATTTGGTAGGAAAGGCTTGCATTTCACTGAAATCGTGCAACTGCATAGCTGGTAAATGCGTAAAAGAAATTCTCATTTTCTATTCAGACCATTTTTGTATTAGTCCAGGTACGCACCTGTGGAGAAATCCAATAACATATGTGTCAAGTTCGGGCACTTGGCTGCCAACTCATGCAGTACAGTATGAGTAATTAGTTCAATGGGTAACTCTATGTAACGCAGAGTGGCTGCAAACCGTATCGATATCAAAGAGAGCAACATATCCAGGGAGCCTACATGCAAACCGGAAATTTCTGGCCTTAATGAGACATTTTTCCATAGGCGAGTGTCGTAAGCGACTTGACGCCAACGCCGGCATACCTGAGCTAAGCGGCATATTTCGCGGTGCGACAGATATGAAAAGGTTTGCAACAGCACTTTGTCTGGCAGTTTTTCAATGGTCTGTAATTAATTGTGGAATAACAAGTAAAACGTGTAAAAAAACAAATTTGGCTGAGGCCAAATCTTGAATACCCTCCACCTTCTGCGCCATCTAATAGTGTATATATTACGTATCTGCTTATTTTGCGTTGAATATTGTTTTTTGTAAATTATGAACGTTACTGCTATCTATCCGCACCCAGTTTTGGTACATTGTTGGCAAGGCTCTTCGGCATGTTTGCCCAATTCAAGTAGCGTTCTGCGTGCACAAGTTATAGTGATCAATATACCAAAATTTAAGATCGCGAGAGTGCCAATAATAGACAGACACACGGACTCATGGACGTACAAGTCTTGATCGATTCAGTTATTGATGTTGACCAACAATATATATACTTTGTGGGGAATCTGGTGTCTCCTTCCTGGTATTGCAAATGGAATATCAAACTTAGTACCCCACCCATCTTATGTGAAGGGTATAATAATGTCTGGGTGTGACCAACTATTTCATGTCTCACTGTATATGCACAATATGATGCAATGAGTGCAATTTGGTCTAGCCTAACGGTATGTGTATGTTGTATCTAATTTTAAATAAGCGGGCTGTGCTTGCTTGCGACTTAACCATGTACGTCTGTCCATGTGATTTATTTTTCACCTATATATTGCATTTTTTGCTACATATTTACTACTACATATAAAATGTCATAACAGGGTATGGTTTGACCTTAAAACCTAACGCTTGTGAAAATAAACCGAATCGGAACAAATTCGAATAAAGGAAATCTTTATATAGTAAAGTTTCGGAACTCTTAATATTTTTAACTAAGAACTGGCGTGGACAGTTTATGTAACCTTTGGAAGGTGGTCGGACTCAGTCGATGAAAAACGAGTTCATACGGCAAGGATTCGTTCATGAATACCTTAAAAATTCATAATTGAGGTGTTATTTTTGAACGTGGTATAAGTCCATTTTTTCATGCATGAAGACATTTAAGTGTAATGAAGAAAAGGTCCCTATATTTTACTAAAATTACCGTTAACTAATTTTTTTAAGTGGACTTGTACCATTTCAAAAATAACAGATCATGTGTTACATTACTTTCTATTCATTTAAGAATTGTAAGAGGGTTAGACCATAAATGTCACACTGTGCCATTGACACCCACCGTACTGGCAAATGGACTGCGTACTGTACCATCAGAAAGATACACTTGTGACGCTTCTACAGCCAATTGTCCCCACAGATCAGTTGGCAGATCCATTTTTACTTCACTTTCTACGTTTGATCAATGGTTTAGGAATTGCTTCGAAAAAAATTCCGTACAATTTGTTAACTGATTTTGAAACTTATGTAAATTTTTACCGATTCAAGCTCAAATACAATATCGTGTGGTACGAACAACTAATTGAAAATTTAAGGAATCTCCAAAAGCAAAAAGATACAAACAACGCTGCATACGTTTAATTAGAGAGAATTTGCTTTTTCTATAATTAGTTTAAGTGCGAGAGTTATCCAATGAACGAGAGAGACTGAGAGTACAATGTTGGGGGTGTTCTAATTTAGGTGAGATGTCTTTCTTGTACAATTTTTATAAGAAATATTAACGTTTCAAAAAATTATGAATGAATATATTCCATGTACTTGATACATGGAGATGCTACAAGACCATTTTGTGTGCTACATCTTTGCCCTATGTCGTATTTTTATACTTGCCCTCTTAAGATCGGGGGTATGTTATGTATGTTTGCAACACGCAAAAATCCCACAAAGTATTGTCTGTCTATGCAAACTTTTTGCATTTTTTGAGATATTTCGATAAAATTTGGTACGGGGACATATTTTGGCTGAAATAGGAGGCCTGTTGAAAATGAGCCAAATTGGACCATATTCGAAAAACCTCCCCTTATAAGGTCCTATTACAAAGGAAGTGTTTATAAAGCAAAAATTCGCATTTCTTAATATTTTTTGTCACCATTTGGTTAATTGGCTTAATCACTGATTGTGCCAAAATTGGACACGAGCGGAACATTTTTAGAATCTTTTTTCCACCATATTTTAGATGGCAATGCCTCGCGTTTACTAATGCAACCAAAGTAATTATAGCATAACTTGTGGAAAATAGTGATATAGAGCCTCAAATATAAGACACCCAGAAGGAGGCATCAGAGACGCTACAGAGTATATGTATTCCTGATCAGCATCAAAAAACCGAATAGATATATATATCTGCCACGCCCACTGTTTACTGTTTTTGCGTAGATGTGGAGAGTTTTTAAGATTTGGCCTAAGCTAAATTTAACTTTCTTAGTTGTGTGCTCCTTTATTTGGTGGGTATTCAAATTGTATCATTTTTTACTCACCAACTTCTCTTTGGAGGTCACATTACCAAATTCATCCCGTCCAATAGCTGATGAGGTACTTTGTGCTGCTAAAACATTCCAATTATCCATTTTGTTTTAAGGGCTTGTGATTTATTTGGGATCAAATGAAAAGCATCAGCAGTCACAAACAAGACGGGGGTGACAAGTGTTGTATTGTTCGTGTTCGTATCGTATTTGTTGTTCTCGCGTCCAAGATAAAATCATTGGCGCAAATATAGCTGATGCAGGCAATAGGCGTTCAGCACTTCTACAGTTTCTAAAGGAAGGACGGGTTTTAAGCAAATATGAGTGTTTAAGAGGTTGTAATCGGTGTAATTGGATCGAACTTCAGTTTCAATATTTACAAGATAACCGAAGCGAGGTAAGAAAGCTTTACAATAATTTCCAATTATCGCCCAAATATATTTCATCACAACAATCTCAGATAATGAAATATATGTGTGTGTCTATGCGCGGCTGCAGAGACTTGACGTTTTTGCTTTTGCGGTTCTGGTTTATTGTTGAATTTATTTCGCAATATCCGCGGGGGGAGGTGACGTTTTATGTTCATGATTAGGAAGCAACACCAACAAATTTTACGCATACATGCTGCAACATATCACACGCACCAGGTAGATATGTATATACACACGTTTGTTTGCACGGGTAAGATGAATGTTACAAGCTTCGGGCTTTCAATAAATCAATCGCATCATTTAATAATTACCCATTTTTGCATAATTTATAAGAACGTAAGCGACACGTGTATTTCAATTTCAATTAAATTGTTGGATGGACGGAAACGAGAAGTGATTATTTCTGTTTTATTTTAATTGCGTTACTAAAAATACATATTCCGAGGGCTTGCTTGCCCTAAAAATGGCCGACGAGTTATGTGGTCCAAATAAAGAAAATCACTTAATCCCTTGGTTGGAGCTGTTCAGGTAAAATGCTCTTGTAAAATTTATTTGGTTTTTATTATTAGGTCAACCTTTTTTTACGGCGCTAGAACTTGCACAAAAACATATTATTTGGGTATTTTACTATTTCTTTGTTCTTTCATTTGATGTTCATCTCATTACAATTCCCGCACAACTGATTTTCGTTACCTTACGATGCAAAATATTTCCGTTAGTACGTTCGCCTTTAGGGCGAAAGCACATGTGTGCATAGGTGCACACTCAAATTGTTGCAAATTGTTGTTGTAAATAATACCACAAAAGATGCCCCAAAATTTAAATTATTCTAGCAATATTTGTCGATGCGTTTAAATGAAAGTGTCTAAAGTATTATTGCTGACCGCAGTTACTGGTCACTATTGCCCATCACTATAGCATTTTAGCAACAATTATTTTAGTAACTGAACTTTTAACTTTTTAACTAGCTCTTTATAATACTTGAATAATCAAAGTTGCATCTTCCTAAAAATGTTTATACTGCTGTTGGAAACTGACTCGAATTTTATACAGTATTGAGAGCTAAATGTATTCTTTAGTTTGCGTTGTATTTAAAAGTTAAAAAGTTGGCATTTTACTGTTATTTCAACAACACCTTATAATTTGAAGTTTTACCTTACTTCTTGTTTCATAATTGTACCAATGTAAATTGAAATGTAAAAGTTAGAAAAAGTCTCACAATAAACTTAAACTTATTCTCATTTTTAGAACAAATATTCAAAATTGTGCCGTTAGCACCTCAACCTTGCTGCACTGCAGCAATAAGACCAAAATAAATTTTGTACCGCAATGTATAATATTTGCGGAGGGTATGAAATATTTGGCGTAACCCAAAGGTTGCTTCGTTTAAAAGTGTGCCTTCATTCATAATATGAATGCACATGACAAAGAAAGAGAATTAATGAAATATTGTTTTAGCATCTATTTTTGTTTGTTTGTGTTGCGAAACATAACTTACGTCCAAAACATCAAAGATAGAAAATATTCTTTTTAAACCCTATCGTACACATGAACTACGTAGTGCTACCTTTATATCATATTGCGCGTACATGTTATGCAACATAAAATATATTTTAAATCTATACAATATACTAATAGGAATATAATTTACCGCTTTCTTAAAGTAAAGATAAGTTTTATAAACCTTTTACTACACTGGGTGTCTGGGAGAAGTGTTAAAAAATTGCAAACGATTAATGCGTTCATACAGAGAGGGAAAAACGAAACCTTCGGAACATTACGATCTTATGATATAACTGTTACATTTGGTGATAATTGCATCGTTTAACATTTGAAACCACTGACTTGAATAGGCGGCGCAATCGGCTGTATGGAATAGCTTTAATTTGGTGTCGTTGCTTAGCAAAGCACTTAAGTAGTAACTGATTGTTAATTCTGTTAGTTCGACGTGATAATTTTGTATGGCCCACTCGAATACTTTCAAACAATTGGTTTCATCCAACATGCCCATGATCATGTTTTGGATATGGTGCTCGATTTCGGGTATTATATAAATTCTCGACATTTCGAATGCTTCAAGCAGTACATGGTGTTGCTGCACGCTTGGTGTAATATTCAAATGCATTTGTTGTGCCTTTCTGGCGATAAGTAGTAAAAAGTAACGTAAACCGTCCGCGGTACAAGAGCGTAAATGAATTTCCCCTTCATTGCCCTCGCGAAAATCACTATTCAACATTGTGTTGAAGACCTCACTGCATGAACATAAAACCGCCTTGTTAAAGGCCACTACCACAGGTGGCGTAATTTTACTCTCTTCTCTCTGTTCATAGACCAGAAAGCGCATATCACAGTCTTTATGTAATGACCCATTGCTATGGAATTGCAGTTGCTCGTATTGACTCAAATCAAAGTGTGGCACTTTAATGTTTAAAGTAAAGCGGGACATGGAGGTGAGAGAATCTGCAGCTTCAGCATTCAAACCGTCGTCCTTGTTGCCTAACATTATACTAAGCAGCACGCCCAGAACATTGCAATCGTTAAGGAATTGGTAGAGTAGTTGCTTATTCCGTATGATGAAGCCCACCGCAATGGCAGAACGATTTTGCGACCATCGGCAATCGCACCGCAATAAACGGAATAATTCCTCTTTGCCGTAGTTGCATTCACCCATTGCGGTCAGAGTATCCAATATGGTGAAACCATCTTTGCTGAACTGAGGTGAACAACAGAGCGTCATTTTTTGTTCAAGAAAATGTACGAGGTTATTATAAACGCCTCTTACCTCTTTCGTATTAGTTAGTTGATATATTTGGTAGGGAATGCCTTGTCTAATGATTTGTCTAAAGAACTGAGATTCTCTGTTGGAGAACAACTTGATAATTAAATTGACTTTTTTCAAAAAGAAAAAAAAAAAAACTTACGTCATAATATTTGTTAGAATATTAGTAAAGTCCATATTATTTCCCCCGAATACCCGTATAGCCTTAATCAACGTATTCAAGGTTTCCAGTTTGCCAAGATCTAAACTTTTTTTAAGCAGACAGGTGACGCGATATAATAAGTTCTCTATTATATCAATAGCATTATGCGGCAAGTTGCCGACTTGTGGCAGTGCAATAGCTGAAATGTCTGCAATGGAAGAACATTTTAAACGCATAGAATTTCATTTGGATTGTTCAATACAGAAACTTACTTTCAGTTGCCACTGATTCCTCCAGTTCTCCTGCGTCATCATCATCTTTATCTAGCAACGTATTGTCGTCCACGGCTTCCGGTCTGGTAGCCTGATCCAATAATTTCAGTATAATAGAATGATTATCTTGATTGGCATCTGGATTGGTGAATAAGTTACCCGGCTTGTTACTCTGATCGTCATCCTCATCATCATCACTACAAACGGGCGAATAGGAGTCTTCATCAAACTCTTCAAAATAGAAAAAAAATCTCAACACATATCTGGCTTGGGCCAAATATTTTTACTTGGAAGTCAACTGGAATTTGACTTTGATTGGCATAAATTAAAACGTATGCCATGTCAGTAGGAGACGTGTTATCTAAATTATCTAAACTATAATCTGTCTTCCACAATTACGAATGCTCTTGCATTGAATTTCAATGTCAAAGCCTTTCCCTTTCCGCCCCCTCAACGGATTCCCACATAGGGGGTTTGTATATGTACCTTTTGGTATAAGTAAACCATCAGCCATGGGTGACATACTGCGAGAACTGCAAGGACTGGAGGGAGTCAAATGCGATCTGGGCGAACTAGATGGTGAATCACAATCATAGCAATATTCTTCACGCATTTTGGCAAACTGAAAATAGAATTTTATGCTCGTCCTTTTCTCCTTTTATGCTCATTTTAAACTAATATTTACTTTGCATTTCGTTTTACTTCTGTCCGGACTTGTGTCCGTTAGTTTTCGCTTCTTCGTAAGTTGCAATTTCTCTTCCCGTTTGCACTTGTAATACTCCTCATCGCTGCTAATAAAGCGATTTAACTCTTGTATCAATATGCCGATCAAGCCTTCACGTAACATGAGCTCCATGCTCATATCATCGTACTGGAAATTTAAGAACACGCACAATATCTACACAAAACAAAACGAGTATTTCTCAAATAAACAATCAAATATAGTACATATACAATCGTTTATGCACATACAGATGATTTCTCCGAAGAGGACTTCGAGTCGCGCAAGAGAGCTATTAAATTTTTTAAAGCGCCAGAACGGCGAATTTTGGAACGATTGCAAGCATCCATTGACAATATTGTAATAATATTTATACAATGGCGGGTGTCGCTGTCATTTAAGGGCTTCTCTGCTGTGCTGCTTACTAACAATTCGCAAGCCGCTGTTATGGTGTCTGCAGAGCTTAGCATATAAAACGATCCCCGATTTTTAGAAAAGTTCGATAATGTCTTCAAAGCCATGGCATGATGCTTATTATCCTTGGTCTCTACAAAGTACACGAGAGGTGCTAATGTACACGATGCTCTGGAGAGTGCCTCCCACACCATTGAATCGATTTGTAAGTCGGACAAAACCAACAAACATTTTAACATTTCACATATTAAGTCAACAGTCGCTTTTTCTTTGGGCATGTTGTAGGTAGATGTAATGCGCTTATTGTTCTTAAGGACCACTTGATCCCATATATCACTGCGTACGCCCTCCAAATTGCGAGCAACCTCTTCAAAATATTTCTCACGATGTTGATTCTGTTTTAATCCAATCTTCATTTCGTTCGAGACCTGCTGAGCATCATTTAATAGTGTTTCTGCATTCATTTCATCTTTTACATTTTTCAGTGTAGCTGCCAAGGTGCTGAGTAAAATGTGAAAGCCATTGACTTGTAGATAATGTTTTGAAAATTGCGCATCGGCCATAAGGAAACGGCACGATCTAAATGCCATCATACGTGTAGCGGGGTCTGTGGTTTCTCTTATTATGCAACACACAGCTTTTGCTATGGCCGATGAACCATTTGTAAGCATTACCCGTCCAGCGTCTACTTTAGCTAAATTGCCTAATAAGCGACAAGCACGACACTGAATAACAGGATTGGGATTACACTTTAAAATTGTTATTACTTGTACCGCAACTTGGTTATTCAAGGCCTGGAACACATACTAACATTTGAATTATTCTGTAATTGATGTAAATGTTTATTATTCACCTCCATGCAGCTGGTTTCATCAGTGCAACAATTCCCCATTATACTCAGAGCTACTTCCAAGATTTGTTCCCAGGGTTTACCAAGAAAACGCACCACTACGGGAATACCACCTGCTTCTCTAAACGTAATAATGCCTTCATGGTTTTTAACAACGTCCGCTCGCAGTTTGATTAGTCCCTTGAGAATTACCGCTTTGTCTGTGGATATTTTAATGACTTCCAATATATTGGCAACCAATTGAACATCCATTGTTTCAATTAAGCAACAAAAACAATGTCTAGTTAAGAGCAATTTTGTCCCTGGGAGAGTACCATCGACTAAGACCCCAAGTTACCAACTTGGTACATTTGCTTTGCTTTAATATCAAGAAAATTTTATTGAAAAAGGCTTTCATTTACTTCCATTGCCGTAACATTTCATGTTGATATTTGGCTCAAAGTAGGTAAACAAACCGGAATGGTATGAGAAAGAAAAGCGCAAAATAAAACGTTATGTAGACATAGACGCTGTTTAGAAAAGACTTGGGGTCTTTTTCGTTACACCGATCGGACCTATATCACTTTCTGAAAAATTTTATATGTACTACGTCATTTCACAACCTTTAAACGCATTATAATATAAACTTGTTTGCTGTATATAAGCAAATTTACCCTTGGCATATGTATGAAATTGGCGCTTACCAGAGACTCTCTCTGCTAGTTAAGATTATTAAGAATAGTGGGTTCCTGAATACAAAATTTTACCTTTTTAGCAGTCACGTAGATGTCGCTAAATTAGCGAAGAAGAAAATTTGACATACAAATGAATTGTTTTGCATCATGTGAAAAACTAGCAGGGAAGGATTACCACAGGACACAGTTATGTCCATGTCCAATCAAAACTACGAGTACAAGTGAAATTTTTTCGTTTTCTACTAGCGTCAGATAGTTATATTACTACGCGTCGTCTCCCTCTGTATCCTTCACCAGCGAATCATAATTGGTGCCACCGAACACAACAAAAGATTATTAAGATATTACACCCAATATGGAAGTGGCGACACACTGCTAACTAGCATTATTGTTCCCCAACAAATTAAAAAAAATATATCAAACACGCTTTTTTCATTTCAGTTTTTTTATTACAATGTTTTCATCCATTTAGTACCTTTTTTCTCGTAAAACAATCCTATGTATATATATATATATATATATATATATATAAATTATAAATTTGTGCTTCTCCAGTGTTTGCCCCACATCTTTTATTTCTATAATCAATATGAAAAGCTTTCGTTACCTTCCATCTATGTGGTCATAGTTACATTAACTTAATCTACTTTGGGCTTAGTGTTCTAATCCTTAGTACTCGAGTAATAATATATAAAACATAAGAACTAATACAATAAACTACTCTACACTTTGAGAAGTCTAAGAAGTTTTTTTTTGTTCGTTGTAAGCATTCTTAAGTTTTATTCTATTCTGCTATATTTTTGTGTAATAAATTTAGTAAAAAGTTACTTAAAACTGTCGTTTAAATCGGATTGTCTTGGATGGAAATTTATTATAAAAACAACTCTAATATAAGCACAATTATTTTCAAAACATTCTAACCCACTTCTAAATGTCAACAATATTTTATTCCACATACGTATGTACCTGCCTGTGCTATGACAGCTAATAATCTGCATATGCGTAAATGTTGCGCAACATATTCATTTGGACAAGTAATCTAACATTGGTAAGCATAAGCGGGGTCGTGCGGTTCAGACTAATTGCGAAGAAATGTGCAAACATTACGTGGCTGTCAATCACAAAATTGCACAATAATGAACATTTCCTGAATTTGTCTCAATTTTCCTATTTTCCCTCTTTTCAAAATTACATAATTTTTAATATTAATTTAAGAATGCTTGTTAGGGGGGCTTCAGGCCAGCACTTGTACACACCTGCACAGAATAAATTAGAAAGTGAAACGCGTTTTCGACACAACGCTTATTGATATTGGATGTTGGATGGATTCGTCTTCATCTTCTCGTTCTATATAGTAATGAAAAAGCGTTTTGGCCCATACACTGGGGGATGGTGTGCACGTGTGAGCGTTTGGTACAATTATTATGGAAATGCTGTTATACGGGAGCGTATTAAAATTTTATTAAACATTAATAAGTTATGGAAGAATTATTTTTGTATAAGATTACGATTTAAAAATATATTACATATAAACACATGCACACAAACACACACACACACACACATGCACACACATGCACAAACACACACATTCGCAAATTCACAAATCATCAATTGCTGCCAGTGCCCGCGTGTACTCTCTGCCTTGCCGTGTTAGCTATCACTGAAGTCGAGGTCGCTGTGGCGGTTAATGTATTGCTACCAAAATCTCCCAATTTGCTTAAAGAATTTACACTGATGCCTTCCGAAGGACAGTGGCCATTGGTATAGCCATTCTTCTTGATATCACCGTTTGCATAACCATTCACCTTGACGGTGGAATTTGTTTTCTGCAAAGGAATAAATAGTTTGCGTTTATGAATGCAGTTGCTTCATTTTGACCGTTGCGCTTACCTTTTCTGGTTTCAGGTAGGCTTTCTTGTAAAAATTCGAGAATAAGAAATAAAACATGACCGCGTGGGCCCCAATAAAGTAAGCGAAACCAATTGGGTAATTGCAGTCATTTCTGAAGAACAATTGGAACGAGTGTATCATCACCAAAACGAACTGTACCATCTGTAGGACAGTCAAGTATTTCTTCCACCATAAATATTTTTGAACCTTGGGTCCCATTGCCGCCAGCATGTAATACGTATACATGAAGATGTGCACAAAAGTGTTGAGGAAACCGAAAAACGTTGAATGACCGCCTGGGGTAAACTTCACACCCCACCACACTGATACCGGCATGATGCCATGATGTATAACGTGCAATGTTGAGACTTGATCGTAACGCTTGCGCATTATGAAAAAGAACGTATCAAAAAATTCGGTGAATTTCGAAAAAAAGTACCACCAGCAATCTCTTGCTGTCTGCAATAAACATAAAAAACATAAGATACGGTGTTATTAAGTAAAGTAAAGAAACTTCCAAGTACAAGTACAAGAAAAAGAGCGTTATTTAGGAAGGAGTTTCGCATTAAATCCAAACTTTGCACAGTTAATTATTATTCCCTTTACCACCAGTAGCGAACGGTTAAAGAAAATACTTCAGACATGGTGTAGGTACGTACAGAAGAACTGAAGAAAGGCTTTTTGATAACGTTTCAAATAGTTCAATTAAATGAATCGATTTTTTTCTTTTTACAATACTTATTTAATGAATGACTGAAGGAAACTTCCTAATGGATGGACGCTAAAGCTGTAATGATACATGGGGCAAACCCAAAACCAACAACAACAACGCCATCAATCATTTAGAGAATGAACCGATATTAGGTAATAGTTAAAATGCAATAAAAATTAACACTGAATTAAATCATTATTGCTAGGGTACGAACGTACATACCCGAGTATAAAAAATAATTAAGTACTTATGATTTGAAGTGCAACAATATCATTAATGCATGATGAATGGGTTTTTTGAAATCGTTATATTATTTTGATGCTTTCAATAATTATATACTTAGACAACACTTCCGCATTTGTACGTTTGGTGACGTTGTACGTTTACGAGAAAAGTAGTGTACAATTCCACCACAGGTACTTACCCTTAAAGCGTTTGGTGAGTATGAGTAATCGACGGGTTCGCAACGAAAACTATACCCGTTCAACCAGCCATTAATAGAGGCCTAGAAACATGTACGTAAACAAAAGAGAGTGAGACATTTAGCATTAAATAAAAGAAAAGTAATATTCACCTCGTAAAATAACCAAGCACTGAATACCACTTGACCAAAATTGTACACAATTAGGACTTTACGCAGTTGAAAAGGTTTTCTGTTTTCCATTAATTTAGGACCCAAAATCTGCAATCAAACGAAACACATGTGGTATTATTCTGAATTGGCGGTACACAGTCGTCCAATACACACGTTACTACATATTACAAGATTTTAAATTGATTTTATTCTTATTCATCTTTTTTAATAAATACTTGTAGTTTAGAATGGACTTTTATGAAGCCGGTTCTCGTAAATTCTCAAAAATAATTTCACAAGTTTTACAGTTTACCACTCAGTGCCAAATGATCAGCCATCGCTGATAAAAATAAAGGCTTGTCCGTACCCTTATTATGTGATTTTTATTGTTGCTTTCATGTTCTTGCGGTGAGGCCTTTTGTGAGTATTGCAAGATAACCTTGAACCGTAAAAGAATCACAACATTTTACGCAGAAAGACAAACCATCAGAATGAAATGCATTAAGTAAACTAGTTTTTATTACCTTTTAAGGAAGGATTCCGTCTCTTCATAATTCAAACAAGTGTAAAACCGCGTGCCCATAAAAATGCCCGCAATACTTGTGCGATAATGCATTCAATCTGATTTTATTTTGCATTACAAAACGATAATGAGCAGCAATTTAGTTGCTTTGGTCATCGTCTGTCTGTCGCCCGATCATGTTTACAAAATTGTGATTTTAAACAATTTATAGGAAATGCGTGTTGGCGAAGGACACTAACACTCTTACTTACCTTAACAATGTAAGCGTAGGTTAAACTGATGAAAATTGTGTAGAATGGTGAACTCATTAACGGGAAATCTCTAGTTCGGGGATCTGATTTATTGTCCATAAGATCTCGCCAGCTATGGTAGATGTCCCTGATGTAATCCTGCCAAAGAAAAAGGGGGGATGATTTAGTAACACATTGTTTTTGCTCTTATTCGAGGTTAGTAATACGCCCCCTAAGCTTCTACGCTTATTCAGAAAAATAACTTTCAATTTCTATTTCACGTCATGATTCCTGATTTTACTCTTTGGAGGATTTCAGTGCTTTAAAAGTAATGACCACCTGTACAAAATTACAATCAATTAGAGTGCAGGATATGTCAGTTGCAATTCTTAATATTCTATATTTATGGTGAAGAACAGTTAATTGGCTTAATAGTTGGCTGTGCCAAATTTGGACCCGGTCGGACTAGCGTTAGAACCCATTCTCATATAAAAATATTCACAAAGAGATTTATACGGCAATATCTCGCGTTTACTCACACAACTAAACTAATTGTAGCATAATTTGTAAAGCGAAGTGGTGTAGGGTATGAAGGGTTTTGACCGATGAAAACATTTTTACCTGTTATTCTTTCAAATCTTAAATACCCTTCACGCGACATGAAGCGTAGCATGTACCTGGTAATGTCCTCTTTCATTCTTGTATTGCGTATCAACTAACAAATGGAATTCAGCCACAAATAAAGTTTTTTCGTAAATAATAGGCATCTGTGCTGTACGAGGGCGCACAAATACTATAAATATTTGTACAAAACTTCAGCTCAACACCTAAAAGTTACGACTTTGTTTCAACAGACACACAAACGGAGGGACATGTCTAGATTAACTCAGATTTTGATGCTGATCAAAAAATTCTTTCTGCAATCGGAATAGTAAACTCATCAAAATGAACCTAATCGCTCATGTTAGCAAAGGATTTACGTACACGTACATCATTTGTCACCGATGACTTAATGGTTAAATTTTTATTGTACGTATCATTTCATAGGAACTGCGTATCAGATCGACAGATTCGCCGTATGCTGGATATATTACATGCACATAGATTTAATGCCAGTAGAAACATTTCAAAGGGAAAAAGTTGAAAGTTTGTTATTAAAATAGCGTGCCTGCATTTTCAAACGGGGTGTAAACATGGAAGAGTGTTCGAGGAGAGGCTTTGGTGCGCAGCAGCGGACATGTGAGAAAAGAAATTATCGCAGCGCGGTGTAGCGTTTTCATGACTAGTTCTCTTCACATTCTAACTGCTTTAATTAATGCGAGAGCTTAATCGCAGTACGTTCGCTTTCAATAAATAGAATTCCACTTAGTTTCATTAAAATATTGTAATTTAAAACGAAGGAAACGTTTGTAACGACGTATTGAATAACTGGTTTCTCTCCACTTTGCTCTATTCAGACAATGGAAAATTTTATTTCTGGCTTATTGTTTGGTATTATTGTTTTTGTTTATGTGTTTTCGTTTTCGTTTTTTGCTTATAGAAAGTCGACGCAATTTTTTGCTAGAATAAGTACACGCAAGAAGTCATCTTATTACCAGATGTTATAGTGTGCGCTGTGTACATATGTGTGATGGCTTGTTTAAGACGTATGGTATGTAAGAAATAAAAATCCTTTTTCAAGGTCTGCACTCCTGTCACTTAAACTTAATTGGATTTATTTCTTTACAACATATTATTAAACATTTCAGTAATTTTAACAAGTAGCGCCGTCGGAGAGAAGGTAATCAAGTAACTACACACACACACATCATTACATGTGATCGTGTTGTCAGCATTGCAATAATTGCAACAATCATTTATTATAAAAACAGCAGCACTTTAAAGTATGTCCTACACAAAGACACCGTTTGCCAAGAGTCCGAAAACATTTTTCTTTAATTAATGTAAATTACATTGCTACCAATTAAAAGCCACTTCATATGCTGCCAAATAATTGTCCAATTAATGACGAACCAATGCCCAGCACACCCATTGTCCACTTGTAATAAAACTGAAGCGACACTTTTACCCGGAAGTGTATACTTTGCGTATTACGTCAATGAGTTTACCGAGTTTGTCACTACATTTCCAAGTATTCAATGATCCAATACTATTTTAGGGCCTATTGCTACACTATTCAGTAAATAATGAAATAATTCCCTAAAACTATTTTAAACATATTATCTACATCCTTATGGATACGTTTTAAGATTCAAACAATTTGTACAACATAAGGATTTAACGCCCATCTGGTTTACATATTCATGTGTACTGAACTGTAGCTTTTGGGTATAAGAGGAAAAAATGATTGCTTAAACAATCGTTCATAACTTAATGTCTTAATTTAATACACATGCAAACAATGAAAAAGCAGTACTTGTATATATTAATTGATGTGGCGCGGCGATCAAACCATATGGCTTTAAATAATTTGAAAGGCATTCGAGATTAATAGTGGTGTTCGCCTAGAGTTCAGTTCAGTGTTTAGCTAATTGCTGCAATTATTTGATTATCATCTGATAGAATATTTAGTGATAAACAAGTTAGAAAACTAAATTTGGCTCAGGCCAAATCTTAAATACTCTTCACTTCTACATACTAACTGAGGAAAGTGTCAGCTTGCCAGTAAAGATTATGAGAGTGTTTGTTATCTGACCACGGAATAGTTATATATATGCATACCCAATTTCAAGTTTATAGGTCAATTTTTTGGCATATATATAGATTTATATCGATTGTGGTCGGGACCGATTTTGCCCATTTTTAATAGCGATCTGCGTGTCTGTACAAAATTTCAATTCAATATCTCAAAATTTGGAGTGTAAAAAGTACCTAATTGTAAGCAGTAGCAAGTGGAAAAGTTATATTTGGTTTAAATCAAATTCGAGAACATGGCGTACATATAGACGTAGAAAAACCTAGAGACATGAAAAAAGCACACTTTTTGTAAATTGTGGCCCTGTCTGTTATTTAATAGATACTTGAATAAAAAACTGTGCTTTTCCACCATGAACGCCATATTGAATTGAGTTGTATTTGCAAAAAACCCTTTCATTAAACTCCATTCTTTCATACTACTGGAATTTCTGTTTGTATTCGCGATTAACTGTGACGTGCTTTTGCAAACTATATCACAGTCGACGTAATCTCTAGTAACGTCTCACTCAAGAGTTTCCATTTTTTTCTCACACTGTACGTGTGCGTATATATTTTGTAGTAAATGCCTATCACGTTGTTGAAAATAGATAATAACTAAATAGGTTACAGTCAGTGAAGCCCCACTGCTTAATTCTCTACAGACGTTTTCTACATTATAAAGTTTAAGATATTGCGCTGAGGTTTTGAACGGACAACTCACACAAATTAAAAAGCAATCTTAGTCGATACATGTATATTTCAAAGTTCTATAGCTCTGCTCAAACACTAACATAAATAGATGGCTTGTAAAGAGCAAGTGTTGGGGTGTCTTTACGCTGATTCATAATAAACAACATTCTGGAATATAATGATGGTTTTTTTTTACATGATTTGTTTTGATTCCGTATTTCGTGTGCAGGATGGGAGATTATGACGTAGATAGACTTGTTTTAGCGGAAAAATACTTTGCAAAGTCGTTTTATTCCGTTCTTTATTTACATTAGGTTAATCATGCATAGTGTGACTAGCAATGGATTATTCAAGACAGATACGTAAGTAAATAAAATATATGTAAACATTTTTACATTCAACGTTATTATTATAATTGTTGTTGTTGTTATTTTTAGTGCAAGCGTAGGCAAGAATTTCCTATATTTCATAATAATTCACACTATGCAACGTACCCGCGAAATATTTTTTCAAGATGACAGAATATATATTGCTTTGAATTAAAGGGCGAGGTTAGTATGTGGCTACATGCTCTATTGGTCTGGCCTCAATGAATCGACCTGTTGCTTATTTTGCATACTCACCACCCCCGCGGATGGTGGTTTTTACCGCTTTGTCAAGACGTTTTAAAACACCCCGGAACAAGCTTCGCAGACAACGCATGTTGTTGCCAACAACGCTTGTTCATATATGTGTTTTAAATCATCTTTGAATACTGAACAGATAAGTGTAGTACGTCCGCTTGTGCTTTCTATGGGGGAGTAAGTTTAGCGTTCAGTACGTTATAACTTTAAGCGCAACTTCTAGAATTTCAATATTAGGCTTAAAATAATGGAACGGCGCAAGTTAAATGTTACTACTACTACGTTTGGTAAATGCAGTTACTTTATGTTGAACTGACTCCAGCTACACCTCCAGCTATCATTAATACAAGAAATATGACAACATATCAGAAGCATTTGGTGAACGGAGACTATAAAATTGCACATAAAATATAAACAGGAAAAAATGTTTGTAATTTATGACGTGTGGAGCAGTCAAGACACCATTATTATCATCAAGATGAACATTCTCATCAGCCGTAACATCATTATCATCACAACGTTCATGGTAATATTATGTGAAATTCAAATGCATGTGTATGCACACACGAACATACAGTTTAACACACGAACGTATAAAGAGGAAGAGGGCAACACAGGCACTGCAAATGCATGCTTACTTGCATGCATATACGTAGACAACTTATTTACACATTTACACTTACTTACAAAATAAAATTGGATTCAACTTGACCTATAAACAAGCTGCAACTCGAGTGTTTTGTTTTCTTTTTAACCGCTTTTTTTATTCAACTATATAAACACGTGTTTATTTATTTTTTTTTTTTTTTTGATGAGATGTACATATAGGCATATATCCCATAGAAAAGGAAAACAACTTCGTAACACTGCAATAAAAATGTCTAACACGATTGCAGCACTCATTTAATGGAATATTTTCGTTTTATTGTTATACACACATACCATGCGTCTGCATGGATGTGAAGAATGTGTGTTTGAAAGATACAGGTTACAAGTTTTACAATCTCTATCACATCTATCAGCAAAGGAGTACTTCTCAGGACAGACAAGACACACAAGCTACAATACTATTGTAAATTGCCATCGTGATCATCACCATACAAAGACTGACTATGCATAGCTTTAACATATAAGTTTGTAAAACTTGTTCAGTTTGCTATAGATTTACAATACATGTGCATGTGGTTGAGTCCATACATATGCGCAGCTCTTGCTATTATTACTTCGTTATTCATTGGCTTTAATATTTCATATTGACTTAAGTGGTCGAAGTAGTCAAAGTTGTAGACTTTTTTGTACGATATTTTAACTATTGGCTGCTTTTCTGTGTGTCTGTCAGTTCCTCTCCAACGCTATAATGTTTGTTAGAATGTACCACGGCGAGTTATAATACATATATAATTTTTTGTTGTTGCCATTTTTCATAATTTTTAACGCACATGCAATACCAATTGTTTTGATTATGAGGAATTTAAATTTAGGAATTCCAATTTAAATTTAAAAGAAGCGAATATGACCCGACCGTGTAATACCCTACAGTTCTTAGTTCCACAAAGTATGCTATAATTAGTTTAGTTGTGTGATTAAACACTAACCAAAGCGGTTTCAAGAAGTGTCCCAATTCGGCCCGTTTTCAAAAGGATTCCACTTTGCGTCAAACCAAGTTCTTTTAACAAATTTCATCAATATGTCTCAAAAACTGTGTGTCTCAAAACTGTGTAAACCACAGTGTGGTTTACATGGACACCACACTGTGGTTTACATGGACACACAGACCGGCATAATTGAAGGCAGGCAAACTTTGATGCGGGGTATAAGAGTTTAAGTGTGAATGTTAAATGTTTTTATGTGAAATTACGTAAAGAAGCCATATTTGGCTAGGGCTAAAACATACCATCCACATGTACACGTAACTTGTGGGCGTGAAATATATGTACATGGTCTCTGAGGCATTTCCTCATTATTGTAAATGAATATATATCAAATCAAATACTTTATTGTTTGTGCTTATGCCTTTCTCGAGCACCTCAATTTAAAAGCAATTAAGTCATAATTCGTATACTGGTGCTGTTGTATAAACTGAAATTGAAAGTTTATTGAACTCACGTAAGTTCATCATTAACAATAAAAAAGTTCTTGTTTTTAATTTGATAGAATTGTATGAAAATTGATTGTAAACTGGTGCAAAAAAGAAATCTTTAATTTCTATTCACGCGAACAGCTATCCTTTACTGGCTAGTACGACAACTAACACTGGTTCTGGGCGTTCGATACGCAAACGAATCAATTAAAATAAAAAATACTTGCTTATCATTGCTTAGCCCGTTGTATTTATTTAAAGTGTTTGCACAATTCTGACATGTAATTTGCGTCAAAAAAAAAAATCAAATTAACAAAAAAATCGTCTTTCGTATTTCAGTCTTAAGTAATGAGGTTTAGTTAAGTGAATCAGCAAAAAGCAAAAGTATCTAAATATAAATATATCATTAATTGTTTATTTGTTGTCGAATTTGAAATCATTGTCGAGTGTACACAAGTATTGTAAGCACTTGCAACAGAGAAAAAAAGCATTTATTAAGCAAACACTTTTTAATATTAACTCTACTAAAACAAATGAAGCACTAACGCAATTGTCGTACATTAATACAATTTCAAGAAAACTTGGCAGTTGATATAAAACATTGTACAGTAGGTAAATATATGCACTAACGCAAAAGGTGGCAACAACTCACACATTAAACATCAAACGCAAATGAGAGAATGATCTACGACAGAGCTTGATATACATTTTTATTATGCCTGGACGGACGTACGGATAAATTACAATTTCATATCAATTCCGTTGACAGCAAACATGTCACACATACTGTTGCTTCAATAAATCTTAGGTCGATTTCATTTCAGGTGAAACTACACATATTAATAAAGTGGACAAGCTCTAACAAGAGAAGGGCATGGTAAAGTTCCTTCAAGCACCACCGAACTTTGAATTTGTTTATATTATAATATGTAGTGGAAATAAGTTGAAAAAACTTATAGGTTAAAATATTTTACGTTCTGACAAGCAGAAAGTCAAAATGGATTGGATCATGCTGAAGTGTTGCACACGCGTTAGATTCATGTGCCAATAGAGTACAGTCTCTTCGAAACAGGATTTGTGGTTTATTCGAAATGGCGATTTATGAATTCCTTCCCAATCTAAGTCGCAGAAATCTTGAGTACCCATCGCCGAGCAGGAAAATCTAAATTCGAACAGTAATTGTGTCGCAAACCTACCTTCTTCCGCATTTTATGTTATATGAATAAATACTTCTTTTTCAGTTTTCCTTACATTACAAACGGGACCTTTTATTGATTTTGCTCAAGTTTGCTCATTTTAAGATTGACCGGGAGAATGTTTACCACAAAGGGACAGAGAGACAGACAGACCCCGCTGAGAAACTTTGTAGAGCCTTAGAAGCCTTGAAGTTACCTCCTCATTAACATTGCTTGACAGAATAGGGATACCTCCAAGAGCTCGCTTGGAAAGGTTATTTTTTGGCAATTGCATCACTATGCCTTATATATTACCTGGTATTCTATACTATAAATAGGATAAACGTCTTATTCTTATAAAAGAATAACTTTTAATTAACAAGAGGAATTCTCGCTGTTCGAAGCATCATAGTACATATAGACATAATTGAATGCAACTTCTTGCATGAGAATTTTATATGTAAGTACCCATTGTTTGTCTGGCCCATACATTACGCAACGTCTTATCGTTGTACAACACATGAATTTGCATTTTAAAAGTCTAACCAAATCTTTTCCTCTTTTCCAAGCACAAAGCTGGCATTAGCAACAAATAGCCCATTAGTCAGTAATGAAAATTGGAGAGCGGGCCCGATAGCTCGGTATTCGTTTGATGGCCTGTTAATTATTATTATATATAACACTATCGGGCATGTTATGTTGATGTGCAGCACTGTGCCAAACTATAACGTACAATAAATTATTTGAAACCGTAATAAAATGAAGTTGTGAACATGAATTCACAGTTGGTACTTGGCAGCTACGTAACCTTAAATAGAGTGTTAGGCCCTCAACAACGCATTTTTTACATGGAATCATGATTATCATAAAAACAAGTAAGAAAACTAAATCTGGCTTGGGTCAAATCTTAAATACCCTCCACATCTATAATAGTGGGCGTGACAGGTATATAATTACGCCCTCTAATAATGTATGTATTTTGTATCTGCTTGCAAGTCTACTATTATGGTGAATATGTTTTTTTGTAAATTGTGGGCGCGTCTGTTATTTGACTACGTCCATTTTTGGCACATCGATGGATGGGATAACTATAAATACGTGCATCAAATTTCATGTTCATAGGTCAATTTATGTGGCAGATAAATAGTTTTTTGTCAATTGTGGGCGTGGCTTTCAACCCATTATATCAATTTTTTACAACCGTAAGAGTGCCAACAAGAGACGGATATCTAGATCGACCCAGTTTTTGATGCTAATCAAGAATATACATACTTTGTAACGTCTCTGACGCCTCCTTCTGGATGTTGCAAAGGGAAACCCAAACTTAGTATACCCTTCGTCTTATGTGAAGAGTATAACAATTTAATATGAGAAAAAAATATGATGGGTTGTGTGAAGAGTTTCTGGCGCAATACATAAACATTTATTTGAACGATGATATATTGTACGAATTGTGTGTGTGTTTATGTATTGAATAAAAAGAATTGTGGTATAAATACATAAATATCCATAATTTCCATAAAGAAGAAATATTTTAAACAATCATTGCGTGCATATGTAAATGTATGTAGATTAGCTGGTGTGCACATTGTGTGTTTCGATGGTTGTGTGCCTGTTATGTTTAACCAAGGCCATTGCACGTTATGAGTGATGTGTGTCTATATTGTATGGAATGAATGTGAGTGTGTTTGTTAGCTTGTTGTTTCTTCTTAGACAGGTTCACACCGCTGCTGTAAGTGAGTAACTGACGATACTGTTGTTTACATATTTGTTTTTTTGGTGGATTGTTTACTGTGTAAGCTAAAAATCTCCACACGCAAAGTCAAGTTATTTGATGTTTGGTTTCGAGCGAAAGAAACCCGTTGGAAGTTGGTACATCATTATATTCAATGAATCCACAACAAATACATATTTCAAAATTCCACACAAGGTGGCCATGATATAGCGAACGCTTGTTTCTTATAATGTGGCCAAAATATAATTTTTCCAAAAAAAAGCAACGGGGTCGAAATCTTTCGAATTATGAAGCCGTAGAATCACTTTCTTTTCACACAGCCACTCTAAAAACAATTATACAAATAGACTAATTAAGGCATTAAAAACTTTGTAAAGGGGTATCTCTGCCTCAGTATTTCTCGATTTCTCCTCTATGTGTGAATTTCAAAATTTTCTAAAGTCATCCTTTACAAAGCAAGTGAAGTGGAGAGATGATTTGAGATTTGATGTTTAACGATTGGAAAAAAATGTTCGATGAGATTTCTAAGTGTGCTTGTGTTAGCCCTTATGGAATGTCTAATACTAACATTCGCTTACACACATTTCAAATGACCTTGTCTGCCAAGCATCCGAATTGACGATAACATCTATTTATATATGAACTGTAGCTCTAATGAACTTGAATAGGTTTTTGTGAGAAGCAAACGCGTATATGGAAATATGTCCAAACCCATTAATTTACGTTAACTCGCTTGTTAATATTGCGAGTATGAACACTCTAAGAGAAAATGGTTGCACTTATGCCGACCCTCTTACACACGTTAAGGCAGCAACAGACAGCAGAGAAGTGACCGCCCAATGTAAATAAATAACAGCACTAAACGATGGCGAAAGACGGTGTTTAGCAATAACGTGATTTTAATTATAGAGCAAGGCAACAACAACAAAACAATTATTAATAATTAGTTCAGCGCAACAATTTAACGATCATTCTGTGCCATTCTCTCTGGCAGAATATTTCCATAGGCACGAGAGAGGTGGCACAAGCACCATTGAACAATGCTGTGTGAGTTTCTCTGTCGCAAACACCGGATAGCGACGGAATGAAGCTGTTAGTGTATGTGCCACATAAAGCTTTTCGGCTCCTTAATATGCTTTTTTTTCTTGAACAATTTTCTTTTCAACGCATTCCACCCATTCTGTAGTCAAGTTTGCAATGTCCAGCAACAACCGACAAGCAACAAATGCCAAAACAAAATGTGTGCAGACACACACACACATATGCACACCGAAAACCATGTGTTGATGAAGTAATCGCGTTAAATGCAAGCACAAGCACAAGCACAAGCACAATTCATCAAAATTGGCAATGATTGTGTACTAACGTACACTCATTGCTAGACACTTAAAAGCATGTTGCACAGGTTTACGTATGTGGACATATAATTGTAAGTGGGTCGGGTAGAAGTTGGAGTGATAGAGGTATTGGTAGTGGTAGTGGTAGTGGTAGTGGAAGCATGACCACCATCTAGTCGGAGCGATTAAACAAAAGTGGAAATTGCAAATACTGAAAATTAATAATAAATTAACATGCCTCATTATTGTTAGTATCATATTGTTACTGCTATCCATATTATACTTCTCCGAAAGCTTTATTTAGCAAACAATGTTAAATACAAGTACTTTTTCTAATCACTACATATAATCAAGTAAAGGAGAAGGAGAAAGGAAAAGTAAGAACGAAGTGCTTATTATTTGGCCGGTTTCGAGTTTTGCCAGACACCTGCATTGACAATTTCGACAATGCACTTGAATTCAAAGTGGAAACGTTTAATTTGAGACGACTGAAAAATTTCTGCTAAATATATCTCGCGATATTTATTGCGTTAGCAATCCAAGGTTACGAAATGTCTTTAAAAAGCGTCATTTCGCTTAAAATTAATGCAATCACGTTTTGTTGTTTTATTATTCCCTTCACAGAGGATGGGCTTGTATACTAAGTTGGTTAATCCTCTGAAACACACGGACGGTGGCAAGAGTGAAACTATAAAGTGCCATTCTGTACCAAAATCTGAGTAAATCTAGCCTGGTTCGTCCGCAAAAATTAAGACATTTATTTAAATTGGGTTAAATTGGTGAAGGACTACACCCACAAGGGACAGCCGTAAAAATAAAGACAACAAGTCAGAACGCTAAGTTTGGCTCTTAGGGCAATTAGGATATTAAATACCTTTCACATCTACGTGGGCGGGGCAGACACATGGTGCACTATGAGAGGGCGTAAAGTCGACCTTTACGATTTTTTGTAAATTGTGCGCGTATCTGTTAGCCGACCACGCCTATTTTTAGCACATCTATGGATGGGGTAATTCTAAATATGTGCACTAAATTGTGTGTTACTTTTGAAGTATTGTGAATTATTATTGAGGTCCTAAAAGAGTTCTTAAGAACTATGGTGTACACTAGTTCTGTCACTTCTTCTCCTCACATATACCCAAGAACAATATATAACCTTTTTGGAAGCAGTCTTGAAACTCATGCAACTTCTGCCCCTTAATAAGAACACAAATGCCAAATGCCGATCAAGGCCAATTGCGAATAACATTTAATAAACACAAAAACATATTTTGAAGCACTTAAACTAACAGAATTCTTCTTCCGCATAACTTCTGTGTACTTTTGTTTTAATAGCTTTTAAATTTATTGTTTAATTTCTGCTGCCATTTAAACGTATTCGCGCAAGTTTATAGTTTCAAACGTAAAATAATAATAATAATAATGATAATAATAATAAAAAAACATTATTGTAAAATTATTATCGACTGTGCAATCAAATTGGCTGATTACCTTAAATTTTTATTTGTACGTTTTATCACTTGTATAGAAATGTTGTGCAGCTTTGTTATTGAATAATACATTTGGTTGTTATGTTTATATTGTACAAACATACGCTCATGATTCTCAAAAACCAGTGAGTAGCGCATAAAATGTTGGATATGAAGGTACGTGGACATCTATAACTCCATATAAATGATAAGTTATGCCACAACGATCCGGTATCAAATTCTTACGGACACTAAAATAAAACTCAATTGAAATACTTGAATGCACGACCTCCCATAGTAGTACCGTAATGCGGAAGCAATTGGATTGACAGACAACTATTACATAAAAGTTTCAATAATTTGATGGAGATTGAGATACCTTTAAACCAAATTTCATAGACATATCGCAAGAGCACGGGCATGCTTCAAAATCCGTACAAACTGCCCTGTACCTCCAGTAATATCAAGTACAAAAACTCATTACTTTTTCCAAGCCCATCACTTTTTTTAAATAACCAATTATAAGTGATTGTTTAGTATAAATGAAAGTATGTATTGGAGAATAACTAGAACGAAGAAGGTCATATAATAAGAAGGTCAACGCGGATTGTACGCAATTAAAGTAAAATTGTCCAAGGTCTAGGTTTAATTACTTACATGCAATAGTCTACCTCCCCTACTGCAGCGCTTATAACTGATATCCTTGAAATAAAATATTACCACAAACTTGCATCAACCTGACTAAATTATTATCGATTTATTCGAGATTAGGCTTAATGTGTGTAAACAAACGTATAATCATTGCACGTGGTTAGAAATGAAATGAAAGCTTGTTCATTATTCTTATTCTATGTAAAGTGCAAGAGTTCACCTGTATTTGCATTGTATTTTTATTTAATTAATCTGTTTACTCCGAGCTATACGTACTTTTACGTGTGTGTAAACATTGTATTAAAAATGAGTACTAATTAATTTTTTCCTTGGCGACAGGTTTGAAACACGAAAAAAATTGTCCGCAATTGAAAAATCGAGTGTTAACTCACAATCGACGCTAACGCAATGTTGTTGTTTTAAATGAAACGCACAAAAAATGTTATAAAATTTATTAAGCATCGAAATTATGTTTTTGTGACTAATATTTGCATATAGAGAAGTGCGTGTGTGTGTGTGTGTGTTTGCCTATGGGATGGATCAATTTCGACATAACGTTTATTTTACATTAATTTCGAATCACTTGTAGGAACGAACACGATAACCTATATATACGAATACGAATAATTTATAACAACATTATTAGTATTTTGCGTTTGGTTTATCTTGGCTCTCGTTTTTGTTTTTTGTTTCCTTTGTCTTTTCAGTAATCTTGTTTGCTGTTATTAATATTATATTTTGCAACAAAATTTTTTATATCGAAACTTGTTTGATTAACATACAACGCGTCCCTAATTTCAGGGTCATTTTTACAAGGTAATTTGTAATTGGTACAGTTTTGGTCAAACACAGAAGAAAGGAGTATTCCTTCTTTTTACACCCTGCACCACATGTGCCAAAAAGTATATTAAGTTGTTTATGACTCATAAAGGCAAACCAAGTCCGTCTGTCCATCTGTCTTTGTGTGTAAATTTATGCTCAAGTTAATGGTCGCATTTTTTGAGATATTTCGATGAAATTTTGTAGAAGTGACATATTGGTCCAAGGAGGAACCCAATTGAAAATACTCCGAATCGGACTATTTTTAGAACTCCTCCCCATACATGGACCTTTTGTAATGAAAGTCTTCCTTTAGGAGTAACTTAATTGGCTTAATAAGTGGGAGCCAAGTGGGCCATTTTTAGAACCTCTTTCCATGTATTCATGTAATCATATTACACGAAGTGGCTTATATGGCATTGCAATGCATTTACTGAAAAGCTAAAGTAATTATAACTTAATTTGTGGAACGAAGTGGCGTAGGGTATTAAATGGCCGATCTTGATCAAATACATAACATTTCCACTTGTTTGTCTGTAATTTTGTTGGTGTTTTCTTAAACCGGTTCACTTATACAATTGTATAGAAACAAACATAATGTTTTTATAATAAAATCAAGATTTTCAAGACGAAAAATTAAAACCGTAAAGATCTTGGGGGCAGAATATTCGAAAACCTTTCACGCGAGACACAACCACAAGTGAAAAAGCTGCATTTGGCTAAGATCATTTTGTGGGTATGTCAGTTAGTTCTAATTGTGGGTGTGGCGCTAAACAATTTGGTTCATTTTAAATGGGCATACAAGTGCAATAGAAACTCTTGTTGCGGAATGGCAACTTGGCATTTCCACCACCTTGTGTGGAGAGTATAAAAATATAATTTGAGAGTTGAAATTTAATATGTAATGATCGCATGATCGAGAGTCTTGAAAAGAGGTTATACTGGTATACGCCGTGCCCCACCTAAATCTTTTTTGGTCGACATTAAGAGCAAAGTTCGCTATAGATCCAACGATGCAAAGTCAATAAAAACCAACGGTAAAATGTAGTCAGGTGCGGGTCAAACGCAATAGATCGTGAGTGAGTTTTCTTGAATTTATGTAGAAAATGATTGAAACTTTTTGCTTTTGTTGTTCATTCGATCTCAGTACATAAACATACTTAGTTAGGTAATTGGACACGTCTTCTGGTTGTTCTTTTAATGCAAAGCAGTAAAAATGAAAATTCAAGGTAATCAAAAAGTGCTTACGGACGAGAAAGTTTAAATGCTACATATTTAAACAAATTCATTTACTTTAGCAATTAGTGAAGCGTACACCAATATAAAGCCAAATTCATTTGTATACATCCGTGCGTGTATTTTGTACAAGGTGCTTGAAGAAAATTTTAATTCGCTGTTGAACTGCGCACCGTTAAATTTCTGAATTCAAAAACACAAATTCACATAAAACATCACTTACCATGCTTTTGGTTTTCGTTTTGGTTTTGGTTTTGGTTTTGCTTTTGCTTTTGGCTGTTGTAAATATTTATTAATATTTTATTTAATTATGTTTTATGGGTTTTACAAACTAAACTGGCAAGCGCCTTTTTCCGATACACATACGCTACCAAACACCTATTGAGTTATAATCGGTGCGCGCACCATTCACGTTCTCAAAATTTTGTTTAATTTGTTTTTTCTTTTTTAATTGTGTACAAATCCACTCTTTAGGCTTGGACAATATTCACCACAGTGTTTTGTTTCAACTCTTTGGACAACTTATTTATTAAAAATCAACAAACACTTTATCCCAATTTAGCAAATTGTGCGACACTTGAAAAGCGCTTTGTGTTCACTTTGTTGTGTTTGTGTTTTGATTTCCAGTTCTATGATTAATTTTCGAATTTCGTTTTTTTTCAGTACATGCTTTACACATAAAAATTCCATCAATTTATCATTTATTTGAATTTTTTATATTACGTTGCTTAATAATATTCGTTTTTTAAAAATCGTTTTCTTTAACAGCTGTATTTAGCACTTTTGGATGTGCATGACGGCGAGCTTTGTATGCAGGGGCTTCTGAGGGATCGATTGTTAACAACCTCTTTTCGCTCAAATCAAAATCACTGTAATAAGTTTCATTTCGCGTTGTTGCTTTACTTTTATATGGGACCCTCAAAAACTGATCTTCATGCACGAGAGCGTGTGTGTGTATGTGTATTAAGCTCGTAGCTTTACGTATAGAATTAACTATATAATGAAAAAAAAACAATATTGAGGATCGCAGAGAGTAAGCAAGTAACACCTGTACTCACATTAACGGTTTTAAAGTTGGCTTTAATTAAGCATCGATAGCATGAAAAAAGTTTATGTTTGTGCGAGAAACAGAGAGAACACCACATACGTTACTATTTAACATGACAGAGGCATTGTCATTATAAGTAAACGGGAGTAGTAATGGGGTGCTTATATACAAATACGCAAGTGTGCACACAACAATCATGCGAGCACAAGAGCAGTGGAATTCTATTGATTCTGTAAGGTACAGACGACCTACCAGAGAAATACATGCACAAACGATATTAATCAGTTATCAGAATTGTATATAATAGAGCGCCAATTGCTTGTAGAATACGACGCAATTGGATTGGATCAAGGGTTTACAAGAAGACTTGTTGTCGTTATTATTACAACTACACGGAAATTCTGGTAAATTTCCACAATCTCATTTATGTGCTTTGACAACTTGTCAAAATAGGGTTTGTAACAGAGCGTTAAAAATGGGTAAAGTAGGAAAAAAATACGCCCACAGCGTGTTCATGCCCTGAATAAGTTCTGGTTATCCAACATAATATCTTGAAATAGAAGAGTTTGGTTTATGGTTAGGGTTCAAAATTAAAAAAAGGAAATTATTCCAATTACAATACAAATGAAGGTCCCTCGTTCATATTATAAAAATAAAACTAAAGGGAGAATGGAAAAGTAAAAAACACTCAGAGCTCCACCACAACCAAAGCAGTGGAGCAGCTAGGACTGAAGCTCCTCTTTTAAGGTAGCTCCTGAGAGATATCACCGAAATTCAGTGCCATATAAGCTATCTTAAAATATATGTAGTTTTTATTACTTGTGCTGTATTAAGGCAAAATAATTAGAATACTATCTACTAATTATAATAAATGGAGTTTATAATTGTAAATAAAAAAAAATCGTTCAGATAGGATTCTAATGGATTTTTAATGCGTATTTTGTGCATCTTTTTCTATTTAAACGCAACACAATCGCACCACGTAATATGTAGCAATGCAAAGACGGGGCCGATGCCAAATATATCCTTTATACCAAATTATGACGAATGCGGGTTTTAAAATTTTATTAAACCCTCTACACACACATATATATAAGATGGGAGGTGTACTATACATATAGAAGGAGGCATCTGATACTACAAAAGGAAATATATATTTTTGATCAGCATCTGAAAAACTGATTCGATGTAGACATGTACGTCAGTGTGTCTGTCTGTTGTTGGCACTCTTACGATCGTAAATTTTAAGACATAGTTCACTTCTAGTTACTGCGCGCAGATTGCCATTTAAAATGGGAGCCAAGGGAGTCAAGAGCAACGCCCACAATCGACAAAAATCTATTGATATGCAACAAAAATTGAGCTATAAAATCGAAATTTCGTACACGTATTTATATGATAGTTATCCCTTTCACCAATATGGGCCAAAATGGGCGGGGGTTAAATGATAGGCCCACAATTTACAAAAAAAAATACTCAGCGTAAAAATTAAACCTGATACGCAGTGCCTCCATTATTAGAGGGGGTAATCAGATACATGCCACTCCCACTTTTTGTATGTAGATGTGAAGCGTACTTAAGATTGGGCTGAAGCCAAATTTAACTTTCTTACTTGTTTTTATTTAGTGGTAATTGATCGGCTTCACTCTGTTAGTTTTGTCATTTTTCACATTCATGTTCAATACACTGACAGTTTGCTGTACTTTATTGTATTTTAGTTTGCCGTTAATAGCACAACCCTACGATATAAGTAAATATTGTTTTTATTTTTTCGTTTTCATCCTAAATTGATTCAATTTCGTTATAAAGTTCAATGTACAACAAAATACCCACTTTTATAAATCATTTAAATAAACACGCATTGCTTTCTACATTACTCGAGACTGGTATCATCAGTTAGGAGGTTATCCTTTCCTGATCACTGACTTGGTGCAAAATTTGAATTGTTAGTTGATAGGTTATTCAAAAACCATAGAGGGTATAATTAGGTACATGCCACGCCTACTATTTATATGCGAAGGAGTCTTAAGATTTGGCTAGCCAAGATTACTTGACAACAAGTTTTCTAAAATGACCGGTACTTCCTTTCCCAGTAACTGTTATAATAGCTAACATAGATTACGTACATAACGAACATAACGCATAACATGCGAAAAAGCATTCTACATACAGAGTGAAGAAAAAAGATGGAATCTTTCGAAAAAACTTCACATACAAGAGTTGTTGGGTTATAAGAGGGCAACTTGATGGCGATCTTGACCTTGATCTTAATCGTTCCTCTTCTAACCCGAGAACTTTAGCATTCAAATCTTTTTCGAAAAAGTCACCTTGTATAAAAAATAACATAGGTGTGCATCTGCTCCCTACATCCATAACATCTCTAACCAAGCATATGTATTTATTCGCTTGCTCATAACACAAACCGGAAATCATTCTCACAACACTTTAATGACAGCATCCTTGAAATTTTGGTTTTTTTGTTTATGGTTGTTATAGAATGGAAAGAAATCTCTATTTTGATCAGCAACATTGAAAGTATTTTAAGTAAAATATTTGCATTCATGTCTAACTCGAGTCAATATTTTTGTACCATAAAGCACTAGGTGCCACAGAGCATGTTTTCTTCTTCTTCTCTTTCTAAATATTTAGCGCAAGTTTGCCAAACTCTCTACTTACCTCTATGCGGTATGTTCATGTACATGTATTATGTTTTTAATCTATGAATATTTTTTATGACCGTCTTACCGTTACTGTAAACAATATCAAGAGATAAGAAGTTGTGCTTAAAAAAATTAAAATTTTTTTCTTTTCTTTATAGCCGCGAACGCGTGCAAACCAGTTCTGACACAAGATAATATTGTATATAAACGTTGGTATATAAATAAACACAGAAATCATTTTATTTTACTATGGATAGATTAAGAAAATATGTTTTTTTGAAATTTTGATTAATTTTTGAACATTTGAAAACGTCATCGTCAGCTTGGAATGGTACAAAAACATGACAGAAAAGGTTGAAAGTACTGACACACCGCAACATAATGGATTCAAGGGTAGCGCGTTAATTTTTGTAATTTTCTGAAATCTGATATTAATGATAATATTACACCACAAGCAAAGGTATATACAGACACCGAATCTTAGACACCCCCCACTTTGAAACGATTCGTAGATTAGGTTGACCCATCTAGGGCCATGAAATGTCAACTTTATAGCTCCATTTTTGGGCTTCTAGAGATACGTCCCATGTAAGCGTATCCATCAACAGCGAATGCCCATTTCAAACAACTATCAACAATGTATACGTTTTTAATCTAAGATGTTGTTGGAGTAATGTACATTTTAGAATTTGGTCGGGGTAGTCACCGATCGACTCATTTTGCTCAAATTTCATTTTTCAGTTGCACAGCTGTAAACTGAATAACAAACTAGAGCGGACGAGTTTTGTATGCATATATACGCAACTGTCAATTTTATGGTTAAACTTCCTGCTTCAAGAACTGTAAACCAGAGATGATTATTAAAAATGAAAAATGTACAGAAGAAGGCTGCATAATAGCGTTGAACTATTTTTTTAATGGAAGCACTTTTTTTCTAGAGATTAGTCGAGAAAACGTTTATATTGTTAACGTAACCTTCAGCAAGGAATTTTTCCACTTCAAGGGAATTTCCATACAATGGGCTTAATTTAACAGGAAGTCATAAGCAGAACGAAGATAAGAAAGGAGAGACTCAACATTTTCATAATAACGTATGTGCAACGCAATTGCGTCTTGAGCTGTTATTTAAAAAACATAATTGTTCCGGCATTCCCATTATTACTGCGCAGGGTTAATAATGTTCGCGATTATAACGCAAACGGAGTTAATGTAGTTATTACGATGAGTGCAGACCATACATATGTTGTGATAAATGAAAATAAGCACGTACGAACATTGACCGGCCAACAGCTAAAACATATAATTTACGAGAAGAATCTTTAAAATCTTCATTTCACTATTAACAATAACATAATTACGATAACAACAAGTCCATAAGTTCGCGTGAATGTGTGTATAAATAGATTTAAATATAAAGATACAAGTGCTGTTTAATATCGAACTACAATTCCCCAATGTACGCCATGCAGTATATATTATATAATCACGAAACATTTACCTTTTCATATGTCAAGTTCTCACAAAATCAAAGGCTTTTACGTGGCACCATTTTCGTTGTCCCTCCCGTTTCGTGGACCAAACCATTTGCCATGTGCCAATGATATTGAACTGGGTGATGAAATGAATTTAACTGAACTTGACTCTTCAAACAATTTGTTAATTACAATTCTTTGCATCCATTTAGCTGAGCTTGATGTTGAGTTAATATATTATCCTTAAACGGAAAAGCACAGCTGCTTAATCATTATTTCCTCTATATCACGGCACTGCCAACCATTGCTTTCAACCACTCCGCTAAAGTTGCAATCATAAAAGGAAACCCTTTTGCAGATGAGGAAAAAGCAAGACAGCGCTTTTCTATCTCTGACTTTGCAAGAACTTTAGCGGCTATTAGTTGGTAGATGTCGCTTTTTGTATTGCCATAAAACATAAACAAGTTTTACCTGAGCACAAGTGAGTATTACAAATAAAATCTTCGCAGTCTGTATTTAAAAGTCCCTCTTCACGCTGTAGGACACGGGTTCAAATCCCGCTGAGGAAAAAGGTTTAAGAGTTTTTTCAGCTGGAATTTGAACTCAGATTAAGTCATAATATAACTTTATTAAAGCTCATAAAAAATACCATATGTATGCGGTGAGCTTTTACACCACTTTGACGCAGCGTTTCTTCACTTGTTGAATCGCCAACACCGCCCAAAATAATAATAATAATAAAAATAATGTAAGTGGTAGTAGTAGGAAGTGGTTATCCTACCAACTGCTACTATTCCCATTTGCTCTATACGAATTGGTGATGAATGAAATGGTTTAAAAATTGCATGTCAAGGGGGAATAAGTATATTAAATATGTTAACAGGTTCTGGTTTTAGTGTAAATGTCAAACAGTATAAATTGCACCGCAAAGCGTAAAAGCGTACGATTGTGCACACGTGTAGTAGTGAATTGCGGTGCGCCAATAACAAACTATTTAATATAAATATACTATAAAATACATATTGATGAAGGTATGTGGATAATATCAAATATATGTAAACTTACAAACTATTTGAAGTAAACAGCCAAAACTTTGCAATACCCCACATGTACTTGCGCCCACGTTCATTCGATTCAGTAAAAAGTTTTAATAAGTATGTACATGCATCCATTTGTATATAATTTATCTATTTATTCCTTTATAAAGCGAATTTTTGTTTTCATTTGGTTGTATTGAGTGTATGCTGCATTACTGCAATATAAGAAATAACTGAAAGACAGCACTTGCACCCCCTACGTCTCTAGATGTCGCTTAGGAGTTGTAAACTAATTTTTTGTCATAGGGTGCTGATGTGAACACTAAAAAAATTGAAATTATACAACAGGGTGTATTAATCAGTCAAGCGTTGTTTTTACTGGCGTGCCTTTACTAATTTTACCAAATTTTATAAAATAATTTCCAGTTTTTACGTGATACACAGTACAGACCTGTTATATCGTTTCTTATGCTTTAAACTTTTTTGAAGCTTTTCACATAAATGTTTCCATCAACTGGTACTTCATATATTAAAATGTTATGCCAACTTCTTTTTATTGATTACTCTGAAATCAAGGGCTAAGTAGTAAATGGTAAAAGCATTCCAATAGAATTTGTTAGTGATAGCCATCAACCTGAGGGTGGGAGAGTACAACAATGTGCTAAAACGTTTACAAGATTCCGGAGGATGCTTAACAGACTCAACAAAGTATGAATAGTGATGAGGTATACTGAGTTTGCTACTTCGTTTGCAACGTACAGAACAACACAACGGAGACTTTACACAGTATATGTTGCTGATGAGTAATAAAGAGTGAGATATGTCCGCCGTGTGCTCTGTGGCCGTCTGTTATTGGCACTCTATTTGAAATATTGTGTTATAATTTTGTGCAGACATTTTTAAATTGAGAAAAATCAGTTAAGAGTCATGCCCATAACACAAAAATGAAATTGGTGCAAAATTCTACGCATAATAAAAACAAGTGAAAATATTATAGACGGTCAAGGCCGACCACGAGTACCCTACATTACAATTTAATTTTTTTCTTTGAAAAAAATTTACTTGTATTGTCGATAATTTTGAAAATGATTAAAATGTTATAATAATTTTTTTTTTGTTTCTTTTTATGTATAATCGAAATTTTTTTTTCTATAACTGATTTCTTTTATAACAAAAAGTTTTAGGAGGAGGGGTTCTAAAAATGGGCCGATCTGGTCCAAATTGGGCACAGCTAATTATTAAGCTAATTCCTTACAGAATATTGTGACAAAATATTAAGAATTGTGACTTTTTGCAGTATTCATTCCATGGTCCGATCCGGTGTGTTTTCAACAGGGTTCCTCTTTGGGCCATTTTTGTAAGATTCCGTTTAATCCAAATATAGTTCTTTTACTTGTTCTTGTTCTCTTAGTGTTCGGGTTGTTGAGTGCGAAATTTAAATTTAGACACAATTTAGACTTTAATAAATGAATTAGTGTCTTCATGAAATTATCTTCGAAAGGTGGCGTGAAATATTTATGGTAAGCTAGTATAGAGCAGTGAGGTAAGCGTGCTGAAGAGATAATGCCACAAAACAAATGACTTGAAATTTCTCAAACAATAGGTTGCGCAGAGAAACAATAGCAATCAAATGAAAGCGGAATATTTCTGTTGGGCGATACAAATGCATGTAGTTGTACTTGTGTGTATGTAAGTAAGTACACAGGATAATACTTGTGGAGGCAATACATTTTGGCCATTTGTTTTCTTAATGAAATAACAACGAACAACTATCTTGTACAAACGAACTCCGCTTTGCTTATGTTGTAGATAAAGCCAAGTATTGCCGCCAGCATCTGGTCGCTTTTAATGATTATACTGATGATGCCAATGATTCGGCATCAATTTGTCGACAGTGGTAGAAAACAAAAAGGACAATGTGTATTATGATAGATAATGCACAGGAGCCATAACATCGGGGTAGAACTATAATTGCGTAACACTGTGTCTGCACACGGAATGTGGTGGTCATTAGTGTTTCGTTACACGCTAATCCGCTTACATTTGTCAACATGATTTTTATTGTTATTATTGTAGTTGCTTATTGATGTATTTATTTCTCAGCCACTTATTCGCACACATCTATTTTATTATTAATTTTACCAAAAGGATTTTCTTTCGCGAATCCTATTTACCCAAACTAAACTCTTGCATTAAATTATTTCAATGTACAAATTTCAAATTGAGAACTGACTAAAGGGAGTAAAGGGGGCAGTAGAAAAACGTTACAAGTAAAAATGTGTATTTGGTTTAAGCGTCATCTGGGGTACTCTTCGCATTCTTACGCAACTCAAGGAAGTAATGTCTTTCAGAGTCTGTGTTACATATCAACTCAAAGGTGGAAATCTGTGAAACGATTTTCCGTAAAATGTGAGCGTGGCAATTATTCGACGACGCTTCCTTTTATCACATTAAAGGATGCAGTTTGAACCGTCTCAGATGTTGTTGTTACCAGAATACAAATGCATGTAGACTCCCTATGGTGGTTGCAAACGGAATGTCAAACTTAATACACCCCCACGACTACAATGTTGAGAGTATAAGTAAGACTAACATATGGGTGATTGAGGAAATGTTAAGTTACCTTACATAGACCATTTGTTTTTAGTGGATGTTTTCATTTCGTGTTGCTGTTGTCCCAAAAATAACAGACAATCGTGACTCACGCGAGAATTATACATGACACAACTTTAGGCCAAATGTTAAATATCCTTCATAGTTGCATATAAACGATGGGCGTGGCAGGTATATGATTACGACCTTTAATAGTGTTTTTACATGCAAAATTCCATAGGTCAATTGTTATGGCATATAAATAGATTTTCGACGGACCTACATGTCTAGGCCCACTCAGTTTTTGATGCCAACCAAAAATATTTATACTTTGTAGGGTGTCAGACGCCTTCATCTGGTTGTGGCAAATGTTATAACAAACTTAGTATACCCCCGTAATGTGATATTGAGTGAGACTTTATGTATAAACAAGGTCTTACCATTGCCTTTGTATGACTAGTTTTTTGAGAAATTTAAACCGTTAAGTATTTAAGAAGTTAATTAAAGATACCAACACACATACATACGCCTTTTGCAATTTTTTCTTATTGGAGCAATAAACGGTTAATACAAATATAATAATTGTGAGTAAACAAACTTTGAAAAGTTTTTCAGTTTCATTTTATTCGCTCTCATTGCTGTAGATTACAATGTTTGGAAAGTTTTGTATTGTCTTGATTCTAAGTGGGTGTGAATTTGACCGTTGCCAAAGCCATAAAATTGTTTTACTAACTGACGATTATGGTTTGGTTGGTTTCTTTTTATTCTCTCCACCTTAGGGAAGAGGGTATATTCATTTTGATCATTCGTTTACAACACATCGAAGGAAGCGTCGGAGACTACAAAAACCATATATATTCTTAATCAGCATGAAAAGAGAAATCGTTTCAGACATGTCCGTCCGTGTGTCCGTCTGTTGTTGCCACTCTCACGGTCGTAATTTTAGAGATATCAAATTGAAACTTTGCATACGTATTCTTAGTTTATTTTACTATTCCGTATTGAATTTGGGCAAAATTGGTTAAGAGACACGCCCACAATAAACAAAAATCTCAACATACCTCGAAAAAATTGTATCTTTAAAAAATTATATATCGCACAATGCTATGCCTATCAAGTTGAAATTTGGTATATATATAAGTGGTACCGTTGTCCAACACTGTGACAAAAATGGGCGTGATTGAATAACGCAAGCGCCTATAAAAAAAAATACTATTTGTTGTTTAAAAATGACTTCAATAATAATAATAATAATACTAACATTTACGCAACAATTTCATGCAATAGGAACTTATATTTTAGAGGGTTATAAAAGGTGGTACTTAAGCTTCGGTCTTAACCGAACTGTTCTATCTTGTTTATTTTCATTCCCATGCACACTTTTCTTTTCTTTTTGTAGGAGTATTTTTGTTAGGATATAGTAAGTATTATAAGTGGTATTTGCTGTGACTTTTCCTTTTAAAGCTTTGTGTACGAAAAATATTTATGCCCCGTGGGGGTATTCTAACTTTGTCACTAAATAGGCGTAAGAAACTCTACAAATTATACACATTTTGATGAACAATCGATTTAGTCATGTCTGTCTGTGTATCTATCTGTCTGTTGTGGAATTTTGAGATATTGAGTTAAAAAAAGTTCTAGTTTTTGTGTACATTGGACGAAATATTTTGAGAGGCACTCCCATAATTGACAACCACAAATATCAAACTAAACAGTTGAAATTGGGTACGTGAGTATAAAATTAGTTTTTTTATTGATATGGCAAAACTGGGCGGGGCGGAAGTTTGGACACGGCCACAATTTACAGAAAATCTTATTTGGAGCGGAGACCCATTTGTAAGTTGATGGGTAATACTTAATATTTTGTACACAGCCAGGGACATGAAGGGTGTTCAATATTTTATTCAACAAAAATGTTGTTTTTCAAGTCGTGTTAACAAATTTTTTTTATCATCTAATCTCTTGACAGTCTCGCTCTGAGGTTGAACAAAAAATGTTACAGTTTCAAAGTTTAATTGTGTTTGGATCGAAATGGCAACTTAATATCCCACATTCGATTTAACTTTGATTTTATTGCGCTATTGGTGTAATGATGTTTTTTTTTGAAATAGGGAAAATTTTCTGTATACGCATGAAGCTCTTTCCTGCAAGAAGAAGCACAGGAATTTGACAAATGATATGAATATAATATCACATAGAGTTTAACAGCATTCTTTAGACATTGTGCAAGGAGAGTGTCTGAGAAAATCGTACATTAGGCGTCATTGCCAATCAAATGCAGTGATTTTATATGATAGAATGAATGATAGACCCATACGGACATAAACATACACTGATTTATGATAGTCAAGCATAACTTTTATACCCCGAAAATATAAATAATAATGAAAAGAAGAAAATAAGAGAAGAGAGGAGAGCAGAAGGGATATCTCTTCTCACCGGAAGGGAAACTTGACAGCAAACATATGCACCAATGAAAGTGAATGTCGTCACTATGGCTTGGGCTGCGGTATTACAAAAAAAATAAAAACGCGCAGTGTAGCGGTTGCAGAGGCTTCATTAAACACTCCAGACTACGGCTGATTGTTTCGTTTGTGTACTTAACTTTATTAAAAGCTCTTAACAAATATTGTATATTTAACTAACGCTTTCTATATGTACATGGTGCGTATGCGTATGCAATAACTCTTTTCATTTATTGTAGTTACTTACACTCTGTTAAGACGTTTGAAATGTCCAGAAGAAGCCATAAAAGATACTACAATATGTAAATATACTGCATGAAAATCAAATTCTATTGCAAGTCGAATCATGTCTGTCTGTCTGTCTGCAACAGCAAAACCTAAAAAGAACCTAAAAAGTTTTACATTGGAACAGGATTCAATATATCCTCGTAACGTTTTCTTGTTCTTTTCATGTTCTTGAAAAATCGGAATCCATCGATTAAGGCAGTTACATAGAGGCCGTGGCCGAGCATCTTTGTGTACAAATGTAAACAAACTTATATAAGATTTGAGTTGAACTAAATGAAGCTTCTTTCCCTGTTGTTGTGCTTACTTTCTTTGTATGTATGTGTGTATGTATATTTCGTGCGTGCCATATGTGATTCGCCATCAGAAGATGCTTATGAGTAGAAGTTATCTTGTAGTTGTTGACGTTGTTGCTGCTACTGCTGCAGTCAATTTTATTTATTTTCTCATTTAACACTTAAATCTCAAGTCAACAGCATTTTTTTTGTTTTGTTTATTTAAGCATAGCTTTCCTTAAAGATTAGGAGCAATAAGAGTTCTTTGTTTAATAATGTTATGTAAATAGATCTCAATTAAAATTTTTTCAAACCATGACAAAAGAAAGAAAAATGAAAATATTATATTCGCTTCAGCCCAATCATTTAATATTACTAAGCGGTGCAGTAGTTCCACATATAATTGAATCAGTAAGTACATGGCATTGTTGACAGTGGTTTCGTGACATATCGTTTTATGGGGAGGGGTTATAATATTAGCCTCATCGGGCGCAGTCAATTATTAAGCAAATCAATTTCTCATGTGAGGAGCGACTCTAAAATGGATTCATTTTTTCTTCGAGTCAAAACATGTCAAATCAAATTTGATCAAAATTCCCCAAAAAAAAAAAAAAAAATTCATTCAGAATCATTTTACAAACATCCGCATAGTCTTAATATAATATATATATATATATATATATATAAGTAGTGCGGGGTATAAAGAGTTCGCTTTAAAGTTGTAAAGTTGTGTTGTATAGAAATTTTGTACTTCATCGAAGAGCGATGATTTTTTCCCTTTCGAGGCTGTTGCTGTTAAGGATTGCTTCAATACTTCGGTTACTTAATAAGTAAATAGATACGATCATTTGTGAACATTAAAGCAAATATGATAGACGCCCCATAACATGGGCTCACGGGTGCGCCTGTGTTCCTATAACACGCTAAAAGAATAAAAAAAAAACATTTATTATTCGACGGCGATAAAAATTGTTGTCTTAACAAATTTCCCGTGTATTTTTAGAAAGAAATTATGAATATAAGAAGCAAATGAATCACTTTGGGCTGTGAACGGCTTTCGCATTTGACTCGCTCAAGATGGGTTCACATAACACGGATCGTATCCAAGGCGTCCACCGTATATATTTTGTATACTTTAAGTATACAAACCTCAACTTGGTATTTATCTCTATATATCTACTGCATGTATATATAAATAAAGAAAATTAACACGATGACTGGGTTAAATTTTTAGTAAATAAAAGTTTCTCATGAGTATTGGAATATTCCGCTTCAGGCAATCACTATGTGCAAAGTGTTTTCGATCGCCATAAAGTAAAACCAATTTTAAACTAATTAATTAACTAAATAAATTGTTTTCACTTGCATTGTTGGGGTGTGAGAAACCCCCTAAAAGTTCTTTTTCAAGTGTTTCATTAAAATTTATTACAAAGTCATGCTTTGCCTTTAACGCATTTCAACGTGTTTACCAGACTCTGCCGAATAACACAGGAGAACAGAAAATTTCACACAAATGCAATAAAAAAGGATGATGTATGCTTTCTGCCAAAAGCCGATGTGCTGATTTCAAATCTGAACTCAGATTTTTTCTATTTTTTGTAAATATTTTCATTGTTGAATTCGGCAACGACTCGTCAAATGGAAAAGAGTAGCGGTGCTCGAAACGCAGTGCGTTTTGTCCAAGCACTACAGCAAGTATCTGTAAAAATACTCTGCGGACTAGAATTTGGATTTTTGCGTATAAAAATTATTCAGAAGAGATGCTAAGGCTACTAAAAAAGAAGATGAAAAACTTATTATGTACACCAGTGTGATTAATTACCACATACCATGTGACGCTTCAAGCACTTCATAATTCCATGAAACCTGCACTTTTCATACTCGATCAATGACACCGACTTTGGCGCTTTCATAACCAGCTTTCATGACCCCTCACTTAAGTAGGTATATGTGCAATACTCCATACGACGTTAGTTTTATGTATTTCAAATGATGTTAATTTAAAATAAATGACTTCCGTCCTAATGGAATAAGTAGAACTTATACATATAAACATTTTTTGTTTTTGTACACACCACATAAGGCGGGGAGTACACTAAGTTTGCTATTCCGTTTGTAAAACCGAGAAGGAATGCGCCACAGGCCAGATTAAGTATATATATATTATTAATCAGTATTAAGATGAAAGTCGAGTACGTTTAAGTGCTCGCAGTCGTAAATATGGAATTATTGAGCTGAAATTTTATACAGTCAGTGCTAGTTTTTGTACGTAGCTTGCAATTTAAATTGGAAAAAATCGGTCAACACTCACGCCAAATTCACAAAAAAGAAATCTCTGTCAGCCAGAAAAATTGACCCAAGAAGCTGAAATTTTGGTATATATACTCGTATTTATAATGAGCTCACTTATCGACTTAAGGGTATGGTGAAATAATAGATGCGCCCACCTTCTTCAGTGTAAAACTTGATTTGCAAGTTAACATGTAATGTGCTTATATGTAGATGGGGAGGGTATTTACAATTTGGCTTAAGCCAAATTTGTTTTTTACTCGTCTTTTACATCATGTGTGCTGACTTGGGATGAAAATTTTTATGGAGAAAATATTGCCATTTCATGCCAAAAAAGGCAAATGACGTGTGCAAAATGTGTGAGCGGGAAAAACAAATAAAAAAGGCTAAAGTTGACTTAAGCCAAACTTTGGACACTCTCAACGAATAAACGAAATGCATGGGTGTGGCAGGTACAGAAATTGTGCCCTACTTTAATAACTCTTAAGCTTACATTTTTCCCTAGAAGGCGAATTCTGAATCGAATAATAATTTTGTTGCGAATTGTACCAAATTTCCCTCTCAGTGCTGCCAACGTTTAACGAGGCTTTAGTAAGGTTCATTCATTTACACTTAACGAGTTATTAAACAAATCAAAATAGTTTTAAAACATTTCCGGAATTTTATTTCAATTGAAAATGTTATGAAACGAAAAAAAAAAACTGAAAAATTCAACATTTAGTAATTTCTTTTTGAATACAATAGAATGCAATCGCTTTGGCCAAATCTTAAATACCCTTCACCTAAATGCCATTGATTTAACTGTGAATGACTGATCCTTAATGCACCGGGATCAACTTAAGTAATTTAAGCGGCAAGGATTTTTTTGTGAATTGTATGTGTCACAGTTATAAAATTTTAACTCAATATTAATAAAAGTGTTCAAATGTTAGTCAATCTGTACGAGTAACCGGAGTGAACGTTGCGTGAAAGAAGATAATATTAATATTAACAACAACAAAACAGTTATACTTTGCTTGTTGTTGTGTATGTACATATGGAGCGCATAATCATCAGTAGGGATTTTCTGCTTTGTACCCTCCACCTTAATGATGAGGTTCTACTAACTTTACTATTCTACATGCAGCACTTGCAAGGAAGCCTCGTAAACATTACAAAGTATTCTTGATAAACATCAAATCTGACTCGATCTGGACATGTCCCTCTGTGTGTCTGACTGTTTGAGAAGCGCTTTTGTATAAGCATTGCAAAATTGGTTAAGAGCCGCGATCCACACTCCATCTGCCCATAATCCACACTCCATCTGTCACAGCCACAAAAGTTCACAATTAAAGTTTGGTTCACACATATATATTGGAGCATCCATTGATTTGTAAAAAATGGGCATGGTGGCCTAAGCCAAATTTAGTTCTGTTGCTTTTTAAATATTCTAATTTCTAATGCGAGTATGTTTGCCAACCAATTTGCGTGTTGAGGTTATAATTTGTACACACTGAAAGCATATGTATTTACAGACATGCGGAGAGAAAGCCATGATTAAATTGATTCAGAAAATGGAATCGATTAAGAAAATATATTCCTTGTGCCCTTTTTTTTTGGTGTTGCAAGTATTTGCCCAAGGTGTTGGTTATGTTTCGAATTTATGCGTGTGCGAAACAAACTCTAAAGTTAAACAAAACCTTTAAAAAGTTTCAAATCAAATCAATGCACATGTGAATGTGTATTTAAGTACATATGTACAGTATACTTTTATAAATTTGTATATACAATATAATTATGCATATTATTTATTATTTTCTCTCTTGTTTTCGTAGTTACTGATCCACAGAATAAAGTTTTCAAGTGGAAGAAGATGTTCAAAGCTCTGCTAACTTTTCATTATCAGAATTTTTTATTACTATTTATTATTACATTTGTTGTTGTTGTTATTGTTTTCAGGTGTATAAATATTTGCTCAGAACAAATTGTATACAATAGCGTCAGATGCAGTGGAAGCACTTTTTTATATACGTCCAACATTTATTACAATCTTATCATTACTACTGATCACAGTTAAGTGTGAGTGCATTAATTTTTTTCTAAATTTTTAAAATCTTCTTTCACTCATTCTTCAATCGTACTTTATTTATACTTAGTCGCGCACACTGCTCAACGTAAATTGAAAAGGAAAAGTTTTTAATAATATCGTAAAAAATTTTAAAGTTTTGTAAATAAATGCGTTTTAAAAATCATAAACAATTAAGAGCAAAGTTTTGTTACTTAAGAAACGATATAAAAGTCATTTAAAGCTACATAGAGGGGGAGAGAAGTGATTATTATGTTACTCCACTGAAATCATTGCTACTGGTAGTTAAGCAGCTGTTGAACAAAGCTTTAAATTTAAATAAAATTTTTAGAGAAGTGTATAAAAGAATTGTATTGAGTTTAGTACGGGTAAAGTGAACGCAAGTGAATTCGTTTGAAATAATTATTATAATCATTAAAAAGCAAGTATACAAGTGGTGTGTCGATGACGAGATATTCTTTAAAAATTTACATTTCAGCATATTTTATAAAATAATAATTTGGGCAAAAATAAGTCCCCATGTTAAGGTGTGTGGTTGTGTACATCGAGAGTGGAAAATTACAGGCCCGCCGAAGAATACAAATTCTTCTTTGTCAAGCAAGCGAATACGACTTTTCAACATAAAAGTGACTACAACTCGGAAAACGACTGTTCACAGACCTAAGTTTAAATAACTGTTTTCCTTTCTTTTCGGGTCTCGATTCACGTTCTGTACATTGTACATTGTTTCTTAAGGACGATGAGAGATTAACAAAATTTTAGATTTACTGTCCAATTGTCAAACGTATATCCTGGAAAAATAAAATTTATTTTCCCTACTTTTAACCATTACTTTATTCCTTATCTTACGCACAAGTAGTTTTTAACGTTATTATGTACTTTATAATCATGCCTGAAGGCGTGAAGGCTTGTTCACGCATACATTTACATATATGAATGCTTATCTAACCTTTAACCCAGAACAATGTTGGTGTATTTGTGCACATTATTCCGAAAGTTTTTGTTGATCACATTTCGTTGGATTCGGTTGACTCTCTTGCCTTATCAATAATTGAATGCAAAAATAATAACAAATTAAGAATCGAAATCTTGCTTATGCCAAATCTTAGGTACTCCCTACTACTATATATCAGAAGTAACAAGGATGGTTGTAGATTGTAAGTGCTGCATCAAAGTTCAAATCAAGTGCTGATGTGCAAAGATGCTTTCCTTAAAAATGCATTTTCAATGTGGAAACCACTTTTGGTGGTAGTCGTTATGGGAGTGGAACATTTGTCATTTAATATAACTGGCAGAATCCCGAAACTAGAGAAACGGACACACTTATATTTGCGAGTGTTGCGAGTGTTATTACAAAATCAATATAGCTTCGACTTTAGGCTACTTTTATGTTTGACTCCTTTAGTTTTATACCCGCCACCTTGTACACCTACGTTGTAAATGCGGTTGCAACACTCATAAAGAAAAGTCTCCACTCTTAAATCGATTTAATAATGTCCGTCTGTCCAATGCGCAAAAAAATGAGACGTCGATTCTAAACTGGGCAGAAACATGGTGTGAAAGTAACGTTATAGATGATTTTCTGTATTATTCGTAAAGTATAGTTGAAAATGCTGCTTAAAAGGGGCTGATATACGAGATATGGGTTAAGCTAAATTAAGCTTTTTTGCCTTCTTTTCAATCAATTTGTTACTATTTGGAATAGTTGCTGTACTTTTTCAACTACTGTTTATTTACTTTTCGACGTACAATACCATAAAAAATTTTAGTATATACGTGGATATGTACACATATGTGGAGTGCACGCGTGCCTTGTTGACTATAATATATAGGGTGAGGAAAAAAGATGAAAACTCTCGGGTAACGTTAGGTGAGATGATAAAATTTTTCAAGTAACTTCAAATAGCAAAGTGTGCGAGATAGAAGAGGAATGATCAAGATCAAGGTCACCACCTCTTTGTCTCTTTTGTCTCTTTTAATCCGACGCCTTTTTGCATTTGAAGAGTTTCGGAGTTTACACATTTTTTCTTCACACTGTATGGTAGGGCTTCTCATATCACAAGAGCTCGTTTGACAATTACTTTGTGTATGTCAGTACGTCATTACCATTTGGTTTTTGTTGTTGTCGTTGTTATAGCTGTTATCATAATTGTTAGTTTTATTATTTATTTCAATGAATTTACAACAAAAATAGACTCGTGCGGCTTTCTCTTGTTCTTCAACTCAGCTGTTCAGGAGTAGTGGTAGTAGTGGTAGTTGCGCGCCTCTCTGTACGCAAATGTGTGCTACGTTCACGATCTACGAGAACCAGAATATCAAGTTCTTTTTCGTCGTCTTTTTGCTTTTTTGCTTTTATACTGTTGCTGTTATTGCTGCTGCTCTTGTTCCTGTTGGTCGCATTCATTATTGAGCAGTGTTGTGCGTTTGCAAACAGTCAACGCATAACGCGTGTGTAGTGTTTATTTAAATTCTACAATAATTACACGTCCGGGGGTATAGTGCTGTGAAAGAAAGCGCTTTTCTATAATTAATTACAATTTCTTTAACAGCAAAAATTCAACGCAGAGTTAGTGTGCTACAGGTGAGAAAATTTATAGAAACTATTGTACTTTTGTAAGCATTTGCCGCACCATGTATTTTGTGAGAGCGTTAGAAGCAATATATGTTATATATATAAAATGTACATATTATGAAATTGCGCTTAAATTGTCTTTTTACGATAATAGTGAGAGTATAACAAAAGTATGCAAACAGCGACATTCCTTCCTGTCCGTATTTACGTCACTGACAATTCTTTTAATCTCAACGCTTTCTTGCTCGGCGATCGGTATTTAGGCATCTGCATTAATGTTTATATACTACGCATATCACATGTGGTCTCCTTCTTCTTGTTTTATCGGGATGTAAACACACATTTCGTTTGCTACAGGAAAAATTCTGATTAAAATTAAAAGTGCTTTAAATAAATTTCTTCTGTATTGTAGTGCAAAGGTCAACGACTGCGGACAGTATTAAGGAAATAATTTACATTTTGTAAAAGAGACAATCGAAATAATGGTACGGGTGCTTCACACAATGTCTGGTGTGGTGCAACAAGTTAATTAATAATTAACAATTTGACTGTCCGACTATTTTGGCTATTTCTCCAGCTGAAATACAAAGTTGTCGTTAGCAGTTTCCAAGTCTGTGGATAGTTTAGTTTTTCCAATCGATTCTCTTGCACAACCTTTACACATTCCGACCTCTCGGCATGACCCAGATATGTGTTGCGGATGATTTTTTAGGTAGTTGTAAAACTTGTTTCTATGATTTTGGATTCAGAATGTGCATGCTGGTCGTTTGGCAGATCTACCTCTACGTACATCAAAGCTAGATACTTATTATTTAATTTTATTTAATTTTATTGTCTTAAAATGCAATATTTTATAAGTGTAATAACTTGGAAGCCGCCTACAATAAGTAGCGCAGTTAATACACTAAGTTGATCATTTCGTTTGCAGATCATACAAAGCATATGTAGTGTTGGTCAACATGAAGTGATCACGGTCGCAAAAGGGAAATATTGAGCTTAATATTTTTTACTTTGTGTTGATCATTTCCTGTTTAATAAAGACGCAATTTGTTAAAATGTACGCCCACAATTTTAAAATTTGATCCCAAACATACAGGTGTTTTAAAGAGGTGGATACAATAAATGTCACGCCCACAATATACGAAGCATATTTTAATAGATCATATAATGAGGCGCTTGTATGATACATAAATGAAACATCACGTGCGCGGTTCACATATAAATTATATGAAGGGTATCCTACATTTGGTATGAGCCGATTTCACTTTTTCTTGGCTTCAAATCTGGTTTTCAATGTAAATTAACTGATAAAATGAGTGACATGCTTGTCCCGTTCAATTTCATTTGAATTTCTAATGCGAAATTCCATTAAAACCGCATCTATGTGCAAGTTTTTGAACTAAATAAATGTGCGAACAGTTTGAATCAAAATAAAACGTTCAAACAAACTTATAGTAAATAATATCAACTTAATAAATGCTCATCAGGGATTTAAAAAACAAGCAATAATAAAAAATTTACATAAATTAAAGACAAATTGAATGATTTTAAAGTTTGTTTCTTAATTGAGCTCAATTTCAATTTAATTTTACTTATGTTCCCCAGGATTGGATCTTAACCAACATCTCCTTTTATCACATCTTACATATAGTATTCTATATCATTAATTTGTGAAGTTCTGATACAATTGTAATCATTTACATTTTGATTGATTTGCGTAGTCTGGTGTGGAATTTTGCCTACAGTTGCACGGAATGCATTCCAATTGATTAAATAAAAGACTTCTTTGTGCGTACACTTCGATTTCAACTGCTTAATGTTAATTCAAAGACAAATTGATATTAAGATGTTACAATTACTCAGCCATAGACAGACACAACAACTTGTACAACTTGTATCTTCTATCATCTAGTAGGGAAATTGAAAAATTTATTGAGAAAAAATATCTACCTACGACATAAACAAATCATAACAGCCTACACATACTTAACATAAATTTTTGCTTAGCGCAAAAATTAAATATTCTAATTTTAGGGCGGCTCGCACCATTTTTAGAGGGACATTATTTGAATTCCTTTCACAATCTTCTCCATAGTGGATGTGGCATGTACCTGATGATGCCCTTTAATAGTTTATATGTTATTTGTTAACATAAAAGTACAATTTTACCCCAAGTATAGTTTTTTCTAATTTGTATCCGGCCGTGCCCGCCATATCGGTGGCTTATTTATATGTATTTGTCAATTGTGAGAGTGGCTCTCAACCAATTTTGACCTATGTGACTGCGTCTTTGTACAAAGGGAGGGTATAAAATGGCATTTTTCAATTTGACTTAATAACTAAACCTCGTTCTACAGTGTAATTGAAGATCTTAAATGCCACTTACATTAGTTGTATATATTTGCGTATGGGTTAAGTTCAGCCAAAGACGCTTCCCAATCAATAATTGTTTGTTTAGCCTTTAGCGCAATTTTTAATTTACATAAATTTATTATATACTCAACTCATAAATATACAACAAGTAGAAATTTGAATTGCTAAACTATTTCCAAACACTATTCTACTTATATATAGAACTTACACTACGGTTATCAAAGACTTTGAGACCCATTACAACCGACTACAAAAACCAAAAGTTAAATCTTCAATATGAATATCTTTACACGTTTGGAATCTTATCGGTTCGATAAAAAGAGTACAAAGTGTAAGATTGTTACTAACTATGGATTTGTTTTTGTAAAAACTTTTGTTTGCATAGAATTAGAACCGATTCTTATAATAAATTTCTATCCTATAATATAATTCATTAAATTAATGTTTTTAATTGCATTGGAGTGGTCCAATATAGTATATGTATGCAAATAACTTAATATATAATTATTTTATAGTAGAGGTGCGCAACATGTAATTATTGCACGATATGAGTTTGAAAAATTTTGTGTAATTTTTTCATTTAGTAATCATCTCTTACAAACATTGCGTTAACTAGCAATAAAGCGACTTGAACGAATATAAGCAATAACAATTAATCGTGCACAGGTAATGTAAACGTATAATATTAATATAAAGTATGATTATTTGTTTATAGTAATTATCGATAACATGATAACATAAAGTCTTAGTCCAGATTGCTTATGTCATAACATTTTGTTTCACGGGAGATGTGTGAAATTATGATATTTATGGAGAAAGATTTCAAAATATTTTTAAATACTCGTACACTATATGTTGAAGATGGCATCATTTCAAGCGGAAATGACACAATGATGAGTATTTTTATGCTAGTCCAAATCTATCTGACGTCAACTTTGGGGTAACTGACGCGATCAATACATTTTCTTAAGAACTTTAACAATGTATGTTCGGTTAAATAATAAAAGAATCCAAAAAGTAGTCTGAGGTGGTATGAAATTCAACCTGAATCTTGGAAATAAAATGACCTAAAAGGGTAAACATGTAATAAAGTTGTTCAAATCGTGTTAGGTTCAACTGTAAACAGGAACTCAAAAAACTACATACATTTAGACAATATGTGTATGATTTCGGTTATATTGAAACATTATTATAATGTTTTCCCAGAAATAATATTCAATAAGATTCTTCAAGTAAAATGCTATGTTTTGGTAGCACAATAATTAATGAAAGGCTAAATCTTACGTGGTTCCCTGTACCTTGTACATAGCGGGTGTGGCGTCACGCCCGATTTTGATGCTGATTAAAAATATATGTGGGAGCTCTGGTGCTACCTTGTGGGTGTTTTAAACGGAATAGCAAACTTTGTGCACCACTATCAATAATGTGGACCCACCACAACAAATAACTACTACATTAATTAATCACCATATCTCTTACACCTGGTTAGTTAAAATCTAAAGTTCGAAGTGGCTCACACACAACGACTGGTCTGATTTAGAGCTAACATAGCATATGTTTTCTTAAATGATTAGATACATGTATTTCATATACGATTATATCTATAATTTGAATCCTAAATGGCAAATGCCACACCCACCTTCAATTATATCGAACGATTCAGAATCAAAATCTAAATCGATTTAACCATGTCCGTCTGCCAAGTCCCATTTTTCGAGATATTTCGATGTAATATGGTACAAGGTCATGATCGGACCGAAGAAGAACCCTTTTAAAATTAAACCCCTCCTCATAGGTTCTACCAATGACGAAAATTCTCAATTCTTAATATATCTTGGTGAAGAGTAGTTAATTAGCTTAATAATAGGTTGTGCCGAATTTGGACCCGATCGGAACATTTTTAAAACGCATTTCCATTCAATGATGTATGCCAATGCCTTGCGTTTACTGATACTGAATTGCAGCATAATTTGAGGAACTAACGGGCTTGACCTTTCCTTATCTTTCCTTATTGTTATTTACCGCGTAATCCTCCATTATATTTTGTTTGCATAAAAATATATCAAAAAAAAACCATTTAACCTAAAGCTTCCATATTATAATCTATCAAATAAACCTTACGTGGAGATGTCTGAAAAGTGTTGTTTTAAAAATTTATCTTAACATTGTGTGACGTGATATGTACACAAAAATATTCGTTTGATTTCATATCACATGCATTTACATGGTTGGCAAATGTTCAAAAAATAAATAACGAGGCTCGTCTGCTCCCTTTGCGTACACATACTCGTATATGTATGAGTACAATAATCGCTAGTATTTTATTTCGATTCATTGCTTAAGTAGTTCTTTATGTAAATATCATTGATTAGTAAATTATACCAATTGATTATGATTTTACGAATTCATCAAGTATATGCAACGCCTAGGATTGGCAAATATAGCAGTGGTTTGAAAGATAAAGTTCCACTTCTAAGAGTATTGTAGCGAAGCGCGTCTGGTTGAAATTACCTGGAATTTACCTGGGAACCAAGTTGTAATTCGTAATTGAACTTATCTTTACAGTACAGTATAAAAAGATGATGCATTTTTAACCGCTTTCTATTTTCAGAGCTCTTCACTATGAAAACAGCAACCTTGGATAAAATTTGTTGCTTTCTGGCAGAATTAATCGGCACCGCGCTACTCGTCTTTTTAGGATGTATGGGATGTGTTAAGAATGAATTTTTCGCCAACAATCATTTACAATGCGCCTTCAATTTCGGTCTTGTGGTTATGGTCGTTATACAATGTTTTGGTTGTGTATCCGGCTCCCATTTAAATCCGGCTGTAACCCTAGCTGCTCTTATTTATGAAATGCTATCGCCCACCATGGCTTTGATTTATATGAGCGCACAAATGCTGGGTGGCTTTTTTGGTTATGGTCTTCTTATGCTGTTAATACCAGAAACCGCTGTTAAAGTGCCTGGAGCCGTACATGGCCTTTGCGTGACTACTGTGCATTCTGAATTGAACAGCGTGCAGGGTGTTGCTTGTGAATTCATGTTGACGGCTGTTTTGATAATGGTGTGTTGTGGTGTATGGGATCCACGAAATAGTAAATTTCACGATTCTACACCGATTCGTTTCGGTCTGGCTGTTTCTTGTTTAGCTTTAACTGGGGTTAGTGGTGATATTTTTAGAACTACAACAATTACATAATATTATCTCTTGCAGGGTCAACTCACTGGTGCCAGTATGAATCCTGCCCGGTCATTTGGTCCAGCTTTATGGAATTACGATTTTGAAGATCATTGGGTTTACTGGGTGGGCCCTCTGTCTGCGGCTGCCATTACTGCTTTTGTTTTTAAAGCGGTGTTTAAACGTGATGTGATAGACAGTGTGCGTTCTAAGGAGGAGGTGGTCTTAACTTAAGAACTGCTTTTACTTAATTTGCAAAGACAAACAAAAATATTAACACACGTGACCTGGGCAGTAAACATACCGAACATACAGATTTGCATTTTTCTATTAATTATATATTTGTAGCCACCATCCCATGCATATGGGGGTATATACGTTACTTTATCTTTAACGTTTGCAACGCCTAAAAGGGGTCGTCGGAGACCTCACAAAGTATACATGTTTTGAATCAGAATCGAATACTGAGTCGATCTATGTCTGTCTGACCGTCCTTCGGGTGTATGTGTTCCATGGTAATCACTCTCCTGTTCGCAAGATATTTATTACAAACTTACACGTAGATTGATATTGAAATGGGACAAAATCGGTCAAGCGACACGCCTACAATGCAAAAATAAAACTGTAAAATAAGCTACTTTTAAAGTAAATTTTTCAAATTACTTATAAAGTGCAGAATACATGTTAACATCTATACTCCTATCCATAAGCATCGATGGTCTCAGCCAAATATAATTTTTTATTTTTTAGAAATTTTATTAAATTTTTTTAAACAGAATATTTAGTTGTATGCACACATGCGTATGCCATGTATGTATGTAAATAAAGTATATCTAAAGAAGTTTATGTATTTAACTCATTCAAACTTGAGCTTTAATTGTCGCCTGCGGTTTGACAACATGATCATCATCAAAAGCAGCACAGCCATGTACACCTTTTTCCCCTTACTTAGTCAAAACGTTTACAATGCCGTTTACAAGACACATATATATATATATATATATATTCTGAATCGTACCCTGTGTGGACGTAACCACATCTGCTCATCTATATATAGAAATCATTCTTCATAAATTGATGGATTTCACTAAATATATTTTTCATATTCTCTGTGTTATATAACCTGCACCACATGAGGCAGAGAGTACCTTTACTAAGTTTGTGCAGATAATTTTAACTCCTAAACGACTTTCTAAATCGATTTAACCATGTCCGCCTGTGTGTCAATGTAAATTATGGCGCAAGCTACAAATTGGGTATTAAGTGGTCGAGTATAACCGACTAAACGTTTACACTTCTTTGTTTCTTTGGATGACTGGAATGACAGTAAACGTTTTCCATCGTTTACAGTAAAAAATTTGTTTATAATAAAATTTTTCAGCATTTTTCAATTTAATCTACTGCTCTATGGAACTGCATCACTGTAGGCAACTGGGTAAGTTGGAAACACAAAAATTTCATATTTAAAAACGCCTCCACTTAACATGCGTGTTAAATAGAAGAATCGGAAATGGAGAAATCATTTCAAAACACAGCATGTGGTTAAAATATCACATTTACGAATTGCACAACACAAGATACAAGACTCAGCAATTATTTATGGCTAACCCTACTATGAAACATTTTTATAGTAAAGAAACATTATACTGAGACAAAATATTCAATGTAAAGCGACAACTACAAACTACTAATCTTTGTAAAAAGTGAATTTTTCAAGAGTATCTCTAAGTTATCCTTTGCATTGCTTGTTGGTGAAATTTGGCGCTGAATATTATTTTGATAACCATTCTTTAGTTTCTGAAGCAATTATTTTGTGTAGTAGAGAATTTGTCTGGGCATGAAATGTTAGAAAATAGTGAGTAAGTGATACAGAAATACAGCGAGTAAGAATAAGATAAAATCTAAATTTGACTTCTTCTAAATCTTGGTTACCGCCTACCTCAACATATTAAAGTAAAAGTTTTTTCTACGTTTTCGTTTACGTTTTACTCTCGAATCGTTTATTATGGACTTTGATAACAACAAAAAGTTGTTAAATTTACCCATTGTAGGCGTGGCAGCCACGTGGTACAATCTTCAGAGGAATAAATATTTTTTCCACTTTCTAAGTATGGCTTCTAATATATGTAAACATGAGTAAGTATGCTTCCCTTTCAGTTTGTTGCACTGTGAGTGTAACCTTTGACCAATTTAGAAATTACCAACACTTGTGATAGCGTAAGCATACCTCTCACCTATAGTGGTGAGTGCAGAAATATTGAGTAAACAGGAGTGAGAGAGAGCAAGAGAGAGAGGGAGAGTCAGAGACAAAATAAGAAAAAAACTGGCAATAAATCTTATTTTGAGAAAATATTGTGCACATGTATGTACATGTGAATTGTTTACAAATGATTTGACAGTCAAAAAGTCTCACAACCAACCTCTACACTTTTATATTGTGCATGTAAGCAATATCTCGAAAAGTGAAATGAAGAGCCAAGAAAACGATTTTCATACAGATGAAACACACATACGCACGTCTGATTCTATGGGTAATGTTGCTTGAATAGTTGGAGTGGGAGGCGGTATTCAAGAGACAACATTCTCTAATATAATTTGGACATGTTTTGCTTAATAAAATATTCCAACTTAACTTAAGCAGTAAATAGCTGCGGTTAGCGTATGTGGTTGGTTGTTGCTGTTTCGTTCATTTATAAAATCGATTAGAAAAAATGCCAAATTACAATTTTTAAATATCTCGCGAAAAAGAACTTTACAAATAAGTTGCAAGATTGAATTTTGGATTAATGGAAAGGTGACTGTAGTTATGTGAACTTTTGGCGGTTAACAATTAAAGCAGTTGAAAAGATAATCATTATGTATCTTGCATATCATGTTTAGTCGTATGTTTGTAACTCCCAAACGGCAAATGCTGTACCCACCTTCTGTCTGTTGTCCGTTTGGATAAATTTTTGCGTAAGCTAACATATTGTGTCGGTACAAGGGCGCTTCTAAGGCCAAAATGGAAACCTATAGGAAATGGACCGTATTAGAGCGAATTTTAGAGGAAATCTTTACGTGACGAAAATTCGCATTTCTTAATATTTTTGACAAAATTCAGTGAAGAATAGTTATTTATGTGAATAATTGGTTGTGCCATCATTTGGACCCGATAGGGCTAATGCGACTAATACAATTGAACTAATTTTAACATTTGTGGAGATAATTGGGGTAAGGTATTAAATGATCGGATACAACCGATTATAACATGTTCACTTGTTTTATTGCGTAAAAACAATTCCTGCATGTTGTGAGAAAAGCGTAATGTCTTCCCATCCATGCCATCATGTACGTATATCTGTGCAAATATGCTCCAGAAAATATTTTACCCTCTCACTCCTCCCCTTAGATTGCAAATGACAACAATTCATCATCATCATCAACAGCAGTCACAACAGAAGTCGCAATGTGCGTAATTTTCACTGCTTGTCTTAAAAAATTAAAGCAAGATTATAAAGTAGCACAGAATGAGAAGAGATGCACATAATACACGCCCATTTTTAACTTAATGCCATCTTAATTACTTGTTGTTTGCTGTTGTGGTATGCAAACATTTCATATTAACATCAGCGGCAATATTCACACATCACACTATTTAAACGATGATGGCCTAATGAGTTGAGAGCAATGTCAAGCATTTTTCACAACCGAGCTTTACTTCTTCACGACCTTAACGTGAAATTAAATTGAATTAAATTTTTATGAATTCTTTATCAACTTAAGAGAATTAACTTTATGGGATCATTCGCAAACATGCAGAAGCAAACGAGGAAATATTTAAATCATTACAATTTGTTTTCAATTTTCTTTTATTTCTCGTTCCTTATTTGCATAAACCAATACTCCAAACTTCTGGATTTATACTTGTGTACGCGTGTGTATGTATGCTTTTGTTTGCATACTCATACTTCTCTATTCAATTCATACAATATTTACGTGTTTGTGGCTAATGATGCTCAATTTAACATTTTTCCCAGATTTTAGATTTCAGAGTGTGATGCACCTCCGATGCTTTGTGCGACTATGTGCCTTACATTTATGACGCCAGACTCCGTTAATGTTATTCTGTCTGTTTAAAGTTGAACATTATTTAAATAAGTGCCATTGAGGGTTACTCCAGTCTGTGGCTGTGCGTGTATTCATGCCCTCATTCGTATCATTCATTGCCTACGGTTTTGTTTATTTATTTCTAGTAAACTTTCCACCTTGGTACAGAAGAAGGTATAATAAGTTAATAATATGCATTTACTCTCTATTGATATATACTCTTAAGATCCTATGAAGTGCAATTCTTCTACGTGCTGAGCAGTGCACGCTCATACTACCGCCTTCTCTTCAAAGATTTTGGGTGATAAATATTGAAACAATGAAATGAAATTGGTGCAGTAGTATAATTATCATTCCCTTGTAGTAGATTTCTTGAGTTTAACTTCGGCAGTTTATGTATACGTGTTCAAATTGGATGAAACTTAGTGAACTAATTTAACTGCTAAATCTTTAATGGACGTTAATTTACAAAAGCTGAACTATAGCGAAGAGTATTTCAAGTTCGACGTTGCCGTATGCACACTTTTTATTTATTTTTCCTTTTATTGGCAGTTTGTGCATAAGTACATACTTGAAATTTGGTGAAATTTTCAGTTATTAGTAAGGTATTAACATCTCATAAGGGCAAAGAGAAAAATGAGGGAAATTTACAATTTCTTCCACATACACATATCGCTCAAGATTTACAATTTTTGGCATAAGATATGGCCGCAAAAATATAATTAAGAATGTATATAATAAATTCCTCTCTCTAATTTTTGACTTCAAGGTGATGAGTAGAAGAACAAGCAATAAACCATATTAGGGGCGTATGCCAAATTCAGGACACACATCATCATACCCATAGGTTTGTTATATTGTTGTGAAATTTATAAATAAATATGTATTCAAGCCTAGCTCAACACACACATATCAAACTTATCGAAGTGTAGACAAACTCGAGGATTATGTGAGCGAAAGTACTGCTCCATAAACCAAGTTTTGCAATTTCTTAAACGAATCTCGCGGACGTCGCCTATTTGCAATAATTTTAAAAATCTTTCCCCTATTACCCATAAAGTATGAACATATTGTGAGAAGCTTCCCGATGCATCGATGGTGAAGGTTTGACTTCAGCCGTTTTGCTTGTTTATTAATAATAAATATAAAATAATAACTAAACAAACTGAAATAAAACGTGACGTAAAGGCCAACATTAGTTATTTTAGCAGTATGGTATAGAAACCAATATGAAAAAGTTCCTTACAAACCGCAAGTGGAGCACAACTGGTTACAACTGGTTAGGATGCAAGGACAAGGATCAATGTAGGAAAAGGAAAAACGAAATCTTTACAACATCTGTGTTTACCACATTTACAAAAACAAAAACAACAACAACCACAACAACAAATAGTAATAATAATAATAATGATAATATTTGATACAAGTTTTTCACACACCAAACCTCAAGCAAAAGGAAACGTTATGAATGAAAATCATGTGATGAAAAAAAAAAATAAAATAAGATGAAGGAGAAGGAAATAAGAAGCAAATCATGTGGTCAAGTAACCAACCAAATATGACAAACCGAGAAGAATATTAAAAATACATGCATAAGTATGAGTGCCTGTGTGCGAGGAGTGTTGAGTGCGAATGAGAAAAGTTCGATGTTTTATCTTTTTTCTTATTGTGTTTTCATACAACATTTTCAGATACAATATTCTACATATATGCATAAAGGAAAGAATATGATGTTGTTGGCATGTGTTGTGCGTGAGGAGGATGAGCGCAGAGAAGTAAAAAAGCTATAAATCACCACAAAACACAAACTGGTAAACTGAAATACTGCATTTGACAACCGAAAGCGGGCAGCATGGTAAGGGAGGGCCCGTGCGGGAACCAAAGTAGCAACTTTTACAAAACGTTTAGTACTTACTTATCATATTGTACAATATTTGCAAAACTTGATATTCATAAAATAAAGATAGTTGGTCTTTGTTGGAAGACGAAAAGCTACTTATAAATAATTTATGTGTGTGCGTGGAAGTGTATGTGTAACTTGAGACATACACGTAAGTATTATCAAAGCGGATTATTTGACCCACATGTACAATGCTCAGTGGTTTTCAATTTAAAAATGTTTTTACTGAACTTTGGTAAATTTGCTGCAATCGAACGGATCCTGTGCTTTAAAGCTTTTGCCACAATATTAATGATGTTTCTGCCCTCCATCTTTCGTTCTTTCCCTTTTATTATATATTAAGGCATGTGTGCTATTGTGTGATTGTGTATGTGCGTTATCGCTTATATGTTTAATTATATTTTTCTGAAATTAGTCCAAAAATCTAAATTGTTTTATTTTCATTACTGTTTGCCAACATTTGCTTAACTGTGTGCATGTAGAGTGAAACCATTAAGTTCATCTTCACAAACAACAACGCCAATAAGAACAACAAGTTGCTCATTATCCAAGTGTATGATAATAAGAAACGGACACTCGGGGATGAGGTTAATGATGCTGAGTATAGTTTGTTAAATGGTAAAGAAAAACATTTGGACAGAGACCTAATGATGCTATACTTAGTATATAGTATTAAAAAAAATTATTTTTATACCTTGAATCACTACATAGTAGTAGCATTTAGGGTGTATTAAGTTTGTGCAAATGTTTTTATTAACTCCCAAATGGCCAAAGGGACACTTGTCCATTCTTGCACCAAACAGATTAGAATTATTTTCTGAATATTATGTGAAATTGTGATCGCAGTTTTTCAAATGACATTTAGTATAAAGAAGCGCCTTGGCTCATAGGAAAGGCTTCATAAAAATGGATCGAATTGAATCTTCTCCGGAATGACTTTCTTTACCTTATATAATGCCCAGGTGTTTAGTACAATTTTTAAACTACGTTTAGTGTAGGCCAGAACTAAAAGTGTACGTAATACGTATTAACTTGAAATTCGATTATTACGCTGAATAAGTTTTTATATTCATATTTCATATGAAATAGAAATCTGCCTGCAGAACTGGTATAAATATTCTTCCGTGAGAATGATACTTGTAAAGGAATTGTGGCATAAGAGTTGTATTTGACAAAATAGCATCGACTGCATATGTGTCTCTTTTTCATTTAACGATTTAACATTAGGGCAAATTATTTCATTAGAAAAGGTGTGAATCAACAACGTCAATAAATTGCTCCCAACGTACAAAAACGTCTAATGAATCGGTAAGTGTTTATAACATTAGCTTAGAATGGAACATTAGCTCTGTGTAAAACGTTACAGTCATAAGGTACGCATCAATTATTGTCACATTAAACTCATATTTGATAATGACAGGCCGCACAGCTGAACACAAGCTTTCTCGTGTAAAACTTGAAACATTTCCGGGCTGAACCCTTGTGTGAGTGTTTTAAAAATTTGACACATCATCTTACACTCATCAGTGCCTAATATTTGATGTACAATAATTAAATTGTCATCACAACGACTTGTTGTGTTGTCCTTAATTCCAAATTGTTATTTTAATTGTCTAATGATAAAACACACAAAAGGGGCGTAACTTTATATAGATTAGCAAGCGTTGGAACAACAACAAACCACAAAGTGGATTGGCAGATGTTACCAATTTGCCAATTAACTAATAATAATAATGCAATGCGTGCACACCGCACAGAGTGCTGATTATCTTTCCGAGTGATGGAACACAAATGGGAACCAAATTGTTAAGGGAATGTATTAGAAGATGCCACTCCCATTTGCTTATGTTTTAAACAGTGTATAAACTCAAGCAGGTAAATGTTGCATATGCACATATATATGTGTGCATTCCAAGCGGAAGGTTAACTTACATAAAGTTTTAACTACAACCAATATTTTTTTACCAACCGCGTAAACTCGTTCTTTTCTACACATTTAAAATACAACTAATAATTTCATTTTACAAAAAATCTCCAACAATAACTATTACGCCTGTGAGCATTTTTTCCTACATTCACACATTTAAGATTTATGACTAAATGTGTCTTAGAAATTGCAGCCACACAAATATGGAGAAGTTAGAGTGTGTGTTTAAATGTTTAAGTGTGTATGTGAATTAAATATTTTCCCAGCATTATGCTGGAATTGCCAAGTATTTCAACCATTTATTTGATACCGGAGGAAAAGCTGAAAATATATTTTATATGTATGTTGCCGGCGTCATGTCTAAAACGTGTAAAATTTATGTGGCCAACCACCACATATGCACGTAGGACAGGTACTGTAATAACAGGATCCGCCTGTTTGGCTCTACTGCAAAGCAGCCACCAGCCAACCGCCTGCAGTGGTTTATATGTACATATGTTTGAATATAATTTCATCACCTTAATATGATTTTTGTTTCCCAAGGAAACTCTCATTTCCCTTGCCCGCTCCCAGCTCCGCGCCACTCCTCTCTCTGCTCTGCTCTGTTCTGTTTCACATACACATTCCAAATTTTCACAAGTATGAATGTGTATACATATCCCATATGAGAAAGTGATGATTTTCTTAGAGAGAGCAGCAGAATTGAGGGCTTGAGAAGGGGGCGATAAGTTTATTTTATGTTTTAAATGACACTAAATTATACGCAGGAATGTAAACTGTAAACGGCTTTGACTTTCTGTTTATTATGCAAATTGTCTTTGGTTGTTTGCGACAGACAACAACGCATAACTTATGCTTAAAAAGATAAGTCAAATATTGCATGTTTATGGCATAAACAAACCACTTTCAGGCCACACTCACGATGAAGTTGTAAAGCAGATAGTTTACAATATTTAGAACATCAACGGTTGCTGTCCCACTCCCTTGTCTCGCTCTATCATTACTTTCTTAAAGAGGTGTTGTTTATAAACAATCTTGATTTGAAGTTTTTTAATTGGTACCTTTTTTTTGGTTGGAAGTAAGCACTTGTGCCTGCGAATAATTATTAATTGTGGCTCAAGTCTCCTGAACAGTCAATCATTCGTTTTACGTACTTTTATTTTATTCGATATTTGTTGATAACATAATCCGTCTTAGTGGTAGTGGTATAGCTATTAGGTTAGCTATTCCGTTTACAACATTTAGAAGCACGCTTCATACACCCTACAGAGTATCTAAATTCTTGACTAGTATCAAAATATGTCCGTTCGGTTAGCAGCCACGCTTACAAACGATAAAAATCTACATATTAGCCACAAAAATTGAGCTATGTCTTCAAAATTCGGCATTAATTTTAGGCGTGGATGCCCAAGTAATGCCCACAATTTACAAAAAACTGTACATGGCGAAAAATTCGAAAAAGGCGTAATCAGGTACATGACGCGTCCACCACGAAGGTGATGGTACCCAATATGCCCCGGCATGGAGGAAACGTTCGATCGCGTAATTTTCGAATGTTTATGTGAGGCAAGAGACGATAATCTAATGAAGTGCGTGTTGAGCTTTTTGCTCTGGCACTTTCTTAGTCGTACTACTTAATGGTAGTAGCGAAGAGGTAGAGGTGGTTTTAGTGCGTGAACGTCCCACATTGACTAAGGCTTTTAGTGCTTTCCACCGGCTTAAAAAAGCACATTTCTTTAGAATCGATAAAGTAATTTTTCGGTCCAAAGACGAACAAACATGCTTAGACAGATTCGATGTATTCGATGTTGATTTCATTTGTTAAGTCTTACGTACATTCTTCAGGGTGTTGCAAACGTTTTGACAAGTTATGTATTAGAACAACCTTGTAGTGCGTATAATGAATTATTATTTTGTAGAGTGATACCAAGTATTGAGAATTTAGTTCTAATAACAAAGATTTGGTTTCAGGAGGGCTCGCTTAGCCACTCGACCTAATTTGTAATACTAACTTGTAACACCGAAATATTTGAAAAACTCAATTGAGTTGCATAAGTTCATGAATCATTAAAGCGAAAAACACACAAAGATCATTCATGCAGTAAATTAAAGACAGTTGGAATGACACACGACGAGTATGCGTCAAAATGTTTTATGAATCAATTAAGAAAGATTTTCCATTGAGGGTTTTCCTGATTGTATTCATTTGAATGAATGCATTACTGCACAGGTGGAGGGGGGTACATACACCACAAGTAGAGTAGTGTTATAAAAAACTGTAGAAATAACTTCATGTTGCTAAAGCACACACAATAAACATATTTTGAGTGTAACTCGTTACTTTTTAGTTGAGTAAGAGCTGGCGAAATACTCTTAACAAACCATATACAATTTGGACAAGAGTTGAACATTTGTGTAGAAGATTTTCTCTTTTGCACAACTACGTTCAAGTTATTTGTAAACACACACACTAACAGCGATTCAGTTTACTTCAACCAGTTGCTTCTGTGTTTGTGGTTTATGTACACGATAGTAGTTTATGTGTGTTTAAAAATTTCAGCCAATGATATAAAAAGTTGTCTTTAAAAGTGGGCGTTGTACAAATGACACGTTTTTATATACATACCATCACTGTTGAATATTAAGTGCACAAAAAATCATCCACACACGAACACACACACACATTCACACAAAAACACACGGTGACGAATTTAAGAACTAAAATGAGTGGAACAGAGAGTACTACATAATTTCTTAATATAGGTAAGTTTCCCCGTGGACGTCGGAGAAGCGGTTAGCTTCCGTTTGCCCTCCTTGTTGTTTTTTGTTGTTATTGATATATTTATGTGTCAAAATTTAGAATGTCTGAAGAGCATTCATTTTATTCATGTTTAATAACGACGATTTATTTACTTTGTCTAGTCAGTCAACCAACCAGCCAGCGGGGCGTTTATTCAAAATGTGTGCTAGATGACTTCAACACATTACTTGGCGGTTTGTCAAAGCATTACTTCGTTTATAAATTTAAATATAATTAAAGCAATGGTCAACCCGCAATTGGATATCAGTTATCAGTGCAAACATCGTTACTAATTCCAATTATAATTCTAATTCTATTCTAATAACTTTACGAAACTGTAATTTGATAAATTTTAAAGTCAATGCGTAATATTTATGAACAAAGGGCTGTTGTTGTTATTTGGAAGCTCTTTGGTAAAGAGATGAAATTATAAATGCTTATACCCTGCACCACTTGTGGCAAAGATAATATTAAGTTTGTGCGGTTGTTTGTAACTCCTAAACGGCAAGTGCCACACTCACCATCCGATATACCGATCGATTCGGAATAACATTCTGAATAGATTTAACAATGTCCGTCCCTTTGTCCAATTCTACACAAGATGCAGGTACGAGGACATGTATTGTGCGAAAGGACTTTTCTATTGAATTTAACTATTTTAGGAATCCCTTTCCATAAAATGATATTTCACGAAGTAAAACTAAGCTAAATGTAATATGAGTGGTGTAGGGTATTAAATGGTCGGATGTGACCAAATATAACATGTCCATTCGATTTTAATAAAAATACGTAAATATATTTAACTCTACGTACTGCGACCACACTGTGTTTACCCCAGCTCTCAGCACTGCAGTTTTGGCGATTTTGTTAATCCCATCATTTTTCGGAGCTCCTAGTATGAAATTGTACTTGGAGTCGCAAAGTGCTCCCCGAACACTGGATGTTACTTATTCCAAATTTAAAGCCGACCGATCCATTTTCAGAACCTCTTGACTTTCCACAAACTCGTGGACGGGAATGACTGGATCGAATCCGATTTTAATTCTGATCCAAAATGCGGAGTCTTTGTAGAGTGTCCGATGCTTTCTTCTGGGTCTTGGAAAGGAAGTAGCAAACTAACTAAGGTGGAGGAATGTAATTATCCAATAGAATAACTTGCGTTTCTCGTACACTTGCACAAACGTAACTAAAAATTATTCCATTATAATATAGCTTTAGATCCGTTCGAATTGTTAAAAAGTTCAATGAATTTATTTTAATGATTATTTTCTATCTCGCGTTACTTGTACATATTGCTTGAAAAGGACAAATGATGAAGTAGAGCATACTCCTCTACTGAGCAGTATCAATATTTAATGTTTTCATTGCTCTTTCACTCCTTTGCAATTCATTAGTCGCACAATAAACAGCAGTGTACGTTGAATAAATATTTGTATGCATTTAATGAAGCAATTAAATGTTTGTGCGCATGCATGTTTGTCTGCGCAATACTCAATGAGAATATGATGAAATGTATCGGACGACAGCATAAATATTGTACATTGATTCATTGTAACAAATCAACAGCAACAACAATAGCAGCAGCAGCAGCAGCAGTAGCAGCAATAATTATAACGTGAAATATTTCACAAACGACAAAACATGAACGGATGGACAGACGGATAGACATAAATAGTTAAATGTTTTTGTATTAATGAAAAAATTAAACCAGAATGACAACATATTCAACGATTATACAATTGCCAACACATATAATTAAAGGCAGTGGGATGGCCGCTCCACATACCTACCCACATACGCACATAAGAGAATTTTTTACAGCAAAAGTTTACTAATTCACACACAATGTGCACACACGTATAGTCAAAGAATAAATAAATGAAATATTTTGGCGAAATTTTGCAATTTACGGGAAAAGTTTCACATAAACAACACATTGGTTCAGTTTCAATGGCTTCTCTTGTTTCAGGTGTTGTTGTAGTTCGCGCGTAAACGTCCATCTGGGGCGCTCTGTTACATTATTACAATTACAAGCCCAAGAATGGATCGGAGTGTACCATTTGAAGGCGCCGTATAGACGCACCTGAGCAATAAAATCCTAAAGTACTGTTTAAGGTTGTACACTTATCACGAGACTAAAAAAGAGTTGCGCTATCGTTGCAAAGTACAAGAATCATTTTCTTTGAATAAATTAGAAAATTACTCTATTGCTGGCACGCTGGTGCTAATTAAATATGCATTAAACAACAACATACCATATTTTGTTGTATTACCGAAAACGGTGCCACACAGCTAGTCAACCCACAACATTACACACTAAAGGCATAGCTTTAACCATATAACACGTTAGTCAAGGGGAGAGGGAGTCGCAATTAACCTTTAACTTAACCATTGTTAAAATCATGCTATATTTCAATAGACTGTTTTGGTTAAAAGGCCTCAATTGCTACCATGAGAAGAAGCTTTGCTTTAGATATTTTTCGAGCGTTCTTTCTTGTATCACACGTGTACGCACATACTTCATCTCATTATCGGTGATCCTAATTATATGATTATAAATAGGGATAGAGGCGGAGGCACGGCAAGAGAGAGGGAGACACAGAGTTGCAACATGGTCATGATACGTACTAATAAAATTGAATACAGAATCACAAACAGCTTTAACAATATGTACATATGTTGTTAACATGCATACCATCATGCATGTTAACAACATGCCAACAATGGCTGAGTTTTAGTTGACCTGGCGTTTGTTAATTTTTTGCACAACCGATCCCACATAGGCATTTATTGTGTCCGCATACACACATGCACCTCGCTCAAAGTGGGTAATAATGCAGTGCAATTACAAGTAGAAACTAGAAAAGAAGTAATGCACCCGGTTGAGGCCAAATAGTGGACACCCAACATCTTAGATATTATAACATAATGTACAACTTTGTGAAATGTGAGCTTCTCACGGTTCCTTGTTGATGATTGTGGGCGCCCGAGTGCCAAAGATAAACGGACAATCAAATACACCGTTATTGAGTTCACAAATCTGTTCCTAAGGTATATTATGTGCAATACTTTTTGAAGTATCTCATTGAACGTTACGAATGTTTGAACGAACCCAATTATACCGTCAAACGTACTTTGGTGGGTATACAACAATGCAGTCTAGGAAGATCGTGTTAACAATGTTTAAGATCTTGTTTGATTACAATCATTTTACTGTTGTTGCTGTTGTTGTATGTGTTTTTGTCGGTCCTCCAGTATCTACTGCATCTACTGCATTTATTGTAAATGTTGCCAAAGATTTTAATCAGTAATTGTTGTGTAATATGAAAGTACAAGAGATCGATGCGATTGTGTTGGGGAGCGTCTGGGTGCACTGCAGTCCCCACTGGAATTTATTAAAGAATGGCAAAAAACGAAACCACAGCCAAAGCAAAAGCAAAGCCACAACATCTTTATAAATAATACAAATTCCCCAAACATCACGATGAATATTATAGTTAGAGGAATTCTTAATATTACAATTTCCAATTAATATTAATTCCATAAAATCTCCGGATGTATTATTCAATGGTCTATCTTGACCAATTGCAAAAAAAAAAAAAAAATATTTTCGACAAAAATTTCAATCATTAGTTAATGACATCATTTCACAAATTGCTGCCGAATAGCAAAACGAAATTGTTATTGTTGTTTCATTGTAGAGGAATTTGTAGTTATATATAAATCCATTAAATAGTTCGAGTACAGTATTCAAGCAGCTGCTTAAAGACTTGAAAATTGCTTGAAAGGCTTTTTTAAACGATTATCCACTTGTCTAGGCGTTGATCATGGCTGCGATTCTTATGGAGAACAACTGTTTGATAAATTTAGTGTAATATGTATAAACAAGTCGTAAAGCAGGTAAGAAGCGGGTGAAAGACACAGAGAGAGAGAGAGAGAGAGAGAGAATGAGAAGGGCGGAAAATTACTTCTCTCAGTGAATAATAATTTTCGTCGAATGAATCGTAATGTTGGTAACTTTATGAGACAGAAAAATAATTATGTGTTTCCAACGTTTTACGACTTATTTTGTGTGTCGACTTTATTATTTGCGGAGCTACTGTGCATGGTCTCCACTCGCACAGTGTCGCCAAACTGTTGCTATTTTGTAATAAACGATTATTAAATATTCAAATATGAAATGCACATGGTTTTGTAATAAATACTTTTTATAAGTGTGTGTAAACAGCGATTGTAAGGCTGAAAGCGGTAGAAAGCGGTTCATAATAATTTCTACCTAAGCAGCCTTTGCTCCCAGTATGCTTGCAGTCGGTAGTAGACATTATGGTCCACCTGATGCCTACAGGGTCCAACAATACTGCAACGCATCGAAGGTAGTCAGTGATACATAGATAAGATTTTTAGAAAAACTTCAGAGTGCAAATGCCACCCGGAGAGGACTGAAAGTCTGGTAGGGCGCTTACTGATAATATCTGCACGGTTCTAAAATTCGAGCTTTAGAGCGGGACTATATTCAGAGGCATTCGTGGAAAAACGGGTGTTTTCACTTAAACGATTTTTGGCATCCTCTGGACGCTTATATTCTGCAGTTTCCACCCCATTGGATCATATGATCGTCTCGTCTCTAGGTGTACACCCTACCTACACATTTCTTACATATCACATCCTTGACACCAGACAAGTTGCTACAATTTTATTTAAAAAATATATCCGTAGGCCCACTGTGTGAGGGTCACATTGTATTTTACATTTAGCGCTGGCAGTAATAATAATAATGAAGAGATGATGATGACGCGATGATTTGTTACTTGTACTCTTTCTATATTGTCTGTTTCGTTCTCAAACGAAAATAAAATTAAACGTTTGCCTTTTCTTCAATTGTTGCATACTGTTGTGCGATTCGTATGTATATGCGGGTATGCATGTGATTTGTGTGCATACATATACTTCATTTGCAAAAGCAATTAATGCAGGTTAACATCATCGCAGTTATTACCATCAGCAGCAAGACCAACTTCAGCAGCAGCATAACTAACAGCAATAATAAACGCGTGTTTAGTTGAAAGTTCATATAATTCATGACCATAAAGGAAAATGGTCTGACTGTTAGGTGACTATGTATTTAACGAAATTATTGGACATCAGCGTTCGGGAGTCGTCTTCTCTTCTCTTGTCTTTGGCCGCGCGTAGATAGGCGCACATTTGTCCATTTATTTTAATGCTGGCTACTGCACAAAGTTCCTTTTTATTTTTTTTTTATTCCTAGCATTAGTCAAAACTGAACGCAAATGCTCAGAAATTGTCCTTAAATGAGGCATAATTTTTAAAGTAAAAGCCCTCAAGTTGTAGTGTGGTGTGTAATTAATAAACGAGAGCTTTTTACTTGGCTGGATTTATTCTTGTATACTATCATTGGGAGTGTATGCAGTTGCTTAAGGTCTATGCTGTAATGAGTTCATTCTTGTTTTTAGCACGAGCCCTAAACTCAAATGACATACAACGTCGAAAATATCCCACACCTCCCTACAGCGGAAAATTGTATTTTACTCATTTATAATTAAGAAATGGAATAAGGAAGCAGAGAATTTCGAATTCAAACAAAGTTAAACTAATTTTCCACGGTTGGCATTACTTTGTCTCTTTCTTTTTATAAATTTTTAAGACAATTTTTTCCAGAATTCTTTTATTTCCCTGGATATGCTTACAGTGTACACAACAGTAACCATTCCATTAGAAATGATTTTCGGTATTGCTTGTGGTGCGTGCTCACTCCCCACTCCCTCTCTCTTCCTTCCTTTATATGACATCTTTAATAAAATGTTTCACATTAGCTTGTAATGTCCGCACCGCATGTCTTATCGGTTATGGTGCTTACGCTTACGATTACGATTAACAGGCATTGTACAGCACTCTGGCTTTTGTCTATTTTTCACTGGATGCTGCTTGTGTGTTGTGTGTTGTGTCACATTCTGACGTGATGACTGCAAGCGATTTAAGCATCATTTGGGCTGGATGCCGGGTAATTTTTCTTAAGAAAAATGATTCTTTAACACATAAACAATCTTTAGATAAGTGTGTGTGTGCGTAAGTGTCTGTTTCGGTGGCCTTTAGAGAAGAACCTTCTCCAGTTAATATGATTCAGTGATTTTCGCAATTTACAAATGCCACCATCGTCTGCCTGCCCGTACGACTGTATACCGTTGCCAGGCACTGTGGTTACGCATAGTAAAAATTATCACCGCCTAATGTCCAACATGACAGCCAACAATAACAAACATTAACCATATAACAATACATCATCAAGCTCAACATCAGCATCAGCATCATCATCAACATTAGGAACAACAATGAAATGTGTTTTCTTTCCACCATATAGAAAACACTATACAACTTATATACCATTCTAAAACATATTTAGCGTGGACGACCTTTTTCATACCTATCGCTTTCACATAATTTCTGTGCGTATATAATTTTTTTTTTTTGGTTTTTATAAGTAAGTAATAGGATGTAGTAGCTTCGGTTTAGATGTCTGATTTCAAGTTGATTCTGTAACTTTCAGCACCTTAAATATCGACAGATTCCGAACTTCATTGCGGGCTATAATTGTAGATGACGTTGTGATGGGGTTGTAAAAGAAATGCCAAAAAAGTCGTTACGATGTTGACATGGGATGGGAATGCACATCTTTTATTAATGCTACATAATAACTCATCACGAAGCTTCCGTTTGCCAACACACAACACTTTTGCATATAACAGTAACAATCACACACTTGCAGCTTGCATCATTCCATCCGCAGAAAGAGGCAAATAACTGCAACGAGTATTTGTGTGAGAGCACTTATGGTCATTACATGTGGTTACTTGTCCTAATTGTGCTAGAGGTACCTGCATGATGATTTTTTGGCTGAAAGCAGGCGCGAATCAGCATTAATTGACAAAAGTAGTCACGAACCTACGTACATAGTAACGCATGTACACAAGTAAAATTATGTGGTCTTACAACGCATTAAGACATTTTCATTCGTTTACTTGTGGTTGGATTTAATGCTACAATTCATTCTGCAGCCTTTTCCAATGCTTCCATACATATATAGACTCTCATGTTTACATTTATAGGTTAGCAAGCGGATACTAAAAATGCTACCACGATGCGCACCATATGATGGTAGTGCGAAAGAGTAATTAAGACGCCGGGCAATTAAAGGAGATGTAACGCTTATGTACAATGCTCAGTTTTTATACCCAATAATGGTCATGGACTCGGTATTAGCTAGAGGCGTAATAACGATGATTAATCGAAATTTAGGCTTAAATATGTTAAAGACTAATTTCCTAAACGTTACACTGAAGCGTATTTGTAGCAGCTAAAGCTAACTTGAGCTTATAGATTGCTATGGAAAATAGGTATTTTTGTGCAGTATTTGTCAAGTTGAAAACGCTGTAGCCCCTTAAAAATTACTTACTTGTTATTAATGTATGTCGATGGAGGAAATGTGTAGAGTAAACTTTTTTTACGATCGAAAAGCATTCCTAGTTCCAAGTTGTATACTAAATTTGCTGTCTTGTTTGCAGCACCCACTCACTTAGAGTAAAAGTGGACTTGCAAGTTCGTACGCAATACATGCACTATTAGAGGACGTAATCATGTAATCATGTACCTGCCACGCCCACTGTTTCTCTATGGATATATAGGATATTTAAGATTTGATCTAAACTAAATATAGTTTTCTTACTTGGTTTCTTTCGGTTTGCATTTTTATATTCTACCCAAACCAAGACATTAAATCGATCAATTCAAAATCACTCCCTAAAACGATTTAACTATGTTTGTTATTTGTCATGTAAATTTGTGCGCAAGTCCAGGTCACAGGTTTTAATGTATTGCGTTGAAATTTTTCACGAACATTTTTAATTCCTAATATTTTTTTTTTATAAAAAGTAACTGTTCTATTCCTTAAGCCCAAAATGTGTGTATATTCTTAATTAGGACAAAATCGGACAATTAATGGTATTTCTCTCCTTATAACGGTTTTTACGGGGTGAATTTTATAGGACAATGGCACACGGTTGCTGGTGCTATTAAATATATTGTGCTACTTGTACAAATGAACGTAAACGGTGTAGGATAAAGAAATAGTCGTACTTAACCAACTATTTATCTGTTTGCAACCCCCTGAAGGGGATGTCAAAGATGCATCAAAAAACACGTCAAAGGAGCCTCCTTCCTTGTAGGCAAAGTATGTATAATTAGCATAAAAATCTAAGTCGATCTAGACAACTCCGTACGTGCGTTTGTGTGTCTATGTACGTCTGTTATTGGCACTCTCACGGCCGTAAATTTTGAGATATTGAGCGTAAATTTTGTTCAGATGTGCAGATCGCTATTAAAATTGGGCAAAATAGGGTGAGAACCACGCGCACAACAGGAAAGCATCTATTTGTCTACCTACACAAATTACAAAAAACCTCATATCTCGTAAAAGTCGACTTTTACCTTAACGGATAATATATACACACATCACGTTCACTATTGAGGAGATGGTAGAAGGTATTTAAGATTCGGCCTAAGCCGAATTTAGTTTTTTAGTTGTTTTCTTAACTCATTCTCAATTGGCAATATTAACAGAGCAAAAATGAAAAACAAGCCTTTTGCTTTGATAGAAGAATTTTGAGAGAATAAACAAACATTTTATTTCGTTAACAAATCAGAACAAGCTTCCTATGTTTAAAATACGATATTATCGAACAAGTACACGAAGAACAAGTGTATCAGCGAATGTGTATAAATAAACAACTTCAACAGGCAAAGCATCCAGTTAGGACGTGTTACGTTTATGTTGCGTTTAAAAATGTCTCCCGTATTGTTGGGCTGGAAATTGTTGTTATTTTTTCTTTTTTTTTCAATACTACTCTACCATAAATATTTTCATTCCAATTATCAGACAATTTGGCCATCATGACCAAAATCCTAACCAATCAAGACAAAACACTGCCAGCAAAAACAAAAGAACAACAATCAAGAGAAGCAATCGGCCTGTTAACCATTTAGTTACTCAAGCATGAATGCACGCAGGCGAAAAAGAATCCATTTGCAGTCAGAAGTAATCACTAGTAGCTGCAAAGTATAAAAAATGCACCAACAACACACAACAATCCAACACAGTAGCGTAAGACGTCAATATGGAATATTTGACCACAAAATGAAACAAATTTTCCATCAGCCATTTCTTGTTCTGGTAGTGACTTTTACCTCAGCCGTTCTTCCATTTAACAGCATTTGCAATTCACACTTTACGAATTGGTCTGAGCTCCGGCCCGTCCACCACTATGCTGCCGCTTATGCCCACTACTTGGCTGTGTTGAGTCAACACAGTAAGTGTTTTTATGTCTCCCCTCTCTCTCTCTCTCTCTCTCTCTCTCTCTATCTATCTATCTCTCTCTCTCTTACTCTGTTGCTGCTTTATGCATTCGCCAAATATTAGTTCATTTGACTTATGTGACACTGAAGAATTTATGGTCTCTTCAATTATAAACATTCACACATTTATTTAATATTCATTCAATGGCAACTTAATGTATTATTTATGGAGAAGATAAGAATTTAGTCTAAAAAGAGTTGGCGAAGGATCGCAGTACCTAAGGCAGCTACGAAACTGAAGGACCTAAAATCATCACTTCTGCACAATCGCGAGGTGATATGTGAGTCTCTGAGGAAGGCTTGTCAAGCTGTATTTGCATTTGCATATTACCTGATATTTCGTAAGTGGAAGAGTGCTTAAAAAAAGTCTGCTCCAAGGGGATATTCTAATTTTCGCTTAATTTGTTTAAAATGTGTAATTAGAGTTGAATTTCTAAAATATTTCATAATAGAGACAAACATGCTATGTGTTAGTGGTAGTAGTACCGTTCTGTGAGTTCTGAGGAGTCGGCGCTTTAAACAAACAAACTTCAAGTGTGTATGCATTTAATTCGGAGTGATCACTTGAGAGATTCTCTCATTCTTCTAAATACTTTCACTCCTCAACATTGCAACAAACACATGCTACCACTTATATTTTTGTATCCAAACATTGAATTAAATTCTCTTTCGCCTTGTTAAAATCGGCAATACGAAGATCACGCACCATCAGTCTGCGCAAATGACTTGGAGACACGCTACGGTGGCTTTGTGTTTGCTTTTCATATTAATTCACTTTATGATTACTGCTCGATCAATATGAATTTTGATAAATTTTTTTCCCTTCATCGGTTTTTTTATTATTATCCCTTTGTGGGTATGTATGTGAATGTTTTGTATGCAATTTGCTCAATTAATTTTAAGACGCTGGCTGGGCTGGCTACCAATTTTTGGCAAAGTGCTGCCTTTTTATTGCAAATTACTTAGAAAGCAGGAGATTTATGCAAATTTCAAACAAATTATTGCATATTTCAATAGTAATCGTTTCTGGTAATATCGTATAATGTGGAATAACTGTTAACAGTTAATTTTTTGTATGTATCGTAATGTCTGGTTATCTGATATTTGACCTTGAACGAGCACAAAATATTATAGAGAACTTTCGTTTGGATGAGTGCAACAGAAGAAATATTGAGAATAACAAGTAACAGAGCTACACCTGGCCGGGGCCAATATTTAGGTACCCTCCACATATAAAAAATGGCACCCATTGAAAACTGTATTACATTTCTCATAGAAGTAAATTATGAGCCTGATTGTAACCGTATTGCGCCCATCTCAAGCCCTTTAATGGATGGATTGATTTTTAATGTGTATACTGAATATATTCTGAATGAACTTTCTAACAATTTACAAATATACGGCCACATGGACGGACATGGCTGCATCGTTTCAGATTTTTATACTAAACAAAAATATGTTCATATACAAATACTTTGTGGTGTTTCTAACGCCCTCTGTTTAATGTTGCAAAAGGCATGACAAACTCATATTAAGGGTATAAAAGTTATTAATATTTAACATGATATTAGTTAAACACTTGGACAGCAACAATACATGTGCTAATCATTTCAGTTGTAGTTGCTGTGGTCCACATACAATAACTGTGCACGAAAAGACAAAAAGCGGAATCAATTTTTATAAAGAAGTCTTGTTCTTTTTGGCGATCGTTTGTGAACTTTAAGGAATTTCAAATATTCGTTGTGATCTTTTTAAATGTTTATGCCACAAGAAAGATCGTTTCTTGTATATTTCATTTATAAACGAGCGGCGGCGGCAGTAAGAGCGGCATGCTTTCATGATCAACCAAGAAATTCATCAAAACATCAAACTGTGTTTTAAAGACAGCTGCTGGTTGCTTGAAGAGCAGCCAAACTACTTGAATGGCCCCAACTAACTAACTAATCATTCACAGCCGCCGCAAAGCCAATAGCTTATGTTAGTAATCACACATCATCGTCACAGCACATTGACATTAACCTTCGCTTAAAGTCGTCTATCACAAATAATTTGGTCTATACGGTACATACTTGACTAACCGGTAGCTTTGAATGAACGACACAAAAAAAAAAAGAAAAAAACGATTTTTTAAGTGGTGCGGCTTGTGATCAAAGAAAATTAAAATTAGAAATTAAAAGGGACAAAAATTTCTAAATGAAAGAAAGTCGAATTGTTTTGTTTTTTTTGTAACTATAACGGTACTTTAAGGAATTTCTTTAATCGGGTTTGTGGAGAGCGTTTACCGAGTACAACTTGATCAGATTCATTTTTGGCACTTTCAACATGTCTTTGCCATTACGACCTTTACGTCGTAATGGGCTGCGTTGATTTCACCCAATTGTATGTTTTCATCAAACTCATAATTGCGTGTGGCAATAAACATTTATTATATTATAAAAAAGTAAGAATTTTCCTACCAGCTAAGCATGAAACCGCCTAATTTGCCCATGTCATGGTAGACAATATTACGTTCGCACGAGCTTAATATTATATTAAGGTCTTAGTATCTCTGCGGGTTTATGTACAATTAGAGTTGTTGAGTTTATCCACATACTCGCAGTTTATTAAGTGCACGCAATGTCTTTTCTCTTTGCACCCCTCCCCCACCAACGTTAAAAGAAGCGTGGAAGTATGATAAACGAATTTTAATCTTAATCTGGCTACAAATACTAAGTAAATGGGTAAAGGGTATACAAGCTGGTGCAATATTTGTGTTTTTAGGCTGTGTCTTTTGGTTTTTGTTTAAGAGTTTCATTAAAACGTTATAAGCCGATGCTAACTTCTTAGTGCGAGTATCAGCTAGTACTATGCTCGGTGGCACTTTATAAGCAGCGCTTTCGATTGTTATGCCGACTCCCAGAAAACTCCAAGTGACTGCTGCAAGCATTTAATGAAAGTGTTATAAGAATATTTTACTGTGACCCAAAGCTCTACTAATTCAGTTACAAGGAAAACCTTAATTGTTTAATGTCATTGTTAATATAACAAACATACATACGTACTCTAAATGCTGACTTCACAAATACAAGCTGACCTTAACCTCTGACAAGGGTCAGTTGGTAAACAACTTGAGCTGACCATTAAAATTAACCAAAATGAACAGTGATGGCAAAAATAAGGGAGAGGGTGAGTGTGTGTACATAGTGCGAGTAAATTGAGATATTAGACTTTCATTTATTTGCTCCGTTCAGGTCAAAATAAATTTCTAAATTAGCATCATTACTGAGGAACACTTTGTGAGGAATGTTTCGTGTGGCTACATGTTCGTTTGCATGGAAACTGTTTTCCAAATGAAGTCATTTTTACGGTTAGTCCTTTTAATAAAAAGCAAAACAAAATATTTGCCAAAAATATTTATTTAGGATCATTTTTCACAACAAAAAGCTAATCTGCAAATGTCTAGAATTATTATTGTGTATGTAGAACGCAAATGAATGTGATGGAATGTATGTGTACTTATGCGTTTATACACGGGAACGCACATTTCATATAGAGCTTGATGCTCTGTGTGAATGTGAGAAGACTAAAGGTTTAGCTTGTCAGACATATCGTTCATCATACAAAAAAGGTGAAAAGGATGCAAATGCTTACTCCATTTCTTACACACACACACACACACACACACACACACACGTATTCGCTTCTTTATTAAGGGGGTGAAGTCATCGTGTGTTGCCTATTAATGTGATTTCAGGTTAAATGATGTCATTCACCTATTGAAAAATAATATTGCACTGTGTTAAATATGAGGAGTACTTAGATATAAATAGATGAGAGTGTAAGGTGTCATGGTATGAATAATCATTTGGCGAAGCAGTTTGAGATGATATGTTCTGTTTGTCGTGTCAAAAGCAAACAAAAAATTGTAAGGTTCTCAACTTGCCAGACAGGAGTACATATTCTTTTTCTCCTCCGTCTTCTTATTGTTGTTTTTTGTACGAGTATTTTAAGGATATTGTTGTTATATGCCACCATGTCTAGAAGTAATAAAAACGTGTCACAGAGGCTTTGTTTCGTGTTATTGTTGCCTTTTACATTTTACACGTTGACCGCAACAAAAGATGTGTCATACCAACCAGCGTTACAACTGAAACGAACAACAACAATACTAATAAAGGCAGCATGTAATACTAAAATACTTTAAACAGGCAACAACAATAACAACAACAAGAAACATACAATAATAGCGCAGACATGTTGTGACAATATTTAGGCAGGTGTGGTCTCCCGAGAGCCTTCAAAATGACAACACACGTGTACGATTTTATGCCCACACACATACACACACACATACACGTACTTGGATATGTATGTATACATCTGAAAATATATACAAGTCTACGGCAATAAGGATAATCTCTGCAAGCAGACGAAAAGCCAAGCACACGATAAATGGTGTCAATTGAAGGCATCAAATCTCTTTGCTTTGTTAACCCTTTTTAACGAACATTGAAGTATTTGTTTCATTAGTTAAACCTCCACAAAACAGCCATTGCGTATATATTTAATTGGTTGGTGCAACTATAAAGAAGAAACTCCACATGAAAGGTTACATAACATATTAGGGGCAAAAAAATTTAAATATTTAAAACGTTATGATGATTAAAAATTCGATCCCGAGTACAAGTGATCCTCTACTATTTCTATTATATATATACTTCTTAGGCATTAACGTGCAGAAAAACTAAAAACTATCATGGGGTAGTCTGCAATGTTTAACTTAATTCAACTGTTTATGTCATGAATTATCGTGCAAGTCTTTAGTCCGTCGATTTTTAATCTATTGGTTAGTGTTGCGCTTTTTTGTGTGCTGTATATTACTATTGAGAAAATGGTGGGCTGTACCCTGTTTACACTAAAGGTGACGTAATTATAGACGTATTACATACAAACAAAGCAGGCTTCACCTTATTACTTATTGCATTCATACGTAATAGCGGCGGTAGTAAGCATAATACCAATGCACGTGTATTAGTCGACACATGTAAATGTTAAATGGTAGGTAGACAGGCGTGCAAGAGATCGCTTGTTGCGGCTGCCACATTTCGTGCAACAGAATAAGTAATTGCGTGAATGGGTGTGTACGTGAACCGATACAAGTGCAAAACTGCAAGACTTTATCCCTTAAGCACTGCGGAACAATAACCCGGTTTTGGTTAAACAGAACCTTCTATTTAATGTGTGTTGGGTATGTTAAGGGTTAATGATACAGCAGAGGGACATGGCCAGTTAAGGGTGTTATGGCGAAAGTGTCCAGTCCGCGCAAAGAAGCATTGAATACGGTTTTATGAATTTGTAAATAATTGCAGGTTTTACTTTATGCACATCCTATAGACTCATACGCAAGGGTGAGAGAAGCGCAAGATATGAATTTAAGTTAAGGTGGGGTTGGTTTAAAAAGCAAAATATAGTGCGTCCTCCAGCTCAAGCTGCACGAATTTTTATACCCTCCACCTTAGGGAAGAGGGTTTATTCATTTTGATTATCCGTTTACAACACATCGAAGGAAGCGTCGGAGACCCCATAAACCATATATATTCTTAATCAGCATGAAAAGAGAAATCGTTTGAGACATGTCCGTCCGTGTGTCCGTCTGTTGTTGGTACTCTCACGGTCGTAATTTTAGAGATATCAAATTGAAACTTTGCATACGTATTCTTAGTTCAATTTCGCTGTTCTGTATTGAATTTGGGCAAAATCGGTTAAGAGACACGCCCACAATAAACAAAAATCTCAACATACCTCGAAAAAATCCGACACTGTGCCAAAAACGTGATTGAATAAAGCAAACACTCGTAATTAGAAGAAACCCTATTTATTGTTTAAAAATGACCTGAATAATAATAATAATAATAATAATAATAATAATAATATATACGCAACGATTTAATGCAATAGGAACTTATTTTTTAGAGGGTTTGAAAGGTGGAGAGTATTTAAGCTTCGGTCTTAACCGAACTTTTCGATCTTGTTTAATGTCAAATATAACGTTAATAACAAGCTGTGGTGTAGGGTATAAAAAGTAAAGAGGAAAAAATACCAAATACACAGGCGTACGGACTGACTGCCTATTCGACACGGATTTTTATGCTGATCAACAATATATGAACTTTTTAGGTAGAATAGCCAACTTACTCTGTTCCTCATCTAATGTGGGGGAAAACATTACAGTAGACCTCTAATAAATGGTTTTGTATAACACGGCGGAAAAATCGTGCTCGTATTCATACAACATGCTAAAAGAAGCTCGTATAACATGAAAAAAGAATGAGAGAGTAATGAAAAAATAATAATAAATTATTCCACAGCCATAAAAATATTTGTCATATAATGAATTGAGCCTGATTATTAAGTATAACAAGTAAGTTAATCGCTTTGGGCTGTGAACGACTCGTACAACACGGATTTACCATATCGTAGAAAGACCTACTGTGCTCATTGACAATTTCTTGGGCAACAATTTGGGTAATAATCCATCAAACTGTAGACCAAACGTTTAGATCATGAAAACATTTTTGGTATACGATATATATGAATATGTATACAAACATGGATGAGCGTTGATGGTAAAGTTTTGTTATAAGCTAAAAATATAACATTTCAAGTAATGAAACAAAAAAAAACCTAATTCTTAGAAGCTATGATGTGGAATGCAAACAGAAGATACGATGATAACGATGATAATGGTGCTTTCTATACCTACCATCATGTGCGTATGGGGGTATATACTTTGGCAAAAGGCTTGCAACGGCCGGAGAGACACGAGTTGGTAGTTTTCATATGCAAGTTGGTATTGAAATTGAGCACGCCTACAATGGAACAAAAACTGAAAAAGGGCAATTTTTTAAGTAAATGTTTACTCAGTGCTTTTAAAGCACAGAAGATATATTGACATACATGTGTATACTGATCGGGAAGCTTTGGTGTACCGATGGTGAGCGTTCAAGATTTGGCCTCAGCTAAATATAGGGTTTTTTTACTTGTTTACTTTAAAAAATTTCACTAAAAATGTGTTTTTAGTGCCTTTTCTTTCACTACTGCTGCTACAACAATAACAAGATAAAATAATATTGTTTTCAAGGTTTCATATGTGAAATGAAATTAAATGAAAGTACGCGTTCATACATACACACAAACACACACATACACACACACATACACTTACCTTTGCTGATATATTCGTGAAACATAATTTATGTAGGTTTCCTCCATATATCGCTTTATGCACGGTTAGTGCTGAGGTAGGTACAAGTGCTTCAACATAAGATTCGTGTATATGTGTCCCGGTGGTGATGGTGATGGTTGAATTCTTTTCTCTATGGTCTGTGTCAGCATTGTTGTTATTGTTGTTATTGCCGACCGCATAAAAATAATTGTGTTGATTTATTAGAGTTGAACATTTAAATCAGCGAACAATTCTGCCGTTTTTAGAGAACGGCCATTAAAATTATGCAAACAGTTAAATTGTTGTAAGACACAACATTAACATATGCATGCAAGTAGACAAGGGGTTGTGTGTGTATGTGTGTCTGTATGTGTGACAATATAAGAGTGAAATGCGGCGTTGGCGAAAACATTTCAAATTTTTGGCATTGTTTGGCTACAAACACTAGCAACCAGAGTATTTTGCCACCATGTGTTGAACGTGTACTGGTTGAAACGATTTCAATGGAAAATTTGTCAGATGTGTATGAAAAATGTTATACTGTTGAATGTTTTCTTGCCGCTGTATACTTTTATATCTCTGATATTATCATTACGAGTTAATTCGGCTTCTTGGATGCCACCTTTCTGTGTCCATTTCACTGTCATTATCGCATAGGAGTATTCTCTGAGATACCAAATATCTTACGTTCACCCATTCATTCATCCTTTTGTCTTTTGTATTCTATTCAATCGTGTTGTTCTTGTTGTTGTTAATATGGATGAGTTTTCTCATCTATCTTAACATCCCTCATCTCGAAACTTCTAATGACAAACAATTGAAGTGAAGTGAAAATGCACTGTCATTAGCATTGATTAATATATTTGCTTGAATTTTGAGAATCGTTGGTGTAGTTGCTGATGGTGATGCTGCTGCTGCTCGTTTGACAGCAGTAATCAGCAACTGGACGGATTTTATACTGTGGAAAGACGCACGAAAAACAATCAATCTTTACGTGGTATATGTGTCATGAAAATTTCAGTTTTGTTTGCATCAACATGAAACAACCACCTAAACAACATTACATTAAAAGAATACAAGAATATAACGCTTGATTAATCAGCGTTGCTATCATATACAAAGTTGCAGCAATTGAGTTAAACATAATTTCGCAGCAGTATTAAAATATTACTTACTTTCTTTTTATTAGCGAAGCTAGTGTTGTATGTTTTCTTTACTGAAAAATGAAAATGAAAATTGAATCATATCCAACACAGATACAATGCCATAGTATTGGTTACTATGTAACAACTAAGCCTGAACAACAACAGACTAGGTGAAGAGAAATAATACATGAACGAGTAAGATAATTAAATTTGGAGTAGGTCAGATCTTAAGTACCCTCCACCACCTCAGTTATGGAGGGCGCGTTACGAACCTTCTTAGAATTTTTCAAATATAGTTTTTTCTAAATTTTTTGCGTATCTATATCTAGCATACCGATAAAATTCCGAAATTTGACTTTGAAGCTCAATTTTTGTGGCTAATGGTAAAATGTTTGCCTATAGTGGGCGTACCCCTTAGCCGATTCTGCTCAATTTAAATAGCGATCTTTTTACAGAAGTTAGAAGGTGAATATCTAACTAAAATTTACGACCGTGAATATGACAACAACAGGCGATCATGGGCGGACATCCCTAGATGTCCGGATTTTGATTTTGAATAAGAATTTATACATTCTCTGACTCCTTCTTCTTGGTGTTGCAAACAGAACAGCGAACTTATTACTACGGCGGATGCTATAATGATTTATTATACAAATTAACGACAAACAGATTATAAGAATGCATTTTTAAGTATATAAAACTTTTCTACTGCATCTAAGTTTGTGCGTTTTTTAATTTTTTTATTAAATTGTGACTTTCGAAATTTTGCAATCGGTAAGAAATCCAAATGTAAGATCTGATGTAATTAAAATGCTTCTTAAGTAGTTATTTATGTCTAATATATGGGAGACATAAACATCTTTAATTCTGGTCTAATAATTTGCTATATTGGACGTAGAACACCCAGTGCTCTTAGAGCCGATATGTCCACTTATTTGGATGTTCCTAAACGAACAACAAACTTACTATGCTTTTACCGGTAAGATGATGGGATATAAACCGAAAACCGACAAGATAAGAAAGAGCTATTTTTTTGCACACACACTTACACATACAATGTAAGAGTACTTATGTTTGTATATCAATGTATGCACGAACTGTTGTGTACAATATTTTTCCGACATTTTATTAATTTATAGCTCTGTACGTCACATGACATATACACGTTCTTTCTTGCGGTATCTCGAGGAATTTCTCCAACCCAAACGCTGACTTTTGGGACCACATAATCCTATCAAAGGAACGCATATGTATTTCGTATGTATGTACTTGAGTTCCTTCATACACCAACCAGCAATGAAATTCTTAAGTTTTCCGTCATTCGTTTTGTTTTTTTATACCCTCCACAAAAGATGAGAGGTAAATGTAGTTTATCATTCCATTTGCAGCATTGAGTAGGAAGCGTCAGAGACCGTGCAAGGTATATAAATTGTTGATCAGCATCAAAATCTGAGTCTGAGTCCATGTGTCTGTCTGTTGTATGCACTCTCGGACAAAATTTGGTAAAAACCACGCCCACAATCGACAAAAATCTATTTATCTGTCAAAAAACTTGAGCTATGATGTTTGGCGTACAATCGATATGGCAAAAGTAGGCGTGGTCTCATAACAGACATAACAGACATAAGACTTTAACTTAAAAATCCACTAGCAAGTTGATACGTAACAAACACTGCAAACACTATCATATACCTGCCGCGCCCACCGTTTGTGAAGTTAAGGAGGGTATTTAGGATTTCGCCTAAGAGCCAAAGTACCAACTCAAAGCACAATATATTTCTTAATCAGTTTGTCATGGAGTCTATATACTAAAAAAAAAAAATTGCTGAATGAATGTAAATGTGAAATAAATGAAACCATGGATTCATGAGTTATTGGTGATGAAAAATACTTTGAAACTCTGTTTAGATTAAATTTATTCATATACAAAGAAGGTGTGTGTGTGGTATAAAAGGTCGTCTTGAGCTAGATACAGAGTTTTTCGTTTCATTCTTTTTATTATTTATAAATGAAAATGCGTAAAGTTGGCAAATTTTACGCCTTTTACATAAAATTCCTTTCCGTTCCTTTTGCTTAATTTATTGTGTCACAACTAAACATATGTTTGCCCTTAATCGTGAAAGGAATTGTTTGCTATTAGTTGTTGTTTTAATTTTCTGTCTTGTATTGGAATATTTTCGGGCGTTATTTATGGCTGATTAAATAATAATTTTTTCAGACCAAAGAAAAAATACTACATCACTAATATTGGAAATTTCTCGTGAGAATGAAAAAACAAAGGGGGCAATGAACTTTTAATGTTGTTGAAGGAATTAAGTAGGTGACAAACTGTGGCATCCCTCCTATGGAGCTAGGAGGGATTATAGTTAAAAAGAGTCTTTTAATGGGTTAGTGTTTTAAAGAAAATTGATTGAATTCTCAGATAGCTGTAGATGTTGAAACAACACCACATGTAATGAATATTAAAACGAATGACACACAATAAAGTTGATTTAATTGTATAATGCACTATTACATCTGTGGCATATGCTCCATGAGTATAATTCAATGCAATGATGGTTTCCTTTCATTGCATTAGACGGACGATTATCTAATGCCCGGCATGAGTAATGAAAGCGAAAGGGTAATTCGTTAATGTTACCTAAACTAGCCGCAGCCTCAGGTAATTATATTCATGCATATATGTATGTGTGCGTATATATGTTGTATTGGTATGTAAATCAAGTGTTGTCGATATTTATCTCACGATCTCGGGTAACGAGCACACAGCAACAGTAGCAGTTGTTAGTTCTGACATCCAACTGACACACTTAATCACTGATCAAAGTTGTTGTACTGTGCGACAATATGTGAAACAAATCAAGTTATCAAAAGGAAGTCTACCAGACACACGGCCACATATTGATATTTATGGAAAACACGTCAAAATGTGAAATGGATTTTATTTAACTTAGGCCACATCTAGGACACCCTGTACATTTATATTAAACCCATGCATGATCACGATTATTTTACCTCTTATGTCGAATTACACCCCAAAAGCAATACATTTTTCTGCGTTGTGGGCGTGCCTGATGTTATATTCTGCCTATCTTAAATATACAAATACATATATGAACCGTTCAGTGCACACATTGATTAACTCCGCTTTTTGAAAAATCTTAAATTTAGGTATCAAAGCACTCGGTATGGTCATAACTTTATTATTTCATCGCATTTCTCAACCTTTTTTATGAGTGAATCGTCCTGGGTGTTCCATTTTCGAGGCTACGACTCAATTTTATCAAATTAAGGCGTGACTGTCAACCGATTTTGCCCACTTTGAATATGGAAATTATCTAAATACTAATACTGAAAATTTCAAGACTAACACACAAATACGCAGACACATAAAAATTGTCGTAATGACAATGTTAACACCACCCCCCTCAAACTCCGCGTGTGTTATTTGAAAAATATATAAAGAAAAGGAAAATGAGCAATAAAGCAAATAATTATAATATTTAATTTTTTTTTAATCAAATACTTATCTTGTGTAATAATGTTTATAGATTTATCTATAAACGTGCACGTACTTAGAAAGTTGTACGTGTGTGTATATAATACTAGCTGTAATCCACCACTTACAAAATATTAGCTACACACATACATGCATGTATAAAACAACGGTGCTTACAGTCGATCAGTTAGTTAGTTAGTCAGACCACTAAAATCAATTTCCTGTGATTCAGCATCACATTGTGAGTTGATTGTCAACTTGGCTCTACGGCGTACGTACATTGTACGTACCGTATTGTGTAACAGCAGTTTAATGGAAACCAATTGAAATCACACACACACACAACAACAACCACTTATTTGAATGCAACTTGGAGCGACCTTGATTGTTGCCAGCACTTTAGTAATACAAAGCATTCGCTAATGATGGGCTATTAGGGCCTCGGCGCTCAACCAAATGGCCATTTACGGTTTTACGCAATATGGCCAGAATATTCCGCAATCATTGCAACAACAACAACAACAATAACAAGTGGAATAAAATTTATGCAATTTAAAAATTGATCTCAATCACAATCGGCAGCACCAACAACTTAGTTCACATCCATATCCGAATTCAAATCGGATTTTACATCTGTTCTAACATCACCTGCAAGAACGCCTTGTGTTTGTGAAGAATGGTAGTTGGGCTACAATCATCGACATGATCAGTTGCCATAAGATTACAAATTTGCAAATACATGTACAAAGTGATCCACTGCTTTATATAGGTATGTGGGGATGTATGCAAGTATGTACATTAATCAAACAAAACGCAAGAGCAAAAGTCAGCACTATCAATAACAGTAGCTACCTGTGCATGCAATTCTTTAGCACACATCAGTACAATTCAATTCAATTCAATTCAATTCACTTTGCTACACTTCACTTCAAAATGCAGTTACGCGCTCCGATGATTTCTTTAACTTGATTTTGTGGTCAATTTCTGGCCCAACCGCAAATAGTTCGAACGTTATGAAAAGGCAAACAAACAAACAAATAAATGAAAATCATTTTACGACAACTATTGTTGTTTGTACTCCATGCCATGTATCACAACAGGCACAAACAGCGTCACTCACCGCGTTGTTGAGATGTAAATATTCAATCAATTCTTAAACGACTGATGCTTGATAATAGTCGATGACGGTCTTCACTGACGTGATTGCCCGGCAGCTTATTCGTTTGTTTGTTTGCCTGATTCGTTGGTTGACTGTCCCAGATTAAATGTATGCAACTTTAACCTTTTAGTAGGCACCACCACAAGTAAACATTTATGTAAAATCGTTGCGGAGAGATTTGTGGAGAAAAAATCGTAATGATTACCATCGAGCCGATCACTGATCGATAATGATGCGATGATCCGCAACAGCAACAACTTCGTTAGTTTGTAGTCAATTTGTAACATTTATGCTTTCAGGTGAACTCTCTTTTAACAGGCGACCATTAGGGACCCCACATGCTCTTAATGTATGAATTACAATTAATACAAAACGTACGTGCATTGAACCGAATGATCAGCAAATGTTTGTTTGCCCAAAAACTTTAACGTATCAAGGAATTGCACTATAGTTCATTTTCCATTCAAGTAGCTAACGCTTGCTTTTCATACAACCGATACAAATTCTTACTGTAGTGATGTGAAACATGAACTTCTTAATCTTTGGTGCGGCTTCTTGGTTTGTTTATTATGCGGCAACAATGTTATGCTCCCATGACTTTTCAGATGGCTCATCATTTTGCGCTTATTGCGATAATTTACACACATAGCTTAACCGAGATATGTTTGCATAATTACATCATAACACAAATACATAAGTTGCCTGTACTTAGATTAGGACGTGAAGAGTTGCCTGAGAGAGGCTTACAGTTATAGTGTACAACGAGTAAAAAAACTAAAATTGCCTTGGGCCAAATCTGTAATATGCTCCACATCTTCGTGCAAACGGTGAGCGCATAGGGTGCGGTTCCCACGTATTAGCTTGTGGGCGTGTTTGTTATCCGATCAGGCCCATTTCTGGCACATCGATCGCGTACTAAATTGCAAGCCTAATCTTTGTGGTAGATAGATAGACTTTTATCGATTGTGGGCGTGGCTTCTAACTGATTTCACCCAATTTAAACAGCGATCTGCATGCGGAAGTCTCAAAATTTACGACTGCGTGAATATCAAGAACAGACAGACCCACGGTCACACGGACGGATATGTTTAAATGGACTCAGATTTCGATGCTGATCAGAAATGTTTGTACTTTGTGCGGTTTCTGACGCCTCCTTCTGGGTGTTGCAAATGGACTCTTATGTGGAGGATACAAAACTAATACAATGCTAGTCATTTGCAATGCAATCTACATATATAAGCTCGTAGATGTTTATTAAATGTTTTCAATTCATTTGATTCTAGCACTCTCCTATTTATTCTTTCGTACATTTCGTACGTTTTTCCATTTGCGATTTAAAACTTTATATTTGTGTACACGTGTCTGTCGTCTCTCTTTTAAGCAAATTCATGCTTTATTTGATATTTCCGTTTCCTGAATCCGGTGTCATTTGTTAGACGTCTTGCTTCTTTCGCTCTCACTGTCTCTTTATAGTAAATAACTTAACAGCAATATAGAAGAGTACATACTTGTATTAGTTTATAATAAACATATCACCATCAACTGGGAGCTAAGAAGGGTGGCGATTGATGATTGAAAAAGAGCAACATATTTTCTCCATATCTGTCCAGGCAAGTCTGTCTGTCGTTCTGTCTGTCTAGCTATCTGTCTTTGTGTGTCTGTCATTAGCATTGATTAATTTGAATGAATTTCACGCAATGTGATTGTGCTTAACATATAAAAATAATCAATCTTCTTAAATAAAACTTATTCCATCTCTTTTTCCACGAAGGGGGGAGGAATTCATTTTTTTTTAATTCATATTAATTTTTATACCCTGCACCCCTTGTGTCAAAGGGTATTTGTAAAGGAATGTTCATGACGCCTAAACGTCACATGGCACACCTGGCTTTAATTATACCCATCGATTTAGGATAACCTTCTGAGGAACCCAATTGAAAATGGACCGCCCAGCGTCCTGGGCGTCCGCAATCCTAAGCCGCAGACACGATTTTACTCATTAGTAAATGAACTATGCCCTCGCCAAGTGGTTAGTTGCGATACAGTAAATTTTTAAGCAGCTAAAAAGTGTATTCGACTTGGGCCAAATCAGGGATACGCACCTTTTTAAACCACTTAACGGCCAGCGATACTTACAATGATCTTGAAGCAATTTCTATATGGAAAGGTGCTTAAAAGCACTTTAAAATTGACCCCTTCGAAGTTTTCGTTAAACTTTTTTAGGACATTCAAACATTATCAGTTGTTGTTAATAAATTATCAAATATTATAAATTCATAAATGTGTCACAATTCAACGAGGACATAGGATGTACAAATAGCAGAGAACACCTGTTTGTGTTTACATAAAATATGAAATAATTTATTCATTTGTTTGTTTCGTTTGCTGCTCTAATGAAGACATTAAAGAGGTCTCTGCGAGCGTTTAAATTGATGAATGACCGAAGCATGCATAATAATTTTATATATTGTATGTGTTTGAATGTCTATGTTTGTGGTGGCATAAGCAGCAAATAAACCACTTACGATTTAAGCTAAAGCTTGGGTACTCTCTGCCACCATTGAGCGTTGTAACAACGAATAACGGCTCTAGGCTGCATATAGTCCGCTAAATAATAATAAGAGGTTCAATAGGGTTCAGGGATAGTCGAAAGTTTCTTTGTTGAAACAACATTTGTTATCTACACTTTAAATATTCAGTTTAATGGTTTCAATTAAACTCAAATTGTTCATTTGTACGTGTATGGCCATATGTTGGTGTGTGTTTCCAATTTAATTTCATTCGTCTCATTCCTTACCAAATATCAACTATACGAAACTAACAGCCAGAAATTAATTCTAAACACAACCAGAATCATATAAATCAAAAATGTTTTTCGTCAAGAGGGGCGAAAGAGTAAGATAGAGAGAGAGGGATAAAACAGTTATGTGTCACATAAAATGTTTGCATACTCGTACGTACAACCGCCACAACGAACAAACGAAAACTAAACACGCAAAACTAACATTTGTTATCAACGCAGGAGGTGGGCAGAAGCGGTACGAAGGGGACATGTTGTAGTATAAAAGGCGTTCTAATTTAAACTAAAAGTTCTAAATTTATAGAAAATTGAAAAATGAAAATTTAACTACACAAACATCGCACCCTCACCCTCACACACATGGATATTGTATTTACGTAAGTGCAAACTTTTGCTTGTTGTATACATTGTTCGTACGTAGGTACGTGTTCGAAATGCTTACCAGGCTTTTTGCTAGAATTACGCCGGGTTATGACCATAAATTAAATCAAAGTTTTTGGCTTGGGTCAAATCTTGATAATCTCTTTCTCTCTCTCTCTCTCTCTCTCTCTGCATATTACTAAATACACTGTACGGGTTGGTGAGGTACGCATACTTACAATGACGGCCCATTAAGTATGTGATCGAATTTTCCACCGAAGAAGGTTTTGTATATTGGTGACGTGCTTGCTGCTCCATTCCGCCCATTTTCCGGCACTTTACACATTGAGGCAGTGTAAGTAGGAATATGGGCACACACCATTTCCATTTTGTGCACGGTGTAGGTTATTAAAACTGTTGCAGCAAAATAAACGTAAATGAAGAAAATGGAACTACGTTACATATACGACTTCACACTTTTCCATAAAGGTGAACCTTTACAAATTTGCTCATATGTACCTTTCATTTAGGGACTCATATTATTGACCTTGTGTACAACAAGAGCATTTGTTCTAAACGTATAAGAAGAAGATTACGTGCTATCGAGAATTATTCCTTTTTACACTCCTCACTTACTTTGTCGAAACGTATGTAAGGCAGCTTCAGAGTCCCTACAAAGGGTATGTATCCCTGATTAACATCAAATTCTGAATGAGTCTAACCTTTGCTTGGCTAAACTAAACGGTTTTCGTTTAAAGAGAAATGGGTCTGAGTTGGTGGTTACTCAAGATGAGGCCTAAGCCCAATGAAACGTTTATACATGTTTCTTTTCCATCTTTGAGTTTCTTAAAAAATTATTCGGTTTTTAGGAGGAGGTGTTGCCTACTGGATGACGTATTTCATGACGATTTTTCATCTGTGTTGTTGTAGTACTCACCAATTTAAAGTTAAGCCTTTCCCTTTTTTTTATATGAAAGAGGTAAGTAAATTCTTAGTTCAAATTTTAAAACGATGGCACACAACTCATCTTCAAGACTCCAAAATGATTACTTTATAAATGATTTATATGTAAACCGATTAAGTTCTCTAAAAGGCTTCCAAATAAAATATGACACAACAGATTATTGTCACTACGGCCGGTTGGTAGAGGTTTCTAAGTTTGTGACTTTCTGCTGTATTTTTCAAATACACACATAGCAACAATAATAAATTGAGTGCAAGTACATTGGGTCAACAAGATATTGGAAAAGTCCTTTTCTGCACAAACTTTTATTTAAATCTCTCTTTACGCTATTGCCCAACTTTTTGTGAAGATGATGGGAGAGGGGGGAAATATTTTTAGGGGTCCTTAAAACCACACACGCACATAAATCTTGACCAGAGTGTGTTTGTTGTTTGGTGTCAATTTTGTAAATATTTTAAAACGCATACTTTCCTTATCAGACAACACGAAGCGAGAACGAGACGGATGGATGGTGAGAGTTAAAGATTTTAGAGAATATTTTTGTCTTCACACATTTGCAGCAAGTATAGAAATAGTTTTGGAAAAGAAGGATGGGATGGAAACCCTAAGCGAGTCGAGCGGTCAGTTTGGTGTAAAACCCAGAGAGGCAATCAAGTTAATTGAATGGCACTAATGGAGTATAATAAGTGCGATAACAAGATGATGATTTAAGGTTTATAAAACGAAAACAACACCAACAATAAAAGAACACACATAGTATCTTACCTACAATAATGTAAACGGGCTTATAAAAAACTTTGAAGATAGGAGAGGAAATGGATGTTTTCAAAAGATGCTTGCTTGCGTTATCCAAAATCCAAAACATGAAACTTTGTCGCAATATTCTAAACATCCTGCTTGCTAACTCTAAAGCATTCTCTATCTCTCTTCTGCCCTTTGGGCAGCGCGAATTGCGAATTAAACGCCAACGAAAAAGTAGAATTGACTTCTATATATATTTGTATTGAATGGCTGGGTTGCCCAAAGTTATTTCGTTTGGGTGATCAGTCGCTAAAAGTTATTATAAATAAAGCCCAGCATTCTTTGTAAAACATCCTTTAAAAGCAATACTTAGCGCTTCTGAAATATTGTTGCGCTACGTCTTTAATTTGATTTAGAGCTACTTCCACGTGTTTGTTCGCAAATGTATAATCTTGACAACGACAAAGACACATTTGCATGTGTGCTGAATGGACATGCCATCAATTTTTAGGGCTCCTTCCAACCTTCCATCCTTTTTTAAAGTGACTTTTATATAACAAACAAACTTCCTTATTAAGCGAGTGATTGATCTTGAACCTTATAAGTGCCAAGTGAGGAATTCATATGGCGGAGCTTTTTTATCATCATCTTTTATACAGCAATCATTAGCGCGTGCCTAAGAAGTGTTAATATCAGCGCCTAATACGTCTATGTATGTATATAAAACGCAACAGGTACAATCAAACAATCAGCACACCAAAATACATAAAAGGTAAACTAAATAACAAGTAAAAAAGCTTTGCGTGGCGTATGCCCAATGTTGGATACCCTGCATGTATTTTTTAAACTGTAGGCCTGGCCATTTTTTCCACCTTAGTCATAGCGGATCCTACTGACTTCGATATTCCGTTTCCAACACCCAGAAGTAGGCATCAGAGACCCTACCAAGTGTATATATTCTTGATCAGCACAAAAGTGTGAGTCGTCTGTCTCGAGGTCGTTAATTTAGAGATATTAATTTTAATTTTTGTACTCTCTGATCACTATTTCAATTTCCAATATTAACCACAAAGTTGAGCTACGAAGTCCAAGTATTAAATAGTCGGACATTGCACTTGTACGTCAAAGCGTAATATATAATATAATAAAGTTCTTAATCAGATACCTGCCACCCCCATTACAGAGGTGAAAGCAGTGGAGGTGGCGATACTTTTAAATAAAATTTCGGCCAAAACCAAAGTCAATTCGCCCATTTTCAGTGCAAAGATGGATAGAATGAACTTAAAAAAGCGTATAAAATTTAATTTTTCCACAGATTCACACAAACACTAGATAAACTTAGAACTTGATTCCGATTAAGAATCTAATAGGCTAAGTATACTTAGCCATCTTAGCCATCTTATGTGCAGGAGGTAAAAACTAAAACTGCAAGTTGATCAAAGCTAGATAAGGTGAATATCACTACCAGCCCGACTACTCTAATATTTAGTAGTTGCAGTAATTGACAATAATTTTCAATCAACAGAGCTACCATAACAATCGACAATTGAAACTAATAAACAATCATTAAATTCAACAACCACCCAACAACATCAATAACCAGCAACATTGTTATCGTTAAATAACCGTGTAGTGTCGTTATGAACCACTATGTAGCATTATGTACGCACTCATAGATCTGCCCATCCCATTCGGGTTTGTGGAAGCAGATGAGAAAACAATTGTATAAAGAAATTTACCATAATTGGTGATTATTATATTGCCAAGCTACGTTTAAAAACGAAACGAAAAAAGCAATCGTGCCACACGAATGGCTGCTTCTAATATTTAAACAAAAGCAGTTCTCCCACTAATGGCTGTACTACTGTACTGTACTGTAAGCTACATATATTTATGTATATAATAACATAAAATAATATTTAGCGTGATGACCAACAAAGCAGTCATTTTCCATATTTTGTCATAGTTTTCAGAGTGATAATAAAAATACTGCAAAAATGTATTGAAAAATAAGACAATGTGTGCATTATCGTATTTATTTGGTAGAGTATGGGCTAAGCTCAGACATTGAGACGACTTTGTGTGCACACCAACGGCTGCCAAATCAGTCAATAACCTTCAATTGAAAAGTGTCACTTAAATCATGCACCAATGAATTGTGAAAGATTTCCGGTTACTCACCCAAGCACCAAGTAGTAGTACAAAGAGTTTCACTTGCGCGAGAAGCCAGCTATTTATAAACAATAAAGTTAAGATTATGCGGGACGCATCTGATGTGCCACAAGCATCGATAATCGATTTTTAATCGCAGTTCATTGTATGTGAGTGTCAAAAATTTTGTCAATAAAATGAAGTCAACACAATTGTTTACACTGAAAGAAAATGCAAGGAACAGATCACAATAAATGGTTTTTAAATTATTGTAATTTAAACTAAAAATTTAAAATAAAATTCGATTAAAGTTGGAATAAAAGTAAGAAAGAGTATTTTTTTTGAACTTTATTATTTACTATGCTGCCTGGAAGCATTCACTTAAAGATTCATCACTAGTAACAGATCCAATATTTGTTGTGAAGAAGATTATTTGCCCTTGAACTAATTGTTTTTTTTTAACAAAAAGAAATTTCAATACAGGTTTATATAAGGCTTCTGATCCGGGGGTATGGGGCTGAGTATATCAGACAACGTCTCTGATAGGATTTAACCAGGCGAAGCCCAAACGTTGGCAATGAGCTAACGTGTGCAATAAATACCGTCGCGTTGAGCCGGTAGCGCCCCGATGATTAAATAAATTACAATGAAAGTTGCAGTTGGAATGAGAACTGGACAAGCGTAGTGCAAGAGAAAGACCGAAAGCCCGGTGTAGATACCAAGCAAAGACAGAAGGCTGAAGCGCGTTCCCTTACAACAGACCAAAGAACTAAGTAGGTTGTAATCGAATAGTATTGATTCGATGACTAATTCTTGACTTTCCGAGGGTGTACACTGTACACTTTATAAAAAGAAAGCATCAAAGGCGCAGCGAAGCACGCTAAGTCGTAAGAATCTTGCCGGCAATAATTGACAAATACTCGACGCATCATCTGACAATGGTCACAATGTTCAGCCAGTCTGTGAACCAGCTTTGGCGGCTTTTATTGCGAAGAGTGTTTACAGATTTGTATTCTCATATTATTTTTGTTATAATTCAATGAACTTTTATTAAATGAAATAGGAAGAGTGAATATACGAGGCGCCTACCGTGCTTTCTTGTCAGATTGTATTGCTTGTAAGTCTGCTGCTAATGTTTCATAAAAACGATGAACGTTGAATGCAACCTTTAATTGTTACTTACTTACTTATTATGTGTTGAATGTTATACATATTACATCACTTGATATACATGTAGGTGCATATTTGTATTGTAATATTATGCCAAAATAATCGCGTTATATGAATCTTAAGTTATTCCGGTTTATCAGATGTTTATTTGATGTTGTTGTTGTTTGTGCTTAACTGTCTTCTTTGACTGATGGCAATCAAAATAAATGCAACAAATTAATGGAAAGAAAACGAAGACATACTAAGTTGTGCGGGACGCGTAATGGTAGCAACAAGCAAAATAAAACCCCACGCATACATATGCATAAGCAATATGTGAATGACATTCATTGCAGTTCATATCAGCGTTTGTGGCTTGTGCATGTGGCAGCAGAACAACATGCGGAGTTGCTTGGATGCAAACAAGTTCTTCATACATATATTATACGTACATCCACAATCACATAGTTTTGTATGTAATTAAAAAAAACGCATAAAGTACTTACTGCACAACACCAGTGGCAACGACAACAACACATCACGTTACGCCGCTCTTTTCAATATTTATTTATGCAATTATTTTGCAAGTAGTTCAACGCTTAAATAAATAATAAAATAATGCAATAAAATAAAATGAAATGAAATGAAATAAAACAGCTACCAAATGTACATACACCTATAAACGTAGTCACTAACTAACACACTTGTTTCGCAAGACTAAACTAAACGCATTTACAATGGAGCAGTCCGAAGCACCCTGATATAGATTCTTATTGTTGTTATTGTTATTATTATTATTGTTGTTTTTGTTGTTGTTTTTATTGTTTTTGTTATTATTCTGGTGCTCTTTTATTCATTTCATTCATTAAAATTGAAATTTATTCCGTTTAGTCTTATAAACTTGTACTATAATATATTTGGACTGCTTGCAATTCTACCTGAACGCACTCCAGCGTTGTTGCACTCACTCTCCTTTGTCAAGACACTGGCTCTGTGCGAAGAATTGAATGATTTCAATTATATGTAGAAACCTAATTATATGTTACTTGGAGTTGAGTGAAAAACAGGTGTTTCCAGCCGTTTCCCCTCAAATGCAAATATTTGCACAACATTATACGCAATGGTATAGTAATGCTACGATTCGCTCCTTAAGGATATCGATGAAATGAAATGATGCCGAATGAATGCTAATTATTGTTATAAATCCAATAGAGTTAAAATAGTATGAAGAGCATTTAGTTATTTTGCGAGATGCTAGACAAGAAGAAGTAAAATACTAAATTTGGCTTAGGCCAAATCTTAAACACCTCTACATATACATACGAACAGTGGGCGTGGCGGATACTTGATTACACCCCCTAATACTGTACGTATTACGTATCAACTTGAAAGTCGACTTTTATACTTTGCAACGTTTTTTGCAAATTGTGGGCGCGTCTGTTTTCCGACCACTCTCATGGCACAACGATGGATGGGTTAATTACAAATAACACATTATATGTTAACCACTTTTTAAATTTATAGCTGAATTTTTATGGCAGATAAATAGATTTTATCCGTTGTGGGCGTGGCTTTTAACTCATGTTGCCCCATATAAAAAACGTTCTACGTGCAGTGTCTGTACAAAACTCTAGCTGAATATCTCAAAAATTACGATTGTAAGAGTGTAAACAATATATAATCTCACAGAATCGAACGAGCGGACACATCCCGAACCACATTTTTATGCTGATGCTGAAGAACGTTTGTAACGCGTAGACGGAGGTGTCGGAAAACCCATACTATTGATACTAATTGAAAAAATCCGGGCGCTTGATTTGACCAATACGAAAACTTTCACACACCTGGACATCTTATAAATAAAAGTTATTATTAAATTTACCCGTTGCACTGTAATTGCAAATTCACAGATCCCAAGAAAACTTTAAGCAATTTCCAGCAGTCCTTTTCTACTTGAGAAGCATTGGTGATAAGTCACTTTTCTGTGCAAACGCTGTTAACTACCACTACAAGTACACCAATTAATCCTGACTAATGTCAGAGCGCCAACATTTGAAATATTTAATGTCAGCGATACAGCGGAAACGGACATGTCAAATCATGTACAAGTAAAAGTACTGTATGTAGTATATATATTTCCAAACTCTTAAAAGTGTTAACAATTTCATAGCAATTCATTTCACAACATTTAAAGGTTTACATTTTGTCTGGTGTTTTTTATTCCCTTTAGCAACAAATTATGATAATGTTTATACGAAATGTCTTTAATCTTTATCTTAATAAGCAATTTATGTAAATTTTTTGGCAAAAACCAAAAAACCGACAACTTAGTAGAGAAAGCGTAAGAATGAACATTAAACTGATTGAGAGAGATTAGCTGTTGTAATGAGTGCTGAAATCTTGAAAGAAAAACAAACTCATACGCACTTGAATAAATATTGTAGTGACTTAAGAAAACCGTTCGTGTTATGTCTGTGACTTTGTTAAGCAAACAGAAATTATTTGTCTTGCGATAGCCAACAAACTGTAGCAGCAGCAAGGATGAACGTAAATATAAACATATAAATAAACGCTAAGCCTTTGTTTTCGCATACGTTACACTTGCAGGCGACTTATGCTACTACAAAGATTGTATCGAGAAAGTGTTGCTCCAATATACAATTCGTACTTTACTTATGTATATATTTTTGGGTAAATATTTGCGTGGCTCACACTCTTACGCAAGCAATAGCATAACAAGTTACTTGTAATTACTTTACAATGACTGTGCAGCTCTTTCATGTATGTAGTTGTCCCTTTACAATAATTGGCAGCATATACCAACGTATGCACCAAATTTAACCACAATTTTTTCCATGTAACTTTTTAAGAATGAGAATTAATATTGGAAAGTTTGTATTTAAAAAAATAATTTATTAGAAAGAAACAACACACGCTGTTGTAAAGCAATAGATTTTCTGTAATCTTTAAGTTCACAACAAACTCATGTTGGAGATTTCTTACGTTAGTGACCTGGACAGATTATAATAAGCAAAATTGTGGCAGTGTGCCGTCATCATAAATCTCCGATTCCAAAACAAATTTGAACTCGCATCAGAAGATGTGAAGATATGTTTAAGATACGTAATAAGGTAATACTTTGTTGTATGGACTGCCTCAATAATTAAAAAAACAAGTAAAGAAATTAAATTTGGCTTAAGCCAAATTATGTATTAAATGTTGTTTGTAGGGACCCTGACATCTCCCACCTTTAGTCAAGATGGCAAAAATTGTGAAAATCTATTAAGAGTTGGTGAAACATCCAATTGACAATTTAAAGGTAAATATTATTGAAACATAAAAGAAAGTGAAACACTCCTCTTTTAAACATAACGTTACGTAATGCGTTAATGCATTCAGAATTTTGATCGCGAGTAGAACAAAAGAAAAATTCATTAATATCTTTTTATACAATAATTATTTCCCAAGTCGTCGTCATTGGTGTCCGACGGCGCAATGAAAACAAAAGCCAACAAAAGCCAACAAAAGTGCAAGTAAAAAAGGCATTCGGAAATCAGTGCAACAGCACGTTTTATTTGTCTTCATTCGCTCTTTTTGTTTTTTTTGCAAAGAATTTTTAATTGACAACCATTCGACACAAATACTCTTATAAACATGTACTCGTATTTGTAAATGCCTTTAATACGGTGGAAAAATGTTGTGTGTGTGTGGTGGCGCGAAAAAAGTGTGAAAACTTTTAACTACAACTAATAAAAAACTAAACACGTAATGAATGCTCGTACGCCAAGTGTTCCACATTTTAATATGACACGATTTGTGTTCAAGTTTTTGTGTTTTACCCGCTGCGAAATGAACAAAAAAGACAATACCTACAACAACAGCAGCAGCAGTAACAACAGAAAAACTCAATGTAAAATTAAACTGTTGCAGTTTCATTAAAGCAACAACAACAACATTAACAATAACAACAAACGCAACAATCCACATTAAACAGAAAAACCAAACCCATGCATATGAGAGAAATGTACGGCAAAAAATTATCATAATTAAAAAAAATACAATATATGATAAAAAAAGGCCCCAAAAAAAGCAAAGAACAGTAAACTGTGACAAGTAATTTTGTTTGTTGATGTAAAAAGAAATTTTAACCAACCAATCAGCCAACAAAAACAACAACTTAACAGGGGCTACGTACAAAACAACTACAATGAGCACGTGTTTAGCTGAAACCATGCAATAGACAAAGAAGCGAAGCTCTCCTGACAATCAACATACTTCGGTACATACTTCCACCAACATTTGTTATGTCAGTCAGGTTTTTGTTGTGTGTTTTGATAACTTGCCATGTTTAAGTAGCGTTTTATTTTACTCTCTTTGAGGTTCTCAAATCGCAAAGCACTCATATGCGCAAGAGTGTAATTGAGACAAGTTCAAGTTCCGCTTCCACGGTAGAACGCTCAAGTCTATTTTACTCGTCAAGACAAACCTCCGCCAAAATGGGAATATGTTCACTATTATGGTAAATGGCACAACGTAAGAGTACGCGAATAATAATAAAAATTCAATTCATACAATGGTATGGTTTCATGCATTTATTAAATCGAGTGACTAAGAGGTGCTACACTCTTAATACTAACTTTTATACCTTAGCGCGCGGCATTAAGTACAAAAGTGAACTCTAAGAGGAGATGTTTTTTCTTTAATGATTCTCTTCACTCGTACGAGCCTGGTGTGAATTGAGAACACAACTCAAATATGTTCTCCAGGAAATGTTGACGAGTTACAACCCCGAAGAGATAAGATTCGCTTCAATGCCAGTAGAAAAATATTCTCTCAAAGAATTCTTCTGCTTATTGAAATTTTGTATTCGCGCTGGTATGTGTTTATGGTTTGTTGGTAGCGCTTTGTCAGCACAAGTAACAATTTACAAACGCACATACGTACTGCTTAATTCTACACATACATAGATAGTGGCCAATGATAAAAAAGTTGTCTTTGGTCAACAAATCAAATGTACAAAAAAGGCGGAGTGTGTAGCACTCGTTTGGAGTGTGCGCTGTTGTGCTCTTCCGCCTTAAGTGTAATATGTTACCCTGGCTTACTGGTTCTATGTTGTTTGCTATGCTATGCACTTGTGTTGACTTGAAATTTCATTTAATGGTTGCATGTGCATGTGCACGATTGTTTGTTTGATTGTTTAATATATTAAGTCAAAGCAGCATGTGCGCATATGTGTGTGTGTATGCGTTTATATATTGTTACTGTCCATCAAAAATTACTGCAAATTCTATGGCGTCCATGACCAACCATACCCTTGGTCAGTTGAGTTTTGTTTGTTGGTTTCATTATAGCACCACCACCAGTACCGCCACCATCAGCATCTGCATTAACACGATAAAAGTCGATCAACGCAATGGTGAACGTCATTGTCGTCAGACCGCATTGTATGTTTGATTTGACATTTTCGTTTACATGCGTGCCGTGCGGTTTCCCATAACTCAGCTCGAATCACGTTAACGAAATGCTTTTGTCGTGCTCTTGTCCATAAATTTTGTTCAATATTAAAATGTTAAATGTATGTGTTTGCATTATTTTGTTGGTTTTGGTTGGTGCACTGGTTGGTGCTTTTGATTGACAGCATGTGTGTATCATGATACCGACGTTGAATGCGGCTCTTCACTTTATGAGTTGTGTATAAAAATTTATTTTCCCGTTTGTGGCAACAACACCCAAAATAGTTAGTGGCATCGACAAATTTCGTTTAATCACAATCAAAGTCTTGCTGTTTTTTAATTTTCAAGGCAGCACGCACCGCACTAAACATTAAGAATAAATGGTGCAGCAAAGAAACTGAATAATATTTAATTGTTCATATATTTAAATTCTGAAAGAGATGGCAACATGTACTTTTCAACATAATTACTGAGCAAGTAAAAAAGTTATGTTTAGCTTAAGCTGTTATTAAAGTATTTTTTTAAACCCTCCCTTTTGCATTAAAAGGTATATTAACTTTTTCATTCCGTTTGATAGTAATAATAATTATTTATCCAGCAGCGATCCCAAGGGAAATCTTCCCCACCATCTTTCAAGCGAACGAATACCTTAAAAGATGCAATTGCAAAGCGCACATATATATACATTTTATTCTCTGACAGTCAAGCTGCACTCAAAGTCTTAGAAGGCTTTGGTGTGGCATCCAAAGTATTATGAAAGTGCGTGTATCTCTTAATTGGGCTGGGAAGACACTCATTTGGGTGCCTGGCCATAAGGTGGGGCGAACCAATTCTGCGGTATTGCGAAAGCACGCAGCGGCCAGCCTGGAAGAACTGTCAACGTCAAGAGTAGGCCAAAATATTTATTCAATCTTCCAGCAAAGTGTCAAGGCTGCTGGAACTACAGAAAGACGAATTAAGACTGTTAACTGACCTCTGCACAGAACATTGATCTCCCAGATAATACCTTAAAAAGTCGGTATTTCTGACACGGACATCTGCAGTCTATGTAATGAGGTACTTGAGTTGTCGGAACACGTATTTTACGATTTCTCTGCCGCCTGCAGAACTAAGCTCCGCACATTCAAAGAATATGCGGTATTACCAGAGATAATCTGAAGCTCTGAGCCTAAGAAAGTTCAGAGTTATTTTAAAAGATTAAGCTCCTGAACTGAGGGCCCACGCTTGCACTATATTTCCATTGGTCGGTGTGAATAACAGCCACAATACATTAATAATAATAACCACGCCCCCAATTAACAAACATCACTACCAACGAAATAAATTTATTACCTCTGGCGAGGAATTTCATGTTCGTGATAATTTAATAGGAAAATAGGGCGCAATTGTGTATTGTGCTGTGATTTTTTACTTGTTTTTCTAAATGTCGTCAGTTTAAGGCGATTTGTTATTGTTGCCACAAATTAACTGCACTACACCTCTGATGCGTGGGCATTAGTACGCATCCTTACCTATCACCATTACACGTATTGCCTCGCCCTCATTTAACATTTGTTACGGTGTGTTTATGCTGGACGAACGCGTCATTTTTATATTTCATAATGGCATTTGCTTGAAGTCCTTGGGGAGGACGATCGGCCATGACAAGTGTTTAGCAACATGTAGTCGGACGGACTGCAGAACACAAGTACACGCGGCGAGAAGCTCTTTAATGGCATAAATCTAAAATGAGTTGAATATTATGTATGACACATGGATGTATTTAGATTGATGTATGTGTGTGTATGTGTGTGTTGAATACTTTCTCATGATGCATTGAATGAGCGCGCCTACAAATGTTGTACAGAGTTGTTGGTAAACAAAATTTATCATGCCAGAACCACCAGAAGGATGTTTCAGGGATGCCATTGATTCTACAAGAACACCAAAAGATTTCTTTTTAAAATGGCCCCACATTCAAACAAACCTTTCATTGCTTGCACATTTCAGGATAATGTTAGTAAAAGAATGCAATCATTAAATATATGAACCTGAGAGATGTCCTTGAAGATACTGCACAACCAGTGTAATGTAATATGTACACGACCACCACTTCATATAAAACGTTCTCTTGATAAATGTTCTCCCTCTCGGACCCTCCATCTAAGTAATTAAGCACCGTCAACTTTTTCGTTCCATTTGTTCCCACCAGAAATATGCTTCGCAAATGGTATTAAAGTTTAAGTCGATTTAACGGTATTTGGGCTCTTGCCCGGTTTGCTAGCTATTGAAATGTATCTCCTCGTGATAAGCTTTTGATCGTATCGTTCTTTGTTTCTGCTTGCTAAGTTGATTCATAATTCTGATTATAATACTTTGCTACGTAGTTTTTTTATTGTTCTTTTTTTATTTTTTATGTCGGGTTTACTTTTGATGCCTGACTTTGGTTATTCTCTTAAGAATATACGTTTCCAATCTCTTACGATGAGTTCTTTTTTGATTGTTATGAAAAAGTTTTCTTGTGGGCAGTTGAAATGAGCATGCGCCTGCATGCACATAGTGATTATTGGGAGGGGTAACTAAGAAAACTTTTTGTAATAAAAAAACAATTGTAAAACACTTGAACAGTTCATACTCATACATTCATAACATCGCTCAGCACAAGTTGAAAAATTGGTTAAAAGGAACAAAAATACAAAACAAAACAAACAATGAAATAAACAAACGATGAACGAATACAACACAAAGCATGAGCTTTGCATAAATGATTGAGTATAAAAAAGCAAAGACTCTCCTCTACTCCAAAAGATAAACAAAAACAATAACAGCAGCGACATAATAGCAGGCTCGGGCAACTCTTTGGCATAAGCTCTCGTGAGTGTTGCAGATTTGCTCTGCGGGTATCCACCGTAGACGTACTTTACTAATGGTTCAACATTAGTCAGAGTAGCAGGGTTATGGTAGTAATCACATACAAGTGTAATAATTTATAGTGGCAACGGTAGCTTAAAGAGGCGGCACAACTACAAACACGCACATACACACATTTAAGTGCAGAGGCAGAAGAAAAACCAATACAAACAACCAGCCAGCCAGCCAGCCAGGCAGCCAGGCAGCCAAGACAAGTTAAGTTAGGACAGAGCGTAGAGGATAGACATGGCCAGACCATCGAGGCATTTTAGTAGTTTTTTCATTTTATGCTCAGCATTCGAGTTCGGAATTCTTTCGAGTTGGCAGCAACTTTTTTACTTGTAAGCACCGCGTTGCCCGTCTTTGCTATAGTGTTTTATACGCTTAAAGGTACAATACAAAGGGTTCCTTAAAAATGTTTGCTAAAAACCCAACTTACACTTGATCAGACAAACAGCAACCAGTTATCCAACCACAAAAGCAATCACCTATAACCGTACTGAGCTGTTTTTTTTTGTTAAAAAAAAAAGAAAAAACGCGGGCGCGATTGTTCAAGTGTTTTGCGACAATACGATTGCATTTTGCACCCACTACACACTCGGTTGTGGGTATTGCGCATTTTTGATATGACGAATATATCGATGTAGCGCTCAGTCTTACACATGCTTCCATGCCTGACTGGGATAAACTCTATGGCAGTTAGCAAGCTAGGGCCAATTTTGTGGAATATCTAAATGTTTTTTGTTGTTTCTTGCTTGTGCGTTTCTTTGCGAAAGATAATAAAAGTGTTGGGGACAGAGCAGTGAATAAATGGATAAGTGTTCAGTGAAATACAGTAATTACAATTACAACAACATTTCCGCTTCAGATTTTGTTGGAGTTTAATAATTTGCCTTTTTAACTCCAACTCCTGCAAAGCAAAGGAGTGATTGATGTGAAAATTATAACACGATTCAAGTAAAGGCCATTCATACACACCACAAACAAAAAGAAAGTGTTTACAAGTGTGAAAAGTCATTTAAATGATTGAAAGAGTGAGTGTACAATATAACAAAAAAATAAAAAAATTATCTGTTTCAGAGTGAAAAACAAGGTGTCTGAAAATTTAAACTGCTTCGAAAAAATGCTTTTCTGACACTATCGAACGAAATTTTCCATCAAGTTTCCATCAAGCATTGGAAGACCTGCGCTTAAATGATTATGCATGGCACCTGGTATAAAGGACCACAATTGGCACATCATTCGCATTCCGAGTATCATCAGTTCCGTTCGTATCCGTCCTTTATGGTTGCACCCTATCACGATACCTGTACGCAATTAAACATTTCCGCAGCACCCAATAACTGTTTAACGCCCAACGGTACCGCCGCTACACCCATTCTATTGGACAATCCACCATTTGCCGGCGCGGTAAACCATCAATTGTTAACAGCAGCAGCGGTAACAGCACCACCAACGACGCACCTTAGCAGTGGTCACTTGACCGTTCTAAGTCCCACCATTAAAATTGAGCAGAGTTTCAATGAACCTCTAAGTTCGGTAGAAGATTACGCATTAAATTTGGAGTGCACCACAGTAGACGGTACATTTAAGGTAAATGAAATGTGGATCAATACGAGTTAAGTTCAAACGAACAAAGAAACCAAATTTGACTTGGCTATATACAAACTGTGGGCGTGGCATAATAATTTAATAGTGCATGACAATTAAATAATATTTGGCTCTTCACAAGCTTAAATGCTCATTCGCTTGTCCAAACAATCCCGAACGTCATGGTAATATTCTTAACTGTTGGCGGGTTACCAATCCAACGCTACTCATAAGTTCAAATTCCATTTGAACCCGTTGACTTAGCCTTAGCCCACTCAACTACTGAATGTTACCAATTTAAGCGTCGGAAAAAGTTTTCACATCAAATAAGGTTTTTAAAAATTGAGGGCGTGTTTATTATCCAACCGCACATCGGTGGTACGCCTAACCAATTTTCAACTTGAAAATACAATTTTTTTAACTTATAAAGAGATTTTTGCCTCTCATGTGGAGGGTATAACGAGAATAAAACTGTATTACCCTAATTTTACATTTTACAAGACATAAGTATTGATATTGTGAAATACGTGGGTGCCATAAGTACATAACTGTTTATTGCAATTCTTTTCGTTACCAAGTACGTTCAGCATCTTCCATCTACCCGACGGCTTTGAGTATTGTCTTGAGTATTGTATATTGCAATGAGGGCGCTACCCAGGTTAAGTAAAATTAAAACGTAAAACGGAGCAATATTACGCATATGTCAAATCTAGGATATTCTAAATAAACCTCTGAATCATCCATAATAAGTTCACTTTAGGTGGCTTTGACTAGAATTGACCAAATATATAAATAATTAATAATTAAAATTTTTGTTTTTCGTTTTTGTTTTTTTATCTTTTATGCTTTGTATGTAATAAAGGAAAGCCCCTAAAACCCACACATTTTGCTAAATTGTAGAAAGGTCCATGGTCCGATTTAATCCCTTTCTAATAGTTGTTGATGAAGAATTTTTATACAAGATTTCAGCTCGATATCTCCAAATTTGCGACTGTGACAGTGCCGAAAGCTCTGGGGGCAAGATTTAAAAGACATTGCGGGCGTATCCTTTGCCCGATTTTACCGAATTGCAATAGAAAAACATAGAAAACCTTGAAAATTGCGAGTACCAAATTTCAGTGCGACATCTCAATCTTTACGACCGCGAGAGTTTCAACAAAAAACCATTTACAATACACAACCTGAAAATGTGAAATTCACGTCGATATGTTAATTTTTAGTATAAACGGAAAAATCCTCCACTATAACGGAAGGTGCTTTAAAATTAATATATAGATATAGAAACACGCCCTATTCTACAAAACAGATTTTGTTTAAATAAAGAGAAGAGCTACAGAATAAGTAGAGAATAAGCAGAGCGCGACATATATACTCTGTGATGTACATATTTAAAAGAAAAATAAAGAGAATAATTTGGAGTATAACTCCAGGAGTAATGAGTGACTTATTTCACGTAACGAGTGTTTGAAAAAGCTCTTGCAAAATTCTCACACAACCAGAAGAGGAGGTTACATTAGCTTTAAGGAAGCTTCTAAAAGGATTTTAAAACAATAATAATGAAAATAAGTAAGGTTTGTGGCTTAGATAAAATGTGAATAACAATAAAGCTTGGATATATTAATGAACGGCTCATACAGCCGAACATGCAAGATATTTAGTTATTTGGGAGGGAAACGAAAAACGCTCACTTTTAAAAGACAGCGTATGGATAATTATTATACGTACAATTAAACAAGTCAAGATTCACTAATATCTATACTTAACTAAGTAACTAAATGGATGGACGGCGCCGATTACAAAGTATCCTTGGTGTGGGTGCATTTAACTTTAAAATTTTTTTATTGCTATTCAAATAATAAAGAAGCAATGTAAACGTTACACAATAAACAAGCATCATTAAGTTTACTTAAAGGCATAATACTGCATGATTAGGGTCCATACGTCCGTGCTGATAATAAAACCTGTATTTTGAATTGAAAAGAGAAACGTAAATCCGAGAGATCTATAACACACTAAATACACATTTTTTTTCATACGTTAATGCTGATCAAGAATATTTATACTTTGTACGGCTTCCAGGGCTTTCTTCTGAGTGTTGCAAACACCAAACTTAGTATACCCTCACTAAGGTAGAGTGCTTACAAATTCACTACAGTTGGCAGAGAGTGCAAACAGTGCACTTGTTGCGCTATCACAATCTTTCTGCTTAATAAATTTTGTTATTCTTCGCTTCGTTTTGGAGTATATGTGACTTCGTCCAAACATTTGAAACGTCCAAACGAAGGCGAGAGAGATCCAACAAAATATTCATACTCTGAATCCCCATTGAATACTGAAGAGATTTAACATTGTCTGTCTGTCCGACTCTGCGCGACTGTGCGTTAAATAATGAAAATGCAATGGCGGCTACGTGATGTTCTTTTTAAAATACATTCTTAACGTGGGTGCATTATGATTATCAGTGAAAATATTTCCAACACCACAAAGAAGGCTTCGAAAATTGCACCTCCTTAGGTTTGTGCATAGAAATCAAATATCAGTTCGCAACCTCAAAAATGAATATGTTTTCAAGTCTTTGTCTAAAGTACTCATATAGCGAAAAGTTCAAAACTGATGCACGTCCATCAATGGCTTTAATGCATCAGCCGTGGGTATTTAGGATTTGTTCTAAGCCGTAAGTATTTTTTGCTAGCTGTTGCGGTATGCTATAAATATTGTTTTTTTTCTCTTTTTAACGGTTAAATTTTTATCAGTGGAAACATTCCGTGGCTATGTAACTATGTAGTGCATATGTGTACTTACATATGAATATATTGGTTAGTTCACACATAGAAGTATTTGTTGATTTTCCATCTTAAGGTTTATTTCTTAGGACGACAGCGGAAAGGACGATGAGCAAGAGGAAGCAACCGTGCAACAGACTAGCAAAAAAACTAAAAAAAAAACACGAGAATGTGATAGTATGTGAAGATAAGCACAATAATAAAAACAACAATACCAATAACGTTAAGAGAGGAAATAACGCTAAAAACATATAAAAGAAAATCAATCTTTTGTTGGTTGTTTCTTTCCATTTTTTTCGCCTTTATATTATGTGTTCCTTGTTGTTGCCCTCAATCTTTATGGTTGTGTATGTGCTTGTGTTGGTGTATGTCTGTCTATGTCGTAAATGTTGCTGATATTTTTTTTGTTTCGGTTGGCGTTTTATTACCGAGTGCGCTCTGTTTTTTTTTTGCACTTCTTTTTACTTATTGCCATACACACGTACACACGTATAAAATACCATCTTAAAAACTGCCATAGTTGAAAAAACATATAAAATACATACAAACATACACAACATTTATTGCATAGATATAAAAAAATGGAGCAAAAAAACATAAAAATAGTAGAAAAGAAATATTGTAATAATAGCAGTCGTCGCAAGAGTAGCAAGCAAGCAAGCACAGTGGAAATAGAAAAAATAATAAGAAGGAATACGTACACATAAACCCGTACATAGCGTGTACACACGTATAGAAAAAAAGGAAGATCCATATAAAAAAATCCACTACAAAACTCATACACAACACACCGTCTCCATATGAACATTCAAGTGTTTGTGTGCGAGTGTGCATGCAGCAGTATTGTAGTGACTGCTTGAAGCCTCGAAAAGTGTAACGTTTTCGTTTAGTAGTGGTGATACCAGCCAAGCCGCAGTTCACTTCTCCAGTTGTTTCCAGCATACGTAACCAAGACGATGTCCTTTTTCTTTACACAACAATTTACTTGTATACCAGTGGTTAATTGTTGTTTATTTTAGCAACTGAAGGAAACTCACAAACAACCATTTTATTGGTAAAAGCAACAAAATCGCTCGCGTTCCATATAGACAATATATTCACATAACATTCTAATCACTATCATTTAAATAGACTAACGTCATTAACAACAGCAACAAGGGGCAGTGATGGCATTCACAGTAGGAGTGTTTGTGTGTCATAATTAATGTGACAACTGTGTGTTGATAAGCACACACAACCAGTGAAGTTTGTTCAGCAGGAGTAATCGTGTCATAATCCCAAACTAATAATGCGTTTACATGTGCGCATTTATGGTATGCAGGCATCTGCATATGACTATAAGATCAATACCCCAGTACAGTACCCCATGGCGTATGATTAAAATTATTCCAATTGACAACATGACAACATGACTAAACATTAAATACCTTTCGGATTAATTTCGTTTTAAATAAAAACAATGTGAAAGAAAGAATCAAATCAAATTCAAAATGAACTCCTTAAGAGTGTGTTATGTACTTAATCAATTTATTTTTTTATGGAAATATAAAAATATAATTATGAAAAGTCTCAGCACAAGCGGATGATTGTGCAAGGATCAATAATTCGAAATTATTTTCTAAAATTTCTACTTAATCGCATATACAACAAAAACTCTTATTCAGTACTTAAGATAAATTCAGTTCCATTAAAAAATTCTTTAAGTGCTCTAATAAGATGCGTGCCGTTAGCGACCAATTTTAAGCGAAATGTTACAAAATTACCAAACATTTATATAGCTTTAATTCAGTAAATGCATAACAATTTAGATCAATCAACCACCAGCTGCAATAAAGTTCCTAAAAGATAAAAATGTGAATACCTGAAAATAAAAAATATGTTGTTAAATAAAAGTTCCTAAATAAAGTTCAAATTTTATGAAAAAAAATTTACAAAATAAATAATGCCAACAAAAAAACAATTTTTTTCATAACGAATCCTTAATATGTGTGATAAATATAAATGCCACCATAATGTGAACAAACACTCCAAACATATCAATTTAATTTCATCAAAATTGTTATCTTCTAAAAATCTACAAAATCCATATATACATATATTTACTTATATATATTTAACAAAAAAACGACCGTTCATACTCGTGCTGATGATGGATATACTAAATGATGTGTTAGCATAGCGAGGAAAAGAGAAAAGTGAAAAATTGTCAGAAAATTGAAACAAAATGTTCTAAATGTGCTAAATGTGAAAAAAATAATAACAAAAACAAAAACAAAAGTAAGGCAACAACAAAAATTCTAAATAAAGTTCAAATAACCGAATGCATGCATACACTCTCAACACCAACAACATTAACGAACACTTTTTTATATAGAATATATAAATAAATAAACTAGTCAAGGTTGTTGATAGAAAGAGAGAAAAAGAGAGGGAGAGAGTGTACATAAAAACGCCAAAAGTTTAGGAAGAAAAAACTGGCCTCAAACAACAAAAACAACAACAACAACAAAATATTGAAAAGTGACTCACGTGCCATGCCAGCAGCTAGCACCGGCAAAACCAAATCAAAATATTTAAAAAAATAAAACTTCTATTTCATAAGAAACCAAACAAACAAACAAACAAACAAACAAAAAATCAGAAAAAGCAAAAAAATTAAATGTTTTTGCGTTACAATAAAATTAAATAAATGTTCAAATGTTGCCGGGCAAAAACTAGTTCAAATGCAAGTGCAGTGAAAAAAGAGGGCAGCAAATACCGGGACAGTACATTAGCACTTCTATTGCTATTGCCACATCACCACTACACCAACCGTACACAAGTATTTGGTGGGAGGGGGTGGGGGGGCGTCTAACGTATGTTTGCAAGTAAGAGTTTTTTGCTTTCCTTTTTTCAAAAGAAAAAGCACAAAAACACCGGTAGCGGAAGTATGTTAAAATTTTTTCTTATGTTAGAAAATAAAAGCTGTGCAAAAGCAACAAAAAACACAACAACATACATAAACAATCGAAAGGCAAAGTAAGGCGAACATGCAAAATGGGACAATGACAAAAATGGAAGAAAGAAAAATTAAATTTGTTTTAAATCCAACAAGCATGAACTGGACGCTTGAAATTTCATTTAAATTTTATGAATTGTTGTTAAACGAACGCTGTTTTATGAATACCTAACCGACGAAATGTCACCTTGCTCATCGGACGACATTAGCCGTTGGATGGTGGCTGATAAGTGTTCGCCGAAACAAAAAGAGGTCGGCACAACTCCACTTTTAATGCCCGCAGAATTTTACAAAAGCCTGCTTGCTGCCAGTGCAGTGCTGCAACAGACACAGCAGCATCGCAATTCTCTTTTAAACGATTTGCATGCAACAGTGACGCCCCGATTATTTGAGTCGCCTTCAAGTCATTTCTTTAGAATCAAATCACCAACACCAACACCGCCAACACCAACACCACCACTACTACCATTGCAACCATCCGTAATACAATCCCCTGCACTTGTTGCTTCCTCAACTGCTTCGTGTGTACCACATTCATTGTTCTCATCTTCGGCTAACATAGCCGTAGTTTCCGCTGCTGCTGCTGCTGCTGTGGCAGTTGCTGCTACCGCCACAGATTCACCGATAAAAACAAATAAATTGTCTTTGCTGCCCACTGAACGAAAGAATCTGACAGGAAAAAGCACAAGAATGGCGAAAGAATTACAGCTTGAGGAGGTTAAATGTTCAAAAGTACGTTTTACTAGGTGTTGTTGTACGTTGTTGTTCATTAAATGAACGATGGTTGTGTATTGGATGTAAAATATATACTTATGTAGTTATAATAACTTTTTAACATTTTACCTTAGTGAAGGGGGTATACTAAGTTTGCTATTTTGTTGGCAACACCCGGAAGGAGGCGTCAGCGCCCCTACAAATCTGGGCCAGTCCAGTCATGTCCGTTTGTTGTTGGCACCATCATTATTGTACATTTTGAGATATTGTAATATTTCTAGTTCTGCATGCAGGTCACTATGTAAAATCGGCCACAAACGCAAAAGTTGCAACATTCGGCTTTACCATCGATATATGGGATATGCCCACAATTTACCAAAAACTTAACGCATAAAATATACACCATTAGAAAGGTTCTGCGGTACATGGTGCGCCACCAGGGAGGAGGTGTTGGACTTCTTCTTTTTATACCCTCTACAATGAGATGGTTGGGGTACTTATTTATGTTATATCCCTAACAACACCCAAGCCGATCCGTGCTCAACTCATATGCTAGGTTTTCTTAAAACTTTAAACCTGTTCCAATGCTGCTGCTAGTGGTTACTACAATATCTTCAGTAGCAACATAACCGAATGTTGCATCATAACCAATTTGGCCACCCGTACAACAATGCGGGCTCAATTAGAAATATTATATATAGGTTTCACCTTAATTGATTATTTTAAAGAATTATCAATTACAAAAGCACTTGTTCTATTGTACACTTTCTACGAATGTAGTTGTCAGTGTAAGAGTGCTTGTAATTGTTAATCAGTACAATTAAACATAATTGTTTAAGGACTGTCGTAAATATGGTGACTGTGTGTTAATTTAAAAAGTAATTGTCATGATTGTTATCTGATATGTGACCATTAGGACAGCACCGGATTAATACTCGTGCGATGATGATTGATTATCGCAGATCTCATAATTAATTAGCGATAGGTAGTGCAGCACAAAACAGTATTGCAGTTATTAAATAATTTCTTAATTTAATATAAATTGCAACAACACAAAGCAAACAAATATTATTGAAACAATTAAAATCTATATAATTGAGTGTTGGGTAATGAGCACAAGGTCAGTACTTGAATACAATAAAGCTCATCAAACGCACATATGATAACTATATATTTGGTTGAGGCCACATCTTGAATATTCACCATCGATGCCCGAAAGCCTCCCAAGCAGTACTATTGTGCTTTATAAGTAACTTTGAAAGTTTGCTTAAAAAGTTGCCCCTCTCAGATTTTTATTGCATTGTGGGCGTGTCACTTAACCGATTTGCCCAGTTCGAATACCAACTGTCCACACTTTTGCCAAATATGCGATTGATATCTCAACTTTTGCGACCACTTAGTATTCATGGTGGGTATAGGAATTTTAATACAACAATTTAAGAACCCTGTAGTAGATTTCAATTTATAAGCATGTATGAAACTAGCATTAAATAATTTGACTTTGGAAAGTTTCTATTAAAAAATGAAAAATTCAGGAATACTTTAATATTCAATGAAATTCAACGAAAACGTTTCTGCATTTTATGCAGAATGCAACAATAAAATGCTATTTTTAGATCAAAATATACTCTCATTCATCATTTCTTCCCTTACCCAATTACTCTATTGCAGAAACCCAACAATTACATTTGGCCACCTACCGCAGCACACGAAGAACATAATAATAATCTAACGGGAGCCGATGCAACATCTCTAACATTGGTAGCACCTAATATACCGCCTACACCACCACCTGACACTCAAATACATTTAGACGATAACACAAAATCTGTGGAAGATTTACAACGCACAGGCACAACGTCAACTTCGTTCAAATCTAAAATAATAAACAGATCGTCTGCCGACTTAGGCGTGAATAGCACAAGCAACACAATGCCGATTGGAGGAGTACAGGGTCAAAATCCCACCCAAGGCTTGGTACATTGGATGAGCGCTGTAATGGCCGAACATATGACCGGGCAAACTCATCACGACCCAACAGCAGTAGGCATGCATTACATGTGGAATGGTAATGTGGATGTAAGTTCCATTCCATGTATAAAGTAGGTAGAAAGACATGCTCCTCAAAAGTACCATGTTTAATATATTTCCATGGTTTTTGAACTCATCTCCTCAGAGTTGCAAACTGGCAAACGTTGTACTTTTTTCCTTTCTTTGAATGCACCTTCACATGCCCAGACAATTACCTCACATACAATATTTAAGCGTAATGAAAGTTCATTTGAAAAAAGGATAACTGAATAAAAACAATTAGGAAAACTAAACTTAGTCTAAGCCACATCCGAAATACCCTCCACGCTGAGGGCATTGTGGGTAAGCAATTACAATTGCGCTCTCAATAAAGTGTGCTTTTTACCTCATAAATCGAACTTGCCACAGTTCTAACTGGTGGGCATAATTTTTTTTCAATTCCGCCTCTTTACACGCAAATATATATGTGTGTACTAAATTTCATTTAAATAGAAAACTAATTGAATATTCTTACCAATATCTCAATTGCGATATTGAACAGCAGATACTAATGGCGTTAAATCGACTTAGTTTTTAATGGTACCCCCGACACCTTCTTCTGGCAGTTTCATACCGAATAACAACTTAGCGAACCCTCGACAATAAGGGAAAGGGTGAGAAGAAAATACAAATGCGAAAAGCAAATGGGATAAAAACATTGAGAAAGTAAAAGGAAATATGAAGATATAGTGAAATGGTCAAGAAATGTTTTCTCACTCAGATGGTTTACCTCTTTCCATTTTGTCCTACAAGAAGTTTGCTGAAAACTGTATGAACCCTCGTTTGTATTCTGTATTTTCTCTTTTCTTTTTATAAAAATATAGAAAAGGATGAATTGAAGAGTCTTCGTTAGCATAGAATTTATAACATTTTAGACGCTTAACCAGATTATTTTTCAAAGACATAAAGTCCAGACTTTTTTATTGGACTAGGTATTACAAAAAAATTATTAAACCTAATAACAGTTTTTGCAGTTTTTTCTTTTTAAAGAAAATTTCAAATTTTTACGTGTGTAAAATTTTTCCGGACTGAACGTAAAAAAACGTTATTTTTATATGTTCCACATAAGATGATATGACATCCTTCTGTAAGCACATACTGGAAAGGAGACTTTAGACTCAGAAGTTTCGAGCTGAACTAAATTTAAAACAGAATAAAGAAAAAACGGCGCAATTGTTTGAGTATATCCCATACTCAGACTTATCCAAATGCAGCCTTTTTATACCCTACTTTACAACGTGTTTAAGGACATATTGTGTTTTGGCATCTTGGTATCATGATCATGGGATCAGAATCATCAAATCCTGAATCTATTAAACCATAACCACATCGACTACTAGGGGGTAATTATAAATATTCGTATCGAATTTCAACTTAATTTAGGATCTCTGCTGCGTCCTCCTGGGTGTTGCAAACAGAGAAACACACTTAGTATACACCCCATTTTATTTAGAGTGTATAATAATGTGTTAGAAGCAAATGTAGTGAAAGATTGTTGGGGAGGAGTTCTATTTTTAATTGTTGTAGATGTAGGGCGTATCTAGAATTTGGCCTAGGCCAAATTTAGTTTTCTGACCTGCTTTATTAGCATTCTCATAAGAAAAATAAAAAAAACAAGTGAAAATATTATAGTCGGTCAAGCCCGACCATCAAATACCCTACACCACTTGATATATTATATTATTCAATTTAATTTTTTCTTTTGATAAATGAAAAGTTTTATTTTTATACACTCCACCTCAGTGATGAGGGTATACTAAGTTTGTTCTTCCGTTTGCAACACCCAGAAGGAAGCGTCAGAGACCCTACAAAGTATATATATTCTTGATCAGCGTCAAGAACTGAGTCGATTTAAACATGTATGTCCGTGTGTCCGTCTGTTGTTGACACTCTCACGGTCGTAAATTTTGAGATATTGAGCTGAAATTTTGTACAGGCACTATTAGTCTTTGCACGCAGATCGCTATTTAAAATGGGCAAAATCGGTCAATAGCCACGCCCACAATATACAAAAAACTATTTATCTGCCACAAAAATTGAGCTATAAACTTGAAATTTGGTATGGACATTTATATACATTAGCTTCATCGGTACGCCCACAATGGGCGTATTCGGATTACATACACGCCCACAATTAAAAAACCTTTATATCTGCTACAAAAGTTGACCTAGGAACTTGAAATTTGGTACGGGTATATACTTATCCCATTGACTGACGTGCCAAAAATGGGCGTGGTCGGACAATAGACACGCCCACAATTTACAAAAAACTATATTCAACGTAAAAGTAGACTTGCATGCTGATACCTAAGACATACACTAGTAGAGGGCGCAATATATATGTGGATGTGGAGTGTATATAAGATTTGGTCTAAGCCAAATTTAGTTTTTTTGTGAAACAATAAAATGAGAAGGTTAGGTAAAGTTTTTCCACGATACACGAAAGGAGCTACCGGAAGTTCTTGAAAGTTCAATTTATACATTCTTTATCAGAATGAAGTTCTTTGTCTGCACGTTCAAGTACTGCGAAGCTTATCGCGACCACAACAATTTAGATAGATTATTTCTTTCCTAAGAACACCCCGCCACCCACGCCTAGCATTACAGTGGTGTCAATGTCAAAAAATTAGTAACATCACGTGTTTTAAAGTGAGTTGCAGAAGTGCTGCAAGGAAAACCAATACGACACCTCAATGAAACCAGCGAATAGTAAGTAACCGATATTTTCCCAAAAGGTTTTAAGCGGCAAATAAGCAAAGGAAGGGAAGGTAATAAAAAATGGCCTTTTGAAAAGAATTTAACCTAAAACCGCTTTCGTAGTATGCCAACGTCAATCCATGTGCATATAAAAGCATGCAAACCTCAAGCCTCTATACCGAGAGAGAGCGGTAGTAGAAAAAATGAGGAAAAAAGAAAACGAGATGAGTTCAAGGTATTAAAGTAAATGTAACATTTGGTAGTTACACAATTCCTATAAAATTGTATAGGTACGACTTTTTGTGTTCCTCATATTCCAATGAAACGAGAATAAAAATGGCCATAAAAATAAAACTTAGAAAAAATGATTTGGCTTAAAAAATCAATATAACCAGACAGAGGAAAAAATGCGAAAAACGCGATGATGAAAAAATCGTGTGTTTTGAAAAAGGTTAACAAAATTGCCAGAGATAGGAAGAGACCAACAAAAATAGAGAAAGCAGCAACATAAAAAACGCCAGTAGAACGAAATATAAAAAAAGCAGAAAAACAGTAAAAATAGAAAAAAATATAACGTAAAAGGAGTGGGACTGGCAGAAAGCATGTTAGGCGAATGGGCAGGACGGAGGTGCGGCGGCCAAACAAGTGTTCTGAAATAAAGGCCGAATGCGAGAGCTGTTAATACAAAGGCACGCACACACTTGCATACGTGAAAAAAATGAAAAAAAGCTATAGCAAAGAAAAAATGAAAACGACACACGTACTGTATAAATAGTAGGAGAGGGAGAGAGAATTTGAATTTGTTAGGACGGAGTTAGAGTGAAGGGTGCACCGGTAGGAAGCGATTTGATAAAAGAGAGAAAGCCCAAAATACAATTTCATCATGATGCTTTAAAGCTGGATGATGAAGTTGGGACACGATAATGATTGTAATGTTTCTATTGTTAACATTATCATGGTCTCTGTATGTAGTAATGGAGAGGCCTTTAGATGCATCATCTCGATGTAGATTTTTTCAAAACCAAACCAATCCAAACGAAGCGTAGGTTTAGTGCCTACCACCTACTCAACCAGCCAGCCAGCTAGCGAAACGACGCATCACTACGAATGTCCAATGAAAGAATAAAATACAAAAAATTGAACAAACTTGGAATGTGTCTAATATTTTTTTACGTTCTTCTTTCACTTGGAGGGGAGCAAAGGTGGGTGTCCAGTAAAATTCTGTCTAGTTTAGACGGTCAAAGAATAGAGAGAAGGATGGTCACACATAGTCGTTTAGTCAGTTCGTCAGTCAGTCAGTCAGACAGCTCGATGTATACATTTTCGGTTTTTGTTTCTGTGGGTGGCAAAGATACTCTTACCCAAGTTTCGTATATTGCTTGAATGAATAAGTGTGTGTGTGTGTGAGAATGGTTGTGTAACCAGCTTCGCGTTTTATGTAGCTGTTGCACGCAATCAAGCACAGGCACACGCATAACGAGAGAGACCTAGACTTCTACTTGTAAACATAAATATCCATTTGAAATAGGTTTGTTGGCTTTGGCCAGAACAGTTCACATACTCCCACCCACGTACGTTTGTGTGGTATACTAATGCAATACCAACAAACTCGGGCCATATACGATGTGAGTGACAGGAGTGGAGAGTATTGGTAGCTATTTGGTCATCAACGATTACAATAAAAAACACGTTGAGAAAAAGCGTACAAAACAAGTTGAGAAAAATATTTTGAATTTTTCCTACAACTTTATTTTTTCTGTTTCTGGAGAGTGTGTGGCAACCCCTTTTTATTACATTTTTTGTTGATTTTTGCGTTGTTTTATTTTTTTACTTTTTAATTTTTTTTCTTTTCATTAAAGAGGGAGAATTGGATTTCGCTTTTCCGCCCTGCCTGTTATTTTAGCACCTTTTTTCTTTTGATTTCGTTCTTGCACCCTGATGTTGCTGTTGCTATAGTTGCTTTTGTTTTAGTTGCTGCTGATATGGCGGCAATGGTTTTATAGTTGTTGCAATTTCTTTTTTAGTTTTTATGGTACACACAAGGTTGTACCCTCACCTAACAATAAAAGCGGTATCATCTATGCAATCCACCCCACACTCCCACACATCAATATACTGTATTAAATACACATGTATGTACCGATTCCGCATCTACATCGCACAGCTCTAACTCTGTGTAGAATGCGTTTCTATGGAAAAATTAAAATAACATAGTTCGCATTCTTGTAGTAGTAGTAGTAGTAGTAGTAGTAGTTGTTGTTGTTGTTGTTGTTGTTGTTGTTGATATAATGCTTTGTCCTATAGTTGTTCTAATCACTATATTGTCCATTATTTCCCTTGCACAATCATTTTACAATTCTCAATCATTAATTAGATTCAAATTTTGGTAGTACGTAAGTATGTATGTATGTATGTGGTTAACATATCACATGTTCGTATTTCGGTCTAACGTATCAACTTGAAATTCAATTTTTATGCCCTCCACCTTAGTGATGGGGGGGCTTCTGAGACCTAATAATTCTTAATTAGCATCAAAATCTGACTCTGTGTCCGTCTGTTGTTGATACTACAACCTTAGCAAATTTTTAAATATTGAGCTGAACTCGTCTACAGGCACTTCCAGTTCCTGAACTCAGATCCTTATTTAAATGGGGCCACACCAACAACCGTCAGAAATCTGCCTTTCCATCAATATATGGAATGACGCACATTTGCACAATTTACCGAAAGCTATACTTGGCGCAAAATTTGAATCGTATCTTAAGGCGTAATATGCACTATTAGAAGACGTAATCAAGTATTAAGCGAGGGCCCAATATACCGTAGATGGCGGAGGGTAATTAAGAGTTGGCAAAAGCCCAATTCAGTTGCTTCACTCGTTTTATTTTATTATACCCTGCACCACCTGTGGCAGAAGGTATATTAAGTTTATGCGGATGTTTTTAACCCCGCAGCGGCTCAAGCCACCCCCACCATCAATAATACCGATCGAATTGATGAACAATGTCCGCCTGTCTCTCCAGGTAAATTTGTGCGCAAGCTACAGGTCGCACTTTTTTAGATATTCCAGTGAAATTTTGTAAAAGAACATGTATTAGCCTAAAGAGGATAGGATCGGACCATTTTTAGATCCCCTGCCATTTAAGGTTCTATTATAATGGAAGTCTTTATATAGCAAAAAATTGCAATTCTTAATCTTTTTCGACAAAATTAGGTTCAGGACAAAAAAACAGTCCATTAATAGGTGGCTGTGTCAAATGTGGCCCCGATCGGACCATTTTTAAACCCTCTTCCCATATAATTATATTTGACGAAGTAAATTATGTGGCAGTACACAGACACAACTAAACTAATTGGGGCATCATGTGAGGAGGTAAGCGGGGTATTGACCGACCACAACATTTTTAATGGTTTTATTTTATATATTTCTCATGCATTGAAGTTCCCAAATGGTTCCGTCGGTCCTTTCAAATACATATTTATCCATGACATATGCGTACATATCTATTTTTGTGACACACACCTACCTGTATAAAAATCAACAAAAATCAGCAATATTGATGACAATAGCAATGTGAATGAATGAATTTAAAATTATTGATTCAATCACCCCTTGATAAATATTTAAAAATTTTCATAATTAACCCTACACGTAATCGCTAATTATTGTATTTTCTTTTCTATTTGTTCTTCTGCTGTCGTCTCATTTTTTTCCATTTTCTTCTTCCCTTTCCTATATCTCTTTTCTTTTCACCCTTTCCGTGTCGTTCTATGTTCTTCAATAATCATTTCTTCGTTTATTTAAATTTAAATTGAAAGCAATGCACTCAGCACAGCAAAGACTTAGCCGAATATAATTCATGGCCGCCAGCGCCACCAACCACATTGCGCAATCACCACATGTCCACCAAACAAGGATATGAGGTACATTACAACTATATAAATCGAATGTGATTTATTAGGATGTAAATCGCTAAAAAATAAAAAATATCAGATTGTGTTATAAAGTGTTAGAAAATTGATTTACTGGCGCGGACGGGCAATGCAAACACAACAACCAACAACAAAATCAACTCATTCATTTATTCCGCACACAACACAGACCCTTCAACATGTAGAAACAAACCAGACTGCACTTTATTCACACATTGTTGCTTTCAATGGATATTAGCATTAGAATGCCGCCATTGTGTTACGTACAACACACGATTGTGTGCTTACGTGCTTTTCTATGTTAGCGGGCCTTCTATATTGATTTGTCAATCTATATATGTAAAAGATTGTATTCGCTATTATTTAGTGGGGCAGGTCACGAATTTCTATTACAACAATATGCAACACTGATCAACAAAAATTGGCCGACATTTTATTCCCTCCAAGACAGTTTGCAAAAATAATATTCCTGATCAGCATCAAAATCTGAGTCGATTTCATCAAGTCTATCCGTACGCCCCTGTGCATCAACAAAAATCTATTTAACTGCCACAAATATTAAATCAAACTTAAACAGAGGTCTGCGTGCAATAACTAAAAGTGTCTCTTCAAGACTTCAATACAAGATCCCAAAATTTACGACCGTAAGATTGCCAGCAACAGGCGGTTACACGGACAGACTTGTCGGACGTGTCACGGATATGAGTTGTAGAGGGTATAAGGACTTATTTAGAAATTATGTTAAGTGTGTAAAAACCCAACGATCATCACAACAATTTGACACATTAACACATCAACTCGGAGTTATAAACATTCAAAAGCTTGACTTTGGGTTATATTTATATGTTGAATGAAGCTTTCACCTTATTTTATTACCGCAAAAATATTTTATAAGTATGGACACATTGTAAAATTTAATTGACTTGGATTGATTTCTTGGAATCGGTGTAGGATTTTATTATTATAATTTAATCATTTTCATTTACATGCAAGTACATGCACAATAAAAAAAAACAATAATAAATCTCACACATTTTATGGTTTATTTCTACTTTCAGGCTAAAATGAACGATCATCACAACAATCTGCAAAAAGGTAATAAAAAACAAGTAAGAAAACTAAATTTGCCTTAGGCCATAGGTATGTGATTACGTCCTCGAATAGTTTATGTATTACGGATCAGCTTACAAGTCGAGATTTACGTGCAGTATAGTTTTTTGTAAATTGCGGGCGTGTATTATCGAAACGTTTGCAACGCCGAAAAGGGGCGTCGGAGGCCTCATAGAGTATACTTGTTTAGATTTACCATGTCCACCTGTTCGGTATGTTTGTTTCGTAATAATCAAAAAAGTATTCATATTTTTCACCCAGGCTAATATTGAAATTTAGTAAAATTATAGGGATGCGTCCACAATGCAACAAAAACTAAAAAAGGAACAATTTTTTAAGAAAATTTTCCGTATCTTTGGTGCATCGATGGTGGGCATTCAAGATTTGGCCTCAGCCAATTTTACTTATTTTTTATGTCATTAATAAAAATACGAGTCATTATCACCGTCTTCAATGGAACAACAAACTTAGTATACCCCCAAACTTATGTGAAGGATGTAAAAATGATGATTTCGTTGAAAAATAAGCACTGAAAAGTTACAAGTTTAATAAGTACCCGAATAAATATCTAATACTATTGAACCCACTGAAGAGTGCGTCTCTATTCCAAGTCTCGCATAATAATTTATGTAAAATGTCATTGTCACAAGAGAAGGTGACAAACAACTTTACCACAAGTAGTCTTTATTAACCTTAGTAAACAGCTCAATCAATCCAATCCAATCAAATTCTTTAAGCACTTAACAACATTATTAATAAAGGCCAACAATTGAATGATGTCCATAGCTGACAATAATCAGCCAATTGCTTGGAGCAAGATGGACTGTTTGTAATGAGTAATTTTTCGTTCTTTTGTTTCTCAAAACCACAGGTCACTTTCTAGAAGACAATCGCTTAGATCACCACACCGTTACTGCGCAAGGTAAATATTTTTCATACATCAGTGTGTATAGTTGATAAAAACTATTTTTTCTTACATCTATTAAAGGTAGTATTTTAGGTTCATCTGGCCCTGTGTCACACCATGGCAATCATGTAAATCACCATGGTTCAGCTGCGGCGGCAGCTGCTTTATTAGTGGTGCCGCAGCCTATAAATGCTACAAAGATTGGGTCCTCGTTAGGCGGTCCCGGTGGTGGTGGCGGCAGTGCCACAAGTGGCGGTACTGGTCGCAAGTATCAGTGCAAAATGTGTCCTCAGGCAAGTTGAAAAAAATGCATATTTTGATACTGACGATATTTCCTAACTTGATTAAATATACCTGACATATAAGCTGGGCCTTATAGCAGATATTTCAACCATCATAATACATTTGTACAATTAATTTAAAAAAGTACAATAATTAAATATATTTTTGGTAGTAATGCGTGTTTTTGCATGTTATCCGGAATATCTTGTTCTTGAGGAAAACCTATTTAAATATATGTCCTATCCATAAACTTTTGTAAAGAATGCAAGTACTTATCAACACGTTTAACGTCGTCGTGCAAGTCGTCATGTTGGTAAAGATATGCAATAAAGTATACACTGCGCCAGATGTTTTAAATTTCGCTTAAGAAAAATTCCATTTATTCAATTAATAACGCATCAATTTGTAGTGACAACCTGCAACGCATTTGGTATCAGCCTTTCATTTAGCTTACAAAACTTTATTTATAATCTCCTTAAGCGCCGCATGGTAATATATAAAAAATGTGGCATATATCCCGTTACATACATTTAAACGGCATATTAAGAAACTTGGGCAAGCCTTGAATTTATAGCAATAAACGATCTTGAAGTAAAGTTTTCCAAAACCAAAACAACGCAGATTAAATCAAGTCCAAACAAGCATGTCGGTGATATAAATAACGATGAGAAAAAGTGTGAGGAGAAGAAGTAAAGAGACATATTGACACACAGGGTAACTGTTGCACTGTTAATAAAATAACAATTACAACAACAGCAGCAACGACAACAACAACATATGTACGGAATGTAGTGGCAGTGTCACATCATCCTATATTATATGCAGAGTATGACGGCTTACCTAGTTTTAATAAAATTTGAACAGTATCGTCGTTAAAGATGCTGATGCTTTTATTTTGTTTGTTAAGAGTGTACCCGTTATTGATTTTAGGTTTAAAAAAATTTCCAATTGATTTAACACAAGGGTCGATCATATCATGTTCGTATCACAATATGAACAGCAATCGACAGACACTCATGGATAATATCTGCTGAGTGTTGTTAAAGATGATATTTATTTAATTATTTACTTGTGAGTGAGTGAGAGAGTGAGTCAGGCATATATATGCCCGTGTGAATTAACCTTAGAGTAGGTATCTATACGGAACTGATAGGCGCTCCAATCTCTCCTTTTTAATACAATTTCTTTTGAGGCCTCACTTAAAGCATTTTACACAGCAATAGACAGCAGGTGTCCCTTAACAATATTTAGAGTTTTAGTTGATGTTTACAAAAGCAAAAACATAACATCTGCCATTTAATTTTATTAGTACAGGTATAATGATACAGAAGAGATGATGTTGGATGACTTTCCAACTTGGGATTCTTCTGCACTTAAAAGTGACACTGATACGCGTGTGATACTCAGTGGGAGGTGACTGCTAATCAATCGCTATTATTTGAATCCTATTTTTAGGTGTGTAATATGCGTGCATGTGCGTAAATAGACTTGAAATCCTAATTATTCCTTCCCTTGTAATTAAGGGGTTTAAATGAAATTTTCATGCCACGTACATATGCCGCATCTGTTTAGTTGGAATGCTATGTTAAACGTTTACTTACACAACATCCATCCCTTTTACAGTAGCAACAAAAAAACTATGTGCAATATTCATATGTGTTGTATATATGTGCGTGTATAGTGTGGAGAAAGGTTCGACAAGCAAATGAAATTGTAACAGAAATCTTTCGAGAAAGGTTTTCTCTGTGTATTAACTGCTCCAGCTTCTAACACTAGCATGCCACACCCATTTTGCCCACAATTTGTGGTCCGACAACCTCAAAGCACACTTGTCCAACTACATGCACTATCGTGCGCTCTCACTATCGTACAAGCCGTTTTACTTTCTCGTTCTCTCTCATTGTTCCTGAGCGTTCTGTTCTGCATACTCTTCTGAAAGTAGAGAATTTAGTTTCACTTTTGGTTTTATACAAATACATATATACACGTTCATGTATATGCGTATACGAAAAATGTGTGTGTGCGTGAGTGTGTACTGATGTATATGGGAGTGCGTGTCGGTGTTGATGCTCTTGTGTTTAATGTACGTTAACTCATTTTGTGCTTTTATTTTTAGTCATTCATATGGTCAGCTGCAGAGTGAAATAGCAAACACAAGCTTACGCTTGTGTTGCCTTGCCTAGTGCCTTTCCGCCTAAATGTATGTTTCTATTTTGTATTTGCTTGTAGAGTTCAGTTTCTTTTTTCGGTTTGGTTATTTATACCAAGCACTCTTTTGCCTTATTTTTAGATTTTGACCGAGAGGAACTTCATTCACCCAACTACTTTGCCACCCTCCGGCCATTAGAAGGTGTGTTACAAAAAACTTGTGCACCTATTACATAACAGTGCGAAATATGTTAAATTTTGTCACATTAGTGGATGCAAATGCGTGGTAGACTGAAAAATCCGAATTATATTTATAATCAATTATTTTAAATGATTTGCGGCAACTTTTATATCCCCTTGTTTTCAAATATTGGACTCTTTTTCAAGGATGTTTAGTACCGAGTCATGATACACGATAAATAAAAGATCATGGTACGTGAAGCACGAAGTCAAGAGACTTCATGTTTGCGTTAGCTGGCTAAATGGGTCAAATTATTGATTAGAAAATCTGTTAAGTTCGTTTTAATCGAAGAGAGTGTACAATATAGTCTGTAGCTGTGCAAGTATATGTGGTACATATAACTCTTCAAATTGTCTGCTTTCCAGATCGTGTAATACTTTTTCTGTCCTTTCAATGACACTACATGGAACTTTATTTTGTATTAATAAGCTCGGAATAGAAGGGGCTGTATGTGTGTACGTGTAACTACGCACATCTCTTACTATTGACTGGCTTACCTATTACACGTAATGTCATGCACACTACTACTGCTGCTGCTGCTCTTACCATTAATTTTAGTAAATGGTTTTTACATAGATTTCATGGCTCCATGGTCCCTCTCTTGCCGCAGAGTATAATACCACCCGGGTAGCTGTGCAACTTTAGTTTTTTAATACATACACATTTTTGTCTTCTCGGTCTTATTTTTAATTACAGAATACAAACTCACATGTAAACACTCCATAATGCATACACACTCTCGGTTGCATATGCACACATAGGTATTCTTTAATTTTGTATTTTCGTTTTCCTCTTTGCTTTTCAAACCATATATACAGCTGTGATGGTAGCACACATATATGAGATTCCGAAGAGAAAAGAAGAAGAATATTAACACCGCTGAACGATATATATGTTGACCAGCCTTTCTAAGAGTCCCTCCAATATGTTAATAAAAAAAATTCATTTTGTTCCGTAAGCGTTTGCATCAAGGCATCAAATACTGAACCCCCACCGGAATTTCGATCAGCCTCTGTTCCTTTCAAACACCATCGTGGCTGAAACATCCTCATCTTTACGACCAATATTTGATGTGATTTTATTATTTGAGTTACTTTCAACATTCTATCGTAAATGTGGATTTGCTTGCGATGATTTTCATTCTAAGCCGGAACTCATTGCAAATGCGCACGGGACCAAAAACCTTGCGGAGAACTTTCATTGCCACCATAGAATAAGAAACGAACAGCATAAATTAAGAATGCTGAATTTTATCTTAATATCCCAATATTTGACAACGCGAACGCTTCAACAGCAGGCACACGACGTAATAATAAATTGGTTACTATCCATTTTCTATCTTTTCAGTGTACGTTCTTTTCGTTTTTTGGGTTTAGGTGAAATATTTAACCTTTACATTCGTCTGCCGAATCAAACAAAGATTTTAACGATAATAAAAAATAATAACTGTCACAGGGTTACCACTTACACGTGACGGACGGGTTAAAAAATTTCAGCTGAAAAAGTATTTCAGTTGTTTTCTCAAACTCTTGGCCAACTTAACTATTAAAAGAACAAATGTTGACTGGTATTGGTACTCTTCAGTTATGGTCACGGTCGTACCAACGCACCAACAGACACAATCAGGCGAGAATTTGGCGGTGATCAAGAATACAGAAATGTACTTTGCATGTACATACCTACCTATCTATGTAGTGTTGATGAACTGTATATGATTAAAATATTAGTTGTAGATTTATTATAGTGAGAAAACAAGTAAGAAAACTAAATTTGGTTTCATCCAAATGCCAAATACCTCTACATGTAGATACAATGGGTGGGCGTGGCAAGTATCTGTAGTGTATGTATATATTACGTATAAGCTTGCAAGTCGAATTTTACGCTGAGTATGATTTTCCGCACAGCGATGGATGGAATACATAAAGATATGCATTCCAAATTTGAAGTTGGTAGGTCAATTGGTATATATATATCCCCCATTTAAATCTTAATTGATATAGTCTCTACCCTTAAGGTATTGAACTGAATTTGTTCTATCCATACATTCCTAGTTCATGTAGGAAGTTACTTATTTGAAATGAGCAAGCACGTACCCTGAAAGAAAACAAACTTATTATGCGATAAAAGGTAACATAATATATGTGAAGGGGATCCCAGACTTGACGTAAGCCGAACGAAGCTCGCTTTTTAAATAAAAGTTTTGTTTTGTTTTTTACATTCTACATACAAAAAAAGTTATTAAAAATCAAACAAAATGACCGCAAAATTGTTGTGCAAGTGCATTTGAGAGGATACGCTCACACAAGTTGCTTTTTACATATGTAAATACACACTATATGTGTAGAGCTGTGGGGTGTATCTGTGTGTTGGCGCCTCCATACGTGTGTGCAATTAAGGATAACAATTGTTAAAAAGTTTGCAGTAATAACACAGCGCATTTGAAATGTAGTTTACAATGTAGTTGATGATATTGGTGTTGTTGCTGCTGATGCTACTGCTGCTGCTGCTGCTCCTACTAATATTGTTGCTGTGTTAGCTTAATTGTTAAGTATAAAATAACATTCGGCATCAGCATTATAGACATCGGCATCGCCAACATTAATAACAGCAAAACAAAAACGGACAACAATAGCAACAAGATCGTGAAAGCTTTATATAGTTGCGCCAATAATGTTAGCGGCAGCATTAGCACTAACGGAACATAAGCATTTTGTATGAACATTATCGTGCTTTTGTTTTTGGTTTCTTTTCGTATGCACGTGTGCATGTGTGCATGCCAGCACTCCGATCCAATTAATCGTGAATTGTTAACCGCACTCACACCCCGATGCAATGCAAACCAAACGATGCAAGAGGTGACGCGTGGTGCCAAATGAATGTGTGGTGAATTATTCATGTTGGCCCTCAACGTGCATAGAAAAGAGATTACGTACCCACATGTATATACATATTTATATAGGTGTGTATATGTGTGCGTGTGTATGAAAAAAGATTTTTAAAATAAAATATAAAAATTTGAAAACTAGGCGTGTATTTTTAATTTCAAACGCACTTTTTTTGTGTACACTTACACATGCACACAACCACTATACATGAGTGAGATACATACACATACAATTCCATATAAATAAATAGATATTGAAAACAAAACAAAACAAAGCAAAACAAAGCAAAACAAACTAGGAAACACTTTAAATTACACGAACTTTGTTTGTGCAGGCAAACGTAGAGGATCTGTGTGCGTACGCGTTTGCATTAAATAATACGTACATAAGTGCATATGCACACATCGCACACACAGTACGTAATAAAATTATATGAGGTATTGATATAAAAAACACGCATGCATACGTCGGCACACTTGCATTATGGATTCGTTTCTAGTGCATCTATTGGTTGAATTGTTGCAATTTTTATTTTATTTTTTTGCCGCGTCCCTACAAATGCAATCAAACACAAATGCAATCATATATAAAAAACAAAACATTGATTAAAAATGAAAAAGTGAACTAACTTGTACGCGCTGCTACTGTTGATGTTGATTTGATGTTTTGCCCTCTATCCGTGTTGTTGGTGTGCATTCGACTTGTGCGGTTGTTTACATATGTATGCGTTATTAATGTTGGCATTTTAGCTGGATCGCATACACTTTAAATGCGCGAATAATCAATTTATGCTTAAAATTGCATTTTTTGTTGCATTTTTTTAGTGGCAGCTTTAATTAGGGACGATTTGTCGCGCAACCATTTTAATGAAACAAAATGAAATTATTAACTGTAAGCCAGGCAGCGTGCATAATTTTTAATTTAATTTATTACGTTATAGAATGTAGGTTTTTTAACCCAAAAGCAATTTCAATTGCATACGATTGCGCTTAGCGGTGTTCCGTTAACCTTACGATAAACGCAAATCCATTTGACAATTTCCATTTGATGGTATTTAGATACATTGCTATATACTTTTATCCATAAATAAAACTCCTTTGCGCACTTATTTAATGCTCAGTGGAAAACTGTTTAATACTGAGAGTCGAAGAAAGTTTTGATAGAAAATACATAGCGGATGCTTGACCATCTGCGGAATATTTCTCTATAATAAGAAACCCTTGGTGGGGTAACTCTAACTTAATTCATAACAAGTAACTCGATTACTCGATCTAACACCAACCTTAAACTCTCACAATAAAATCTGCCAAAGCCGCTCGTCTTCATATATTCAGATTTTTTACGCCTTAAAAAACAGCGTGATCTCAGTTCTGATTTGATATTGATTTGAATAAATTGCAAGATAACCTATTTCGTGAAACTGAACAAGAAAATCGCTATTTTTAGACATGGAGATATTGATTCCAAGCATGTGAATCCCTTGTTAAAGAGTTACTCAAACATCGACTTAATGGAGACGCCTATACCACTATAAAAACTGAATTAATTGTAAGGCTTTGTACGTTAAAACAGATAAGAACTAACTAAATATGGTCTATACCAAATTTTAAATACCCCGCCAAATCCCCATACAAATGGTGGACATGGCGAGTACATGATTACGCCCTCTAATAGGGCGTGTATTACGTAAATATCAGCTTTCAAGTTGACATTTACACTGCGTACGGTTGTTGGTGTGTCTGGTATCCTGGTCGATTTTGCCCGTTTTAAAGTGTCTTTACAAAGTTTCAACACAACATCTTCAAATTTACGTGTGGCGTGAAAATGTCAAGAACAGGCAGACCCACAGGTATAAATGTCTAGAACCGCTCAGATTTTAATGCTGATCAAGAATATATATACAATGCTTTGTAGAGTCTTTGATGCCTCCTTCTGTTGGTGTTGCACATAGAATGACAATCTTACGGGGAGAGTATAAAAAAGTGTGAAAGATATAAAAAAGGTTCTATACGGCTAAAGCTCAATATTGGATAATTATTGTGTCCACTACAAGCCATTTCATAATATAACAGACATGGAATGCTGTCGTCGACAATACAATAAATAAGGTTTTCTGTCAACCACAAGAGAAAAGGAGAAACGTAGGGAGGCTTGGGGAAGTGCTGCATTCAATAAAAGTTCTTTGGATGTGTAACCCTCAATTGCAACTCGAATAGAACGGTTACTCCAAAAATATTTCGAAATTCATTATTTCATAATTGAATGTGTGAAGCATGCTTTTAATTGTTTTGTTCTTATGTGTGCACACGTGGTCCCGTAAGAGCGATGATAGTCATTTTTAAATCAACCGGATGAACAGAACACTTAGTTTCTAGGTTGGAAGCAATGGTTCTTTATTATAATAATTTGTTATTTATTCCATAAGACCAAAGGTGACTCTTGTTATTAGTGCGCAACTTTGATTTAATGGCATAAAAAAAGAAATATTCCATCGATTCTTGTTAACTTACTGGGAGGTCTTCAATCAAGCAGAACATCCGCATAACCACGTATGTATAACAATACAGGCAAGACCAATTTTATATCAGTTGTGAACTTTTAAACTATGACGCGTATAATATGTGTATATGGGTACCTTGGGGTGGCCCTTAACTAATAATATTTTATTTAAATTTAATAGAATTTTGCTACTCCGTCTCATAATCCTTTTTAAACCAATAAAAAAAATTAATAGATGTGCCCACAATTAATCTAAAAACTACCCTTGGATCGGAATTCGACATTCAGATGTTTTTTCCTTATAAATACATAGTTGCGTTATTGGAGAACATGTATAGGTTTATATATGTCAAATCTTGGATACGTTTCATATTTATGGGTAAAGGGTGCCATTTCCATATTTACTGCAACACCACGGAAAGATTTCTGAACAAAGGAGACCTTGCTTGTGCAATTCAAGGGAAATTTTATACATATTGTTCTTGTTGATTGGAACGAGGTGGAGGGAAGGGTGCTAAACGTTCAGAAAGTTGAAAAATAAGGGCCCCACATACGTGCACACTGGGGCGGCCCAGTTTTTATATGTATATATGTATAAATGAGATTTTTAATTAATAATAAAAATAGCCTAAAAAGTCTAAAAACGTATTAACATGCGCTTTTGTGCTGAGGCCTATCACCACAGCTGCTCCACCGTAACCTACAAAAGCAGATGTGTGGCTCCGTTGGTATATATGTAATAAATACTATGCGGAATTTAGCTATTTTTTACATTTTTTAGCATTGTTTATATGGCCGAGTGTACATTTTTTCATCCTTCGCGTTGCATTCGCACAAAACAATTTTAAAATACAGTCACAGCCATTCACCCACACTAACACACATGTATATTTTCCTGTACATGTATTTGTCTAAAAAGGAAAGACAAAAACCTCCTTCACACATACATGCATGTACGCATGAATATGCCGTAACAACAACACCAATACACGCGGTGAATTGAAAACTCTGGTCAAACCACAAATTATTCGTCAATGCTGGCAAAATCAACAACAAATAACTGACCAAATAAAATATACATACGCGTATATATATGCAACCCACTTATGTGTAAATGCATGCATATGCAATTCGTACGCACTGTGTACTGGGAGGCTTGAAAAAAATAACAACACCAAAACAACGACAGCGAAAAAAGGTTAACGGAAAAATTCTGCAGCAGAAGATGCAAAAAAAACCTCATAACAAAAGCAGGAAGAAAATGTGAAAATAAAAGCTCACATTAATTAATTTGCATGTGGCACGAGGTTGTGGTCCGTATTAATCAATTTTTTATGTACGTAATGTGTGCACGTTTATGCAGCGTTGCCGATGCTGTCTATGTTATTTTGACGCTGCTTCATAGAATACTTTGATTTTTTTATTTATTTTTAATTGTTTTTTATTTTAGTTTTTTGTTGAAATATTTGTACGAATCGTATGAAAGAGTGGAATAGGTGTTAGTTGTTGTTGCTATTATTATTTGCTTTTTAGTTGAACAGCAAAACCACACTTGACCATCATAAGCCTGATAAAAGTTTCCATAATTCCCACACACACACGCACAGAGTGATATAATCTATCTCTCTTACACGTATGCCTTGCATTGTATTGTACAATGATTAAAAATAAAATCAAAACAAAACAAAAACAACATCAAAATAAAATAGACAACAAATAACAACAATAAAAAATTGTAACTCAGAGGATGCACTTTACCTATAACAACAGCAACAGCAACAGCAACAACAACAACAACAACAACTCATATATCTGTCGAACCCAATACCATGGCAAGGTATGGGAACAATTTTTATCGTGTTTGATTATTTTTAAACATTTTTGTTGTTAATTTTATGCAAGTTTCAATTAAAATTAAAACTATTTCATCCCACAAACTGCTATCGACATAAACTCCCTTCAGATGTGTCGTCTGTTAACCGAGCGCGTGTGCTAATATGATTTATAAATATGTGTATATGTATGTGTGTGTGTGTGAGTTTGTTAAGTTAATAAGGAGCGTAAACGAAGTTTTTTCCCAAACGAACATTTGTTCAATTATTTTCGCAATTTCGAAACATTTTTGTTTTTCTATTTTTTTCATATCCTTTTAATTCGTTTACTCTCAGTGCAACTCTTTTTTTTTTGCTTGGATATATTTCTGGAAGAACATTTTTGCAAGCTGGTCAGTGTACTTGTGTACTCTTTGAAAAACTGACACATATCCCACAAAGTTAAAGTTTACTATTCCGCTGAAACACTTCACACACTTATATAATGCAGGTGCAGTATAACATATACAATAACCAAATAAACAGCAAAAAGCATATTTATAAGAAAATGTGAAAGTGAAATGTAAAGTATTTTTTAATCCACACATGTACCCGTTGCGTATGAGTGCTAAAAATATTGTTTGACCGATATTCGAATACTATTAATTCCAGCGGTCCATTGCGGATATTATTGACCAATCTAAGTAACTGTTTTGCAAAGGAAATGTAATTTAATGTAACATGAAATGATTTCAATTTAGAAAAGCTCTTTATAGAGATGCCTTCCTACTGCATTACATTTACTCGTATTAAAATCGTACAAGATTCACGTTGCCACGAATTACTAAATCCTTCTGCATTTTATACCGTTTAGAGAAGTTTTACATTTCCGTATGGGATGAAAGTGGCTAACTGTTTACGTTAAGTTTATTTAACTGTGTGGTAAATTTTTTATATAAATTTTTATAAAGCCGTTCCCCCAACTTTAATGCTGAGCTTCACTATCAGTGCAACATGAAGTGCATTTTTAAAAATCTCCAGTAACTGAAAATTTACTTTTCCCAGTGAATGTTCAAATCGATGCATTTAAAGCATTTAACACCTTTTAGAACAATAAACATTCCTAAGAACACAATTAAACGCCTTTTATAAAAAAAAAAAATGAGAAAAAGAACTAATTTTAAACAATGTGACATCGGCTAATACTCTGTAAAATGATATTTCGTTAAATTAGTTTAAACAGTTTTTGTAGTTGTTTATAGTGGAAGTAAATGGGAATATTTTACGCTGAGAGATTCTTAAGAATAGTATTGATCACTCTTTACCCCGTTTAAGTACAGAAAGATGGTTAGCTAAAATCGAAAGGTGTAAGCCATTTTCTCAGAAACATCAAACATTTTAACTGAAATCAGGTAAGTTAGCAGGAGTGTTAAGAGGAAAGAAGCAACATTCCCATGGATGCAATGTAAAGAGTAGAAAATTTCATTCAAAAAGTAATTAAAATTACGTATTCTTGGGAACGTAATTACTAAATCAAAGCGTTATGACTTTCAGTGTGAAAAATTCCAAGAGCTAGAAAAATTTATTTCGAATTCGAATATAAAGAACATTTGCAATCACATGTTTTAAATAATATTAATCATCATCGTCATCATTACTGGCCGCATGGCCTCTTGCCAGAAAGAATGCCATGCGCTTTGGACTTTTGCCCATCTTCTTACCTTTTTTACACTAAGCGTCTGCAGTGCATCAAGCGGTGTTACGGTTTATCTCCAATGCGACGGCCGTTAGGTTCCCATTCGAGCACACCTGACTGGAGCATTTCCATCCCTCAACCGATATGATATGATCTAGCCAAAACTAAGACAATGTTGGAATAGAGCTGATTTATTCCAAACCGTACTTATCGTGAACACGTCCAGAACCAAAGACTTTGCAGAGAACTTTTCCTATAGAAATTATAAATTTGCCCCTTATCCTCCTGCTGACTTGAAGCTGGACCTAGGTAGGTGAATTCTCATACCACCGCAAAGTTACGAAAGTGATCCAGGGCGCCATTAAACCCTTTATGTTGATACCATACATTTCAGTTTGTGTCCATTCACCACTGGATACATTCTAGCCGATTGTCTCTCGGTGACAGCGAACCAATGACCAACATAAGCGAGGATACATACATACAAAGAAATTACAGAAAAATTGGAAAACTTGTGGAAATTTGTAGAGTACGACGAAAGCGTAATTAAAAAAATTAAGGCTGGAGTTCTTGAGTAACTGTATTCAAATGACATCAACACAGGTTTATCCGACGAAATTTCACAATACCATTTCTTCGCTGCCAATCAATGTTCTGAACCGTTTGAAAAAATTAAATCAAGGACTTATTTCCTGACGTAGTAATCGTTTTGATTAATTGCCGTACCATACCTGTGACAATAGCGCATTGTGAGCATTCCTTTAGAGCGCTCAATATTATAAAAGATCGCAAACGATCAAGTGGAGATAAAATAAATAGAAGCACCTAAATAGAGGTAGCGAAGAAGTGATAATTTTGCTAAGGAAGGAGCACGAAAAGCTAAATATCGAATGCCTCCTTCTGGAAGATTGCAAACACGAAGGCTGGTTTGAACTAAAGTTTCACTTTTTAATTTGTAAAACTGATGTCTATTATTATTGGCAATATTGTCGTTTAACTAACATTATAATTTTTATCATCTTTGCAATCAATTTTGTAGGAGGGTGCATAAAAGAGATGAGTCGTATGATAAAATGATGCAAGAAACGAAACAAGAGTATTTCAAACACTAACCTTTCACATTTCCCTTTTACAGAATATGTGCCCCAGTCCATAAATACGTGTATATTTGTATGTATGTGCAGGTCACATATGTACATAGAACCGAAGCTACAGGCAATTGCATTTGTGGTGGGATTAGCATTTCATTCCTACGCAACACATATATCTTAGGTAATACATTCGAAATAGCTCTCCCTGACACACTCACACACTCGCCATGTCTATACATTTATCATATGAATATCAAATGTACAGGAGGCAACAACCCCTCCGCACCACCCTCTGAAACAAAATGGAAATAAAAAACGGAAAAAATGTTCAAAACTACTAAAAAGATATTTTCCTGCCTCACAATATTGTGCGCACATACGAATTGTGTGTCCCCGTGTGAGGATGAATGTATTTGCATCTAACGTTATGTTTTTGTTATTTGTGGAATTTTGTGCGCTCCTATACACCGGCGCATACATGACCAAAAAGTTTAGTTGTGTGCCATCGTTGTTGTGTACTCACAAATTACTGCACAACACGCATCTGAACACAGTCGCTTACACTGTTGCCAATTACCTCTTACTTCAGCCACACACTTTCGCAAACATATATAAGTATGCACGAATGTGTGTAGGCGAACAGATATTCTACGCATATGCCTATTTCGGCACATTTTCTACAGGATACACGTTCCGGCTTGTAGAATGGGATGATGTTGATTTTGTGGACGCAAGTGGGCAAAAAGAAGCACAACAAAAAATAATAACAAAACAAACAAAACACATAAAAAATCGCTGGCAAAACATTTCGTTAAGGATTGCCCTGTAAAGAAATTTTTACCATTTATACAATGCTGCTACATTCCGCACATGTACTAGTAATGTAAAAAGAAGTTGTTCGCACATTTTGGTATTTCCCTTTATTACTTGTGGCAACAAATATTATTCGATCACTTACACAGCGTACAGATGAACTTACATACGAACACACATAAATGCTTCATTTCGATATTTTAGCTAAGGCTGGCAATCAATTTTCTGTACGCAACTAAAGAGATCCAAAAAAGCAAATAAATGGTACAATAACACCAACGACAATAAAAATATGCAACCAAGCAATAACAGAGTCACCCATACAACGTCACTGTCACACAAATTGTATAAAATAAAGTGATTAGCTGGGGTACTAAGATAATAAGCAACCACTTTATCATCCGCCTACATCCGTCGTCCATTCCGAAGAAACAGGATCTAAAAGATTTAAGAACAAAAGACGCACGAAGCTATTTCTTATCTTGCATGCAGAAGCAAAATTCCTAAAAGAGCACTTGCGAAATGATGTGATAGAAGTATAGAAAAATCATGTGTAAACGTTAGGGGAGTGTGAACTTCCCAGTCTCTATTTAAAAGATTGGGCGACCAACTGGAGATACAAACAATACAAACATATGAAATTTTTAAGAGAGAACAAATGTTGCTGTATATGTGCTGCATATCCTACATCTATTTATGTACTTACGCGTACACAAGTTACGGGAAGGTGGGATGGGGGCTTCAACGGCACAACGTCAAGTGAATAGAACAGAGTCAGTCGCTATAATTACAGACGAGAAGAGTGCCAAAGGGTAAAGGTGGGGTACGTGGCCTATTATTGTAAAGAATGTGTTTCTGACGACGCACGAAAAACACCAAAGAAATCCCGAATGTGAAAGGAGGAAAAACATAATGCAAATTAATAAAAAGTTCGTCGTTGCATTTAACATAAACAGGAAGAATGACAAAAGACATTTAGTTTACAAGTAACAAATTTTCGGTCGCGTATGTAATACAGGCCATAAAATGTGTTCGCATAAAACAGAAGGTTAACATGTAAGAAAACTAAATTTGGCTTAGGCCATATCTCAAATACCCTCCACATCTACAACAGTGGGCGTGGCAGATACATGTGTATATCATGCCCTCTAATAGTGTAAAGACTACGTATCAACTTGCAAGTCCAGGTTTACGTGGAGTATGGTTTTTAAATTGTGGGCGCTTCTGCTATTCTACCACGTCCACTTTAGACACATCGATGGATGATATCACCATAAATATGTGCATCAAACTTCAGCTCAACATCGCAAAATTATTGCCTGCGAAAATGCACACGGACACACGGTCACACATGTCTAGATTGACTCAGTTATTGATGCTGATCAAGAATATATATACTTTGTTGGGTCTCTGACGCGTCCACGTGGTTGTGGCCACGTGAATAATTCAGTTTTTGTTCCCATTTATCAGTGAAGTTAACTCGTCAATCTATAACAGACGCGCCTTCAGTTCATCGTATTTGGTGCTTAGTCTGGGTTGTGAGTTGACACATATATATTCTTTATGAGAAGATGTAATGGCATATCTTTTACGTCCGCAACGTACGCAACGTAGTTGTGGAGGGCATTTAAGATTTCGCGTAAGCCAAATGGGATCGTGGTATTCTTATTCTTGTGTTTTATGATTTACGAATGGGCAGTGACGGTGGATGCGGGCCTACACCAAATCCACGTTTGTGTGAGAATATGTAATTATTGTTGTTGTTGATATTTTGTTGATTACAATAGCGCGTTATATTAGCCAACACCGTGGACAACATACAAATGTGAATATAATACACTTACATATAAATAAAAAGGGACAGACTCGTATATAAAAGGATACACACATATATAGGTACAAAGCCTAACCTTCTAACTACCCACATACTATACCAAATACTAGGCCTATATACATATGTGTGGGTGTGTGTGAGTGTAAATATTCACAAAAATAAAAATAGAGCAAATAAGAAATAAACGTGAACACGGACGTACACACCCACACAACAAATTTTGTTTTATACAATAATTTTATTTATCGTCAAATAAAACACAAGTAGCAACTACAAAAACAATTTTGATGAAAACCTCTTTCGAACTTGACAAAGTACAGCTTGTGTTTTCCATATTGCCACATTCCTACATACATACATATGCATACCCGGAATATATGTATGTGTGCGTACTCTTATGTGTTTAACAATTGTTGTTGTTGAATAGGCTTTGAACGAAATGAAATCATATTTAATGAACTGAAAGTTTTTTTTTCAGAGTTTTTCCTCAACAAGAGGACGTGAGAGGAAAAAGAATTAAAGATTGTAGAGACGAATGTTAGCCCATCCCCTTCCCGCTATATCTCCCACCTTTCTCATCCAACGAATTAATAGAAGCACTCATATTTAACTCTCAATGGTATGATGTAGCTTGGCGTAAGCAAGCACACCAGCACGCACTGTTATGGGGGAAAAGCTCAATAGAAACACTCACATATAACCAACGAACTGTATAGACATACACAGGAAAGGCCGAAAACATAAACGAAAAAATTCTAAAAAATAACATCAACAACAACTACACTACCAGCACTGCCATCAGCATCAGCAGCAGCGTCAACAGCATCAACAGCGAAGGCAGCAGTGTTACAGGATTTTTTATGCGAGCGAGTGGTGAACTACATCATTACACAACTACATCATAACAACAACAACAATACAACAAGAGTGACAACAAGCAAAAGTGTGGAAAAAATCGGAGAAAAAATTGCAAGAAACATTTTTTTACTCTTATTGTTGTTGTAAAAAAATTGTTTCCCTTTTTTAGATGCCACTACATACAGACAGACGATTCTTTTTACTTCTACCATATATGTGAACTGGCGGGAGGGGAAAATTTAGCAAAAAACATTTATAAACGTAACCCGAGTAAAATGATTATGTCGATGCTGATGATGTTAATAATGATAATGGTAGAAATGGCAATCCTAATAATGATGTTTGTGTTTGCTTTGACATAAAAAAGTTAAAAAATGAGCCACGAAAGATACTACAGTTACACACCGAAATAAGGATTTTTACAGTAACCGTAGACGTGTGCCTGTGCAGAAGAAAATGCGGTGAGCAAAACTTAGTTATTTACATATTTGTTTCCATGAAAGTTTTCATATACAATAAATAATACCCCGCGCAGTACTAAACTGTTGAAAGGTAAACCGATGAAAGTAAAAATATTAATCAACTTCCTCGTCTCTCCGTAACATCATCTATCAATAAACACGCAAATAAATATTAGTGTATGTGCACCTCGTAATCCTGTACCTACACTGCAGCCCATAAGTGCGTATATTAATACACACTTCGCTCTCTCTCTCTCTAACCATGTTAACCAAGTTTTTCGATTGTATAATATATGTGAGTGTGTGTACATTATTTGTAGCATCAGTACATCCCAACAGTCGTCATCGTGGTAATGATGTTGATAATGATGAGCTTAGCCTGCCGCTGCCAATAACGATAATGTTGGCGATAATAATGATGATGAAGTTTTTGTATATTGTGCTTTGCTAAACCTTTCTACTGCTCACTAACACTTATGTGCAACGGCTAAACGTATGTATGTGGCACTTACTGCTCTTCCTCACTGTCGATGTAGATTTTATTGTGTTGTTGCTTTATTTCCATCAACATCATTATCATCACGGCGCTTTTAGGTTTTGTTGTTGTTGCCATTGTGTTGGTTGGTTAGTTGGTTTGTTGTTTTTTTTAGGTGTTCTCTCATTTTTTCTCCCATAGTTTGTTTTTTTCATTGCTGGCTGCGTTTTTTTCTATGTTTGCATACGTTTCTGTGTGTACATGTGTGCAGGATTTTTTACCATTTTTTATATGTATGCGTGAGCACATATATATATATATATATATATATATATATCTGTTTGTGTGTGTGTGTGTGTGTGTGTGTACTTTGCCTTTTTGGCCCCCCAAAATATATTGTTTCTGATTTTTTCAACGTCGCTTTAGTTGAGTTTTTACATTGGTGACGGATCGTGCTGCTAGCTCGCTCGCTATTGCCCGCGCGCTAACACACACGGCGCGCTTTCGATTCGCTTTAGACTCGTCGCATTATTGTTATTGTACACACTATCAACCTGGGTTCTCCATCATCATTAACTATAATAACTTAGGCAACAACAATAAAAAGAAAGAAACACGGAAAAAAGGCCACAAGACTACTTACGTCGTCTTGTTCTTGTGCTTCTGGCATTTCTTTGTCTAACAAAACAAAAACAAAACAAAACAAAAGAAGAACACAGCAAAACTAATCATCGTCATCATCGCAACCACCGTAACGTATTGTATGTAATCGCGTCAAGCGATTATGTCTACATTTAATAGAAGATGCAACACGTCCTTACACAAATTGTTTGGCTTTAGTCTCAGTATCACATATACAATGAATAAAAAAAAAGTACCATTAGGTGTGAGTGTGTACGTGAGTGTGTGTTTGGATGTTTGCGTGTTTGGGGCGAAAGTTCTTGGGAATCCCTTTGAAAACAATGCTTATAAACATTCGCTCCTTCTGTCGTCTTCTCTCACTGCTGCTGGTGGCGCTATAAATTTGACACTCGCGTGCAATTGCTCCTTCCATGTTCATGTTTGCTGCACTTTTGCACGTTTATATAAAATATAAACGTATACTAGAGTGTTACTTAACTTAAAATTATTCTGCCAGTGCACACGTGTATGCATACGTACGTCTAAGATGTATTGTATTCATGAATGAGAAACAAAACGCGCGCGGACTTTTGTTTTGCTCAAAAGATTTAGTTTTTAGAAGTTCCTCTATAATATGTATAAGTAAGAGGGAGGGGGGCGGCGTTTGCTTTGTTTTGTTTATTTGTATTCAATTTATTTAAAGACACATAGACACACACTCACAAAACAATGTCTATAATATGTACAGCATTTTGGGTTTTTCTCGCTGAGTTTCTTTTAACGATCTAAAAAACAGCAGAACCAGACTGCCGTACTATATTGTTTACGTTTGTATGTGTATATGTTTGGGAAAGCCCGCTATCTTAAGATTATATTGTTCATTTTTCTTGCTGTTTTTCTTATGTCTGCATAAGGGGCCCATGCAATGTGCCATTCGGTTCACTCATTATTAACAGGGGCAGAAATCTTAACATACTTTAAGGGATATTAGAGAAGAATTACATTAAAGTAGACAAGTTTGCTGGAGTCTTCAAGTATTGCAATGAGGAGATACAAAGGAGTAGAACAAATCCATTATGCTCTCTAAAAACACGCATAAAATTAATAAAAATAATTTTGTATAAAGCGTAATGTAAACACAAGTAAAACAGGTCGTAATCATTAACCTCTTCCAAATAGAACACCACCACATTACCGCTCAAATTTATTTGTAAAAATCGCCACTTTGGGCGTATAAATATCATCTCCACGCCCAAAAACGAACGCCTTATACAAAGATACATCCGAAAGTGTCAAAACTATTTCTTAGAAAGAGTTCTTTAAAGGTTCATTAACCATCTCATAACAACGCAAGTACAACGTAATCACTGTGTGCGTAACGTTTGTTCCGGCCCAAAATATTCTAATTAAACCGCTAAAATATAGTAAGTTCATTATAGGTGGGCGTGGTTAATTTTAATGATTAATCTTTTCCAAATATGTAAATAATTTATAATTCCTAATATACTGGAACACCTTTATTTTTGTGTGGTTGGTCCTAAAAACTGTACACTTTGTAAGAAGGTCCATGGACCGATTTAATCCATTTGCTATACTAAGGTACTTCGTTATAAAGGAATAATTTGTTCCAATTTTCAGCTCTACCCGTTTTGTGGTTCAGGAGTAATACGAAAGCAATTTTCAAGTACAATAGAATTTAAGGATGTCAGAAAAGGCGTGGTTTATCTAAAGACAATTTTGGTAGTTTAGTATTAGATTAGTTTAGGATAAGATTTCTATTATTCATGTACCATTAGAATGTACAAATAAAGAACTAATTTCGCTTTTCTTTGGAATCGGAATTTGGTAAACTGGATATAATAGCCTAGCTCAGCACATTGAACTTTTTAAAGCTGTGAACCAGTTCGTGGAACGATTTAGCCTATTTTAAGTAGAATACTTTTAAAATTTGATGATGAATATGTGTACAAAATTTCAGATCGATATCTCAAAAGGAAGAGCGGTGAAAGCTCCGGGTACAAGGTTTAGGACGCCATTGTGGACATGTCCTTGACCGATTTTACCCAATTGCAATACAAAAGCGTAGAAAACCTTGAAGGCTGCGGATAGAAAATTTCAGAGCGATATTTCAATTTTTGCGACCGTGAGAGTTCCAACAAAAATGCGTACAAATTCGCACGGACACACGGACAGACAGATGGGCTAGTTCGACTTCTCTATTGGTGATGATCAAAAGTATATAAATTTCTGGTACTTACAAACGTCTAAACAAAAACAATATATCCACATATCATTATGAGGATGTGTATCACTAATCATCACGTATGAATCTAATATCCACGGCACCATTTAATGTATAATATTTGTATTATAAAGATGCTGCTCCATTAGTTCACTGTGTTTATCTTTTATGTTATATGTTGCAGTTTTTCTGCTACAATTAAAATAAATAAATAAATTACTGCTCCTAGTCTTGCAATGATCTACTTTTGTCTCTTTGGTTAAGGAAAATTATTCCGGCATTTTTCTTCATATATGACCTTAAGTTATCGATTCGATTCGGGACATGGTTATTTAACCCTTTATACACTAATACCTTTCTTCTTATAAGACAGAGTGGTGCGAAATCTTTATAAAACCAAGAGCTTGTGTATTAATTTGGCACTCTCCTTTCTCCTGTACAGCCTCTATTGTGCGGAACTGGCCTTAGATATTACTTAGCGGGGTTAGTTATTTAGCTATAATCAGTTGCTTTAATAGCCGATTTACCTAAGACCTTATCTTAGTAGAGTCTGTGAGTAGTCATGTTATATTCTGTATATTGGCTTTTTTAAAGCTTCTTATAAAATAGAAAATTGCCTGATGTCGGCTATGAGTGTAGTCCTCGCTGACCCACCGGAATATATTCCTTGGAAGTACGCTACTCACCAAAGAAATATAAACAATATAATCAATATAGAAATTACGCGTGAACGCACATATTTATTTTTAATGTTTTAATGGAGACTTAAATGATTGATATTGATAACAGTAAATGACCACCCATATCATCCTTAATTTGCAAGTAATTTGATATACTGTGAAAATTTTTGAAACAAAAACCCAGTTGCAAAAATATACGGCACTGTTAAGGCATCTGTTAACTTCATTAAGTGATCGCATCATGTGAAATGAGCACAGATGAAAAGGAGACAACAAAAGTGCGTTTTATCCCCTTTGCATCCTTGTTGTGCTCATAATTGATTCAATAAGAAACATAAGCCCACAACTATAGTAATAAGCACTCAGGCTTTAAGGTGAAGTTCAAAAATAATAGAAAGTGAGAGAGAAGATTGAGATTATGAAGAGTCTCATACCAAGTAATTAGGTTATAAATCAAAAGAAACGAACAATTTAATGCAGTATTAGTTTTACCCTTAATCATATGCACTCAACCTTTACACACGTAACGTCATAATTAAACCAAGTATGTGAACATTGCGCACACACATAAAAATATAAATTATACGTAGGTGTATATACTGTACACAATGTAGGTGATACGATAGAGCAAAGCCACTAATAATGACAACAACAACACGAACATCTGTGAACTTTTACTTGAAGCTGCTAACAGGACTATACGAACGATTTTTAAAGCTAAACGATCAGTAAATCAAAGACTACCGCGCGATTAACTCCAACAACTAATGACCGAACTTTAATAAGATTTCTTTTTCCAGTCCCATAAATATATAATAGCCGCAATAGATAAAATAAATTTGGCATGGTGATACAAAATATGCACTACATATAAAATACACTCGCAAGTTAGGCGTAAAGTGGAAAAACAAAAATTGTGTAATAAACGCAACACATACGTTTACTCCTAAATGAAATGCATTCGTATAAAGCAAAAAATAACAAAAGTATATGCAAAATGTACACAAGGCATTAACAATTACACAAACTATTAATCACCATAAAAATTAACCACATTAACCAGTTAGTATTGAACTGCTACGTACGAGTGTGGGTGGCAAAGAAGGAGATAATTAAAAATATCGTGTTTTTTAACGCTACTAAGCAAAAATCAATAATAAATGTTTTCAATTTTATTTATTTTCATATAATAGTATAGAATTTATTTAGGTGTACATAATTTGTGTCTTGGTGCATGATTAAATACGACTCCATGGATGTGCGCGACGCTATTACACCTTTGCTAGACAGACAATTATATCCAGATGTTCTTTCACTTCTATGATGTTATGTATTGTTCTTAAGAACAATATGAGAAAAATGCAAGAAAAACAAACAAAAAACTAAATTTGGCTGGACCACATCTACATACGAACGGAAAAACGGTGGACGTGGCAGGTACGTGATTACGCCCTCTAATAATGGGTGTATTACGTATCAACATGAAAGTCAAGTTTTACGCTGAGTACGATTGCTAGTAAATCTGTTATTTGACCATGCCCCTTTTTAGAACATCATCGTACGGGTATAGCAAATTTCGATTTCCTGCTCAATTGTGGCTTTCGACCTTTTTTTGAGGGGGGAAGCCGTGCTTTATTTGTGCACATACTATTTTTTATTGCATCGCGTACAATAATATTGCGACTCGACAGCATCTCTCTGTCTCTCTAACAATTAAAAAAGCGGGTGAGTGATTTTGTTCGATTATTTTAATCTATGACATACGCGTTTATAATGGGGCCAAGTTGACTATATTGTACAGTATATATAGTACATAACTGTTCACATAAAAATGTATGTGAAATATGAAGGTACACCATGCTAAATAATTTTTTAGTACATGTGTGCAAGTAAATGATTAATCCTGTACAAATAAACGCATATATCTCATCACACAACAAATAGAAATGCCCACTTCCACCATTCAAATGCATATGTGTACATACGTTATTTACATACGAGTTATCAATTAAATAAGCGTAACAGGCAGGTGGCTGCATTGGTTATTCGTGTATGTGGATCACATTTCTAGGAGTTTGAGAGTTTCATTTGAAAAACAAAAGAAAAACAAGCAATATGTAAAAACTTGATTTGGTTTAGGCAAAACTTTGACACCCAGCACGGATGCTCCCAAGCAACTAACTAGTAAATGTGACATTTTAAATTCTATACGTTATGAGTAATATGGAAAAATTGACCGTTTTCGCTCAGATTCAGTAGCAGACACCAGCGACACTTCTGCCAAGTTCGAAATCGATAATTCACACACGGACAGACAGATATGCCTAGATCGACCCAGTATACAATATTAATTATTTCTGAGCATTACAAACCCCCTGACACTTGGGATACTTGGCGGTGGTGGGCACAACAAAAATATTGAAATAATAAAGAAATGAAAATTGTATGCAATAGATGAATGCACTGACATCTCTCGGTATTTAATTTACATATTCTGCAGTTTTGGTGGTTAGAGTTATTATTATGCAACATTTGTGTGTATGGGTTCTTTTTTATAATCATTTTTACTGTTATTTTTATTAAAAATTTATTGCAGATGCTTGTTTATGTGTACCACATATGAAGGCAGGCAGTTTTACTCATATGCCCAAACACATACATACACATATATTGCATATGCGTGTAAGTGTGTTGATAGGTTAGGCCCCTTTTATTTTATATTTACATATCAACTTTTTTGCATATGCATTCATTGCAAACACACATCCATGTATACGCACATACATAAGCATAAATTAGTTTAGGCTCAACTGTCTCGGTGAAATTATGAAAATTTCTATAGTGTTACGCAAAAATTTCACTTTTGATATAACAACCAATGTGATTCAAACAAGCACTAACTGCATGTACCGCTAAGTTGAGTTTAAATTGTACAACTTAGGTTTCGATAGTGCATTGAACTACAAAAAAAAAACCTAAAATCGCTAAAGTACAACAATAGAAATGGAAAGTATTAAATGTCATTAAAATTATAATTTTTTATCACTTTCAAAACACTTTATAACAGTGGAGTAAGTCATGGAATTAGAAATTTCACAATACAATTCAAATCGTGATCAATTGATATACCGATCTTATGGGACAGTAACTTCAACACTTTCAACTGAAACAATAATTAAAAATGTCCAAATGAAATTCAAAAACCATTCACTTCTTTCAAATAATTTGATCAAAATGTTTTAGAAAAAAGTCAAAAAAGTAATTCTGAAAAGCTGTGATCATTTGTGTTGTTAATTATAGACAAGTCGTAAGTCACTTAACGGCTATTAAGAGATTAAAAATCGAAATCTAACGCAAGCGCGGCTTTTTATAAATTGTAATCAGGCTGTTATCTCGTAAATTGTTAGAAAATCAATTTGAATTGTTTATGCTGTTGGGGCCAAACTGGCCCCAACTGGTGGCTAAAATAATGTCCAATACAAATTTTAGGAAGAACATTTTATAAGAGAAATATGCTAAGTTTGCTGTTCAGATTGCAACACCCACATTAAGGCGTCAGAGCTCCTACAAAATATAACTATTCTTTATTAATATGAAAATTTGTCCGTGTGCTTGCGAACATTTGGGATTTCGAACTTAATTTTGTAGAGACATTTTCAGTTTCAACACACAGAACGCTATTTAGAGTTCTTTAAATGTGTCAAGAGCCACGCCCCCAATGTACACATGTCCATATATTGTATTAACCACAAAAATTGGGCTACAAAGTTTACAATTCATAATTATCATTTCCATCAATGTGCCAAAAATAGGCGTGGCCGTTTAACATACACTCCCACAATAAGATGCCTAAGAAGGTATGCATCATAAACAGCCTTAAATGGCGCAAGGAAGTACCTGCCACGCCCGTAGCGTTTGGCCTAAGCCAAATTTAGTTTTTTACTTGTTTGCTGGTACTTTAGACTTACAATCACTTACACACTATTTTCGGGGTTATGTATTGGAAATAGACACTTAATGTATGTATTCCTTTATTTTTCGACATTTTTACTACTGCAAGACTTTTGTGAAAAAATGGACAGTGCGGAAGTTGTGACCACATGGGAAAGGGCAAAATAAAAATTTAATTCAAGACACTTACAAGGACATGCGGACCAGTTTCTAACACTTAATAGATTATAAATTTTACGGAATACTTGAAGCTTTCGCTAACCGTAAAGTGTGAGGAATTATCAAAATTACCGCTAGGTGGATCTATTAAGAAGGTAATGACAATTTTTCACAAAATCGAAAGCTAAATAATGAATATATAGGAATACATATACTTTCCAAGTGAATAAAGCAAGATTAGTATAAAATCGTTCCAAGTTACACCAAATACAAACACAAAGTGCGTACGATAGTTGAAAACAAATTACATGAAAACTAATTTGTTCATATTTTTTACAAAATTTATTATCATTCCATGAAATTTTTACGCAACGCTAAATGACTTCTAGACTATCCAATTATTATCATATAATAAAATTCCCATTATTATCCAATCTTGTGTCGTCGTGGCTTTGGGTGAGGGAGTCTTGAACTAGCTTATACTAAAACCCAACATTTTAGGCGTTTTAACATTTTATGCTACGGTTGCCCATTTTTGAGACTTATCGATCTTTCAGAAAATTGATTAATTTAATCAATTAACGCAACCGCAAATGTTCCCCTAATGCATACACTAATCACCTAAACACTAAACAACATTTGAATTAGAAAGTGTGAGTGCCTGTTAATAAACTATAAACACATTTGAGGTTATTGACCAACATTTGTAAACAAACAAATGAAAACGTTACGTGCATTCCGTATGTGTATATATGGGTAATATAATACAATATGGATCCAAAATCACTAATAATGTGTGTGTGTGCGTAATAGTCATTTCATATACACATATATAGTATATTATATGATATAATAATGTGAATGCCGTCGCATATATAGCCTTTTCAGTTCAATGAGAACTTTTTGTGTGTTCCTTTTTCTATTCAATTTCTTTCTTTCGTTCGTTGCCTTTTACTAGACGTCCCACCATGCATTGCTGTGGCATGATTTAAAATATTTTGTTTACGCAATATTTGAATTTTTATGGAGAAACAATTTTTGGGGTGCCATCATGCTTTATAGCACGTTTTGAAACCCGTTAACGTTAAAATTTTCTCTTGATAAGTAATTATGTCTTCGAGTCAAAAAATGTGGCGTGGCAGGACAAGACATATGTTTTGAGGTTCCTCTTATATGGACAGAACCACACTCTTAAATATATCTCTCTCTTTGCGAAAATCTATAACCAGACTCATAGAAATATCGGTTTTGTCTTCCCCCCATTTTTACATATTATTACCATTGCTTTCATTCTATTCATTCGTCTGTATGATTAGTCAAGATAAAATGTTTGCAACCCTCAAAAGGAGGCTTCGGAATACTATCTGTCTGTCCCTCTGTCTGTCTGGTATTCATTCTGTGGTAGTCACTCGCATGGTCGAAATAATTTAGATATAGATTTCAAACTTAGCAGAATTGATTTCAAATTTTTTATTAGCAAATATCTAATATTTGTACGTACGCGAGCAACGCAATCGTGTAACTTTCGCTTAAATTTCAGCCCCCAAGTGTTAAATAAATTAACGGCAACATTTCGATTACACTGTTTTTCTAATATGTTACAAAAACAAAAATAATAATAACCAAACGTGTTTATTTACTTACTTACATTTACTTATATTTGTATGTTGTACCAGATCACACATTAAAAATTAGTTGAATAGCTGTGTATGCATGTGGAGAAGTACACATGCACATAAATAAATATTATATATATGTGTGTGTGTGCATATTAGGATTCAATGTGCTAGACAATAATCCAGACAATTCGCCAGACACAATACGAGTTGGTCTGAGCGATGATCTGACAGGTGGAAAAATTTATTCAATTCATTCATATAATACCATTCAGGTCCACTCACTCACGTTCACTGCGTTTTGTAGTACTCCTCTATTTTCTATTTTTTTTCTAATGTTTTTGTTGTTTTTTGTTTTTCTATTTTAGAATAAATTTCAAGTGCTCTTCTACACATATTTTAGTGCAGAAATAGATTTTTTATTCCATTTGAGTTCACGTCGTGCATTATACTGTCGCTGTGCATTTTTCGTTATACCATACTCTGCTACGCCCTTACGTATGATATCATATACATATACGTACATATATGTAAATATATTTTTTTTGTTGGGTTTTCCGAGTTCTAAAACGTATTGTTTTTTATTGCAATTCAAATGTATATATATGCCTGTGTGAGTGTGTATGTGTGTGTGCATTTTTTCATATGAATTTGTTTTGATATATAATATTATAAAAAAAATTTTAGAAATAGAAAAAAAAACATACAACAACTGCTATGTTATGATTGAAATAACCTTGAATTGGTAGATTTGTCTAGTTTGTTGGTTATTTAGACCGCCAACCTAAATACACAATGTATTTGTGACTGTTTTATAAATAGAGAATGCAGGTCACTGGCAACGCAGCCGAAGGAACAATTTTTTATGTATACATTCTAGTTCATTAATCTTTAAATAAAATATTCAGTTGATTTCTTTTCTATTAAGGAAGATCGGTTTTTACTAACACTAAGACTTAGACTTAGCTATCTTGGAATAGGGACTGCACGTATATGAGTCTTCTCCATGTTGATTTCAACTCGAAATGTTGAAGTCGGACACATTTTTTATAAATTTAATACCAGTTCACTTGACACTTTCGCACGTACTCTAGTCTTTAATTAATCTAAAATGCAAATTGCACAAAATATATATTGTACATTTAATTTAAACAATTGGACTCAAATGAAAAGATTTATTAAATAAAGTGGATGCCGCGGTATAGACATGTACTTGTAATAACTCAGTTCATAGCCATGTGTGTTTGTGTGAAGTGAAATTACATAGTGGCCAACATGTTAAGGATTAATATAAGAAAATACAAGAATTAAGAAAGCTCTGAAATTAAAAAAAGGCAACAAATCTACTGAAAAGGCGCAACACGCAATAATGGAGGGACGCCTCATTGAGTACCGCCCTATAGGCGGTGGTTTAGATTATCATCACAATTCACCACTTATTGGTGAAATACCTCCCGCAGGTGGTGATTATAGTCACGCGGTTCATCGTTCTATAGATCAATTACGTAACAGTCTCAACGAACGCGTTACTCTGGGACCATTAAGTGTATTTTCCAATAACGGTGATTTAAGATCATCCGTGTTGAGTTACAACAATAATCAGCCCACGTTACAACAACAAACGCAACAACTACCAGCAAATCATCATCACCAATATCATTTGCAAAGCACAAACGTTGTTTCCAATACCACAACATCCATGCCCACCAACAGCTCACTGGAGACTAGTCACTTGGCTTTGGTTAAAAGTTCATCAACTTCTATTGTGTGTTTGGAAGCAAAATTACCAGATTCTACAAGTAGTGGAGTAGTAAGCTCTTCAAGTGTTAGTGGTGGGAGTGGTGGTGGTAGTGGTAGTCATATGAGAGGTCGTAAGTCTCGAATTTATCCTAACCCCAGCCAACATATCGTAGTGACCAGCAACAGCGTAGATCATGGCGGAGCTCGAGCCCAGCATCGGAACCTACAACAACAACAGCAGCCGCAGCATCTTTCAGATAATAATTCCAACGGTATTTCGTCGTCCACTTCCTCACCACATCATCATCTACAAATACAGGATATTAAGGACACAAAGGTACTGCACTTAGGGCAACCTGATAAATACGATTCCAACGAAAATGTTAATGTTACGACAAATTATTGAGATTTTTGGTTACAATGCAAGAAACTATGGTACTACAAGATGTAGTAATAAAAGTTACACGAAAATGGAAGCGTGAAATTTCACATAACTAAATTTCGATTTTTACCATTAATTTCCCAATATTTCTCTCTCATCTTCTTCTTGCAGATTTTCACCTCCAAAGCGGATTTGCAGTTGCACACACAAATCCACATGCGTGAGGCGAAACCCTACAAGTGCACGCAATGTACGAAAGCATTTGCCAACTCATCGTATTTGTCCCAGCACACCCGCATCCATTTGGGTATTAAACCGTACCGCTGTGAAATTTGTCAGCGCAAATTCACTCAACTCTCTCATCTGCAACAGCATATACGCACACATACGGGAGACAAGCCCTATAAGTGTCGACACCCTGGCTGCCAGAAGGCCTTCTCACAACTTTCTAACTTGCAATCGCATTCGCGATGCCACCAAACGGACAAGCCGTTTAAATGTAATTCCTGCTACAAATGCTTCTCTGACGAGAGCTCTCTGTTAGATCATATACCCAAGCATAAAGAATCGAAACACCTGAAGACGCACATATGCCAGTATTGTGGCAAATCTTATACTCAAGAAACCTATTTGACCAAACATATGCAGAAACACTCCGAACGCACCGATAAACGGCCGCCCATAGTTGCCACAAATACTGGTAATCCCGCTAATACCCAAAATGGTGCTGGTAGTACTGGAAATAATGGACAAGTAATGGGGGGTGCTAGCGGATCCTCAAACAATGCACCAAACTTATCGGGCCCTGGGGCAGTGGGCGGAAGTGGTATAAACGTTGGTGTTGGTGGCAATGTAAACAGTATGCAACATAATCGTAATAACATCGCCTTGCCAACAGTCTCTATAGCGTCCACCGACAATTCCTATTGGCCAAAAGTTAGTCCCGATTCAGCAGCCAACATGAAAGATGTTATACATCAACAGCAGCAGCAGCAACATCATCATGGTCACCATCAGCAGACTCATATAAGCCAGCAACAGCAACAGCAGCAACAACAACAACATCATCACCATCATCATCAACAACAACAACATCAACAACAGCAGCAACAGCAACAAGCTGCCCAACAACATCAGCCACCATCACAACAAGCTCAGCAGCAACAACAACAACAACAACAGCTATCACATATGGACTACAACGCACTTCAGAATGGTACTGGAGCAGCTGTGCCACCCAATCCCCAACACAACGACTTACACAGCCATCATCGTATGAATGAAAATGGACGGGAGGATATCGGTAAGCGTGAAACTTTCTAAAATCGTTTACGAATAATTAATAGCGTTTCTCATAAACACCATATAGTATCTACCCCTTCAACGGTGGGTCCTTTTGATGCATCGAATATTACCAAGCCAACTAGCAATTCAGCATTTACACCTATCAACTCTATGCCACCACATCTCAATACACTCTCACATCATCCGATGGCCCAGAGGCCTTATCTCTACGACGCTATTAGTTTCCCGAATAAAAATGTCAACCAGAGCAACGCCTCCAACGCATTCCCTAACCAGTTGATATCACTCCATCAAATACGCAATTATGCTCATCAACCAAGTGGTCTGGCGATGGCCGGTGAGCATTTGTTGGGCGTTAGTGTGGGCCCGAGTAAAGACAAAGGATAGCTATATTTTTAGGTGTCCTCTCCTCCGTTCTGTTAATCATCTAATTATACTATACATATACTACTTATTTAGATGTTCCTTTTTTAGCTTCTGAATTACTTTTTAAAATCTTGAAAATAGATAGAAACAGGAAGGGAGAGGGAGAGGGAGAGAAACACTACAACGTTATTAGACATAAACTTATTTTATGTTAACTCGAAGTGAATGTGATAATAAAATGCAATAAAATAACTCAAAGAACATTGACATCACGACGCGAACTCGTCAACTTCCCCTCCGTAAATTGTCAAAAGCAGATGGATTGGGTGGATAATTTTAAATCGGTGTATTAAAATCTCAAATTACAAGTAAAGATTTAGTCTTAGACAGTGTGAGGAAGAAGACGGAAACTTCTGGACCCGCAAACTTTAGAATTCTAAGTTTTCTGACAAAAACGTCATCCCATGACGTTACTCAAAAGTTTCCATCTCATCATAAGTGGTGCCTCTTCATCTACTTTTCCACCAAATTTTCAGTTTTCCACAAAATACTCGTATATATGTTGTCAGTTGTTTAATTATGTACAGTATTATTATTATTATTATTATTTATGTAAAACCGTCCAGTTTTTAGGTTTTTGTATAAAAAGTCCAAAACAAGTTTTCCAAGTACTCCAATGCACACATGTGAACATATACATATGTCATATAGAGAAAGATATGTATGTGTTTGTTTTTTTTTTTTTAGAAAAATATGTTTAGAAGCAAATAATAAACCATTTCTGTAATTACGTAAAATTCATTGTAAATAGGAATAAAACATATAATGAATGTGTCTTCAATTTATGGATGATTAAAAATGGAATTAACTCACGATAGAGCATAAATATGTTAAAAACTCTTTTATAATCAATAGTTTAGTAAAGTTAATGTAAAAAAATTAATGAATTCCTGAAAGGGATTTTAAAAATCTGCAAAAAGCAATTAATTCATTTTAACTAAACTAGACTTATCGATAATGTAGACTATTCACAAAGAAACTATTCTTTAACTAAGACTGAGACAACAACTAAAAACGAAAACCGAAAACCACAACATCAACAGCAACAACAACCGCAATCGTTTTAAGATATTCATAAACGCCAGTTGGAATTTTTAACATAACGATTCGAAAAATGTAAATTGTAAATGATGGAAATCGAAATCTAATCTTACTAAATGCATCCTAAATACGAAAACTATTATGATATTAATTAATGGTTAAACCACTTTTTAGAAATACATTACAATAGACAGAAAAACGACAAAGAGGGAAATTAAGGAAACAATGCATTGGCAAGATGTAGAGGATACAACACACTAGAGGGAACTTGAGAAAATACAAAAACAAGGAAATGTGTAAAAATAATTATAAGCGAAATTTTGAAATATTTTATAAGTGTACACAATACATACTCAAATTACTAAATGTATTATTATTATAATAAAACAAGGCTACTCCAGCAAATGTTCACGCATTATTCTATGCATGTGTTCGCATAGTTTTTAAGTTCTTTTCTTTTTACACCCTGCGCGATGTAATGGTTTATCATTTCGTTAAAGATGGCTTCACGGAAAGTATGTATTCGGGATCAAGTTTCCAACCATACTCTCTTTAGCAATATCCGTATGTCCACGTGTCAGCGTTATAACGCTCACGATAATTTATGATGTAACAAAATGGTGCCAATATTCACCGTTTAATAGACGATAATATACCAACGAAGCCAACATTTCACACATAAGCGTGATAGGTATACCAGACCTGGCATTAGCTAAACTTAGTTCTTTTTTTACACCTTATACTCTCAAAGTAAGAGAGGTGTCCGAAAAATAAATAATAAATAATAAATAATAAATAATTTAAATATATCATTTCAAATGTTGTCTGTTCTTCTTCTTTCTACGGTACACTTGTTGTTTTACTACATAAATATTGAAATACTTAATTTTCATGAAATATTTGCAATGTTCGTGTCTTTTTTTAACAAAATTCAAGCACATCTATATGAGTATTATTCTATATGAAATATATTCATCATACCATTATTAATAATTAATTTTGCGTCATTTATGGGTTGGATTGGATCACAACGCAACGCATCTTATAACCTTAGCCGAATTGAAATTGGAAAGAACGCCGAATTATTCACAAATTTGGCTCATTTCTAAGATTCTAAAATTCTAATACAGTTACAAATTTGAAAAAATTAATAATTTCAAAGTGTGTTTCTATTCCAAAGTTATTCGATTTAAATATGAACGGGTGTACAATATAATTTTTTTTATTGAATAAAACTGTTTACACTAATTGTCCCTTTACTAAAATAAATTTTCATCCTCACTCTGGAATTGCTCCACTTTTTGTTGCAAATAATTTGGCATGCTGTTAATATTTGTTACTGTAATGAAGCCATTTTGGACACAACCCATCGTAGTGGACGGAGCATAGCTCACTATTCCCAATAATTCAAATCTGTGAGTGTAAGGATTTAATCTAATAAAGCCAGCGCCACTATCACCTCGACATAGTTCCGACTCATATTCATACTCAAGGCAAAATTTATCGCCACGTAAGTTCTGTATATGTTCTTGACAATTACTATAAGATCTCGTTTTCACCAGGACCCTTTGCAATACCACGCCTTCCGGTTCACTTTTACCCCACCCAACTACAGATCCCTGTACGTCGTCCCTCACATAACTATCACCAATATCCTTTTTGATATCTACACACACTGCCGATATGTTTTTGGTAAATGCAAAGGGGTGTTTCAGTTTCACAATAGCTAAGTCTCTGTAGAAATTGTTATTTGCATGATTAAATCTGAAATAAGAAGAAAAAGGCAATAAAAAATATACGTATTCGATTCCGCCAAATCTACAATATATAACAAAACTTCTCATAAATGGTGAACCGTGTTACGTGCGACTTACGAAATTACGTTTATATTCCTAAAAAAATTATATGAATTAAAATACGTTGCATTGAAATCGTACGCTATTGTAGATTAAAAACAAAAGCAACAATTTTTCCCTTATTTTTTAAAGAAATCTATAGTTTTGGACCAAACTTACTCTGAGGAAACAATAATTTCAACGACATCATTAAATTGAGCGTTGAGATCTGCACCTTCGTTATAGCCGCGATAGTATTTGCCAGCTGCTACTCGGAAATATCTAGGAATGTCAATAGATTTTATTTCTTCATTCCAGAAGCAATGAGCCGCTGTTCAAAATTAGAAGAAATTTACTTTTTTTTTACACATAAACAATTGGCATAAACATACATACCCGTCAGAATAGCACTGGGCGTTATTATAGTGCCCGCACATATATAATTAAAACTAGTATCAATCTTTTGATATATCGCTACTAGCCAAGGCACTTCGCTGGTCTTAACGGGCAAGCCTTTGTTTGTTAACTGAAAACCAGATGATTCACGACCACACGACAACTTACAACGTGGGCGTTCTGAAGTTAATGTACCATCAACGGAGCAGCGCAAAGAAGTAATACCATTAGGTAAGCCTTCATAACCGGCGTTGCACTTGACCTCCACCTCGCCGTAAGGGGGAATATATTCGCAATTCGCTTCAATACTTAAACTATCGCGACATATATAATAAGTGGACAACCCGTGCAAAAATTTTCCGTCACAATATCCTAAAGAAACCAAAGTAAAAAATATTTCGTTTTTCATATTTATGGTATTACTTGTACAGGAAGGGAACGGGCCACTCCATCTGCCATTTCTACACAATAGAGATCTATGACCTTTTATGTCATAACCACTTGAACATTCCAAATGAATGGTTTCATAGTCATTAACCCAACGTCCCAGGGGTATAGTGTGATTACCGGGATGAAGGCGAACTATTAAATATTCATCTTTTTCTAACACCTGACATTTATTTGTCGGCGCCAACTCAAAAGCACTCTTGGGCCGCGAATAACCACACAATTGCCACGCTTCATCGGAATCATCCGCACATTCGCTACTACTATTACATTTGGCATTACCATTAATGCAAGCACCATTGCCACATTGAAATGCTAATTCGGGACACTCAAAACCAGCACACACTTGCACCGTTTCATCTGAACCATCGGAACAATCCCGCTGACCGTCACAAATACTGTATTTACTAATGCACTCTTTGGATTGAAGGCATTGCATTTCATTATTTCTAAAAAAACGAGATTAATAATAAACATAATATTCAACACATACACATTCAGACAAGGTTGTCAAACCTGCATCTGCCCTGTAATTCACTCTGACGATCTGCTGAACAAATCAATTCATCAGAGTTGTCTGCACAGTCTTGTCGGCCGTTGCATTTGAAGCCTCCATTTATACAAGCTCCGTACGTACACTGAAAAGCGAACGCCTGACAATTGCTAAACCCTAAGCAATTTTTAGATACCTCATCAGATCCATCACTACAGTTTACTATGCCGTCACATCTCTTCTCTACGGGTATGCACTCGCCGTTGTCGCAATCCCACTCTCCACCTTCACATTGACCCTTAACTAGCAAAATATACGCAAAACTTAAAAGACTATAGCCGCTTAAGAGAGTACGTAGAGAGTTGCATGACATTGTGGCAACATTCCAATTCCGGTTTTAACATAACATGTGTACATTTCAAAATAAAAACATGTAATATTTACAGAATATTTACACCATATATGGGTACGTATGTTAACATGCGTTCGATTTTCTTGCAAATGTTCTACTTGCCTGTTTTAATACAGTCTACACTTGTTACGATTATTATCAAGACAATATAAATATTTTTTGCTTGTAAATACCACATTATACGCGCGAGTACGATGAGATAATAAAGCAAAACAGAAAAGAATTTAATGAAAATATGCACAACACATCCGTTCTGGTATATGACGGCCACCTAACTCTCGCAATGTTAACTCCAGACTAAAACTTGTACTGAGTAATTGGCAATATCTAAGCCGCTGAATAAATTAATATCCAAGAAGTCACGAATGGGATAAAATTTAATTATTATTGAGAGTATGGAAGAGAAATTCAGTAATTTGCCTCTCTGCAGGGCATTGATATCGATCTCTTGTGTTATAAGGAGGCAGGCATGCAATATAGAATATACGGCCTCCACTTGGGTGCAATATCTAAGCTGAGTATCTAATCTAGAATATGCGCCCTCTTCATATCCTTGTCCTTCTCCACAAAGGCAATTAATAAAAACAAAATGGTTTATAAGGTTTCTTTATTAGTATATTATATTTAGTATGTATTTTTGAATTTGTGTTTTTGTGTGTATTTGTATGTGTACACATATGCATATATTCATATTACTTGTCACCAAAGTAACTATTAATTAGTCTTCCTCCTAAATTGTACGATGTGCACAATTTAAACATATACGCATGTATACGACGCAGTACGTGTACTCAAAATAGCACACTTTGACATTGCATTAAAAAAAACAATACATTCATTTTGAGAGGGCAAATCTTACAATAACAATATTAACTGTTATATGTTTATGTAAAAAAGAAACAAGAAAACCAAAAAAAAAAATAATCAAATAATTGAAAAAAGAACGAGTCGATAATGTGTCTGTTTACATACCTTCTAAATGCACACATTGTTAATTTAATATCGCTTCCACTGCTAATCATAATCACTGATCCATAATGTACGAGTATACGTGACGACAATTAATTGTAAATGATTGATTGTACAGGTGTTATTGTATTGTGTACTTATGTGTGTGTATGTGTGTGTATGTGTGTGTATGCTTTGTGAATGGATATAAAGGTATGAAATATTCAAATATTTAGCTGAGCTGTGTTTATTCTACTAGTCGAATTAGATCATATTTGCATATATAGTATTTTACGTTCATATTGTATTCTTATAAATTCCGAAAATGTAAATTTGCAACTTTTCTGTAAGTTTCCTTTATTCCAGTGATTTCTTTTAATTGGAGGGATCATTTATGCATGTATTGTTGTTGTATTGTATACGCGAAGAAACTTTCTATATTTATCTCAATAATTTTTATTTTCATATAAATGTTTACATATATTATGTAGGAGTGTGAACTGTGCTGTATCATATTGTTTGTTTATCCATTCGCGCGCCTTTCCTGTTGCATTGCATAAGCAGCGATTGATGCCTACTAATGCAAAAGCTTAACTTGCAAGTTATTGTATGTGCGCTTGCACATGTATTGTATATATTGTACAATATGTATGTGTCACATGTGATCTTCGTTTTCTAAGTACTGCCGAATGATGAGATTCACTACTAAGTTCCACTTAAATTTTATGTAAATTTAAATAAGAATAAAAATTGTTGTATTATCATATTAGTTCGAATTAACGGTTTTTGTACTTTCTTTAAGATAAACAAATACGTACGTAAACTTTGTTTTTTGTTTTTTATGTTTTGGAAAGTGCATTTAAAATCAAAGGCGTTGAAACTTGCAACAATACTCGTAATTAGGAAAAAGGAATAAAATTTATGTAAAATTATATGTACGAGAGAAAGCAGCTAGAATTAATTAACGTTATTTTCTATCAATGGAGTGTGTTGTAGTACGCAGCCATTTGAAGTCGGAGGTGTGCTCACGTGTGCCAAAACATTTGCAAAAAGCAGAGGGACCTAAGTTGTGAACATGTGTTAATCAACATAAAATTCTGATACGATTTAATTATGTCCATATCACTTCAACACCTTTGCATATAAAATTGTTTTACGCCGCTGATGGATCTTTACTGTTTGGCCTAAGCTAAAGAACTTTTTTACTTATTGAATTTTTTTCCCCACCGTCTTTGTGTGAACGTTTGCAATGCCCACAAGGAGTTGGCAGAGATCTTATAAATTATTATTAATTAGATCAGCATGACATTCTAAAGAGCTTTAACCATGTCAGTTTGTCCATCTGTTTATTTTTAGCACATTTTAAGTGGTTATAAATTTAATTGAATGTTCCAAGGTGGTGGATACCCAGTTGTGATGTAATCTTAAGTTGTGCTTCAATTCTTTTTCACCTCACCTGTTACTATATTCTAGTAATTCTTAAACTAAAGGAGGCGTATTTTTCTAGTAATAATGAGAGACTCCACAAAGAATAAATATGAAAATCTGCATCGAAAATGTGATTGCACGTCTGGTCACAAAAATTAAAATATCGATTTTAAACTTTGCATAAGAGTAAGTGCAGCACTTATTGTACAGTCAAAAGACATGCCCACAGTTAAACGTAATTGAAAAAGAGTAAGTTTCTTGTAGTTTCTAAGCGGCTTAAAATACCGCCCATCATTTATAAAAATCCTTTCTGGTCATAACTTTACTTTTAAACCCTAAGAGGATGCGTACTTAAAATTTGGCTTAAGCCAAATATAATATTTCTCCTTGTTTATTTTGTTTATTTTATATTTCAATTATTGCCAGTATTGTGAATGTGAGTTGTTACAAATATAACCCTTGTGTTGGATTAGATGCGGCTGTTGAAGTTTCTTAAGTTGTACGTTCTTTCACAATCTCTTTATATATATTGTTTTACGTCTATCTTTATATCTCTCTTACTCATTTAGTTTATGCCATTCAGCGATTTGCCTTCGTGGGGAGTTGTATACTTCGTTCCAGTGATTTAATGCTGTACCATTTGAATTTGGGCCGCCAAGTTCGAGGCGTCCAATTACCTGTAAAAATATTGTTTTTATTACCATAAATGTCCAATATTCTTGATTCGTTCACTTGCCTCATTCTTGGTGACACGATCCCAATCCAAAAGCATTAATTCTAAGGACACACCATCCAAAGTGGCTCCCATTCCCTAAACCAATTGTATTTTATTTTGAGAAACGATTAGCGTGTACATTTTTTAATTAATATATTTCTTACCTCAGCTGCAGGTATGTCGAATGCGAAACTTTCATTAAAAACTGGACTCAAAGTGCGTTTCTTCACATGCGTCTTCTTTTTAGCAATACGTTGACCATTGTACAATAAGTAAATCTTCACATAAGGGTCAGCCAGACCGGTTACGTCCATGCGTGGTAGGTTGCGCGCCTTCAAGAGGACAACAGTCAAACGACCGGCGGCTGGTTGCCAGCACAATGATACTAAGAGTTCACCTCGGCCTTGGGCTCTAATTTTGAGACTACGTGGTTGTATTTCTTTACTTATCGACAAGGCTTCCTTCGAAATGTCACCTATTTCTATTGACGACAGGGGGCAGACTACTTCACCAATAACGTCATCCCTTGAATAGCGATCGAAACTCAATACTACAAAGTGTAGAGACATGTTTTGCAAATCATTAGCATTCAAGCCGTAAAATGTGAAGTCTTCATCGTAAACGGGATTGCAAGTGTTGCGTACAACGCGAGTTTTAACTTTATGTTGTTTATCGGGTAGCAACTGCAACTTAACGTACGGATCTGTAGCTGCTTGCGAGCGACCATTTACACCAGCCGATACATCGTGAGAACCGTGGAAACCATTTTGAATGACGGCGGCACCATTTGCAATAATTCCGCTGCCACCAGTAGTTTTGCAAGGTAAGCCGCGACAACGCATTATTGATACCATCAGAGCGCTCCGTTCGGGCAAATAACGCAATTTAAAGAAGATCGCACCCAATTTACCAAATTGTTCCATAGACATTGGCATCTCACCGCTATCATCATTGCCCGCCAATACGCGAGTCATTTGATTAATTTTATTCCCATTACTGCCCATTTGGTCTGAACTACTGCATTCCTTTCTTTCCCGCGAAGCAGTATGTTCACCGTTTTGATAGTTGTTATATTTACCCTGAATTTCATCTTCCGACATGTATTTTATCCTTTGAGTCATGGGTGTTATGGCAGACGAGGTTGCTTGATCGGAGCCCGTTTGCGAAATTGTCAATTGTTTGTTATTCGTAGGGGATGGTGACTTTTTAAGGTAATGCGGTGGTTGACCACTTGGCGAACGAACGGCCGTCGGTCGTCGCGTTGGTTGGAATGGAAACGTAACATCGGGATGATTTTGCTTTTTGTTGCGAGCCCGCATTTGTTTAGCACATAAACAGGCAACGGCCCATAGAACGCCCGCTGATATTATACCCAATATAGCGGGAAGAACTGTTTACAAACAGTAACAATAACAACAATATTGTAATTAAATTTATGTAATAAAATATTTCTAAGCTAGAAATTTTCTATTTCTAAGCTAGAAATAATTTATTGGTTCTTCATGAAAAGCAAGTTCCTTTCTTTCTTTTGAGATCAATTGCTTTCAGAACTATGAGTATTATTAACTTACTTGTCGTCATAGCACTTATTTCGGTAGTGTATTCATCACCCATCTTGCCTTTAAAGTTGTTACGCTGCTCGGACAATTCAGATAGTTATTGATGTTTCTTTAAAATACTGACTTTGCAAGTTCTCCTGAAAAATCGAGATAAAAAACGAGTAAAAAACTACATTTGGCTCATGCCGAATCTCTTCATATTTATATGTATTGTATATAAAATGTAGGCATGGTAAATATACAATTGCGTCCTCTCGAATCAAACATTGATAGTTCGATCCATTAAATAGTATCCTTAAAATGTGGTTTTAAGAGTTGCAAGCGGAATAACCGAATCACCAGATCATCGTATTATTATTATTTGACATAAGGTATGCCACAATATTTTTTCAATTTTATATATATACTATATACTATACTGCATTTCAAACCATCGTACATACCAACGCAATGTTGAGATGCACACGGACGCCAATTAAATCAATGCAGATGTTACTTGTATTGTAGTCGTATCCTTTCTTTTTTTTGTTTGTTTTATACGGTTACGAATATAGCTCGGCATAAAAGTGTTTATATGTGTACATGTGTATTTTGTGACACCGAGTATGAATCACACTTTTTCTTAAATATGTTTTTTCGATTTTGCTCAAGTTTACAAATTTCTAATAATGCATTTTAAGGTAATTGTATAAAATTGCTTCGTTTCAAATAATTTTTATACATTGTCCCGTTTTTCTACAAACATGCCTTTCTAGATTCTCACAATTCATTCAAGCATACACATATGTTACTGTACGGTGCAAATGCCAAACTTTCTTTTTATGGTTTTTATTTAGAATATTGGTCGTATTCGTTTCAAATTCTTCCAGTTCCTTCGAATGAAAAATGTTTTTATTTCTTAAATATTTTTTAATCGCTTACTGTTGTTATTACGCCGTTTTTACTGTAACTATTGTATACATCGTTATTCCATAATCTCCATTACAAAATCGTTAATTTCGGACATGCGCTCTTGGTATTGAAAAGCTATTCATGACGCTTCTGGAATAGAATATATTTCAGTACAATCTGCTCGCAGTGATATTTCATCCAGGCAGCCCTGTTTCTACGTGACATTTTTCGAGAATTAAAACATGGAGACCTCGAATAGTATTTTTGTACTTGTATCTTAAAGGCAAGTTAGACTTATGTAGATAAGTTTATCAACCGTCGAAATAAAATATAGATTGACTAGGTCAGGTGATTACACCACTTATGGGTACAGTTCGTAAGATGTTTTTTTATCGAAATCATCAAAAAACATGAAAAACGGTTACAAATATGGCGAGCACATGAATATGTTATAATACATACTTTTAGATACTTTCCACAAATTTAACTTCCGCAGCACTTACAATTTGTAAGTCCATATCAAAGCTGCTATATATGAAACGCCACAATAGCGCACTAATACTTATAACAACGTTGACGGTAACGGGCGCAAACACCATAAAGTTATTATTGTTCGTAGTATTACCACCTTATCTCGAATTTTTGTGTGACTCTTAAAGAGCATACATTGGCACACACGTAACAGATAAATGAGCATATGGCAACGCACACACTATTTAAATATTAAGCACTTTGTATATTTAAATTTAGTCTTGTATAAAACAGGCTTGCGTGTAGTTTGTTAATAAACGGACTAAAACCAAAACAACGTGATTATTCAATAATAATAATAATAATAAGTTTTTTAGGTAACGAAGTGTATTTTATGGAAGCGAAAACAAAATAGTGCAAAAGCGCTCGTATATTAAATTTCAAAATAAATAGATCCAATACGCCGGCGTAAATATGAAATATGAAAATAATGAAACAAACATGTTTTTATGAAAATGTATGTAAAATGATTTGTAAAAGAAAATATTTAAAAAACTATCATTCAAGATAAAATAATAATGTTGTTGTAAAAACAGCACATACATATGTCGTTAAATATTTATTGGAATTGAATTTTTATAACATCATTTGATAATTTTTTTTCAACTTTAATTCAATTCAATAAATTTTTCTTTCATTCAGTCTGGCGTGTTTTAACGGTGTTAAAAATTTCTTTATACGAATGATATATAACGGGTCGTGACTTGGAACTTTAAAATAAGGAAAAAAAAACTATATGCAAATAGGGTCGGAAATGAGCCATTTTCGAGTTAAAGCCTCTTTCGTGTTAAAAAAATTCGCTTACAAACTATTGGCAAAATTACAATCGCGGACTTCAATCTACAACAAAAGAGCTTCGAATTCTTTGCACATGACGAGGACACATTATGTTTCTTCATAAACTGACCCACATCGTAATGTGGGTACTCGAATTTCGTCCGAAACTATTCGAAACTATTCTTGAAAAATGAAAAATTGAACCGATGAACTGAGACCCTAAACTCAAAATCATACTACAAATAAACTTCTACCTACAGCTACTTTCTGCTTCGGGCCGTTACAAATGAAATTTAAGAAGAAAACAAATTAAAAAAAATTACGAGCGGATTCTAAATTACAACTTTTCGACGCAAAAGTGTATATAACTCGGAAGCAATGTATTGCCACCTTGTTTTTCTTGTTTTCGGTTGATTTGGCGGACACTATCAATAGTATATAAATGTGTTTTTCTTTATTAAACATAAAGACACGGCGAATATGTCTAAATCTACTAAAATTTTTAAGCTGATCATGGATATATGTTCATTGTAGAGTCTCTGAGGGTCCTTACTGGGTGTTGCAAGCGAAATAGCAAATTTAGTACATCTCTCATCTCATATAAAGTATATAATATTGTGAATCATGTATGATTTGAAGGAGTTTTTTCTCAAGTACACCCATTTTCTAATCATTTTCCATTGCAAACCTTTGTTTTTATGAACTGAAATTATCTGTCGAATATTTAAGTTTGACCTCCCATTGATTGTTGACTTTTACAAAAATCAATAATAAAAAGAGCGGCCATAGTAAAAATGTCATACATGTCATCAATGTGGTATAAACAGTGTAAAACACACGATTGTTCTAAGCCATACTTAACGCAGATAACGTCTTTAATTGTTTTTGTACTTTGTCAATATTTCAATATTTTCAGTGGTCTATTGTATTGCGCTTACCACACCATCCGCAACATTTATACGGTGCATATGTTGTGTGTATGCAAATTGATTTCTTTCGTGCTGCAAGCATCTTATCGATTGTGCTGAATCTCTCATTTACTAATTTTTTTACGAATGCTGCACGAATTTTTTGCTTGTGTGCTAAGAAGGAGAAGGCTAAAACAGAATAAAGCGTAATATAAATTAAACCAATTTTCGCATACTCTCCATTTTTTTTTAAATTAAGAAACGACGTAAAGGTTTTCAGTTTGTATACTTCTGCATAGACTATATATTTAGACTGGATTTCTGGATAAATGGTTCTTCATAAGTTAAGTTAATAGACAAATGAAGAAAGGGGTCAGAAACGTTTGTGGTTCCATATTAAAACATATTCTAATCCCTAAAATCGTACAATTTTACTTGTGTGTAGATTGATCTAAAAAATATCCAATCATGATTCAAAAAACAAGAAAATATTATGCAACACCTTACATTTATTTCATACGCATAAAATCATGTACACAATAAACGAATGTTGATGTACTTCGAAAGGCGCTCTACTGAAAAAAGAAATTTTTAAACATTTTCTATTGCTCACTTTTATTGGCAGACATAGTGCGCAAAACAAGTAAAAACACTACATTTGGCTCAAACTAAAACCGAGGGATACCCTCCACCTTTTATACGTAATATGTGACATTTAGGAAATGCATCCTCTTGTAAGGATGACTTTAGCGTGCGTTACACGTTTTGCCTTAACGATTGAATTCTGCATTAAGTAAAATATTTTTTTTAAATTGTGGGCGTATTGTTTTTATGACTGTAAGAGATTTTTATTGATTTTGGGCGCGGTACTTGATCGATTTTATCAAATTTAAATAAAAACCTACGGAAACGCGCGGAAACTAAAATTTTTGCTGCCGTGGAATTGTCAACATCAATCACACAAACACATGGCCGTAGCTAGATCGATTCAGAATTTAATGTTTGTCGAAACAACGCGCCTTCTTTGTAATAATAAAATAAACTTAGCATGCCGCCCGATTTCATGTAGAGAGTATAAAAAAACATTTAAACCATTTTTATAAACGCGTGTGTTGGGGTATAAGGTTGGTTGTGTATGTGGTGATAAGATAGAGTGGATTAACGGACTTACGCATATCATGCGTTTATGTAACACGTTTTTGGTCTTTTCTTGTGCTATTTTACGCAAACATATTATATAAGCGTACAATGACTTTTCTCCATTTCTACCACATATATGTTTACGCACACATATTAAATAAACCTATGATATGACACGTAATACGCACAAAAACTTGCGTGCGTTCTACGTCTGTCAGATGCTGCTGAACTAACTTCATGAAAATAAACTCGAAAGATATTGAACATAAAAATATTATATATTATTATATATTATATAAAATATAACGTTTCTGATGTATTTAACCTTGTCGTAGTATTCAGTTTTGTTTTGTTTGACTGATTAATTGTTAATCTGCTAATTAGCTTGTCGAGTCTGGTGTGCGTGAGTTTTTGAAGAAGAAAGATGATAGCAACAATATAACAGATAATCTGTATATAATTTGTGTACCGTTGTATTTTTATCTATATTGCCTTTCTCAGGTGTGAAGTTCATAAATATTTCTGCATCAACGTTTAAGAAGTGTTATATGAAAATAAAAGCGCAGCACTTTTGTAATATCTTTATATAAATTACATTACGTTTATTATTATATAATATTGGTGGTACATACCTACTCCATTCATGTGAGGAGAAATTTTCCATTATTAACCTTTTCTTATCTAATTATGTAAATGATGAACAACAAAAATCAATCGAGCTAATCATCAATCGATGTTATGAAGATGAGACAATAAAGCGTGTGAAACATTTAGATACATACAAGTCAATAACATCTCACCGTCTTCGGCACTTAAGGGTACAAATACAATATATACCAGAAATGCAAAACACAAAATTTTTCCTACGTGTAATTATGTATGTATACGCTTTCATCGATTTAAATATGTACTCTAATTAAAGATTTATGCATGAGAAATCAAACTTTGGTTTTGTTTAATTTAATTTATTTATATTGTGGTCCCACATTAAAACACACAAGTAAGGAGATCTTAAATATCCTCTACATATCAACGGTGGGCGTGGCACTTTATGATGGCGCCCTCTTTCCAACTTGTAAGTCGAGTGTTATGCTGCGTTTGGTATTTTGTAAATTATGGGCGTGTCTATTATACAACCACATCAACCATTTTTGGCACATCGATGGATGGGATAATTATAAAGGTGCATACCAAATTTCAAGTTCATAGGTGTTGATATGTTCGATTGTTGGCGTGTCTGTTTTCCGTCCACGCTATTTTTGACACATCGATGGATGGAATAATTGTAATTATGGGCGTGGCCGTTGATCAACTTTGCCCATTTTATCTGCGATCTGCGTTCAGAAATTAAGCGTATCTACAAAATTTCAGTTTAATATCTCAATATTAACGTATGTCTATATCGCCTCAGATATTAATGCCGATCAAGAATCAAGCGGTCTGTCAGGGCTCCTTCTGGGTGTTGCAACCGGAATGACAAATTTAGTATACCCCCACCTTATGTGGAGGGTACGTGATTTCCCCTTTATTTACATATCAACTTACAGGTCGAATTCTGCGCCAAATATTATAATTAACATACGTATACCAAATTTCAAATTTTGATAAAAGTGATGAAGCAAGCTGATCAATAATATATATACTTTTTGCGACCTCTATCGTCCCCTTCTGTAGCAAACGAAATAGCATTTGTACCACTGAAGTTCTTTATAAAATAATTAAATATGAGATCAAATAAATGCATTTTTTTGCGGAAAAACCTAAATCACGAATTATAAGAATCGTATCAAGCTACTACAAGCGACACAACATGGTTTCATCGCTGTTTTATAAATGTTCTCGCAAGTTATCGTGTAGCGGGAGAGGTGGCCAACAGCCAAAAAATATCCCAATTATTACACAGCTACTCAAAATAACGAATATAGTGTGCAGAACATCTTGACATTACAATTACTGTGTTTTCATGTCCCATTTATTTCAACTTTTCTATGTTACTGCACCACCAGCATCATTACTAAGAAAGCCGCAGCTGGCGTCATTTGTTTGATGTGCAAGCCTAACTTAAGAGTTAAATGATATTTCGCTTGTGGAGCCACAATACCAGATAATGCTAGTGAAAATATGTGGACGTGCTAAGCAGCAATTACGTCTTAATTTCGTTTTCAAACAAATGCTCTTTTTTTGTAGTTGTGGCTGTTGTTTGCTTTTACCCGTATTTATAAAATTATTTTATTTATTTTTTGTTCTTTTCGCTATTTTTACTAGGTTTGTCATTCCATTTGTGATCATGAGTGGAAAGCCTTAAAGACTCTGTAATATATTTTTGATCGAGACCAAAGTTGCAATCTATTGAAACTAGTTGCAACTAAAAAACTTTTATTTTCAACTATGCATATAAAACTTCGCCCAGCCCTTAATCGATACGACATATTTTATGAATCTTATCATGATAAGGGGTGTGAAAGGTTTTATCCAAGTTAAATAGCTCGAGCACCATTATGTATACTACATAGCTTGTTACGATTTTTATGCGCTTTTTATACTCTCCACATAATATGGAGCATACCCCCTATTATCATTACCCAGACGGAGGCGTCAGATCAAAAACTGAGTCGATTTAGACATGTATGTCCGTGTGTCCGTCTTCTGTTGACATTCTTACGGTCGCAAATTTTGAGATATTAAACTGAAATTTTGTACAAGTATTTAGATCGCAGATAAAATGGACAAAATCCGTCAAGGGCCTCTATCTACATATTTATCTACCAAAAAAATTGAGAATATCTCAACATATATATAGTAATATATAAGTTGAAATTTCGATATGCCAAAATTAGGCATGGATATGTAATACATACCTTATTAGAGGTCATCATATACTTGCCGCGCCCACCCTTTGTATGTACATGTGGAGGGTATTCAAGATTTTGCCTAAGCTAATTTTAGTTTTCATGATTGTTCACTTTATTTGTGCAATTTTTGTTGCGTTTCTCGTAAATTGATGTCATTTTATATCCGTAGAACTAAATAAAACCACGAATAAATGAATAACAGCGGCTGACATCTGTATGGTTAAATTGAACCGTTTCTCACGTTAAGCTTAGCGTTTGAGTTGAATTTAATTTAACTGCGGAGTGGAAAGAAGAAGAGAAAATATTTATTTGTTTTGTTAGATTTAATCAATGGCCATGGGACAACTAACTATCTGCATATAAATCTCTGCGAAACAATCCCAATTAAAATGTTTGGTAAAATTGAAATTGTTGGTGACTGATTGGCTGCTTGACCCCGCAATTATGAATGGATGAAAATTTAACAAAATCACAAATTTTAGGTACAATCTCAATATATAGGTAGTGGGCATGAAGAAGTCAAACCGCAACGAAGGTAGCTGGCCTTAAATGTGCACGGATACACGTTTAAAGTTTATTTGTTACGAATAGTTAAGCGGCATTGGAGTCTTTGTGTTTGAATGGAGATAATATTTATTAGGTACTAGTAGAAGAATTTCGTTCCCCGTCGTTTTATACATATATCTGTGTATACTTGTTTTACATTTAAAGACTAATCAAGTGGCCTTTTAAAAATTACTTACCACTTTTTACTTTTATTCATTTCAACGACCGGATTGTGGTAATAAAAACTAAACGTGGCTAAGACCAAATCTTGAACCACCACCACATACATACAAATGACGGAGATGGCAAGTATAAGATCACGCCCTTCGATTTTTACGCTAAGGTTTTAGTTTTTTCGTAAATGGGGCGCGTGTGTGTCAGCTCATTTTTTGCCCAACGGTAGATGGAGTAATTATAAATACTCCATTTTGCAACTTTATGGCTAAATTTTTGTGGCAGATAAATAGACTTTTATCGATTATGGGCATGGCTTTTGAACGATTTTGCCTGTACAAAATTTCAGTTGAATATTTCAATATTTACGACTATCTAGATCACCTCAGTTTTTGACGCTGATCAAGAATACATATATACTTTGTAAGGGCTCTGACGCCTCCTTTTTGGTGTTGCAAATTAAATGGCAAACTTAGTATATTCCCCATCTTATGTGGAGGCTATAAAAGTTAACGTATTGCAGTTGATTTTATTTAAAAAAAGTGATAAATCTATGTTGAATGAGAGTTCTTTTGTTTTATTTTTTAAACAAACTCAACATTTTAGTTTAGTTCATTTTTAGTAGCTTTGTATGTATATATCAATGGCATTTAGAATGAAGCAACAAAGGTTACCACTGCAGAGCATATAAATATATTTATGGAGAGTGCAAAATCCGGCTGACCCCCTTTTTAAAAAGAACATTTCACTAAACTAAATACACGACAATATGACTTTTTCAGATTATGTCCACAATAGAAAAACTGGTTTTCCATTCCATGCCATACACAAAAAGTATAAAAAGGAGGAAGATGGAAGTGTATAATTATTGTTAATGTAAAGCAGAATAGTCGCGTCGCGTGCACAAGGCACGCTTATTTTATAAATGAGATTTCCTACTATAACATATTTGAACATACTATAGTGTATGTGGTGGACATATTATATATGTACTTGGCAAACTCAAGAGCTGATTCTTAATGACTTTCTAAACTATATTACAAACATGTGAAAATCATACCGGAATGACCCGGCAAAGTATATATATTCTTGAACGGCGTACAAATCTGAATCGACCTGTCTGTTGTTAAAACGTTCGCGTTCGTAAAGTGCTGAAATTTAACCCTTTCTTTTTTTTAGAAGCATAAGTATTGTCATAAATACTAAATAGCGAGGTCTCACCCGTTCGGGTGCGTGGTCATAAGGAAATTCCTGGCAACGAAATCTATTTATCAAACAGAAGAGTGCGTGGTCAGATCAGTAGGCCAAAGCACTGAAATGGTAAAGCAAATAACCCACAGTAAGGGGACCAGGTCCGGGAACAACTGTTTCGCTGGTCCGAAACACATACTCTACAATTGTACCGTCACCTGGGATAATGTAGGAAAGTCTTGACTTATTTTAAAAGCTTCAGATTCCTGACTTAAAGTCACGAACATGCACAATAGACCAAATGGTCGCGGTGTCTAACATCACATGTCTTTAGAGCATGCCAACTGAGAATCACTTTTGCGATGTCCTAGTTGGGAAATCTGTCATACTCATGAACAGATTTAAACAAATACTTTTGTGTGACTACTTTCGTCATTTCACAATTTTCTCAAGACCTTTGCAATTGTTTTGTGTGCAGATGTATGGCCGCATAGTTATAAGCTGTACAAATTAATTTACCGCTATAATTGTGAATACGATTCATTGTATAAGTTTAAAAATCAAAAGAATTCATTTAGCCAAAACATCAGATGACAACTTAATGGCACATGCAAACACCTCCAGCGCTATATTATTATAATAATGAATTAAAAGAAAAATACTTTTTGAGCTCATGAGCAAAATTTTTTTATTACAATGAGTTGTGACAAACTTTGTATACCTGCCTTAATATAGGTGCAGAGTACAAAATGAAAACTTTGCAACATTTTTCATAGAGATTCATACATTATGAATATATTCATTCATAAAAACAACAATATCTCATTCAGCTATTTAACTTGAATGTGTCCAACTAAACAAACTTCCACGCAACAAGTGTTAGTTTTCCCAACGATATGTGATGTTATTGTCTTCTTACCCTGTACTTTGTGTGCTACGTTGAGGAGAAGAATCGCGTATATGTGCATTTTCAAGACGTGTGGTGGTAGAATTGAATCTTTTCAAAAATATTGTAAACATTTTTTTCTTGCAAGTTATTTTTCTTGTATTATTGTTTAAACAATATATAATACCAAAAAACAAGTGAGAAAACTTAAATACTTCCACATTTGCGTCCTCTAAAGTGTATATATTACGTATCAGCTTGCAAGTCTAGTTTTATGGTGAATATGTTTTTTTGTAAATTGTGGGCGTGTCTTTTAGCACATACACGAACGAATTCTTTTTGTGGCAGATAAATAGATTTTTGTTAATTGTGGGCGTGGCTCTTGGCCGATTTTGTCCATTTTAAACAGCGATCTGCATGAAAAAACTAAACGTATCTGTACAAAATTTCAGTTCAATATCTGAAAATTTACGCCCATGAGAGTGCCAACAACAGACGGAGACACGGACGTACATGTCTACATCGACTCAGTTTTTGATGCTGATCAAGAACATATGTATATACTTTGTAGGGTCTCTGACGCTTCCCTCTGGGCGTTTCAAACGGAAGAACAAACTTATCACTAAGGTGGAGGGTATAAAAGTATAACAAAATAAAAAACTTGTCTTAAGATAAATGTGAAATGCCCTTCACGCGTGCATACACGCCATAGATGATTGCGCTTTCTAATGGTATATATGTATTAAGTATCAACTTACAAGCTTTTTATAAATTCCGGGCGTGCCAGTTATCAAGCACCGCCCACCTTTGGTATATCGATCACTTTTTGAAATTGATAGATACATTTTCGTATAAGGTGGGTATGGTTCTCAACAAATGTTGCCCTATTTAAATTATAAATGTGTGTACAAAGTTTGTGTTTGTATATCTGAAGTGAAGAGTCATGGGAATGCCAACATTGCATACACCCATCTTTTGTGGAGCATATAAAAATCGACTACAATAAATAAAACGGATTCACAAAATAATACGAAATAAATGGAAAAATAAGTACAACACAATAAACAGTTATAAATTTTTACAAGAATCGCACGCCAAAAGCGTTGACAGTTTTAATGGCCAAGTTTAAAATATGCCGGTTAGAGTTAGTAGTGCATGTCATCTTGAATACTGCGCTGTATGAATATTTATAGGTGTTGGTTTGTTTATTTGCTTGGTTGGTGTATTTCACGTTTTTTAATGAGCAAGTGAAAATAGGAAGACAAACTATTTTACACACACCATCATGTACGTATGTGAGCATGTTTTGTTTTAGCGAAAAATACTTAAACAGATGCAGTATTAATGAGTTCACCTAATATTATTGCATTACACGTGATACGATCTGCTTGCTTGAATTATTACTTCTGAGTTGTTCAACTCGTTCAAGTCGTTTTAGCTGCAATTTTTTGTGGCAATTGTTATGTTTATGTTTTACCTAGAGCGGTACGTTTTTCTTGTTTGAGGCTATTAGCTTAAAGTACAGACGCTCTAATAGATTTATAGTTACGCAATGCATCAGCCATTCATTTATGATTTTACACAGCATTAAATACTTGAAAATTCCTGAAATTTTCTCTTGTACTTATGTGAACACTTATTAATTGTGTATAAGCAGTTTTCTAATGCTACTACTACTGAACATTGTATAAGAAAATACAAACTCTACTTACGATTGCTGGTGTAGTAATGTTGGAATCATCGTAGCGCTTAACATTTCTGCTTAATTTTAATGTTTTTTTATGTATTACTGTATAAAGCTTTAAAATAGAAACACTAAGTTTGTGCCTTAAGTCTTTTGTGTATCGTTCGTATAGTTTGTTGTTTTCTGTCTATGATGATGAATAGTCCACTCTATGACACAGCATAAAAACCTAATGAAAGAATTAAGACGCAAACTTCATATAATAATAAGATGGCAACGTGAGGTCGAACACAGCACCACTTAGCTCTAATATAAGACTTCTCTGTATACGGCAGGCACTCTCTTATAAGTTATTTTGTGTAATATAATTATATGGGAAGGTGTTCTAAAAATGCTCCGATCGAGTCCAGCCAAATATGAAACCAATTAACTATTCTTCCCAAATTTTGTCCAAATATCTCAAAAATACCACCTGCAGCGTACGCATAAATTTACATGGACAGACAGACAGGCATGGCTAAATAGATACGAATTCTGCAAAATCTCAAATCGATTTCTCAAAATTTAAGACTGTGACATTGCAACAACAAGCACACGGACGCAGGCTCCAATTTGTTTAGATCCAATCAGATTTTCAAGCTGATCAAGAATATTTATATTTTATAGGGCCTCCGAGACTTCCTTCTAGTTGTTGCTGATTCAACTATACTATTTGTGTATTCCGCGAAACCTCCTAGATGGAGATTATAAAAATATGTTAATTCTTCATTAACACTTTTAGTAACTAGTGGTGCTGTTATCAAAAAGCAACAAAAATATATTATACATGTTATACGGTTTATTACGACAAGACAATAATTACGAACCGGCATAAAATAAACAAACAATTGTTCACCAGCTAATTAATAGGCGTACACAAAATTAAACACACACAACAGATTTATATACGTATAGCATATAAACAACGATACCAAATTCAATCGCCACCATGTCTAATACGAAATGTGATTGTTTGGTGGGGGTACCGACGGGACCGACATTGGCATCAACGTGCGGTGGTAATGCATTCATGTTGTTTATGGGTCTGCTGGAAGTGTTTGTACGTTCACAGTGCGATCTTGAGGATCCTTGCGGTCGCACGAGCACAAGGGTAAGTTACTAGACAGCAATCTCACAAATACTTTGTTTCTCTGATACAAATACAAATCAATACAAATTGTGTCATCATGTCATCATATGGCGCTTCTTCTCTTTCCAACAATTAACAACAGTTTCGTTCGGAACCGGATTATGAATATGATTTTGTTGTGGTCGGTGGTGGGTCAGCCGGTTCTGTGGTAGCTGCACGACTATCAGAAGTGCCTCAGTGGAAGGTGTTACTTATCGAAGCCGGTAAGTGTGTATAATAACTAAAGCGGGTGAAAACAATAGACAGGAAAGGTGTGAGACCTATACCTAAAAAAAAATATTATTATGTTCCTTTTCCTTTGGAAACAAACCCTTCTCACATTATGTTCACTTCACAGTTGAAACTTTTATGGGGTTTGGCTGCATAACAATGAATATGTGCATGTAATGGTAATGCGGTTATTGCGTGCACTTTGAGATACATTTGAGGTTTTCAAAATCTTTTATTGTGACAGTCTTTCACATAATTTTATACCATAAGTTGTGGTGATATAAAATATAAATTTAGATAATTGAAATTTAACCACTTCTTAGGCTCCCATAATGTTTTTAATTAATAGATCTTTTTTCCTTTTTTAGGTGGCGATGAGCCGGTGGGTGCTCAAATACCTTCGATGTTTTTAAATTTCATTGGAAGTGACATTGACTGGCATTACAATACTGAACCAGAAAGAATGGCTTGTCTGTCTTCCGAAGAACAGCGTTGTTATTGGCCACGTGGCAAAGTTTTGGGCGGTACATCGGTAATTAATGGCATGATGTATATACGAGGCAATCGCGAAGACTACGACAATTGGGCGGCCATGGGCAATCCAGGTTGGGGTTACGAAGAGGTGTTACCATTCTTCAAGAAGTCTGAAGATAATATGCAATTAGATGAACTGGGTGCAGAACTACACAGTCAAGGTGGCCCGATGCCTGTGTCGCGTTTCCCTTACAATCCACCTCTATCGTATGCTATCTTGAAAGGTGGAGAAGAACTGGGTACATATTTAGACTAAGTGAAATTAAAGGTGAAAAAAACATAATTTTTCTTTTTCATTTCACTTAGGTTTCGCTATTCACGACTTAAATGGTCACAATAGTACCGGGTTCATGATAGCTCAGACTACATCACGTAGTGGCATACGTTATAGTGCAGCACGATCCTTTCTGCGACCAGCGCGGAATCGCAATAATTTGCATATTCTACTCAATACCACTGTTACCAGAATTTTGATACAACCGAATAGCAAGACCGTAGTCGGAGTAGAGGTTAGCGATCAGTATGGCAGTATGCGAAAAATTTTAAACAAAAAGGAAGTCATTATTAGTGGCGGTACTGTCAATTCACCACAACTTCTGTTGCTGAGTGGCATAGGATCCAGAGATGAGTTGTTAAGGGTAAGGCTTACATTTTATGTTTAAAAAAATCAGAGTTTGCAGTTATAATGCATGATGTATTCCTTCAAGGTGGGTGTGCGCCCTATTCATGATTTACCAGGTGTGGGTAAAAATTTACACAATCACGTGGCATATTTTACCAATTTCTTTATTGATGACGCCGATACCGCTCCCTTAAATTGGGCCACAGCCATGGAATATTTATTATTTCGCGATGGTTTAATGTCCGGTACCGGCATCTCAGATGTTACCGCAAAATTAGCTTCAATATATGCCGACCGCCCCGACTTACCTGATTTACAATTTTACTTTGGCGGCTACTTGGCAAGCTGCGCTCGCACTGGCCAAGTTGGTGAACTACTCTCCAATGAGTCGCGCAGTATACAAATATTTCCGGCTGTCTTAAATCCAAAGTCAAGGGGTTATATATCGCTCCACTCGAACGATCCCTTGGAGCCTCCAAAAATTGTCGCCAACTATTTAAGTGATAACGATGGTCATGATATCAAAGTGTTGGTCGAGGGTATTAAATTTGCAATTAAATTGTCGCAGACTATGCCATTGCAACAATATGGCATGCGTTTAGATAGCACCGTAACAAAGGGTTGTGAAGGTTTCAGCTTTGGTTCGGACGAGTACTGGGAGTGTGCTGTTAGACAAAATACAGGACCTGAAAACCATCAGGCTGGTTCATGTAAAATGGGTCCAGCACAAGACCCTATGGCTGTGGTGGACCATGAATTAAGAGTGCATGGTATACGCGGTTTAAGAGTGATCGATGCCAGCATAATGCCTCAGGTCACATCTGGCAATACGCACGCGCCAACCGTAATGATTGCCGAGAAAGGCTCTTATATGTTGAAGCGGGCTTGGGGTGCCAAAGTCTGACATCTGGATGCCACGTGGACATTGCATAGAGTAATTTAAATTTAAAAAACCATATTTTCTTTACAATTAAATATAAATAAAATCAAATCAAACATATTTACAACAAAGCTGAGAAGGCTTAAGTCAAATTTAAAATACTAACCTTCCCATGCGCTTAATATTTTAATCACTTTAATAGAAGCCGATCGAATCATATCTGATTGATACACATTTGATTTGATTTATCATCGTTATTTATGCTTTCGGTTTAAATTGATTTTTCCTCACATCACACAATCTTGTTTTATTGTAGCCGGCATATTGAGTGAAAAAATCATATATTATTTATTTAATTTTTATGGCCCAAATCGCCCAAATTGAATCATATTTTTAACAATTTGTGATCCTGATAAAAGTTATTTGGAGGCACATTTTGTAGTGTCTTTGAAGCCTCTTTCCGGTGGTTGCAAACGGAATGACACCAACTGAAAAAAAATAAACAAAAGTTTTACACCCAAATTAAACAGTGCATCAGAGAAGAAAACATGAATAAATATTACGTACAAATTACTGATTTATAGATATGTAAACATGTTGATGTGTATTCAATTTATGAATTAAGGAAATTGTAGTAATTGTGTTATGTATGTATTGTAGTATGTGTTTGAATAACGAAGTAATTGTTATTAAAAAATAAATGAAACATGTTACAAAAATTAATTGAAATTACAAACTGTTGGGCATGCGACATGCATTTAATTTATATATTTTTACATTGTCGAACATAGTTTATGCGATACAATATAAAGAAGAAATTGAGCAATGCCATTATTCAGTTTAGGACCGACATACGGCATACTGCCTAAAATATTACGATCTTTTTTTTTTTCAAAACAAAATGTTTCTGGTTTATGTTGTTTTATTATTCAGTCCACAATTGTTGGTGTCTGCTCCTCAAAAAGCTAAATTCAACGGTGATATTTATATTGTAAACGAAACGACATTTGTACGCGAACGTAAAAAGTCACTGCATAGCACCACTGTGCGCTCTTTGGATGTACAAAGTTATTCTTATGAAGCTAACAACAACCACTTGGACAATGAGATAAACTTTGATGATGTTATGAAGGAATGCAACTCGAGTTTTTCTATTCCCATTGGTAAGTTTTCAATTTTAATTAGAACGGTATTAAGAAGCAATACAAAAGAGATGTTCGATGTTCGATGGGTAAAACAATTTCAAAGTTATGAAAATATTTAAAAATAATTTATGCGCTTTTTATTTTCGCTTTATTCACATCAATGAAGATTACTTAACAGCTTTCAATGCTACTGGTTCCTTAGCAAATGTAACGGATAAATCTGGCATGGTAAACATTACGATTGAAGTACTTTACGAAAAACAATTCAAACTAACACACGTATGATATGATATATTTACCATATAACCGATAATAGTGCTTTCTTCGTTGCTATTATGAAAAAGTCGGTTTGATTGACAATTGGAAATTGAATGGGAGCAGAATACGCGCGTACATGTGGCCAGCTACGGGAGACTCCATTGAGGTGTGCGAACGGCAAAATGGTGTGTAATGGCAAAATCTAATCTGCTTCATTTGGAAGTGTTTGTATAATTGAATATTTCTCTCAGTTAGAGAACAAGACGCTTGTGTTCGATTCTATTCGATATTGCAGTGTTTAATGCTAAGGGCCTTAGTGGATGCTAATTACAAAAATTGACTTACATAACATGTACAATATTGCCTTGTATTTGAAGGTGCCTTGTTGATATTTTTGTTTTATTTTTATTGATGTTACATTCATAAAATGTAAATATTGCAATAAATTTAAATGTAATAAAATGCAGTAGGTTCTTCTTCTTTTTATTAAAGGATTAAGAAATTTATGGTTAATGCTGCACACTTTTGCAATAAGTACGAACGTATATATTTCTCTAACAAATTCAAACAAATAAAAAAAGAAATAAAATAAGAAGCAAAATAAACCAAGTTTACTTTGGATCAAATGTTTGGCAGTACCTCACTACGCCCTTTAATACATATCGGCTTCTAAAGCAAATGATATTATTTTTGTAAATAGTGGGCGTTTCTGTTATTCGAACCCGCCCACCTCAATGGGAGTGCCAATTATAAATATGTATATGTTCGCAACTCAATTTTTATGGTTGATACATAGATTCGTATCAATTGTGGGCGTGGCCCACTTTTGATTTAGATGCAAATACAAATATCCGTACAATCTTGATATACCCTTTGCCATAATTGGTGCGGGATATATAAAAAAAAAACTTTTATCAAAAGAGTGGTAAAAAAAGTGTAACGTAACTAAATACGAAGACTTTGTACATATGTATATAAACGGTGCATGAACATATTTACAAAAATCATATAAGTATGAATGAATTTATTGTTACATTGTAAACCTAATTAAAAAACCGAAGCCGAAACCCAAACTAACCACTAAGTGGTTTCCATCCTATTTTAATTACGTAAAATTCTAATCAGCAATATGCACTTTCCATATATGAGACGTATGATTGCAATTTTAATTAATAACCAAAAGAAGATAATATGTCTTTAACCAGTGTTGGATTCATTTACACGGCACACCCTTAAGGTATAAATGAGTTTGAGTTAAAAAAAATTATTCAGTTACCTTAAGAATTTTGGGGTGCATTAAATAGAAAAAGCAAGCTTTTACATTTAATAATGTCCCTTGTACATCCAGTGGTACAAACACCACTTACCGCCAAGGTGGTGATCATAGGTGCTGGTCCTGCAGGTTTGGCGGCAGCCGTTCGTTTAAAGGAGAAAGGATTTCGTAACGTCACAATATTGGAAGCTGAAAGTCGTGTTGGTGGTCGCATACATATGGTGGACTTTGCTGACGGTGTCTTAGATATGGGTGCTCAGTGGTGTCATGGTGAGAAGGGTAATGCAGTTTATGAAATGTTAGAACGTCTGGGACGTTTGGATTTGCTCGGTCATACGGATAAAACAGAATACAACATTTTGTGCATACGTTCCAACAAGGACCTACTTAGTGAGGGTGTGACCAGTGACATGCTCAAAATTGCCGAAACAATAACAAATAAAAATGATGAATTGAAAACCTACGAAGGTTCTTTAGGGGCTTTCATGTTAGAGGCTTTTTGGAAAGAGGTGGATAAACTTCCCGATAAGGTTGATCACACTTTGGCTAAGGAGTTTTTTGAAATATTCAAAAAAGGGCAATTGTCACTTGATGCCGCTGACACGGTGTTCGAAACAGCCCCATCCAATACGGTGCAATTTCGGGATTGCGAAGGTGATCGTAATCTAAATTGGAAGGATAGAAGCTATCAAATGTTTTTGAACATTTTATTGGAAACTGAGGATCTGAGAAAAGATTTAGGTTTGTTAAACAATAACGTTCTAATGAATAAACGTGTGCGTCTGATAGAATGGCAGCATAAGGTTGGCATAAAAATCACTCTAGACAATGGCCAAATCATTGAAGCAGACCATGTCATTTGGACTCCATCCCTGGGTGTTTTGAAAGAATACCATAAGACCCTATTTACGCCGGCCTTACCTTTAAGCAAAGTTCGCGCGATAGAGGGTCTCAAGTTAGGTGTGGTAAATAAGTTCTTTTTAGATTTTGGAAAACCCTTTTTCGGAGACAAAAATATAACTGGCGTAACTTTTCTATGGCGCGACGAAGATCTGAAGGTGCTGCGTGAGACTAAGCGTTTTTGGTTGGAAGGGCTTCTTGGTTTTTTTTACGTTTCTTCTAAGCCTCGCCTCTTACAAGGTTGGATTCTGGGTTCTTATGCTCGCTATGTGGAGACGTTAAGTGATCGGGAAGTTCTAGAAGGATTATTATGGGTTTTGAGGAAGTTTCTTTCAGATCCAGTGCCAGATCCCATTAACTTTATTCGCACTCAGTGGTATACAAATCCTAATTTCCGTGGAACATACAGTTTTCGTTTTTTGTATACTGACGAATTGCGTACTGGGGCCTGGGATTTGGCTGCGCCACTTACCGCCATCGATGGAGCACCAATCGTACAATTTGCGGGCGAGGCTACCCACAGTCATTACTTTGGTACAGTGCATGGCGCTGTGGAAACGGGATGGCGCGAAGCAGATCGTTTGATTAATTACTATAAACCCAAATCAGAATCGAGTATCGAGTGAAAATGTGAAATCTTACATAACGTTTGTTTGTCGTTTGTACATATGTGTGTAAAGGAATACAACAAATAAATTACTACACTGTTTTTCGATATTTATACATTTTGTGTGAACTTGAATACGTTTGGCAATGAAAAGGAGATGTGCAAATATTAGCAAAATTGCAGTAAATAGGATCGACATCTCACTCTTACGCGCGTAAACAAGTAAGAAAACTAAATTTGGCTTAGGCCAAATCTTAAATACCCTCTACATCTACACACAAACAGTGGGCGCCGCAGGTACGTGATTCCGCCTTCCAATAGTGCATGTATTACGTATGTATCGACTTGCAAGTCGAATTTTATACTAAACACAGCTTTTTGTTAATTGCGGGCGTGTATGTTACATGTGACCACGCAAATTTTTGCCACATCCATGAAAGGGATATTTATAAATATATAAAAAGATTTTTATCGTTTGTGGACATGGCTCTTGACCGATCTTAGCCATACTAAATAGCGATCCACGTGCTTTGAACGTAAAAGTGTCAGAAAGAATTTCAGTTCATTAAATCGAAATTTGCGTGAGAATGGCAACAAAAGACAGACTCACAGACATACATTTCTAAATCGGTTCGATGTTTGATGCTGACCGAGAATTTATATACTTTGTAGTGTCTCTAACACCTGCTTCTGGATGTTGCAAGTGGAATGACAAACTTACTATATCTCTATCTTATGGGAAGGCGAAAATAAAAATATTAGCGTTTCTCTTTACTGTTTTGCGTAGAATTAGACCTATCCTACCTATTATCTATCTACCTATAGAATTTTTCTATGACGTAAAGTTTTCGCGAAAACTACATTTTGGGTCTATTTTGACGTCTAATTACAGCCAAAAGAAGGCGCCTACAAAAAAATTATTATTATTATTTTCTTAATTGTTATCCAAAAATGACGTACTAGAGGCAAATAATTGAAGACATCTTCACCATCATCGTGGTTAAAAAAACAGAGTTTTTCGACAAAAACCGGCCCTTAAGCGGCGCCGTAATTAATAAATGTTACTCGATTGTATTGAAAATGTGTTAAATTTTTAACAGTGTGGTAGAACGTATTGTTTATAAGAACCAATTATTATTATTATTGCACAATACAGTACATTAATCGCAAACAATTCCCAAGGCCAACAACACACGATGAAGTATTATTCGTATACAGTATTTTATACAAATACAACAAATTCACTATATAACTCATCCGCGCTCCGAAAAAGAAGAACAAACAAGAATAAAATATTGACTAAAATACATTTCTGTCTTCATTTTATGAACCGTTCATATGATTTTCTGGTCGATTTATTGTACTATGGTTTAGTAAACGGTTCAAACGTTTGCCGATTTGTTTCGGATACTGATGGTGTTTTATGCGGAACTCTTTGGAATGGTGCTCCACCGCTCCATTATCCAGTTGATATCTGCACAGCATGTGCAGAGGTTTTATCAACAGTTCCCGTAAACCCGGCCTATCCTCCAGAACGGCCAAACATTGTGCGGCTGTCTCCAAAGTGCTGAGACAACCTTCAGTAGGTTGTGTTCGTATAATATAATCACTATGTCCCCCAGCTACTATTTTAACTTGACGCATACGATGAAGTGCAGGACTGCTAGCATAAATGGCTTTAGCTTGGGGCCATGTGCCATCTATGAGCACCAGCGTGAATGACATATTAAGTGAAGAAAATGGGGTGGCTTCTCTTTTCACCATTTCTAAAGGCACTGAACTCTTACTAGGATAAAGGAGTAGAGCATTTGGCGAATTAAGGATAGTTTCAAGTTCTTGTTGATTTTTTGGAGTCGGGAAGCGTTTTCCTTTATAAACCGTACATGATCCTTTCTCCAAACCCAATTGCAGCATTAAAGCGGTGCGCAAAGTGCGCTTTTCTTCGGCGGGATGTTGTAGAATTATCACTGAGCTGCTAATATTCAGAGGAGGATTGGGTAGTGAAGGACACCAACACACAACTGCAGGTCGCCTAAATAAATGTAATTGGTTCAAAATATGTATATGTACGCATAACGCTTACGTACTTGCACTGCTCACATTTGTTGCGTCGTTTCGGTGGATCCGGGGTAATGCTTGAAAGATCTTGCCACAGCTCTTCTTCTGCATTTAATACATTTGTATTGCTGGATTTAATATTATCCAGCATTGCGATGTATTTCTATTGTATGGTAAATAAACTTATTCCAACAAATTTAAAAAAAGGAATTTAAAATTGGTGAAATGTAAACTCTATGTAGTTTAATGTAATTCGTGAGATTATTAGTTCCATACAACTAATCAGTTGTATTTCATATTGAAAAAACTCACATCTCTAAACTAATCCAAGTGAAATAAATGACAACAACGCCACCATGCGAGAGGACAAAAACTTGATGTCAAAATCAAATAATAAAATCATACTAAGAAAATGAAGAAGTAAAGTTGGAAATAAATTTCTGGATTTTGTACAATTTCACGTATTCACGAACACAACACTTCAAAGATTGGAAGATACTAGTTTCATGATGGAAAAATGTCAAGCTATTAACTGAATAAGTTGTTTTTGAGACTTATCTACAATAATTTATAAAGTGATTTGTTTTTATCAGAGTGGGAAGTAGTACTTTTTTGTGGAGAATGAATAGTTTGGGGTGGGCCCTGATCATAAAACGCGGTTGCTTCTGCTCTAAAGAAACTTTAACTATTAATGGTACCAAATACATAGTACGTGATAGAGTAGCTCAGGGGTAAGTATACGTAGTCCATATGCATTAAGAAGACCTCATCTTTTGCGTTCTGTTTTGTAGGGGATTCAGTTTAATTGATTTGACCGAAAACAGCATCACGCGCAAACGGTATGCTGTTAAACGTATCACCTGCCACAGCATAGACGATCAGAATATAGCATTGAGAGAAATCGAGAACTGTCGCCGCATAGATTCAGACAATGTCATCAAGGTGATCGATTATGAATTAAAAGGCTCCGCCGACATTGTGATTAATGCTATTAGTACTCTATTTATTGTACTGCCGTACTACAAACACGGCTCTCTAGGAGACCACTTACATATGAGAGCGAAAAAACAAGATCATATGCCTGAAGGTCAAGTGCTGCAAATATTTTTAGGTATTTGTGAGGGATTACGTGCAATACATGACGCTAAACCAGTACCTTTGGCACACAGAGACTTAAAGACAGCCAATATTTGTTTATCGGATACATTCCAACCCATCATAGTAGATTTGGGGTCAATGACAGAGGCGCGCCTGCAGATATGCGGCCAGACAGAAGCCCAGCGCTTACAGGATGAGGCAGAGGAACGAAGCTCTATTGTGTATCGTGCTCCCGAATTATTTTCGGTAAAATCATATTGTACGGTGGATGAACGTACGGATATATGGGTAAAGGAGTTGCGAAACATTCCACTATTCTCGCATACATAAAATTTTTTCAAATTTAAGAGTTTGGGTTGTGTTCTGTATGCAATGTGCTTCTTCCACTGTCCTTTCGACCCCATATATGAAAAAGGCGACAGCGTTGCTTTAGCTGTGCTAAGCGGTTACATTAACATTCCAGAAAATTCCATATATTCAGACGTAATTTATATACGAGTATAGATGAAAGGATTATTTAAAATTCGATTTTATCGTTGTAGGATGTTCACGACTTGATCCGTTATATGCTGCGTATGGATCCTATGGAGAGACCATTTATTTACAGTGTTATTGAAAAATGTCACGATATATCGCAAAAGTTACAAGAACGAGTTTAGCAAGGCCTTTATATTCTACACCTGATACGTATATTAAGCATATATGTAAATTAAGAAAATATGTAGTTAGAAAATGTATTTACTCCTTACTAATTTTTTATTACGATTAAGAAACGGATTTATATATAAATACAAGACCTATAACCACGTCGTATTTTTACCCTTAATGATCATCTTTGGTTGGACCAGGACAATTATCTTCTAAATCCTGCACGTCCTTGTAATGAATGCCGCACCAATAGCAAAATTGATACGAAGTGCGTAAATAACCAGTGAGAAGCCACAGCTTTTCTTTATTGGTGTAATCTTCATTTGAATTGGAATCCTCGACAGTGTCACTTTCTTCGACTTCATCGCCCTCCTTGTGACTTTCACACCAAAACCAAGTCATTTCTGGAACTTCAATATGCGACTCACGATCCAAATTTTCACAAGTTACTTGGCAGTGCCTTTTATTGGAAAAGAAAAAGAAAGGTAAAAGCATCTGTGTTTGGTTTATTTAAGTCTTGGTTACCCTCCACCTTCAATAGCTGATTCAATAGCTGCTTTATTAGTTGCTACCAACGCACACATAAGGTGAAGGGCAGAGCACTGTACATTTTCTTAAAGTTTTAACCTTAAAGCGATTAATATTGATCTTTCCTCTACTCGTTGTGTTGCTCTTTTGCGAAACTCCTCGATATCCATTGCTGTAGTTGTGTCTAATAAACGTCTTTGTCGTATTTGTGCACGTCTCTCCTTAAGTTCCCTTACCGCGGTTTCGTGGCCCAAGCCATGCCGATCTACTTTTAGAGTAATAGAGATGGGTTCAACGTTGAGGGGCTTTTGCAATTTATATAAATCCGGAGATGAAGACTTCCCCAAAGCTTGGCCAGGTTTATAACCCATTTTAGTTAACATTTGAAAACCCTTATTGTCGGTTTGTAGTGGCTTCTTTAAAGCTTCTTGCAATATATCATTATTAATAGAGCCCGAGCGAAGCTCTTTGTCTTCCTTTTGTTTCTTCATAACAGCTTTTTGTTTCTCTTCTACAATTAGCTGTCGTTTTTTAGAACGTTGATATATTAAGCTGGAACACACATTTGTAGTTCTAAGAAACAAGCCAAGAAGCAAACGTTAAAGCTATCATTGGTTACCCACGGAATGAGTACTTACGCCACTAAAAACTTGTCAGACATATAATCCTCTTCATCAGACATTCTATTATTATGGAACTTACACTTCGCACAAAGCAGCAACGGCGAGGTTATGATGACGCCTTTCACAGCCCACGCAGATATTTTGGCATATACATATATTTAGGAAAGCAGTTCAAAACAGGAGCACAAATTTTTATATTTTATTAATTAGAGCTAAAGAAACGCTATATTTATTTTAATAGGAATTTATTGAGTTTTTGAACAAAAACAGACGCAACGCTAAAGAATAGCAGAGACCTTTAATGTAGAGATGGAGTGTCATGCACTTAAATTATTTGGACCGTGATTCCACTCTTAGTTTTTAAATTCGCCTATTTCTCAATAAATACAATAATTTGCCATGAAATTTATATTAGCGGTGTTTTAGTCGAAATATATATAAGAATGAAAAGTTTATGAATTTAGCTAGAATTTATATAGACCCAAAAAGAGCATGACGTTTTATCTTTACATTAGAGGTCTCTGTTAAAAGTATTTTCTCTTTCTTTCTCACTTTCGCGTTGATGTAATACTGCATCCCAAAACACATGTGCTTAGTTAAATTTTTGTTATTTGGATAGACGAATTATTTTGTACTTTTAGTGAATAAAATGGGAACTGTAAGTGATTACTATATTTTCTACAAACAAAAATAATAATTATTAATCCTTTTAAGCAGAAGAAAGTAAAAATAAGCCATGTTAAGAGAGCAGCTCACCTAAAAAACAAAAAAGCACCGATCTCGAAGCAACAATTGCAGAAATTAGCCCAGAAAAAGGCAGCTCAGGAAAAAGGACATAATATTTTTATACAAAAATCAAGAAAGCGGGGCTCATTCAAAGATAAAACCAAAAATCATGAATTCTTCCAAGAAGAGGCAATGAACGAAGACCCTAAGGAATTGTTAGATAATGTCGCTGACATGTTGGAAGATGAGGATCTGGAATTTTTAAAATTAAGGAAAGACTGCAAGCAACGAAAACGTAAATGCGTAGAAACTGACCAAGGGGAAAATGTGGAACATTCGGTGAATTTAGAAAAGCAGTACGCTAATGTAACGGCCCAGGAATTGGACAATAAAAAAGTGAAAATAAATCTATTACCAATTAAAAGCCGAGAAGGACATATTATTACCCGTACTACTGAAATCGATTATAAGCCCAAAGTAAAAGTATCCAAGTCGCAGACTTTCGATGAAGTTAGAGAGGATGATAACGTAGATGATGGCAATGAAATATTGGATGATAGTGATGATGACGTAGTGAATAATGAAGGCCAAATGGCGCAGATTGTGGATAAAAAGAAATTAATTTCAACAACAGATTTGTTGATCGCCCGCCAACAAGAAATCGAGCGACAAAAGTATCGCATTGGCATTATTTGTTCGGGTATTCTGGAGAAACCGGAAGATAAGTTACGCAACTTTAATTCACTATTCGAGCTGATGGACGAGCAAACTTCAACTGGTATTCCGAATCTTCTAATGGTACGCAAGCTATCTATTATTTCACTAACTGAAGTCTTTAAAGACATTTTGCCCGAATATCGAGTTGGCCAAGTAGACACAAAAATGCAACAAGTACGCAAGGCCACGTTGGTACGTGTCACTTACGAAAATGCTCTACTGCAGCAATTTAAAAAGTTTCTGCAACGGCTGGAACGTTTAACTGCTGCCGTCAACCGGCGCAGCCAAGTGCGAAGAACACCTCAAATAATAAAAATAGCAGACGTCGCTGTACAAAGTCTCTGCGAACTACTAATGTCCCATCCTTATTTCAATTACGTTAAGAATGTAGCTCAGCTACTTGTTTACATGCTAGATTGCAATTATCCACGCATGAGGGAAGCTGTTAATCAATGTTTCCGTCATGTATTTGCCAACGACAAAAAATTGGACATGACCCTATTCATTGTGCGCCGCATCAATCAATTAATCAAAAGTAAAGATAGTAATGTGCACGTGGAGTGCGTTACCTGTTTATTGGCTCTAAAAGTGAAGAACGTCAACCTGGATGCCGAGAAGGAAAATGAATTGAAGCAAAAGAAATTAGAAGCACGCCGACAACGCATTCTAAATCTATCTAAGAAAGAACGCAAACGACGTAAACGGTTATCCGAAGTGCACAAAGAGCTGGAGGAGACCATGGCAGAAGAAAGTAAGCAAAGTAAACAACACAAATTGACGGAAATTGTTAAAATGATGTTTACCATATACTTTCGTGTGTTGAAGAATGAACCTAATTCGCGCATATTGAGTGCCGTCCTAGAAGGCTTGGCCGAGTGAGTTTGTTATATTGGTATAGACTGGAATGGTACCACTAATTGGTATTTTGCGTTTTGTGCTTATAGATTCGCACATATCATTAATTTAGATTTCTTTGCCGACTTGATCGATGTTCTCAATCGTATTTTAGAGACGCAGGAGGATTTGGGTTATCGTGAGCAATTACATTGCATCCATACCATATTTGTTATATTATCGGGGCAGGGCGAGGTCCTCAATATTGATCCGATACGTTTCTATCAACACTTTTATAGAAATTTAATGGTAGTACAGGCGGGTAAAAATCATGAAGATTTTCTAATCATTCTAAAAACGCTAGATACTGTATTAGTTAAGCGTAGACGCAATATGAGTCAGCAGCGTTTAATGGCGTTTACAAAACGTTTACTAACAGCCAGTTTATATATATTGCATCATGGAGTTTTGTCTATTTTGGGCACCGTAAAAACTACATTTCAATTAACTTCAGTGTTGGATATTCTGCTTGACACAGATTGCAGCGTTGGATCTGGCAGTTATGATCCTTTCTTGGAAGATCCAGAATATTGTAATGCTTCGTGTTCGGCTCTATATGAGCTGGTAACTTTGGTTCGGCATTATCACCCCACTGTACGTAAAATGGCTTCGCACATAGCATCTGGTGTACCAGCAACCGGTGAGGGTTGTTTACCCTCTGAAATAGGAAAATTGTAAGACCAATGAGATAGTGGTGAAACCATTATTAGTTTTATTTGTCAATTTCAGGACTCCGTTTGAATTATTCGAACAGTTCGATAGCACAAAAATGGTTTTTAATCCGGCCATACCGTTGCCAAAGCCCTGCGAGGCCAAAATTAAAAAGGGCCGACACAACTATACAGATGAAACTTTTCATAATCATTGTCGTAGAGTAATTAATAATAATGTAGTCAAATCACAAAATAATGCCATCTTTAACTTCTATGGAGAATTTCAATGAATAAGAAAATAAACGAAATGTGCAACAATTTCTTAAAATTGGTCACTATGAACTAATCGACTTGTCAATTGCGGCCTGGAAGTGCAGATGGGCAAGTCAGCATATTTGGTTCAAGAGTATTAATGATTCGAAGCTTATGTGGGGACACTTTCCGAGGGTTATTCAAATTACACATTACTTAATATTCATTCAGAATCCAGTTTTATTTGCAATGTTAGAAAATAAACGCATTTCAGTAAAATAAAAATAAATAAAAGGAATACATTAAAAAAATATAGTTTGCAATGTACATTACTCCTTAACTATGCCACGATTACGGAATGTAAGACGTTGCGTACAAACGCACAAATTGCTTGTGTAATAAAACTCCAAATTTAAAGCTGACCTTTCGTCGATCAAGAACGTAAAAGTAGTTTTACAATCAGCCATACATACATCGTGCTTCACAACTACCCAGTAGTGTGTGTACAATTTATTGCGGTGTAAATGGAGTTGCATTAGAAATAAGTCAACGTCAGTTGCTATGCCCTCATAAATGGAATCGTAACAGTACACGACCGTAGAAGGTGGTACTCGTTCTACTGAGATATTCGATATTTTTTTATTTTCCGAAATTTCAGTTATACACTTTTCCAAGCACTCGTAAGCATGCATATTGTCACAAATCACCGAAATGTGACTTGTTTTATTCGTTAGGGCATGGAATAAAGGTATATCCAAACCATGCTCCTGATACAAACCAATCCAGCCCACCAAGTCGGTCCGTATAAACTCCAAAGTATCATCTAATATAATTGTCATGGATGGCACTACAATTTTTGCAACAATCAAATCATCATCCACCAATGGGTTGTTCGAGTTTAAGTCACCTAATTTCAATTGCATTTTAGAAATGTCATTTTTATATTCATTAGCTAATGAGCGGAGATATTCTAAATGGGTTCCGCGGAAGTTCCCATTGCTGGGTTCGGTTGAATCTTTTAAAACCACAGAACGCAAAATCGGTTGCGATTTATTTGCCTTCATATTATTATTGATTATAGTTTCTATATTCTCGATTTTCACACCAGCTTGAACCTCTTTTATAACTGTTTCTGATTTCACGACCTTCTTAACATCAACTGTTGCTTGTGCAGCGACTTTATTCATTGTTTTATTTCGTTTACGTTGGTTTTTTGGGTTATCAGTATTCAAGGCAGAAGGCTCTTTCTTTATTTTTGACGCATCACCTCGATGGTTGTTTATACTATGTGTTTCTGTATTTCTTGTACAACTTTCAAACCGTCCGCGTGATTGTTTCGCATTGCTCCTTTGTTGGTTATTATACCATCCTTGTTCATTATTGCACCAATTCTGTTGTTGGTCATTCGATCCATATTCATTCATATATTCATAATTGGGCCAATTTTGCTGATAACCTTGGGTTTGGCCACAACCCATTTGTTGTTGATAATTCCATATTTGTTGCTCGTTGCGCCATATATGCTGTTGATAGTTCCAAATTCCCTCCAAACCGCTTTGCATTTGGGTAACGTTCAACTGCATTCTAATTGAATATTGAACATAGTTCATGACTTTTGCCCCAAGGGACACCACATTGTGCAGGTAACGAACTTCGGGAGCATTATCATAATCCATTTTGTTATATTTTTCACTAACTCGTACTTTTTTATTTTATTGGTTTAATCAACAATAAAAAAATAAACACTTTTTCAATAATACGAACGAAAATTTGTATTTTTATAATTTTATGACTATCATATAAAAATAGACGCGGTCTTTAAAACATAACGGAATTTGCTTTTTATGCCACAACTATGTACATCTCTTTCTTACGGAAAGCATCTTAGTTGTGTCCTACTTTTGCACTTGCAAAAAATATGTACTCAATGAGTTATAAAGGCTGCAGCAGGCAAGACTACTCGCTGAGCCTGCAGTGCTTAGCAGCTAAGAATATCCTGCTCTTTAATTCCTTTCAATTGCTTTAGTTTTTTTACATATTTAAACATAATAAATATTTATATCAAATCAAAATTTTTCTTTGTTTTATTTTCGCGCGTTCTTTAATTACTTTCTTTTCTAATATGAAAAGCGCGATATACTCACTCATAGAACAAAACATATATCTACATAGTCAAGAGTCGTCTCATATTGTAGCGCATTGCTTCGTTTTTGTTCGTACCTTTATAAATGCACACATTTGGCAGTAGAGCATGAAAGCGAAGCGTCTATTTATCTAACGAAAGTGCAATGCGTTGGTTCATCAAGAGAGAACATATAGAAGAAGAATATTCACATAAATGCATTAAAAACTAAAATAATATTAATAGAAAACAAGTAGACAACTAAATTCGGCATAGGCCAAATCTTAAATACCCTCCACCTCCACAACGTTGGGCGTGCCAAATATATATATATATATATATATATTGCGCCCTCCAATTGTGTGTATATTACGTATCAGCTTGTCAGTCAGTATGGTTTTTTGTTAATTTTAGGCGTGTTTGTTATTCGACCACTCCATTTTTTGACACATCGCTTTAGGAGATAACTATAAATATGTGTACCAAATTTCAAGTTCATTTGTCAATTTTTTTTGTGGCATATATAGGGATTTAAGTACTTTGTGGGCGTGTCTGTTTTCTTATCACGCCTATTCTTGTCACACCGTTTAATAGGGTTATTATAAAATGCATACCGAATTTCAACTTAATATTGTAGGCTGACCCATGACCAATTTTGCCCATTTTAAATAGCGATCTGCGTGCAGAAACATCTCTAGATCGACTCAGTTTTTGATGTTGATCAAGAATATATATACTTTGTAGAGTCTCTGACACCTCCTGCAAGAACAAACTTAGTATACACTCATCACATCACATTGTTTAAATAGATTATAAAAAAAAGTTGTATACATACTTTTTGGAGCGTGTCCGTTTTTTATATTTAAGGCAATCGAAAAAAACCGAAGTGACTAAAAGTCCGTTTTTATATTATGTTCAAAAAAATGTGATAATAGCTTTAAATACATATGATGTTCAAAACAGAGTTACCTCTTTTAGCAATATTTTTGAGGTCTAAGCAACGATAACTCGTAATCTTTAAAAACTAAAGCATACGTGTCACATGGAATGCTTACTGCGAAAGATATATAATAAAATAAAATATTTGCTCAAGTACAAAAATTATGCATTATATGTACCTTCCTTATCAAACTATTAGGCGCAGAACTCTGAGCAAAATTTGATCAAATTTTTCTTTTTCAGGGTAATTATTTGTACAGATGTTTAAAAAAGATGCAAAATTTTTAAATTCATGAACCCACATCCGCTTGAGTTCTAAACTTCGGTTTGGACACGGGATCAGAGTTAAAAAAAAATGAAGCTTAGGGTACTGCTACCACCTGCCAGCTTTCTCTGAAAAATTTTACTAGCAGCTGTCCGAAGCGTTTTTCCCCCAAATTTTAATATCTATAATTGTACATTGTGTGGGATACTAAAGAGATAAATAAAATAAATATATTGAACATAATGCTAATTTCCGTTCGCTTCACTCTACGAAAAAGTCAAAAATACTTGGTATTAAATATGAAGAGGTACCTTAAATTTTTTATAAATTAAAAAAAATTGGGTGTAGGAGGTTTGTCTTAGCCACTCCTACAATTCCTAATCAGTCATAATGAAATTTAGCGCAATTTTCGATTCACATTAATTAGCAAGTTTAATATGTACGCTACAACAAAAACAAGTAGGACTAAAACATAAACTTAATAAATAGTTTAAACTTTGTGGACACATTTAACTTAATTTCTAAGTTTTTTGTTCGCCTATTATTCTGAATTTGAATGTCGTTTACCATCGACGATGCCTCGTCATCATCGTCGAAATGTATCTGCAATATTGTACGGTCGAGTATATCCATTTGTGTATTCAATATTTGGGCAATTTTGTTTAGGCGTCTCATTCGGGCCATATCATTTTCATACAGTTGATCATTCGTTTCGACATCAGTCTGGCGATCTTGGGCTTCTTGGGATTTTTCAATAAAGTTATCAATAGCTTCTCTTACAGTGCGTTTTTTACGACCGCAATAATGTGAAATATGCTCCTTAAACCAACGTCTCATTAACATGGTTTCAGCATATAAAAATTGCCAATAAGTCAGTTGACCGGGAGGTTGATTGTCGCGATCAATACGCGCTGCTTGAAACCGATCCAGTATTAATGTAATTAATAAATTTATAAGAAGAACGGCCACCACTAACATAACAATAATGTAGAGCAAGAAACCTAAAAAGTTACCGCCATGGCTCAGATCATCTGGAGAGGTATGCGAATTGAAACCGAAGGAAAAACTCATAATGGATGTAACGCTTGTAAAGTATCGAGCAAAATTTTCACTATGACTGCCATTAATAATTTGAGTGGCTAAGCTGATGGCCATAAGAAAAATTTGTATGCTCGCAATGGTTATTAGCAGAGATTCCGCGGCCAAATATAGAGTGCTGGTAAATAAACGGAACATTGAAGCAAATTGCAAAATGCGCCATATTCGTAGGGTGGTGATAGCTATCAAAAAGCCCTCAATCAAAATGAATGTGTAATCTAGAAATGAAGCAACCCGAAAATCGATATATTCTAGTTTTTTAGATGTTTCACAATCTTTCAGAGCGCGGAGAACCCAATAATCGCGCAAGATGATCAATAAGAAGCAAAACATATTTAGAGCTAATATGGTTAAGTCCACACGATTCCACAGCGAGGCCATAAATTTGGGCTCATACCACACCTTCAACAACATAGCCTTGGTGAATTGAATCAATTGAAGAACGTAAAGTATCACAAGGGCCCACCACCAATAAGATAATTCATCCAAATTGTTCAACAGTTGTGCGGAGTTAATGTTTAATTCCCAAACTACGCTCGCAAATGGCGTCTCTTCCAGCATTAATGTGCAAATGGTGAAAATATTCGAGTCCACATTAAGTAAAGTAAAATCTATAAAGACTGCTCCAGTTGAATGATCCAACCAGTCGTATGTTTGCAAAAACCTGAGCACCTTGTTACTATTTTTGACATCGCGGGCTAATAACGCCATATAAGCCTCATCGTCCCAATATGTAAATAATGACCCATAATGTATTTGACCTAAAAGCCAAGTACTGAAGTCGTCATAGTGCTTAGACCTCCATGGCTCATAAATGCGCCAATACTTGTCCATATAGTGCAGTTTATGGTCGGACTGTTTCCAACCAGGCATAAAATTTGCATTTGTAAAATAAATAGAACGCATTCCATTTACCTTAGTTGCATGACGTACTTGCTTAAGTCGAACTACGCCCACCAATTTAGCTAACTGAAAGTGCAACCAGCCGGGTTCCGCTATTAATTTATCATCGTAATCTACGCCTTCATTGAACGGTTGTATCAACGTATTGTTTATATATGCATTAAGATTATTGAGAGTTTGCACTTCATTCAGACCATACGTGTGCAAGCGATAGTTGGTCAATATAGCGCGTACGGTACGAGTATTATAATACAAATGGGAATTACGAGACCAAACCATAAGTATTAATAATAAGACGAAATATTTACTGTACATCCACAGCTCTTGCGTTATGAACTTGTACTCCAGATTGAGAGGCTCGTTTCTGTGATGTTGCGACAATTCCAGGTCGGCTTTTAAGTTTTGCAATCGGGATTTCAAGTAGGCCACAGGGTTGTATTTGTGATCTATTTCTGCATTTTGGTCTTGGGATATTGATTTATAAAATATTTTCAAAATAACATTGCGGGCTTGGGGAAATGCCGCGAACACGACAGCTTGTACACAAAAGCTTAAGTGCTCCAATACTAAATATCGGAATAGTATTATGTAAGTTGTTGTTACTACAAATTGTTTGCACTTCTTGACCTCATAACGGAAGCCCGACAATAATATTATAAGAATTATACTGACACCAGCAAATATTATACAAAAAGCATAACTTAGCGTTCGATAATGTTGCATTGCTGTCGATCATTGACGAATTTCAAAATCAATGTGAAAAGTCAAACAAATATTAAATTGTAACGATTAACAATAATGCTAAGGGTAACCATTCTCGTTCACGATTCCAATTTTTATTTTAAGTAAAACAATTCGAAACTGCAAATATTTTCTTTGAAAAGTAATTTGTTCATCCGAAAGATATTGCACTTTCCAAATACTCGTATCCTGCAAAAAATGTACTTCGTATGACCGATTGCTGTATAAAAGTGAATATTTATTGTGTGCACTAATTAAAACACATCGAATTGAGAGTAAATATTGCGTATGCAACAGGACACCCTCCACCATATTTTATACCTTTTGAACTCATAAATAAATTAAGTTTTCTGCGCTCACTACTTTGTTTCGTGGCTGCTACTTAGGCTGAAAATCTCAAAATAATTTCCTTTCTTAACGTATTCTATCACATAATTATATACGCTACGTGGTATCTAAAAAACAACAAATGGAAATGCTGTAACATTCGGTTATCCCCTTACATATTTTCTTATACTTAGTAAATGCGAGGCATTGTCATACAAGTGGTTTCGCGGAATATCGTCAATAATGTTCATTTCAATACTTTGCCTACAACTTTGTAAATTCTGAATCAATATATATCTTTTCAACCTTATTTAAGCTCAAAATATATAAGGGGTGGTGGGGAAGCTTCATAAGCCTGGAATTGTGAATTTAAAAAAAGTAAAATGTATGCATTTTGAAAAGGGTGGTAATGATAGTGATAATGGTATGATTGAAAAAAAAACAAACTAAATCTAAGTCAAATCGGAGTCCAGAGGGAAAAATCTTTAGCATGTTTTACATGTTAGTTGGATGGAGGCAAATATTCTCGATTATTATTATTTGATGCAGTAGCTAGTCCCGTAAAGGTATTCTGCTTTTGGACAGTAGCACTGCCAGCACCGGCATAATTGGTGGTTGTAACTCCTGCAACATTTTGTGTGCTTCCTGTACGTGGTATGCTGGCAAAATTTGATGGTACAGCTGACGAAAAGGTTTGTGCTCCTATCCTACCGATCGGAGCTAACCCAAAGCGACCACTATTAGTAGATGTTGCTGGATTATAATTGGTTGTCGGTGAGAGTACACTGGATTGTATGGCTATGTTACCAGGTGATGGAATGGTTGAGCGTGCTCCAAATATACCAGCAGCATTAGCTGCTGGAACTCTACCGACATTGCCGCTTAAAACACTAATTTGAGAACGGGGAATTTGTGCAGAGTTTGCCCCTTGATAGCCCGCATTGGTTGGTATGCCCTCTGTACCATAATCATATATGAAAGCATTATTTGCATACAAACTGGGAGAGATGTTGCAATCATATTGATTCCACCAAACGCAAACTAAAACTTCTTGACTGAAGATGGTGCCATTCGGACAAAGAAATGAGTAGGTTCGATTTAAGGCACAAATATGAAACACTTGACATTGAGTCTCAATGTCGGCATAGTAACCCGGCAAAGTTTGTTGAGCACAATCGAAATTTGTTTCAGGAATTTGTGCGTAAATTGGATAATTCACAACCGGTATGCCGGGAATCGCCGAATAATCACCATCGTTATCAAAAGCAGTAACACTACTTTCTCTCCTACCTCCTATAACAGATAATTGTCCTAAATTACCGCTGTATATACTTCGTGGTTCTTGCCCCGCAATGGCAATTGCAGTGGTAGGCCTTGCTGCTAATGGAGATGTGGGCCTGTTGCTGATTGAAGCTGACGGTACAGATGCGACAGTTCGTTGGCCCTGAGCTGCCAAAGGAAACCGCGCAAATGGGCTTGTGGGAGAGGTAAAGGTTCCCATTAATTCCGTTAAAGAGGACGGAGCTGTAGGAAAAACATTACTGTCTGCAGAACGTGTAGAAGCGACCTCTGCTAATGAACGTAACGGGTTCGAGGCTGCTAATTTACCCGCATTTAATTTGTTTTGTCCATAATCAAAGGTACTTTGAGCCTGTGAAATGAGATATTTTGTGACAAATCGCAATAGAACGCTGTGGTGCAATGCAACTTACCCTGCACAAAGCACTCATTAGGGCTGCACCTAATTGAAAGTAAAAAAAATGAATTGAAAAATTATGAAATTGATGAGAGAATTCCTTCTACACTATCTCTTTGTAACTTCAATATTATTTTATTGCATTATTTACATTAAAGTAGACGTATGTGTGCGTGTTTGTACGCATTGTTGCATAGTGGTGGTTATGGTCAGTTTTAAGGCCAAGTACACTTACATCTCCGGTCAAAGATAGTGATCTGTGTATAATTCAACTTTATTTATCATCTTCGGTCAGTTTTTTGTTTTTGTTTGTTTTTTATGTATTGTCCAAAACATGGTCAAGCAACCACCTGTTCATATATGCCCATGTGAGCTCATTGAAGAGAAAATATTTGAGTACATGTGCTTATGTATATCATCGGTATGTTACAATTTTCATTCGTTGAAAGCGGGGCGTGCGCGTATGTACAAAAGCGGATATGTGTTGTTAATAAAGACTCTCAGTTGGTCGCACCTATACATACACAGCATTAAAATATTGTAACGTCAGCTTAAGTTTTAGTTTAATTTACTTATTATCCATTTTATACATTTTTTATACGCTACCAACCATTTAATATATTAAGGAAGTTGCGGAAGTGCATATTTGCGATCACCACGGAGTTTCACTTTTATACTTTGTTTTTGTTTTTGTGAATAGCACGATATCCAGCTTCGGCTGTTCAATCACCAACAATATTATTCTACCACCCACCAAAAGAAGACTGCATCTCAGAGTTCTAAAGTTTGTTCATTTTATACCATTTGAAAATTCTGAAAGCTTCTTCTTCACTCACCATTATTACGCTTTGATAATCTATTCTCATTCTTATTGGAATGTTTGATTGGCTCGTTTTTCAAATCCTTTGTGTAGTGCATGCAACTTTTAAGCAAATTTACGATTTTTCGATATTTTTATCACAAATCATGCAGTACGTGTTGCTTAGTATTAGAAGTATTAGAAGTATGGATTACACATATGTACTAATAGGGGAGACTCTGGCGACATTGCACACACATATGCCTTTATGTGGAATAGAACACTGCTAACTCAAAATGTGGTATGCACGTGTATATTCACAGATGCAATCGTACAAGGTGATGTCAAGAGAAGATTTATTATTAGGGATTAGCCATTGTTTTCCAAACGTCTGTCTATCTACAATCACATTTTAGCAAAACGTAAACACATCGTATTCGAGAAGACTTGCTTTGTCACGTATTCAATTTTTTATATAGTTTTGGCCGGACAATATTTTTCTTTTTTGTTTCCGAATATGAAACCCCTACTCCAGTTAATATTAACTTACTACCAACAAGACTTTCAATCTTGCTTTTGATTTCGATTTCTAAGTTATTAAATTGTTAATTAAAATTTCTTATATAAAAATCTTGACTTATAACCTAACAAATATATGTAACTCCAGGAGAGCGTCCCCTCCCTCAGCACCTGTGGAAAGTCTTCTTTGAGATTTAGGTACACTAAATTTGCCACTACCGTTTATAAATATTTTTGGTCCGCAATAAATTATAAATCAATCTAGCCACGTTAGTTACTAAAATGAAATTTGACGCAGACATTTTGTCGTCCAGCTGCACTCATTTGAAAAAGATTTCCCGCGGCAACCAAAATACTGCTACGAAAGCAAAACTATCAATATTTTACCAATCGATGTTCTGAAAATGAGTGGAATCCTATAACTGCTTATATTATATTTTGGGCTTGACGTAATGGACCTTTGAAATGAAATGTGATGTAGTGATAAAAGAGGTCGCTTAACACACACAAATGTTAAGGGTACCTCAGAAGTAGCTCTTAAGCCAAATTTTAATTTTGTTTTTTATTATGAATGGGAGTCGATTTACTTTGATAAGTGGTTCGGTGAATATGCATAAAAATGCTCGTAACGTTTATGAAACGGTACAACAATTGTTTCCAATTATTACTGAGTGTTTTAATCCCTCGACATAAGATGAGGGTATACTAAGTTAGCTCTTCCGTTTGTAACATTCACAACTCACCCTTGCTTTTGATTATTGTGAAAACTGAGTCGACCTAGACATGATCGTCCGTGTTTCTGTTTGTTGTTGGCACCCCAATGGTCGTAAATTTTCAGATATTAGGCTGATATTCTGTGAAGCCACTTTTAGTTTCTGTATGCAGATTATTATTTAAATTGTGTGAAATAGGTCAAGAGCCACGTCTAGAATCGATAAAAATCTACCCACCTAAAATTAAGCTATGAACTTGAAATTTAGTATAGGTAATTATAATTACCCTACCCGTCCATTTATCAAAAATGTCATGTATTTTGTAAAAAAAGCGACTTGCAAGTTGATACGTAATACATGCACTATTAGAATCGCGTGGCATGATTGTTTATTGTGAAGGGTGTTTGTATATTGTGGAGGGTATTTAAGATTTCTCCTAAGCCAAATTTAGTTCCTTTACTTGTTTGTTTATATTATTTAATCTACAAGTTATTTGGGTAAAAGATGTTGGGAGTTGACAAATAAAATATTACATGCATTTGAAAATATTTTTCTCTTTGAGGTCGAATTGGGCATAAAGGAAGATGTGAGGGCGATAGATGTTTGTCCATAAGAGCACATTGACAACAGAACTTTGTGTACATACATTTCAGCGTTTGGTGAGGAGTGGAAGCTGACTGATTATTTAATATCAAAATATCACACATGTCGAAAATATAAAAGTTCTTTTCCGACATAAGACACAACAGTGCCATTTGAAATTTTTAAATAAATGAAACCATAATCGCTTCTTTTATACAATATGTTTATTGATATGTATATAGTTTAAATACACTGTAAAAAGTAATGAATCAATAATATTGAGAATACAATAGTTCGAAATATTTACAATAGTAGAAAATCGATGGACAGATTTTTGTCTTTACGAGGAATGAGTATTATTTGTTTATCGCAATTTACCTGTGGACATATCTATATATATATACAAAATATTGGTGGAGGACACATTCGAAATAATACAATAATAATAATATTCTGCAATAATTGAAATTAAGAAACTTCGACTAAAATTGTTTCACGATTGGTTAAAATAAATCTCAGAAATTCATGCTACCAATATTAATGGAAACTAACTGGGAGTTGGACTCCTGACGACAAGAGTATCTAAATCGAAGCGTTAAGTCTTATCGTCTACTAGTAAATTTCGAAGCTAACGAGTATAATGACTTGAGTAATTCCAAAGCTCTTCTATCGGAACTTTCTTCGGAATTTGTGCTGGCAGCAGTAATATTGTCTCCCTCTTCGAGATCTTCTACTCGTATCTCGAACTTCGTCGTCTGTTCAGTGCTTTCCGCAACCGGTGATAGTGTTGTCATCAGAGAATTGGTGGTAGAAGTAACCTCTGATGTGGTTGAAGGATATGTAATAGTTGAGGTGGTGATTTCCTCACCACTTCCTGTGCGTCTGAACGTGGTGACTGGAAATTTTTCGGTAGTTGTGAACGTATGTTTGTGATGTGCGGTTTTACCACTTTCATTATTAATTAATTTGCCATCCATTTCTATTAAAGCATTTAATAAATGTTTGCGGGATCGTTCTAAAGCTTTGCCATCCTTATCGTCACATGTTTGTATGAGCAGTAGTAAAAGACTTAATACTTGGCGATTATGTTCGGCTTGAGCCATCACATTCTTTAAATGCAAAGCTTCACTTTCATTTAGACCACCAAAAAGCTTATTAGCAATTCGCTGCAGACCACTACTCGATGGCAACGACTCTCTGGGAATATTGTACGTCTCGAATATCTCTTGCCAAGCCTCATTACTTCGTATACCAGAATTGAGTAAGTATATATTTGGGCTTATGGTAGTCGATTTAGGTTTACGTTCTTTCATTAGACCATCGTTTATTACTAGAGGGTTTAAATAGTCATTCTCCGTTAAAGAGTTCCATGAGTTATCAGCTGTTTTAAGACCAGTTTCTTTCTTTATCTTACCTCTTATCAATTGATTCAAAGGCTTGGCAAAGGATTGAGTTTGTTCACGTTGTAAAAACTCATCTCCCTCTCCTGATTCTGGAGAAAGCGGTTCTAGTTCAGCTGAAAATTCTAAACTGTTTTTTCGGTCGGGTGATGATGTAAAGGTGGTGACTTGGACGAATTCTGTAGTACTAGTCAGGTCAGGAAAGCGAGTTGTCGAATCAAAATTACTATTAATTTCAATGGCTATACTTGGTGCTTCAGTTGTCTGCTGGGTTTGTGCATTTAAAAAGTTTTTTGTGGGTGAATATGAGGCTATTGTACTTGAATCGAATATTCCTTCATCAATGGTAGTTACATAGTTCGTGTAAGCTTTTCTAATCGGAGGAGGTTCTGTAGGTCTAGCAGCCTCCAATTGTTCGCGAAATGCTAATGGATCATCCAAGTATGAAGATAGCGCATTCGAAAAAACTTGAGCAATTTTACGCGTTTCTGGTTTTGCTACCAAGACTTTTAACGTTGCATCAGTTGCACCAACTTGTGGAAATGATGTTACAGTTACGTTTGTTTTTATATTTTCGTTAACGTTGACATTACTTAGCAAGCCTTCGCTGGAATCGAAGACTTTCTCTTTAGCACTTGTACTATTTAGACCGAACAAAGTAGAATATTTGTCAACAGTTTTGTCACTTAGTAAACCAGACTTTATATCATCCGTCTTAATTGATACCATAGCTTCGGTAGTTAAAGTTACGGTAGTATCTGATGGCTTTTTTCCTTCCACAGTGCGACTTGATAGAGCATGCGAGTTATTTTCAAGCGTGATGTCTTTGAAAGTGTTGAATTTGTACTCACTTACATCATTTCGTTCTGTTGCAAAGTAATGAGCCAGGGAGAGTAGAGCATCTGGTCCCGAAGATGGTGGTATATCTAAACCTGTACGACCTTTGCTGCCCACTTTTATAACTTCCACATCGTTAAGTTTATTTTTCAATATATTCATGGTTTTTAACATATCATTGAGGTTTCGTGCCACAACATTTTCAATGATAGGAATTGGGGCATATAACAACAAGTCACCGGATGCTCCATGAGATTTTTTGGATAATGAAGAGCCATTGGGTAAATATGTGGGTCCTCTTGTATTAGGCACTGCAGTCTCTGTTGTATGACCGGAGTTATACAACATCGTAATCTTTTTGCTCGGATGTACAGTTGCCTTGGGAAATTCAACGATCTTTTGATCATGATTGTTATGACGCATTCCAATAATATTGTTCTTTTGAGTTGTTGAACCATTTATTTCCACATCAGTGGCGGTGGTAGTTAGTTTAGGCACAGCAGAGCTTTCCGAAAATACCTGAAAAGGTGGAAAGTTGGACGGATTTAAATTAAATCTATGGGAGATTGAAGTAATTGTCGGATTTATTTTATGGTAATTGTTCTTATTTTCTGAACTCTTCGACTTTAGTACAGTTGGCACCGTGGGTGTATAAAACGGCGTATTTCGACTGCTTTCTAAACGACGAGCAGTGCTATAAGTGCCAGCAAAATACGCCGGAGTAGGGTTTGAGAAATTTTGTTCAAATTTGTTGTTAAGTACATGACCACCATCCACGTGTCCGCTTTTATTAATGCTTTCACTGTCCAAGCGTTTTATAGAATAACTGTAAGCTTTGCTGTCTTCACGATATCGTTGAGAACCCCGTTGTCCTTTGCGTGCTCTTTCCGTTGATTCATTATTGAAGTGATTTCCCAAATAAATATGACGTTGCATTCCACGTTCTGTTATGGCTTTCTTGGGATGGCTTATCTTTGACGCATGTGAATTTGACTTATCATAAGTATAATCGTTACGATTGTGATTATTGACGAACGATGAACTCTCCGCCGCTATTTGAGATTCGTTGTCGTTATCATTATTCTCAATATCAGTAAGAACTTGTTTATTAGGTTCATAACTTTGCTTTTCTGTGGATATATCGTCAAAATCAATACTCTCTAATGAGTGCGTCTCATCAGAATCTATACGACGTTCTGATTTGCTAACAATATGGGTGCGGTCCGTTATTAATTTTCCGTGAAGACGGGGTTTAATATTTAAACTACCGCCTAATATATTAAAACCTTTGACTGGAACCGACGGCTTTAAGCGTTGTATCCTTTGCTTGTTCAGCAATTCGGTACTATCAGCATAATAGCCGGACGACCCTAAACAATTAACCTTAAACCACCAATCACAGGTTAGCTCACTCTGCTGGAAAATGGTGCCATTTGGACAGAGGAATGATATTTTCCTACCCTCCTCACAAATATGGAAAACCTGAAAAACAAAATTGGTATAAATTGGGCACAAGGTACATCCACAACTTAGCGTTCTCACCTGACAATCGGTTTCCATATCTGCAAAGTATCCATTGCCATAAGCACGACAGCTGAATGAGGTTTTCGGTATGCGCGGATATATAGGAAAATCTAGGCCTGGGCGCCCGACTACACCTTGATATACTTCATAATCAACGTCCTCATCGGAAGCCCGCTTTCTTACGTGACGCTTCTGCTCGTTACAATCTTCATGGATTACGAATCGCTCTTCTTCAAATTGAGTGGCCCCTGTTCGCTTAGCCAATATTTGAGCGGATATGCGATTCTGAATAAATAAAAATGTAGTCAATATATATATGCACACATTTTCTTCTTTTACTACGTACTCTTGTTTCAGCCCCAATAAAGTTCAATGTCATCAGTGCAAGCAGAAAAGCTGAAAATGGAAATGGATGCTTAATTTTTCGCCAATACTTCTATGCCGAATATATATGCATATGTATATGTAGCTTATAAGTAAGTATTTAACATTGAGTTCCAAGTTCCGAGTTCCAAGTTCCAAGTGCGTTTGAAATGGAGTAATCAACATACCAAAGGAATTTACCCTCACCACATAAGGGGAATGTACAAGATGTCTCGCCATATAATCGTTTTCAGTTTAACAGATTGTATATGCGTTTACTTATACGCTGAATTATACCGATGACACGCCACCACATTCCATATAAAAACTTACATAACACATAACAGCATTACGTAAATAAACCAAATAAATCTACGGATAAGTTTGGAAGAGTGCACACTACCACAACGACCACAAATATAATCGCAAGAAAAGAAAAAATCGCAAAACTGAAAGTATGAATGGAATCTGCCACGAACATGGTTAACTAAACTTACTCCTGCTTAGCAACAATACGACAGCGGCATATATTGCACTCAAAGTAGGAAGAAAAATAAAAATAATAAAAGTGCAAGAGACAATAAATAAAAAAAAAATTTTTAAATAATGAGCGTCAAAGGTTAAACGGTTACTCGGCAAAGAGATTAAAACATTTGGTCACAAACCCCTTATAAAACATAAACAATCACCCGCAATATAGAAATATTTTTAATGAGCACTAGCATACAAAGGTGATTATGTGGCAAGAATGAAGTAAGTACCTTTTAAGTACATAGTATATAGGTGCATATTATACGTAGCAACACACCTATGACCACAACACACAATTAACAATAACGCAATAAAAAGGGTAACAATGCAAGTGAAGCACGCGAAAATGCCATACTTGGGCTTGGCCAAACCATCAAACCATGGGCGTGGCGTCTGTACAATCACGCACTCTTTTAACAACTATTGAAGTAACGGACAAAGAGTTTTTTAACTGTGTGCATGTCTGTTCCATAATCCCGGCAATTTTCAAGGTTTCCCATAAGTATTTAGCCGAATTCAACTTTATACGTCTTATTTTGCCTGTTTAGAGTAGAACCTTCTCACATGCATCAAATATGATTACACTGATACTTTCCACACATTTATGCCCCGTAAGCGTATCTGAATTAGATGCATGGACCTACATACGGACTGGGATTTTGAGTCGATTGTAAGGACTCCCTGAAAGAGATAAACTTAGTATATATGGCGAGCGTGTATAAAAACAGCAGATGTCATTTTTTTGAAATAACTAAATAGCGTGCGCATACACAAACCTCATGCAGCTTTAATAATGATGTCATTTTATATATTTGTTGCAATGGTGTCTGAGTTGTTGGTGTAGAAATTTCCGCCATTGCTACAAGCACGAAAGAAAAATGTGTTTAAAGCAATTCATTTGTGCTATTAACAATTGGTGACGCGTTGCAATTGCAACCCTTTGACTCCATGTTTTTTACTGATCATTTCTTTGTTACATTTTTACTACCTTTCACAATTGATGATTTTTTTATACATTTTATACCGAAACTGAGATATGAAACCGATGTGTGGTACATGCGAGTATTTATAGCCAACCATCGACATACATTCAAGATAGCCTAATTTGAGTGTCCTTAATTATTTAAGGACGCAATTATGTAGCTTTTCACCACTTCTTCTTGATTCGTAGCTATGTGTCACTAAAATTTTACACTGTCTACAACCAAAATTATTTAAAAACTCTTTCGTGTCACTGTTCTACCCCGGCTGTACATAAATATTACCTTGTCACACAACTATTACAAAAACCATATATATACAGCGTGCCAGCTCACATAATGAAACAGACGAACTACTTCCTTATGTTTACGAGTTTTTCATCTTCGACACGCACACAAAATTACAACTACAATCATAAATATTTGTTTAGGGTGCATCTTATGAGTTTACTAAATAAATAAAATGATTATGACTACATGAATAACTAACACACTCGTATTTAGTACATTCAAGAAGAGTGCTGGCGTGTATTTCAGGTATAGTTCAGAGTGCTCTTCCTAGAGTTTAAATAGCCATCAAGTATTAATTTGTTACATATAAAGACAAATAAAAGTTAGTGCTCTTCCTAATAACCAAACCAAATCTTGAACACTCACCATCGATACACCAAAGTTTCCCGATGAGTATATATGTCAATATGTCTTCTGTACTTTATAAGTTATGCGGAAGATTTACTCCTTTTTATATCCTGGTAAAAGGTATATTAAGTTTGTGCGGATGTTTGTAACTCCTAAACGGCAAATGCCACACCCACCTTCAATTATACCGATCGATTCAGAATCAAAATCTGAATCGATTTAACCATGTACATCTGTCCGTCTGTTTGTCCATCTAAATTTGTGCGCAAGCTACAGGTCGCATTTTTTGAGATATTTTGATGAAATTTAGTACGAAGACACGTATTGACTCAAAGGAGAACCCTATTGGAAATGGACCGGATTGGACCATTTTTAGAACCCCTCCCCATAGGAGCTCCTATCATTTTTTGAGATATTTCGATGAAATTTGGTACAAGGAAATGTGTTGGCCTAAAAATAAATAATTTTGAAAATGGATACGAACGGACGATTTTTAGAACCCCTCCACATAAATTTTTTTTTTTTATTTCATAAATATTCAGACATGTATCATTTTGAAATTTTTGAAAATACAAGTAGGTATAGACAAATAAAACTTTTCATTTTTTAAAGAAAAAAATTAAATTGAATAATATATGAAGTGGTGTAGGGTATTTGATGGTCGGGCTTGACCGACTATAATATTTTCACTTGTTCTTTTTACTGAATTGCGGTCGTGCCGTAATTTGGATCTGGTAGGAATTTTGTCCAATGTGGGTGTGGGATGTGATTGGATACACTAAAAATGTCTTAAATTTTACGATTATGAACGTTTCAGAAACAGACACACAAGCAGCCCCACACTTGTCCATCAAGGCTGTTCTTTGGGTTGTTTCAAACAATCTCAAAACGTTACCAAGATGAAGGATATAAAAAAATGATAAAGGAAAAACAAGTCACGGATGGTGACGTTTTTTCACACAATCAAGAAAAACAAGAAACCATTTATTGAATTAGAAGTGGTAAGAACAAATTTCGAGAGGAAAGAAAAATAAAAATAACATTTCAATCATCAAAAATGTTTGCAGACCTCGTCAAGAAGAACTCACATGCACACACCCACACATATAGAAGTGAATAACCTCCAAATAATGTAGCCAAAAAATAACGAGTCTGTTTATAAATAGCTTTTAGATTCAACAAAACGTAGGTCTCGCACATACCATATGACTATTGGCCAAAAAAAAGTCACAAACGAATCCAACAAAAGAAGTAACAAAAACTTGATGAAAAACGTTGCAATTGCAAAAGTACAATTAAGGGTTAATGAAGTAGTATTATTACTTTGTATGTTATTGTAGTAAACTGCTTGGGCCGTTGCGCCATTAATAATTGGGACCAAAATTATTAATATGTTTATTTATTTTGCAGGTGTTTTAGTATTCGGTTGAAACAGAGCATTCATTTCTTTTTTGACCTCTACATTTATGTATGAGTGCAGATGTACGTTTTTATTCATCTTCCAAATATTTTTTGTGCTTGAGATTCTTGATCAAAAATTAATGTCAGAAAAGCATGAAGCATGCCTTTAACTCAGCAACTGCCAATTTGTATTCATTTCTTAAAGCAACACTAGCACCAAATGAAATTTTGTACTTTGCACTATTTGCGGCAGAGGGTGCATTTTAAGCGGGTGTTTGTAACTCTTAAATCTTCAATTATGCCGATCGATTCATCCATATCTGTGTGTCCGCATGTGCGCTATCAAATTGTTAATTGGCTTAATAAATGACTGTACAAAATTTGGTTCCGATGGGACCATTTTTAGAACCCCTTTCCATATAACAATATTTTACGAAGAGACTTATACGACAATGCCTCGGGTTTGGTTATATATACAACTAAAACTACTTTCCGCATAATATGTGAAAATAAGGGGTGTAAGGTGTTAAACGGCCGGGTATAACCGATCATAACCGATTGTTTGATTGTTCACAAGCCGTCACAGTTGAGTCAACTCTGCGTCTACATTTACAGTGAATTATATGAAAAGTTGTAAGTGTGATGTCAGCAAGTTAATATATTTAATAAAAATAAAGAGATGTACCTCTTAGGGATTTTCGTACACTTCATTCATTATAAAAACTTGCAAGGAGAACGCTGTTAAGTAATGGCCCTAGGCCCCATTGCCTTATATGGATCTCGTCTGTGCGAAGCAAACTTGACAATAATGACATTTTATATATTCTACGTATCAAAAAATTTTTGTTCTATCCCCTGATCAATATTATATTTTAAAAAGTCAGTCAACGTAGAAGAAATTCTGAATTTTTTATTAACTCTATTCGCAGTTGCTCACTAAACAGCTCTAAAAGGTGAAATGAATAAATTAGACGCTACTCTAGACGATGTGCAGAATACGCGTTTCAGCAACATTTACCATGATTTAATTAAGCAAATGTCCAAAACCACACAATTTACGGAGATCGAGGTACAAAGTATATTATTGGTCTATCATAAGTTTGTTTTAGCCAACGGACCCAAGGCAAAAAGCATGACGAAGAAACAATTCAACAATTTATTTTTGGTACTATTTAAAATCTATGATTTGCAAATAATCGAGCGCATCTTGATGATGATTACGTTGGATCTGAAAAAGAATGTTGATCCAGTTGCTTGGGTGAAATTATTTTCAGTTTTCATGTCCAATAAATTGGAGCAGAAGACTAAATTTACTTATCAGGTGGGCGCTAATGAATTCTATGAGTGACTGTTCGATTTTTGAAGAGTTGTTTTCATTAGATATATAACGTGGGAGGGCAAGCGGCCCTAACTCGTGAAATTGTCACTTTGGCTGTAGAGAAATTCTTTGTGGGCGATGACGAGGACGAAGTGAATGAATTACGTTCGGTTGTTATATATGATTATATACGAACCTGCAAACTGCACCGTTTCAAGTTTAATGTGAAAAGAATCAAATTTAAAATGAACAAGTAAAAGACTAAGTTTGGCTTTGGCTTTGGCTTTGCCTTTAACTTTAACTTTAACGGACAGACACATGGACATTGCATAATGGAACTTGGAACTTTTCAGTTCATATTTAGTTATTTATAACCTCCACAAAAGATGGGGGGTGTACTAAATTTGTCATTCCATTTGCCACAACCAGATGAAGGCGTTAGAGGCCATTCGAAGTATATGAAACACATATTCTTAATCAGCATTACAAACTGCGTCGATCTAGACATGTGTATCCGGCTGTCTGTCTTTTGTTGGCACTCTCACGGTCGTAAATTTTGAGGTATTAAGCTAACATTTTGTACAGACACGTTTAGATTTTGCACACAGATCTTTGTTTAAGTTGGGAAAATCGGTGAAGAGCTGCGTCCACAATCGCTAAATATTTATTTATCTGCCACAAACATTTAGCTATGAAGTTGTGATATGACGCATATATTTATATTTCCTCAATGTGCCAAAATGGACGTGGTCGAATAACGGACACGTCCACAATTGTGCGAGGTATTTAAGTTTAGGCTAAGCCAAGTTCACAATAAACTGGAGATGATGTAGTTTTCTTTGTTTGTAGTTTTGTGATCGTTTTTATATAACGCGTTTCCTCCATAGGACATGGTTGAATTGCTGTTTAAGAAATTCGACGTAGACAAGGATGGTGCCATTTCATATGACGATTACGCTTCTGTCGTACAAAAGCAACCGATGCTATTGGAGTTTTTAGGTCAGTGCTTTCCCAATGTTGATGGCATGACGGTGATTGCTTACTGTGCCAACATTATATCAAAAATTGAATTTGCCAAAACCAATATTGACAATGATTAATTCAATATTGTTTTCTTAATATCATTATGATTATTGGCTTTGTAATTCTTATACCCTCTACCACCTGTCCAAACTTTTATATGTTCTCGATGTGAATCGAACACTGAATCCATTTATTCATAACTGTCTGTTTGTCTATGCGTTCGTATGCAATTGTTATTGTGAATTTGCAAAATCGCTGAATGTTAATCTTTACGGGGATTTCTTATTGCCTAAAAAGTATTACCAATGGCCACCACCAACCTTGAATGAACGAATTCCACATACATACATATAATAATTATATTTTGACTTATGTAGAGGGAGAACGAGATTTTATATTAAATGTGGTGGCGGGTATACAAAATTTGCCGTGAGCTACAGTTGGCTTTATTAGTATCGTTGCGTTTAAAATAAATCTTGAAATTATTGTTAACCTTAAAAGATTGTAACCAACAATTTTATTTTAATTGTCATTTGTATTTTAAAAGCATAGCCAAGAAGGAATCTCTCATATGAATATCACATATCCCTTTATACCTCCAGTAGTTGGCTGAAGATTTTAGAAATAACATTTTCATACCCATCATTATACGAATATGGGGGTATATTAGACCGGTCCTTATACATATGAAGAAAATTATTTTTTCGAATTTATATCACGGCAAGCGCCAAAACCATTTCGTTTGGTGTCAAAAAAACACAAAAAAAAAAATTGAGTACGATTGGACAATTTTTAGCCGTGCCTCAAGCCACTCCTTGTTTTTATTATCAGAAATAGGACTAAAAATCGCTTTTTTTTATTTCTTATTCAAAATTATTTGAAAAATGAACCTTAAACTAAAATATTTTAATGAATTACATATTAACATTAATTTAATTTAATAGTGAAGTCTTTTTAAAAGTGGGATAATTCATATTAAATTTTTTGATCACTTGGAAAAGGAATTATTTCTCTTCTTCATTGTGTGTTAATTTATTATTGTAATGAATTTGGCACCTCTTGCAATTTGAGAACCTTGAACGTAGTCAAATCATTCATTCCAATTCAATGGATCGACTTGCAAAAATTCGTTGGAAATTTCTAAGGGATCAAAGAACGCGTGTGTGTTTGAATTTACAAAATCACTTAAATCTTTTTGTGAATATGTTTCAAGGATATTTGTTGGATTAGCTATGATTCGCTTGCGTTTTTCTTTATTTGTTGAACATTAATTGCTTCAATCATTTTTCTCTTAATATCAACACTAACATTAGGATCGAAGAATGAAAGACTGACTGCTTCTTCGGACGAATACCATAAGTGATTGCTAACTTGTTGTAGCAAAGCAAAAGATATATCTCGTTCAGGATAAGCAATTGTATTTTTAATTAAATTTAAGTCTTGATTTGGTGCTTCATTTGCTTTGGTGAATCTAAACCAGGCTTTTACGTAAATACGAACTATGAAAAGACGGACACATATTAAATTACATCGAAGTTTTCTGCAATGTTTTGTGCTGTTCTTGCACAATTTTTCTGATGCATGCGACAACTTGATGAACGATTTAGTATAAATTCTTCGATTTATTGGTCTAACGCGTCAGCAGTTGCACTTAGAATATGAACTGCAGCACCATCAGCGATCCTCCACTTATCTAAATCTTGGTGTAAAAAAATCTGTTCTACCTCTGGGTACACCTGATGAAGTTTTGTTAGATTAAGTTGGATTTACTTTTTTTGCTGATGTCGATTCTTCAATTTCAATGTCGCTTATGTCGCCAAAGTTAATCATACCCGATTTATAACAATAGTTATATCAAACATAATTTTATACCTCTTTGAGTCTGTTTATCTTCTTTTATTTTACGCTGGCCCTTCTTGTTCTTTCTGGACTGCTTTTCATTTTTCTTTTTGCTTAAGAATTTTATCTGCTCCTATCATACAACCTGGTATTCCTTTTTCTCACTGCTTTAATAAAAACTCTCTGTCTTCTTATAGTTTTATTAATTCCAATGCGTCTGCGTGTGCGACATCGAATAAATCATCCAATTTCTCTTGAAATTCAGTTTCAGTGTTGTTTTGAGTTTCAGTTTTCCGACAATGATTCTTTATGATAGATCTCCATTCATTGTATAATTTTTCCACTTTGTCAATGCAGTGTTTTTTCGTGGTGTGTTGGAATTCGTGCTTTGTGCCAAAATGTGCTAACCTCAGCAATAACTAATCTAGTACTTTCTCCTAAATTTAACCCAACTATTCGTAAATTATAAAATAATATTTGTAGCACTTATTTTATTGATGGTAATTTAGCACCATTAATTTGATGATCAATTGATCCTATTACAAAATATCGTCATCCGATCAAAGTCTTTTGTGTGCCATCGCTTTGTATTAAAACTATCATATGCTTATGCATTAAAGTGAGATATGTGTATAGTTGTCTCACTTATAAAAAGACGTCACTATTAAATTAAATTAATATTAAAATGTAATTCATTAAAATAAGGTTCATTTTTCAAATAATTTTGAATAAAAAATAAAAAAAAAACGATTTTTAGTCCTATTTCCAAAAATAAATACAAGGAGTGGCTTGAGGCACGGCTAAAAATTGTCCAATCGTGCTCAAATTTTGTCAAATACTGTCCGTCCGTATGTGTGCATGTATGTATGTTGTGGCCTTCACTTTATTGAAGTATCGGTAGTTATCGCATGAGGGATGGCATTGAAATTGGGCGAAATCGTCACCATCGACACACACATAGTGCAAAGAAATTCAAAAAGCAGCAATTTTTAAAATGATTTGTCCCGAAAGAAAGAAAAGATGTATAGACGCATACGTACTCTTTGGAGAGATTGCTTGTTGAAGGTATTGTCCATGAAAGCTTAATACAAAGTGTCATCACCGCATGTATGCAAATTTTTGCCATTCGATGTAGAATTGTCCAAGTGAATGTTTTCATAAAGAATAATTGCTGTGACGGCTTACAATCATTTTTTATTATCTATTTATTTTCTATTTCCTCAAAGGAGGCAACCTGACAAACTAATTTAGCTTGTGTATGAATTTTGTCATCGTACTCGTAATGCAGTAGAAACTTTCACGCACGTATTATAATTACATGTGTGTGTGTGTGTGTGTGTGTGTGTGTGAAGGTGTCGCTGTGTCACTAAGTCAACCGATAGCTAATATGTTTATATCATAAATTGCTCTCCTTTAGCCTGCTGTTGCATTTTTCTTTTCTTTAAATGTGTATTTTTGTTATTAGCGTTGTTGTCGTTGTTTGATATTAAAATTTATTTTTATTATATTTACATTATTTTGTTTCTCGGTAAGTTTGTGTCTTTGTATGTATAAGTATGTTTGCAGCAGGCGATATGATGTTCACGGCTGTCTCTGCTGCTGCTGCTGCTGCTGCTATTCGTTGGTTACTTATGTTATCTGATTTGATTACTTAATATGCAGTGAGCAGTTTTGTGTTATTGTCTTGAGTGGTGTTATTTTGATATGCTTTGAATTTATATGTTATTGTAGCTGTTGCTGTTGTTGCTGTTGGCCACAGTTAATTTTTGTGTTTTTCTATCGTCTGCTATTTTTTTATTGTAAAAATATGGGAAATGTTTTGTTATTAGAATACAATGCTCATTGTATGCTATAATGTATATTTTGTAGCTCAGGGTGTTTATCGTATGATAGGGAAAATACATTAACACCACACAAATTATATATAGTACCAACTTGTGTCCTACCGAACACAAAGTTCTGCGCTTAGCTTCCAGTCGAGATATGTCGGTTTGTATCATCCTGATCCTTAGCTTTCCAGTGGTGATCCTGTGGAATATTTTGGCAACGCAATTTCTTGTGACGCGTATGCAATTTTTGGTTCTAGTCGAATACCTTAACCTTTACACTAAGTAATTTGTTTTTTGGAAAGTATACTCTACCCTGACCTGTGATCAATTTAGATATTTTTGTACCAGGAAATTATGCTTTGGTGACTTCAGCTTTGTTGTCTTGAAATTTCTTGAAGAAATCGGATTTCTATGTAACATAGAAAAGTATTGACGTTGATGAAAAGTATAAAGATGGCAAAGATAAGGTTTTATTCTAGAACAAGTAAGAATCTTAAATTTGGCATAGGTCAAATCTTAAATACCCTTCACATTCACAAGGGTGGTCGTGGCAAATATATATGTATATATTGCGTTTCATCTTGAAAGTCTAATTTTATGGTGAATATGGTTTTTTGTAAATTTTGCGCATGCCGGTTTTTGTGTCAAATAAGTATATTTTTGTTGATTGTGAGCGTGGCTCTTGACCGATTTTGCCCATACAAAAACTACAAGTGTCTGTACAAAATTTCAGTTCAATATCTCAAAATTTACGCCCGTGAAAATGCCAACAACAACCGGACATACGGACATACATGTCTCACTCGATTTAGTTTTTGATGCTGGGTGTTGTAAACGGAAGAACAAGCTTAGTATTGCCCCATCTTATGTAGAGGGTATAAAAATACTTAAAAGTTAAGGCAAACGAATTACAAAACAGTTTTTCTTCTTAGTAGATTTATATGATATGTGGATATTATGGATATTAACATTTTCTATACCCTCCACCTCCAGTTATGAGGGCTAAAATGCCAAAAATGGGCATGGTCGGCTAACGAACACGCCCACAATTTACAAAAAACCATATTCGCCATAAAATTAGACTTGCAAGCTGGAACGTAAACCAGAACTAGAAAACGCAATATTTATATATATATACCACGCCCACACTTTTAGATGTGAAGGGTATTTAAGATTTGGTCTAAGCCAAATTTAGTTTTCTTACTTACTAATATATTTTCATTTATGATGTAATGAAACCGAAGCCTCATTGTGGCAGTTGCAAACGTAAATGTCATGGACCGAAAGTTAATTACTCATACAAATTGTATGTTATGTTGATGACTATGTCAATAAAAAAAGCATAAAACAAATTTATTATCAATCATATTATAATTTTTAAAAGTTTAATATGCAATAAATTTAAAAGGTGGTGTGTGTGTGTGTGATTTAGATTTGATTTGATTTGATTTGATTTGATTTGATTTGATCCACTCACAAATCGTGACCAGTTTCAAAATATACACGCTAAATATACTAGAAATAATTACAATTATTATGCGCCATTAATTGGTGCTCCATAATTATTATTAATTATTATCCAATTGTTGGTAAAGTTGTAGGATTTGTATATAAGGCAGAATGAACAAATGATATTAGAGTTAATATAATGTCCTCTTATATATATGGCGGTTTCCTCTTTCTCCATGACAGTTTCTTGAGCACTGCATTTGAACGCCACATAGGAAATGGGCAGCTGTCAAAGCAAACCTACGTTGTCTTTTGTTACTTAATATGTATAGTGGATAAATGTACAATCTTGTAATTATGCTTTAAGTTCATATGAACCTATATATATATTGTGAGCAAGAATTGTGCCATGCCTCAGTTCAGGTCAATTTATAATAAGTATGCTGTCTGGTACGATCACTCTCACTACATTTACATTATATTTACATATTGTTTTACAATATTTTTACTCAAGAAAGGAAAAGAGGCGCGAATTTCTAAAATGTGGCAAACATTTGTATATGGAGCACATAACTTGTAATTAGTGAGATGATCGTCATCGTCATCATCATCATCATAACAACAATAGACATTATAAAGCAGTTAGAAATGCAAATGGGACGGGTGGGACACATATGTGTAACATCAAGGGTGTCGAAGTGTGAAATCTTACAACATTTCTTACAAATTAAAAACAGATTAAAATCGAAACAATTTTAATTTACCATAAGAAACATTTCATTATGCCAGAATAGTTTAATATGGTTGTGGTTTGTGTGTGTGTGTGTGTGTGTGTGTGTGCCTATCCTACATCTATTCCTACCTATACACTGTTTGTAATAAATTTTCAATGAAGAGCTGCTCTCTGCCGGAAAGCACAGTGCAGTCTTTACAAAAGTATTTTAATATAATTATTATTATTGTTGTTTTTGTTGAAGAAAAATAGACAACACACACACAATTAGAGCTCAAATGTCTCTGTTCACATACTGCGAATGTGAACGACAAGCATTGAGTCGTTTCCATGTGATTACACAAAAAAACTTCAACAAACATATACATTGAAAATTATATTCTATTTATGTCTACACAGTTAGAGTTGTAGAGGGTATAATTTGTCTGTCAGTTCGGTCGCAGATGCCACAGTTTCGGGGACTCCGCTAAAGGTGTACACAAATACAACTGATCAGTGTTAAATCTTAACTTTAGCGTAAATTTAGATGTTAAGCTCAAAGATGATGTGGTTCCAAGTACGTGAAATAATGGGGTACGCCTAAAATGTTCAAAACATTTCTTCTCTTGTACAATGTGACCTTTAGAATTGAAATGTAAAGACGTCTACGAGGGGCTCATAGGTTTACGCGCCCACCTCCTTGAGGTTACGCCAGTCACGTGGTCACAAGTGATGGGTACCTAAGATTGTGCCCAAGTCAAGTATTTATAATTTTTTTCGTTTTTTCAATTGCGAAAAGATGATTGAGACGACCTAAGTATGTACTTGAACGCAGGGAAGTGTGTAATTGGTATTTGGTGTTAATGTTAAGCGCCCTCTTGTTACTTGTCTATCTAGCTGTCTACCTATTTGTTCATTTGTTTGCCTTTATGTGCATGTATGTTTTTGCATTGTTTATTTTTGTGTTGATTAATGAAGTGTAAATTATGATAATTGCCACAATAACGCTTGTGCATACATATGTAGTGTGTATCATATATTTAGTGCTATAGGTAGGTACGCACAGGTACACAGATACGCTTTTTGTTTACATTTTTATTTATTCAATTCTTTATTAAAGTTATTGTTTGATTTAGAAACAAACTATGACAAACAATGTGAACAGACAATGTTATTATTAATGTTTACTACACACACATATGTGCATTATATGCAATAGTTGGATTTTGTGTGTAATATTTATTTAATAGTTATGTAGAGTGTGAGTACAGCAACATTAAACTGCATTAAATTGCAATTCCAAAGTGAAAAGTTAATGTCATATTTCCATTCTATGTATTCCAGACTATAGAGCATTGGTCGGCAGCGTGCGGCTCTGAAGTTCACGGGTGACTATCATTAATTTTTTAGCGCCCCGAGTTTCTTATATTGACGCTTTTACTATTTTTAATGGCGCATTAATTTTAAATCAGATGGTTTTTGAATTTCCATACTGTTATAACTTTTCTTTATCTTTTAATTTTTAAAACCAAGCATTTATAACAATGACTTTGAAATTTTTAACTGCGAATGTAAAATTTTTACTTTGATATCAAAAAATTAATTGCCGACCCCTGAGCTGGCCGATTAAATTTACGACAATAGCACCAATCGATTTAAAATAATCTAATTTCTAATCGATTTAACCATGTCCATCCCTCTGCGTATGTAAATTTGTGCGCAAGCTACAGATCACCTTTTTTCTTTGAAACTTGGTATAAGCACTTGCTTTAATCCAAAGACAAAAGGTATTTTTTAAGAACAGTTCATTAGTATTTATTAAAAATCATTCAGTGTAAAGCATATAAAAAGATTCAAGACACAAACTTATTTTTGGTGCTACTCAAACGAGCCCGTCGCATCAGAACGTTACATCAAATTTACAATGTCGTTCGGTTCTGCTCCTTCTTCTAAATCTTTTGAATTGCTTTTAATTCATTGTCGAATAATGTAGTAACAAACGCATATATATGTATGGGTGGAACAAAAAGAACTAAAAAGCTGCATTTAGCTTTGCGTAAATCTTATACATCCACCACCTTGTGCCCCATCCATATCCATCATTTGAAATTTTTTATATTCCATCGATATGACAAAAAATGGACGTGGTCAAGAAACAAACATATCTGAAATTTAAAAAAAAAACATTTGGTACGTAATTCGACCGATCAGTAAATCTGTAATACGTAGTCTACGAGTAGAAGTGGAAAAATCTGAAAACCACAGATCATCAGTGGAGTAGGAAGTAGACAAGAACTTATCTGTTGCTGTACATGCGAATTAAAAATAACACATTTCATAAAAACGAAGCAAGTACATGCAAATGCAAATAAAATACAATACATACGATACTAAGCCTAGACCAAGTAAGACTATATAGGCTGACATTAAACCAACAATTACATCAGTACAACAACAACATCGAGCAGAACAATAAGAAGAAGAATAAAGCAATATAAAGCATATTGCATTACAAAGGTTAAAATATTGGATGGCCGAAAAAATCAAACATCAAATATCAAACAACCGTAGACGCCACTCCAACTAGGCTCTCGCATGTGCATGAATACTAACCATACTGCATGGTATATGTGTACATTCTATGAATTTTAACATGAAAAAGAATTACTTCTTTATATATGTAGGTAACGCGTTTCAGCCCGGCACTCGGTATACATATGCAATACTGTGCATATCTCTAAAAATTAATGATGCGTAAAGAACATATGTACACTTTTAGTTGTACTTGTATAATACTTACTGCTGAAAAGCTGCATTTTATTGAAGAAACAAAAAGAACGTTGCCAAGTATTGTAATAATAATAGTTATGGAATTTATAATTTCTTAAAGCGCAATAACAATAACACACAACAACAATTTTATTTTTGCAATATATTTATGTACAATACGTTTTCACTTTTCATCAACCATCATTTTTTGTTGACACTCTTTCTGCATGAAAGTCATACCAAACGTTACCAAATGTTACTTTCTCTCCACTTTGTTACTACGGTACATTTTATACAATTAATCAATTTGTTATCAATTGGAAAGCTGCACAAAATGTCCTTCAATTAGATAAAATTTGTTTGAAAATTACCTTAAATTTTAGTTTCCCGTCAGGCTTTTAATATACTTTTATAAAATTTTATTTGCAGCCAATATACTTGACGATATGTTCTTCGTCTATTGAAATAACATTTATGATTATAAGGAACGCATAAAAAATGTTATATGTAACAAGTGAAAATGATGTAATCGTTTACAACTGACCATTTAATGCGTAATTAGTTTTAGTTGTGCTAGTAAAAACGTCGAATAAGTCACACAAAACGGATCCATATTTCGTACAGTCACTTATTAAACGAATTATAACTATTACTCAGCAAATTTTGCTAAAAAATTATAAGGGATTTCTAATATCCCCTTATATGGGGAGGGTATCTAAAAATTTTCAATATGGTTTCTCTTTGATTTAAAACAAATTCTTGTACCACATATCATCAAAATATCTTTAAGAAAAGGGGTCGTGTAGCCTGCTCACATATTTTCACGCAAACGGACGGATGGACATGATTAAATCTATTCAGAGACTGATTCTTAATCAACCGATATATATTTGAACCGTTCAGTGCACACATTGATTAACTCCAATTTTTGAAAAATCTTAACTTTGGGTATCAAAGCACTTGGTATAGTCATAACTTTATTATTTCATCGCATTTCTCAACTTTTTTCTATGGAGTTAATCGATATGTGCACTGAACGGTTCATATATCGATATGTAATATATAAGGGCCCTTTGCAGCAAGTAGTCTGGGGCATAAAAATGTTCGATTATTGCCTATGAAACAACTTATATCTTTACTTTCAATTGTAAAATGAATTATGTTTCATTTAATAAGAACAAGTGAATATCAAACAAGCAAATAAGCTATATTTGGCTGAGGCCAATTCCTCACAGCCGAACAGACATGCTCATTTAGAATGTACATTCCTTGTAAGGTTTCCGATGCCACCTACGGGGCGTTATAAGTGTTTTTGCAAATATATATACATACATAAAATGATGTGCATAAAAATAATAATAATTAAAAAATTATTGAATTTTTTTTTTCGACCATATAATCATACAAATATTATCAATGGCGGAGAACATTCCGTACAGAATATTTTGTGTATGAGCCGTTAAATTCATTTTATTTTATTCTGTTTTTTAGCAACGTTTATTCTTCTTTTCCAATAGTTGGTGCTTAGCACTGGATTTGAAAATGGTTCAGACAAAAAAGGTGCTAGTTTGCCAAGTGCCAATTAATTCTAAAATTTCAATTTGAATAATTTTATTACATCACCGTACACAAGGCAACACTTTACAATTTATTTATTGTACGTTACACTTTAAAGAAATTCATTTTTCAACACTTTTTAAACATTTTTGCTCAAGATTCACTTCTTTTACAATTACTTGGAAATTTTTTTCCTTTTTTTACATTTTGTGTTTAAAGAAATGAAAATTTTAGAGAAAACTATAAAGTTGCACGTCCGTACACGTTCGTTCTTCTCGATTGAATGTTTCATTTAAGAAAAAAGTCAAGCAACTTTACTTGATTTTGTGCACTGAAGTGATTGTGTTGTTCGTATTGTTGTTGCTGTATCTGCAATACAACACTAATGGTGAATAGAGTACAGATAATAGCGCCTGAAGAAGATGTGCGCGCGCGTGTGTATGTGTGTGTGTGTGGGGGGTCAAAAATTACTGTTATTTTTTGTGTTTTACTCTTTAGCATAGTTTTTCACATTTATATCACAGCTGGTATATCCCCAAAGTGTCTGTCTTCCTACGCTTCAAAAGTTCACAAACCAATCGCTAAAGCTACTTGAGGCTTCACCAAAATGTTGTACACACTTACTTATATATTAAACGTACATGGAGCAAAAGCTGGTGGCTATAAACAATACTTAATAGACAGCCAGACAACAAACACATTGTAATACAATATGTATTAGATAGCTAGCAGCTAACAGCGCCAATACAAACAAAACAACCAAAACAAATTATAAATAACAGCAAGAAACTCGTTTGTAGCATCTTTAGTTGAGTTGTGAGTTGTGTTTCTACATAGGAAGCTATACTATATTTTAAGAGATTATTTGCTTGAAACGAAAAGAGTTTATATTTTAGAGATGTGCACACATGAGCAGTGGTATATAGGTATATTATTAAAACAGGCTCATACAGAGTAATATGGAACAGTCTTGGGAGCACTACTTCACTTTCTTTTACTTGTGTATTTACTTGTGAAACGAGTGTGGCTTGAGGAGAATAAAATGAAAGGCTGCATAAATACGATACAAACTACTACTAGTCTTGGTAAAAATTCCCTTGATTGGGTGAAGGAAATATTCTCGCTCCTTATTTGTTAAGCAATTCTTCATTAGTGCTCTTCCAGAAACAGAGTCATTTAAAACGAACCGAAACCTAATATTTCAATTCATGTGATATGTGTTTGTTGTTTTCTACTTGTAGTACAAATTGGTGACTAATATTAATGCCTCGGTAGACAATTGCTCACTGTGGTTGTGGTAAAAAAAGACTTGCTGTGAGTCAGTCACATACTGAGTGTGAGATTATTTTATTATTTTATAAGAACCGTTGGAATCACATTAATTTTTTTATTTGCTGTTCTTGCAAAGAATACCTTTCTCATGCACACATACACACATACACACATACACACATACACGCATCTACATTGCAGTAATAAATAAATAAAAATAAATGCATACCGTGGAGAAATTCTCACATATATAATGGAACATCTTCTCTTTTGCGTGACCTTGACAATTAACTTCACTGCTGTAGTAGGTATTAATATATTTCCGTCAAAAAAATGGAACATGATTTGATAAAATTTCGTTTTCTTCATAGAATGAGAGAAGTCGCATTCTTAACATAAAGTGTAATTGTTTGTAAAATGTTGGATGGAAATCTTTACAGACCTTACCGTAACTGGAACTGGTCCTTACAAAGCATTCTAATTTTCACATTAATTCAACCACGTCTATCTGTCCATCCGTCTGTGGTAGACCCTCTAACGGTCGTGAAAATTTACATATCGAAGGAAGGGCTTCAGTAATTCCACTAATTGTGGATATATAGTATATTACCCAAAAGCACTAAAACGTGAATCGCTTTAGATACGTCCGCTCATGTTTGTGAAGTATTCGGCCTCTAAGATGAACTCTAACAAAAGAAAGCGCATGTAGATGGTTCTACATTTAAATGAGTATGGTACTTCAGATCATGGTTTTTTTACTTGTTCGATTGCTTTTATACCCTTCACCTTAGTGATGAGGGTGTACTACGATTGCTATGCCGTTCGCAACATCCAGAAAGGTCGTAAATTTTGCACCTGCACTTTCTGCACGCAAGTAGCTATAATCGGCAATCGTCAAAAACTGGCCAAAAAAATTGAACTGAAATCTGATCTTACCATCACGCCCACACTATATCTGGGGCGAATTTCTACTTGTACGTTAACACATAATATATGAACTTTTAGCGGGCGCAATGAAGATAATGCCACGCCCATTGTGATGGAGGTGGTAAAGGGTGTTTAAGATTCGGCTTAAGTCAAATTTAGTTTTTTATTATTTTTTGCTATACGCCTACCACAAATTTCCATTAATATTTTATGTATGTTTATTTTGTGTAATTATTTGGTAGTATTTACATTGTTGACGTAAATGGGTTGAGGCCATTGGCAAATTCAATCAGTGCAAATGTGCAGTATGGAACAAGAAGAATAAGATATAGATGTCATTTGAAGGGCTGTGCTATTAGTACATCACGATTTCATGTCCATTCCCCCTAAACCCACATATCTAATGGCAAACCTTACAATTACAAAACAAATAAACAAAAGATTATTTTATAAAAATATTGAGTGAATGGATGCTACTAGCATCAGCAGCTTGTAATAATAGAAGAATCTGTGACATTCGTGTTCAAAGATAATTCATTTTAATTTCTTCTTAAATGCCTTGTAACTGTATATATATATATATTTGCTTGTTTGTGTGGCATTGTGTTATGTCATTGAACGTTTATTATTATGGAGTGGATGCCGCTGTCCATGCATTTTCATCTTTCATCTTTTGTTTATGCAAGCTGTAAAGTTACAGCTGTTGTGCGTTGTTGCTTAAATATTCATTTCATAATTATGACAATGGCAATGCAGCGAGTTGTTTGTCTTTAGAATATGGTTAAATCAATATATTGTTTAACTTTGCTCTTAATACTGCGACCTGAATGGTTTGTGTGATTCTTTTTTGTGTCTATACCTTTCGCAACCGATCAAATATTTCGCAATTAAGTCTTCCAAAGTTGTGTTCCAAAGAAAACTACAATAAGCTCTAATAACGCGTTACACAACCTAATTGGTGGGTACTTAATTAATGTAAAGAATTTTGTCTTCTATTTGAAACTTCATTAATAGTAATTTTTTCGATGAGCTACTGTTAGTTTATAATAACGTGATTTCATTGCCGTTGTTTCGTACTTTGTGCAGAATGTACCAAAATGTTGCTACCTATCACAACAATAACGACAACTAACTAAGTAAGTGAGTATTTGGTTTAAGATTGCATTGCGCTTTATCTCTTGGAGTATTATCTTGGTTAACCGAAAACGCCCAGTAGTTTAATTAGGCGCCATTGCATTTTCGTCATCATTAATTTCATCAGCATTCGAAACTCCATCATTCACAACTATACGTTGATTGCTACCCTAAGATTGTTTCAGGTAGCACACAGTCTATTTTTGTTACTTCGATTTACTACTCAATATATCTACAACATCTATTGTAATGTAACGTAGAGGATGGTTTAAATATATTTAATCATAATCATATATTACGTCTGATTAACTGGTGTTAGTTGTGCACATGATGTCACATTTCATTTGAAAGGTAAATTGTTCTTCTGAAAATCCCTTTTCGTCAAATTTTGATACCGCACTCACAGCCCTTCCGTCAATCATGTCACTGTTGCAAGTCTGGGTTAATCTTTTTAACAATATGCTAATCTTTCTTCTCACACTCAAGTGACTGCAATATTTTTGGCTTTTCAAAACGTGGATAATCTGGTAAATGTTGATCTCAAATATGTTTGAATATATTTTGTATAATTTTAATTGTGTATTGTATAATATAAATCATTCGCTGTGTGTACATGCAGGCGCATATATATGGGTACGTGTTAGACAAGATTTTCTTTCACTTTTCTCACACGTGTCATCATGTTGATGTTAATTTGTTTATTTAACTTTGCTTCAGAGATGCACTAACACTTTAATTGTTACGTTGAGATAAGAGCAGAGATTCGTAAAACATTAAAAAAAATGCTTCACATTTTCATTTTTTAAACTTTTCCATTCCCTGAGATCTTTAGTTGCAGAAATGCAGGCGAATTGTACCATGAGGTGAGAAGCACACCAAATTGATTATTCTATTTGCCACACCCCGGAAAGGACGTAAAAGACCAAATAGAGTTATACATATATACATTTATCATCATCCTCGTCATTACTGGCCGATTTCAATCTATTCAGGTATTTGACCTTCGGCTTTCCACATGTCTTCTCCAGTTTTGTGCATATTTACTAACAGCATCGAAATTTATTTCGATAGGACCATTCGTAGAATCCCTTTCCATATAATGATCTTTTACAAAGAGACATGTAAGGCAATACCACGAATGTACTGATACAACTAAATTAATTGAAGTATAGGCTGAGGAGCTAAGTTTTGTAAAATGGTCATTTTTACATTATACGTTAATGTGCCAAGAATTGTGCTCCTTTTGTTACTGTAGAATTGAAACTATGGTATGGTCACAGATAACAGACACGCCCACAAATTACGAAAACTCGACTTGGCAGCTTATGCGCATTATATGAACAATTAGTAGGTGCAATCATATACTTTCCACGGCCACCACTTCCATGCAGATATGGATATTGTTAGGCACAATAGGCCACGTTGGCCGATGGCGAAATATATCCTGTGCATGTAAAAGTCCATTTAGTTAAATTTGAGGTTTACTTATTGCAGTGTATGTGCATATCACCCAAATGAACAATGAGATATAAAATCATGTGACGGGCAAAGAGACAATTGAAATTTCCGATTTCTAAAAGTTTTTGTTATGACTTTTGTTAAGCTATCCCCATATTTTTTATAATCTTAATATATACTCCTATGGTGTAATATACATATATACTGATCGTACGCGCCGGATTTCAGCATTAAATGTTTAAATTATGTAAGAAATATAAAAACTTAACGAAACCAAACTCCAACACTAGCACCAACAAACAAACAATAGACAAAGAAATACAAATTAAATTGCAATCATCTGCTTACAACCTTTTCTCCTCCGCCTCCACGTCCGCACTGCACGTGGCAAAAATGCAACAATGGTAAACATTAAAAAGAAACTTATTGTATAAGAAAAATTCTTGTTTAATCGTCAAATTATCACTTGGCTACGTTGGTGTAGAAGCAATAAAATCAAAATACGCTAAATTTTAATTTAACTGTTATGTGAACGAAGGAAAATCTCCCACTTTAACCGAAAAGTTGTTCATGTATGTACTCGTACGTGTACATATTGTATTGTTCATGAATTATTCACATGCATGTATTGGATACGTTAAATCAAACATTAGATGAGAGTTGATTGCACAAGTTATGAGATCTGCATTGCCATACCATAAGTATGTTCACAATATATGTATACGTGCTATATACAAACCATATTTACATAATTTACTATTTACTTAACTGCGTTACGCAAATTCTCCTCATAAATTCAACTCTTAAAGTCTGTTATGATTTTATTACAAAGCCACCGAGTAAATGCGCAAAATTGGCCATAAATAAATAATTTCTATATGAAATTATTGCTGTGAACCATCGATTATATAAATTTCATACTTTGTGGTTGTTGCAATGTAAACGTTACGATTTATTACAGTCAATAGGCAATGTATGTCACTTTCAGTATTTCCTCAATGTTTGAAGCGGAAACTCGGCGGCGTTCATTCAATCATCATTAACTGTTAACAGTTAACTGTTAATTCAAATATTCAAAGATCTGAACGGATAATGCAAGTAACAAAACTAAATTGTGGCTTTGGTCAAGTACCACATATCCAACACCAAAATCACGAAAATCCTCTGAGGGCAACTCGATGAAATGATTCTTAGTACCCAATCATAAGTATATGTGTAGGTAGTCAACGCTGATGGATTCCTTTTTAACCACATTTCTCTAATTATGGGTACATTCAAAGCACGGCCAAGCTATGCTTTGTTATTTTCACAGTGTAATCACTAAATTTTTTCTGCTCGATTATTATATGCAAAGTTGACTAATCTTCGGTTGAGCTTAAGTCCGTTTATTTTAAATGTCATAGTTGGCAAGAACATTACCACAATACGAACACATTGTATATCCGGTTTTAATTGCAGATGCGGCGCTAATGATATACAATAAATCTTGACACTTCTTAACAATTAATAATTTAAATCAAAAATGCAACGTATTATTATTCTATTATTTTAATAAGCATACAAATAAAATGTTGTTACACCCTCTGCAACAAGCATCGTTCACTGAAGTTTCTCTCAACTTGGGAATAATACCCAAATCTTAATGCAGGCCAATTCTGGTTCTAGGAGGATTTTGGCAGCCTTTAAAATTTATAAATAATGAGCATCAAAATCTGAAGGACATTTTTAAAGCTTTGCTGTGACGAATATTAATATTTTTGACTAAAATGATGTTCGAAAATTGTTATAAAACTTTTTATTTATTTAGGTTGCTCATTTATACTTAGTTTTTGGCTAAGAAAGTAATCGTTCACTATAATTTCTCCATGCGATTCCAACCAATTCGAATGCGTATTAGACCTCTAGGCATGGTACCGTACTAACGTTGTACACGTGCCTACTCAAATATATAATTAGCCTATGTATACATGTGGAAAGACTTGAACGAAAATGACTTTTTAGTTTAACGCTGATGGATTGTTCCAACAACATACTAATTAAAATATAATGTTTATAAATATTATGTAAAGGTTATGCATTAAAAGGCAATTAAAAATACTTCTGACTATGCTGTTTGAAGCAACAATAATGCTTGAACGCATGTGGTCACTAATAAAAGTGCACAAACAATTGGAAATGAGCCTTGCATTAGCCGATATATACCACACGCTTCTCCAATGGTGAGGGTAATGTGTTGCGTAGCGGAGAGTGTAAGAAATGGTTGTTTTATCTTGAATTGTCTCCATGGAGACTAAGTTAATATAAGATTAAGAATTTTTTCCAATCGCTTTTTTTCACAAAAGTGTGCAGAAGTATTTAAGGGCTTACTCATCGTTCATAAATTAGACATTGAAGAGAATGTTAAATTCTTACATATTTTCATAAATATATGTTTATATCTAATAACCGAAGGTTTGCCAAAACATTTGCTATGTCTAGGCGAGGTGGGGTTTTGGGCACCTTGTTACGTTTCGTACATCTCGTTACAGAGTTTCAGTGCATCGGTAGAGCATATTGAAGTTTTGGATCAAGTCAAAATTAGTTGTTCTATTGTTTCATTTTGTCCCTTTTGAAAAATCCAATAAGAAACACTTCATTATTATATATTTATCTGTTGTACGTTAAAGTTTGTTTGTCATCTTTGAATATGTAAAGGGGGTACAATAAGTTTGTCATTCCATTTGCAACATCCAGAAGGAAGCGTCAAAGACCTTACAAAGTATACTTTTATATTTTTGATTAGTATTTAAAACTGAGTCGATCTGGACATGTGTCCGTCTTCTGTTGGCACTCTCACATTCACAAATTTGGAGAAATTTAGGTAAAATTTTGTATAAATATTTTCAGTTACTGTTAGATTAAAATGGGCAAAATAAGTAATAAAACGCCCACAATGAACTAAAATCTATTTTTCTCCAAAAAAAATTGATCAATGAAGTTGAAATTTGGTACGCATATTTATAATTAGCCCACTCATGTGTAAATAGACCAAAAGTGGGCGCAGCCAAATAATAGACACGTCCACGATGTAGAACAAGTAAGAAAACTAAATTTGGCTTAAGCCAAATGTTAAATACCCTCGACCTCGACAACGATGGGCGTGGAAAATATATATATATGTATATTGCGCCCTCTAATAGTGTATGTCTTACGTATTAGCATGCAAGTCTACTTTTACGTTGAATAAGGTTTTTTGTAAATTGTGGCACGTCAGTAGATGGGATAACTATGTATATACGTATCGAATTTCAAGTTCCTAGGTCAACTTTTGTGGCATATATGAAGATTTATATTAATTGTGGGCGTGTCTGTAATCCAAATACGCCCATTTTCGGTATACCGATGAATATTTGTAGAAGTACTTACCAAATTTCAAGTATATAGCGCAATTGTTGTGGCAGATAGCAGATAAATAGATTTTTGTTGATTGTGGGCGTGGCTCTTCATTTTTCATTTTCATTTCATTTATTTTCATTTATTTCATTATTTAGTGAACATAAGTAGTCGTGGGTGCCTCCCGACTCTCCAGCTCGTAGCTTATATGAGTCGGGAGTATGCACCAGATAATATGTTAATCAACAATTAAAAACAGAGATTTGACAATTATTTACAACTAAAGGTCACTCGCATATCTTTGTGCAAGGTGCAACATAATCTCTCTCTTAAAGCGATTAGAGTAGAGAGAATTCCACCAACGGATTGCGAAAACAAAAAAGTTACGTTCAGACATGAGGGAAATATGTCGGATGGGTTTAATGTTGTGGTTACGGTTAGACATTGAGAATTCGAGTCTGTTGAAGAGGTAACCTGGGTCCTGCTGGGTTACGATTTTATGCAGTAAGCAAAGGGATCTGCATTTAAGCAGGTCCTCCAAGTTAACAGATAACAAAGATATCCAAGAGTTCGTTATGTCCCCTACTTATGTTGATAAAAATGTATTCAATGAGACGGTCTGGATTCGACTTGCATACCAATGAGCAGTGTATGAGGTTTTTTATATATACGGCTACACCACCAGCATGATTATGCCGATCGGCACGAAGGAGTGTATAACCGCTCAAGCTAAAAAGAGAGCTAAGTTCGGCAGGCATGAACCACGTCTCAGACACGCATATGACGTGCATATCAGAATTCTGGCTCTTGATTGATTTTGCCCATTTTAAATAGCGATCAAAACTTTAGCTCAATATCTCAAAATTTATGCCCGTGAGAGTGCCAACAACAGACAGACACACGGACACAAGGACACACGGACATATATGTCTAGATCGACTCAGTTTTTGACGCTGACCAAGAATTTATATACTTTGTAGGGTCTCTGACGCCTCCTTCTGGGTGTTGCAATCGATGGAACAAACTTAGTATACCCTCATCACCGAGGTGGAGGGTATAAAAAACCGTACCCAGCGTAAACTGATACGTAATTAGAGGGCGTAATCATGAACCTGCCGCTCCCACTGTATGCAACGAAAATGACTTTTTAGGATATCCAAGATTTGGCCTAAACCAAATTTAGTTTTCTTACTTGTTTTAATCTATGAACACACCTCAATGACCGTCACCATTATTTTTCACAATGAACTTTTCATCGCCTTAAATCATACATCATCATCATTGAATGTGACAAATATTTGAGTGTATTATAGACTACTTCTTAGATAACATTTAGATCTGATCTAAATAGATGCTAAAGAATTATGTGATGGAAGTATCTACCATTTGCACCATCCTTCCGTGAAATGATTTCAATTTCTTTTTTGTTGGTAAATAAGATACATATAATTTTTCTCGTTCTTGTTGTACTCTGCACCACTAGTTATAAAGGGCATATTAAGTTTAAGTTTGTGCGGATGTTTGTAACTCCTACACGCCAAATACCACACCTACCCTCAATTAAACCGATCGAATCAGAATTAATCTTGCACTGGTCGCATTTTTTTTTTTAATATCTCGATAAAATTTAGTACAAGGATATTCCTTGACTCAGAAAGGAACCCATTTTTGGACAAAATTTGATAGAGAATAGTTAATTAGCTTTATAATTGGCTGGGCCAATTTTGGCCAATTTAGATCCGATCGAATTATTTTTAGAGCCGCTTCCCATATAATGATAGTTCACGAAGAGACTTATATGGCAGTGTATACAGATACAACTTAACTAATTGCAGTATAATTTGTGGACCTAAATAGTGTAGAGTATTAAATGGTCGGGCCTGACCGACTATAACATGTTCACTTGTTTTTGTTTTGTTTTCGTTTATCAAATCATTGAACTTCCTTGATTGCTCATTATAACAAGCAGCATACATATAAACACACATAATGCAGGAAAATTGCTTAAAAACGATGAGAATTTCGTTTGGTGTTGTGCAGCTTTTTTGTTGCGCTGTTTCCCTTTGTTGTCGTTTTTGTTGTTTTTGCTTTTAATAATATCTATCTATCAACAGTTGGGTTATTGTTGTTGTTAGTTGTTATTGCTCAGATAGTGTAGGTGGTTGATTTTTGATAATTCCCTGAGAGTTAAATGGAAGGGTCACCAACATAGGTTAACAATATAAAGTGTTGAATTTATAATTCCAGCTTATTCAAAGGCTACTACCGCAAATGAAGAGTTTGTTGGATAGTTTACAATGCCGCCTTAAACTAAATGATGAACGATCAGTTTTATTTCAAGTGGACTAAGAAGTACAATATTTTACATAATCACACTTTGTCAAAAAGAACAAATAATTCAAACGCCATTTCTATAATTAAGCAACACCACAACGGCGACAACATCAAAAGTCAAAATCATCAATTATTGCCGTTACAATTTTATTTTTTGAACAAGTAAAAAACTAAATTTCTCCGGTAAATCTTAAATACTTTCCACATAAAATAACTATATACAATATATAAAGACGGATTTGACTCACATTTTGATTCTGTTCAAGTATTGCGTGTCTGACGCCTTCCTCTGGATGTTACAAATGGAATGGCATAGGGTGTAAATTAAGGAATAGTACAATAGATAAAGTAAAATTTCGATGAATTTAATAAAATACATCCTCCTGGTATTATTTTTAAACCTCTTTAATAAACACTTAAAAATGTCATAATTGAAATTCATTCTGAGCAAACCGAATCAAATTACGTTAAATGAAATCGTGTTGTGGTCATTAACTTTTTCTGAGATTTCATTCAATTGACCCATTTAATCTCATTGGTCACTGACTGATGATGTTCAAATGCTTGTTTGTATTATTCATCCGCGATTAACGTTTGCATCAATAGTGAAACATATGAATATAAGGTGCGTTGAAGGCATAGACTAATAACTGTACGGCAGCATTTAAAATTTAGCAGAAACAGAGCTGGAAGCAAGCTACAATTTTCAGATTTTCGTCAAGCCTACTGAGGGTGTAATGACAATATTATTCAATCATTGTCCAATATTGCAACATTTTGTATTTAGAAGTTTCTTGAATTTTACTTTCCATTTATAATTTGAGTTTTCCTCTATTTCGCAACATGGTACACATACTTATATATACATATAGAAAAATTTTAAATTGTGCACATACAGGGTGTATTGAGTACATACAATGCACACACACAACCAATCACCAATTAGTTTAAACGCTCAGGCACCAATGCGATAATCGCACATCTTCCACACGTAATATTCACGCAGTACTTCACTTCGGCGCGACCAAAACTAAACAGAGAGAAACAAAAATTCAAAATTTCACTCTACAACTATAATTTTATATATATTTTATATAATTCATAAAACTTGACTTTTAATGGATGCCACAAAAACATATAAACCAAAACCCATCATATTCTCAACATAAATATGTATGTGATTGGCTCCATGGCTCCATGTACGGATAGAATACGTTTGTGCAGAGCAATTTTTATTGATTAAATAATACGAATGCAGCGCTCGTTTTTATAATTATATAATTGTCATGTTCAGCCCTACGTTTTGTTTGTGTGCTGTTATTTTGCTTTTGCTATACCTTCCACATAAGATACTTAGTTCATCATTCCACTTGCAATATCTTCCAATAGAAGGGGCACCGTAGACATCGCAGAGAATTTACACTATATTCCGGTTCAGTATCAAAATCGGAATTTCTCTAAATATGTCTGTCCATGTGTCCGTAAAACTCTTTGTAGTTGCCTCCCCAAGGTTCCTCTTAGTTTAGCAATATTTCCGGTTTCTGCCAATTGGTTTCCATTTAAATTGATCAAAATACGTCCGGGGTCACGCCCACAAACCACAAAATCTCTCTAACCACCAAAATCAATTAAAACGACAAAGTTGAAAGTCGGTTTCCATACTTTAAAATTATCCCACCAACCCATCATCCAACACAACAGGCGCACTTCCAATATACAAAAAAATAAATACTTGCTTCAATTTTCGCCAAAAGGGAACCCTATTATATAAATACATATACATGAAGGGTGTCTTGGATACCCGTCATATTTGGGCTGCAATCGAAATAGAACCGTTTGAGTTGTTGCTATTTTCTGTCATTAACTTATTATGGTGATGTTTCTGTGGTGGCTTTATTAGGATGCACTTCCTTGTCGTGTTTTATAATTCTCAGAAAAATGCTAAATCGTGTCGAATTGTAAATTTTCTTGTGACCGTTTCATTTGTTTCTTCCTAACTTAAATTATTGTTTAAACAATTGATCACCAGAGAAAAATGATGATGATACCCCATTATTTCGTTTTTATCTTAGTATAAATGTACAAGTAAATGCAAATATTTTTTTGAGATTATCCACAATCGTGATTTTCGGTTTATTTCTTCTCTCTCTTCTAAAAAAAAAAAAAAAAACTATATATATACATACAAGGCAAATTCATCACGTAATTAAATTTTATCTAAATAATGAAATAATGGACTATGTCAGTCCATTTGATGGCACTTTCACTTAAAAAGTTTACTCATACATTTATACTACCAAGTTCAAATGAATCATTCTTCTCCTTTACTGCATCCTTTTAGGTGTGACAACTGGTTACCGCACCAGTCCATAGAAAACTCCGGAACTAGACCTAACATGACCACAAAATACATGTCGATTCAACAACAACAAGATCAGCAGCCCTAATGCACATACTCGTATACGTTTATATACATACATATACACATATTAAACAGTGAATGACTGATACTATACGAACTATTTGAGCCTAGTCTCGGACGGTTTCTCTTGACGTAGTACCTAACGGTAGTCCCAGGTGAATCACCGTCGGACCTTCGAATTGGGTTATGGTGGGTGAAAGTCTCACACTGACTGGACTCAATGCTTTCCCCTTCGTTAAAAATATATATATATATTCATATATGAACTTTGAACTTGAAGTACTTATAAAGTGTGAGCTCTAATGGTAGTTCTGCATGAAATGTTAATCAGTTGGTTCGAATGACTATACTTTTACAAAGGATGTACAAAGGGTGCCTCTTTTTGGATATCGTCCACATGCTGCTATGCTATGCGACGATGTCGATTTTCATACTCTTCACCACAGTGATGAGAGTATAATTAGTTTGTAATTCTGTAAACGAGCTTCGGAGAATATATAAAGTATGTACACACATCAAACCACTAATACCAACGAGCTTTTCCTCCCATCACATACTTTCAGTAAGAATCGTTCTATTTTTATAATCTAATGGAACTTCAATCATCACGGGACTACACATTAGATTAGGCAAAAGACACATGTAACATCCCATCTTTTATGTATTGTAAATAGATGAATACGTTAAAAAATAGTAACACAGTAAACTACAAATTGTACTTAGTCACACAATATTATATATATTCACATGATTTATTTATAATTTCTTGTACTCCACCTTTGTGCCTTGTGCCTTTTGAACTTATTATTGATCCAGACATTTGCCTTTTGTTTCCTTAAGGAATAGTAATATGTAAGACCAGCCCAATACACAGACGCCTGCGCAACCATACACCACAACGGCCAATCCATAATCATTGACCAATTCCGGAAATAGTTTAAGCGATATAAAAACTATAGTACTTAATAAAGCCATGCACATAGATGTACCGATGGAGCGCACCTAAAATATAATGCAATTGGAAATAAATGGATGGTTGAAATGTTTTGGGCAAACTTACTTTAACAGGCAACACTTCCACCACTACGGTAATAATTAAAGCTACTATACCAATACTAGTGGCAAACACGACAAAAGTCATAATGAGCACAGGAAGCCAATAAAATTGTAATTGAGTTTCAGCGCTGGCATGGGAAACGTAGATGCCCAAAGATATGTATCCAACTGCCATGCCACCAGCCGAGCATAGCAGTAGTACTTTGCGGCCCACACGATCCACCACTAACATGGAAAAACAGGTGCCGAGAATTTGAATTACTCCCATCACAATGGTACAGATATTAGGTGGTATAGTTGTTCCCGTCCAGTAAAACACTTCCGACATATATGTGATAATGGCAAAGCTGCCGGACAACTGATTCAAGCATACCAGCACGATTGCCGTCAGAAAACATTTTAGGGTCTTACGATTAACTAAAATAGGAAGAGAGCTAGAAAATCCATCCATTTGATCATTTTAACTTACTAAAATCATTCAATGTTATTTTTTCTGCTGCCCCATTACTCTTCAGCATGGTTTCTTTCAATGTCTCAAAACCATTCATTTCGGATGCTGTGGTAGCCTCAACATCCGCTCGGATATTATGATAGTACTTATAGGATTGGCGTGCCTCGCCCATCCTCTGCTTTCTAATCAAATACTGAGGTGTCTCCGGAAATTGTGTGGCGGCAATTAAATAAACCACCAGCAAAATTGTGATAACAAAAGGGTTCACATAATAGTCTAAATACGTAGACAGAATGTAACCGCTTAATATACCGAAGCTTAGCAACAGCATAGCCATCGATGATAAAGCACCACGAATTCTGTAAAGATAAAACAGAAATGTTCAAAACACCATAAAGCAATAATAATGTAGAATGAGATGTTTACATGTTTACATAATAAATTAATAAAAAATTGCAAATTGCAAACAGTTCCGTTCGAGCAGTGTAGGGCAAACCTTTCCGTCATATACTCATCACTAAATTTTGCGTTACGTTTTTCTCCAAATGTCGAATTCCGTACGAAAGTAAGTTATATATAAATTGGCGGCACATCTTTTTTCCGACCTAGCCGATTTCTTTCTCACATGGTCTAAAAAGCGTCTGTTGCAGCTTGATGTTCACAATGTTTACTTTGTGGGGTCTATGCGTTACCTTCTGTCGTTAAGAGATCACGCAGTGCTCCACGTGTAAATGTAAATGTGTAGGGTATGCAAGATTCAACCTAAGCTAAATTTAACATTTTTTTAGCTTTTGAATCATTCCTTCATAAATGCAGTCATGGTAGTTGCAATTTTTTATAATTCAATAAAATCAACACTTATCAATGCTGGAGAATAACCATAACTTACTTAGGGTCAGCAATTTCACTTATGAAAATGGGTACAACCACATAATTACCGCCACCAGTTATTCCACCTAGTAGCCGGGCAACATATAAATAAGTAGCACTCTGTGCCAAATAAACTAAAATCCACATGCACTGAGGAATTTGAAAATTCTTCCATCAGGAACATACCACAGAAAAAAATCTAAGTGCTGCTTACCAAACCAGGTACAGCTATTAAGTACATGCTCCATTTACGCCCAAACCGATCGATAAGAATGCCGAATGTTATATTGCCAATGAGGGAGCCCAAGCCAAATAAGGCGCCTATCCAAGAGATCTCGTGTACCGTAATTTGAAAAGATGTGGGGGTTTCGGCCGATTGCAATTGAAGAATGGTGGGTGACAACCAACCGCTGGCGAAACCATGCGTAAAGGTGATAATTTGAACTGTACGGGGTTTTTATTACTATAACATACAAATGGCACAGATCTGGCCTGATAAGTAGTACTCGTCTTACCCATAATAGCTGCCAAAAATTGATTACGATATTTAGAATTAAATGCAGAAAAGGATTGGTTGGCGATTAAATCCTTTGCTTGTGTAACCATTTTAACGGTTAACGGTACTAAGTGTTGTCTGGTCGACACCTAACTAACATTAACAGCACTAATGGTATGATTTTTTTAAGATTTCTGCCTTTGCAGTTAATAATTTTAGAAGGCGTCTGTTTGTGAGATGAGTAGATTAGATAGAATGAGGTGCGATAAGAACAGCTTATCAGAACTGAGCAATATGTTAAATATAATGTTTTTTATCATCGTTTTTAACCAAATTTCATATATGACGTTTACAATGTAAATACTATTAACCTCGCATTAATAAATATTAAGTTCTCTTCACCTTGAAACGACTGGAAACAGCAAATGAGTGATATCGTTTAAAGGTGTCGCCGGTATATGATTTCAGTTCAAAAGATCAAATTTTATGTAGAGAGTATTATCAATTTTGGGGGAATTTTGATAAATGAAATGCATAAAAAATTACAGTTGCACGTTTTTACCAAACTATTGTTTTTAATTCCTCAACATAAGATGGGGGGTACACTAAGTTTGTCATTCCGTTTGCAACACCCAAAAGGAATGACGCATCAGACACCCCACAGAGGATATGTATTCTTGATCAGCATCAAAAACTGTGTCCGCCTGTAATTGGCATCCTTATAATAATCATATACCTGCCACGGCCGTCGTTGTAGAAGTGGAGGTAGTAGATTTGGCTTCAGCCAAATTCAGTTTTCTTGTTTTTTTTTTTTTTAATTAGAAATTTGGCATTTTGTATTTTTATTATGAAAATGTCCATTTGTACGAAACCATTACGTGGAAGCTATGTTAACTTGAGTAAAAATGCTTGTATTTGAAGCTTGGTTTTTTTTTCTAGAGCGAAGCTAACATAAATTCAAATGTTGAGGTGTTAATGTAGATGCAGTCCAATCTTAAGTAAACGTTCAAGAGCCACAACCTCAATTGAATACAAGTTATATTTTATTATATAATATTCGGTCAAGTGCGTCCATTTAATAGGCCCACCACTTAATTTCACAAATTATACTACAATTAGTTTAGTTGTATCAGTAAACACGAAGCATTGCCATAAAAGTAGCATCATGAAAAATCGTTTTGTAGAAAGGGGTTCTAAAAATGATCCGATTATTCTCCACCAAATTGTGCCAAAAAATATTAAGAATTGCGAATTTTTGATTTACCGTTTAGGAGTTACAAACGCCCGTATAAACTTAATAGACCCTTTGCCACAAGTGTGCAAGGTACGAAAATCTACTCTAAAAGACATTACTGCATCGAAATTTCTGCGCAACTTTACCTTAAAATAATTAAGCGGAAATTTGGTAAAATTTATTTTGCCTGCACATACACATGTGTATTTCTATTTCTTCAATAGCCTTAAGTTGGGAAGTGCTTGCAGTTGTCTTTGATCACACACCGCTTCAACATTTGCAAAACATGCTGCAAAGAAATAGTTTGATGTGTTGGTACTTACCAATAAACTTACAATCGTTTGTCTAACAACTACAATTATGTAATAAATTGTAAAGCAGCAGCAGCAGCAGCACAACGAGACAATTGTACATAATTCTATTATAATTCTACCAAAATTGTACGATTAAACCAACAAAAACTTTCCACTTAATGACGAGGATGCTTTACAATTAAGCGTGAAGCGTCTTCATTGCAAAAAGCCTTTAAATAACAATTTGTGCTTTAATGTCCATGAGCATTTCATTTTCAAACATCCACATGTGGAATTAGGAACTTATATAATAATATATAGCCCACAGTACAGGTTGCTGACAGAATAATAATCTGTTACTTCTGCGATTAAATTCTTCACCAAATTTTTTTGTAAATTGTGGGCGTGCCTGATGGACATACATAACATATATTCACTCATTAGAACAATAATTTACTAATCACAAGTAATGCTTAAATTTATTTTAAAAGGTCTAATAACATTTACTACAGATAATGCAATCGTTAAAAAACCCCAAATTCAGAACGGATTTCTTGAATTTTTTATTTGAAAGATTTGTTGTTTCTTTTCTTTTTTTGTGATAATGAGTCATGAATTGCGAGCGCATTTTGGCTGTTCTAAATCTATTGCGATAAAATTGATTTCCTTCTTCATTTAAGCCGAATACTTTGTTAGCTTTACTACTATGTACCACTACCACTCGTTCATTTTTATGTTTTCTTCAACAATTTTTACACTGTTGGCTTTAATTTGCTTACGATTGGGCACGGAACTCATGGCTTTTGTTGTCTCTTCGAACTCTTCGAAACACATATCTTTAGCAGTGTCCTCATTCTCATTACTTTGACCACCCGGCTCTATGCTAGATATATACTCATTCTCGTAAAGGAAACGATTTGCTGACAAATTCACCTCCTCTAATGATAAATAAACTGTCATTAGAATTTTTAGTTTCTTCTCAGCGATGCGCATTAAGGTGTGAACTATAAAAAGTTGAATAATACTTGATTCGCAGTACTAGGAAATATGAAAAAAACAAATTTACGATTCTCTTCGTATGGATCGGGTGGTACGGATCGGACATTTAACATTTCGAATTTCAACAACGGTAATTTTAAATAGGACGTTTCATACGTAGAAAAGGGAGCGCGTACGGGAGCCACGTGTCGCATTATATCGTGTATATTCCACAGGGAGTACCTATAATAAGAAAATGTTGCTTATAAAAGAATGTCGCAACAATTTCATATATAAGACGTACAAACCTTAAGAGAATAAAAGCTTTGGCGCGATGCTTCATATATTCCAAAATACTTGCTTGAACATCATCCTCATACTTGATGCTTTTTTGTAGAGCTTCAATGTGTTTTAAGCGACTACGCGTTGGCACAGAAACGGAAGTACAACTATTCATATTAAGAAAAATAGTGGGTGAGCTTAAAACTTACCGCATTTCATCTTCAGCCAAATTATTTGTTAACACTTCATGCAACACCGTTGAACACTTCATTTTTGCCTCTAAAGCCTCATGACCCAAATCATCATTTTCTATCATTTTCCTTAGGTGATAATTATTATCCACTTGATAGCGTATACTTTGAATACGGATGAGGGAGTATGTTCAAATCATTGCGATTCTCTATAAGCTCAAACTCTTTCTTACCGTGAATAAACCTCCTTCGCTGTAGAACAAAATGTCGCAGCTTCAATAGTCTTGATGATGTCTTCAATATATTCCAATTGAAATTTTAACTTGTACATGGTGGCTGTTTCTCGCACAAAATGCAATTCGGGGCGTTCTCTCTTATTATCTTTTGGTATATGATTTAGATACTCAGAATTCCTCTTATCGTTGATCGTCATGGCACCAATCATTTGCGCAATCGCTTGGCTTTGTTTGTGTGCTCGATCTTCTTTAATCTAAACAAAGTAAAACTCTTTTATACATAAAGTGATTGTACTTTCGAAAAAAGCAGGTTATAGGTGTTACGAGGGTTGAACCTTATCGAAAGAACTATGCCAAATAAATTATACATACACGGTAGTCTTCACCCAGTTCTTTAAAACGGGCCAGAGCTGGTGTACCCAAATATATTATGTACTTGATGAAGGTTGCTTGATCTTTGATATCCAGATCCAAAGATGAGAGAATTTGCTCATAGAATATTGCATCGTGATTTAAAATTTGCACCATTTTTTTGTAAGTGCTGTTTATAGTTTTAATAGCTGCCAGTCGTGTATTTGAATTAACCAGTAATTTTTCTATATGGGCTATCTTCATTTCCTCGTCCAAAATGAATTCATTTTGATACTTGATTCGATTTTCCAAATCACTGCGTAACATCTTTTATTTATAGAAAAGTACTTTATTTGATTTAAGTATTTTTTCAACTTTGAAAAAGTAACCTGTAATACTTTCAATTGTAGAACGGTTTGGTCCAAACTTAGTGCAGACAATTTTTATGGCGAAAAGCAATTATGCGTCAAATTCGTTGAAACCCATTAGGAAAGGACAATTTTCATCATATAAAGGTTTATAAATAATAAGATTTTAAATGGGGAGTGCTACGAAAACAGCCCAATGTGTGGAATATTATCGAAATTTTCCAAAAACTTCTTTTATTACAAGTGAACATATACATATTCGTGTAGTCTATAGTTACTCGTACTTACCACTTTTTCTGAATAGACTTTTTTTAATTGTTCCTGGCGTGCGAATAACCGATCGCGCTCCTTACGCATTACGAAAGTTCGTTGGTTGATATTGTCGACCACCTGATATATAGACATACGTTGGTACAGACGCTGCATACCCTTATTGTTTGCCAACACATTGCGAATTTCTGAATGGATACTATCCTCTATTAGGTGCTGCCACGTTTTACGACCCAGTCGAGTTTGCTGTTTCAATTTTCGGAATTGCTTCAAAACGTTTCGGTGAGAAGCCTCGTTCTCCAAGTTTGCAAATTGTAAACGTTTACCTAAATATTGACATTAAAAGAGTGAGACAGAAACTAAATAATTAACCATTATCGAAATCATTTGCCTTACGGAGTAAATTTGCCATTTGAGAAAACTCATCCGTTATTGATATCGGAGTCCAATGTTCATCGCTAAACCAATGTTGTGTAACAAATGACAGACCGAAGAAACCATGATGTCGCACGTTTCTTGGATGTACTGGCTTAGGTGCCACTTTATCACGTCGCTTACGGGACTTCATTTTATTATAGGTCAGCTTCGATTTCATATGTAAAAATCTCACCAAGCACAATTTTTATTTATCTTAACCTTTAATTATATAAAATGATGGGCTGTATATTATTGATTTTGCATAAGAACACGAAGCAAAGTCGATGCCTCTTTGTAAAAATTGTTGTATAAAATATTAGCGTAAAAAAATTAAAATAAAAATATATATGACTGCTCAACAAAAACTTCAAAAAGAACTGAAATTTTCAAGTATCATATATATAATATAATAGTAAAAAACAAGTAAAAATGTTATAGTCGATCATACCCGACCATTTAATATCCTACACCTCCTAGCTGCTTCCATTATGCTACAATTAGTTTTGTGTATACGCGAGACACTTTCATTATATGGAACGGGTGTTCTAAAAGTGGTCTGTGTCATAACCAAAAAATATTAAGAATTGAGATAATTGGCCACATAAAGACTTCCACTAGAATAAGACCTTATATGCGGAGGGGTTCTGAAAATGGTCCAATTCGGTTCATTTTCAATAGGCTTCGTCTTTGGGCCCATGTATCTAAACATTTCAAAAAAATATGACTTGTAGCTTTTGTATAAAAATTTACATGGACAAACGGACGGGCAGACGGTCATGGTTAAATCGATCCGAATCGATCGCTTGCAGGTGGATGTGGAATTTACCGTTTAAGAGTTACTTAATATATTCTCTTACCACATGTGGTATAAGGTATAAAAACGTCAAATCCATATAAACAGCAATGTTTATCTGTGACCGTGAGCATTTCAAAATCAATTCAGATTTTGATACTGATTCCAGTTTCAAGAATTGAGCTGTCACTTTCTAACGTGGTAGGTTGCACAAAGGTTATTGTTGAAATTAGATAAAATCGCTTGAAGAGCACATCCATAATATAAATAAGTGAATAAATGGTCGGTCAAGCCCGACCATCAAATATTTTACACCACTTGATGAAAAACCTAATTTTTTATACTTGTGTTTTAAAAATTTCAAAATGAGAGATAAAAATGTCTCAATTTTTTTTTATTTTTTATTTATTTATGAAATCAAAAATAATGGTCCGATTCTATCCATTGTCAAAAGCCAAATTTCATCGAAACATCTCAAAAAATGCGACCTGTACCTTGCGCACAAATTCACATGGACAAACGTCCATGTTCGGCGGACATGGTTAAATCGATTCAGACTTAATTTTTGAATCGATCGATGAAAATAATTGAAGGTGGGTGTGGCCGTTTGAGTTAAAAACATCCGCACAAACTTAATATACTTACTTAATATACCACAAGTGGTGCAGAGTATAAAAAATCAATTTCTAAGGGGTTTTTAAAGGGTTTTCATCAAATTTTGATTGATTATTATGGTCAAAGCCCACACACACCCGATTTGCTTTTTTCGAATTTTTGAGCAAACACGCGCTTTGCAATTAGACGAAGCAAAAAAGCTTTATTTATACGAATCGAAATATTCAGGGTAAATAAGCAATATTTTTCAATAGAAAACTCCTCACCGTAATGAGGATGCCATAAAAAAAGTGCTGCTCTTTGAATATATGTGGCAAGTTGAGTAGATGAAATTAAAATAAAGGAAACATTTTTATATTTCTTAAATATCGCATTTCCAAAAACAAAAAACCACCATTTTTGTACATTTTTATAATACATTCATCCATGTGGGGGTTGTCATAAAATGGACACTCCCAAATTTTTTCGATGTAGTCGTTCTCAGTTTAGTTTCATTTCATTTACTTTTGGAATCTCATTTACATGGTATATAAACTTTATTAATTTCATTTATTAATTTTTTTTTTGCAATTTATACAATATATTTTTGGTTTTAATTTTTTTTTTATATCTTATAATTTTCTTAATTGTTAGCTTGTAGTAAAATGAATCTCTGGCGATTGTTTTGATCTCTTCTAAAAAATACTGAGTCGCCTAATGTTATCTGTTATTTTGGAGCTACGCTGCTTAATTTTGGCTCGAGTTGGTACGTCGGCCCATAATCTTATATTGTCCTCATCATCTTCATACTCGTATCCCCGACCACGACCACGATCACGGCGATTATGGTTAGAACCACTTTCATGCAGTTGGGACTGCATATATTCGTCGTCCTCATCAATATCATGGAATATAAGAAACTGTTCGGCAAACACTCGGCTGCACTTTTCAATCGTTTGCTTGTTTAGTTTCAATTTTAGAAAAATCTTCACTATTTTCTTGAGTGCCGCCTGAATGTTGTCGAATAACTTTTCAACTATTTAAATGATAACATTGATTAATAAGTCTGTGTTTTTTACATATATAGTCCTTGACGTTACTTACGATTCTCTTCAAAAAAAGGTGGCGCACACGCCGTCATCATTAACATATCAAATTTCAATAGCGGCAATTTTAAATGTTCGTTAGGGTATTTGTAAGATGTTTGACGACGTTTCGGAATATTTATGTGACGTGTAACATCATGGATATTCCACAGAGTAAAGCTTTTGTATGTTAAATTAAAAGAGAGTTAATTTAAAATTTAGAACAAATAATTCAAATATTCCTGGACTCCAATAAATTAAATTTTTTTATATATTTATGTACATGTGTAAACGTACCGTAGTAACACAAACAGTTTCGCCGTTTCTTTCATGTGGGCAACAATGTCCTCCTCAATTTTATCCTCTATTTCGATTTCCTTTTTTAAGTCACTTATATCATTTTTTATTCTGTACAACAAAGTCAATTAATTACCACAAAAAGGTAATATAATATTGTAAAATTTCAATCTTACTCTGGTATTGGTGGCATATAATTGTGACGTAATATATCTTTATAGACAATACAATTTCGCTGCTTCATATTAGTTACTTGTATGCCTTCTTTAAACCACGCCAAATGATGTACGTATCCGCGGTTAACGTCTGTTTGAGTCTTTATTGACGAGTATATATTTCGTACATTTGAAGTGAGGGTGGCTTCCTTTAATTCCTTCATAATCTTCTCAATTTCCTCAAGGGACGTGGCAAGTGCTTTCATGCTCTCTGAAGAGCGTACGTAATGCTTTTTGATATCAACCGTATTAAGATCCTTATACATGGACATGTTATGTTCCGAAGGTATTTTCTTGCGTAATTTTTTACCATTTACCAAAATATCCTGTAGCATAACGCGAACTTTTTTAGTATGCCTCTCACGACGCTTCTGCAAGGACATTTTCAGTAAGCAATTAAATCTTTATTAGAAATTCCCTTCCAACCTTATATATATCCTTCAATTTTTTGAATAGGTGTATGGCGGGTCGCCCTACTTCCAATATATACAATATGAAACCGTGTTGATCCTCTGAGTCCTTAACCAGCGAGTCTAAGATTTTTTCATAGAAGTTAGCATCAGACTGCAAGACTTGAATCATTTTCTTATAGGTGGTATTTATCGTTTGGGCTGCCTGCAGCCGGAGTTGTGTGTCTTGGATTTTTTTCTTGCACGTTCCAATTGAGTCTATTTCTGCCAAACGAAATTGATCTTCATATCGCAACCGTTCATTTATGCCTTCTTTTTCCGCCTGCAAATAGATGAAGAACGAGTACTACTGTGTGTTTTGTGTATTTCGATTTAAAAATCTTACCAAAAGCAGTTGCAAACTATTCTCTAGTGTGCTTTTCTTAAACTTTAAGCGATCACATTCCTTTCGCATATTGAAAGTGCGATTATCTATATTTTCGTTCACTTTTTCGATTGGCATGTCATTATACAATCGAATCATATCCTTATGATTCTGAAGCAATTGTGATATTCCATGTTGTTGTGGCATTTTCGCTTTGTTCAATAAACTAAAGCCATTGCGACAATCGGTGCGATATTTTCTGGCTTGCTTTGCTAAATTTTTACGTTTATATTTACCTGTCGCTTTCATCCAAAGAAAATAGTTCTCTAGGAAGCATTAATAACAGAAAACAAGTAAAGCAACTGTATTTGTGGGATATATTAATGTTCTTTAATTACTTACTTAGGGCTTTTGACAACGACTTGTATTCATTTTCAATATGTTCAAGAGACCAATTTGGATCGACCATCATATGTTGTTTCACCCAAACCTGTCCCATTAGACCATGGTCTGCAATGGGCCGAGGTACTTTATTATGCGTGGTATCCCAGACGGGACGGTGCTGCTTGCGAATATGCATTTTTATTGCAAATTTTTATTAATTTTGGCTCTAATAAATTATTGACTTTTTTACAACCCTAATTGAAAAAAACCGCAAAAGAAGTATGCAAAAAATCAAAAATGCCGAAAAATTAACCAAATAAAAATGCAATCAATATTAGTTAAAATTGAAACAAAAACTGAAACTGAAACTAAAATGACATGAAAAACTTTAGTACATGATTTCCATTGTATTTGGAATTTGTTTAAACAGGGTTAACTACTGTAGTGGGTTCGGTGCGTTTTCCTTCTAATTAAATAATGACAACAGACATATGTAACCTATATTGTTATATGAGTTCATATCGACTTTCGCGATTATGTGTAGATATAGTAGATAGGGTGTATCTCTGATGTCGAGACGATATATACAGAATATATAAAGATCATCTTCTTATAAAACTGTCCGTACATATATTTATTAAAAATTGATTTTTATAAAATATATATATAAACGGTACATATGTACATACAAACAACAAAAATGAAGCCCGTTTTAATAATACTACTCGTCCTTCTTAGAAAGCTCTTCCACAAGTTTCGCACTTTGCGTTTTGATTTGTTTACGACTGGGTACGTATTGAGCAATTTTAGCGTCTTGGAACACATCCTCTTCTCGTTCACCTTTATCGTCGACTCCGTCAACCGTATCATCTACATGTTTCGATTCCAAGAAGCGACGGTGATATTCACTCCAATTTTCGTCCATTCTAGCCTGCGTCATTGTGATATCATCAGCATTTTTCAGAAAATTGAATGCTTTCATCAATGTATTCAATTTCTTTTCAACAATGTTCAAAATGTTTTTCGCTTAAAAATCAAGTGATGTAACAAAATACTTGTCTATTTATTGCTTACAACAAATAACTTACTGTTCTCTTCAAAGACGTCAGGGGGACAAGCACGCATTACCATCATTTCAAACTTCAACAGAGGTAATTTTAAATAGGAGTTTGGGTAGAGGGTTGCAGTCATGCGAGATGGTTTATCCACGTAACGCAATATATCATATAGATTCCAAAGGGAATATCTAAAGAAAGTGTGAAGATCTCACACGGAAACTGTTTTTCGCACACTCACCTCAATATTACAAAAGTACTGCTGCGTTGTTTGATATGGTTTAATAATTCTTCTTCTTCTTTATCTTCAGCCTTTATAGCTTTTTCCAATCGCATAATATTCTGTAACCGCCTAGCAATAGTAAAACACATATCGTTCTTACTATTGAGAATGTCAATAATTCATACTTTTAAATTAAAAAACAAAACATGACCTTGATGCAATCCATCAAATTGCACCAATTTTACGTTTTGTGGAGGACGTAGCCGATATGCTCTATTTTCGAACATGAACAATAAAATTTTTTGGAACAAAAACTACGCCTCTATCAGTTTTCATTGCTCTGCGGGCATGTCCATTAGCCGATTTGGCTTATTTTTAACATGAATCAGTGCACTAAGCCTACGAATGCGTTCGCCACAACCAGGAGAATAATAACTACAAACGCATAGATTCAGAATTCAATGCTGATTAACAAGTTATATATGTTTTGTATGTAATGTTTTCTTGTTGTTACAACTGTTTTCACAGAGTGACTACTACTAGGTGGTGGTTATAAAATGTATAAAGCATTTTTGATAGGATAAACAACTTACCGTTCTTCATCCTCAAAATAATTATGTAAAAGAACGCTCTCTTGTTCCGCTGCTACTTTATTTTTGAATATCAAAAATTCCGAATGAATCGTACCGACTTCATTCCTCTTGGTTAATTTTATATTGTTCTCCAGTTGTGTTTTAATCCTGTGTGGAAATAAGACACATTAGTATTATATTGACGACTTGCTATAGTTGATCACAGATATTATTCTGTATTATTAAAATCTAAGGTAAGTACTTTACAAAGAGACAAAGCACCAACTAAACTTATGCCATGGATTATAAGAAAGGGCTGTAACTGTGTCCTACTTAAAGTATCTGCTTAAATCGTTTAAGAAAAGGAAGTGAAGCAATATTAAGTTCTATTCGGTTATTCCTATGTTCCATTATTTAAAAAGTTCACAAAATGATTATATACCGTGGAAATATTTCCGTAGATTTCGACACTAGTGTTGCTACTTTGATTTGCTTAATAACTGTTTCGATTTCATCCAATTTATTCCTTAAGTGTTGCATGCTCCTAGTCTCTCTGGTATAATATTTCGAAAAGTCGACTACATTCTGTTCCTTAGGCTGTCTAATCGGACCACTAAAGCGGCGAATACTCGTCCTTTTATAACTCGTAATAACGGCTAATTTCGCTTGAACTGACTTGCGTGATTTGTCATCTATTTGCTAGCGGTAAATGTGAGGACAAAAATGAAATGAATGCAAATTTATCGTATAACATAATAAATAACTCACTCTGTATTCCTCACTTAGTTGATTAAATTTAGTAATTGCTGGCAAACCCAAATATAGAATATGCTTAATAAAGTTCGCTTGATCATCAATATCTTTACATAAGGAACGCAGTATTGGCTCGTAAAATATCTCATTGTGCCGTAAAACTTGTATGATTTTCTGGTATGTTGAATTTATGGTACGTATTGCTTTGAGACGTACTTGCGAATTTTCGATTCGCTTCATAAATTCTCTAAATTTAACCTCTTCGTCTAATACAAACTCATTTTGGTACTTTATGCGATTCTCAATGGTAGCACGTTCTAACAGTTTATTCTCATATTCAATTTTTAATCGATTTAAACGGCAACTGAGTCTATCACGTTCCTTTCGCATTACGAATGTCCGTTGGTTAATATTGTCTACCACTAGGTGGATACTCATTTTTTGATACAAGCGCTGCATATCCTTTTTGTTAATAAGGAAATTACGAATGGCTCCCACGTTATCTCCGTATAATACTTGATGTAGTTTAGTCCGCCCATCACGGCACTGTATGCGTAAACGACGTGACAACTTTTTTAGTTGTTTCTGAAGCGCTGAACCCTCCAAATTTTTAAAGATCAATCGTTTCGCTAAGTAATAATACAAAGTAATGAACAAATAAAATGTAATGTAAACAAATATGAACAACTCACATAATAATTGGGTCATTCCTGAGAATTCCTCTATTATAGAATTCGGTGACCATCTGTCATCGATCATCATATGGTGGCGCACAAACGTTTGCCCCAACAGACCATGATTATTCATAGGCGTTGGGTGTACTGGTCTTGGTGGTAACATATTTTCTAGAAATGGAGTGGCCATAGCTGTAACCTCTTTTAAAAACGACGCGTTTGAATTTGTCTTATATTCTGATGCCGAAACTTTCTTAAATTCGCGTTATCTTTGTAATGAAGCCTATACTAACAGTACAACCCTCTATGGAAAAAAATGATAATATTTTATAAGAAAACACAGAAAAGTTCTGGGTTTATAGAATATTATTAATACTGAATTAAGGAAAATTTATGACATATCTAACATTGTCAAATGACAACTGGAAATACAAAATATGGGATCCCCAATATATATATATATATATTTAATGAGCAACAAAACCTGAGTTGATCTAGGCATGTCCGTTTGAAATTTTTACCTGTATTTGCACTTCTTGGTTTACCTTGTTATTCTCCTTATCTATATAAGCTATAATCGCGAACTTAACTATGTAGTGAACTTCCGGAAACCCTCTTTAACAAATTCAATATATCAACTCCCTTACTTTCCTTAATAGGCACGAATTTATTAGTAGTACGTATTCTTATATCATTTCCCGAAATGATCTGAATGATGATGATGATTATGACCTTGTTATACACATAAACTGATTTTAAAAAATCTGTTCTAAAGCAATTTCTTGGCGGCCTCGGTTGGGAATTGAACTGGTTGGTATTGAAAGTGGACAATATCGGTAAAAAGGTTTTAAAGCTTCAAATATAGGACTTAGAGTATAAATAAAAGCAGGTGGAATGAAATTGACATTTTTACTCCCTAGAGTGTTGGAAGTATATACATATAGCATTTGAGATTAAATTTTTATTAAAATTCATTTATTTACTATCTACGTGAAATGTGTTGCAAACGAAATTAAAAAGTTAGTATACCCGTATCCTTTGGAAAAAATGAAAACCAATATACATTTTTAAACTACTGTCCAATTGTTCTTTTATTATTTCTAGCTCTTCCATAACAATGTAGTGACACAATTATTCTTCAATTTTAGTCCTCTGCTCGATTATCTTAGCACTCAATCGTTTTATACATTCACGTGTTGGTATAATGCATTCCTCTTTAATATAATGGTTGTCATCATCATCCTCGGATGATGATGGCTTATGTATCATACCATCAGAATAATTCGACGATGGTTCCTTTTCTACAGAATTTACATACTCTTCATGATACGTTTCCCAATTTGTTTGAAGCTGTTGTTGTTGTTGTTTCGAAGAAACTCTACTATCCATAATATCATCAAAAACCGTCATAACCATCTTCAGTTTCTTGTAAATGACATTGTAAACGACATTCACTTAAAATGATAAATGTGGGTTAAATTTGTGAAAGCAAGCGTGAACAATTAAAAAAGCTACAACTGACATGGGCTAAACTTTGTATGTACTGGACCAAGTCTTTGCTAATTTAAAAATTAATAATTACGCTTTTATTTAACGACTACTAATGCATGCGGACACTCGAGAATGGACTCTCATTAAATGAATATTTAAAGCCACTTACTGTCTTCATTCAGGATTACAGGTGGTACGGCTCGCATAGCCATTTCATACTTATACAGGGGCAAAGCCAAATAACTCACCGGATACTTTCTGGTAAAGACTGTACCATCTTTCGGTATGTGCACATGTCTTAATATGTCGTACAAGTTCCATAAACCGAATCTTATATAATACATGAAGATACAATTACAAAATAATAAGAACGACACATTTATGATGTCGTGACTTTGTATTACCGAAATATACTGAAGGCGGAAGCAGAGTTTTTCATGTAAGTTTTAAGTTCTTGTTCAATTCTGTCCTCTTCTGCTATTTTTTCTTTTAAATGCTTTATTTTTTTGCCGTAACTAAAAAAACCAAAACTTTAGATGAAGTATCTCTTATTAATATAATATAACTACTAAGCAAGCAATTACTTGCTTCACATACAGTTCACTCCATTTTTGATAATGTTTCTGCACTGTTTCTTTCTTGACGCTGGCGTTACTCATTTGATACCTCTTATGACGGAAGACTTCATCTTCTAAAGCGTTATGTTTACGAAGTCGCGCACTCATTTGAGTTAAAAACTTACAACTAAGCATAAAGAAAATAAGTTAGAATGTGTTTCAGTTAACTTAAGTGCATCCTATTTTTTGCGTACGTCGGAAGTATTAATTCTGGTTTTGAACACACTGCGGCTGGTTGTATTTGTAATATGTTCAATTCAATTTCATTCAACGTGTCCTTAAGTTCCATCATACTGGCAGTGCGTCTCTCATAACGTTCAGACCAATTCCTTAAAACATTGTTTTGTTTCGATTTCTGAAGAGTACCCGTAGATATTTGGGATTTTCGAAAATCCTGCCTATATTGCATTGACTTGCGCGATTTGACCTCCTTTAACTGAAATGAAGAAATATGCCTCGAATAAGTAACAACACGCACTACATTTGGCTTGGGCCAAATCGTAAATACCCTCCATATTTATGCTTAAACTGTACAATTGCACCGCTTTTTAACTTTTAACGGACACATTCTGCATCAAGAAGCAGTTTTTACAGATCCATTTTATTATTCGACCACGCCGACTCTCATTTCATCCATCGCTTAAACATATGTAACCAAACTTAAGTATTGTGGCCTTATATTAGTGGTTATGAAACATTTTTATCTACTATAGGCGTAGCATTTGGTTAACAGTCCCAATTCGGACAATTGAATGAATTTGTCTAGACTTCTGCACTGGTACTTCATAGTTCAGTAGTGTGGAGGGTATAAAAAAGAGTCTTTCTCGCAAGATTTTTTTACCCGTAATTTTGTCTTTAATTTGTGTAATTCATCAAAAGCCGGTGCTGTCAAGTAAATTATGTGCTTCATGAAGCCATCCTGATCGGATAAGTCTTTTTCTAAAGCTCTCAGAATGTGCTCGTGGTATATTTCATCCTGATGTAAAGTTCGTATTATCTCTCGATAGGTTTTGTTGATACCTTTAAGGGCTCTCAAGCGTAGTTCAGAATTTTGCAAGTTCTTCTTCATCACATTGATTTGACTGTCTTCGGTAAGCTTAAGTCGTTGTTTGATTCGATATTTTATTATTTCACGTTCCTCCTGCAAATGCGTAATGTAATAATGAACATAACTAGTATTTTATTTCATACTAACCAGCTTTGCATATAGTTTCTGTTTTAAAGCTTCCACCCGATGCTCTAAACGATCATATTCCTTACGCAACAAGAAAGTTTGTTGATTTATTTTTTCAACCATTTGTTCCACCGGTAAATTTATATACGTTCGCAACAAATCTATATGGTCCTTGAGATATTGAGTTACTTCATATACATTCTGGTTGACCTTGATTTTTTGTAATTGAACTCGACCATCTTGAGTTTGTTGCTTCAGAATTCGATAGGTGCTAATCAATGATTGCTTTCTTTTCTTCTTTTCGTGTTTACTATATTGTGCATGTTTCTGCAACAATTCTGAAACCTTTTTATATTCTTCAATTAATGAGTCCGGCGACCATTTGTTATCGATCATCATGTGCCTGGTTAGGTATGAAGATCCAAACAGACCATGTGTTGCTTGGGTGGTAAGATGAACCGGTCGCGGTGCTAAAAGGTCCGGATCTTGAACAATAATTCCATTGCGCTTTTTCATAATGTTGAAATAATTGGCGAAAAAGTTTACAAAAATAACTCTAACAAATATATGTGAGAATTCTAATAATAGCTTTCCAAAACCGCTTTTTTAAAAGTCTACAAAATAAAATAAAAGTCACTTATTAAATAGCATGCTATATGTCATTGAAACGATGATTCCTCCGGATTGGCCCGGTCCAAGCTGCGGCGGCTCGTCAAGGGTGCCTTTTCAAGAATTTTATAGTAAAAGGCCCAGCAAGTGACATTGATATTGATAGATAATTGTTTATTGAAGCAAATGTGGGGGGGCGCTCGGGACGCTTAAAAAACCCTAAACAAATGTCAAATTAAACCATTCACGGTAGGTGTTGACGTTAAAACAGACAATCTGTACATATATGCTGGGCAACATTAGAAGTGCTAGCAAGCTTGAAAATCCTTTGTCTTTGAATCAAAGATCAAAAGGTAGTAGTGGCAAACATATTTTATAAACGGGACACCAGCCCGTGAGTAATGGGCTACTCGAACTGGTTAAAAATTTCTACCTCGTTTACTTGAGTCTTCACGGCAGGTGTAAACGTAAAATACGAATAGTATGTACGTATACGCTACCCTCACTTCGTGTGCGTTTGACTTTTGGACCACACGGACGTATGACAGGACTGCGCACACTCGTTTAATAAAATCTAACGGGATAAAATTGAGTAAGCAATCGCTACCAATAGTGATACCCAAAAAAAAAAATATATATACATATATAAATATATCTAGCTTGTAAAGTTAATCCTAGGTAAACGACGTCAAAACGTAAAAATACGATTAACTTTGAGGTATGCATGTCATGTGAGAACCGTGCGTCCTTTCACCATAGAATAAAATACCTAGCTATAGAGCATCTAAGATATAAAAATTGTTGTAATCCATTTGAACATATCCCTGAGTAGCAAAATGCGTTTTATATTATAGTCGAATAGCACGTTTTCTATTCCGCTACTTATAATGTTGCGTGAGGTAAGGATTTTTGTTTTGCAAAAGTAGGAGTTTCAAAAACAATCGGGCATGTCAATGCGCATTGGCCAGACCAAATCAGATTTTCTTTCCGATGTGACGGCTTCCACCAATAAGGAAATGTGGAGGACATAAAAACTCTCAAGCGAATGTTTAAAGTCAATTCATTATTAAGAGTAGCAAATAATTTTCACTCGTACTATATTTTTTATTTTTGTTTTGCAACATACTTAACTAAAATACACATTTTGTCTTTTTGAATATATGCGTTCCTTTAAGGTATTTTTTAAATATATCGTACATACATCTTTCACTTTCAATAGTTTCTTTTATATTTTGTGTAACAGATCTCATCATGATTCAAAGAAATATAATCCATTTATATTATTACTTAATTTAATTAATTAAATTATAATTTTATACACACCACCCTCACGTTACTAATGTTTACAACGCTTAGAGGGACCCATTGGAATCATCTTTATGCCAATCCTTATAATGGGACGATGAATATTTAACTATAAATGTGATTAATAAAAAGAAATCACAGAGTAGGACTTCGGAAGAATAGTTCCTCTCCAAATTACTATTTACCTTAATATTACTTGATTCGTCTGTTTTTACTGAAGCTATTGTCATAAGTGTGATTTGTTAATTCTACATATAATTTACTAACGATTTTTTTTAATTTTACCTTTTTTTTCATTTTTGGCGAATATTTTACTTCAACACTATCAAACATGTATAAATGTCATGGTCGTGTCAAACCCGACCATTTCATTGCCTACACCACAAATCGTTCGTTTCACAAATTATGCAACAATTAATTTAATTGTGTCAATAAACGTGCGCCTCTATTTAGGCACAACACCCCTACCTATCGGTACCACTTATTGACATTTAGTGTATATTGATATATTGGTAGGTGGAGAAATAAAGGCTTAAGATAAGTTCTATGTATAACCGTTCTGTCCGCACGTGCATTCTTGTCTGTTGTGGGCACCCCAATCAATCAATGCAATCAATGTCAGTAAATATTGACATGGAAAATTACATTGAACTTTATTTATCGAACTGATCAAGTGTTCACAAAATGTTTATGTCCTACGTTTACAGAAAGTAATAGTTTTATATAAGGTGAAGAGAGACTTAAAGGGGATAAGTTTAATATTGCGCAAGTGCACACATAGGCACTTTAAACAACAAAAGCAAGTATTTTCATGAATTTCTTCTACGTACATATCATGGGGGGGGCGCCACATTTACTAAAAACTTCAAGTATGCAAAGTGCGTTTCATAATAATATTTTACATTTACATATGTTAAACTTACAAAACTAATTATTATGCTTACAATTTATATTAGACACACAAGAAATAATAAAATTTATAGCACGTTTGTAGCCACACAAGCAACCCATTTGACACAACAATACAACACACCATAAAAAATTTTAAAAAAATTCTTAAACCTAACTTGAGCTCCCCTTCACATATACATATATGTGAAGCGTAAACGGCAATATACGTTATATACGTAAATGATTCATTCCGCCTCAATATATGAAATTAATTTCAAATGAATTTTTTTTTGTTCCAAATAAGGTTTTTTGAATATTATTCGAAAATTATAATAATGTAAAAATGTGCCCCCGGCCATTTATTTACTATATAAATGAAGTATTCCAATATACTCTACCATTGGAATAAAGAAATATACTTAAAAATTATAGACGTAGCCCCAAATCTTCTTCTTTCTTCTAAATAATGAAACCGAAGGGCCTCTATTCATACGATTAACATAGTGTAGGGCCCCCAATTGTGCACTTGAACCCTTTACATTTAACTACATTTATTTAATCCAAATGAATTATGTACAGAGAGACGTTAAGAATATTTCGATGACAATAAAATAAAAGTATTTGGAGGAGATTCCAAGTGATATCTCAAAAGGTTAAAGGTCATATTTAAATTTTTGGCTTGGGCCCAATTGGGAATACCCACTACCTCAAGTATTATGTATGACTGACAATACTGCTTATTTCACACTTGGTGATGGGCGTACCTAATCCTATAGAGGCATTCTAACAAAAATTACCTTTTCTCTTATTTTGCTCAAATTCAATATCAACCTACTCATAAGAACTATGAATATTTCAACCAAGTTTGAAACTGTTGTCTCGATATTTGGGCAAAATATTCAGCTCACATTTTCTTACATCTTTATATGGTATATACTTTATAGAACTTGGCAAAAATTTTAACAACGTCAAAATAGAACCGGCAGTAAGGTGGTGGGTATAAGAAACGAAAATCATAGTCATCATTTAACAATGTAAAACATACGTTCATAATGCAACACATTACATCAACTGTTGAGAGAAGGTACAGCAAGCGTCTTTCTACACTTTTTCTCACACTCACAAAATCCCTTCTTTTTTGTTTGTGTGATTATTTCTACAATATTTATATATATAGGGTTGTAAATGGAATATACTTTAAGTATTTTTACATAAATATATTTTTTCATTAATAATATTTTTTGAAATACAGGTTGCGTGGTGTAGTTTTTTACTATCAATCATTTGTTTCCATTTTTTTTTTTACAATAAACATTTATGTATTTTATTTATTTATTTATTATTATTGTTTTTAATATTATCAGTAATAGGTAATGTGTGTGTATGCATGTGTACGTATACATGTATAAGCTTTTGAGAGCAGATTCTATATGGTTGTTATTATTATTATTATTATTATTATTATTATTATTATTATTATTATTATTGTTGTTGAAATTTATAGTTAATGTAGAATGTTGAGAGATTTATAATGCTCCAAAAGGATCTGAGGGTAAGTCTTTAGTGGCTCTACCAGCTCCGTTCGCTTGCAACGTAGATGGCACGCATGAAGGAGATGGTGCTGCAGTCGCCACATTACTTGACATCATCCCCATCGCCAGGTTACTTGACGGCGTCACCATCGTCGGGGGTACGCCAGTCAAAGGGGCTTGGCCCATCATAGGTTGTCCCATCACTGGCAGCCCCTGCTAGAAGAATATCGAAAAATCAAATATGCAAATATAAAATCATCCCGATGTTACTAACATATGGAAAACAAACATGAATGGGTCACTTTGACAATGGAGTCAGACCATCTTCCAAACACATCGCCATACATCTTCGAAATGACCATGTCGATGTTTTCGCCACTTCCAAAACAACCCAATCATATACAATATAATAAATATCTAAATGTACAGATATATCTAAAGTAAATTCATGCCACAAAACTTAGGGTGCTTTTATATATACTACCACAATTTCGAATTACAATTATAAATACGTAATCATGTTAACTCTCGCTTGAGCGAATAGAATATAGTGGTGGCATTATAGAAAACTCACTGTATATAGGAGAAAAACAATATAACAGAGCAAAGAATTTTGGGCCCAGCCTGCAGACAGACAGTGCGTACAAACTTTAAATGCAATGACGAATGATTCGAATTGAACTGAAAAGATTTACATCTGACACGAACGCAACACATAAGCAGAACCAAATAGACAATAAATATAAATAAAAAATAAGAAAGAAAAGTAGAAACAAACAAAATAAATAAATCTTACCTGTATATAATTTGGTATAACAGGATAACTAGCATGTATATACGGAGGATGATTAATTGTTATTGGCGCAGGACTTACAGTCATGCCATGTGCCTATTACAATTTTATAATTCAAGTTGTTTTAATTTAATATTTATTTACATAAAAGTCGTTTCATTAATGAAATTAATTCTACAAAAATGTGACAAAAATCAATCGCATCAAGTAATTTATTTGAAAATTTGTCATTGTGGGTGGCAGAGTTAAGTCGTTTAGTAAAAGTGATGGCAGAAAGGAACATGAACATGAACATGAACATGAACATTAAACGTTTTGCTTTTATAGACGAGGCATTGTGGTTATATGAGTACAAACCAGAGATTAACAAGTTAACAACACACACTCACACATACATAAATGCACAAGAAGACCAAGTGGACAACGTAAATATGAAGATTTGATTCATTTAAACAAAAGCAAGGCGCAAAAACAAATAAATAAAAAATTAAATTAAATTAAACAAGGGTAGTAAAATATGTTTCTTTTCGTATCTATGAGAAATTTTGTCAATTTGAGGCGTGGTAGTCAAACCACGTAAATAGAAAGCCAGCTGCACTAACTTTTCAAGGACTGTACCGAATTACAAGTCAGTATCAAATTGTCTACAACCGTACACAACGCCTCATATCTTGATACTGCTCAAGAACATTTGTAATGACCCCTCTTAGGTGTGTTTGGCATAAGTATTGAAAACAGGTAAGTATTGATTAAAAGATACACGGACGACATTGACGCAAATGTCAACGCTGTTATAATATATGTATATATATGCATATGTATGCGTGAAGTCTCTGCTGCTTTTTTCTGGGAGTAGTCAAATAAAATATTTATAAATTTGATCAATACTTTAAGATGCTCTCCCGATAGTTCGAGCAAGCAATACACACACATATATATTATATAATAATAAAAGTTTTAGTTGAAATAACTAAAAGAAAATAACTGAAGTTGCGCTGTAATGGAGTGATATTTGAAAAAGTTAGTAGAGCAGTAGAGATACACACACACACAGTAGAAATAGGCAAAGATTTGCTTTGAGCTATGCTTTCTCTTTTTTCATTTGATTTTTTTTGAAAACTCAATACACTCACCATTGGACGATACCCAGCGCCCGTTGTTGCAGCCATTGGTTGCGGAGTCCAATTAGTGCCAGGTTTTGCTGTATTTTTTGGTGAATTCCATTGCACAGGTCTACATGGATGAATTCAATATATGCGAGTTATGCGTATGTAACAAGGAAAGAGACAGAGAGAGAGAGAGAGAGAGAGAGAGAGAACAGAAAAAGAAAGAAGAGAAATACTCATAGGGATCAAGGAGTACAAATTAAGTTTAAGAACACAATTAAAAACAAGTAAGAAAACTAAATTTGGCTTAGACCAAATCTTAAATACCCTCCACCTCTACAAGAAAGGGCGTGGCAAATATATATATATATTGCGCCTTCTAATAGTGTACATATTACGTTTCAGGATGCAAGTCTACTTTTACGTTAAATATGGTTTTTTAAAAATTGTGGGCGCGTCTGTTATCTGACCGCGACCATTTTTGGCACATCGGTAGATGGGATAACTATGTATACGCCTATCAAATTTCAAGTTCCTAGGTCAAGTTTTGTGGCAGATATAAAGATTTTTATTAATTGTGGGCGTGTCTGTAATCCAAGTACGCCCATTTTTGGCATACCGATGAAGCTAATATTCATAGATGTACATACCAAATTTCAAGTTTATAGCTCAATTTTTGTGGCAGAAAAATAGTTTTTTGTCGATTGTGGGCGTGGCTCCTGACCGATTTTGCCCATTTTAAATAGCGATCTGCGTGCAAAAACTAAAAGTGCCTGTACAAAATTTCAGCTCAATATCTCAAAATTTACTGATCAAGAATATATATACTTTGTAGGGTCTCTGACGCCTCCTTCTGGGTGTTGCAAACGGAAGAACAAAGTTAGTATACCCTCATCACTGAGGTGGAGGGTATAAAAATTGTGGGCGTGTCTGTTATCCGACCGCGCCCATTTTTGGCATCATCTCATCACTGAGGTGGAAGGTATAAAAACTATATTTGACTGGAGCTAAATCCTGGATACCCTCCCCATTTATGCATAATATATGATGTAGGCCTGGTATAAATTCAATTGCGCTCTCTTTTAACGAACACTAAAGTATGGTTTCCATTTCACATCAACGATCGTATTCTGCACAAAATAAGCCTTTATGCAAATTGGACGTTCGCGTTATCCCACTCCGCCCATTTTTGGCGAATTATAAATATGCGCAATTAAATTTCAACTTTGTCACCGTATGTTTGTGGCTGCGAGTAATTTTTTACTAATGATGGTCAGTCATGGATGTTAGCCGATACTAAGCTAGTGAGTGTCCATGGCAAATTTTAGTTACATATCTCTATTGAACATTTCAATGTGAGCGGACAGATCGCCTCATATTTTGTTGCTGATCGAGAGGACCATTGTGACATAATGTGGAGAGTATAATGAGGGATAAGAACAAAACATTTTAGAAAAAATCATTTACAATGTGTAATTAAGAACAATATATGAACTACATGGAGTAACTAACATCAATGATTCCACCGTTCGTGCGTATATTAAAACACTATATAGCTTTTTTAAATCGTTCTACCCCTCCGAAGTCACGTCATTAGAAGACATTATTACGAAATCATTTCATTCGAAACGTGAGAGTAAAAGATTACTTCCTAATCGAAAGCGATGCATTTTGTTCTATACAATAATTTTAATGCTATAAGTACGCCAGCTTCTAATCCACATAGAGAAAAACGTCTCTATCTAAATTGCCTAAAATAGCATCTCACTAATAACGCTAAAGGCCGGATTCCTTTCGATTTATCTGTTGTAATAAGGAATTTTAAATTGAAGTGTTACTTATGATTTTTAGAGATGAAAGGTTATTGAAGTTACTCTTCGAAATAGTTGGATCATATTGTATTTTTCTACAAGATGGTTCTCAATAATCTCAATAATCAACTCTCAATTAAATAAAATGAAAAATAACTGTAAGTTTATGAAATAGAAAGTGATCATGGATACGATGGCAGTATTACTTACTTTGTACTAGCGGATTTATTAATGTTTAAATTTTCTACCAATGACATGAGCGAACTGTCCAAATCGCCAGTTAACAGTTTTCCAGTGCTGGCCGCCGCTGAATTTTGCTGCTGCTGTTGTTGTAGCTGATCTGGTGAATGTGTGGCGTGAGCACTACCTGAAGTAACAACATGCGTTTGATTTGTTGACATTTTATGGACGGCACCAGTTGTTATGCCGGGTTTTAATACATCGCCCAAAGCATCAAAGCCTTAATGATGGTTGTTTTGGGGTGTTACATACAGTGAGCATATGTGTGTGATTTGTTGTTTTTTGTGATTTCATTTTTAGCAAATTGGTAAAAGAAGTGCATTTACAAACGCGACATATTTGACATTTTGAACCAAGGACCCAAATACGCGCGCACATACATAAATACACCAACAACGCGTACCCATATAGCCACACAATATACACAGATGTATATTTTTTGTTTGTTTTGTTTTGTTTTATTTTGCAAGAGGTATTAGTGTGAGATGAATTAACCAAAACCGCATGTATTGTATGAGAAGTTAAAACCAAAAATGGAGAGAAAACAAAAAGATTTTAACAATTGCAAGAGAATAATATCAATTAAAACACCACCAAGAAAACTCGATTTTCGCAATCATTTTTCCGTTTTTGCATTTCATTTGTGTAATGGCATTTATTGTAAATATCATGTAGTGCAGTGTTTATGGAATAATTTACTTGTGCACATGTTCCTTTTTATAATACACAGAATACATATTTGGCTCTGGCCAAACTTTGGACACCCACCTCACCTTAATGTTTTATTAAAATAAGCCTGTATGACCGGCAAATTAAAAGGAAAAAATTGTAAAAATTTGTAAAAATTTGAAAGCGCCCATATCCTATAACGGGTGTGGCTATACCTTCCAATTTGTAAAAGCAAAAAAGTAAAAACCTTTAAACAATACTTATGCTCCGACCGATCAATTTCGCCCATGTGTCCACGTTGCACACCAAGGAGCACACAAAGACGTTTGCCAATTGCCAACTCTGATTAAAATCGTTATTATAAAACAGACAGACATTATTAAATAAATAAAGTCAGAATTCGAAGCAGACGAAGAATACTTGTAAGGTGGTGCGTATAACAAGTAGAGTACGTGTTTTAAATATTTCTTTATACCACTAATGATGCACATGTATGAGAATGTTTTTTATCGATAAATACAAACTTAATAAATATGTATATACATTTCCAAAGCCCAAGTACAGCGTAAAGTTACACTTCACCTGATGAAGAAGTCATTTATATACATTGTATATTGGTTACAAGGCGCCATATCTGATGAGTTAGAGCATGCATGGGATTGAGAGCAATAGTCAGTGATCATGATAGTTGGTTGGATGGGTTGGTGTTGGTCGGTGTCATTGTGGTGTTGGTGGATGTAGTACAGGTTATATTAATTATATTTGTATGGCCCATGGTTCGTGGTTCACCCATCCAATTTACAAAAGGATTTGAAAATAATTCACGAAATGCTAAAAGAGCGTTGAAGAGCGTTAGGAGGGTAAACAACAAATCATACGCCTTAAAAACAACTGCGAATCTAACTACTCTGGTACTCTAGTACAAACTCATAAACAACAACAACTGGAGGCACAACCACCTTTCTTACTTTAAATCTACATTACAAAGTGTTTTCAATAACGACATAACAATTTTATATTCAAATAAAATACAACGTAATTGAGATATTGTGCTGAAAGTTTTTCCAGGTGCAGTACATATATTGCATTTAACTATGAAATTCGATCTCATTCATTCATGACCACCGCTAACAGATTGCAGCAATAATTTTTTTCAATGAAAATATGGTTCTGCGTCACTTTTTGTGGTTCTACTGGAGGCTCTTGAAGCGCATGTGCATTTGTTGTTGAGACAAAACCTTTAAGCTAAAATAATTCGTCGCAGATTATTTTTCGATAAAATTCAGGATTTTCCTCAAATGATCAAGGGGCTTCGGTTCTTGAGTTAATATGATCTTGTTAAAATGTAAGCCACAAGAAAAATTGCAAAATTCGACACAATGTGGTTTCAGAGATTCCCCATTTCTGTGAACGGTGTGGCTTATTTTAACTTATTTTTAGTACTACGAAACATCCAGTAACTAATATTCTGACACGAATTTATCCACTAGAGCGGACAGCCCGTCCAATGAAAGTTGTAGTAAGCATTTTAAAAACGTTTGTCGTTTCTGAACTTCACTATGATAATAATGTTAACCTTGTCTGACGTTTTGACATTGGCAGATCGTGAAAAAATTTCAAGGGCGCATTCGTGTTAAAATACAAAATTGTTATGTCCCTATTGAAAAACCCGCTATTTACTCGATTGTTTAGGTGCTTGCACCCAACCTTTACCACAGAGTATTGTCCGTAATGATGTACGTTAGGAATAATGTAGAGACCATTTTAAAACGTTGCTTTTAAGTAAAGCACTAATCAAATCCACAAAAACAAGCTCAACTTTTTATTATAATGATCGGAACGGATCGGTTGTAATGTTGTGTAAATTATTATAATAATGCAAAATACTTTGATAACTTCATCAAATTAATCTGTATCAATTAAATTATATCTAATTTTGCAAGTTATGAATCTTTAAGAGAACTACGCGAAAAGTAAACGTTATTCATATCTGAAATAACGTGATGGTTTGATTCGGTGCATTATAAATGAGTATTAACTTATCGAAAGTTACGATACGCGGATTGGTTCGGATCCGTTCGGAGCATTATAATTGAGCATCTAGCATTATATTTTATATGCAAAACGAACACATAAACAAAACAACAAGAATACAACTACAGTTTATGTGCAACAATTATTCATTATTTTTGGTACGAACTAGTACTTGAAGGATGTGCTTCATATGTATGCTATTGTTCTTCTCCTGGTGCAAATTAATATTATACTCATTCGAACACTATTTGGAATGGCTTGAATTATTTATGCCAACGGATATAATTAACACGCGATGCGAAGGTAATTAAATTTTGACTTGTAAGCAAAGTCTTGAAAATTTTTCACATTTTTATGTAACCTATCTACAGCTATTCCCAGATTTGCAATGGAAAATACGTTCCTCAATCAAAATAAAATATTTAAATGTAACACCGCGTAAATCGAACATAAAGTAAAATGGGAATTATATCTTTAAACAAGTAAGAAAACTAAATTTGGTTTAGACCAAATCTTAAATACCCTCCATCTCTACACAAAGGGCGTGGCAAATATATATATTGCGCCCTCTAATAGTGTATGTCTTAGCATGTAAGTCTACTTTTACATTAAATATGGTTAAAAATTGTGGGCGCGTCTGTTATCCGCCCATTTTTGGCACGTCAGTCATTGGGATAACTATGTATACGCGTACCAAATATAAAGTTCCTAGGTCAACTTTTGTGGCAGATATAAAGATTTTTATTAATTTTGGGCGTGTCTGTAATCCGAGTACGCCCATTTTTGGCATACCGATGAAGCTAATATTCATAGATGTACATACCAAATTTCAAGTTTATAGCTCAATTTTTGTGGCAGAAAAATAGTTTTTTATCGATTTTGGGCGTGGCTCGTGACCGATTTTGCCCATTTTAAATAGCGATCTGCGTGCAAAAACTAAAAGTGCCTGTACAAAATTTCAGCTCAATATCTCAAAATTTACGCCCGTGAGAGTGTCAACAACAGACGGACACACGGACACACGGACATACATGTCTAAATCGACTCGGTTTTTGACGCTGATCAAGAATATATATACTTTGTAGGGTCTCTGACGCCTCCTTCTGGGTGTTGCAAACGGAAGAACAAAGTTAGTATACCCTCATCACTGAGGTGGAGGGTATAAAAATTATACACAACGGCCTATTCATAAAATGCCAAGAATATTCATTCTACACATATAATTAAGATATATATATTAAGCAAGTAAAAAGGTACTTTTGGCTTGGACCAAACCTTAATTACCCTCCACTACCTCCTCCGCAGTGAGTGCGGCATCTTTAAGCAGTGTATATATATTGTTTCGTTGCTATCTGATCGCGCCCGTTTTCGCCACCTTAATGCAATCTTAAATATAACTTCGAAGCTCAATTTTTGTGGCTAATGGATAGATTTTTATCGATTGAGGGTGTGGTTCTCACAACATTTTGACCAATTAATTAGCGATCTCCGTGCGGAAACTAATTATGTCTTAGTGTGGTCTTAGGTGGAAGGTATAACAATTGAACCAAAAATTCAATAGCCGTTATCACTTTCATAAACTATGTTTTGAGGCTTTCTTCTTGATTAGTATGGTGTCACTCTATAGTACTTTATGCGATCCCATATTTTATATGTGAATATGAGGGTAAATCGGCGGATAGTTGTATTCTTTGAACCATGAATAAAATATCTCACTTCAAATATTAGTAACGAACAGTAGTGTAGGGAGAGTATAATTATCAAACACAAGTGAAAAAGTGCATTATGTTTAGTAAGTTACTTTTGGATGTTAAACATATTTATGTATTGTTAAATTTTACACATTGATTTACATATACTTGGTGCAAGAATCAAGGTTTATTGTACAAGTAAGAACAAGAACAAACCATTTGTTATGCAACTTACCAACTGAGTCTGTATTACCAAAGACTGAAGAGAAGTTACTATCGGATACAAAAGCGTTTGTAGCAGCCGAAGTTCCGTTAGAACCTTCAATAAGTATAAAGAAAACACATTGTAAACTTGAGCGAAAGAATCAAGTGAAAGAGTCATATTTGGCTTTGGCCAAATCGTGAATACTTGAACACGATTGTCTCTAACGTTTTAAGTCACAATTATTTAAGCGAAACTCTTACTACTATAATATTTTAATAATAAAAAGGCCATTATGAAAACCCCAAGAACATTATGTGTACATTGGGTACAGATGTTTATCTTTTAAACTGCAACGGCATATGTCACACCCACCTTCACCTATACCGATCGTTTCAGAAATAAAATCGTACTATTTTTAGAACCCATAAAATGCATAAACGCATAAAATGATGTGACACAACTAAACTAATTGTAGCATAATTTGTACAGCTAAATGGTCGGACTTGACCGACTATGACATTTTCACTTTTTGTTATTTGAAAAAATATCACCTCTGATCGTAGTACCGCCGCCAACCGGTGCATCAAACATATCGGCAAATGGGTTTCCCAATTGTAATAAGTCGTCTGAAGCCTTTGAAACAGCACCAGCAGCAGCACTGGAGCCAGCAGAGGCTGGCTGCGCTGTAGCAGCATCAAACAAATCAACCATCGGTGCACCAGCTGTTACAGTTGGTGGCGACGACAAAAATGGATTTGTTAATGCTGCGTTGACACCAGCACCGCCGCTAGTAGGTGATGATACTTTGGACTACATAAATACATGCGACACAAATTATTATATAACAGAAAATTATTCATTTTTATACTGTTAATATCGCACCTTGTATTGATTCATAATAGCCTCTTCCTCAGCTAAGGCTTGGGCTTTCAACTGCTCATCGATGCCATTGCTGGTATCAAATTTATTAGAGGCGGCAGCACTACCAAAAGCAGAGCTAGTAGAAGATAGGGCAGAAACGGCGGATTTTAAGTTCTTTTGGTTGCTACTCGTGTCACACAAATTTTATTCAAGAAATTCGCATTTTTTATATATTGTGCCAAAAATTGTATGTTTTTTTAATACAAAAATAAAAAATAAATGATACGAAATAGCAACCAGAGTAACATAAAAAAGCAAACAAGGAGAAGAAAGGATGTTTTAGTAGGAAATCAAAAATCAGCGTTAATGGGGAAGAGAATACAAAACAAAGAAAAAACGAAACAAAAAAATACTAAATAAAATAATTACATATCACATGACATTTTACTTATCCGCGTTCTTTAATTAAATGAAAAATCCAAAATAAAACAGTCGGTCCAGCTTATTTTCTTAATCATTTTTCAATTTAAAACGTTATTTTATAGTTTTCAAAATATAGAAACGCACATAACAACAATAGGGAATGTTACTGTTCCCATTTCGCCCATTTTAAATAGTACTACTGTCATTACTTTTACATGAACAGTCTCCCATTCACAGACGGACGAACATTACATTAAATAGATACGCACACTTAATTATATTCAATATAAAATAAAACAACAAAAGCTACTGTACGCAGCTACCAACCTAGCAGATTGTGTAGGTGTATTGCCAGCAGAAACTTTACGACCTTCTAAGGTAGCTAAATGCTGTTCCAAAGCATCCAAAAGAGAGCTGGGCGCTTTAGTTAAGTCTGGTATATCGCCCTTATCAATTCCTACATTCTAAAAGGGATTAATAAAGAAAATTTTATTTCACACCTTTGATGATTATATGAGAATAAAAATGCCCACCTCAGCTACTTTTAGAAATTCACCCACACGATCCATACGCACTAAAAACTTTTTATACAAATCCAATGCATCGCGAGCCTGTTTCTTATTCATATCAAAATATTTCTCCAGGAGATTGATGATGCCATCATTGTAACAGGCAAATAAACGTATGAGATCACGAAACAACAGCATAAAAGACATATTTATGACAGCTGCAGGAAAATCAGAATATATTTATAGCCACATAGGCTGTTATGCTCATTATACCAAAGAATCATTTAAAATATATTTAGGTTTTGCAGACATGCATAATTCGGAAGTTGGTCCTGGATGGACCTACCACTTTCTGATTTTGTTTTATAGATATATATAAACGAGTGTGTATGCGTCAGTCTGTTTGGGCTATTGTTCGCCCAGGGACGGACCGAATCGTATTAATTGATTTTAGTTATTTACCATTTGTCAAATCATTGGCCGTACAATCGAATTCCAACAAACCGTCCAATTGGGCTTGCAAAACCGGTAAAGTCTTCAATAATTTATCAGCATGCATGGTACGCAACGAGCCTTCTTCTTTGCTGTAAATAGCATTTGGAAACATTTTGTTAAACTTTTTTTTAATCATATGTTGACCACAACAGCTTTACATACCCTCGTTTAACTTTGCAAAAATCAAAAGCCATGGCACGGTAGGACAGGGACTTCTCGTTTAAGTATTTGGCATAACGCCTTATAAATGGCGACATATCATAACCTGACACGCACAAAAAACAAATGATATGGAAAATTTTAATTCATTACAAGTAAGAAAACATTAAGGATGATATAAAGTAAGTTGCATTCAATACACAATCAATTTAATTTAATTTTTTTAGTACATAAACAAGTTGTACAACAGCATAAATCACTACACGTACAAACAAGTAAAGAATTTCAATTAGGCTTAGACCAAACATTGGATACCCACCATCTTCTTTACAACCGTACAATTCAACCGCCCTTGAGATATATGTTCATGCACGATTTTCACGATTCTTTACGAACATCTGCTTCTACCAATCTAACTTATGTACATACATTGTTCAATAACAAAAATGAAAGGTCAAACATTTGTAAAATATGTACAAAAATGTGAACGATTCTGAAGCACGTATAACGAGTAGAAAGGCTGCAATTGACCGAATCGTCGACCGAATCTAGGATTCTCTTCAATTAATTAATACGTTACCTGTTGGTCGTGCGTGCGAATTCGAGAATGATTTTACTTATTTTTAGTATAACGACAGGAAGGGCACTTTTTAATAAAGAAATGTGTGCATAAAATTTCAACTAACAAGCTCTGTGATCCTAACTTTCAACTGATTTGACCCATTTTTATTAGGAAAGTACCAGCACTAGTTGGTCATCTATGTAATTATACACCCATGTATATGATGGTGGGTATGACAATATTCGAAAATGAATCCAATAAAATTGTTTTAGATTTTATATTTTTTGAATCTAATGTAAAGTGTGTAATATCACTCACCCATTCTGCCACCCGGTACCGACATTCCACCATCTCGTTTTAAGCGAATTTTACAATATCAAGATGAATAGTAGTGGTAGTAGTTTGTAAGCATGTTTTAGATAATATACATAAAATATCAATTCGTAAGTATACTTCGCATCAAAAGAAATAGCTGGTATTTGTAAAAATGTTATATACGTGTGGAACGCAGGACAACCAAAACAAATGATAACAAGTAATAAATAAAAAACCTACAATGGATTTGGACGCGCTCAGCGTATTAATGTATGTAAATTTAAGACGTCCATCCTCTTTAGCGACCATTAAAGAGAAGGTCGTTTTTTAGTACATTCCAGTAGGTCAATTAATAGAGGAAATATATGTCACTTGTAAAGGTGGACGTCAACCGATTTCGCCTTATTTAAACGTGCACTGCAAACGTGGATATATCACGAATGAACATGGCGAATCGATTCCGAATTTAATTTTAAGTCCAAAAGCCTCTTTTTTGGAAGGAATAGCAAACTTTATGTACTACCCAGTATAATATGATAAATAACAAAGTAGAATGTAGAAAACCTCCGCCAAAGATGCTGATCATAATAAATATGTATATGTGTAATGGATTTCATATATATACATATATATATATATAAAAGAAGCTTAAAAAAGTAAAGCGAACGAAGCAAAAAATTAAATTGAAAATCAATCAAAAGAAAGCATCAAGCATTACAACCAACGAATAAAAATTAGAATAAATAACACATATTTATGTACACATAAACATAAAGTAACTCCAATTATCCAAACACCTTAGTGTTTATTTCGGTTACAATGGTTGTTTGTTATCATTAAATGGGTGTTGAAAAATGTCACTTTTACACAAACCTATTATAAGCCGAAACAAACACGTACAATATAATAACGTAATGTATCTATACAGGGTCTATAATGAAAGTAATAATAATACAACAAATAATACAAATAAATAAAGAAAAAAGTCTAGTGGTTAACTGAAAATATAAATTAACGTTTGTGGGCAAAAAAAAAAAAGATACATATTTACATGGCGTGGTAGTCACACTTGTGTAGTCTATGATTTGAATTTCTATTTCATACTGAGAATATGGTTTACCTTGGACACCGCCTTTGTCCAGAAAGTTGCTTAAATTGAATGTGGAATTTGATGATGCCAAATACTGCATAAAACGCTGTGGGAGATAATGCCATCAATTATAATAAATAACGTACAAGAATATTTTAGGATATCTACTTACTTCATTACCATATGCCATCAAGTGATGCGTAGTTATTAGAGCTTTATATACCACCACCCAATTGGTGTTTTGTGACCGTTCAATAAGTAAATTCGCCAAATGTGGTATTGAAACGTTTGGTTCATTTGTGCAGTGCACCAAATCTGCGAAACATATACCAAGCATTAATGCTAGTCACAGTCACTTTCAGGGTAAAATTTAATCAAACTTATATGATATAAATTAATGTAGGTGATGGATGGATTTTTCGAAATAAATAAAAAGTATGTTTTTATACATGGTATATACGCTAAGCCTATCAGCCTGTATACAAGACATTTTATCATAAAAGAGTTTCTGCGCCGCCTTTTTTATCAATTATACACACAGTTACAATGATTATGTTATTATATACACATACTTATTACGATTATTCTAAAGTTTGCATTTTCCGGCGCACGCAATTGTGAAATGTGAAATGTTATCGGTGAACCATATCTAGAAATTACAGAAGAGTTTATTGACCTCCAAGAAATTCAATCAAATAATATTACTTATGTTTTAAATAGAGTACAAATTAGGACTTATCCTTATTGCATTATGTCCTGATGGATTCAGTAGCTCAATTCGGTCATATTATCATACAATATAAAGGAAAACAAAGAAAATGCCGTATATTATATTGCAACCAACAACAACAAAAAAGGACTAGTTCTTTATCTGAGGTTTACACCACATAGTTTGCCTCAAAAAAAAAAAAAAAAACATGAGGAGCTACATACCTATGTATAATACGTAACGTGAAGTTTATTTCATTACATGGGAAAAATATGTGTAAGGAAGCACAGTGTTTCATGTATTTATCTCATGCATATACAGTAAAATGAAGTAATCTGCATATTTTTGGCGAATAAAGTGCACACTTTACGCGCAATATATTTATAATTATGTGATTGTAATTTACCGGCATTATATTGCGTAAGTGTATGCACCATTCCAGTACCTATTTAGTATGTTACAATGCATATGCATGTTTTTACATGGCATTAGCAATATTGCCGCATATCGTGATTGTGTATGAATAAGTTTTTTTTCTAACAGAAAGTGAAAAATTTCTCACGACATTTTAGAGCACAATAAAATATATGTCGATATATATGCCGCCACTACACTACTTTGTTCTTTTCTAATCACATATGTAATCGAGTGAAAAAGTATATTTCCTTGAAAATAATGTTCATTTCATTTGTTCATTTTTTACACAATTTTCTTCACGAAGAAAAAATTTGTTAAATTCTAGAGGCGAGCATCTATTCAAACGCACGGTTTATACAAGGAAGGTATTCAAGATTTGGCCTGTCATCAATTATAGGTTTTTGCGCTTATACTTACAATCCAAATGTTTTTTCTTCGGTCCAATTAACTCTTCCGTAGTTGCTTTGCACACAGATTTAGCCAAGCCTTGGCCAGCTAAACTATGCCTCGCTGCCAACAGCCTATCATTAATGGTTTGTCCAGCCATGGACATGTCCTCTTCTATTTTAATTTAACCAATAGCAATAGAAAAAATTCAAGTCTTTGTTTCCCTTTGCGCTGCACACAAGCGAACCAATAAAAATAAAAAATGGAAATAATCATCACAATTGAAAAAATCTTTGGATCAAAAATCATTACAAATGATCATAAACAAAAAAATAAAATTAATACCCCTCATAAAGGATATGAACATACGAAGTTGATGTTATAGTTTTTATTTGGTTTGATTTATCATTATTTAATTTAAATGAGCATTTTTGGCTAAAAAATGATATTGATTTTTTGCTAAAGAGGGGTTAGAGGAAATTTAAAATTCTGAGATATCTTGTACGCCCCTTAAATAATGTACGTATGTTTGCACAATGGAACACCCCTTGATTTACATTTTGATTACACATTTTTATACTATAATTTCACTTTTAAAAACGCATTTTAGAGAAATCTATAAAACTATTTTTTTTTTTGCAAAATCAATAAGCAATCACCAAAGGTTTATAGGCAGAAGTGTAACAAAAGAAACAATAATACTAATAATTATTAGCCATTATTCACCATCAAGTTACACAGACTAGTTCTTCTTGAAAGTCCTTTTCACTAAAGTTCTTACTTCATTATATTTTAATTTATATTGTAATAAAAACGTGGCCAAAATCTGTGATCTTAAAATTTCCAATCATTGAAATTTACTTTTCTTTTCCTTTCAATTTGTCACCACCTTGTTAATCTTCGATTTTTCAGCTCTCGATTTTTTTTATATATTTTATAACAATTGTTTTATTAATAAACCACTTTTAGAAATTTCTTTTGATTTATGTATACTAATATTTCTTTTATTCTTTAAGAGTATAATATTTAATATTTATTTATAAGATTTAACTTTGCAATTATTCTCCTTTTCCAATTGGCTGTAATCGAATGGAGTTCTCCGTTTTGTGATTTTTCATAATTTTTCACAGGGTACTTCAACTCGATGAAATCTACGAAACGATGAAATAAATTTAAGATCATCTAGTTCAGTTGTTCCAATGAGTTAAGTGAACACTAAAGTTACTAGTTAACGATTTTGTACACACATTAAAGGATGTTATCTCTTTCATTGAAGATTAATAAGAAAAAATATTAAATAAATTATATACGTAATGTACATGTAGTAATTATTAGTAAGTTTTTACGACAAGTTGAATTACTAGTAAGAAGAAGAAGAAAAGGAAGAAGAAGAAGAAGAAGATTTATTTAGTGTTTGAATAATTCAGGTGCATTTGGTTTGAACAATTATGTTACACCAACGAACAGGGTTTGAGCAATTTTGGTACATCAACGAACCTCTTGTGATTGGATTTTTTGGACAAAGTTAAGAAAATTGTGCTTTTTTCCAGCAACTTATTTCTAACAATCAGTATATATTACACGTATTATAAAATTGTTGCTAACCCAAACTTTTTGCACCAAATAAAGATGACAAATTACTGCAATTAATAGATTTTCTTGCCTCTACCGAATTTTGATTGAATTTTATCCTATACCGCTTACAACTACAAAAATAAGTGTCGTGATACGAAAACGTATGCAAGTAATGAGATATTGAGCAAAAATGAGGTTCATGCCATTTATTCGAAAAATTTCGCCATTTTTGGTGAGACCCGAAATCGAAATTATTAATTTAATGTAGAGTATTTGGATATTGCTGAATTCGCAAAGTCGCTATTCATCCATCCAGTATGTCAACATTAATTCGAAAAGTTATCTCTGAAAAGGTTTGTTTTTCTAATAACATAAAATCAGGATTTATATTTACATTATTTAATTAAAGATTAGTCAAGTTATTGGCAAAAGTGATGTCTTTTACGAGTTAGAAGTACCCTTGAAAAAACACATCAATCGCTCTAACAAGAAAGCGGTACTACAATGGTCACATGCTTCGCTAAATAGTCAAGACCATTTAAAAATATTGAATAATATTGCCCATCTAAAGTTTGACAATAATTTAGTGGAATATGTACAAGTTGTTCCTGATATTGGTGGATCGGGTGCCAAAATAGAATTTATACTACATGATGAACCTTATTTTAATACATTACTTAAATGTGAGACGGACCAAGAGAAAAAGCGTAAAGAGCACATGGTATTTGAGTACAGTTCCCCCAATATTGCTAAACCATTTCATGTGGGTCACTTACGTTCTACCATTATAGGCAATGTATTGGCCAATATACATCAAAGTTTGAATTATCGCGTCACCAAAATGAATTATCTGGGGGATTGGGGAACGCAGTTGGGTTTGCTACATATTGGCATGGAAATGTTTGGAGCTACTTCTGAACAAATACAATCAGCACCAATTGACACAATGTACAAAGCTTATGTTCTAGCGAATAAAAGAGCGGAAACGGATTCTTCGATCATTGTTAGGGCACGACAATTGTTTAGGGAGTTGGAAAACGATAATCCAAATTCGGAAATAACTGCCAAGTTCAATCTGTATCGAGATTTTACAAAACAAGAGTTACAATCGGTCTATAGGCGACTAGGTGTGGAATTCGATATTTACGATTGGGAGTCCCAGTACTCCGAGAAGTATATTATGGATGTTTTACAGAAATTGAAAAATAGTAAACTTTTATTGAACGAAGAAGATGGGCGTAAAGTGGTGGAAGTAGATCAACGCAGAATACCAATTATTAAAAGTGATGGCGCCACGTTATATTTAACACGGGATATCGCAGCTCTTTTAGATCGTTGGCATCGTTTTAAATTTACACAAATCTTTTATGTGGTAGAAAACGGTCAAGCCGACCATTTGAATGCTTGTTTTAAAACAACTACCGCTCTATGTAAAGAACTTGAGGACACAAAATTAAAGCACGTCAAGTTTGGACGCATACACGGAATGAGTACTCGTAAGGGGCAAGCGGTGTTTCTAAAAAATCTTTTAGACGAGGCTCGCGAAAGAGTTCACGAAAAACAAAAGCAAAGTCCAAGTACGTAAAAAATTATTAACAAGTAAATTTGTAAATATAATCAAGATGTAAAAAATATCGTTCAGACACTAAAATAGAATTGAATGAATGTGTTGAAGACAACCACGTAGCAGACATTTTGGGTATTTCTGCTGTAATTATAAATGACTTAAGGCAGCGACGTCAGAGGGACTACGATTTCAATTGGGAGAAAGCTTTACAAATGAATGGCGATACCGGCATTAAGCTGCAATACACACATTGTCGTTTGGAAAGCCTTCTCCATCAGCAGGGTGCTAACGTAACAATAAATGAGATAAAACCAAATATAAATTACCTTCTGGAGCCAGAAGCTCTAGATGTGCTGCATGAAGTATCCAGGTTTCCTCAGTCACTTTGGCAATCCAAAAAACAATTGGAGGCTTGTATTTTAGTTAATTATTTATTTGGCTTATGGTTAGTATGTTATTATCTGTAATGCTATGTATGTATGTTTATAATATTTTTGCATTTTATTTTTATTCCAGTAACAGCACGAGTCGGGCTTTAAAACATTTACCCGTCAAAACGGAGCCTAACCATTTAAAAAAGTTAAATCGTCTTTTATTATTCGCTACTGCGAAAAGTGTTTTAGGACGAGGTTTACAAATATTAGGTTTAAAACCATTAAATAAAATGTAATTTAATTAAAAATTGTAAACGGAACGTGCAGTCAATGTACGATTTAACGTTTTTTCCACGTATATTTGCGACGAGCGCCTTCCTGACCGAATTTTTTGCGTTCGCGTCGACGATAGTCACGCGTCAATAGACCAGCTGCAAAATATGATCAATCAATCAATTCATTCTTAAGGATGGCGATTTATTAAACAATTTACCTAGACGCATGGACTCGATCATTTCTTTATGAACAAAACTGCGCAGACACATTGATATACCCCATCGGATGGCCCCTGCTTGTCCAGAAAAACCACCCCCTGAAACATTTGCTTCGACATCACATTTGCCCAACATTTCCGTAAAAATTAAAGGAAATAGAATCTGTAATAATAAAATCGCTAAAAATCTGTATTTCAAAAAATTAACATTCAAATTCAAGAAATTTATAATCGATCGCGAAGTATGCTGAGCGGGAGAGCATTTGTACGGCAATAATTTTCACCATCCAAATTTTCGCAAAATGCGACAGGACAGACAAATCTAAGAATTTCACCGTAATGAAAAAATATTTTTGTAGAGTCTTACTTTTTCAGTTATCCACAACTTATTACAATAAATTATATGAAACCCGAAGGCATTAAAAATCAACTAACTTCCCTATTCATTGATTCAGTGAAAATCTATGCCATGGTTAATAATAGACATAAGACGCACAAATTGCGATATTTTGTATTATTTTCATTCAAATAAAAAACAAGAAGAAGGTATATCAACAGTACAATAATTGTTATCGGGTTGTGATAAATTAACTACCGAGAGACAAAGAGAGAGAGAGAGAGAGTAACCAAGTATGGGACTTTCTAAAAAATACACAAGCATTGAATTTTGGTGATCTTTGCCAGAGAGTTACATGATATTTTCAAACGATACGTCGTTGTGAAATGATCGTGCGGGTCAAGCAAAGAAACACATAAGAAAAGTAAAGAAACATGAAAACATATCATATAGGTACGCAAAATATAAAATCGTACCTATTATAAAAGATTACAAAATAAACAAGACGGAACAGGAACTAAGATTAACCGAGCACACGGGATATTAAAGAAGATTTAAAAAAATACTGAAACAGTAAATAATTATTTTGTACATTTTACAAGCAACATAAAATGAGCCGAGTTGTATAATTTTGTTGATGCATTACATAAAAATATATATCGCACAACGTCCGGACGCTGCGGAAAAGCGTTTAATTCTAATGTTTAAAAAGAAACCATAACGTGTAAAAAACCTTTATTTAACGTAATGCAAATATTGAAAACTCGCCCGCGCAGTACATTAAAGTAATATTTCTGTGGTTTAACAACTGTGCTTTTGCGAGTGGTCGTAGCAGTCTTCATAAGTGGAAAAGTGGTGGGTGTAAAAATACTAAAAATACAGAATTTGAATCCCCTTGCGCGTTCCAAAATTAAAAAAGGAACCTCAAATTAAGATTACACACACACACACATGCACACACACACTGGAAACATTTCAATTATAAATCACTTAAATATTATTCGTCGGTGTAAAATCAGAGAAGGTGGAAAAAACAAACTCCTGTATTTCATAATTCTTGTATTACTTTTAAAGAAATAAATTTAAATAACCAACCTCAAACGTTACCCATTAGGAAGAGTGCGTTTTACCGTTTGCAACATCCAGAAGGAGCGGTCGGGAACGCCACAAAGTATATATATTTTTGATCAGGAGCGACATCTAAAATATTCTATAGTCACGTCATGTCCATCCGTATCCCCGGACGTATCTGTTTCTGATGCGCTTTCGTTAGTACACATTGAGGAATTGAGCCAAAATGTTCAGTCTTCGCAGGCAATTTTCTACTTAGCTTACCTGCACGGTAATAAGTGGAGTAAATAAACGAAAACCTTTATTTGCTGTTATCATCTATATAAAAACCCTCAAAATCTTGCTTTGTTGGAGGATTGCTGTGGTGTCCGCTTGGTAATTAACGAAGTAATGACACACAAAACCATTCTCTCTCTAACGCACAGAAAACTAATCAATAACTTACATAACATTAGTTGACAATATTATGATATAATAAGTTTGTGTACGGTTGCATATGTATACATTGTTACAATGCTATGTTTAAATTAGCATTAACTCAAATTACATTTTTCAATAGCAATTTCACGCTGGATTTTATCCACACGCACATAATAACTTTATACAGCAATTCACTCCCATTAAACTCTAAAGAATTTACCGTAATTTGTTTAGTTTTGCTTCTTATAAATAGTTTATGTATCTCAGGTTCAAGGACAACATAAAATAACAGAAATATAAGTTAAATATATATGCACACACATGATGTATGAGCACATTTATTATAATATTGCATGTTACAATAATAATAACAATACGAATAACTGACTAAAAAAGTTTGTATGCATTATATGTTTGTTAGTGTAAATTAGGATATGAAAAGAGTAGAGAAAGCCTCCTCTTCACATATACATATACACAATAAAAAACTGTTTGTACTAATGTGCAATATAAAGTATTTACACACAATTGACTTAAATTATAATTGAATAAGAAAAAACTGCCATATATATACCTACGAAAAATGTATATAGCGAGTAGAAGATTGTAAAAAAAATTTAGAACACGATTGCACACAAAAGACTTCAACAACAGAGGCTCAAAAACAACCAATAAAACTATATTTAGCTTAAGCCAAATCTTAAATACCTTCCACTAATCCCACTTTCTAACTCAACTAAACTGCGTAACCAATGAATGTCTGAATCAAATAATCAACTCCACATTTCCACTTCCGAGTTCGTGAGTATTCTAACAATTTAGATATTATGGGATCTCATTTGCCTTTCTCCTCTTTCTCCGAATTTTGTAAAAGGAACAACAAATTTAGTATACCTTTTCAATTCAAGTGGAGGGTATAAACTAATCAACAGTGGGGAATTATTCATACACTTCCGACGGAATTTGCTCTTTTGTTTTATAGTGTAAAAACGCCGGCATACTTAATGACACAATAATCAAATATATACTACGTGGTCAACTTGATATACAATAAAAACTAAATTTGGCTTATACCAAATCTTAAATACCCTCCACATGTACAATAGTGGGCATGGCATACATATGATTACGCCCTCTAATAGTGTATGTATTATGTATCAACTTGCAAGTCGAGTATGGTGATTGTGAGCGTTTCTGTTATCCAACCTCGCCCATTATTGGCACATCAATTGATGGGATAACCATAAATATGTGCACCACATTTCACGTCCACAGCTCAATTTTTGTGGCAGATAAATATATTTTTATTGATTGTGGGCGTGGCTATTGACCGATTAAAAGTGCCTGTACAAAAGTTCAGCTTAATATCTCAAAATTTACGCCCGTGAGAGTGCCAATAACAGACAGACTGGGACAGACGGACATACGCGGCTAAATTGACTCAGTTTTTGATGCTGACCAAGAATATATATTATTTGTAGGGAACTATGTGGTGTAGGGTATCAAATGGTCCGGCTTGAGCGACTTTTCTTCTTTTTTGTATTACGTATCCACTAATAAGTCGAATAATGCGCTGAATAAGGTTTTTTGTAAATTGTGAGCGTGTGAGCTTATTATCCGAACAGCATGTTTTTGACAAATCGATGGGCGCCCTAATTATAAATATGTGTCCCACAAAATTTCACCTTCTTAGGTATATTTCGGCCAAATTAAGTAGTATCATAAATAGGCATAAATTGTATTCCAACATATTATGTTACTGTTATTAGTGTAGGGTTTTTATTCCATTTTCTATTCCGTTTGCAATACCCAGAAAAAGGCGTCAGAGCCCTGCAAAGTATATATGTTCTTGATCAAAATCTGAAACAATCTGGACATGTTGCGTGATGTCTGCGAGTGCGCCTGTTTTTAGCACTCTCACGGTCGTAAATTTTGAAGTATTGAGCTGAAATTTTGTACACAAAATTTTAACTACAAAGTGAACAAGTGAAAATATTATAGTTGGTCAAGCCCGACCATCAAATACCCTACAGTACTTGTATTTTCAAAAATTTCAAAATGATACATAAGTCACAAATTTTTTTATTTTTCGTTTGTTTATGATATCAAAAAAATAATTATATAGGGAGGGGTTCTAAAAATGGTTTAATCCGGTCCATTTTCAAAAGAGTTTATTTTTGGGTCAATGCTTTTCCGCGTATCAAATTTCATCGAAATATCTCAAAAAATAATAGGATATCATTTGAGGAGGGGTTCTAAAATTGATCCAATCCGGTCCATTTTTAATAGGGTTCCCCTTTGGGCCAATACATGTCCTTGTATTAAATTTCATTGAAATATCTCAAAAAATAATAGGACCTTATATGGGGAGGGGTTCTAAAAATGGTCCAATCCGGTCCTTCTTCAATAGGGTTCCCCTTTGGGGCAATACATGTGCTTGTACCAAATTTCATCAAAATATCTCAAAAAATGCGACCTGTAGCTTGCGCACAAATTTAGATGGACAGACACGAGAACAGACGGACATGGTTAAATCGATTCAGATTTTGATTCTGAATCGATCGGTATAATAGAAGATGGGTGTGGCATTTGCCGTTTAGGTATTACACACATCCGCACAAATTTAATATACCCTTTTCCACAGGATATAAAAAGAGAAAAAAGCGAAATTCTACTTTTGTGTTAACGGATGATATTATGGCGCGCAATCAGTTACGTGCCAAACCCATGGAGGAGGAGGTGGTGGAGTGTATTTAAGATTTGACCTAATTTAGTGTTTCATTCGTTGCAATTTAAAAGATTCTCTTTTTTTTTAATAACTTTCTTGTATATGGACCAAATCCATTACATATCTCTCAAATAATTTGAGAGAAACTATTTTCGATTTTTATCTTTCCATTCTTCCTTTTATTGATTTATACGAATATGAACGGCTTTACGAAACGTGTTTATATGTCATCATTCCAAGTTTTCCATCGGAAAATTCCTTTTTTGTAAATTAAGCAAATCTTGAAATTGTCACAAGCAATTAAAAATGGATGCGTTTTGTTCGTTTGCATTGCTTTTAGTATTGGGTAGTAGAGTAATTATATGGTAAAAAAAAATTGAATTCGGCAACAATAGTACGAACAATATATGTATGCGTAGAATATTATATTTATTTCTGTAATAACTCATAAGAGAAGAGCATTGAAGAAGATATGTAATAGAGAAATAATGCATTATGCAGTAATAAGTTTATTGTTCCGTTTGCAACATCCAGAGACTCTATCGAATATAAAATTTCTTAATCAGCATCGAAATCTGAGCCGATTTAGTCCGTCGATATAACCGTTGTTGGAATGCTTCCAGACGCAAATGTTGAGATATCGAGCTGAACTTTTCTACAAATATTTCTCTCACAGACCCAAAAAGGAAATTGGAATGTGGTGGTTGGATAGCAGACTTGCCCACAATGCCTCCTTGACACAGAACTCCACTTGTTGGTTGGTACGTAATACAAAAACATATATGCCACGCCCACTACTTGTATGTGGAGGTGGAGAGTGTTTAAGATTTGTCCCAAGACAAATTTATTCCAATTAAAACTATTATATATCGGATTAAGTTCAATGGTTTTTACTATTCGCAGTACAGGGCCTTGGTCTTAGCATACTTACGCATCTGTTATTGGTAATGAAAAATGTATGCATCTCTAAAAGCCATATTTTAAGGTTTATCTGAGGCATGTCTCAAAACAATGATAACGATAAGAAATGTCATAAGCGAGGATATCAGCACGATTAAATTTAACGTCACTGCTAACACAATATTCGAATATTTAGCATCTTATAAATGGCGGAAACCATTTTTTAATATTTAAACGAAACATTTATAACAACTCTTTCCGAATATTAAATTATAAATTGCGGGTGCATCATGATTTTGCAAGAATTTTGAAGTGGCATCTCTCAACAAATCAAATCATATAATAATTCTAAAAAAGTGTTTCAACGTTTTGATGAATAATAGCTCATGCGGTTTATAGCAAATTTTGAATGTCTTTCACATTGTTACGTGACCTATGGTATCGACTAAGGGCATTGCAGTGGTATGATTTTTATGATTTTAAGATGTTTTAATGCACACTAGTGATCCGACGCCTCTTTCTGATCGTTGCAAACGAAATGACAAACTTAGTGTACGACCAATACTAATAGTGGAGTATAAATAACTAAAGTACTCCCCACCTTGAACATTGGAAATTCGTCTACAAATTGAAAAGTACGCGAAAAGGTATATTGAGCCGACTTTATGGAACTTTCGAAGGCCGCATTCCAGAGTCGCAAATGATTCGCAAAATTAGCGCAGATCATCAACAAAGATGGAAACAAGATACAACAACAACATACGTGTAACAAGTGTGCATTTGGAAATCAAAATCAAATAAAAATGTGAACATATAATATACATAATTTTGTGGTAGTAAAGCTAATTTATCCATAAAAATCAAAGAAGAAGGGGAGGAAAATAAACGTTATAACTAATAATAATCATTTTTGGAAATCGTTGCTATTGCTGGTTGTGTTTGACTTTCGGTGGGCAATCATGTGTAAACTGGAAATTACGTTTTTGTGTATATAAGCGGACAAGAGTTTTGTTTTAACAAATTCTACACACACACACACACACACACACACACACACAATCACTGTTTATTTATTGTATATATTTCTTATGCGAAATTCTCCCATTATTTATATTTTATCATTGTTGGCCGTGTTACCCGTAGAGCACAGAAAACGAGCAAAATGTGAAAAGTCCAGAAACCGTAAAATGATGTCTGAATGAGAAATTCAATTCAATACATTATATGTTGATGTGAAACTGAACACTATGTGTATAATTATTTAAACAAACTGATATTTTATTGAGTTTTTTTTTTTTTTATAAAATATCCATTCAAAATTAACGGATTCCATATAAAAACACTTTACTTAGACATGGAGAATTTAGGCTATAAGGAGGGCAGTACTAAACCGAGACGAATAACACGTTCGATTAGTGTGGTAAATAAGGATGATGTTGAACAACCGTTAGCTGAAAATAATACTAACCGGTAAGATAAAATCAATGACTTTCAGTTATATTTTGCGAATATTCTACCCTGCTCACTCTTAAGATTAATCTAATTTTATGGTAAACGTTTAATAAGAGGCTCAATCCACCATACACACAGCTACTACGTTTTAATATAAATAAAACGCTATATTTGGCTTTTGTCTGGATACTCTTCACGTTTTTATATATACCGTGGTTATGGAATATACATAAAATCAGTCTCCCATTGGCAACACTTAAGACAATTAATTATCTTATGATCGTAATGATAGCGCCATAAGGGTATTATGATGTGTTAAATAGAAACTTTCGAAACACGCCCACAGCCCATGTCCACATCTTATTTAATATATTCATACTCGAGCTATACGTCAAATACACAACGTATGTATTTACATTTCTGATCTGGTCAAGTTCTGAATTAATTTATCCACGTTCCTATGTGATAAACATTTTCTCAATCGCTCGTATAACGATAACGAGATAACGATTTCAGTTTTTCACGAAATTGGGCAGAATCGGTCATACGACACAGTCACAGTTAAAATAATGAAACTGAAAAGAGGGTCACTTTCTTAAAATTGTTTAAGCATTTTTGCATATTACTCATAATTTGTAAAAAATGAAATTTGGCGTCTGTTGTGCGTTCTTTAGGGGGTTTTTCGACACCCTTTTTCAAAAATTTGAAAAGCATCGACCACGTTAAAAGGTACGTACTCAAGGCTTGGTCAAAGCCAATATTATTATCCCTACCATCATAAGTATATGGAGGTGCGAAACACTTTTTCAAAATGCTTACGACGCCTAGAAGGAAGACCCATGAAGGTATATGTATTCTGAATCAGCATCGACTACAGAGTCAATCTGGCTATGTTTGTCTGTCTGGGAATGTGTGGTAATCATTTGGATATCGATCGGTCTGGTGACACGCCCACAATCCAAGGTGAACTGGTGAAATGGTATAATTTTGAGAACTACAGAAGATAGATTGAAAAATAGATTCTTCGGGAAACTTTGGTACGTCGATGGCGGGTACTCAAGATTTGGCCTCGGCCAAATACAGCTTTTTTACTTTTTTGATTACGTATATATATTTACATGTCTCATTTTTCTCTTAATTATACACTACTCAAATATTGTCAAAGAATGTATTGTACTTGAGCCCAGTTCATTTTCTAAATTCATCAGCGCTCAGACTGCTTAATAAACAAATAAGCCAGTTAACCACATTTGCGTTACAACAACTGCAACGTTGGCTAGTTGGCGGGCGTGGATCGGTTTCATTCACTTATTGAACGTAATATGTGTATTTTCATTAGTTCATTTTCTAGCCACCATCAAAGCAGTCGTGATGATAATCAAAAACAGTACAAAAACGCAGTTGACATTGTGAAAAGCACAATAATTAAATTTGAATTTGAATTTGGTTTTGATTTAAGTAGTAGTAGTTGTTGTGTATACTTTAAATAATTTGCTTAACAATGAAAGTTTTGTGAAATGAAATTGGAATCTCCCATTGTCAGCTGGCGAAATCCATGGATTACGTTACAACCTTTGTACGTTGTTCTTGTAAAATTTTTCATAATGGGATTTTTTTCCTTTAGACATAGCTGTATTTGTGTGTGTGAAAGTGTTTTGCACTACATTCGCAATTCCGGTTAGCACAACTAGTAAGCAGTTGAAGTGTTTTTAAAGAACTGGCGTTGATACGGCGAAATCTGTTTTGTATGTTTATACTGAAATGTTCCCTAAAATTTCATTGGGAGTGATATTATAGATAATACTTGGATACCAACTTCTTGTATGTATCATATACTCTGGACTACTTGCACTTGCAGCAATAGGCATACTACGTGTGTGCGCTGCAGATGGACCCTTATTTTATTATAGTGACCTATTCAGAATCGATTTCTATCCGTCTTTCCGTCTGTGCGTCTGTGTGACCATGTGTATTTCATTTATTTTACATCTATAAATAAGCTAAACTTAAGAGGGAGATTGTTTTGTTGATTGTTATTGTTAATCAAGACTTTGGCTTAGGTTTTGGTCAAGTCTTTGTAAATATCCAAGACTTGGCCATCAATTACAGTTTATTTACTTATTGATAATAAAAATAGCACCACATTTTGAAACTAAATGCCATTTAATTTAGTGTTCAGGTTTTAATGTTAAACGTGTCAAGACAATCTACTTGTAAATTATACAAATCGTATTCAGTGAGTTTTAAATCATTTCTTGATTACGGCACGTTTCGCAAATAATTTTATAGTTTTTTCAAAAAAAAATTACAAAACACTTTGAGAGTAGACTACAAAGGCGACTGAGAGAACATGGCAAGATCGACTCAATTTTCCATGCTTATGGAGCACATGTATCTGTGTCCGTCTATACGTTACAAACTTCCTGATGGAATAACTAGTGAAAATGTTACAGTTGGTCAAGCCCGACCATTTGATACCCTACACCACTTTATTCCATAAATTATGCTACATTTATATTATTATTTACACAGGGGTTCTAAAAATAGTCGCATCGGGTCCAAATTTGGCACAGTACATTAATAAGCAAATTAACTATTTTTCACCAAATTTTGTCATAGAATTAAGAATTGTGATTTTTTTGTCATTTAGAGACTTATATGGGGAGGGCTTCTAAAAATGGATCATTTTCAGTAGGGTTCCTCTTTAAACCAATCCGTGTCCTTGTACCAAATTTCATCGAAATACCTCAAAAAAAGCGACCTCTAGTTTGCGCCCAAATTTATTTGCACGAATGGACGGTCATGGATAATTCTATTCAGATTTCAATTCTGTATCGATCGGTATAATTGAAGATTGGTCTAGCATTTGATGTTGAAATGTTACAAACATCCACACAAACTTAATAAACCCGTTGGCACAAGTGGTGTAGGGTATACAAATAAAAATTTCCAACCTTTGTAAGTGGAAACGTAGATAAAGGGCGTACATGATAATGCATGACACATGATAAAGTGATGCATCAACAGTTTTAGTGTTTTTCCAACTTAGATGTAGTGCAACTTTACATTCATATTTTAATCGTGGTCCCACCTCATCTCATTCGCAGCTTTACGATTGCGCCCATTGCGGTCAGATGGCGCAACAATACAGATGCTACGATTGAGGCTCAGTATCCGGCTGCCGGTGAATTTGAATATATGGAGTGCGGACCGTCGCCCCCAGCTGAAAGTGCGCCCAGCATGTACGACAGTTTTGAGGAGCCCGCCAGTGAGTTAAGTGTTCAGATATGCAACGATACACTACGCATCAGTTTAATTGATCAAATGAAAAATGCCGCCGGTCGCATACGCTACTTTGAGGACATCGAACAGGGCAATGTTATAGCGGAGAACACTAAAACCCATTTTGAATCAGCCTCCAAGATCGAGAAGAATTTATGCTTTCTATGGTCGGCTTTTCTCAAACGATGGGATCTATTGCAAAGCCTCCTAGATATCGGTGCTGAATTGAATTTCTGTGATCAAAATGGTATGACAGCCCTACATTTGGCTGCATTCAGCAATTGTTTGGCAACGCTGAGTTTTCTGGTCAGTAAGGGCTTGAATGTTAATTGTCAAGCGAAATGCTATACCCCCCTGCACTGTGCAGCATTCGGTAACTCATCTGAAGCGGCTAAATTTATCATCAACAACGGCGCTTTGATTGGAATACATACGAACAAACCCAACTGTGAGGAAAGTTTACTGCATTGTGCTGTGCGATCTAATTCTCCAGAGTGCCTACAGCTGTTCATATCGGAAGGTGCCGACGTAAACTCTCTTAAACCGAACGGCACTAATGCCATTCACTTAGCCGCTGATTTGGGTAACGTTCAATGTCTGGAGACTTTACTGAAAGCTCCGGGGGCAGATCCGAATGTACGGATTTGCATACGCGAGAAGGAATCTACAGCTTTGCATTTGGCAGCTGATGAAGGCAACGTGGAATGTGTCAATTTACTACTAGCCAAAGGAGCAGATGCCAAGCTTAAGAATCACAGGGGCTTCACAGCGTTGCATTTAGCCGCCCGCACGTCTAGTTTAGAGTGCGTAGAGTCTTTACTGCGCAATGGCAATGCTGATCCTAATGCCGAGGATTTTGATCATCGGACGCCTCTGCATGCCGCCATTGGTAAATCGGAAAATGCTTTCGATATTTTGGAGACCCTCATACAGTGGGGTGCCAATGTGAATCACAAAGACATTTATGGCTTTACAGCTTTACACCTGGCAGCTTTAGACGGTTTGGTGCAGTGCGTGGAAATGTTAATTTATCATGGAGCTGACGTTACCACCAAATCAAAGAAAGGCACTTCAGCCCTAAATGTAATTACACGCAAAACACCAGCATCAGTGGCAATGATACGACAGAAATTAGATGCTGCCATAACTTTACATCACTCGCAAGATCCGGTGAATCGAGAGGTAGAATTGGAATTGGACTTTCGTCAACTCCTACAGCATTGCCATCCACGAGAAATCAGCTACCTGAACACCTTCGTCGATGAGGGCCAAAAGGAGATCCTCGAACATCCCTTATGTTCGTCCTTTCTTTATATTAAATGGGGCAAAATACGCAAATACTATGTAGGACGCTTAATATTTTGCTTTACTTTTGTTCTCTTCTTAACGCTGTACGTGCTCACTGCCTTGGCTCACAACTGTTACAATGGCAGTAAAGATGACAATACCACGATACAAGCTCAGGAGTTATGTCAGAAGCAGTCTATTCTGGGTGACATGTTGCGCAATAATCCTTTCGTTATGGAAATGCAATGGTGGGTGCTCGTGGCCATTACTATAGTCGAAATATTTCGAAAACTGTACGGCATCACTGGTTATTCTTCGTTCAAACATTATGTCACCCAAGTGGAGAATATAATGGAATGGTTCGTCATTACCAGTGTATTCGTCATATCTTACATTTATACCAAACAAACATATACGTTCCAAAATCACATAGGAGCTTTCGCCGTACTGCTGGGCTGGACCAATCTAATGCTAATGATTGGCCAGCTGCCCGTGTTTGATGTGTATGTGGCGATGTATACACGCGTGCAGGGTGAATTCGCAAAACTTTTTATGGCATATTCATGCATGTTGATCGGCTTCACTATCAGTTTTTGTGTGATATTTCCCTCCTCGTCATCATTTGCTAACCCGTTTATGGGCTTCATTTCGGTGCTGGTCATGATGATAGGTGAACAAGACCTCTCACTATTGATCAACGATCCGGATGGTAAAGATCCACCGTTTTTGCTGGAAGTCAGTGCACAAATAACGTTTGTGTTATTTTTACTGTTTGTCACCATCATTTTGATGAATCTGTTGGTGGGCATAGCCGTGCACGATATACAGGGGTTGAAAAAAACGGCTGGCCTTTCAAAGTTGGTGCGGCAAACAAAATTGATTTCGTACATTGAGTCGGCTCTATTCAATGGCTATTTACCAACTTGGCTGCGGAATTTGTTGCATTACACGGCATTGGTTTCGCCCCAAGCTTATCGAGTGGTCTTGTGCGTGAAACCTCTGAACCCCAGCGAAAAACGTTTACCACGCGATATCCTCATGAAAGCTTACGAAGTGGGCAAGATGCGCAAACATTTTGGACATACTGTGTCAACTAAAAACTCTGCTACATACTTATCATATAAAAACAAATACAATAATGACAACAATCAAGCACCATCCACGACACCTTATGCACCTGAAGACCTGGAAGCCACCATTGTAAGTAGTCTCACTTCGAAGCTCGATGACAACACCGACCGCATTGAATATTTGACACAAGAAATTCAAGAGCTCAAGCAGGCTTTAATAACACAACAACAACAAGCAAGCAAAGTCATTGATAAGTTGCTGATAGTAATATCGAATCAACAGAAAAACAATTTAAGAAGATGAGAACAAAGGCAAGCAAACCTCACCTCCATCCATTGACAGTGAACTCTTTGTTTTCCACATTATTTTAGGTTCAAAACAGATAGAAAGTTAGCAAAGGTGTTGTTGTGCTTTATTAATTAAGTTGAATACATTGAGAGCAATGAACAGGTTCATATAGAATTGTGCCACCCATACACCCACCACCTTGAGTAGGTATACTTAATTTGGCAAAACGTTTATGACAACTAGTAGGGGCCTTCTGCATGCCCGTCCTTTCGTCTATTCTGACATCACTTTCCGCCTTGACAATAACATTGGCAGAACTTACTATTAAACAAAAACTGATAAACTCCCACTTTGTATCACTTGTAAGCGCTCTTATTTCGTATGACTCAAAATACGCAACAGGTTAAAGTTGAAAATTGGCGCACATCTTTCTTAAATGCCCACTAAAAAATGAGTGGTTATATATAATTTGAAATGATGGCTCAATAAAATTTGCATCAAGACTGTGCCCCCAATATCTACACATTGCCAGTCATATGTTTTATTTTAATGCCCTTTCGGTGGTGGGTATCATAGATTTGGTCCAAGCCAGATATAACTTTTTTACTTGTTAAATTGAAAAAAATAATTTTGTATTAGAAATTATATATTTATGTTATTTTAACAAGTTTACTGAAACATTCAGAAAAATGCACAACTTTTCGAAATGAGTGATATGTATGCCTATGTTTTTGTAACACTAAAAAATAAAGATCTACCCATATAGCAAAAAATTGTATTCAAATTAATCTTTCCCGACGGTAAGTTTACGCCTGAATTTAACAATATATGAAAGACTGTGGGCTGCTCTCACTTTTTTTGCTCTAACATTTAGTTTAACCAATATGGAGTATACTATGTTACGAGGCCAAAGGATTTAATAAAAAAAATTTATTTGGCCACATTACTTAATGACTAACATAGGATCGTACCTGTTCTCTAGGTTGAATATCCTCAAAATAAGTTATATCTTGACCATTTATTGATAATTTTCCTGTACCAGGAACTCGCACAGTAACATCACCTCGTGCACTCTTGCGCAGACATTCTCCATGAAATAAAAAAGACATATCATATATTTAGTATTTGCACATTGTATGCATTTTTTTGTGGTCAATGGGCAAAGTCAAAAAACTAAAGTTGGCTTAGGGAGCCTTAAGAATATGTATACACAAACAACTTACAGTTATAAATTTGAAATTAACTTACCGTATGTGGTAATATATTGACGACCATGCTCATCAATATGAGGTTTAGGTATATCCACGTCTGTCCTTCTATCAAGTAGTGGTTTGGTGTACTCTAAAATAAAATGTTTACATGTGTACGCGTATGGATGCGATATTAAACGTTCCATAGCATTAATAAAATTTGTATATTGAAGATCAGGTATTTTTTCAACCATAAGCAATTCCAGTTTTTCTTTGGAAATCCAATTAAAACCAGTTAAATCGCTGAAAATATTGTATCATATCATAAAGAATGATTATTTAATGAAAGAAAAATAAAAACGTACAGTTTTTGAGTAGGATCAGGCTTTTGACCGCGTCTAATCATACGCTCATCCAAATCGTATAATTTATTGAGCTCTTCCACAATGTTCTGGCAAAGGAACACATATGTTTTTAAATGATTTTCTGAAATATAATCTAATAAAACTTACATATAGTAAAGTATAAAAATTTGGATTTCCTGTATAAAATAGAGTATGGAAGGGCCGGCCAGTCTCATCGAATTCGGCTGCTTTACGAGCTGGAAATACATCTTCCGGGTGCTTCATTTGGGGACGTGCTTTCTTATCATATAACCCAGAAGGAAACAAATATTCAATTGCGTTCTAAGTAGAGGAAATTAAAATTGAAACAATGTTGCTAAATATTGAAATCGGTTTTATATTTAAATATTACATCTACATCCTCTTGTGTAAACGTTTCAGGATCCTCCCCCATCATGTTAGCCAAGTGTCGTTTACCTACTTTATATTGCAAATGCTGTTCTTTCATGAACGAGTCATGCTCCTCAGCCCTTTCCAAATACGCTTTCATTGCTTTGCTAACTTTTTTTTTCTGCAACATTGAAGGACTTCCTTCTACAGTTACACCTGTACAATAGGCAGCGCAACATCGTGGCTGCTATTTATTAGAAGTTTTATTCAGTCAGTGGTAGCAGACAAACAACTTAATTATTTGATTCATTATGTCATTTCATACATACCACAATGTAATTATATAAATTAATTGGATTTTGCAAAATGTTTTTATTAATTCTAAGCAAGCTTTTGGAAATGGTTCTTAAAGCCATTTTACTTTAGTGATGGTATGTTCGTCTAAATCTTAGATTATATATTCTCACATGAACTACAAATTCGTCTCAATTCATCAAACAATTTCACTAAAGCAGAGATATATACCCAACAGCAGTCAGCTGATTTTATTTGATAAGCAAAAAGAGAAAAGACAATTCATCTATTGTTGGATTTTTTAATCACTTTCCAAAAATAAACTAAAAGAAGTGAGAAGATCAAACAACTTCAGTCGTTATATACAATTATATATAACATGTTAATTATCAAAGTTATTAATTTATTATGCAGAGAAATTAAGTAAACGGCAAATCAAAGTAGTATGTCACAAAAATAAGTAACTCCACAAAAAGCAAACAATGCTTTTATAATAATTATATATGTAAATTTGCAGTGAAGGTATTCAATTCTCAAGTTAAATATTCGTAAAAATTACACAAAAAAAGTATACAATTTTTACAACGTTACTTATTGTGCTCCGAAAAGATACTCCCCTCCAAGAGTTGTTTTGTATCAATGCTAAATAAATGAAAAACAGAAATGCAGTTTATACAGTGTGTATAGGATACAGGCCCATAAAATAAGTTGTTCGTGTGGTAGGTGAGTAAATAGATGGTTTTTTATAACAGGGAACGAAAGCGGGAACACACACAAAGCGTAAACACACTTTCAAGCATTTATTCACACCCCTAACATTCGCTTCCCATTATTTCCTTTTCCATATTATCTAAAATATTACTTATCGCGATGTACGTAGAATAAAAAATTATTTATTTATTATTAATTATTGCGCTTACATTTCGTTCCTCATGAGCTCTCTTTTACAAGAACGAGGAATCAAATTGAGTTTATACGTTCCTTCGAGGAAGGAAATGCCGACGAATATCGCAATCGCAGCTGATTTGTCTTTGAACAAAACACTTATTATAAAACGTCTCTCTCTAAGTGATTTAATCAATGAATTTTTTCTGAGTGCCATTAATTCGTTAAAATGTGAAATACAAAAAAATCCAACGAAAAATCGTTTTCTTTAATTCTTCTTATGAAATTTAATAGCGAACGAAAAGTGGTACATATTTGAAATGATATATTTTTAGTGAACGTTATCATTTTCATAGAACCGTGAGTGATGTAATCAGCTCAGTATAGCACAGCAATTTTGAGACAATGCAAGGAAAATAAAAACAATCTACATATTAAAAAATCAATATATTTCATTTGTTAACGCAATTCACAAAATCATCAAATAATGCAACGATTTTTTACTTTTAACATTAAAGAAAAATTTGCCATGAAATCGAGAAAAAGTTTTGTTAATACAGAGATTTCAAAGTAGGCATCAGACGGATTTTTTAAAAGTTTTTTATTCCGTTTGCAAGACTCCTCAACATGCATCCACCCAGCCATGTCAAATTTCCTCAGACACGTTTCAATGGAAGATTTTTTTATAAGAAATTATAAGAAAAATGGTTCCATATCGCCCGCTATTCATATACCGGTACTATTGCATGTGAAAAATGTACCACATATATATATATACGCGAATGTATAATTGCAAGAGGTCACAACAAAAGCAAAGAAAACGTTGCTTGCTTTTCAAAGTTTTGCTGCCACCTCATACGATGTTAGTTTCTCTCGGTAATTCTGCTTTACCGTTACGCTTCAGCTGGTGCAAATGTAAATTTTCTTAATTTTCATTTTCCTCTAACAAAGTTATTGCATAAAGTTGCACAACGGTCATTTAATATTAAATGGGGAGGTTTTCCGCAATCATTTTCGTTCATTGCTGTCACTTCATAATGTAGGAGAATAGGAGAAAATGAGAATAACAATATAAATAAAAACTAGTAAACACTATCAATGTAATTATTGTAGTTTAAGGAAATATGTTGAGGCAGTGACAACATTAAAATAAACCAAATTGCGAAATGGAAATTTGCAGCAGCATGAATGAAATGAAATTCGTAAATGAATGTAAATGTTTGTAGTGAATTTAAAAAAAAAGATACTTCTTAGATAATTTCTCTTTCAAAAACAAATAAAAATGTGCGTGGACGCGTATGTGTAGGCATGCCTTTGTATGGTGTGCTAATTTCCGCTCGTCTAGTTTCTGCCAATTTCCGTTTGAATTGACGACAATATACATTCAGACAAAAAGCAGTGTTTTACAACTGTGCTAGATACAGGTTTTAATAAGAAGTAAGTTCTTAAGTATGTGTGTAACTAAGTATTTTGTTTTCTAAATTTTTCAAAATCTGTGAATTAACGATATTTCTCCTTTGTTTTCGTGGGGGTTTGATGTCACAGAGTTACGAAATCTTATGAAAAATAACTGGGATCTACACTTAAATACAATATATATTCTACATAGATTTCAAAATCCGTAGTAAATTTCTTGTATGTGTTACAGGTACAACAATATATATATAATATAAAAATGCCCAACACCGGTGTGGGAGACTACGACGAGATAGCCGCAGCTAAACGCGGTCGTTTTCGCATCACTTCAACGCCACAAGGGCCGCCTGAGACTACATTAGGGCGCTTTCGCTTGATGCCCATTTGTAAGTTAAGAATAACTTATTATATTACCAACGTCTTATTTGTTACGACTACTATTTCTTTATCATTCTCCTATATAGCAAATTACGGCACTATATCGCCAATTTTAAACAGAGGACGCTTTGCAGTTATACCTGAAGAGCCACTGGGTTCACCCGCCCAGGGTACACCGCCAGCTGATCGAACAATACGTTCAGCATCGCCTGAATGGGATTTTGATATAGAACAGGTAAAGGATAAGAATTTACATATGTTTACAGCAATATGTACAATTGTTTATAACAACATTCAACTGAGAAAGATACTATGGATCTCACATCACAACATTATTTTTCAACTTATTTTTCCAGTCGCATAATCGAATATTTATAACATTAATATACGAGGTCGGGAACCTGCGCCTCTCATTTATTTTTTGACCCGGATTGTACATAAATATGGAAGGCACCCAAGTTGTTATATTAAAAGTACTTTATATGATACAAGATGCCTTCCAAATCAAACAGTATATCCTAGTGGCGCCATCTGTTCATGTAGGCCTGAGTTGGAAAAGAAAATATGGCTCTCAAATAATTTTTTTTTTAATTTCATACAAATACGGCTCCGACTGGAAAAAAGTTGCGAACCGCTGCCCTATTGTACTACGTTCGACAAGTCAATGGTTGAGTTTAATTAATCAATTGTTATATGGAAAGAGGCATTAAAAACGTCTGATCAGGTCCAAATTTGACAGAATCAGTTAACTGTTCTTCACAATATTTTATGAACAAATCTTCCTCTTATGAAGACTTATTTCAAATAAGGGGAGGAGTCTTAAAAATTTTAAATTTTAAAAATTTCAATAGTGCACGCCTTTGCGTCAACACACGCCCTTGTACCAAATATTATCGAAATATATTAAAAGCTGTGGACAGATACCGGATGGACGGATAGAGGGATATGGTTAAATCGTTTCAGATTTTAATTCTGAATCGATCGTTATGATTAAAGGTGGGTGTGGCATTTGCCTTTTAATGTAACCTCTTACGCCATGTGCTGCTGTAGGGTATAAAAACCGAACTGAGCGTGAGGCAAACAATAACAAGTAGTAAACCCAAATTTGACTTAGGCCAAATCCTAAATACCATCCACATTTGTATACAAAGGTGTGACAGGTGCATGAGTACGCCCTCTCATAGTGTATGTACGGCCATGCCCACCAATGAACTTGATATTTGGTATGCATATCTATAGTTACCCCATCCATAGGTGTGCCAAAAGTGGTCGATGGGTATAACTCTCTAATACAATTATAAGGGTTGACGGACAGACAGAATTGGTTAAATCGATTTAGAATTTCATGGTTATCAAGAATATATTTAATTTATGAAATACTTGATGCTTCTTTCTTTAAATTATGCGATATAGATACGTAAGCATAGAATAGACATAGGAACGAAGGTGATCTTGTCTCTGACTTAAGTAAATATTTACTTGTTCCAAATAATAAAAACCACGTTAGTTACATAGGAACAATTGAGCATGAAATGAAATTGTTCTGAGAGGATTTAAAGTTACTCATATGGGAAACATGTTGAATTAAAAGTTGTTCTCTCATTTTAAATGTTTCTAATAAATAAATGTTTGGACTAACCACATCAGAGACCCCCACAATGAGTAATAATAATAAAGGGACGGCTCTATTATATGATATTACATTTATACAGGCATTTCCCATTTTACGCGATTTTGGTACAACACGGTTTTTGTAAGGAATCAATGGCACAATTTAAAAAAGATCGGTTTTAATATCGTAATAAAATGCAAGATTGTAAAGGACGTATTCAGCAGTGTTTCGCTTTGGGCCAGTGATTAACCACGTCTTTTTTTGTAGATTTTTTTCTAGAACGTAGCTACCATGTATAATAAGAATCATATGTATTTATATCCAAACATATCTTGAATGTAATAAATGCGTTTGTGTATTTAAGCAAGCGAGGGAGAGAAAGAGCGCATTGTTTATATAGGCAACCGCATATAAATACAATGCAAATGCGTATACAATAAAAAAATGAAAATAAACATTTTGGAATTGGTAGATTACAGTTTAGCACTTTAGTATTTCGTTAACTGTTGAACTGTGTGTACGTGTTTGGGTGATGTATCGTCTAATTTATTAATCGACATTTATGTGCTGCCGTATTATCAGAAAACGTGTACAAGAGAGAAAAAGAGAGGGTTAACATGTGTATATACATTTTTATATATATCGGTAAAAAGAAAAAAAATTAAAATGGCAGAAAAAATTAGTATTTGAAAACAAAGATAAAAAACGAGTTGCAGAAAAATGTTTGTGTGATTAAACGATATACATACACGAGGAATACGTTGAGGAAAATTAAAATTGCAAACGACCGTCAGAGAAATATACATGAATTTTGAATACCGTTTGATAACAAATTTCTTAATATTGGAAACCTTTTCCAAAAGTTGAATGTCAACAGCAAAGGAAGTGACCCTATTTTGCAATCCGCCCATCATCATAAGGCAGTAAGAATTCTACGTTTAACATGCCGCTCTCTACACCTAAAAATATACAATGTTCTTGATTAACACCGAAATCTGAATCTAACTGGCCACGTCTCTCCCTATGTCCGCGTATTGTTAAAACACCAGAGTTTAGCTGTGCGTGGCCTATATGTTTAAACCGTCCCCAATCGCTGCTGAATTGTTTTCTTTATAAAAATTTGTCCGAGTATCCTGTGCAGAATTTTGTGATTGAGAGTGGTGCAAGTTTGGGAAATCGTTAATATGTGGTACGGTTAAAGTGGTTAAATTGCTTTGTTGCAGAAATAGACTTGCACCACTTTCATTCACAACCATTCATATGTGCAACGATCGGAGGTTATAAGGTTGCAAACTGTGTTAAAGAGTAACTAAAGCTCCCCATTGAGCCAACCTCCTTAATGCTAATGACACATAAAATAACATGAAGATTGCTCGTAGATGTGTTGCATTATCGACAAATTGTTGACGTTTTTGAAAAAAAGTCAACGAATCTTCTAAAATATACTCGCAAGTAATTTTTATTTAATTGCACTGTACACTGTACATATGAAACAAAAACACTACTTACACCGACCGAAGTATTTGTAATGGAATATTTTAAATAAAAAACAGGTTAGTTAACACATTTTTTTACATAATGAACGTTAGTATTACTTTTTATATTATTTAATGTTTATAAAACAAATTAAAATGGGATTGAAAGAAAAGTTATTGTGATGTGCCTTGCAGCGACAAACATTAAACGCCCTCTACTTTTCCTACCTATAACTACAATATATATGCGTACGTGTATAATAAAATGAACAAAGAAAAGCTACTATATAGTTACAAGTAATTATTCTTAAACTCCTCCTATATATCTTGACTAAAGCGTATTAAATAGATAAGAGCGATAAAGTGGCACATTGGCCTCGCAGATTGGTTTTCTCATTACCAATCGGCAAAATCGGTCTTATTCAAAATCTAGAAAAGATCCAAATTATAAAATCACCAAAAATATGAATTTTTAGTGGAGTGCGGTAGAATATTTTCATATTTTATGCGATGTACTGTCAGAAGTGCACTTAAAAATTGCAGCGAGTGCATAGAAGGAAGTAGATTAATTATATCAATGTCTTTAAATTAAATATAAGCATGCAGGGTATCCCAGATTTGGCTTAAACTAAGTATTGTACAACTTCACTTTCCTTATTACTTGATTACAATTGTAGGCAATTACAAACATTTTAATTGAAATTGATTAAAGCGTGGTATATAAAAGCGTTTGTGTTCTTCCAGCTCTCCTACATCTCTTGTGAGTAATAAATTAACTTAAATTCTATTTATAGTTACTAGCTAAAAATAACGGCAATAAAGCTATACTCGGCTTAGACTAAGTCTTGGATACGCTACCACTTGGAGCGTAGATTGTCTCCAAATGCGTCCTCTGCTAATGATGTGTTGGACGAGTTCTACACTGAATATGATTTTTTATTTTTGAAATTGGGGGCGTGCCCGATATATAACTCAACCCCTGTTCAATGCATGAACTAATTGTAAATATATATAAAAAAAATTAAAGTCGCAGCTTAATTTTAATCCCAAAATCGATTAACATTTTGATGCTGATCGAGAACACAAATATATATATATACATATATATGCTATAGTGGACGCCTCTACAGTATTTGGTATAGCATATGAAATACCAAATTGACAATAAAATTCAGAAAATCTTCATGGCATACTAAAGCGCAATGCCCCCTGTACGGATTTACTTTAAAGATAATATTTAATGTTGCAATTAATAAAACTTTAAACGTTATTATCGTTAAATTGATTCCGGATTAATGTGTAGCGTCCCTCCGTGTCGCAAAGAGTAAAAATATAACATTTTCAGAAACGCTATACTGGTATTTTATTATAATAACTGTATCATAAGTATCCATCTTAAACTGTAATAGTTACATGTTGCCACATAGTTTTATTGGCTATTTCAAAAGATTGCAAGTGTCGTTCCAAATCATTCAACTTTTTTAAAACATGAGCAAACTTTTGTTCATATATACCAACTATAACCTTCAATTCAGTCCTAAGTTTGTCAACTTCTCTCGCCTCATTTAAAGCTGTGTCACTTTCGTTTAGAGTAGACGAAAACAAAGAAGGAGGAACATTGGAAGCCTCCTCGACAAATGCCATAATTTTTTTCATACTCAATTCTTGCATTTGATCACTTTGCTCAGAACGATACATGCATTTTATGCCTTCTATATATTCACCCGGAAAGCCTGCATTGAAAATATCATGCGTGTAAGAGATATGAAAGGGTTTGATTAAAAGGTCCATTATCAAGCGTAGATTGTAACAATTCCAAATATTTTCATGGATGTAGAAGTGCTGCAGCTTTTGTAAATACTGAAAATTCTGTGGATTTATGTGACTCAATAAGTTAGACGAGACATTGAGAGATGTTAGGCGGGATGCAGAGGCCAAAGCTTTAATAGGCAAATGCTTTAAACTGGTATTGCTTAAATCCAAACGCTCTAAAGAATCCACTTGCCACACATCTGGCAATGTCGTTAAATCGGGATTGTTGGCCACATCGAAAATCTGTAAATTTATCATTTCCGACAGAGAGGCGATCTGTTGTAAGCAGTTATCACGCAAATTTAACGTACTTATATATTTGGGCTGAGTAAAATACAATTCCATAATGTTATTGTGTTGGAGATTGATAAACACCGCTTTACCATAAATATTGACTCTGGAAAGGGAGCAATTGCGAGCCCATAAATTCTCCACCCTCATATTACCCACGATTTCCTTTAAGGCCCCATTATGGGATAAATCCAATACTTTCATGTACGCTTGATTTTGGAAAGCATACTCCGTTACGTTTTCCAAAAAGTTCTTTTCCAAATTGATGATTGTTAAGCGTGGATTATTTGAAAATAACTCGTTCCCTATTATTCGTAAGCGATTGCCAGCTAAATTCACTTGGTGCAGCGAAGTTAAATAAGAAAACACATGCAAGGGCAGATTGTCCAACTCGTTATCTGATAAATCCAGATAGTATAGTTTTTTTAGGCCCTTGAAACTGTCATTGGACAATTCACGCAGACCATTGCTATTCAAAAACAAATACAACAAATTGGTAGCGTAAGCAAAAGTCATCGCTTTTATGGTGTCCAAATGATTCTCCGATAATAACAAAATTGTTAGATTGTCGGCCATTAAAAAATTTTCCCAGCTCATCATGTATATTGAACAGTTACGCATATCCAACTCTTCAATGTTATCGGCATAAAATAGATTCAATGGGAAGTTGTAAAAATGCGAGTTAACAAAAGTTAAAACCTGAGAGTTGGGGAAATCGTTCAAAGTGTAGGTGTTGTTCGTGACAAAATGGACTTTGGGTGTCTTTTCGAAGAACGCTACATCGCCAACTTCTGCAAAACTATAATTTTGGCAAACGTATTTAACGCAACGATCATCCAGAAAGACTCGTTTATTTTCTAAAATGCGCCTCTGATGCCCTTCAAGATTCTCAATTACATTCACTGCGTCTCCATTGATATGGTACGACGTCATAAAATATACGATAATGATGTGTGTGATTACATTTGAAACTGTCATTATTATTATAATTTTGTAACTTCGTTTACGTTTCTTCTCTTTCTATGTATAAGTGGAAGAAAATTTGTTGTGTTTCGTCTTAATATATTATCCGTCAGCTCATCTCCTGTGAACCGGACGACGTTCAATATTTAACTGAATTTCATTGTTTAGTGCAAAATATTTCTAATATATTTTAATAGAATGCAGTTTATTGTTGTTACTATTAATTTTGTATGATTCTTTATCATTCATGATCATCTAAATTGTTGGTGGAAATTATTATTATTATTATTTTATTTTTTCCATTGAAAAATTATATGTATTACGAATTAAGTGAACATCAGTTATTGTAATTAGGGTGCAAATGAAAATGTTTAATTCGGTCAAGCCCGATAGTTAGCTATAATGCGAATAGACTGCCCGCCACCAACCTCAGTTAAGCAGCATTGCAAAGGGCGAATTGCCGTGTTAAGCTGGAATATATATATCGAATAAAGCAATAAGGACCAACCTTTGAGCAGTTAAACTAAAAAGAACGTATCCCCTAATTTTAAATGTGTAATTTAGATGAGCAAAGCACACTTGTACGTGCACGCACATCACGTGATGCTTGTTCTTGTGCAAGTTACTCTGAATACTTATTTTTAAGTTATATAACACATGAAAATGGATAATGATGGTGGGTCTCCTAGATTCGACGTTCCCCTAATATAGCTTTTTTACTTGTTCGTATTATTCTATACTATATGCATCGATCGTATTACATATTTTAAATGGAATTAATATCAACCTTTCATCTCTCATGAATTATTTACGTTCTACTGAAATTTTCTAAAGGGCGAAATGATCGGCTTGTACTAAAATTATGCACATACAATAATAATGTTTGTATATTATATTTTTATAATAAATGAATTATGAAAATAGTGACATATATGTCGATAGCTTTTGTCTGACATTTCCATTATGCACAACGTTTTGTTGTTAGTCATTTAGCCAACAAAATATTATCAGTGTTTTGGTTGAATTCTATTAATGCACATATAGCGGATTTTAACAAAAACACAAGTTTTGTAAATGTGAAAGTATATGTCGTATGTATATGGGCCCGCCTCCAAATCATATTCTCTGTATAAAATGTAGAACATTTCTTTAGACATAATGGCACCACATTAAAAAAATATTGTTGTTGGCTTAGTAATAATTTTTAACTTCACTTTATTAAGAAAACAAGTGAAAATGTTATAGTTGGTCAAGCCCGATTATTTAATATCCTAAACTACTTTGTTCTATAAATCATGCTACAATTAGTTTTGCCGTACTAGTGTTGTCATTGTCGTATAAGTCACTTTGCGTAATATAGGCAAAATGGTCCGATCGGCTCCAAATTCGGCTCAGCCAATTATTAACCTAATTATCTATTCTTCACCAAATTTTGTCAAAAATACCAAATTCGAATCGAAATCGAAATATATTAGGAACTGTTGCCACATAATTATAAATATGGCGGAAATTCGTATAACATTTCAGCTCAATATCTCAATACGTACGACCGTGTGCCTTCCAATATGTGGATGTACGGACTGATTTAGATTGTGATTCAATTCAAACATATATATATACTTTATGGAGTGTGTAAAGCCGCCCACCCAGAAGCCTGTTGCAAAGGTAACAACGACCTTATATGGAGGATGCAAAAGTTTCATTTTTTAAAATTGTTTAATAAAAATTTGGAAAATAACCCTTAATTAGCCTAAAAATTTATGTTCTAATTTTGGACCGGGTTGGACTATTCCAATTAATTCATCAGATGACTTAATGGACAATGACTCGTGCTTAATGTTATTACAAGGAACTATATTTAATTTGCTACTTCTTTACAGCTAAGTAACCCGAAATGTCTTCGTGTTTATCCGGATAAAATAAAATTCAAATTCTTCTTATGAAGAATTATCTTTGCAAAGAGTTTATTGTTTGTTGTTTGTTGCTTGTAACTGAAAATTTTAAAATTCACTGCTGTGGGTATACGATTCATGCATAAAATTATTCATTAACAACTAAAAAAGTTATATATGACTCAGGCTAAATCTTGGCTACCCTCCTGTAGGCGTGGCATGTTACTATTGCACTATATATATATATAAGATATGACTAAAGTATTTGATACATTTTACCTCAACGGTCGTATTCTATACTGACTAAAGTTCAAACTTGTCTGTTATCTGACCCCACTAATTATAACCAATGTGTACGGAACACACGAATCGACATGGTTAAATCTCTTTTATATACGGTGTTTTTTTAAGAGGTTGCCGATTTAAAAATTGAATAAAACACATGCTAAATAATGAAGCAGCCAATTTTTTGATTTTATTTGGTAGATAATTTCTTGGCATTTAACATTTGAACATAATTTCTGGCCTATAGCCACCACGACTATTTTTCACAAAGGCTATTCTGGAGGTCCAGTTTTCCACCACTTTTTCAAGCATTTGGGAACGTATTTCAGCAATGACACGTTCAATATTGCTTTCCAAAGCAACAATTGTTGCCGGTTTATCAGCACAAACCAATGACTTCACGTATCGCCACAAGAACTAATCAAGTGGCATTAAATCGCATGAACGAGCGAAGGCCAATTCACCGGTCCATATTTTGAAATAATATTGTCGTTAAAATGTAAAACTTAGTATTCACCCAACCTGTGTGTAAACCCTCCAAAATAGTAAAAGAAAAATTTCTTCGCTATTGTTGGCAATGAATCAAATATGTGTGAATTTATTAAAAAATTAACCCTTTTACGGCCGGCGTATATTTTACTTTTCCAAAACTGAGTATCAGAAAAATTAAGGAAACTCTGAAACTGTTTATTGCAAGGATAATAACCGAACGTGCTTGTCGCGTATATATTAGAACACTTCATAATTTAATTTCATTTAAAAAACAAAAATATTATAGTCGGTTTTGATCGGCCACTTATTACAACACAATTATACTATAATTAGTTTAGTTGAATCGTTCTCACAAATAAATTACACGTTGTGAAAAAGAGTTAGAGAGAGGAAAGCGGTTCTGAAAATGGTTCGATCTAGTTCAAGTTTGCACAATTGATTATTACACCAATTAACTCTTCTTCACCAATATTTCTGAAATGATATTAAGAATAGTGAATTTTCGTCAGATAAAGACTTATTTTAAAATAGAGCGCTATATGGAAAGGTGTTCCAAACGTGGACCGATCATGCCACAAATGACCGTCCTTGGCCCAATAGACATCTCCGTGCCAAATTTTAACAAAAAATTTCCACAAATGCGACTTATAGATTGATTATAAAAAAAAAAAATTTGAGGGAAAGGCAGACATGGTTAAATCGATTCAGACTTTGATTCTGATACGATCGGTATAATTAACGGTGAGTGTGGCATTTACCACTTAGAAATTACAAACGCCACTAATGGTGATTCAATAATTTTGTTTAGAGTGATACATCGAAAAACTGGAAAAACTTAATAAAATGTGACGTATGACACATTTTCAATAGAATAATAGAAAAGAAGGCGTAGCTTTTAACTGATTTTATTTAATTATAGGCAAATATAGGCAAACTACTCACATGAAGTAAGACACCTGCGCTAATTTTTAGCTTAATATCATAATATTTGAAATAGTATTTCACTCCATCCAAATAGTCACAGGAGCAAGATCAAAAATATGTGCACTTCGGGGAGTCTCTGAGGCCTCTTTCTAATCACCAAGGTACAGTATAACGATAATAATGTGTGAATTTATTATTGTGCCACCGTCACCTAACTGGCAAGTGCTATAATAAAGAAAATCTCCTTTTATAAGTATGATTAGATATGATATATATATATTTATGATATATAAATATTTACGACAGTAAATTCGAAATTGATTTCGCCCACTGTCCATATGTCCGCCGCCGTTATGTGATCCTAAGCATTTACTACTGGTAGTAGGAGAATTTGAAATACCAACATTTCTGCCAAGTTTGAAATCTATATAAAATTATTACGACCGGAGCAAGATTTTATGAAGATTCTCTATAGGTTTCAAACGTCTTAGGTAGCCCACGCCACCACTACGTAGTGCCTTAACTCAGCTAACACCGTTAACGCGTGATATTAATAATTTACAAATAAACAACTACAAATTAGCAATAAAAATGAAATAAACTGTTACAACAACAACAAATGTTAAATGAGAGCGGTCTAGGTATTGAGCATACTTGTGTTGTAGTAGGAATGTAAAAAAAACAACACCGCATTATACATCAATAAATTATGGCGACAAAACGCTACCGTTTATCCAATACATGCACATGCGAGAGTGTGTGTACTAATTTTTAATTAACTGCAAAACAATCAAACAAAATTAAAAACAAGATAGAGAAGTTCGGTTAAGATCGAAGCTTAAATACCCTCCACCTTTTATAATCATCTAAAAAATAAGTTCATATTGCCATATTTATGTATATGACTATTTCATGTACTTACGCAGTGTTTTTTTTAAATTATAGGCGTTTGCGTTTTTCAATCACGCCCATTTTTGGCACAGTGTTGGATAACGGTACCACTTATATTTACACCAAATTTCAACTTGATAAGCATGCTATTGTGCGATATACAATTTTTTAAAGATACAACTTTTTCGAGATATGTTGAGGTTTTTGTTTATTGTGGGCGTGTCTCTTAACCGATTGTGTCCAATTTCAATAAGGAACAGCGAAATTGAACTAAGAATACGTACGCAAAGTTTCAATTTGATATTTCTAAAATTACGACCGTGAGAGTGCCAACAACAGACGGACACACGGACGGACATGTCTCAAACGATTTCTCTTTTCATGCTGATTAAAAATATATATATGGTTTGTGGGGTCTCCGATGTGTTGGAAACGGATGATCAAAATGAATATACCGTCTTCTTTAAGGTAAAGGGTGTAACAAACGTTTGACAGCACTGTACGTGTAGTAAGCAAAAAAATATTGGATCGTTGTTTGGTCAAGTACACGTATGTATGCAAACGCAAATATTATATACAATATGTATACAGAAAATAATAAAGCGATCATCGCTTAAAAACGCCATTGAGTGGGTTCCACAGGTGTTATTAAATATGAGTATGACATGGTCGATTGTTCCCATTTATGCAAACTAAAACTTAAAAACACTTTTTTCAACTTTTAATTTTTTCGTTAAGAAGAAGAATCGCTTCATTTTCAGTTTTCGCGGGCGGTTTCTTTTTGTTATACCCTCTACCTCAGTGATGAGGGCGTCAGAGACCCTACAAAGTATATATATTCTTGATCAACGTCAAAAACTGAATCGATTTAGACATGTATGTCCGTGTGTCCGTGTTTGTTGTTGGCACTCTCACGGGCGTAAATTTTGAGATATTGAGCTGAAATTTTCTACAGACACTTTTAGTTTTTGCATGCAGATCGCTATTTAAAATGGGCAAAATCGGTCCAGATCCACGCCCACAATCAACAAAAATCTATTTATCTGCCACAAAATATGAGCTACAAATATGAAATTTGGTATGTACGTCTATAAATATTAGATTCATTGATATGCCAAAAATGGGCGTATTCGGATAACAGACACGCCCACACTCAATAAAAATGTTTATATCTGCCACAAAAGTTGACCTAAGAACTTGGAATTTGGTACGCGTATACATAGTTATCCCATCTACTGGCGTGCCAAAAATGGGCGTGGTCGCATAATAGACACGCCTACAATTTACAAAAAACCTTATTCAACGTAAAAGTAGAATTGCATGCTAATACGTAAGGCATACACTATTAGAGGGCACAATATATATATATTTGCCACGCCCACCGTTCTGGAGGTGGAGGGTATTTAAGATTTGGCCTAAGCCAAATTTAGTTTTCTTACTTGTTTTTCAATTCAATTCAATACGAACCAACGAACCTTCACATTTTTACGATCGAGTTACTCACTTACTCACTAAAAACCCTAAATAAAGTCATACCACAATACTTTTCTTTCAATTGATTGGTTAATCGTTATTATGACAAGTAAAGAAAAGGTGTACATGCATGCAGGCTTTGGCCAAATCTCAGATACGCACCACATTTACATAATAGATTCCATATTTGAACTAACTGTAATCAATAACAAACGCCCATCATATTTGGAGGGTATAAATATTACGGGAAATAGGAAATACAATATCCATTATGTTTGTGTTTAAAGTAACGTAATTAGATGCTAAGTCGTAGGTTCAAATAACGTGACAGTATATAGAAAAATTGCTAACAAAATGGCAACAAATTGCGAGCTGATAAAAGAGAAACAACAGAACTCAACGAAACATCACCTACCAACTACTACTTGCCCGGCATCCGTAACACATGAAAAGAAACGGGATAAAACCGAAAAATCATTAAGTAAAAGCTCGCTTTCAGACACATCCTCCGAATTGAGTCTTCTGCACAAAGCAGCAGACACAAGTAGTCCAACGCAACTTTTGACGACAGTCGCGGACGACATCTTCGAAAATGCATTTGAGAATTCAATAGAAGAAGTTGAAATTGATGGATATGAAACGGATACGGAGAGTTCTTTAAGCGACAATAACCTAGAGAAGATAAACAGTGATGATACTTTGATTACCGCCGAACTAAAAGCGGAGCTCATAAGAACGCTGCCTACATCATCTCGCCATAGTAGCAGTAGTGAAAGTGATGAAGAAGAAATATCAGAAACCTATGCCTCTGCCATAAATCCAACCTTCAAATTCCATGCTTTAAATATATTTCACAGTCGACCATATTTAATGCCGTTTATGGAACGACGCCGGTTGTCTCAGTGCAAAGAAGAAGATGAGGATGATGGTGATAAATCGCCGCAACCACAGAGTGCAGATGATGGACATCCAGTATTCAACAAAACGGAACGAAGTCCGACGAAGTTAGCTTCCCCTCCACCGCCACCACCACCTTTGCCCACTCGCGACAAAGCTTCAGTTGAAAAATTCAAAGATTTGGAAAAACTGCGCCAACAATTTATGCATAAAATTGATAGCATTAACACTAGAAATGTAGACGATATTAAAACACTCAATATGACCCCAGATCATAGTTCGCCACCACCTCCACCACCCATACCGCCCAGTATATTACCACCAGCCCTAATAAATTTATTAGAATCGGCCAAAGCACCACCCACCAAATTACCACTAAACGCCAAGCCGTTTATAAACACAAATCCTGCAACGCAACGTCATCCTTTATCCAGTGCACCTGTTAGCAATACGGTACAACCTTTAGTTATTAAAGGAAAATTTACCGTAACTAAAGCTCCCGAAGTCACTATGTTAAAACAATTAAAGCCAGAAGCTAAGCACTTGCTAAATATGTCAGTGTCTTCCAACGCTCATACGATAAGTTTTCCTTGTAAGTACGACACAAATTACACCCCGGCACAAGCTATTTTCTCACAACGTTATGGTAGCAGCAAAAAGGCTCATTTATCGAAAGAATTCTTTGATACATCGCTTGTGGAAATTCGAACGCCGACTGATAGTTCAAGTTCTTTAAATGCAACAAAAAATACGATGATAAGCTGTGATAGAGATTTAGAAGAAAAAAACACTTTTCCTTACGTACTAGATGAAATATGGATTAAACGGGTGGTAACGGGGACATCTAAAACTATTTTAAACGATATAAATGACGACCCCGTGCAGTCGGAAGATGTAAGTGGTTTTTGTACAATGAATGTCAATTTCTTTCAACATGACAAAACTATGTAGTAATAAAAAAAAACTTTGTAACGTCAATACCATTGCTGCGATTATTTACTAACGTACAAAAATACATAACGTCTCTATTTATTTTTTAATTTCCGACCCTACAATTCCAAATGGCAGTGCAACCAAATGAGACCCATCACAATGTAAAAAAACATTTTCGTATTCATATCTTTTCAAATTATATTTATGTTAAGTATAGTGTGATGTTTTTCGGGAACATGTTCTTTTTCATTAGAGAGAAGGAATATATATTCCGATTCAAACAAACAGTTGCTAAAACATTCGGATTGAAAATGATCGAATATTCGCAGATCAATTTTTTATAAATAATTTCGAATGCTTACATATTTTTATATAGTCTCCTTAGTGACTGCAAACAGAATGACACTCAGTGGGATTTCATCTAATGTAGAATAAATACGCAAAAGATTACGCTGGAATGTTTTATTTATCATTTGTTTGTTATTTCGAAGGTCTCTCTCTTAATGTTTTCTTGAATATGAATCTTTGACATTGTTTAACGAAATAATTTTTGGAATTAAATTGCTTGAGCACGAAATACATGATTTAAATGTGTAAGTAACTGCGTAGGTTGGCACAGACCGTGCTTCTTTTCCAAAGGAGTACAACTCTACATACATGAAACTTTTAAACACAATGGTATAAAAAGTCCAAGTATCACTCAGAATAATATTGTGCAATATGTGGAAACATTCAAGCAAACTAATTGTTTAAATGTTGAATGTTTAAATGTACCATTAGGAACATGATGCCAGGTTGTCTAAATCTCGACCGTACAGTTCTCCCGCAGAGCAAAATGCCAAAGCAGCTCGTAAAGCAAGCAAAAAGATGAAAGAAGAAGCGAGGTAAGTTTTATATTTATTATAATGTACGTGTAATATAATAAATATTAACCAAAAATAAATCTCTATGCTTTTGTGAAGGAGGCAGGAAAAAGAACAAAACCGTCGCGAAAAGGAGGCCCGTAAAATTGAACGAGAGACAGCCAGACGTTTAGAACGCGAAGCGGCGAAACTGGAGAAATTGACTCGCAACGCTGAGAAGATATCACGTAGCACAGAACGTGTAGCGACATCGTCACGATCGAGTTCTTTAGAGCGCCGACGCAGTGGTGAAGATTCGCCGGTGCTCAATCAGTCAACGGTTCATGGTATTGCTAGTCCAAATCGTCGGCCAACTATATTCGATGTATTTCGGCCGTCCAAACGACAAAAAGATAGAATACTCTTTGATCCTTTGTCAGCAGCAAACGCTGTTGCCGTCTCGGGTTTTGACACCGGTAGTATTAGTAGTACGCATTCGAGTGGTGGCACCGGGAATAGTAGTGGTGGTGGTGGTGGTGGCGGTGTAATGAATTCCATGAAAGTAGCTCTTCAAAATTCCGGCTTAATTGGTGGAGGCCATCACAAGCAGCATCCTGCCGTTACGATAACTACAGCTGAAGGTACTTCGGTTGTTAAAAGCAAATACAAGGATGGTTCAGCTCATCCGCATCAGGGCAGTGACGCTCAAGTAAGGTTTTATGTAATTTTAAAATTTGTATATTTTTTGCTAAGCCTTTTATTTCAATCAGTATTATCACACAGTTACGGCGGTGCGTCGTCCGGACGTTTCACGTTCACCCATGACCAAAGTAATGGACTTGTTTAGGCATCGTTCAAATTCAGCTGCTTCAGAAGCTGATAAACGAAAAGCGGTAAGTTGATTACACATATTCTAGAAACACGGTGTAATATGCGATACGGTACTAGTGTATTATTGGGTAGAAATTTTATTGGTGAATTATATGGGACGCAATTGCAATTTCTCCTGGGCATACATACAGGTCTCTACTTAAACTAATTTTTATACAATATCTATAGAATTCTTAAAAAGAATTCTCAGAAATAGAATTCTCTAAAAGAGTAAAAAACAGGAAAATGTTATGATTAGATTAATTGAATTATAAAGCGCAAGGCATTGTCATATATGTTAAGTTATTATGTGAAATATAGTTATATGAGAAGGGGTTTTATAAATGGTCCAATCAGTTCCAAATTTGGCACAGCTAATTTTGTCAAAAGATATTTAGAATCGCCATTTTTTGCCATATAAAGATTGCTCCACATCGTTTCATTTGCAATAGGGTTTCTCTTTAGACCAAAATGCGTCCTTGTATCAAATTTAATTAAAATATTTCCAAACATGCGACCTGTATCTTATACACAAATTTGCATCCAAAATGGTCCAAAATCCAATTTTGGCACCAAAATAGATGTTGTGCCGTGTTATACAATTTAACAAAAATACGATTATCTAAATTATTTAATAAATGGTATTTATCATTATTTGTTTATACTAAAAACAAATGAAAATATTATAGTCGGTCAAGCCCGACCATCAAATATCCTACACCACATTGACGTATTATTCAAGTACCTTAAAAATGAAAACTAAGTATTTTATCAAAAATTGTTTTCTTTAAAAAATGAAATATTTTATTTTTACCTTGGTGATGGGGGTATACTAAGTTTGTTCTGCACAGTATATATATTCTTGATCAGCATCAAAAAGTGAGTCGATTTAGACATGTATGTCCGTGTGTCCGTCTGTTATTGGCATTCTCACGGGCGTAAACTTTAAGATATTGAGCTAAAATTTTGTACAGGCGCTTTTAGTTTTTGCACGTAGATTGCTAACAAAGCAAAATCGGTCAAGAGCCACTCCCACACTCAACAAAAATCTTGAGTTGACCTATGAACTTGAAATTTGGTGTATATATTTATAGTTATCCCATCCATCATGGTTAAATAACAGACACGCCCACAATTTACAAAAAACCATATTCACCATAAAACTAAACTTGCAAGCTAATACGCAACACATACCTTACTAGATGTCGTAATAATATACCTGCCGCGCCCACTATTATAGATGTGGAAGGTATTTAAGATTTGGCCTAAGCCAAATTTAGTCTTACTTGTTTTACTAAATTGTATTATCAAAAATTTGAAAATGATTAAAATGTCACTGCCATTTTTTTTATGGAAATTTTATTTTTTATACTTTCTATTAACTATTCTTCACCAAATCGTGCCAAAAAATATAAAGAATTGCGCATTTTCGTTATAAACCGATTTCTTTTATAATAAAACGTTGTATGAAGGAAGGGTTCTAAAAATGGTCGATCGGGTCCAAATGGGGCACAACCAATTATTAAACTAATTAACTAAAACTATCTACAATGAAAAAACTTTGTAATAAAAATTGACATTTGAGATCTTTGCCTTTAACTTTAATATTCGCTTGATCAAACTCAAAGTATGGCATAATTTGTAAAACTAAAAGGGGTAGGGTATTAAATGGCAAACTACATACATAGATAAGTTTTAAATTGTCGTGTACCTTTTTATTTGTCCTTTATCTGATTGACACTACGTTTGAAATCAAAATTGGACGGGGGTTATCCACAAGCATTCGCCTTAAATATCATGAAACAGAGCCTAAACCAATTCTTAGCGGTTCAAGTTTATTCGAATTATGATGTACGAACGTTATTTTTATTTTAGGAACAATGTTTTAAGATAAATACTAACCATTACACAAATCTATTTTTCTTCTTATTTTTAGAGAGCTGCCGCTCATCAGCAACAACTAGCTGTACAAAGTGAGTAAGAAGATTATAGAAAAAGTTTTATTCAGGGACCGAATATTGATAATGATAAAAAGTAAAAATATTAAATAATAATTAAAGTTGATCAAACAACATATTTTGATTATAAATAATCATTATTCTTGATAAAAAAATTAAAGTCGGGATTTCCATCAAATCTGTATGTAATGTGCACACATATCCATGATACACTTATCAACATATTGTTGGATAAATAATAAATCCCTTCTAAAAATGATTTGAATTAATCATATGAATTGATTTATTCAATTTTTTCATCATGTTCGGTCTCTTGTCCATTTAATTATAACAGCAAGTACCACTACGTATACAATTTATTTGATAACTTTTTATTAAAAAATTTTGAATAAAAAACATTTTATGGACCAATAATAAAACAAAGTTGGTCTGCATTACATCTTCCAAACCGTCCCCATATACACGTAAATGTTTGCTTAACAAAGTGTCTCAAACGGAACGATAACCTTAGGATTTTTCCCATATTAAGAAAACTAAATTTGGCTTGTGGCAAATGTTAAATACCCTCCACATCTACAATGTTGAGCGTGGCAGATACCCCCAGAGATATTGGTATATTTATAGATATAATAAATAAATAGATTTTTGTCGATTGTGGGCGTGGCTCTAGACCGATTTTGCTTTGTTAGCAATCTGCGTGCAAAAACTAAAAGTGCCTGTACAAAATTTTAGCTCAATATGTTAAAGTTTACGCCCGTGAGAATGCCAACAGACGGACACACGGACATACATGTCTAGATCGACTCAGTTTTTGATGCTGATCAAGAATATATATACTTTGCGGAATATCCCCCATCTTATGTGGAAGGTATAAAAATAAATAATTTCTCAGTCTCCGACTCTTCCCTTGTGGAACCTATATAACCTGGCTGCACATGTAATGGTTGTTAGACAAGATAAAGAGAGAATTTTGCCGCTTGTGATTATAGAACGTAAACGCTTGTGTTCTTTAGATAAACAAAACCATTAAACTATTACGTTGTACTATATAAATACCATCCCATATTTTGTAAGTTTACAGATATGCAAATACAAGTACAAATACAAGAATATTAAAATATGTTGTAATTTTGAAATTTTGTCTGCGAAATTTATGTGCTCCACAAAAGATGGTAACAAGTAGGAAAGCTATCCAGATTTTGCTTAGCCAAAACTAATTGTACTCTATTTTAACGAATACAACAAATACATACTTGCAGTATGAACTCAGTTATTATGAGCCATTGCCAGCTCATTGACAGACAGTTGTAGCAAATAAATAATATACGCGTAGTTTGAAAAATTTGCTATGTCGTATTTAAAAATTGAGGGCGACCGCTTTAGGTTTTTGGGATGGGAGTGACGAAAACGGTACGTCAAAAAGGCATAAATGTGGACATTTTTGAAAAATTCATTTCGAGAGCTAAAAATAAGATAATCATACAGGTAAAGTGTGTTCTAGATTCGACCAGTTTCTTCCTCTCCCTCGTTTATTTATTTTTCTCTTCTCTCTAATTTACTGTTGTCTGCACACATCAAAACAAAACTTTGTTTCAACCTTGAATTTACCGATGTGCTCTTTGTTATGCCCACCACATTGAAGTCGGTATAATGAAGAGCAGCACCCAGAAAAAAGCGCCAGTGGAACTACAGAGTATATGTTTATATTGTATGTTTCATTGGCACCATCCCTTCCCTGTGTCTGCCAGTCCGTTTTAAACTTTATACCATATAAAAACAGGTAAGAAGACTACATTTGGCTTAGGCCAAATCTTAAATACCCTCCACATCTATAACAATGGGCTTGGCAGGTATTTTATTACGCCCTCTAGTAGGGTATGTGTTGCGTATCAGCTTGCAAGTTTAGTTTTATTGTGAATATGTTTTTTTATAAAATGTGGGCGTGTCTGTTATTCGACCACGCCCGTTTTTAATACATCGATGAATGGGATAACTATAGATATACATACCAAATTTCAAAATAGGTCAACTTTTATGGCATATATATAGATTTTTGTTGATTGTGGGCGTGTCTATTATCTGAATACGCCCAACACATCGATGAAGATATATTTTCAAGTTCATAGCTCAATGTTTGTGGCAGATATAAAGATTTTTGTCTATTGTGGGCGTGTCTCTTGTCCGATTTTGCCCATTTTAAATAGCCATCTGCGTGCAAAAACTAAAAGTGCCTGTACAAAATCTTAGCTCAATGTCTCAAAATTTACGCCCGCGAGAATGCCAACAACAGACAGACACATGGACATACATGTCTAAATCGACTCGGTTTTTAATGCTGATCAATATAGAAAATACTTTTTAAAGTCTCTGACGTCTCTTTCTGGATTTTGCAAACGGAAGAACAAACTTAGTATACACTTATTACTAAGGTGGAGGGTGTACTAACCTTAAGACCATGCCCACAATATGAAACAATTCCAGTATCTTTGCTAGTCATGCTGCCGGTATATTATTGTTTTAATGCAAATAATGGAAAATAAAAGTGGTGGGAGTTGGCTTTAGTGCAATATCTTTTTAACTTCTTGCTCTCCTTTTTATATATGAAATGTATAGTAAAACAACTGTTGTACATGTGGATATTCGCCACGTCGTTCAAATATTGCGCATTATACTGCTGCAGACTCCATTCATAATTTATCGCACTACACAAGCTACTCATGATGGAAAAATTTGAAATAGCATTCTAGAATATCGTGATACCTTTTCTCTTCTCATGTCTTCTCTTCTCTTCTCTTCTTTTCTCTTATTTTAACGACCCTATGTGGATTTATACCATATATGTACACATACACGTAATATTTCATGTTGAAGGCAACAATAAATGGCTCAATTTAATGTTTTGATATTTTAAATGTGTAGGTATGGATATGTTTTATATAAAAATAATGCAAGCACATATTAAATTATTATATAATGGACATCATTCTTTCCCGGATTACTAAACTTAACGCTGCATCATTTTGGGAACAACAGTTATAGACTAAATAATATGGACATTTTTAATATAATTTAAAATAATTCAAAGTTCTTACTACACAAGTGTGTTTTTATTATTATTTCTGTCACTTTCACATTTCGTTCTTTTGATTCATTTATATCTCTACTTTAATGTTGAAGGTATGTTAATTTTCATATAAATAGTACAACAGCAAAAGGCAATGTACAAAAATATATTTTATTTAAAACAAATATTAACATATGTACGAAGTTTCGTTATTCGATTTTGCTATTATCAAACGTCAGGGATCGCACAAGGCATATATATTCCTAATCACCATCAAAATCTGAACTAGTTTAGTACATTTCACGTCACGCCCTAAAACGGTTAAATGTAAAGCGCATTCAAGATTCCAGCTAAGCCAAATATTGCTTTTCTTATGTGTTATATAAAAACTACGTAAAAGCTAAAGAGTCATATTCTCATTAGAGACGTATGTGTGTAAAATGCTGAGCACATCTGTTTATATCGGATATTTTTCTACGTTCAATTCAGTATCTATCAAACAACCGGTTGAGAATGTTGGCGAAGTATTAACTAATGTAATAAAAGTGTCAACATACGCATATGCTTGTGTATATAAAAGTTTATTTCCTCAAATTTTTAAATGACAAATTTCAAAAGAGGGTAAACATTATTCCATGGACAATAATTAAATAATTTATACCCATGTATAAACATCTCCCTATTCATGAGTACATATATTGATGAAAATTTTATAGAAAAATACGCGTAAATTAGTGCTCAACTAACATATAAATTATAAATAAAAAATTAACACGCTGTCAAAAAAAATGTTGTTTGTGAGTGAATTCAACAAAACATTTATAAACAAACGTGCGCAATATGAAAAATTGCTGATTCTAAAATATATAATAAAACATTGAATTAATCCATATAATTATATAAATTATTTATTAATACCCACATTATGATTTTAAGTAAAATACAACATTTCGCAGGATGTTTGTATGAAGTGGCATTGTGTCAAGGTTTCTTCAGAGTTCCTCTTTTTACACCCTCCACCTCAGTGATGAGGGTGTACTAAGTTTGTTCTTCCGTTTGCAACACCCAGAAAGAGGCGGCAGAGACCCTTCAAAGTATTATATATATTGATCAGCATCAAAAACCGAATCGATTTAGACATGTATGTCCGTCTGTTGTTGGCATTCTCACGGACGTAAATATTGAGATATTGAGCTGAAATTTTGTACAGGCACTTTTAGTTTTTGCACGCAGATGGCTATTTAAAATGGGCAAAATCAGTCAAGAATCACGCCCACAATCGACAAAAATCTATTTATCTGTCACAAAAATTGAGCTATAAATGGGCGTATTCGGATTACAGACACGCCCACAATCAATAAAAATCTTTATATCTGCTACAAAAGTTGACCTAGGAACTTAAAATTTGGTATGCGTATAGTTATTACATCCATTGATGTGCTAAAAGTGGGCTTGGTCAAATAGCAGACACGATCACAATCGATAAAAAACCATATTAGACTTGCATGTTGATTCGTAATACGTACACTATTAGAGGCCGCAATATATATATATTTGCCACGTTCACCGTTGTGGAGGTGGAGGGTATTTAAGATTTAGTCTAAGCCAAATTTAATTTTCTTACTTGTTTTCTCGTAATTATTAGGCGTATCCTAAGTTTGATATTTTGATTTAACACACACGTTAGTACTATTTAAAGGGACTGTTAACTACTTTACACTCACAACCTTAAAATCAATAAGAAACACATTTCATCAAAACGTTTGCAACCCTTTCATCATCAATAAAAGCTGTACTTAGACATGTACGCTTCTATTTATATCTGGATTTTATTAGATATGTCCAAATTGGAGGAATCGTGTAATGGCTTCTTACCAATCATTCATAAAATGCATGTTAGTTATTAGTTTAAGATGGGGGCATTCAAGTAATAATATACATACACATATAACGCGGCACAAAGAATACAGAATAAAACATTATAAATAGATTAAATAACCGGTTGTGTAATAGAAGAAAGAATAGAAATGTGAAAACATCGCGACCATGAAAACTTATGTATGTACATAATATATGCATAAATGTACAAACACGAGGTTTTGCTGGTCTGCATAAACTGATGCATTTATGGTAATTTCCTTCCGCGCCTTTTTATTACCTTTGCGGACGGACATATAGTTTATAATACTTTTTAGGAATACATATGTAAAGTGTTTCCGGAATTATAAAGATACGATAAACCATGAAATTCAAAACGCACTTTTCAAATAAATATATTCTCATACCCATAACCTAATAATACTTAATCTAATAATTATTTGGCGTGACAGGACTATTGCAGGCGCAATAGTGTATGTATTATGTATTAACTTTGACGGTGAGCTCTACGCTGAGTACGATTCTTTGTAATTTGAATAATATTTAATTAGTGTGTGGGTTATCTGACCACGCTCACTTTTGGCGCATCGATAAAACGGGTATTTAAGGATATGTATACCACATTTCTACCAGTTCAAAGCCTAATTTTTTTACACGCGGTTCTTGACCGATATTGCCTAATTAAATAGGTGTAGAAGTGTTTGTACAAATTTTCGTCTCAATATCTCAAAACTTAGTACAGTGAAAGTGCCAACACATGAGTAGTTATGTCTAGATCGACTCGGATTTTGAAGCTGGTCAAGCATTCCTAGGGTCTCTGACACCTTTTTTTGGGTATTGCAAATGAAATAGCAATCTTAGTATACCCGCCAGAGGATATAAACATGCATCACATTTATATGAATGAATCAGTCTACGATATAATTAGTCTTTGGATGTGACCAAATAGTTTAAGAGCAATATAAAAATATAGCACATAATGCGTAATAAATTCATCATGGACATTGTGATCCGTGTGAGATAATGTATACATTTTCACAAGTTTATTTTATAGTTAAAAAATTCTCCGTAGATCAAATTTGGCACGTCCCTGGTTGGGGGTTTGTATAAAAATTTCAGCTCAATATCTCAATTTTACAACCCTCAGAACGTAATTTGTGGAGTATAAAGAGACGTCCCTGTTGCAAAGGGAATAACAAACTATGTGACGGATATAAAAGAAGGGAGTAATTTATTGCGAAACCTTAAATAATTTGTTTACTGTTGAAATATTTTTATTGTATTTGCTACAGCATAAAATATCCCTGGTGTTGATTTTGCTAACTGTGCAATTTATTTATGATATATAATGATATTGCTTAAATTTTGAAGGTGTGAAAATAATTCGTCTTTTTTGATGGACACGAAATATTTATACCCTGCACCTCTTGTGTGTGGAATATTAAATTAGTAACAAAAACTCGTAAACGGCTAAATCCACTTTTTATTACGCCGATTGGTTCAAAATCAATTTAACCATGTCCGTATGTCTGTTGTGTGCGAGTAAGTTTTTCGATGAAATTTAGTACATGGCGTGTTTTGAGCTAATGATGTATACTACCTTCTCCACATAACGCTTTTTATTTTCTAAAAGTCTTTACATCAACAAATCATATTCATGTCAGCTAATACGACGTAAAATGAGAATTTTACACCGCAATCAACTCCAGGGTTTCCTCTGAGTACCGTCCTTAAATCCACTCTCTAAGGGCGAATAAATTTTGGCTCGTTACACATTTGGCCCTTTTTCTTGACTCTTGTTTCAAACTGACTCGGTTTTTAACGTTTATAAATATTGTATATAAATCTTATCGCAACTGTTTTCTATAAATAAAAATTAAATTGATAACAAAGCAGCAAGCATATACACATACACGTACCCGAATGAACTCTTTATTATAAATAATTTTTTTACTCGTCTTTATTAATGTTAGTTGTAATAGTAGAAGTTCAATCGAATAAACACAGTACACAGCGATTATAATGATAAAGCTGCAATCGCTGTAAGCGAAAAATACAAGTACGTTTATTTTTGAATGGTAAAATGTTTATGAAAAGTGTACGCAGTATGTTTATATTTGGTAGACGCAAAAACATGAAATCAGAGTCGAATTATTATTTTCAAATAGCATTTCTTGTATAAATTAGATATCGGCAACACATGTTTGTGCCCTTTGCCTATGTAATACAACAACAAATGTATAGGCACAAAAATAACAAATTTCCAAACACAACAATTACGTAATTACGTAATTACGTACTCACACAACAGTCTCAATCATCCATTTTTTTAAATTAAAGAGATTTTTATTACATTATATATACATGATAAAGTATATATATATGTACAGTATATAAGCAAGGGAAAGGGCTACATTTGGCAAATACTAAATGTGACGGATTGTAAAGAGTAGGCATGGCATATACTAATAACAGTACTACAAATAACAACACTATAAAAAATATAATACCTCCAGTTTGTCAACTTTACTAACCGTATGTATGGGAAGCTTTACTATTCTCAGAAGTGTTTCAAAAGTGTGTTTTCTTTATTGTATTCATAAATATTGACTACTTTAAGTAGAGTAAATATTTGATTAGAAGTTGTCACGTTTTTGCAGGTTGTATAGGTACACGATAATTTGTATTCAATTGCGCTTCAATTTTTTTCGAATAGTTCGCACGTTTTCTAATCGATTACATGGTTGTTCTCTCTAACCCCTCCATTATCAGCTATGTTTATAATAAAAAAAAGTGAAAATGGTGAGGTGAATTTTAAATACTTGTGTGTACACATGTATCGATCTGTTCAAATATAGTGCAGGCAGTTTTGGCGTCGCAAAGGTGTTCAAATCAGAATGGGATTTCAAAAATCTCAAATTTCTGTCACATAAGGCTAATTTCGAATACTTATTCAATTTGTTGGGTCGTTTTTCACTTTAAGAAATCAAGAATATGTTCGTCTCAAGCCTTCTTTTAGTTATTCCAATTATTATCGCATTATTGTATTATACGATAAAGAGTGAATATACTCCCAACCTGGCCTGCAACAAACAACAGACATTTTCAACTGTTTTGTTTTGAAAAGTAAATAAATTAATAGTTATGGTTAATAAGTAAAATAAAAAACATTTTTGGCTTTGGCCATGTTGGATTTGCGTGGTATGCATACAATACTCTTTTTAATAAAAATTTATAAATCAGTTACACTTTACTTCAAAGGAATCTGTGCCGATACCACCCATTTTCAACATATCGGTGCATAGAGAAAATAAAAATATGTGGTTGTTGTTAATCGTGGACTGGTTTTTTAATACTTTAAAGAGATAAATACCCGCACAGCTAAAAAAGTTTGTAGCACATTTTCATAATTTTACAATATCATAATTTTCACGGGTGTGAGAGCGTTTCAACAACAGACAGAAACATCTTCGAACCGACTCAGACATTTAGTGCTAATGAAAAATTTATACTTTACCTGGGTTCTGGGGCGTTCTTCTGGTGGTTGCAAATAAATGAATGGAATGAAAAACTTAAAACACCTCCTGCTATAATATAGAGAGGATAAAAATTAATGTACATTATGTACATAGATATATCTCTACACTAATTATAACTAATTATAACTGGAAGAAGACGTTAGAGACTCCTCAAAATATATTTGTTCTCGAACAGCATAAAAACCTGAATCGATCTAGATATATACGTCCGTGTGTTGTTGGCACGGACGGTAAAATATGAGATATTAAGCTGAAATTTTATGCAGACACTTGTAGGATCAAAATCAATCAAGCGCGAGCCGGGCTAACAATCGCCAAAAATTTATTTGTCGGCCACAATTAGCCTATGAAGTTGAAATTCGACATACGTATTTACAATTATGACACTCAACTTGCAAGCTGACACATAATACATAAACTATTGCAGGACATAGTAATGTCCCGGCCACACTCACCATTTGTGTGCCGACGTTGAGGGTATATAAGTGTTCGCCTAAACCGAATTTAGTTTTTTACTTGTTTTTATTTGCTTTAGAAATAACGATACACACTAAGTACGAAATAACGAATGAATTTAAAAAAAACATACAGATATTTACTTACATCCACGTCGATTATTTCATGCGGACTTTTCAACATTTCTTCAACGTATAGAACAGGAAATCTATGCAGACCATATAAACATACACACTACATGGTGTACATAACACTTGGAATTCTTTCTTTCTTTTTTACTTATTGTTCACTATTGCAAAAAAACGCAATTGCACTAATAGAAGGAAATAGTGAAGCGGAAATAAATTTTAAGTAACCTGCAAAATTATATTCCCATGCTAAGCGTTTTAGTATTTAACAACTTAAATAAGTGATCTTTGAGGACATGCTTACAATGAATGATAATGAACCTGAACTTAAGCACTAGTGCCAAATTAACTCTCACCCCAACCATATGCATGAATTACTTAATAGAGATATGTAGGTACTTGCGCAGATATCTGGTTATATTCAACTTTCACCGATCGGGTGTAGGGCTTTAATCTTTACCTTTCTGCCAAAGCGTTTGTAATACTTTGTAGAGGCATGCAGAGATCCCACAAACTATATATATTAATGAACAGCAACATATTTGTCCGTTTGAATGTCAGTTGTGACCTGTAGCCGGGACACGTATATAATTGTTTGTCCCTTTTCTCGGCGGTTACCAAGTTATGTGCTTTACATTAAAAATTGATTTATTTATTATAATGTAACAGCCGCCACTATAACAAAACATAAAACATTAAAAGAAACTTTTTAATCCAATTAAGTTAAATGAAATTACTTTTAACATATCGCTAACAAATCGAAAGATTGTGAAAAATGCAAGGGATTACCCAAATATATCACCAGGAAGCGGTTGAAAGTCCAGTAAAGGGTCATTGCTGGGAACATAGACTTAAGCCGTACGAAATGGCGTCAGATTGCAAACCATGGCTGAGTACTGAGTCCTACCAAAGCAGCAGTAATTCATCGTCCTCTTGGTCTCAGGGTATAAGCAAATATTTACTTATTTCGAAGCAACTTTTAATTAGCAACGTTAATTCTATATTTAAAAGCAGAAAAAGTTATAAATAAAATGATGAAAGCATCCAGTCCCCGACCGGTTCCAAATAGTCAAATATCGAAAAACAATCATTATCGCAACTCACCAACGCCTATTGTCGGCAGCTGTAGCCGCAACTCTTATGACAGTTGCAATAGTAGCTTTAGAGAGAGTATACCGAACTCAAAGCGCAATTTATTCGATCGCGCTCATAGTCCAGCTATTCACGGTGTAAGGTTTTCTTTATGGACTGTCCAAGTCCGAAACGAATTCTCATTTATTAATTTTACGATTCTAAATTAGAGTTTACGTAAGCACCCCCCCTTGTTGAGTGACCGTAACTGTGATTCACCACCCACACACGGTTTCTTTCCACATGATTTAGATGATATTTATGAACATCAAATTGACCGACATCAGTATTTTACCCACACCGGGGCGTGCAGTCAGGAGCAGCGCCCTAGCATTAATTGTATATTCCATCGGGTAACACTCACTCCTACTTTACATGAAAGCAATTTGATACCAAGTAATAGCCCGAAAAGGCATTCCACTGATATTTCAAGCAGCTATGATCATCCACAACACCAACGATTTGAAAATTCCAACTTTACTAATTCGTTGAGTATTGATGAATCGAATAAAGATGTGGTGGATGATGACGACAGTGACGTACCCCGCAAATCCAAGCTTAAAGATCACCATCGTTCTATCCAAGAACTGTTAAAGAGTTTTAGTCGTAAGGTTCAATTATGGCATAAAAAATCCAACAAGTCTAGCGCCACTAACAGTGTTTGTACCTCGCCGCAAAATGATGCCCAGGAAAGTTTCCGCTTAAGGTCAAAGAGTTTAGATGTGAATACTTTTAACAGACAGCACCACGTTTTAGAAGATTGCGGTGCCACGTATAGGATTTTTGATAAAATACTTAAAGAAGGTAAGTTTTCATTTCCAGAGAGCAAACAGCTGCAACAGTACTCTTTATCATCAATGCTCCATCTGTGAATTCTGGCCTCATCAGTATCATGTTATTGTATTTGTCTCAATTTATACCATTAGTATTTACCCTTTCGCTTGAGCCTCAAGGCGAAACATTGGAGCATCTGATCTGATGATAAAAACATTCTGTTTGAATTAACGTCATCATGAATGCTCGTGCACTGCAGGAGCAAAAAAACAAAGTATAGTTAGAAAAAAAGAGAATCGCGAATGGAGCAGCAATAAAGTAATAATAAATGAAACCTATAATGATATTTCAATGTTTTAGAAAATTCATAGGTCATATATTAATACAGTTGGGCTTCATAACAGAATAAAAAATGTAAAAATATTTCGTATACTTGGTACTTGCAGTTCATTTGTTATCTCGTTTTCTCGAACTCAACTATATTTTTTTTTGTATGTATTTGTACTTAGGTGCATATATGCGACGTGCTTCGGCAGACTTGGAAAAACGACGTGCTTCCCTTGGAGCAGCTGGTCGCACCTTACGTGGTGATGGTACCCTAGACCCTCATGCGGCTGCTATTTTATTCCGAGATTCGAGAGGGGTAAGTTTTTATAATTTCCTTAAATCATTGCCTCTGCTTTGTTCAAGGAGTTTAGTTTAAGCTAGTAAGAAGACTAAATTTGGCTTAAGCCAAATCTTAAATACCCTCCACATCCACAACGGTAGGCGTGGCAAATATATATATATTCCGTCCTCTAATAGTGAATATGGTTTTTGTAAATAGTGGGCGTGTCTGTTATCCATTTTCAGCATATCATTGGATGGGATAATCATAAATATGCGCACCAAATTTTAAGTTCATAGGTCAATTTTTGTGACAGATAAATAGGTTTTTGTCGATTGTGGGCGTGGCCTTTAACCTATTTTGCCCATTTGGAATAGCGATCTGCGTACAAAAACTAAAAAAAGAAAATCCAGCTCAATATCTCAACATTTACGCCCGTGAGAATGCCAACAACAGACGGACACACAAACATATATGTCTAGATCGATACTGTTCAAGAATATATATACTTTCTAGGCTCTCCGACACCTCCTTCTGAGTGTTGCAAACGGAAGAACATATTTAGTTTGCCTCCCATCTTATGTGGAGGGTATAAAAAGAATTTATTACACTAAAACACAAACAAATCTTCCTTTTTGTAAGAAATGATACAATTTACCTTTTGATGCGAAAGAAATAGCTTTAATACGCTCTCTATCTCTCCCACTGACCTCTTGTAATGTTTTTATGACATAATCGGTAAACCAGTTTTGTGTAGTGTGTGTGTAAAACGATACAGTTGCTCTTCCATGTGTGTTTCACACAACTTTAAATAACTTTCATTCTTACTAAATTCATGACTGACTTCTCCGGACTCTACCCATACAAATTGCGTTGCGGCATTTCACACACAGGTGATCTTTTTTCATTCCGCACCTGAATATAAGCAGAAGTAATTCACCCAATATCATAGAAAAAGTGGGAAAATGATCACAATCTATCTCATGTTAGTTGAAATTCTAGCAACAAAAATGAAGATATCTATCTAACAATATATAATATATAATCATCACAAAGATTAATTTTTACACCATTAGGGTTTTTATCATGGCCTAAGTTTGGTAAACTCATGGAACAATTCATAAAAAACCAGTTTAAATAAATAAACCTCAGACACAACACTGCTGCACACAACAATTGTTTACAAATATGCAAACGTAACGGAACTGCAACAACTTTAAAATGCCCTCAAAGCAAGTTCGACAACTTTTCTTGTGCTATGTAGATCGATGATTTTTTTTTGTATATATGTAAATTGTCTTTCTGATTTACAATTCTTTATCTGCAAACAAGTTTCTCCAGTTATTTTTGAGCGTGTAAGTCTTAAAGTGCAAATGCCGCACCCACCTTCAATTCAAATCAATTGACAATCTGAATTGAAATCTGAATTTAACCATGTCCGTCTGTCTGCCCATTTAATTATTGCACAAATTTATTATTGTAAAATTATGCCCAAGGTGGTGTAGGTGGCATTTTTTTAAATGTTTGATGAAAGAAATTTTATACAACATTGAACCAAATTTAGAACCCCCTCCATATAACGTTCTATTATGGCGCAAATTCGCAATTCTTAATATTTCTTGACAAAATTAGGTGAAGAAAGAAAGGAAAATTTATTTGACTAATTTTCATCTGGGCAAAGTTGTGCATATTGTTGTCTTTTTTACTAGTTCGACAACTTTTTGGTGTTAACTCTTATTCAACAGTGATTTTATTTTATTTTATAATTGTTTCTTGCAGTTACCTGTGGCAGATCCGTTCCTAGAAAAAGTAAATCTCTCCGATTTGGGTAAGTTGAAATGTTAATGCACATATTGTATTTGTTTGGTGTGTACGCTGAGGGATAGCCTTTAATGTTAAGAAGGCGGTTCGAAACCGGTCCAATTTTTCGCATTCTATTTCAACTATCACAACAGCCATACAAGTATAACATTTCAAGTTGATATTAATACACAGTTTATGATTAAAGTAATGATACTTATATGTTAGGGCATATTGTAGGAGAGGTTTTCGTAAAAATTACTCCGTACAGCTCTAATATTTGTCACTTATATTAAAAGCAATTGAAAAAAGAATCTACTACATATTTGAGAGGGAGGTGCATGTGCATATTGTCTTTCTGAGCGAGCATACAAACGAAATAATTATGCCAAAATAATTATTTTCCTCCAATCGCAGTAGTACTCTTAAATTGATTTGTTTTGTAATAATTGGTTGCGTTTTGTGTATACCACAAAACTTTGTGGTTGTGTGAACATTTCCAACTCCCAATCAATGGCAATGTCATTGAAATAAGGGACGAATGAAGGAAAATTTGTCCAAATACGATATTTGTATCTATCCATCGAAAGCATGAAATTCGTGCAAGTGCATATATTGGAAAAAGTGATTATATATATATATTTATTTCCTGCTATATTTTGTTGGTTAAGAAAAATTAATTTTTGCTATGAAAGTTGCGCCAAAAGCTACAAAATATTATGTGTTGTGCTTTCTTAGATTCTCGTCTCGTTAATAGTCCCTTTTTGTATTCTATATATATAAAAAATACGTTATCTACTTTCTTTCTGTTGATATTACATACACATTAATGAGATAAAGTATACTAAGTTTGCTATTTCATTTGCAACAACCAGAAGAAAGCCTCGGAGAGCGTACAAAGTTGATCAGCGTCAAAAATTAAGTCTATCTTCGTAGCTATTGCTAATTACTGAATCCCTATTTGAATTGGATAAAATCACTTGCCGACCGCGTCCACAATCAACCAAAATCTCTATGTATGTCACTCAAATAGACCTGTAAAGTTCAAATTTGGTAACATTTATATAATTAGCCCATCCATCGATATGCCGAAAATGAACGGGATGAGATAACAGACATCAGATTGAAATTGAAATTTGGTGAACACATCATTCCAAAATGAGCATGGTCGAATAACAGGCACGCCCACAATTTACAAAATCTTCTGTTGTATAATCCGACTTATAAATTAATACAAAATACATTTACCATTAGAATGCGTAATTAGATAACTGCCACACACACGAGTTTTATATTAAGATGGAGGGTATTTAAGATCCTGCCTCATCCGAATTTACTTTTCTTATTTGTATCATACAATTCAAAAAGCTATAAATAATGGATTAGATATGGTGCATTAATGCATTAATGGTAACGCAAATACAAATTTTGCATTTCAGTCTTTTACCTACATCGCATGTGATATAAGAGGGTATGTTAAATTTGTGTGAATGTTTGTAACTCCTAAACAGCAAATGCCACACCCACCTTCAAGTATACTGATCGATTCAGAACCAAAATCTAAAGCAATTTAACCATGTCCGTCTGTCTATCAATGTAAATGTGAGCGCAAACTACTTGTGACATTTTTGGAGATATTTTGATGAAATTTAGTACAAGGACATAAGGTCCTATTATAATGGAAGTCTTTATATGGCAAAAAATCGCAATTCTTAATATTTTTTGGCAAAATTTGGTGAAGAATAGCTCATCAGTTTATTAATTGGCTGCGCCAAATTTGGCCCGTCGGACTTACATTATAATGATGATGATATTTCACGAAAATACTTATACGGTAATACTTCGCGTTTATTGACACAACTAAACTAATTATAGCATAATTTGTGGGGCTAAAAAGGGTGGGGTATTAAATGGCTTGGTCGACTATAACATTTTCACTTGTTTGTTGTTGTCAGAATGCTGTATTTCTTATTTTTCGTTCCTTTTGTACTTGGTATGTTTTCAAATTTTCGTACAAACGCATAGCATAACAAAAGCTAATTAAATTTTGCATTAAACTTTGAACTTGAGAAATAAAAAAAAATCGTGTCATCTATTGCAAATTATAATCGTACGATGATAGAACGTGTTTTTGTGCTGTGGTAATAATTTCACAAAGATGTTCAATTTAGACAAGTAAGAACACCAAATTAAGTGTAATAAATTGAATGCTCCTTTAGCAGAGTAACCAATCTAAGAGCCGCAACACAGTAGCAGTTCTTTGTGCAATCAAATGTTTAACACGTTCACGCCGGCGCGTACCACCGGTGGCCCGCATTTGATTGTGCTATTAGACCGTACGTAACACCAAATATTTAGATCTTTAACACTTTTACTGTCGAAAAAGAAGACCTGAGCGTCACGCTCTCGTTAAAACATTTATTTTTAAAAACAATTATAATTAATAACGTATTATAAACATGACTTTTGTTCAATAACATAAACATAATAAGAATTTAGCTGCCGCCTGATAGAGGCGACAAGGAAATACAGCGCCGGCGTGTTAAAATATTTAACACTAGAAAGACTGAAACTTAGTATATACCTACGAGTATATTGCCTAAAAGCAGTCAAAATGACTGCATTGTGAAAGAATAACTAATATGCAAAGAATTTTTTTTTAAATTAATTTTTAATATTTTTTATATTATTTTCAGTTATACATTATATAGCAAGATACTTCACTTGGAAAAAATAATTTATGCATTAGTATTTGTAAATTTTATGCAAATGAAAGGGGCAATCTTTTTATGTGTACATCTTCCGCAAACATACTTTTGACATTTTCACATGTATTATTTGTTTTGTTATTGTGGATCTTTATGATCTGATGAATTTTTCTGTCTTGCTTCTCAGTTTTCGGTGGAAAGCTGTTCTGCTAATTGAAACAAGGACTCTCTTCTTTGTATATGTGTTCCTGTCATTTCCAAGGATCCAAGCATTCATAGCAGCCAAATCTAAAATATTGAAAAATATTTGGAACAGCCATCTACGAGAACTAGCTTTTACTGTATATTTTCTGGCCATTTGATCCGTCATATCAACGAATAAATCGTAGGCTTTGATTGAACCACAGATTTTATAAATAATTCGGGACCTCACTTTGCTCACCATAAATAGCTCAGTTTTGAATTTTTTACCTCGTAGGCTCCACGAGCATATAAAATCCCAATAAATGCACGTATTTCCGGTAATGTTGTTGTCCAATCGTTCCTCAAAATTCGGCGGCCTTCTTCTGTGCACTTTTTTATATGTTTGATAATATAGTTATCTATTATCAAGGAGAATGCATTGATAAAATTATCTGCCAAAATGTTCGTTTTTGCGTAGTCTGTTGGTCCTTTCACACCGTTGAAAATACAAGTAAATTGCAACCTACCAGAAAGACCACCATCGTCAAATTTTGACCACACAGTACAATCGGCAACTGTTTCGGTCGCCTGAAAGGTGTTTTCAGTTCCTTCAATAGATTCAGAACTACTTAGCCCCTTACACCTTTCCCTGGGCATATTGAATTCATTTTAATCAAAATTTTTTCAAAGCAGTCAAAATGACTACTTTTAGGCAATATAGGTACAGTACACATATATATACCGAAAATGAAAGAGGGAGGGGTAACTACTATTATTAATAAACGTATTTATATGTTGTAGAAAAAGTCACAAAATTTTAAGAAATTCTGGCATTATATACATAATTGTTTTTCTAATTGAAATTAAAAAGCAGTCAAAATATCTTCCTTAGGCAATCTAGTGTTAATACAAATTTAGGCCTCTTCCCCGTCCAACAAAAATGCACACTGCATGTCTTAACCTAAAACATTTCAAATGACAAATTGCCAATAACACCGATCAACGAGAAGCGTCTACTTATTTATCTAACGCTTACTCCTTTTTAAAATTAATTAAATTCAGTTAAATTCATTAAGGATAGTTAAAGATAGTTTTGGTTTCGGAATTTTCAATTGAATAAAATGAAGAAAAACGTTTATCCATTCGTAAGCAATTTTGAATACAGTTTTCGCATTTAAAAATATCAGTTTCCCAAGACAATTGAAATAATAGGAATTTATGCAACAACTATAGTTCAAATCATGTTGTACTTAATAAGTCGATCACAGGAGATTTTTGGTGGACATCTGACACTTATCCTATCGCAAGTATTAGAGAATTCGAACAGGTTTCACAAGCGTGGAAATATTTTTTAGTGGATTTGTTAAGAAAAGGTAAACGATTATGATAATTGAACTAAACTAATTAAACCAAAACTTTATATCCAATAATTACATAACTAAATATTTATTATTGTTTTTATGGTTTTGCTTTTCAGAAGAAGACGATTCTCAAATATTTGTGAAATTCTTTCGCTTTCATAAATGCTACGATCTAATACCGACATCCGCCAAGTTAGTAGTATTTGACACCCAACTACTAGTTAAGAAAGCTTTCTATGCCTTGGTGTACAATGGAGTACGGGCAGCACCCCTTTGGGATTCGCAAAAACAACAATTTGTGGGAATGTTAACCATAACAGACTTTATAAAAATATTGAGAATGTATTATAAAACTCCAAATGCTTCAATGGAACAATTGGAAGAACACAAACTAGACACTTGGAGAAGTTAGTATTTTTACAACAACCATCTAATAAGTACATTTTCTTGGGCCAAAAACGTCAAAATCCGTACACGTAAATGTTCTATAATGTCTTCATTTATCGTATTATAAGTTTAACTATTTTTATATCCTCCATATAAGACGTTGGGTATATTAAGTTTGTTATTCCATTTGCAACAACCATAAGGAGACATCAGAAACCCTATAAAGAACATCTATATACATGTTTTTAATCAGCTGATCTAAACATGTCTGTCGGCACTCTCACGGTCGTAAAATTTTTATTTTGTACAGACACCTAGTTTCTGCACGCAGTTCGCTATTTAAATTGGCAAAGTCGGTCCAGAGCCACGCCCGAAATCGTATTTATAATTATCCCATCCCTTGATGGGCAGAAAAACACATAATCAGCATAAAGCTCGACTTGCAAGCTGAAGTTGTTCCTGCCCCCCGTTTGTATATAGATGTGGAAGATATTTAAGATTTGGCCTCTGAGCCAAATTTAGTTTTCTCTTGCTTTAAATTAAGCTGAATGTCTCAGTATTTGCAATAATATAGACACACATACACAGGCACCCTTAATCTATTCAAATATGCTTATCCCATTTAAGAAGATATATAGACATATTAAATCCGAATTCCTTCAGATAGTTGCAAACAGAATAACAATAATGTGGAAGATGAACGAAAATTTATTGAACTATTGCAATATTGAAATGGAATATAATTATACCCAATACCAAATGTATATGGTGGTACAAGCGTTTGCAAACGTTGGCCAGAAGGAAGCGTCGGAGACGCTAAGTGTCGATCTAACCGTGTCTGTCTGTCCGGGTGTGTGTGTTCTGTGCTAATCACTGACCTGCGACGCAAAAATTCCGATCAATTTCAAACTTGATAGAGCGCAAGTTGATATTAAAATCGGACAAAATCGGTCACATTTGGCCTCAGTCAAATTTAGCTTTCTGTACTTGTTGTATGTACATATGTAATATTGTATGTCGAAATGCCTGTGTTATTTATAAATATCTATTAATTGCTCTTTGAAGATGTTTTACACAACGAAGTGACGCCTTTAATTAGTATTGGTCCGGACGCTTCTCTATACGACGCCATTAAAATACTCATACACAATCGCATACATCGATTACCAGTTATAGATCCTGCTACCGGCAACGTTTTATATATCCTAACACATAAACGTATTTTAAGGTTTCTATTTTTATACGTGAGTGCATATATTATCGAACTGTTTGCTATCAAAACCGAAATTAATATAAAAATCGATTTCGTAGATAAATGAATTACCAAAACCGTCTTATATGCAAAAGAAATTGCGTGATGTTAAAATAGGCACATATGATAATATTGAGACGGCCGATGAACACACTAGCATTATAGCAGCTCTAAGGAAATTCATGGAACGGCGGGTTTCAGCATTACCCTTGGTAGATGCTCATGGTTGTCTAGTGGATATATATGCAAAATTTGATGTCATTGTAGGCTTGCACTTTGTATTTGTATTCTATTAGTGTACTATTAAGCACTCTGACTCTATTTTGTAGAATCTGGCAGCTGAGAAGACCTATAACGATTTGGATGTATCTTTAAGAAAAGCCAACGAGCATCGCAACGAGTGGTTTGAGGGCGTTCAATGTTGCAATTTAGATGAGACTTTATACGTTATTTTGGAACGCATTGTACGCGCTGAAGTTCACCGTTTAGTGGTAGTCGATGAAAGCCGGCGTGTTATAGGCATTATTTCATTATCCGATATTTTACTGTATTTGGTATTAAGACCGTGTGGTGACACTGTTGGAGGTCTGGAGAGTTCTTTGAGGGCATCAGACCCCACTTTGGGAAGAAAATCTTTCGATGAGGATGATTCGAATACCGCAACAGAAACTAAAACTCCATCGTTGGAATCTGTTGGTCGTAGCTTAATAGATGATATACCTGAAGAAAATAAAACGCAGCTCGATCTCTCCACCAATGACATAGGTAGTACGTCAACACATCGAATAAATAACGGAAGTAAAGAAAACTCCAATCAAATTGAGCCTCTTAATGAAATCAATGCCGATCGGGCGACGGATGAGGCCGAAGTCTTAATTGCTACGGAGGCGAAGGAGGAAGAACCGGATATGAACGGTGCTCCTTTAGCCGATGTGGATGAAATTGATGTTACGGATGAGGATCTAGAAATTATAAGCGGTAATTGTGACAACTTCAAAATAAGTAGCAAGGACACTGAATTAACGGCGGCCGTTACTGCCCTGTCCCAATCTAATGCAGCGCGCGAAATGACCCTCGTTAGTGAATAAATTTCCGGAACACACAAAAGGATACGCTTTTATTATGCGCATAATTAAAGATATAACTGTTTAATTAAGGTTTTCGTTATTTAAGAATTGTACGAAAAGAAAAACAATCACTTGGTTACGAAAGTTGTGCTAGGCTCACACCACATTTATTTGACTCTTATTACATATTAAAACAATTGAAAACATTTTTATCAACTGTGTACGTGATCTAGCAAATTTGATTAAAAGTGAAATTCTTCTTTCATAGACTGAGCATCTGTATCAAATATAAGCGCTTTTCAGCGCAAACGACATGAACAGACTAGCATGCATAGCTTGAGTTTCATCAGAAACTTAATTACACCCAATAGGGTGCCTAATGCGCTTCTAAACAGAATAATAAACTCAGTATATCCCCCAGTATTGTGGGAAGAAAATAGTAACTTGAGAGTAAGACAACTGCCTTGTGTGGATGGTTGGTAGTGCTTCTAAATTCATTTTGTTTGCTTCTTTATTAAAAATGTCACCTTTACGCTAATTTTTGTTAGCAATAATAGTAAAACAAATATATAAAGAGCCTTAAAGTGCTTGAAGGTGTCTTATACTTAAACATTTAGAGGCGCAGACCGACGATAGGAAATGCTTTAATATCAATGGTCGACGGAAAATAATTGTAAATTACACTATAATAAAATTATTTTAACATATTAATGGTTTATATATATATTAAGCAATAAATTAAATTTCAGACCCAATTACTTACTGAATAAACTGATACCAAATATTTCTCTTACATTATATATGGTACCCTATTTCGATAATTAAGTACGTTTTCTATTACCAGTTATATTCGTAGTCCTTTTAAGGTACGTTAAGGTCACGCACAGTTCACAATAAACTGTTACTTGCATATTGTAACTCAATATGATGATAATGAAATAATAGACACACAAGTCTTTTTGGAAGCATTATATAATGCGTCAGTAACATAGGAAAAGCGTAAACAATTTGTCTCCAGTCAATTGTAACTTTCAAGCATTAAAATACGGAAATGAAAAAAGTATGCCATCGTTTTAATTAACGTTAAAATTCAACGTATAATCTATTAAATCAAATTATTTATTGTAGAAGGGTGTTGTGTGCAAAACTTATTTTAATTCGTCTAAATTAGTGCTCGTGCCGACTTTTACATCGTGCGCCTTCATGATTTCTGGTGTTGGTTGTTCCTTTTCCTCGGCCAATTTAAAAGTTTTCGTAATTTCATCGTCTCGATATGCTTTCAATTTGTATTGATACAAGCGAACTTCTTCCATAGAAGTCCCTGTTAACCTTAAGAGTAAAAGGGATATTACACCCGCTAAACTACCCAGAGCACCGCCCGCTATGCCGCCAGCAGCCATTCCCCTTAAGCCCATGTTCAATTTAAACATGGCACCAGTTACAGCACCAGCTGTAATATATTCGTATATGGATGATTTTGCCCTGTACACCGAAATGACGGTAGCGATGCCATAATATGAAGTGGTAAATAAAGCAATGCGCCAACCCCATTTAAAGCCACCTTTAGCAAAATTTACGGTAAATTCATCTTGCAGTTTCTTCTTAGCATCCAAATGTGACTTGAACGCGGTAGCTTGATTATTTTCCATAAAGTTCATATATGCATTGCGTGATTGGGCAACACCACCAGATATAGCACCCACTAGAAACGCAAAAAAACCCGCTTGATAAATGGAATTCAATTCCGCCGATATTTCTCCAAATTCGTCCAATTTAAACATATTCTTTAGACGATCCCAACCAGTTTCCTTGGTAGGTACACTTTTTAAAAAGGAATTATATGGTTTGGTACGTTTATTCGAATCATCACTCTCCGCACTAATTGGAAGAATACCAACCATTATTAGCCTACTACTGTGTCGTAATAAACCCATTACTGCAGGTTATGTACCGTAAGTGCTTCAAATTTTTTAATTCTTATTCTAAATATCTATGACTGAAGCAGAACGCATTATTTTATTTTCATGTATTGATGCGACATATGCCAAATGAAGGTTGATTTTATGCATGTGAATATCTTGGACATAACGCTTAAAAGCTGGCCACCTTTTAACTTTACTGCATGCACAACTGTATCGATAAAGAAACCAATTCCTTGTGCTGTTTACGTATGTATTATCTTTCAATCGTTCTTTGTGTTAGGGCTTCTATTTTGCTTTACAGTCGTTGCATTGCTACACTGTGATGACAAATCAGAGTTAATTACATCTAGACAAGTTTTAGAATGCATTACTGCATCAATGCGTAAAATTGGTCAACTGTTAAATTTGTCGCAAGTTTCACTGATTTGCTTGGATTTTTCCAGGGAATCAAATGATTTTACTGCACCAATGGAATGTAAGGTGTATGTTTTAGACGTTTGCGCACATTGTAGATGTAGAAATCTACATATTCGTTCATATGTTACGATTCCTGTAAAAACTCAGCAAACTTATGTACTACAATATTAATCAATCAAGAAAAATCATTTTTATATTCAATACGTCAAGATTTTGTAAAAAACGTTAAGTTTTAAGTTAAAGTTTATTGAGACTATTTTATTGTAAAACATTATAAAAGTATGAAAAAAAAACAAATTAACAGCTTAGTATAGGAGGAGTACTTAAAACTATAGTGTATAATTTTAATGGCAGAATGTTTATACAGCTTCGTGCTATTTACATAAGGTGTTAAAGGGTTATGTTACATATTATATAAACATAAAAGAGTACGGACTTGCTCCCGGCCCTAACATAAGGAATTGTGTGACTAAAGCTAAAGGTGTTCTTAAATTAGGGTGTGGTTTAAAACTAAATTTTATAAAAAAAGAGGAAAAAATAATAGTAATTAAAAATTTTACAAATAATGTAAGTGATTCACAGCTACGGGTATTGGGGTGACTGTTTGTAAAAACATGGCATTAATGTTGACGAAGGACTAACCGAAATGGATTCATGTTTAACACCAACTGGTGATAAATAGGCAATGTTAGATCAACTGAAATCGGATTGAGAATGAAAAATTCGCTGCCATAATTCGTTATCATGAGAAGATAACCGATTAACGAATTTTTCCAGCAAATTAAGGCAGTAGAATGAAATTGGAATTATGTTTGCATTTTCATATATGTATTTATTTGAATATCTCTTATTAAAGTCTTCAAAGTTCTTTCCTATGCATCTTCTTAGAATATTTCTCTCTAAAACTCCTATTTCTTTTATTATGGACGGAGAAATACTGAACCAAATTGGAAAGGCATATAATAAAAAGGAAATGTATACTAATTTTATACATTAATAATTTTGTTTTAATCGGCAGATATTTATTGTTAACGTTAGAGAATAACCAGATTATAAAATAAAAATTTGTGAATCGTAAATAAAATGAAAACAAAATTATATATAACCTCCACACTGTAGCTATAGTTGCATTAGCAGAGTGGATGCTGGAGAATGCGTTATTATGTGCTGTTCAGTATCCTCCTGCACCCATTCTTTTTCAGCCTTTATAAAACACATTTTTTATGATAAACGTAGTAAGTATTTCCAACAATAATAAAAGAGGAACTACTGCATAATTCTTGTAAGAAATGTTCGGTTTTGAAATTAAGGAAATAACGAATAAAGTAAGTTGAAAGGATGGTAAAGAATTATTTAGGTATGATATCTAAGAAAAAACGCTTTATAGGGCCGGGCAATGGTGGCCACAAAATGTTTCAGTGAGGGTGATACAATATTCGAAGAAGAGCCTTTTGTGTCCTGTCAATTTTCATGGAATGAAGCCTATGGGTACGCAGCATGTGATCACTGTTTGCGTCCTTTAGAAACAATATCTGAAAACATTAGACGTTTGTCCAATATGATGATATTGGTGGTACCATATCCTGAGCATGACCCAACGCAACAATGGTTACCACAATTTACTCAGTGTCCAAAATGTAGAATACGTTATTGTTCTGAAGATTGCCGTCTATTGGCTTTAAAGCGGTACCATCAGACTTTGTGTCTTGGTAATCGTCGAACGGATGACGCACATCCTCTTAATAAATTGAATGAAATATGGAAGTATGTGTATTTAATATTTAAACAGTTCTCAAGTATAATTTCTGTTCAGAAAAACCCATTATCCGCCAGAGTCAGGGACCATAATGTTATTGACACGTTTAATGGGCATGTATCAGCAAAGCAACAATAAGCAAGAATTTATACAAACTCTGGAATCCTTTCAATCTCAAATAGAAAATAAGGAACCATGTTTATATCACAAAATGTTGGGACCAAACTTTGATCAACAATTGGAACAACTATACATTGCCTTCTGTGAGGCTTTTCCAGATGAACAATTTTCCGCGGTATTTACGCAATTGAATATCTTATAAACTGTGTGCGAGATAAGTTTATTTAAGTTTATTTACCTAGTTTACCACACCGGACGGTTTCAAGTCATTAATGGCGTTGATGGGTAGAAATAGTCAAGGAATTGCTACCAGTGTTTTAGCAGAGTGGGTGAAAAAAGTATTAGAACTTTCGTTACCCGAAGATACCAAAACCAAACTGGACAAATATGTAAATGATGTGTATGAAAAAGTGGAACAATGTAAGTTTAAGGCTATGTACCCAGCTAATTTTAACTATGGCTTGTGTTCAAGTTGCTGGAGAGTTTCTTAATAATGAGGGTTCCGGCCTGTATGTGTGCCAAAGTAAAATTAATCACAGTTGCGTACCAAATGCTGAAGCCACATTTCCTTACTGTAGCGATATAGTAGTAGTCAAAGCTGTTAAACCAATTCAAGTTGGGGACGAAATTTGTATATCTTACTTGAATGAATGTCAACTAGAAAGGAGCCGCCATTCTCGACAAAAGGTTTTCGCTGTAGCACATAATCCAATGAAAAAATGTTTACTCCGTGAATTTGAAATTTTCCAGGTGCTTAAAGAAAATTATTTATTTGTGTGCCAGTGTCCTTTATGTCAATCGCAAATCATGGATCCAAATGAAACTAGTGAAGATGAGGATGAAGAAATGGATATATGTGATGAAAACTGAACGGTCTGCAATAAAATATTTAATTACATGAAATAATTGGCATCATCGTTTCAATGTGTCGCACGGATTCTATACCACAATCTACAGTTAAAATGACATTTTAATTTTGGCCATTGTAAATAGGAAAATATCTACATAATTTAAGGATGCTTGTACAAAATTTCATCTCAATATCTTATTTTTTGCCAGAAACGATAACCACAAATAAAATGCTTTGATAGCTAATCTAATAATTGTTTTAACGAATAATAAATATATTTTCTACTATACAAGTACACTTTAATCTACGTCACTTGTTATTGGTGTAATATGTATTAAATTGTTACTACATTCCGCCAATTCACTTATTGAGACACGACCCCTTTGCTTTATAAATTTGGCAACAGCGTACAATTCTTCTTCAGAAATATATATAAATTTACCGCGATCATCTATTACACCTGTTATGGTGCCATTCTTCTGTAATTCTTGTATTCGATCGATGACCTGTTGTGTTTTTAATTTAAATTCGGTGGCCAAGTCCTCTAGGATGACTACTTTGTTGATTTTAATGTAGTTGATAAATTCAACTAATAGATTTCCCCTTTCTTCACCGCCAGCGTCATCGAAGCCTTCCTCTTCTACGCTGAATGTTTCTTTCATTTTTAAATAATCCTCGTGTTCTTTGCGTTCTTTTTGTTCACGTGCCAAACGCTCTACTTCTAACAGTCTATGTTCTTCTTCGATTTCTTTGGCCTCTTGCCTCTTACGTTCCTCCTCTAATTTGGCTTCTTTGACTTTTCTATCTTCACGTTGTTTTAATTCTTCTTCACGCATTTGGCGTTTGGCTTCTTTGGCTTCTAGTTTAGCTCGCTTCTTCGTACCCATTTTCTCATCCAAAACTTGACCTTGAGGTATTTCATTCTTGTCTTCCTCTGCGCCACTGACTTGTCTTTCACCGCCATTTTCGTGCTGATTAGCGGCATTCAATCTTATGCGATTCCGTTGATTTCGAGCTATTTGGACTCTTCTTGCAACAGCTCCTTGATTTCGTTGTCCTCCCAATCTATTGGGCTCTACAAGTCTCTCAGAATCTGCAATTTTATTAATTTTTCTATATCTATGTAAAACTTAATAGCAAATAATGTCAATGTACCCGATTTGTTACGTTTTCTTTGAATAAAGTACACTGTCAATAAAATAATGAGTAAAGCTACTGCTGCGCCTGTCAGAAGCATTAAATCCATTTTGCATGAAAATAAATTTTACACGTTGATCTAAATTGTCATTTATTACACGTTCTGATAAAATGCGTTGACAGCCTAAACTGTCCAGTACAATAGAACAATAGAACAATAACAATGGTGTATGATGGATGATGGATGTTGATATATTTATTTATAAATATATTTTTTTTAATTGCAGCAGCTTCTAGGTTTTGATAAAATTTTCAGTTCTTATTTAGAGCCGTGAAGTTACCAATTAATTTTGCAATAATGACTTATTATTTAAAAAATAAATCAGAGATAGAGAGAAAGAGAGCGATATCAGCCAACGATGTACCTTATTATTGTCCTTCATCAACAATATTTTTTGTTAAAACTTTATTGCTTTACATAAACATAATTAATAACCACAGTCTACATTACAAAAGAAAAATTTTTAAACATAATTATTGATGTTAAATACTACCTGAATATTTTTTTATTCGGTCTTTCTCTTCATTGTTAACTTCAATGTCATTGTGTTGTGTTCTGGTTGTCGAATTTCATTTATGACGTGTCGTTAAAGATTTATAGATATTTCGCGCATTAGGAGTACAAAAATGCTCCATTATCTAGTAACCTTATTAGTTATTTTGGCAACATTTCATACAGTTTATGGTTTGTATTTTCATATAGCGGAGACGGAGCGTAAGTGCTTTATAGAAGAAGTTCCCGATGAAACCACCGTAATAGGTATTTTCTGCTTTTCGCTTAACAGAATTAATCATTAGTTATAATTAATTTTAAACATATACTTCAGTTAATTACAAAGTGGAGCTGTTCGATCCACGCACCCAAGGCTATATACCATCGTCACCGGGTATTGGCATGCATGTCGAAGTACGTGATAGCGATGATAAGGTTATTTTATCCCGAGTCTATAGTTCAGAGGGACGAATCTCCTTCACTTCACATACACCAGGTGAACATGTGATTTGTTTGTACTCGAACAGTACAGCTTGGTTTAGCGGTGCTCAATTGCGGGTTCACTTGGATATACAAGTGGGAGAGCACACTATTGATTATGCCAGTGTAGCCCAAAAGGAGAAACTCACCGAATTACAATTGCGCATACGCCAGTTGTTAGATCAAGTCGATCAAATTACGAAGGAACAAAATTATCAACGTTATCGCGAAGAGCGCTTTCGCCACACCAGTGAAAGTACCAATTCGCGGGTACTTTGGTGGTCCTTGGCTCAAACTGTGGTGCTGCTGTGCATGGGATTTTGGCAAATGCGACATTTAAAAAGTTTCTTTGAAGCAAAGAAATTGGTGTGAATTACTTTATGATTAATAATCACCAGTCATTTTTCTAATTCTCATTTCAATTTAATTTCTTTAAATAATGCATGTGAACGTACATTAAAATCCATTTCTTACGTACATATTAGTGCAATCGTGCTATATAATAAAAAATTCATACCAATACAGTGGGTAATAATTTCAAATAAATATATATATATATATATATATATATATACATTTGGATCCGTTGCAATGTCTATAACTCCATTTCATTTCAATATCTCAATTTGTTTGTTCGACCATGAAGGTTTCGACAACTCATGAACGTCTGCTGCTGATTAAAAATATATATTTATATACGTGTAGCTACAATTCACGTATTTAGCTAACATAGTAAAAGTTAAAGCCAAACAACTAATGTATAAATTTAATAGTACGAGTACAACAAAGTTAAAATTACTAAATTAAAAATTTGGAAACTCAAAAAATAAAGTCTACAAAGCCTCCCTCTGGTAGGTTCAAACAGAATGAGAAACTCAGTACGCCCCACTATATGTGAAGCGAATAAAAATTGCGATAATGTAGTCTCGTGGTTACAACAGCAGATACAGTGAATGAAATCATCCAAACAAGCTGATAATTGTGCTATAGATTCAGCAGAGACACAGATAAACAAGAAATATGAATCTTGTTTAACATCACATAACATCATAAAATCTGAAGCGTTTGGAAGAGAATTTGTGTAAATTTATTGCGGTTTTTAAAAATAAATAGTGTTTGTAAAAGTTGTACAATTAAATAATTATATTAGTGTGTGGCTTAGGCTAAATTTGGGATACCCTCTTCATTTATGAGTAAAGTGTGGGGGTTGTATGAATGCAATTGTAGCCCATTTAACGACCAGTATATTCAAAAAAGATTTTTATAAATGTGTTGGCTTCAAATCGAGTTGACACACATTTAGCACATCCATAGATGGGTAAATACGTATGGGATTTCAACGAGGCACCTTTATATTCGTCGACGTGAGAAATTGAAGGCATGGTTGCTAATCGATTTTGCCTATTTTAAATAAGAAACTACATGTTGAGAAATTTCAGTTCAATATCTCAATATATGAGTTCGTGATCGTTTCAACATTAGACACACATACACACATACATTGTAATCCTAATGCGGGCATGCCTAGATCGCATTAGAATTATATGCTTTTCATACACATATATATTCTTTGTATATAAAGTTGCAAAAGGAATGACACGTTTAGTATACTCCGCCACTTATTCAAAGGTTAAAAAAGAACGAGTAACAATAACATAGCTTGTGGGCCATGTCCAAAGCGACACAATGCTGATTCATTACATACAGTATTGTGTGTTCTACAGTCTTCTATATGTTATAGTATTTTATATTCCCAACCTCAAGGTGGTAGGTATTGTAATCATCCGCATTAATTACATGTACTAAGTATGTACTAAAGCATGGGCTCACCGACCTTTATGAATTTTCATACTATGTAACGTTTTTAAAGTATTTCTCCTGCAATTGCAACAAATTGAAAACCCCTTAGTAATCTCACGAGATGGAGTAACGTATTGAAACACAATCGACGAAACAATTTATGTATTGCCAGTTAACAATTTCTATTAACAAGAACTAGTAGCGTTGCACCGATTGCTGCATTGATTAAATAAAGTGAAAATGGAATTTGAGTAGTTTGCGGTCATAGTGCGGTTACAAAATATATGCATAAAAAATCCACCTTCCGAATTGGTGCATCATATATTGTATGGTAAAAGAAATACGTTTCGTGCTCCTAGCTTAACCAGTGACGAAAGTAAGTTTAAATTTTCATTTAGAAAAATAGTGCAATTTTTATCGCTTGTTCCATTTTAGCCTTCCCGGCTATGAGTTTGCTACCTTTGAGTAGCACCCACGAGTTTATGACAACACCGCCACCTTCAACATTAAAACGGTTTAGTGAAAAACGACAATGTTACGCCACAGTAACCAGTTTAACACATCCACCCCTTACCTACCCAAAAGCTGTGGCATTTGTTTTAATTACGAAACTATTGGAAGCATTTGCGGCTAATGGAATGAGAAGTAATAAATACCAAATAAAAAACCACGTTTATCATTTTTAGAATGATTTTTGTTCTCGTTGTGTTTCAGCAATATTGGCTTTATATTTACGGGACAATTTATTCCTTAGCGAGAGTGTAGCCACCATAGTTTTACATGTTTTCAATTTTTTTGGTCAATTTTGTCCGCTATTTGGAGCTATATTAGCCGATAGTTACATGGGAAATGTGCGAGCTATATCAAGTATTTACTTCTTATACGGATTCGGTTGGATGTTGATGATAGGTACCTCTTCGCCTTATATAGGCAATGCAGCTATGTAGGTTGTTTATTGAAAATAACGTTATTATGAATGTCAGATTTTTCAGTGACTTTCAGAATAACGCATAATTACGTACTAGTCTTTAGATTTATTTCCTAATTATCATTTACAACATCCCCAGAATCTCCGTGGCCATCTCTTTACTACTGATAGCTATTGGGAATGGCTCTTCACGCGCTTGTGTTACTACCTTGGGAGCTACGCAATACCAAATACCCCAACAAATTAAACAATTAAGTGGCTATTTCACCCTTTACTATTTCGTTTACTATACAGGTATATTTCTAAGTAAAATAGTGCCACCTATGATTCGAGCTAATATAAAATGTTTTGATAAAAACGACTGTTATCCTGCTGTATTTGGCACCTTGGGATTGTCATTTTTTGTTGCATGGTGTAAGTTGTAAAATATTTTTCGTATGTTTAATTGTTTTGCTTGAATATTCGTTTTCAGTTGTTTTCTGTTTAGGAAAATTTTATTATAAATCGGAGAAACTATCAGACGAGAATGTGGTGATGCGATTTTGCGGTTGCGTCAAAGTGGCGTTAGTGAAAAAATGTAGAAGGCATGCAGTAATGGTTCGGCCAAAGCATTGGTTACATTATGCTTTAGGAAGCTACCCTCACCATTTTATAAATGATGTGGACAAGGTCTTAAAGGTTTGGAAGAAACAGGGCTACTTAAAATATTAAAGATACGCTTGTGTTCGCTTTGATTATTTCTTTTAAGCTGGCCAAATTATTTTTACCCCTACCCATTTATTTTGCTTTATTAACACAACAAGACTCCAGTTGGACATTTCAAGCTTCTTTAATGAATACCACCTTGAATGCTGGTATTAGCATACAACCTGATCAGGCAAAGGCTATGGGACCTATATTTTTATTTATGTTAATACCTTTGTGGCAGTACCTCTTGAGCCCTTTACTGACTCTGCTGTTCAAATATGAACTGAAACCCCTAAAAAGTGTGGCATTAGGAGCGATGTGTTCATCCTTAGCATTTATATGTGCAGGTTCTTTGCAAAGATATATTTACGTATGTATGAAAAATAAAAACATGTCGGTCGAGTCCTGCTTTATTATATGCTACACCACTTTGTTCTTTGTAAAAAATTTTGTCTCGACAGTCGATCCCGAATGGATTGGTACAACGAAAGATTTCTTTCTCACATGTTTTGCTATATTATATCTGTGGTGCAGCGTATAAAAAAGGATGCATCAATTTCTATAATTTTATAACATTTGAAAACCGTTTTAGACTCAAGCTAGTAAGTCTGTAAGCATACTGTGGCAAGTACCACAATTTGTGCTATTAATGATGGGGGAATTGTTTCTTTCCATACCAGGGCTTCAATTTTCTTTCATACAAGTAATTAAATTTTATTAAAGAAGACAATTTTGTCGGCGCTTAACACATTAAACTTCATTTGTGAGTTACGCCCCGTTAAAGCTTTTTTTTTTACATTGAGTATTTCAGGCACTAATTAAAGCTTCTTCACAGGCTCCTGCCTCTATGAAAGCGATTGTAACCGCAATGTGGGGTCTAAACAATGCATTTGGGAACTTGATTGTAGTCATCATTAAGGAGCTCAACCTGTTTGCTACCCAAAGTGATGAGTTCTATTTTTTTGGCATTCTTATGTTCCTTGCAGTTCTGGTTTACTTAACTCTGGCCAATGATTTTGAGGAGCGTTTAACACAGTACACCAACACAGACGAGATAAATACCTTGAGTGTGAATAATTCCTCCGCATTATTGAGAGTTATGGAGGACAGACCCAGCAGTAGTTACAATTACATTTAAATTTCTCGCTAATTTGGTTACATACCAAAGGCGTGAGAGTGCGAAACCAATTAAATTTTTTTGACGACCAAATAAACAAAATGGAATGAAAGATATTTATTGTAATTTGCAAATTGAGTTGGTTGTCTGCCTTTTACACACATTTCTATATATAATTCAGTTTTAACACTAATCCAGGATTTTAAAAAGATATTGCAATTCCAGTATTGTATCGTCTGGCAAATCAGTGCAATGTACGGCATTTAAATTTTTACTTGAACCATATTTAGCTCTTAGAGTGTGCGGTCTTAATAGTTTAGCGATTTCCTAAAAAGAATGCACACAACATTCACAGCTCATGTTTATTATTGTTTAAAAACATTTATACCGGGTCCATTGGTCCACAAAATTTGCGAAATTCCTCATAACTGTTTTTCTCAGGATCAGAGCATACCACTTCTAAGGCCATGCAGACACCACTGGCCAATTGAGCAACCATTGGCTTTAAATAAAAACCATTGGTACTTAATAAATAATGAATTAAAAAAACCGAATGTGGAACTTACAATGTATTCAGGTAAAATGCCGCGATACACTTCATAGAATTCCTCACAATTAGCTCGCTCCAGCAAATGCATACGCAATGCAGTTATTTTAAAACCGTTAGACGTGATTTCTGATATAATTTTACCCAGATTGCCCTCCTTAATTGCATGAGGCTTAATAATAACTAAAGTGGAATTTTTCAAACGTACGGTTATCTGCAAATTACCAGCGGGGTCAAAGAAGAAACCCGAATCCTGAACCATAAACGCCACAATCGTTATCATTTAAACATAAGAGATCCATAATAATAAAAAAATACCAACCCTAATAACATCATCATCAGTTTGTGAACAATAAACGCCATTACGTATGTCCTCACGTTCAAACAAACTTCTTAAAGCCACGGGCATATCTTCGGACGTGCAGTCTTTCGACTGGCTTTGACAATATTTGATTTTTTCCACAGCATTGTCGGCTATTAATTCAAAGCCTATGCAAGGGCCCGAAAGCAATTGATTCATAAGAACTCTAAAAACAACAATAATTGGTCAACTTTAAAGAACATATACATTTTGGGTGACTAACTCACGATGTTTGTACATCTCCTTTATTTTGCTCGATAAGAAATTCCTTAATTTGATCTGCATTAAATTGTACCATTATACCCTTGCTAATACTGAAATTACTCTCAATTAAGGAACACAATACCATTCCCAAATGTTGCAAAATACTATTCTTTAGTAAAATAAAAGTTCTGAAACGAAAAAATTGCCATTATATTTAATTCATTTAAGTACTATGTAGACGCTGTGTGCTTTATGTAATTCTTAATATTTATTTCTTTAAAGCTTGTAAAGCAATTGGCCCAGTTTTATGATAATATATGTCACCCGCAGTACAAATAGAATATGAAGGACGCCATTAACAATATCATTACACACAAATTAAAACAAACTATGAACATTTTTAGGAAGTGGCCTTTATATACATATGATACATACTTTTTACGGTACTTCGCCAATGTATTTTTAGTAATCTCATCGCCGTAATCAACGATATCAAATTGCCGGCCAAATATGTTAATTTTAGAGCCCACAAAGAAGTCCCTTTCAGATAACTCAGGCATTTTAGTGCGTCGGAGGAAGACTTTCTTGGTACGTTGATCATACTGTCAGTAAATTATAGCTTTTATCTGTAAAATTGCCAAATAAATTTTTTTTATCAAGATTATATATACCACTTCTAAAGCGTTGTCCTGTGTATAATAACAGATGGTAAATTTTCTTATAATGGCCGCTTCCTCTTGATACCATTCAGCAATGAAGGATAACCGCTTTGCTAAAGGATTAGTCTAAAAAATATTGCCACAAATTAAAGTCTGCTGTGTTATAATTCGAAACCTACCATTTTCTATGCGTTATTAACACGAATTATACAAATTGCTCTTGAACGTTTATCAAAAATAAATTTGAAGTAGAAAAAATATATTTTGTTTGACCGGCAAAACAAATATTGAAACAGGGTTGCTACAAAAGTAAAAGTTTATACCGTTGAACGATTGGTTTTAATAGTTATTTAGCCGTAAAATCAGTAGTGTTGTATAAATATTGCGTCCGCTTTTTTTAACGATTTGGGTCATGGCGCCCTTCTGTGATTTAAAAAAGAAGGCGAACATAAAAGCCTAACACAACTAATGAAAACAAAACAAATTAAAAACACTAATGTGATGGTTACATTAAGTAAGTACTTTACTTAATCAACTACGTTTACATTGCTTTTGAAATGGTAGCGCCTTTTTTATGTTGAATTTTGTCATATATTTTCATATATAAGTACAAAAAATTAATTTTTAACACTGCATGTGCAAATACATATACATATATATATATATGTATATACTTACTTTATTTGTGTAACTTTCATAAGCATAACTTTTCCAAATTTTTTGGATCGATTTTTAATTAAAGGTGTAAGTAATTTTACCTATTATTACACGATTATTTTGATATTTGAGTTACCTAAGTGGTGCTTAAACAGACAGTTGTCTAAACGTTAATAAAATATTTCGAAATTTCACCTGACATATTATTAGAGCATATAATATGGACTTACCGCTTAAACAAGGTAAGAATTAAGTTTGCTCAGCAACAAAAGAACATAAAACTCAAACATTTAAATTTATATACAAGCGTACTAATCTGATTTTAGTAGTCTAAAAATTCTACAAATAAAGTTAATTTATTCTGCTGACCACTTCATTCGGCATGTTTATATACCCGTATTCAAGTTTTAAAGCATACCGCTTAACTCTGAATTTATAGTGAAATCTTGCTTTGACAATCGTCTTGCAAACGATATACTATATAAACGATCCTACATTCGTTACTTTAACGTAGTTTTCATTTACGAAATTCCCGCCCTTTACTCTTATTTGTATAAAACAGGAGGAACATTATTGAATTGTTTTTTATATAATAATGGTTATTTTTTCCAAACGTAATGGAAAATTACGAAAATTATGAAATCGTGCAACATGTACGCTCCCTTAAATGTACCTAACACAACAATCTTAATGACTTTAAATGTAATATTTCACAATTAAGCATTACTGTTAATTGTTGCTGCATTTGTTTACTACATAAATTTGTTTTTATATATATCCTTAATCCACAAAGAAAGGAATTATTCATAATTTTATTAGCTCAGTAATATTAATAAATTGTTTTTGTTTACCCAACACTGAACGAGTGGGTAAACTATTTTTCATCCTTGACTTTGTTTTTTTTATTATTCTCGTCATCGTCATCATTTTGTGATAAACTAGGTATATTATCATCCGAGTCGTCATCGTCATATACATTAAAATCTTCAAAATTCTCGTTCAGTGCACTATCTTTAAACATGTCATTCAGCATGACAGAACGAGAACCCATGTCTATAGAATAAAGTATATTTTATATATACATAGCATATGATAAAGTGCAGCACGTATCAACACTCACCATCTTCATCATCAGATTCATTCTTCCATTTAGAAAAATTCGCCTTAAGGAAATGTAATTTTGTCTTATCGTTTGTTAATGAAGGCCAGTAGGGTCCCGCCTCTTTCTTATAAATAGTAAATTCTAGGCACCTTCCAATATTTTTGTTCGTCACCTTGTCGGGTCTTATTGGATGTAAAAAGTTCAATGTGACTTCATACTTTTTGCTATCATCTAGAGCATTGGTGCCCTTAAAAGTGAGGGTATTCTCTGTGACACTAAAATATCAATCTTATTACATATGTATGTATACATATAATACATAATTTATTTACCTATGTTGTATATCATTACACTCTACATCGATAATGACATACAAAATATCGTTTCTTTGTGCCCACGAGACTGGTGGTGGCACGGTTCTGTAATTAAAATATATTTAAAGAAATTCGAATAACAATTCAGATATGCAAACATTTAAAACACCATCCTTTCAACTACATTTGTTTTTTAATATGGCAGTTCTAACTTTTCTGCAGAATCCTATGAAGTGTTTCACAAGATAATTACGGAAAGTATTCGAGAAAATACTTAAATACATAACCTCAATACCAAGTAGTGACTTAAGCTTTTAAATATGCTTTAAATTACTGTATCTGCACAAGCATTGTGATATTAAAGGTTATTACCCCTGTGGTACATTCGTAATAAACATTTATAGAACAAATTCCATACAAAATGGACGCCGGGAGTAGCACACGCTTTAGGGCTTTAGGTGGATTTTCGTAATTTTCCCAAAAGCGTTTACTAAAATTTATATGTTATTAAAACATTTACCATTATTGATTGTACAATGTATTATTTTTTGCACGAGTGCTTTTAATTATGATAGCACGTTTGTTATTGCAAATTTAAAAAATGTATTATACATACCCTGCTGTAGGAGACATCTTTTATTTTCTATATATTAAAACTTCGTTAACGTATACGAAAACAAAAGTAAATCAAACGTATCTTATTTACTTTTTTATTAAACTTGTAGTATCAGATTTTAAACAGCTCAAGAGTTTTTCCAAGACAATTCTTTTATCCACCGCTATTTTACGAATAAAGAATTTATTCGTTTTTTTTCACCAGCTACGCTTTCTATGGCCTTCCGTCTAGATGTGTGTAGTTATTAATCGAACTAGTTCAATTTAACTAGCCCATCAAGTGAACACTCGGAAATAGAAGTTGGTAAAATTTGGTAACTCTACCTGAAATATTCTCTTCTAATTTCATTTCTAGTACATTTTGAAGCAACTTATATCTCGTTTTACAGTATATATCTCTTAATAATTTTTTTTTTCATCGATTTGTTTTTGTTTTTAATAATTCAAAACTTTATTATTTATTGAAACAGAATGTATGTATGGATAAGTCAATATTATATCATTGCTTTGTCTCAAATACTTGGCAGACGGTTTTTTATGCCATGCCGTTCCCTTCTTTACTTTTTTTAGTTTTTTGAATTACAAATATTAAAAAAATATTGAAATATTGGAAATGTTTAATATATATATATTATTTTGAAATGTCTCAAATACTTAAGTAACAACCGTTGCATTCCATTGCTGCAGTAAAATGTAAACAAAAGAGCCTTAAGTTTAAAGTTGATTCAAAAGTCGATCTATTGATCGATTTATATGCATGCATTCTGTCTAGTCATAAGGTTGGAATTAATCAAATTTACTTGTATGGTTCGACAACGTTATGTACAATATTAATTTATTTCGTAAACTATACATTCGAATAAAGTCAACTAAATTTGTTAAAAATATAAAAAAATATAAAAAATGTCTGTCGTCATTGAAACTACGATTGGTGATATAACTGTAGATTTGTTCATTGAAGAAAGACAGTTGGCCTGTCTGAATTTTCTTAAACTATGTAAATTGAAATATTACAATTTTAATTTATTTCACACGGTTCAACAAGGATTTATAGCACAAACTGGTGATCCTACGGGGACAGGAGATGGTGGCGGTTCCGTTTGGAACGTACTAGAAAGTACAGAAAAGAGATTCTTCAAGGCGGAAAGCTTGCCAAAAATCTACCATTCTTTATCGGGCTTGTTGTCATTAGTAGGTGTGAGTAAATATTTAGTAGGCAGTCAATTTTTTTTTACCCTTGGAGAAAACCTTTTATCATTGGATGGACAACACTGTGTGATTGGTGAAGTGGTAGAAGGCCATGAGGTCTTACGCAAACTAAATGAAGCAATTGTTGACGAAAAGTTTAGACCGTACCAAGATATCCGCATTACTCATACCGTTATTTTAGACGATCCATTTCCGGATCCAAATAATTTACGAGAACCTAACGCCTCCCCTCCACCAACAGCGGAGCGGTTAAAAAATGGTCGCATAGCAGCTGATGAAGATATAAACGATACCGAAGGAAAAACCGCGGAAGAAATTCAAGAGATGCTAGCTGAGCGAGAGGCAAAAGCTAGGGCGACTATACTAGAGATAGTCGGGGATATACCTAATGCTGAAATGGCCCCACCAGAAAATGTATTGTTCGTTTGCAAATTAAATCCAGTAACAACAGAAGATGATTTGGAAATAATATTTAGCCGTTTTGGTGTAGTTAAGAGCTGTGAAGTGATACGGGATAAAAAATCTGGGGACTCACTACAATACGCTTTCGTTGAATTTGAAGATAAAAAAGCTTGCGAAAGGGCATACTTTAAAATGGACAATGTTTTAATTGATGACCGTAGAATTCACGTCGATTTTTCACAATCTGTAGCAAAAATTAAATGGTTTGGCAAAGGACGACGCTTGGAAGGCAACAGAAACTGTTTAGACTTTAACAACTTACGAGGTAATGGGAATTCCCACCATAGAGGAAGAGCCGAGGTAAAGGAAAAACAGTCAAAACTTTACGAAAAAGTCAAAGAACATTTTACGAGGGACAAACCTTATCGAACACAGGAACGAACATATCACTCCACTAGCACCTCCAGGTCAAGTAATTCGCGTTATAAAGATAATGAAATTTGTTCTCCCACCAGTAGCCCCAAAAGCAGAATGTCCTACAATATGTGTGTTGACAGCAACATTGAGAGGCGAATAAAAAAAGAAAGAGATTCTGAAATTAATCAAAAACGACTTAAAAACACCAGAAGAACTTCAGAGAGTGAATCCTCCAATGATCAAGGGTATGGTGTATCATCCTCTCATAATGGTTCAACTAATGCTAAGCGACACAAGAAAAAGCACAGCAAAAGATCTAAAAATGATAAGAAATCAAAATTAGATCGAAGATAATGAATACTACCTATTAAAAATAGTTTTTATATCCTCCACCTCAGTGATGAGGGTATACTAAGTTTGTTCTTCCGTTTGCAACACCCAGAAGGAGGCGTCAGAGACCCTACAAAGTATATATATTCTTGATCAGCGTCAAAAGTGTAGTCGAATTAAACATGTATGTCCGTGTGTCCGTTGTTGTGTCTGTTATTGGCACTCTCACGGGCGTAAATTTTGAAATATTGAGCTGAAATTTTGTACAGGCATTTTTAGTTTTTGCACGCAAGAGCCACGCCCACAATCGACACTAAACTATTTATCTGCCACAAAAATTGAGCTATAAACTTGAAATTTGGTATGTAAATCTAAAAATATTAGCTTTATCGATACCAAAAATGGGCGTATTCGAATTACAGACATGCCCACAATTAATAAAAATCTTTATATCTGCTACAAAATTTAACCTAGGAACTTGAAATTTGGTACACGTATACATAGTTATCCCATTCACTGATGTGCCAAAAATGGGCGTAGTCGGATAATAGACACGCCCACAATTTACAAAAAACCTTATTCAGCATAAAAGTAACATGCTGATACGTAAGACATACACTATTGTGGAGGTAGAGGGTATTTAAGATTTGACCTAAGCCAAATTTAGTTGTCTTACTTGTTTCTAATGAAATAAATATGAATATTTTTAAATAAGCGTTATTTTTCTTTTATTTATTTATTTAAAGATACGATAAGAAATCAAAATCAAAGACAATGAGTCCAAATAAATTCCACTACTTTTAACAAAATATGTCGAGGCTTCTATTCAAAACATCTGCTTCTAGAACTGGAAAGTGACATTGACAGTGTACGTGCATTTACTTTTAACTTTTTTGGGGGGATGCGTCTGTGCAATCATCACTTTCTAATGAAAATTTATTTGAGCATTTATTTAACTCTTTAGCATCAGGAGATTTAATCGTAGCGTCCATATTAAACATAACATTATCTAAGCGCGTTGTTTCAGGCGTGATTCGTAATTCTACAAAAGAAGGAATATTTCGATTAGACTTAGTGTGAAATCCTGCACATAAGCCAATTTCTAAAAAAATTAGCCGATTTGTACCATTGTCTATAAATAAGACGTTCACTACTAATTCAAACACGTTATATCTAAAACATATACATATATATATTTAACATACATTCATTTCATAAAGGTGGAGAAGGAATAAAACATATAAATTATTTAATGAATTACCGTAAACACCATCGCACTTATGTCGACCTTGTATAACATTCGTGCGCAATTCTTTATCGACATCTGCAGCTAATTTAAGCATCTTTAGAAAAATCGGTGTTAATTATTGCCTTACATTTTTACATCTTTGTTCTGTTATTACCTTTTGTATGGCGTAAGAATCGGATTCAAGTTTGTTTTTTTTAAACGCCTTGTTGATTTCCTGGCGACTACTTTCTAAAGCAATGTCATCATTGCAAAAAACATTCCTCCTCGTACGATGCAGTTTCTTAAATAACTCTAGAACCTTTGTGAAATTATTGAATAAAAAATGCTTATTAATTGAAAGAATTTTTTACCTCTCGTCTTGACATCTCTTAAATTTTATATACGGTCTTCATGACAAAGTGCAATAGTATCATTACAATTGAACATGCGAAAGCAATTATTAAATTTTTGAAGTATTGTTTTAATTACGTAGATGTTAACATCTGAATGTAAATTTTATAATTCATAAAGGGATATGTCAAAATAACAATGCGGAGTTTGTATGTCCCATGAAGAATCTAACTAATTTTCATAAAAAAAGACCGTCTCGGACGTATGTTTACTACATACAAAATAAACCAGTTCCTTCGCATTTCATACAAATATTTGCTTACTTTACCATCAAAACCATCAACCAGTAAACCATCTCTAAATGTTTTAAAAATAATGAACAAATTTTTGTAGAAATTTTTTATTTAAAAAGAAAGTCAATGTTTAAATTGTAATTAAATGTAAAATAAATCATATTTAGGGAATAACATCGTGCTCCTCTTGCAAATGTTGTTCAAGTGCTGCTTTCGATTCAAATTTTATATTACAAATAACACATTGGAAATCTTTATCAACATTTTCAACTAACATATTTATTATAGCGGCTTCAGTTTCCTTGATTTCACCCGTTTGGGTTTCATCGTTTGATAAACTGTTATTTGCACCATTATGAGTCTTTAGATGCATTTTCAAGGTGTATCGTTCAGTAAAGGATTTCGGGCATAGGTGACAATGGTGTCGGGGTCGATTCTCTTGATGGATCAATATGTGATGATTATATGTTTTACGTGACTTGAATGATTGGTTGCAAATGCTGCAAATTACAGGGTTTTCTTCTGCTTCGTGCCTCAAACGATGATTGTACAACATGTTGTCTAAAGAAAAGCGTTCGCCACATTTTTCACATTGAAACTTTTTCTTGTCCCAATGCTTTCGCATATGCCTTAAAGTATTGACAGGACGTGAAAATCGTTTTGTGCAATAACGGCACTCATTTTCTGTTTTGCCTTCATGCAAATTCATGTGTAATTCCAAATACTCTTCATCCTTTCGGGCAACACCGCAAATTTTGCAAATAAACTGTTTTGTATTGTGGGTTTCACTAATGTGATTTTGAAGTTGAAATCTTGATCTGAATGTTGCTCCACAGACAACGCACTCCTGTGTACAACGTTTACGTTCTGGTACATATTCAACATCGTCATTAGACGCACCATTGGTACTATTAGATCCATCATCTATGAATTCTTCTTCAATAACGTCATCGTCGACTTCTATCAATTCTTCTTTAGTGTCTAACTCAGGGTTAAATGCGTCTTCTAAATTCGTTCCTTCTTCAACTTCTAATTCAATTTCAAAATCCTGACCAGCTTCTGAAATAACCTCTTCCGGCTTATCGTTTAAGGCGCTTTGTAATCGGCCAGTTAGTACTCTTTGAGATGTGAGCAAATTGAGCATTAAATTATCATAATCACTGATTTCCTTAAAGCATTCACTACAAACAAACGTTCCTCTTTGAAAGATTAATTTGAATTTAATACAATTGGCCAAATGCTGCAATACGATATGTAGTGGCTTCTGCGATGCTGGTACTACTGCAGACTCCACATCATAAAACTCTACAATTTGTCTGCTATCTTTTGAACATAAAAAACATAGAATAGATTCCATTTCAGTGTAATGTTTGTCGTAAATAATCTACACTAAAACTTCAAAATTTATAATACAATTAGGGCCAATTCCCCGGTAATTATTCACTTCACTAGCAATTGAGACTTAAAAGTCAGATATATTAAATAATATTAAAAAATTATCATGAGCTTCCTTTGCCATCTCTAAAAATTGCACTATTTTTCATTTCATTGTCGAATTCTCATTTCAAATGATTTAGTTCTATCTCTCTCTATTTATCTCTTCCTTATTCTCCGAAATAAAATCTAAACGATTTCTTATTCGTTTTTCATCAAATGATATATGTAAACACAGAGAAAATGAATAAGAGATATTGATAAACTGAAAACGAAACAGTAGTAATAATGTGTTTGGGTGCTATCTGTTTGCCTCTTTTTTTATAGTCTCTTTCAAAAGAAAGGTCCACACAAGTCCACATGCGGAATAAATTGATTGTGAACGAAAATGCAACACCAAGTGCTACCAATTTAATGAAATATCCCTTTTGTAATTATATCTGCCGCCTTAAAAGCCCACTTATTACTATAAAATAATTTAATTAACACGATTTATTAGTTTACTGAAATGAAATGAACATTTGAAATAAGTCTTTTTAAATATATGATGAAATCTGCAATTTTCTGATTCTAATTTTCTGATTCTTATTTGGTAAATTTAAGATAATCGCCTGTGGTGCCACTGGATCAGGTGAAGTTTTCATTGGATCAAAGCCGGTAAATTTGATTAAGAGAATATTAGAAGTATAGTGGAATCATATTAAATTACTTGAAATTTTGTAAACATAACAAACATATGTAGTTAATCATACATGAACTTTAAGATGTAAGTTTGTGTTCAAGTTTAGCTTTCTATGGTATTTAAATAATTAAATTACATCTAATTCGATACTTCAGCTCAACAATGTTCATGCAAGGAACACTTTATGTGTATATAAATATAATGCGTCACGATTCTACTTATGAAGCAGTGGCGAGGCATAGCATCTCTGCACAAATTCTACAGGGATGATAATAATTTAAAGGAATTTTTAGAACCAATAAAAGTTTACTTTAGTGAAAATTTGTTACTAATTTAGTTAAAAATCATTTATACTTAAAAGCAGTGATTCCGTTCATTTTTATTAAGTGTTCTTTTTTTAACAAAATCATATCAATAATTACGTCCATAAAAAAAACCGCACGCGCGATGAGCCAAAAAATAATATAAATACCTTCAAAATCGAAATGTTGTAAAGCAAAAAAAGAAAACAAGATAAACGGCACTCAAAGTATAAGGAAGTTGAAGAAAAAACTAGAATATGCATTAATATTATACTCATCTTTAAAAAAAAGTTCGTGTACAACGAAAATAAAATGTGTGTTAAAAAAAAAATGAAATGAAGAGAATCCGATATAGGTAAATTTAGCCTAATAACGTTTTTGGTGCAAAATGGCAAGTTGATAGATACCTCGAAGATGTATCTTAAATACTTAATACATTTTATGGCTTGGATATTGTGGAAAATGTAGAAATCCTTTGCGTGTTTTTTCAGAAGACTTGAATGTGCTCTACGTAAATCCAACGAAAATGAGATAAATTGAAGCTTGTAGGTTATTGTTGAATTAGTGCCCTTCGAAACCGTACAATATAATAATTTTAATATTTTCTACTATTCTAATCGAAATGAAAACATTAAAAAAATGTTAAACAGTAAACTACAGTGGTTAAGTGATACACTAATTATTACAATTTTAAAAGGGGTTACTTTCACAGATTTGTCTATTTGCATTGTATTGGTATGCCAATAATATAAAAAATGACGATATCATATTGCTTTTTATTTATGATCAATTGAGAAACTTAAATTTTAATTTGTGAAAGAGAAAAGATCTACCATGTAACAAATAAAAGGACGAAATTTGGTTTAGGCCTAACGTTAAATATCTTTCACATCTATATGCAAACCGTGGGAATTGCAGGTACCTCATTAAGCCCCCTAATAGTGTATGTATCTATATATAATAATAATAATTATTATTATTATTATTATAATAATAATAATAATTATTATTATTATTAGGATCAGCAATACATCAATTATGTTATGATAGGTAATTACAAATAAAATAATAAACTTTTACTTATGTGGAGGTAATAAAAAGGTAGATTCTGAATATTACTTCTAAGCGAATTGGTTGTTGAAATATTACGGTTTGACCACATTTCTTTAACCTTAAAGTCAACCCCTGACAAATTTTCCTGATACAAGTTACTGTAATCTGGTCACCTGTTTAGAGATATAATTGATAAACTGAATTTATAAACTTCGCATGGCACAATTTGTGTATAAGATATATTAAGCTATATTTATCACATTTATTGAAACACTATTACAATATAATATCAACAGTATCTGCATTTTAGTCGACTTCTGTATAGGACTTGTATAATTGATTTCGACTAAATCGACTCAAATCTATACCGGTTTAGTAGCAAAAAAACTTGGCACTATTAAATATAAACATACAAATATAAAGTAATTGTTGTTTTTATAAAACTCATGTATAGGAGTTTCATATATGTATTATATTTATTCATGAGCGTAACTGTATTAATTCTGTTATTTATCGCAATGAACTAAAGATCTATACAAATCTTTTATTCATAATTCATTTTAATTGGGAAGGTATACATATAGAGATCTGGACTAAAGCCCACCTAAAATAAAAACGGATGAAAAAATATATAATATTTTTATGTAATAATATTTAAACATCAATTTGTACTTACATAGTGGCAATATAAGATCTATGTATATGCGATATTTTATAAAATTATATTATTTTTTTGCGGTTAAAATGTATGCATAACATTCTGTTCAACTGTGTTTAGGCAAAAATTATCAAAAATTGAAATATATGTGTGTGTATACCCTCCACATTATAGTGGGGGGAATATTAACTTTAACATATGTGACCACCAACACAAAGCTTCAGGGCTTCATAAATTTCACTTTTATTCTTGATCAGCATAAAAATATCAGCCAATGTCCGTGTGTTTTAGTAGTTCTAAAAGGGTATAATTGCTTGAAGCACGCCCACAGAATGTGTATAAATGTGAAGAGTATCGCATTTGTGGTCTAAATCTAATATAACTTTTTTGCTTTGGATCCTTCTTTGTGTAACGTATCACAAAATTGTCACAAATAAATAAGTTATAATTTGGGTATATGTAACAAATATTTTTCTAAATATGATTTCCACTACATGTAAAGCCAATAAGCCACTTTCTTTGTGTAATCAAGTGATAAAAAGCACATACATGTGCTCGTGGGTATTTCTATTTATGCTTCGATGGCTTTTGCTACATTTATTAGAAATATAATAAAAAAACATGAAAAAAGTAGAAACAAATTTGAAATACAATAAACAACATCTGCGCAAGCAGTCGAATTAATTCTATGATATTCGATGCTTACTCTTGTTGAGTGTCATTATATGATATGATGGTGGGTATCATAATGATACGGGGGTAAATTGATTTTATGCAAATGTTTATAACACCTAGAAGAAATTCATGATAGACCCCAAAAAGTATATACACATATATACACTGTTGTTCAGCATAGTATTCTGAGGCGATTTAGCCCTTCTACTTGTCTGTGTGTCCGTGTGAATTTCTGACCGGCACCCTCACGGCCGCAAGAATTACGGTAATGAGCTGAATTTTGGTATGGACAATTTTTATACATATGTTCAATGTATTCATATGAATGTAAGTGGGCAAAATTGATCGTCAATGAAACAAAAAAAAACCGGGATATTGATAATTGTACCCTGCACCACTTGTGGTAAAGGGTATATTAAGTTTGTGCGGATGTTTGTAACTCTTAAACGGCCCAAAAATAAACCCTTTTGAAAATGGATAGGATCGGACCATTTTTAGAACAACTCCCCATCATTTTTTTTTCTTATTTGATAAACGAAACAAAAATAAAAAAAATTTTGTGACACATGTATCATTTTGAAATCTTTGAAAATACAAGTAAGTATGAAAAAGAGTTTTTCATTTAAAAAAAAAAAAAAAATAAATTAAATAGTATATCAAGTGGTGTAGGGTATTTGACGGTCGGGCTCGGCCGACTATAATATTTTCACTTCACTTCACTATATATAAGTGGGTAGCTTTGCATCGAAATGGGTGAAATCCGTACAATGTTATAAAACACATACATAAAATGGGTTTTGGGGTTTTTCCTCTATTACAGTTAAACAAAAATTTTGCCATATTATTAATAAAAACATTAAAGATACATATATAAAAGCTGCTGTTTATGAAACTTTTAAAAAACATATATGTAACCCAGCAAATTTGAATTTTGAAATAAATGGATGTATTTATATGGAGTTATGCCAAGTATTTGCTGCTAAATTGGGATAAACTACTGTAGTTTTAGTCGAAGAGTCAATTATGGAAAGTTCATATTAACCACGCTCAGCTATATTAGACAAACGCATTTATTATGGGTTTTAAGGTGTTTTGGGAGTTTATTTAGAATATTTAACGGACGGGTCTCTATCAAGATTTGAAATTTAGAAGGACTATTTCTTCTTTGTAATGGAAACAAATTTATGTGATTGAGTAACATACGTGCATGCAGTGCCCATTACTTGCGTTGTTGTGACATTATTCATGTGCTTGTGCAACCTGGTTTCTAATAGTTTGGTACTATTAAATGTGTTTTTGGATAAAAGTCGTTTATCTAATTTAACTAATCTGACTATCGGATATTTGTTCGTTATACGTAATGTGTCCACAATGCATTTATTTTGGTTTTGCTCCCAAACCACAGCAAAGAGAAAACTTAAATACTAGTATTGCCAAAAATTTAATTATAATTAATAATAACGAGCATAAGAGGTTTAAGTCTTATTATACCCTCCACATAGGATGTGGGTACACAGAAGGGGGCGTTTGAAACCCCATAGAGTATATACATATTCTTCTAACATCAAAATTTGAGACGATAAATCATCATGTGCCAAAAGCTAGCTTGTTCGGATAAGAAACACGCCCACAATTTACAAAAAACTCATTCATCGTAGAGTCTGACTTGAAAGTTGATACGTAATATATACACTATTAGAAGGCGTGTTCATAACATTTGGCCTAAGCTAAATTTTTTTATTATTCGATGCAACGTTTCAAAAATAGCTGCTGTAGAAGTTAATTTAGCTTTATTTTAAACAAGCGCGCTGTTTGGTTTTAAAAAAGTCAAATAAGTAGTTTATTTGTTTGCCCATGTGTGTATCTATAAATGTACCTCTATATGTGTAAAATAAGATTCTTTTAATTCTACTGTACTTTTTACATTATTCATGGCAGTATAGTGTAAATGCTTCCTTACCAAATATTCCTTGGTTTTGCCGAATTCTTTGCAGGCTTAGATATGAAATTTAACAAAACCTTTTTATACCCTCCTCATAAAATGGGGTATATATTAAGTTTGTTCTTCCGTTTGCAACACCCTAGAGGCGTCAGAGACCATAAAAAGTTTATATATTCTTGGTTAGCAACAAAAACTGAATTGATCTAGACATGTATATCCGTGTGTCCGTGTGTCTGTCTGTTGTTGGCACTCTCACGGACGTAAATATTGAGATATTGAGCTGAAATTTTGTACAGGCACTTTTAGTTTTTGCACGCAGATCGCTTTTTAAAATGGGCAAAATCGGTCCAGGGCCATGCCCACAATCAACAAAAATCTATTTATCTCAGAAATATTGAGCTATAAACTTGAAATTCATCGATGTGCAAAAAATGGGCGTGGTCGGATAACAGACACGCCACAATTTACAAAAAACCATATTCACCATAAAACTAGGCTACCAAGCTGATACGTAAGACATACACTTTTAGAGGGCGTAATATATATATATGTATATATATGCATACATATTAGAGATTGTTCTCAATTTTTATCCACAACTTACATCACAGGATCGATATTTTTAACAATAAGTTTTTCACAGTTTTTACAAACACTACCATTTAACTAGAATTCATTAATTACGAATAGTAAAGTGTGTTTGTCGATTCCCTTGATATATTAACAATTTTAGGAAAAATCCTTTAAAAGAATATATAGCACTGATATGATCAACCGATATACGAGATGTGTTCAAAAAATAACGAGAATTTTTGTTTTATGAAAAAAATATTTATTTATTCATCAATATCTATTTTGTCCAATTCAAAGTAATCCCCCTCGGATATAATACACTTGTGCCAACGCTTTTTCCAATCCTCGAAACACTTTTGAAACTCGATCTTTGTAATAGCTTTTAGCTCTTTCAGCGATTCGCTTTTAATGTCATCTATGCTTGTAAAACGACGGCCTTTTAATGTTCTCTTTATTTCACGGAGCCATATCTGGCGAATATGGAGGCTGAGGCATTGTTACAGTTTTGTTTTTGGCCAAAAATTCACGAACAAGCAATGAAGTGTGAGCAGGTGCATTATCGTGGTGCAAAAGCCATGAATTGTTTTGCCACAAATCCGGGCGTTTCTTTCGGATTGCTTCACTACACTACACTTTATTTCATTTTTTACGCAAAATTTAATGCAGGTTCTTTGATCCATTTTTTTTCACTAACGAAAATCGCCGAGCTCGAAAAACACGTCTCACGTTAGCGGTTGCCACTTAAAAAGTAAACAATGAATATTGCTGAAAATTTTATCGTACTTCAGGGGCATGTGTACCAACATAATAAAAAAAACTCTCTCTCCAAACCCGCGAAATTTAAAAATTCTCGTTACTTTTTGAACACACCTCGTATGTAGATTTTGTCTGTATAGGAATTTGCATGGGAAAACTTTTATAGAATTCGAAAAAAACAGAATTATTACATTAGGGTGTCGTAACTAATGAATATGATGGATACTTTCTGATTGTTCCTCATATGCAATAAGTTAGTAACTGTCAAGATATTTTATATCAGTGTATGGACGTGCTTTTGACACCTCTTGAGTGTGCTTATTTACCTTACCTTGTAAAGTTATTGAGTTTTTGGTATACTTTCCCGTTTTCAAATCCCGAACTCTGTATTGCTTATTACTTATTTATATACGAGTACATATAAATAAATATAAAATTTACATTAAGAAAATGTAGCCTCGTTTTACTTGTTTCTATCTTATATAGTTTTTGGAATACGACATCTCGACTATTGTCCAGAATCCTACAAAAACTGCACCTGATGAAGAAACACTGATTTCTTATTCAGATCGGTTCTAAAATCTTTAGCATCAAGAAAAAGTTATTTATTTTTATAACAAGGCCAGCTTTTGCTGAAATATGATATATGTTTAAGTTGTCATTTAGGACAAGGGTCTCCAAACAACGCTCCGCAGACCAAATTTGACCTTATATTTTATGCTTCCTGTAAAATAATTGAATCATTTAAAATATTGTGAAAAATTGGGCATGAAACAGGCGAAACATTTCCTACCAACTGTGTTCTTGATATTTTATCAAATTAAAGATCGAAATTCTCAAATCGTTCTTATCCTTATCATTGCAATGTGCAAATTGCTCGGAATTAATACAATAGATTTGTAGCCTGATGATGTATTGAAGGAAAAATATAATACTCGAATATGTTGGAATTTTGCCGTTGCCTCCAAGATGAAACATTTTCTAATTACAAGAATTTTGTTCTAGCACCTCTTTCAGTTTTTCCCAAAATACAATGTGCAAAGGTTTCATAATTAAAAGTACAAAATTTAACTCCGAAATAGGCACTATTATAAGTCATATGTGGAAGCTTTAGTATATATATCATATGTTGAGTCATCATCTAATATTTATTCGATTTGGCCATATCTGTGTCCGTATATCCGTCTGTTCTGGTGTGTGTGAACCGTGGTTATCACTGGTCGTAAAATTTGAAATATAGATTCCAGATTTGGCAAAAGTTTTGCTAAGTTTCGTGCACTTTTATATTGAAATGGGGCAAAATCTCTGCGCCCTCTATCCTTCGGCGGCGTAAATGTGGAGGAATCGGCCGCTCTTGACATTCTGGGCATGCGAATTCAGTGTGACGTCCGCTGGACGGAGCACTTGTTCGAATTGTCCAAAGCTGTAGCCAAGAGCTTGGGTTTTTTAAAACGGTGTAAAAAATACTTTACACCAGCCGACATCCGAAATATTTACGCTGCCTATATTCGGCCGAAACTTGAGCACAACTCGCACGTGTGGGCGGGAGCCTCTAACACATGTTTGGAGACTCTCGATCGCATACAGCGAAAGGCTCTAGTGATCATAGGTGACGAGGAAGTATCTAACTCTCTCGACACACTTGAACACCGACGAAATGTGAGCTGTGTTGTGCTTATGTACAGGTACTTCTATGGCATGTGTTCTAGAGAGATAAAAGAGATGTGTCCTCCGCTGAAACCATTCAGTAGGGCAACCAGGCTTGCTCACCGATCTCACCCATACGTTATGGAGTTGCCGGCGTATCGCACAACGCATTACCGAAACGGTTCGTTCTTTAGCCGTGGTGTTCGCCTCTGGAACCACCTACCTCCAGGGGTATTTCCCGCCGTGCCTAGTGTGCGCAATTTCAAAATCAACGTACACAGACACTACTCCCTCTATCCTCCTTCCTCTAATCCCTTCTAACCACCACCGTGCTTGCACGTATAGGGGTCATCCCCTGAGTAGATGGTTATATAATAAAAAAAAAAAAAAAAAAAACAAAAAAAAAATCAAGCGACACCCCCACAATGCAACAAAAATTGAATAAAGAAATTTTTTTTAAGTAAATCTTGACATATGTACCTGTCGATGGTGAGTTTATAAAATTTGGCCTCAACCTTAACTTATATCTTTGAAATATTATGACTTTTCCGAGTTTGAGTTTTTGGGTCGTAATCCACAAAGTTCCCTGTTCTAGGACTATTTTTACTCTGTTCACATATTTTTCACCGTTTCGAAATATTTTAAAATGAGAAAATGTGAACTTGCACCACTTTCACATGCGAGTCGATGATGATCAAGATTATATATACTTAAGGGTCTCTGAAGGCCTCCTGGTAGTGAGTATAAAAAGTGTTGTGTAAATAAACTACAAATGCTGCAATGTGAAAAAGTTTCCTTTTGCTAAAGTTGTTACAGATTTCCATTATTCTAAAATTTAGTTCTTTGACGAGGGTGGGGGCATCTGATACTTTGTAGTAATGAAAAATAGCTTCAATGTCAGGAATACCCCTTTTGAATGTTCATATACAAAAAGCAACAATGAACACATTTATATACATAAATGTACACACATAGTACATATGTGCTAATGTGTATGTATTATCAACTACATTTGCTCGGGACTTGCGCAAATTGTACCTAAATTGTAATGGCGCTTGCAGGTTTGCGTCTCTCTTTCCCTCTCACTTTTATTCACAAAAAAGGTACATCTTGACAGAAGCACACTATACCTTCCATTTTAGTGCAGAGAGTGAGTAAGTTCCTCATTTTAGTTACAACTATCAGAAGGATATTTCAAGAATCTTATCATTTGTGAATTACTGAAATATAGCCGATAGCAGTTTTTTGTTTAAATATTGCGAAATTGTGTAACACTCACAATTGACAAAATATCCCACAATTATAATATAATGGTCAGGGAGTTGACATCTGATTTTTTTAGTAATGTATGTAAAATAGAAGTAACCAAACATATACGCTTTCTATTTTCCACAAAAAAAAAACCTTTGTTCTAAAGGAAACCGAATCATGTAAGAGTCATTCTTGCAGTTTATGTTTTTACCATATAAGGGGGCGTCCAAAATTTGGCTTTAATCAAGTTCGCTTTACTTACTTATTTTTAATCCATATTTCAGCCTTAACATGCTCCAGCACCTTCAACTTCACCGACTGAAGTGAAGTACATATATAACATAAGTGCTTAAAATAATTTGTCATATGGAAACGAGGTGTTTTTGGTACACCACCATATAGACTTTTTATGTAACGAGTAAAATTTAAGCTAAATTGCTTTCAATTGACTGAGGCGTAGGATATATGAAAGCACCCCTTTGCAGCATATAGAGATATGTAGATGTAAAATACATTTACAATATTAAGGTTTTCTGAATATACAAAACCAATGTATAGAATAAAATGTAAAATAACTTCCTATTGTATATAACGAACACCAGTACATAGCAGCGCACCCATAAACATCATTTATCAGTAACGATCTCCTCTGTCCTTTTTCAATGTAGCTCAGTTTAACTTTGTACTCTAGCGTTGTTTGTTGCGCTTTCAAATTGTGACACGGCAGCCATCGGTGTCTCTTTCTACTCAGTGATTATATCGTGTTTAACAATCTTTATCTTTTCTTCTTTTTTGCGGTAGTAGTAATTTGTCAACTAATCGTACATACATATCTAGGGACAATATGTTTATGTATTACGTTCTGTGCGTGCTCCTATTGGCCTTTTTGTGAAAAAGGTAATTATTCTTTAAGAAGCATTAGGTGCTAATTTTATGATGACACTATTGTTTGCACCTAATAGGTAAATATAATACTTAAACCATAATTGAAGTTAGGAATTATGTGATAATGCTTTATATAAAAGAAGTGCATGTTCGTAAAGATGTTTGTTTCAGAAGTTAATTAATAAATCACACAATAATGAGAAAACACCATCACACTTCTCTAAGAAGAAACTTTGCCATGCATCAATTTCTAATTCTCTTTTGTTTAGATGGTTTTGTGCCAATGCCCAGTTTGGGTGCGACATCTTAATTTTGCGACTAGGAGAATGATTTTTACATACGCGGACATACACACAGTTTTAGATCGACTCAATATTCGACGCTGATTCAGATATATATACTTAGTTGCATCACCAAAGCCCCTTCTGACCTTTCTTACAAAAGTATTGACAAAGTTATATATATTCCTATTAATGTTGGCCGATTCAGAACAAGCCGATGGATCGGCTGATTGGTCGATTTTTTGGAAAGTTAACTGCGATTAAAAACAATCAATTTTGAACACATTATTATTGCAATGAAATTAGCAGCATTTTAAACTCATCGAAGTACACTTAATATAGTTTTTATTTATTGAAAAAATATATATAATTGAGTCCCCAGGGGTCTTATATAATTATAATTATACTTCCGGTTGTATGGTAACACAATATATAATGAAATTGGCGTATTCATATTTAAAGGGAGCAAGATTTATTACATAAGTGTACCAAACCTCAGCTCTATACCTCAAAATATGCGACTGCGAGAGTTCCAACACTTGGCCTAAAGAAAATAATATAGAATCGTTTATACACTACTGCTTCAAAATCACGCCCACAACAAATACTCATCAGTACCCATTCCTGTTCTTATAAATGAAAGGGAAATGCAAAAATCCGATTTGCGTTTCTTGAAAGATGCATAAAACGGATTCTTAAATAATATCGTATGTATGTTTAAACTCACAATGTGAACAATGAATGTCTAATACAACAATAGGAGATTATTTTGTGTCTATTATGACGGATTCCTCAAATATGCGCAATATATAGACGTGTTGCACGTAAAAAACAAAATTATTATATAATCCGGAGCCATTGTTTCGTTTGAGTTTGTTTTAGGCATTTATAGATACAAATGAAATAGGTTACCGACAGCATACAACCCAAGATCTTTTTGTTATTTGAAATGAAAAAGAAGAAGAAAATATTTTTTAAATCCTAATAATTTAATATTTTTACAAATTCATATACAAGTAGAATCCTGTTCATTATAATTATTTTTATATATACATACTTGCATGTTGTTCATCTGTATTGGTAGAAACTTTGCGAGGCAAACCTTTTATACTTTCCATGTGCTCTGTTGGTTATACAAAATTTGTCACTCCGTATGCCCTACCAGATGGAGGCTTATAACAGTCGGTAGGCATGAAATTCAGACAAGTTCATTGAAATGGTGGCTTAGGCCATCTACAATAGTGGGAGTGGTGGGTATATGATTACGCCCTCTAATAGTGCTTGTATTACGTATCAACTGGTAAGTCCAGTTTTACGTGGAGTACACTTTTTTGCAATTTGTGGGCGCGTCTGTTATTCGACAACACCAATTTTTAGCACATCAATGTATAGGATAACTACAGATATGCGTGCCGAATATCAAGCTCATAGGTCAATTTTTGTGATTTTTGTCGATTGTAGACGTGTCTGTTAATTGACCTAGCCCCTTTTCGGAACATCGATGGATGAAATAATTATTAATATGTGTAACAAATTTCAATTTAATCGCTCAATTTTTGTGGCAGATAAATCGATTTTTGTCGATTGGGGGCATGGCTCTTAACCCATTTTACCCATTTTAAACACACGAACATATATGTCTAGATCAATTCAGTTTTTGATACTGATACTGATAAAGAATATATATAAAAAATAACTAGCGAAGTATATATATATGGCTTAGGCTAAATCGTAAATACCCACCACCTTAGATCCTCAAAATAAAGTTATACTTATAAATTATCAATGTGGTCTTAATTTTTTTAAGTGAAATATTGAACAGTGCTAATCCCATTTTTTAACAAAAACAGGAAAACAATTCCTCCACATAAGATGGGGTCTATACCAAGGTCAATCCGTTTCATACATTCATAAAGAGGTGTCATGCACCATACAATTCGATTTTGATCAGTGTCAAAATCTAAGTCGATCTAGACATACCCGTCCGCGTGTTTGCCTATTGTTGGCACTCTCACAGTCGTAACATTTTAAACATTGAGTTGAAATATTTGTTCTTACACTTCTAGTTTCTGCATTCAGAAATATATATTTACCTGGGAATTTATTCTATTCACTCATTCACTCATTTCGTGATATAAAAAAAACTCATTAAACTGCCATTAAATTTATCAGAATTATCAGTGCCAACAGGTACCTAGTTGGAGATAGAGCGACTCAAGTATGTATAAATCTGTATATCTCTAAAGCCCACTTCTGCTAGTTGCAAACGGAGTATCTAACAAGTCGTTCTTTAAGGAGGAAGAAATACAAGTGAAGATTTTCTAAAAAGAATTATATTTATTTACGTATATATTTTTATATATACGTACATATATTTATATGTACAACGCAATATCCATATTATTCAACACTACATCTCCTGTAAACATATAATACGACGGTTAAATATATTCTAATCAAATTCAATAATGTATAATACAATGCGTCTTTTTGCCCCTTTATACAATATTGAAATGTGCAGAGGACGATTTCATCCACCAATCAAAATCTCTTTCAAAATGGCCGCACGACACCGCTTTTATATACAATACATACATCCCTCATTTCTTATAAATTCTACAATACTCCCGTTTTTTACTTTGCGTTATATGAATAACTTGCACACACATGCATGCATATATACTTAAATGTGGTACAAAATATGTGCACACCCCATACATGAATAATTATTTATTATACGGAAATATCCTTTCGTTAAACATAATGCGTGTTGAATTGTGTTGAATTCTCAATAAATATCTGTTCAACATGGGATAATATAATATAAAGTATTTGCAAATAGATTCAGATTATATTAACATCATGGATGATGTGAAAGTACCTCATTTCATGATGTCAGAAGTATTTTTAACTCAAACTCTTAAGCAAAAACGAATTCAATTTCAAGATTACTTCATTATACCTTGCTCCACTTGTGGCAAAAAGTATGTTAAGTTTGTGAGAATGTTGGTAACTCTTAAACGGCAACTGCCACGCCCACCCTTAATTATACCGATCGATTTAACCATGTCCGTTTGTCTGTCTATGTAAATTTGTGCTCAAGTTACTGGTCGCTTTTTATACCCTCCACCTCAGTGATGAGGGTATACTAAGTTTGTTCTTCCGTTTGCAACACCCAGAAGGAGGCGTCAGAGACCCTACAAAGTATATATATTCTTGATTACCGTCAAAAACTGAGTCGATTTAGACATGTATGTCCGTGTGTCCGTCTGTTGTTGGCACTCTCACGGGCGTAAATTTTGATATATTGAGCTGAAATTTTGTACAGACACTTTTAGTCGTTGCACGCAGATCGCTATTTAAAATGGGCAAAATCGGTCAAGAGCCACGCCCACAATCGACAAAAATCTATTTATCTACCACAAAATATGAGCTGCAAACTTGAAATTTTGTATGTACATCTATAAATATAATATTTATCGATGTATAAAAAATGAACGTGGTCGGATAACAGACACGCCCACAATTTTTAAAATCCATATTTAACGTAAAAGTGGACTTACATGCTAAGACATACACTATTAGAGGGCGCAATATATATATATATATATTTGCCACGCCCTTTCGTGTAGAGGTGGAGGGTATTTAAGATTTGGTCTAAGCCAAATTTAGTTTTCTTACTTGTTTTGAGATATTTTAATGAAATTTGGTACAAGACATGTCTTTGCTCAGAAAGAAACCCTTTTGAAAATAGAGCGAAAAGTCGCAATTCGTAATATTTTTGTCAAAATTTGATGAAGAATGGTTAACTATCTTCTTAATTGGCTATGCCAAATTTGGACCCGATCAGACCATTTTTAGAGCCCCTTCCCATGTAATGATATTTCGCGAAGAGACCTATATGCCATTACCTTGCGTTTACTGACACAACTATACTAATTAAAACATAATTTGTGGAGCTAAATGGTCGGGCTTGACCACATATATAAAATATAGACGCATATACAAACTAGTTCCTATAGTACTCTCTTCGAAGCAAAACAAGTAAGAAAACTAAATTTGGCTTAGACCAAATCTTAAATACCCTCTACTTCCACAACGGTGGGCGTGGCAAATATATATATATATATATATTGCGCCCTCTAATAGTGTATATCTTACGTATCAGCATGCAAGTCTACTTTTGCGTTAAATATGGGGCGTGTCTGTTATCCGACCACGCCCATTTGTGGCACATCGCTAGATGGGATAACTATGTATACGCGTACCAAATTTCAAGTTCATAGATCAACTTTTGTGGCAGATATAAAAATTTTTATTAATTGTGGGCGTGTCTGTAATCTGAATATGCCCATTTCGTATCGATAAAGCTCATATTTATAGATGTAAATATCAAATTTAAAGTTTATAGCTCAATTTTTGTAGCAGATAAATAGATTTTTGTTCATTGTGGGCGTGGCTCTTGACCGATTTTGGCCATTTTAATCTGCGTGCAAAAACTAAAAGTGCCTGTACAAAATTTCAGCTCAATATATCAAAATTTACGCCCGTGAGAGTGCCAACAACAGACGGACACACGGACATACATGTCTAAATCGACTCAGTTTTTGACGCTGATCAAGAGTATATATACTTTGTAGGGTCTCTGGCGCCTCCTTTTGGGTGTTGCAAACGGAGGAACAAACTTAGTATACCCTCATCACTGAGGTGGAGGGTATAAAAAGGTGTAATGAAAGTACTCTTGGTAAAATAGGTGTGGCATAGAATCGCATTTGGCCTAAAAAAAAATAAACTAAAAAAACCTAAAAAGAATAACTTCTTCCACGTTCATGGGATGTATGTAATATTCAGCGGCTTTTGGGCAGTTGCTTTATGTGTATAAAAGTATGCTGATGTTGTTTTCAATTAGTGTCTAATATGTTCAAATTTAATCATTAACAAATTTCGTGTGGCCCCCTTCTATTATATTGCACTTCACAGTTTTAATGGCTTCTTTTATTTATTCGTTGGTAAGTCATAAATGAATAAATCAGTGCTCTTTCTAGACTATATATATATATTATTGCCTTCCAAAATACTGCATCAAAAATCTTCCATGACTTTGTATAAAATTGAACTATTTAATCTGTGCGTCACTTACTCGTACACATTAAAATCATCGAATATAATTCAAAAGAGTACTGAAATTACAAAATTATTCAAGTCAAATATAGTGGAAGTTCAATTTGTTGCATCAACAACTGTGAGTAAAGTTGTGCTATAATAGTGGCATGAGCCATTTTTCAGGAAATAGGAAATATGACGACAATGAGTGCAGTGGGCCCCGACCACCAGTACCCGGACAAGAAAGTCATTTTAGAAAGGTTTGCAATATTAATGCATAAAAGATGAAAAACTTAAACAAGTTTCGCCTTTCCTTAGATGACTGAAAGGGTTGCAGAACGTATACGAAATTCCCCACCTCCTTATCTGAATTGGGCGCATACTCTCAATCATTTACTTGACGATCGCGATGGCGTAGAATTATTTAAGAAATATGTAGAGGAAGAAGTTCCAGCCTATAACGATCATTTGAATTTTTATTTTGCTTGTGAAGGTTTAAAGCAACAAACAGACGCGGAGAAAGTTAAACAAATTATACAGGCTATATACAGGTATCAAAGGATACATTTATTTTTAAAACAGAAAACAAACTTTTCATGATGACAATTTAAAGGTTTTTACGGAAAAGCCAATTATCTATATCAGAGAAGCTAAGGCGCATCATCAAAGCCAGCTTAAAAGATGAAGCGTCAATTAGTTCGAACATATTCGATGAAATGCAGAAACAAGTTGAAGTCACAATTAGGGATAATATATATCCATCGTTTTTATCTTCTGATACGTATATATCATATATTCAACAAATGTCGGTAGCAAGCGAACGTTTTACTAGCAGTGGTGGTCCGGGCAGTTGTAGTACTACCGGCAGCAGCAGTGCGAGTGGCATTAGTTGTGGTAGCAATAGCGGTGGAAATGGCCAAACGGTGGGCGCGTGTGCAATGCCAGCGTTAGTCCATGGGAAGGTTTCCATTTCATGTGCAAGCATTTCGGGCTCCAGTGTTAATTTACCGGCCAATACCTCAGCAGTTAGTATGACAACAGGCAGTTGCAGTGCGACTGGCAGTGTTTATGGGCCATCAACATCAGCTAGTTCCAGTGGTTCTGTGAGCGCCACCGAAACCTTGCCACGAAGCTCAACTCTACCCACCTTACATGAAGATTCAGAATTGTCGTTTAGAGATGGTTTTGAAAAACTTCGCCTTGAGGGCGATCGTGCGTCTACCGAAATATCCATGCGTTTAACTCGAGATCTTTTATTAGCTACACAAACTAGAAGGCTGGAAATTCGACCGCCTGGGTAAGTTTTTTTTTAGGAACATAAAGCAACGCAAAATGTTATTTTTATATATATTATAACATAGAATAGCTTTATTACAAAACAAATATTTTAACCAAAACACCGACACAATCTAAACGCCGGTTCAATCATATATTTTGTCATTTATTTTTTACTCTACATATTTATCTGTTAGTCTTGTTAGACTATATAAAACAATCACATACAATTGTTTTAACAATTATGAGCAATTTTATATTTATATCCTTGAGTCTGCTATTAAACGGTGGAAAAATCCGCGTAAAAGATGTAAATAAAATTGGCTGTTTATGGATTATTAAAACAGTTTCATCGGTGACTAGCTATTCAGCTTTATTATGTCATCATTGTCTCGTCTATAATTCGGTATTACATTATATCAAACCTTGACTAACGAATAAGACTGATTAGGAACCTCTTCAATAACAATTTTCAGCTGTTGCTTAATAATTTAATCAAATCAATGATAAATAAATGTAGATAGATTGCGTTGTTAACTCCTTCTGTTTTTACCAATAAAAATTAAAGTTCTCGTCTAAATTGTGATTTAGAAGATTCACTAATTTTTCGAATGACGCAATATATACGATAATTTTTGGCATAATTTTTAATTATGAAAAATTTTACATTTTGGGTCGCAATTATTTGAAACCTTTTAAAAAATATTAAAAATACTAAATAGGTTTCTTAGTGAAAGTACTTTTTTTTGGGCCCACTATTGGGCCATTGAAGAGTATCTAAAATTATTTGATTCAATTTTCATCTATATACACATATTATATAAGGTGTAGTAAAAAGAAATCCATTATTTTTCCATGAAATTAAAGGCTTTAATTACCATAGTTAGAATTATTCGATTTAGGTCAAATATGCACCGTTTTCTTGGATAATTTGTTCCCATTTAGAAGGTAATATCATTATGCCTCTCTCATAGAAGGTATTGTGCCTATTGGAAAAACATTAAAACAGTCCATTTTCACAAGCCTCTCTTGAAGCGAATTTTCCACCAGCAAAATTGTTCGCCATGGACAGGAACAAATGGTAATCACTTGGTGCAAAGTCCGGACTATAAGGTGGATGCGTAAGAACCTCTCAACCAAGCTTCCGGAGCTTTTGGCGAGTCACTATCAATGTGTGTGGCCTGGCGTTGCCCTGATAGAACACAATTCCTCTCCTGGCCTGCCGCTTCTGGGCGATTGCTTCTTTCAGACAGTCCAATTGTTGACAGTACAGTTCTAACGTAAGAGTTTTGCCGTATGGTAGCAGCTAGTAGATAATTCCCTGCCAATCCCACCAAACACACAGCAAACCTTCTTGGCTTGGCCACCGTTTCCGCCGGTTTCGTAAGTGATACATTTTTCATTGCCAGCTACCAACCGCTTCAGAAATGAGTCGATTTTTTTGCTATTCAACAGCGAATCGCTGATGGAAATTCGGTCTATGAGGTTTTTTTTCGTTAACTCGTGTGGCGCCCATACATCGAGCTTCTTTTTGTATCCAGACTTATTCAAATGTTTCCAAACGGTTTTTTGTGCAATCTTTAGCTCTTGGGCAATCGAAACAGTGCTTACATAACGGTTAGACTCTACAACGTCCATGATTTTATCGACATTTTCGACAAAGGGGCCTTCCAGTGCGTGGTGCATCTTTGACACCGAAGTTACCGGAACGGAATAGACAAAACCAAAATTGCGCGTGATTGGCTGTTACAGTATCAGGACCATAAAGACTATTCACATTTTCAGCCGTCTGCCTTGCGTTTTCGCCTTTATCGAAGAAAAAATGTAAAATATGGCGTATTTTCTCTTTGATAGTATCCATCTTTGACGCGTGCCAAAACAAAATTGAGTCAACTAATAACAAAACTGTCAAAACAGTGTTTTTGGCGCGAAATCTCGTCTTTTGAACGCCATCTAGTGGAACCCGATCGGACTTATACAACGCGAGGTACAGATAACTAAAGAAAAATAATGGATTTCTTTTTACTACACCTAATATATACAATGTATTTGGCGAGGGGCTAAGTGTGCTAAATTGAAGTCTTTTGCAAAGTTTACAAAAGAGATTTAGGGATATTTGAAAAGGACATTCGCTACTAAAGAAACTATAATAATATAAATTCGAAAAATTCTGCGTATGAAAAGCACCACACCACAGTTAAATGTGTTTTCTGTGAGATGAATTTGCTTTTTCGAAAATTCAATATAATTTTATTAAGATTAGTTATTCAAGACAAAGTTGAAGATAAATGTGAGAATATTGTTTTCTATTTGTAAATTTGTGTAATACTTTTGTTTTTTTTTTCTTTTACATTTCTTTTTTATTTCAATGTATTTGGCGTTCACTGTGTCTTGAAAATGAAAACCCACACGTTGCATGTTTGGTTTCTTTGTACATTTGTAAACATTTCTTTAATTTTGGCGAATTTGTTAACTGTGCATGGAATAATTGTTTTCCAAATGCATGTAAGTGTAGTGCTCTTGGGTATGTGTATACAGGAAAACCGAATGCTTCTTATGTGCCGAATTCACGAGTGGATTCGGAGCGTGCAAGTGTTAGTTCGGGTGGTAGAACTGATTCCGACACAATGTCATTATCAAGCTGTTCGTTGTAAGTATTGGAATTAGTTTAGTTTCAATGTATTTAAAAAAAATCATGCACTACAATAATTTAGTACGAGTATCAATGCTTAACTTTTGTACTTAATTTTGAATTTTAGAGATGGGCGTCCTTATGTACAACGAAGATACAGTTCATTAGAGTGCAAAGCCATTCGGCAAAGTGCTATGGCTAATAGAGAAACAAATACTTTTCAGGTAGTTACTACACAGCACTAAACAGTCTTAAAAAAGTCAGCAAACAAATAATCAAAAACATCAACAGGTCATTCCACGTACTCAGCGTTTGCATTCGAACGAGCATCGACCGCTTAAGGAAACTGAATTTATTGCGTTATTAATACCGAAGTTGGAAGAGGTGAAGCGCAAGCAGGATCTCGGGGAACGTGCTCGAAGAGATGTAATCTGATTAATTTTGAAATTATATGTTTGTATGTCGTTTTTTATAATTATATATTTTAGCTTCTTCTGGATGAATCTTTTCCAATAAATGAAAGACTTGCTAATGACCGTACGCTTGCCCAAGCTATTAGGGAAAAGTTTGATGTGGATGAAGACAATGATCAGGACATTTTAGACCAGCATGTGTCCCGCGTGTGGAAGGATCACACTCCACGCCGATCACCTGGTGTAATGTCGCCTTGCCTACCCTTACCATCTAGAAGACGAACAATAACACATGACACAGTGGTGCCAGGTGATACTGGTGTTATGAGTATTAGTGAGTTTCCAAATTTGTTAATAAACAAAAAAAATTAATTTGACTTTAAATCTTAAATGCCGTCCGAATAAGTCTAAGTCGATATAAAAATAGTGGGCGTTGATCAATATTTTGTGAGGTGTCTCACATCTCTTACTGGGTTTTGTAAACGGATTAACTAAAGTAGTATACACACGAACTTGTTACTTTATTTAGTTTTGTTGTTGTGCAACAAAATATAATATCTTTTATGTAATTGAAAATCATTAAATGTTGCAGGTGGTCATTCAATGAAACATTCAAAGTCTATGCCCGATCACAGTTCCTCATCAAGGAAGCTTGCCAGTAAATGGCCTTCCATAAATACAGACAGCGGTATAAGCTTGTTTTCATCCGATAATCTTATGAAATACAAAGATAGCAGGTATATATATTATAATTGATTTTAATTATACCAAGTTAAAGGATATTATTGTTATTGTGAAAGTCTCCGTTCTGGATCTAATACTGCCTTAAAGTTGGAAGAGGCAAAAAGAAGACTGGAGGATGAGTCTAAACGGCCGCGTCGTTATAATCAATCAAATTCGCTCTGTGTACAACAATCTATCTCCTTCAATATTAGTAACAGCTGCAGTAGCACTCTTCATCAAACGCCTCCACCACCATTACCCGCAAAGCCACAGGATACCACAACAGTTGTATTTTCATTTTGTGACGAAGAATATCCATATAGGACTAAGATACCTGGCACTCAGCCCACTCTAAAACAATTCAAGGAATACTTGCCTAAAAAAGGGAATTTCAGGTTAGAGAACTAAAATTAGTGTTTTGTTTGAACGTTCCATTATCTACATTAATATTAATAGATTTTTCTTCAAAACGCATTGTGAGGATCTGGATAATCCCGTAATTCAAGAAGAAATTGTTAACGATGCAGACACACTCCCTTTGTTTGAGGGCAAAGTTATGGGCCTTGTAAAACCACACGAATAATGTTAAAAATAGTTTTGCTCTAAATTCGTATTGGATCGTACAACAAAACGGAAACACGTAATCATGAAAGTTGAAAAACCTTGCATCATTTTTTAGTATGGAATATAATTCGAGAACATGAAGGAAACTCATACACATATAGAGAAATTGGGATGAAAGAATTGTGCTCTTTTTATATGAACGAATATAAAAACGAACTGTTTAACACTTAAAACTGATTTAAGACTAATTTCATCAAACTGTTTATAAAATAGGTTGAGACTAATTTAATCAAACTGCTGTAAAACTACGTAAATAAAATTAATAAGAATTTGCATTTTTCACATATATTAATGATTTCATGTTTTAGCAATATATTTTACGTAACGTGTAAGTATTTTTTCAGTATTCTTAAGTGCGAAGGCAGCATCTAGGGGTCAAATAGTCAGAGTGCACATTGCTATGTCAGTTGCTACATATTAATAGAATGTACTGGTAACTTGCGAATAAGAAAAAAGTACATTAAAGTTAGCCTGGATACTCACCACCTAAAGCATTAAAATAAAATTTATGATTGGCCATGATTCTTTTGAACTCTAAATTGACATTTTTTAATGGCAAAATGCCTCCAAATGAACTAATTTAAGGTGGTTGGTATAAGTTGTTTAAGGATTTGAATTAAAGCGAAATAGAATGTATTGATCGTTTTTTAAACATTAGGTAATGTATGCATCCATTCGCATCTGCTGTGTTGGTTTGAGAATATTACATGGATAACTAGTACACCTGTAACGGGTATGCATACTTTTGAGCGCTGTAAAAACGATAATAAATGCAAAGAGTTCACCCCCATAAGTTATATTTGATATTTCCACTTTCCAAGGCATCATTTGATTTACTGCAGCAATAAGATACAATAGTACACGACACAAGTGCTACGTAACATAGAGAACATGCAGCAACATTAAAAGTTGAACAACTTTTCCTATTGTTGCAATAGTGCATTAAAATTTTATCTGTGTGAGCACAATTGTGATTTGTCACTGTAGTGCGGCATTCCATTGCTGCTGTAAAATCATATGATGCCTTGGAAAATAATCAAACATTTGTTTCTTGCCAATTCAAATCTGCCAAATCAAAAGTCTGCAAACTTTATGCAGCGCTGCACTAATGTGTTTAGGTACATACAATCCCTGTGGTCTTCAGTAGCTGAGTGGGCTAAGGTTTTGTTTTAGTAAACTCTTCACGCTGTAGGACACGGGTTCAAATCCAGCTGAGGAAAAAGGTTTAAGAGTTTTTTCAGCTGAAATTTGAACTCAGATTAAGTCATAATATAATTTTATTAAAGCTCACAAAAAATACCATATGTATGCGGTGAGCTTTTACACCACTTTGACGCAGCGTTTCTTCAGTTGTTGAATCGCCAAGACCGTTAGAAGAAGAAGAAGACATACAATTCCTTTATATTATTTGAATATATCATTGTAATACTGCAACGATCCACTGCAGAATATATGCATGAGTCCTTAAGTGGTTTGTGTATTGCAGTAATACGAAAATTCACGATAAATACGCTCGTATTCTGTTTTAGATATTAATAAAAAACATGTTCACTTGGAAAGGGTCACATATTTGCAATATATGGGCAGTGAAATTCGTACAGTTCAGGCAAATAATTATTAATACAGAAAGCATCAAAAGGAAACTGTTCTGTGACAAAGTAATTTTAAACACTTGTACATAGACAACCGTATTTATTCGTGCTCGTTTGTTCTATTTTTAAGAAAATGAGCGAAGCGAAATTAGAAGCTATCTCAAAAGTTGATATCGATGAAGGAATTTTTAAGTACGTACTCATAAAAGTCTTTGGAAAAGACGACTCCACCGGGTCGGAAATATCGAAAATCATCGTCAGAGGCTACAAAGATTGCAACTGGCACTGTGAGATTAAATAATACATATATATATATATATATATATATATATACAATTATGTTTTTTAGCTGATATCTATGAAAGGATAATTTCTTCGTGTCAAGGCTTGGGCTTAGAAACCAAATGTCTTGGCGGAGGTAGAATAGAGCATAATTCGTCAAACAAATATATCAAAATATACGGCTATTCTCAGGTAATAATAAGTATGAGTATAGTTTAAGTACAAGTATTAATTGATGCTGCATTGCTCTGGTATTAGGGTTTTGGAAAAGCTGATCATGCAGAATCAAGGAAAATTTTGCTGGAAAAGTATCCCAGTTATACAATTGATATTTCTGATGAAGGTTATTAAATAAGTTTTGCCAACTCACCCAATGTCTTATTGCTGAAAGAGATTGCGTACATATATGTCGTGCAATGCCTCGTAATTTATTACATATATTTGCTAAGAGTAATATACAAATTTCTATTTTTTGAACAATGAAATAATGCAACCAAAAAAAAAAATTTGACGGAAGCCAAAAATTCGTTACCCACCATCTTTGAATTATAGATTAAGTGAAAAAGTTATCTTTAGATAAGACTCGGACACCCTTTACATTTGTTCATAAACTATTAGTGTACTATTGCGACCTCTGTTAAATGTGTTGCATTTTGCCTCCGGTGGTGCTCTGCATCAAATAAGGTTTTTTCTATAATAAACAATATAAATTATTACAATCAAGAAGCTTCCTGGCTGCTTCAAACGCTGTAGCCTATACGATTTGAGATGATGGGTACACATCAAATGTATCAGATATGAAAAGTGCTTCTTTGATACGTTTCAATCCTTGTGGTGTTAAATTTGAGACTTTGTTTGTTGAGGTTCCAAACCTTTAAGTGATGGATACGAATAGTCTATTCCAAATCCAGTTATCATAACATTTAATATTGATATTACAAACACCATAACTAAAATTATATCATTTAATATATGAGCGACTAGTTGATCTTTTTCATAGTTTATATTTAAACTTCCAATAACTACAAACAATATTCCGATTGAAAGCTGCAGCATGTAATTGGAAATTAAACATTTGGTAAAAGTTTTTATATAATAATCAAGATTATTGGTTGTTCTGTTGTTCTTTATTTGTTCACAAAGCATACACATGTTAAATACTTGAATGTTAATTTTGGATAGTCTGTCATTAATAATATTCAATTGAAGGAGCAGGTAAATGGGAATCAAATGCGGAAATGAAAATATTTATCATGGTAACGAAAAATACAAAAACTGTTCGTATGTGATTGATTATCTTTGCAGATTGGTGATAACTTGTATTGTGCAAGCGACGGTCTCGCATTAGACTACAAGATAAATTAAGGACGCCAGATAGTACCTTTTGGGGGGTCGGACACATATACATATGTATATAATTTTAATGTTAAATAATCTTAATGCAGCATTACCTGTAAAATAATCGATAAAATAATCAGGGTTAGCATTAGTTTGTAGAATTGATGTTGTTCTCCAACTTGTAAAATGTACTTCAATTGGGAGGCGTTAGCGGTAAGCAGTGCTATATCAAGCATTCCTTGTGCAATTGTCTTTTTTGTTGCATAATTGTTCGCGTCCATGGTTCTCATCTATATATATCATTTATATGAATACAATACAAAATGAACAAGACTCATAAAACTGTTCTAGAGAACATATATGAATGGCAGGTGACTTGCGCCATTTTTAAAATAACCCATTCATATATATATTTTATATAGTCATTACTCACTTCTGAATTAATATTTAATGCGTTGCTGGAGTCTGAACTCATTTGTGCTCTTTATGATAATAACTGTAAACTATTTCTTCAATTTATTGTAATATGTTATGTAATTTGTAGAAAACGTATTGCAAGAGCATTTGTTAATTTAGTATCTATGGTAACTTCTACATATAAATAAATAAATATAAATTAATTGTATGCATCTGCGCACCTTGTTTAAGCATTAAAAGACACTAGTGCTGTTTGATTGAAGGGTCTGCATTTCCGATTTATCAGTTGCCATTTGATATCCAGAGAGGCCTACGGTTTTATTTTACTACAATCCTCGCCCACAGTTTACGCATTAAGCCTAAACCGGATGTGCTTTTTTTCTGGTTTTGTTGTATCTGAACTTATTAAGATGCAATATTCAAATGCTTACTTAAACAAACGAGAATAATTTAAATGTAGTTTTTAGTAAAATAATATAATTATGTTCGTAGAAACCCAAGGGAGTATGAAAAAAATGCAAGGAAAAGTAAAATGTCATACAACTAATTAAATAGAACGTATAAACTAATTGATTGCGCCCTGTTTTCAGTAACTTAAATACTTTTTAGGGATATTTACATTAATGAATGTAGCGAACTTTATGCAAATTGTTAAGTCATTTATAAATATTTTGCTGGGCCGTTTAAGAGATTTCACATACTTATGTATGAGGCTGATTTACACCGCGTACATGCCATTTTTATATGTGAGTGCATACTTGTGCGACCAATACTTTGTTGAATGCAAATATTTAAAACGTCTTTTTATGGACAGCCCGTGTACCTTCTTCTTCATATTCTCGTTTGGATATCCACATTTTTTTAAAAGTGTCGAGAGATGCTAAAATAGAACCTCCCATCCATGTAGAATAGAGACGCTCCTGAGGTGCAGCAATCTTAAAAATCAAAGCGTGTACATGCATTTTTTTCAAAACATATGGTACAATAAATGCAAGTTACCCTTATTTTAAGATCCTTAGCCGAATGTTTTCGTAATTCAGAAAGGAGGCGATCACCGAATCCTTTAAAAAGAGTAGATCCCCCCGATAAAACGATGTTTTGATAAAGCATTTTTCTAAGATCCATATCTGACTTTTCTATTGCATACATTAATACTTCATGGATTCCCTCGCACTCTTCGCCTAATAAATCTGGTCGAAATAATACTTCAGGAGCTCGAAAACGCGCTTGTCCAATCTAAACAACAAGCGGTACTTAAATGAAAATATATGCATAATTATGCGTAAGGGATTCCCGAAGAAGTACCTCTAATGTTTTTCCATCTGGTAATATATAGGGATACTTTTCCGTATCTACAGTTTCTTCTTTTTGAGGATTCGTAGCTAAATAGCACGCCTTTTCTTTGATAGAACGTACAATTTCGAATTCAGCTGTTGAACGAAAACTAAAACCTTCCTTGCGTATAAGAGATCTAAGATATCGTGTCACATCTCGACCGGCGATGTCTATACGCATTATACTATGCGGCATAGCAAACCCTTCGTAAATAGGAACTGCATGAGTGACACCATCGCCCGAGTCTAATACAACCCCTGTAACTCGTCCGGTAGCATATCTATATAAATAAAAAACGGATATTACGAGAACGGATAGTTCGACTTTGGATATAATATTATAATAGTTCGGCTTAATATTAAAAAACTTATGGCATAGCAATTAAAATAATACATGGAATAAAGTCTATCCCTACTTGTATCGGACTATCTAACTTACAAACTTAATACAGCTTGCATCGACACAAATAGCGCAGGTGCATTAATGCCTTCAAAAAAAAACTCGGCAGCCTTCTCACGGTTCCTACGAGGATTTAATGGAGCCTCTGTAAGTAGCACCGGGTGTTCATCAGTACATGTTGATAGTTGTTCCTGCATGTGAAAAAGTGAATATTTAGGTAATAACAAGACTTAGATCAGTGACAGACACCTCTAATACAGCGACGGATTGTTATTTTCTTAAATTTTTTTGATCCCATACATTTTGGCTCGAGATTCGGCTCTCTTGATTTATGACGTATTTCGCAATTTTTCGCAGAAATTTGTATATATTTGTTTAAAATATAATAACGGTGCTTTAGTTAAATCCATATACATTTTATATAAAATTATCGCCTTTATTGAGATATACATGAATTTAAATATTGAGACGGGAATATCGAGACAAACTTTGTAGACCCAAAAAATTTAAAAGAATGACTCTGTTAGAGGTGTTTGTCAATGACTTTTACGTATTTTTTAGTAATTTATGCAACATGTACGAGGTGGGTAGATTAAGCTTAAGACATTAAATTTGTTGTACCAACCGACTGACTCAGAATTACTTTCTAAATTAAACCGAAAGAGCTTGCTCCTTATTATATCAAAAAACGTCGCCTTACACGTTAGATTTTTGATATTAAAAGTTCTCTATATTAGATGGACTCTTGTTAGATACCGTTATTTCTTCTCTTATAATCATATTACATATGGTAAATGATACATTTTTGAAATCTAGGATATTAATCGAGTCCATTGAACATGATCTACAAAAGAAAGATTTAGGAACTGTTTAGGAAGGTAATTACTCGTGCTTAATAGCAATAATAGTACTGTAGACAACCCTATAACGCGAAAGATACTTCTTATATGAATCCGTGATGTACGAGTTAAATATATGAGCCATTCTCAGCTCAAAAAGATTAGCTTGCGTGTTATATTTGAAACAACTTTCTTTAATAATCACACTTAAGACAACACTATTAATGGCCTTTGAATAATAAATGGTTTTTTTTTCTCATTCTTTTACGTCACTTTTAGCGTGTTGTTACACGGATACGATGAACATTTTTCCGCCGAATTATACGAATCTTGCATGCAGCTTTGTTATAGGGTAGTTTATTGTCTGAACATGACCGAACAGTCGTTCCAGTTTTTGAATTGATTCTAAATTTGTAGCTTAAGAATATTGGTACGTAGATTTTGACAAAGTGAGTATACCCTTGACATATAAACTATGCATATACCTTGCTGTACACATAAGCCCAAATATGTTCCATATCGTTCCAATCAGTAACAATGCCATGCTCCATAGGGTATCGGATGGTAAGTAAGCCACGATGCTCTTCAGCCCTAGGACCAACGAAGAGGTCGCCTTCTAAGGCACCAGCCATAACTCGAATATGCTTCGGTCGGCCAATACTAAGGGTAATAAATACACAATGTATTTGAAACACTTAACAACCTTATATATATTTTGCACTTCGTTTCATTCAGTGTAACTGTAAAAACTTACAAATTGGGAAATCTGCACTTTGGAATGTGCTCACCAGCAAATCCAGCTTTGATCATACCAGAACCCTAAGATATAAAAGTCAATGTTTTTTGTTTTGTTTTCTTATTTCAAATTATAAATTTATGTATTTTAGTAATCTTACTTTTAAAAATTTGTTAAAAACGTGAAAGGTCTATAAAATGAAAACAATTAATACCCCTGAAGTCGACATGCTGTTAGTAGCGCGAAGTTCACAAAATCAGCGAAAATCTATTATGAATTTCGCTCCTCGTATTGGCTTATCCGTAGTGGACTATGGTCGTCTGGATGAAATTGATGCGTTTTATATTGCTTGTCAAAATTATAGAGACTATTATAGAGATCCTTACAACAAACTTAACAAGCCGCTAATGTTTCAAAAATATTATGGCAAATGTGGCCAACGGACATCAGATAAATGTAGAGATATACTTATGCAACCTATACACTGGGTTCCTGAGCGGCAACCAGTTATTTATCCTATTAAATACAACCGCCACCTAAACTTGGATGAGGGCTTTACTTTAGGTGGCCTTTATGACATCACATCATGCATTAAGTATAAACGTTAACGCGCTAAACTTTATATTAATTGTAAACTCTGTAACTCTATATATAAAGGTAGCCATAAATATAACAATTTATTCACTTTCATTCATATTTCATTATTTATACTTGTAGTTAGGTCTAGTGGAACAGCCCTAGAAATGTGTGATGTCATTTAAACGTGCATTTTTACGAAAATAAATTCTTTTTGTAATAAACTGCTTACATTGTCAATAACCACAGGCTGATTGTAAGGCTCCATTTTTCTATTTTATGAAGCAATTATTATAATTTATTATTTATCAAGTTTAGAAATAGATGTTGACTAGGTAAATGAATTCTACTACCAGGGTGTCCCACGCAATACAAATACATTCCTTTAAATATATTTAAAAACACAGAAACTTGTTAAGCTGCTCCGGTTTTGATAATTAAAGGCTTCAACAGATAAGACGCGCCACAGTGTTTAACTTTCACTAATTAGCACACTATTGCTACATAAAACGCTTCTCTAGGAGTTGAATTTTAGATAAGAATATCGTGTGCTTTGTAATTGTTATTAATTTGTTTTACTTTTCTTCACCTTATATGAGTTATTTGTTCAAATCTAAATTTTTCTTTATTTTCATTTTTTCATTAATTAATTTCTTTAAAGTCAAGAGCATGAACGCATGAAACAATTAGAACATATTTCTATGTATAGCGATGAGAGCGTTAATGTATCGTGCATGCATCATTATGCACAATAACAAGCACGCACCACAGTTAAACATGCGTCCGTATTGTTTATATTTTCCAAGATATTCTACTACAGCAAGGCGAGACTTATATTCAAGGCGGGACTACGTATTCACATATCTCTACAACTCCTAAAAAAAAATTACCCTGGCAATGATTCCATTTATAATATCACACCTAAAACTCTTTCATCACAATAATTTTCAATAATCTATATTAACAATTAATATTTCATATACATATCTTCGTTAATAAGTTACCGATGCTTTTAACAAAGTCTCGTACCGGCGCGACCACCGAAGGCTGCAAGTACCGGAATCAGCAAGTGATGTTGCCTGCCAATATGGCAATTAGCTGGCCATCTTTAACTTAGGTAACAAAAGAAGAAGAAAGTCATTATTTTTATACCCTGCACCTCAGTGATTAGGGTATACCAAGTTTGTTGTACCAATTGCAACACCCAGAAGGAGGCGTTAGAGACCCTACAAAGTATATATATTCTTGATCAGCGTCAAAAACGTAGTCGAATTAGACATGTCCGTGCAACCGTGTGTCTGCCTCTTGTTGGCACTCTCACGGGCCTAAATTTTGAGATATTGAACTGAAATTTTGTACAGGCACTTTTAGTTTTTCCATGCAGGTGACTATTTAAAATGGGCAAAATCGGTCAAGAGCCACGCCCACAATCGACAACAATCTATTTATCTGCTACAAAAATTGAGCTATAAACTTGAAATTTGGTATGTACATCTATGAATATTAGCTTCATCGGTATGCTAAAAATGGGCGTATTCGAATTACAGACACGCCCGCAATTAATAAAAATCTTTATATCTGCCAAAAAAGTTGATCTAGGAACTTGAAATTGGGTACGCGTATACATAGTTATCCCATCTACTGATATGCCAAAAATGGGCGTGGTCGAATTACAGACGCGCTCACAATCGACATAAATCTATATATCTGCCACAAAAGTTGACTTAGGAACTTGAAATTTAATACGCGTATACATAGTTATCCCATCTACCGATGCGCCAAAAATGGGCGCGGTCGCATAACAGACATGCCCACAATTTACAAAAAACCATATTCACCATAATACCAGGCTACCAAGCTGATACGTAAGACACATTATTAGAGGGCGAAAAAATATGTATAATATATATATATAAATATTATCAACGCCCACCTTTGTAGAGGTGGAGGGTATTTAAGATTTGGCCTAAGCCAAATTTAGTTTTCTTAGTTGTTTAATCATATTTTTATATTAATAGGAAACATTGGATTTGTAGTGGCTACCACTTTTTTTTGTATACACTGTTATTCCTCTAAATTATAAAAAAAAGATTTCTATTATATTCCAAAAAGTTTCTTATAACTTATTTTTTTCGGTAAATGTTAAGAGTGAACAGTGGAACATCAAAAATATATAATGTCTTCTAATATATTAGAAGCCTTTTCTCCATATTCAACAAGCTTGAAATAAGTCTCAATTTCATTATTTTCACCGATGACTAAATAAATTATAATATAAATATTATTCTTGCTAGTAAAATATATTTTGAATTCATTTCTTCTAAAAATGACACATTTTTTATAAATAAAATTTGATTATTGACATAAAATATATGTATCTATATAAAGTAACTTTTTTACCTACAAATAATTTGAGATATAAGCCAAACTAAAAATTTGTCTAATCACAGCAGCTGAGCAATATATTATACAACTAACCGCAGTGCCTTGAACAAAGCTCTACTTAGGAATAACTGGTTCATATTAAATAATTATTTATATATATTTATTTTATATTAACGACCCTTGGACTACATCACATCGTATTTATAAAAAAACTTAATAATTTATATTAACGTACAGAATAAGAATATTGCTACTTTAAATTTAAATCGTCAAAAGGTGTCCTTTAGATTTCATCTTGAGAGTATGAAACATACACAGCATCGCCACCAACACTTATAAGACATTGGCCCTAAATTATCCAAATTATCCATCCATATTTATTGAATAATATTTGGAAGATTTTTATATGAAGTATTACCTGGTTTTTATGTTGATTATCCAACATAATTAATTCCTTTAAGTAAAATGACACCATGGCGTTGCCTCCTAAAGCAAAAATATGTGCCCGTACTACAGCCAATAGCTACAAAAATATTTAATATATATAAGGTTCAAAAAAAATTGCAAAATTGAATACCTCGGTTATAAAGCTGTGTACAAAACCACTAATTCCGCCATTTTCTCTTATTGATGTACTCTCTCTGATAAAAAAAAAGTTCAAATTACCCAAGTACTTTACTATCCTGCCACCTGGTATAGTAGTGAGTGTACATATGTCGATGCCATTGCGATCTAATTTTCTACCCTGAATAAGAATTAATTAAAATTAATTTTGATCTAAATGCTTAGAACAAACTATGCAACGCACATGGTTTGAGCAAGGTGAAGATACAGAAGGCAATGGCGATGTCTTGAGATGTTTATGGGCTTGAGTGTCAAAAATATGTGTACTTGGATTACAATTTAAAGCGCTTGTTGCATGATCTTCGTCAAGCCGAAAAATACATTCTTCTTCTCGTTGCTCCTCCTGCTGCGTTTTGTCCAAATCGTTAATGCATTTGTAATCTGAACAGCAATTCGTTGCGCCACGTTGTTTCCGCCTATTGTGTTTTTCCAGCTTTAAAGCTATTCCAACAACTAAAATTTGAATTTGATCCTAAGTAAAAAGTAAAGTTTTCAGAAATGGTTTTTTTTCAATACGTTATATGCATTACTTACACAATCTGGAAAGTCTAACTTGAACCGTAAATCACATATAGCACAAGGTGTCATCGTGCGGAGTTTAAAGAAAATTGTTTGTAAGAGTCTGCAAAGGTAAACATATACAGAAAGATTTATTTTCACAATTAAGAAGATGTGCTTCCTGCTCTATGCTTTTATTTGAATCATATCGAGGCGACATTTTACGGTTATTAATAAATTTATATTTTAAATTTTTGGCAGATGTAATAATAATATGATTTAAAAAGCAAGAAAATGAAATTTGGCTTAGGTCAAACCTTAAATACTCCACCTCCACAACGGTGGGCGTGGAAAATTTTATATATATTGCGACCTCTAATAGTGTATATCATACGTATCAGTTTGGTAGGATAGTTTTATGGTGAATATGGTTTTTTGTAAATTGTGGGCGTGTCTATTATCCGACTACGCCCATTTTTGGCACATCAGTGAATGGGATAACTATGTATACGTGTACCAAATTTCAAGTTCCTAGGTTAAATTTTGTAGCAGATATAAAGATTTTTATTAATTGTGGGCATGTCTGTAATTCGAATACGCCCATTTTTGGTATCGATAAAGCTAATATTTTTAGATTTACATACCAAATTTCAAGTTTATAGCTCAATTTTTGCCGATTGTGGGCGTGGTTCTTGACCAATTTTGCCCATTTTAAATAGTCATCTGCATGCAAAAACGGACACACGGACATATATGTCTAAATTGACTCAGTCTTTGACATTGATCAAGAATATATATACTTTTTAGGGACTCGGACGCCTCCTTCTGGGTGTTGCAAACGGAAGAACAAACTTAGTATATCCTCATCAATGAGGTGGAGGATATAAAAATTAATTAATTAAATTAAAACGTCCAACTTTATCTTATGGTATAATTGCTGTAATTAATTACTTGTTAAAGCGGATTATAAAGGTAACCACTTTGAAAATGCGTTAGTTCCAATTACCTCTGAAAGTGTTTTTGAAATCCTGTTAACGTTTGTCCAATTTCTAGTTTTGCTCTCCACACTTGTGTAAACATTTGAAGGTTCTTGACCGCTTTTACATCAAAAACTTCAGGTAAATTTTCAGTGTTCACTACATAAAATTCTTCTGGTGGATAGGGCTCCATTAACAATGATATAATCTCCAAATCTTCAACGTCGTCAACATCTAAAACGCAGGTGTCTTTATTGCCATAATTTAAATCAACATCACAGCCTTCTTCATCCGAATCGTCGGTATCAGAGCAATTATCCAGGTAACACGTTTTTAACTGATACAGTTCTTGATTACGATCAAATGCATCTTGAAGTTTCTTTTGAAGGTCATTCAACCTTTGCTTGTCGGTCCATGAATTGCCGGCAACTATTTTGGGTACTTGCGGTGCAGGCAAAGCGTTAAGAAAATATGCAGTTCCAGTTGCAACCAAGGCAATCATGCGTTCACCTATTGACGCCTCTATTTTTAAGCCAAAAACTGCATTCATGCCCTTTGCTTTAAGTTTATTAATAAAAAGCCGATGAAGTTCATACTCAAGGAAAGGCAAACCATCAGATATTTCCCTCGCATTCAGTTCCGAACGTAAATCTTTTTTGCCGCGCACAACTTGAGCTTGTAGAAAACAACCTCTTCCTTACAAAAATTAGAAAATGTATAAAAGTATACTTAGGATGTAGCTGTAGCTACTTTTGCCGACATCAATACATACCAGTTACTTGCAAAGAATTCGGAACTTGAAGAGTTGCCAGTAAAACATCCGGAACGCGACCATTTCGGCAGACCCCACAGTTTTTCATTTTAACATTAAATGGTAAGGAGGAGGAATTGTACGGTATATGACAAATGTTGCACGCATTTTTTGGTTGCGAAAATATTGGTACACTACTCTTTTTCGGTGCAGATCCAGTATCTTTTATAATTGCATCACTTGTGATGCCATTACGTTCATCTAGAGACGTCGGTATACCCATTACACCAGTTGATTTTGTCGTGTTACTTATATCATTTTGAGAAATAGATCTATTAAAACCCATATTAATAATTGCAGCAGTTCCTGTAGCGGAAAGTACACACACATCATCACTGTAATATTAATTCATTGTATAAAATAAATAAATGTTACACGAAAATAAATAAAATTTACGAAATTGCTGTTGATTCTGTATAGCCAAGCACAACATTGCATCCCAATGACCGCGCATGAGATCTTATCTCCATTCGAATTTCCGTCCACCATGAGTCCCGTATTTCTGGTTCATCTGGATTTGGAACTCTTTCCAGCAGTTTAACTGATCGCGCAGCTACAGCCGCTCCCAAATGTAATATAAATCCCTCGGGATATTTTGTCATTGTAAGAAACGGGTACTCCAGCATTTCTAAGATGTCATTATTTGGGTTTTTTATAAGTCCAGATTGACCACATCTCATCAATGTTGTGGAGGTCAAACAAAAGGAGTTTCCTGTTGGAGGTTTTTTTCAAACATGTTAAATGGCGGTCCGAATAATTTACTTTTATAATCAGTATTTAAAAAGATTTTATGACACCTCAGTATATATTTATATGAGATAAATATTCGTGAGAATGAATAAATTTTAAAAATTATTGGTAAAATTAAGTAAATTATTTATTGTAAGGATTCATAAAAACAGAAACAAATTTGCCAAAAAAAAAAAAAATGTAGAAGTTATCAACAAACATATATATAGAACATATCAATATACTCCCACATTCATACAATTACACACAATACATCTATGTATAGTATAAAATGCGCTGCCTCCTTCTTTAAAAGCTACTTACTTTTACGATGAATAACTGATGTGAATTCGAGAGCATGACAGAAATATACATATATATATACATAGTGAAAAATTGAAATAATTTCCTTGTTAATTGCATCGCCTTAGAGACTACTAATGTGCATACATATGTGTGTGTATATTTTTTTAAATCTCCATTGAGTATTTTCAGACAAACGGATTGAGTTTTTGAAAATGACTTGAAATACGATTAACAAATAGTTCTTTGCACCAAACATATTCTTTCATGAGTACTTGCCTTGTCTTGGTGTAACACTTAAATCTGAATCAGAGGATCGCCGACAAATGTCTCCAATTTCCTTGTAGACCACTGTCGTTGCAGTAGATGTTGTCGTCGCTGAAGATAAGCTATCGAATTGTGCTTGCGGTGATTGTAAGGCAAGTTTTGAAGCGCTTGGGGAAAGATTCACCATAGAGTTTGTGTGGACATGCGGTGTGGGATCTTCCTCTGTAACATTTGCACAACGTTTCTGGGTAGAACTTTCCAGACTACAGTGAACATTCCTAGTATCTTCACTTAAGGATCTATATAAATTTTAAAAAACGTAGTCAATAGCCGTTGTGTTGTTTTCAAAGAGAGCAATTTCACAAATAAGTAGTACAACACATATTATAAGACTTGAAAAGCCCACCCCTCCACACCAATGCATTGGGTCAAAGGGTTCTTTGTTTGTAATTTGTAATTTAAGCTTACTCGTCAATTAGAACACTTTCCCCGGCTAATGTTTGGCTTGGATCTCTGCTTAAAAGAACTGCTGTGCCAATACCACGTGCTACAACACCTACATCACCCTCTAAATCAAAACACTGAGAATAACCAATAACTGCGTTTGCACCCATATTGATAGCTTTTAAGCCCATCTTTCGCTGAATCTAAATCAATGAAGTGTTTTAGGAGCCCATGTTCCATACAAAAACTTCATTTACTGACCTGGCCAGATAATTTTAAAAACACTACTTGTCGGGCTTCATTAGACGCGCGTGGTGTTCGTATTTTATCTATCCATTGATATTCAGGATCATCATTAATTATTAGCTCCTCAACAAATCCATATATAATCTGCACACGGTAGCCGAATGGAACGCATTGTGCTTATGAACAATAAATGTAAAACAAATGCAAGCGTACTTTCATATGAGTCACTTACAGTGAAAAAATGGAATCCCGCAAGAACTTTGTCTAAATTTATTGACATCTGAAAATAAATCTACTTTCACAATTAGGTAGACTTCGCCACGAATTCCATGCATTGTATCAAAAACCGGTATCCATCCAGACAGCACCGTTCCTTTGCCGCGAGATTCCCAACACAATGGATTCAGACTTATATTAATTTTCCCAATGGCATCGTTAGCAGAATATGTATCATGATCCATAAGGCGAATTTGTAACGGCTCATCTTGAAGCTCTGCGTCATCTACTTCAAATCGAAACCTGGAAGGTTTAATTTCTCAGCGTAAACATAATCTTAAAAGATTTATTTCAAAGTTATACCAATCACTGTTCCATTGTGGATTTAAGCTTTTTCTGCACACATCCGTTTTATATGTAACATTTGCCAACTTTATCTCTACATATGCATCGGTAGTATCAGAAGATTTGTCCATTATGGGCAGATTCCTCCCAGATTTTATTTTCACTCCAACTTTTCCTGGCATGCTTAAACTTTTTACTTTTTTACTTTACATAAGAAGTTCTAAACGATTCAAACCAATATCCACTACTCCGTTATTTTACTTCTATAGTTTTTTTTTTAACTCTGTGGCTCTATAGTTTCCCACATCTAGTTCTATATAGTTGAAATAGATAGCTTGCATTTGTAATAGTGCAGGAATGTGTTTGTGCCTTGCAATTCGGTACAGTGCAGAAACGCACACGCAAGCAGTTTTTATATACAATTTATTATTTATTTATTATTAATTTTAAATTAACGTACGTATATTTATATATATTTTATATTTTTAGTTTCTCCTTATTTATTTAAGAGCGCTGACCTTTTGTTTCGTACAAACTTTTTTGACAACATGTGTGATATATAACTTTCACACGTTTAGTTTTTTTCAATGGGTTGTTTTCTTAAAATTGTCTGGTTTGTTATCTTTACTTAGATAAAAAGGAGATGAAAAGAACTATAGTCTATAGACAAGGCTGTGTAAATCGATATTGGTAGCCATGTTTTTTAAGTGCAAATTGTGAAAATCTTGGCGTCCTATATCTTCACTGAGCTGGTTAAAAGGAATTTAAATAAAGTATATAATTATAAAGAAAAAGACATACATGCTCTTCCAGGTCATAGTAGCAAATAAATAAACTTGAAAATAAAAGCAAAATTCGAAATAAAATGGAAACAACAGCAGCAACTGCTGATATTGGACCGGTTTCCACCAGTATAATATCCTCACGGGGTCGTGGTGGAACAGGAAGTGTTGCCATACGAGGTTCATTTGAAAGAGGTCGAGGAAGAGGCATAAGTCGAGGACATTATCCAAGTGTTGGAAACTCCAGTTATATGGGACGAGGGGGTTATGCTGGTCGTGGTGGAATTATACCACCATCTGGATACCAAGGTAGGGGTGGCTATGTTCCCCGTGGTGGCCTAGGGTATCGAGGGGGGGCCGTAGGAATTTCTGGTGGTTTTCAACCTCGTGGTGGCTATGTACCTCGGGGTGGAACAGGAACCCGAGGAACTGCTCGCATGCCATTTTATTCCCAAGGTATAGTCTATACTTTTGCATTAAAATATTTATTTTACATTTTTTTTATGAAAAATATAAAATGAATACAGCTGCAAAACAACACACGGGGGTTGATAATAATAAAACTGTATCTCCAATGCCAACAACAACAGTCGCTGGCACGGGACAAACTGAAGATGGTACTATTACTGAAACAGATGATCCCTCTGCTACAACTGACCCCAATACAAGTTTGGCAGTAGGACCCACCTTGACAACCAATGTGAATAATACTACTGCGACTCATACTACCTACAGAGGTGGTTCTAGAGGTCGAGGATTACTGTCCCGTGGTGGAATTGGACGAGGGAGCCATTTGCTTCACAATAGCGGAAGTTTACATACAATGCATGCTGGCAATTCGATGCCAGAGCATATTCAAATGCGACGCGGTGCACCATCACGCGGTCGTGGTGGTTATGGATTATCATCCTCTATGACTAGACCTCCATTACATCAGGCACATGCGTCTAATACGCAAATGACATCTGTGACATCATTGAAACGTGGTGCACCTAGCGGTCCTCCTGGACCCAAACGTGGACGCTACGAAGGTGGCCCTTATTCCCAGAGGGGACCAGTGCCCAAATACCATCAACCACAGCATCATATGCAATCAATGCAACAACAAACAAATTATGGAATTTCTCATCAATCATCAGCTCCGGTACAGAGGTAACGTGAAATATTTATTAATAAATAAACTATACTTAAATTTAGTCATCATGGCCATATATGAAAAATTTAGTCATCATGGCTATCTCTCCCATGAACAAACGCAAGTAATGGATCCATATGCACACCAATATTCAGTTGCTAATACACAAACTTCGTATAATGGATATGGTCAGAATGTCGGATATTCGCACCCGACAACAACCTCAGTGACCCATTCTAATAATGGGTACGCACCATCTAATGAATACGACCATAGTCAATACCAAACGTACAGGTAGGTTTAGTTTTATAACGACGTCAAACTTTCTGTTTGATTTTTTTTTACCTTTCCAATTATTATGTTGAAAAAATCGGAACTTTTATCTAGTACCCCTTATGGAAGTCAACAAGATACGCGTTATCAGTCTTACGGACAGGACTACACTCAACAGTATGGTGCGCCAGCTGTTGATTACAACACATCTCAAAGCGATTATTCCCATCACATTCAATCTAGTTATGATGAACGCAGTTATGCTGGCTATGGTAAGTGGTAATAAAACAATAAAAATTCATCAATTTGTCAATATTCCGAAATTGAAATCAACAACAATTACAAATCATATTCAGTTAAAGTTATACATAGTAGTCCTAAGTACAAACTTTTTCTCATTTGCACAGATAACCAATCGTACCAACAAAATTATTCTAATTCAACAGGATATTATTAAGATATAAAAACGACATCATTGTAAGCGCGAGTGCCTCGTGCGCCGTTTTATCAGTTTGCTGCTAATTAATTATTTTAGTTACGAAATATAATCGAACATAATTTGAATGCATATAAAGTTAAATTATGTGAGAAAGCTTAATTTGGTTCACACCAAATCTTAAATACCCACCATCTTTCTATATTAAAAGAGTAGTTATGGTCGGCAATTATACTTGCACACATGCAGATGTGGTTTTAGAACAATTCTGGTGGAGTTTCTCTCCCATTCACTTAATAGCAACAAAAATCACTAAAAATGGAACATAATCAGTTATCGTTTGTGCATGTAGTAGAAGTTTTATAAAAATGCGTTAATGAGCGATTTTGTCAAATTCAATGACAGTACGAGTGCCGAGGCCACAATTTCTTCTTCCACCAATTTAATAGTGGAGGTCTTAATTTTTGTGACTGAACAAACAGTTATGCTTAAATCGACTCACATCGGACTAATAGAAGCTATCCAACTGGTTGTTATAAACGTTTCGAGAAAATTACCGACTTCAAGTTGGTGCGTATATATAAATATATAACTGACGCATAAGTACATACATTATTGTTCATTTCGTTGGTTTTTATAACATTAATTGATAAAGAATTCAAAAATAGCTCTAAGTTTACAGTGAACTCTAAATTATTATAAATTTTTTATTCTCTTTACGCAAAACTTTGCAATATTACCGTAACAGATACCAACTTAAACTTTCATAATTAAGTGTAATTTTGCATTAGATAAATCTTGACTTTGAACTTAATGAAAAGTTTGTAATAGTAAGATGTATGACTCGAGAATTTCCTTAAAACAATAAAGCTTTTTTTTTTTTTCTTTTGATATAACCGAACAAACATTCTCTTTTACAAAATTCACATGAAATATTTTTTAAATTATTTATGTTAAGCAAACAGTAAAAAAATGTTATATCTATAATAATAATTTGTATACTTTTTGGTATATATATATATGATTAAATATGTGCAGAATAACTTGCACAATTATTGAGATAATTAGATATCAAAAGCAACATATTACAAGAAACAAAAACAAAAAAGAAGTATCCAGATGTTCGTTTACTTAAATAAATGCAAACTGATGAACAACAACTGTAGAATTTTATTATTGTTAATCATTTATAAACCCCATGTTTGCTTTTGAAATGCGAAAATTGAAAAAAAAGAAAAATTACCTGTTGTTCAGTTTATACACATTGAAAAGGACGTTATAACAAGTAGGATGAAAATAAAAAAAAAATATTTGTAATTAAGAAAGCTAAAAATTCAAAATTCATAAAAATATTTGGCGTGTGTGAGAGCGCACAACACTAAAATGGAAGTAGTTCAAATCGTTTAACATAACATAAATCTTTCACTGATATAAAAAGAAGAGGTTTGCATACAAACCTAAAACCCACTAATTGTAATATTAATATAAAAAATGACGGTAAGTTTGAAAAGTCGTAATTTGCAGAACATCAAAATCATCTTAATAGAAAAAAAAAAAACAAATAAACAATAACAGTAACTTGAAAACGGTATAAAAACTAAAATGAGTAAAAGAAAAAATCAAGAATATCGATAGAAAGATATAATGTGATCTCTTATATATTATGTTTATTATAATTTTGTTTTCTATTGTTCTGTATTATTTAATACGATTACAATTTTTACCTTAATCATCTATCATCATGTATATATATATATATATATATGTGTGTGTATATATGTACATGTATCTATTTGTTACAATAAAACTTATTGAGTGAGCAGTACGCAGAGTAAACGGCTGACAAAGAAACATTCATTAAAGAGAACTTAAAAAAATTAACAATTAAAAGAAACTGTGATATTTTATAATACATGATCTGTGATAATTTACACCACCACCTACATTTAATTATAATTTTTTACTTTCTTATAATCAATATTATTTTTACGTTATTATAAACGAAAATATATATAACACATATCTCGAGTAATTTTACATGTAATGAATATTGGAAAACTATATTAGTTCGCAACGCGAGCAAGCTGCGTTTCTGTACAAATCAAGCTCTATCCTAATTTGTGCGTTTCATATCAAATCCATATATATATGTAATCATTTAAATGTTTACACGTACGTAAATATTGTATATTTACATATATCGCCGAGTTATGAAAATTGCTCACTAAAGGGGTTAAATCAAATGCAGCGTATCCCAAACTCAATAAAAATCAAATTACGATATAACTGCAAGATTTTAATGTTTTTATTTACATTCACTTTAATATCCATATGACACTATATCAAATCTGGTGTACTCTGTACTCGTTCGTTTTAACAATTATTCAAATAGTTTGCGAGATAGTTAAGTATCAAATTCCTAGCCCACATGGTGAATGTGCAGAAATGTGGTGAATATAATGATTTATTTATGGTTCCATTTAGCATGTGTCACTTCAGTTACTTAAACTCAAATGCAAAAATAAAAGATAATAGAATTATGAGTTTGTTTGTTATCATACATTTAGCACATTTTATGGATAGGCTAAATACAAACATCTAAGCGGAGATTCAACAATATATCTCAATTTTTGAAAGTAATGGAGGTTTTTGTGATTTGTGAACGCGTGATTCCCTACCGAGTGCACTCAATTTTTTTGCTAAAAAAACTTCACTTCAAGCCTCCTGTCAAAATGCCAGCACACACACCAAAGTGTGATGTGATGCTGGCCAGAAATTGAACGTTTTCTATTGCCACTGCAAGAACAAACACTTACTTACTAACTATGCGAAGGTTGTTGAAATGATAAAATGACACTACTTTGTTTATAATGGAGAGGATTTTATTAAATGTTAAATATATTCTCTAATATCATGTACAAATTGTTTACCAATTTATATAAGCATACGCATATGTGTATCAATGTCTATATCTATATAATTGTAATGCGTTGTACATATTACAAAGAGATCAAAGGTTTGTCAAATGTTTGTGTAATTGAATTTTTTTTATTACACATTAAGCGCTAATTTATCTTAACGTCTTCTTCCAAACCGTAGAAACACATGATCCACATCGGTTCGTTTTCCGTAATTATCCAAAAGATCTTCCGATTTACTAACCAATGCTATATAAAAAATTCAATATTCTATCAATGTTGCTGAGGTAAGAATGACACTTTTCTTAAGTACTAACCGGATGCTTCATTGTTAATGTATGATTTAAGTGCCGTATTTAATTGGTCGGAGTTTTCTAGAGCCAAACAAACTTTTTTAATGTGTGGCGGCATTTCCTCAACAATGCCCGGCTGACATAATGGGGCCATTGTGACGGAGTGTGATCCTTGCAATATGACCAACAAGACCACTGTCCAAATTATCACTGCGACAATTTGATTTGACATCATTGTTGTCTCTTCTAAAAAGAACTCTGCTGAAAATGTTGCATAAAATATTAAAAAGTTGGAAAAAGTTTATAGTCAATTCGTAAAGTATGCGATATTATTAACAAAGAAAATACATATACGAGCGCAGGACAAATACTTCTACAAACATCTTCAAAAATGATTTAATCATACAGATCTTTCATGTATTATTATAATAAAAGTCTTTAAATGGCAAAAAGGCGCAATTCTTAATATTTTCTGACAACATTTTTTGAAAAATCAAATATTTAGAACCCATTTCCATATAATATTTCACAAAGTGACTATGGCAATGCTTTACGCTTACTCACACAACTAAACGAATTGTAGCATAATTTGCGGAGCCAAGTGGCGTAGAGTATTTGATGGTCGGGCTTGACCGACTATAATATTTTCACTTGTTGCAATAAAAGAAATGGAATAAATTTGCTACATATCATATGCATATGAAAGCGGGTTATTAAATTGTCAGGCTTAACCGACTTTTCACTTATTTTTCTTTTTCATTTTATGAATGAATGTATAAATTTATGCACACTCCATTTATTTATTAATATTTCTTAATTATGTCAGTTAATTTGGAATCAAAATTACCAGAAATTAATTATTTGGTTGCACACAAAGCGGAGCTCCAAACTGTAATGATGCCTTTTACAAAATAACCTCCATTTATATTCATTTGTATCGACCGCCGCATAATGCTCAAATCGTGAAAACATATTTCCATATACATTAGGGGAAGCGTAAAATACATCGTTAATTGCCGACACAACACAAAAAACATAAACGTTGCTTCTTCACCTCTAACAACGTAAAATACCTAACATTATTTTATTTTATTTTATTTTATTTTACTTGCAATTGGAAAATAAGAAAGAAGTGAAAAATATAATTTGGGTTAAGCCAAATCCACGACACCTTCCATGTGTTATACATGTAGTGGACGTAGTGGAGGTAGCAGAGCTTGGTTACAAACCACAAACCATCAGATCTTTCACGAATTTCTTCATATCGATTGATAAAGTATCGATTTTAACTTAAAACGCATTCAAAAAATGTCACAGCTGCTTCGATTTTAATCCTTATCAGGATTGTATCATTAATAGAATCCTTGAAGTCTTCCTTTGGGTGAATGAAAAACTCAATATAAAAAAATTGTGTAGTATCATGCTTTTGGTAATATTGTAAGATTAATGTATTTTGCTTGCATACCCTACGGGGCTAGAGTAAAATTAATGAATTTTTTACTGCCCTTTTGCATATTTCTAATTTACTAGGGGTCTACTTATAAATTTAAATCATAACTTTGTATATTTTATATGGGATTTTATTATTAAAACATTAAAAATGAAATTCATATAAACTGACACTACGCAAAAAAGGAGGCTTGCCTCACATCATATTGTAAACATATTGCATTTTAAAGATAAATATTTACCCGTTCAGCATCACGGATTGATGTTTACCGTTATAATTGTTAATGCAGCCTTGTTCACTGAATGCATTTTTTATGCGTCTTAGAAGTGGTCTATGCTATATGTATAGGACACTTGTAATATTTAAATCAGTAACGTATACATATCCTGCATTTTAGTGATCGGCGCTCAGAAGAAAACTTCTTTGAGTACCGACGCCGCGTCTATTTTACCTCATAGTCCAGTTCGGGAATTGAATCTATGATCTACCGTAGCAGACACCGGAGTGTCGGCTATTGGCGGGAGGAGTACCTCTTTGGAAAATATTTCATATACGATAATCCTTTTTTAGCGCAATGTTAGATCGACTAAGATTTACATGCATACAACATGAACAACGTGTAGCTACATTTACGGTCAACTTTCAGCTAATCCTATAGCTATGAGAATCGAATGTATAAGATGAATGATACTGATATTACAATACAAAGACGTGCACTGTATACGATTTCGTACGTGCAAACATTTAATCATCATAAACGCAATATATTGTAGATTAAGGCGGTAGGACAAAACAGGAAACGACAAAGTTTTTCTTATTATTGGTTCCATTGCCTACATTCATTCGCATATACGAATATGTGTGTGTGTTTCCATTGTTTTTTAATATGTACAATTTTTATGGTTGTTTGACAAAATACATACAAATGTGTGTAAACAACACTCTAATAATACCCTCATAATAAAATGTTAATTATTGCAGTCGTTTTCATCTCAACACAATTAAAATGTTTATACATTATATTATACTAAATAATCCCCCCTGCCTAATATGGTGTTGTGGGATTGATTATGCTGCGTTTTTTATGACATGCGTAAGTTAAAAAGTATAATAATAAATAACTTTCTAAAACATAATATATTAATGGTGGGGCGAACTCGGCTCCTCAAAGCTTTATTCGTTAATTCATATATCCTTCTTTCTTTGTGGCGAGCCAGTTATTATATTTACATTTGGACAAAAGTTCAACTTTTAGTGTACGGCAATTAAAACCCAAAAATATAGTCATTTATCACGAAACGAAGATAAATCAGAGGAAGTTGAAAGCATTACAAAGTGGGTAGATTTTTATATTCTCTACACAAGATAGTGGGTATACTGAGTTTGTCATTCTATTTGCAACACCCAGAAGGAGGCGTCAGAGACCCTACAAAGTACATTTATTCTTAATCAGAATCAAAATCGGAGTGGATCCAAAAATATATGTCCGTAAGTCTGTCTGTCGTTCTGACATTCTCACGAACGTAAATTTTGAGATATTAGGCTGAAATTTTGTACAGACACTATTTAAAATGGGAAAAATCGATCAAGAGCCGCACCTATAATCTGACAGGCATTTATTTATCTACCACAATATATACATACACATACTTTTAATTACCATTTTCATCAATGTGCCAAAAATAGAAGCGGTCAGATAATAGACACACCCACACTCGACAAAAATTCAGTTATGATTTTGAAATTTGTTAAACATATTTATAATTATCCTTTTCGTCGATGACGCCCACTGTATACATATATGTAGATGTGGAGAGTAAGATTTGGCTTAAGCCAGATTCAATTTACCATGTCCACAATTACGATACATATATATTTATATATTTTGCAGTTTATATTTAAATAATTTATTTGTGTAAAATAATACTTATTTTAATTTTAATTAATTCATTCATTCATACTTTCGTTGATACAAAGCCAAAATGTCATGGTTACCTATGTAGAGAATTCTATTTAAGTTCCATTTCTTTCCGCATTCTTCGGTAAAGTTGGGTTCAAGTGGCATAGGTTCTGTGTATATGTAGTTGTTTGATTTGGTAGAAGGTCCTATTATAATAATCCATTCACCTTTATACAACTTCAAGTAACGTAGGAATGCCTCTTGATTATTAAAATAACAAAAGAATAAGGCGAAATTCCAATTTGTAGCGTAACAACAGTTTTGCAGAAACACTTGTTGTTGTTTATAACATTTGCCTAATGACAATAAATCTTCCACATAATTCAAGGTAATGAACGGTTTTATAGTGTATTGACTTTGCCACCAGTTGCGGTCAATTTCCAGCCCATAAACTTCAACATCTATTTATAAAATATGTACATGAGATTATTTTGTATACGTACATACTTGTATAACGAAAATCACCTAGACTTTCCTTCAGTAACCATTCGAGTAGACCGTTTCCACAACCCACACTTAAAATTCGTTTAATACTCAATTCTTTAAACAAATTTCCAATATTAGCGATGTTTTTAAAATCAGGCCAAACCCATAATAACTTTCGCTTAGATTCTATATCCAGCTTTTCACCGTATTTCAGCACATGCCGCCACCCATTTCTATTTTTTTTTTGTGTACGATTATAAACTTCTTCAAGCAAATTTTCTGTTAATATTAGCGACATTATAGTCAAGATCAATGTAAGAGCAATATTCAAAAATTGAACAGAATTCAAATATATTTCTTGCAGTTGCCAGGTGTTTGTTACGTACAGTGTGGCAAAGAGCCAAATATTCAAGTGTCTCCTTCCTGATTTTATTAACTAAACCAATATAATACGCATAATCAGTAATCAGAAGGTAAATTTAGATTTAGATTTAGGACGTATATTGGGCACCTACTACCTTAAGTGCATATTTTCATAAGAAGTATATCTTTTAATATGTAAGAGTCTCTAAATAATATGCATAAAATTGCCATTTTCAAACTATAAAAAAAAGTATTGGGTTGAGTCTGTTGTATATTATGTAAATATACGTGGTAAGGAAAACAGATAGTGGCGTTTTTCAAGAGTTCTATGTTTTTTCCTCACACTGCATATAATAAAAATGGCAAATGCAAAGGCTTTGACTTAATGAATATACCTCCGATCTTAAAGTGATGTATGACTATATATTGACATTTATTCATTTGAATGATTTTTTATAATTAAATATAACATATTCGTCTTATTCGTGAATTTTTTCACGCTTTTTTTTTTTGACCAAATCAATTAATATTATAATTGCAAACACATTTTCAAAATCATCTCTTACAATTCTAAAACTCTCTCAGTTCATAACTATTTTTAAAACTTTTGCGCCAATGTAATGGGGTGCGTTTTTCTTCTATATGTTCATTTGTAAATAAAGTATTAGCATTTGTCTCATTTGTAGGTCTCTCTAACCCTTGTTGAGTAGTATCACTATCGTCTAATATTCGACGATATAATTCAAGGTTGAATGTCTGTCTTTTGGTAATATTATGGTGAAATTCTAAATTATTTACTGCATTATCAAATGTTGATTTTTCATTTATAGATGTTGACTTTTTTTCCTGATTGTGGGACAGAGGAATTGTAACAGGTTCCACATTTCCAACGCATTTTATAACTGAACTATTTTCCACAGTTTTTAGGGAAGATGACTTGATAGTTTTTTCATTTACTTTGGAAGAAAGCAAATTTGGTATTGAAAATTCGACCTTGTCGACACTTTCCTCAAAGGTAAAGTTTGCATGAAAATTTCGAACATGTCTTAACATATTGTCCTTACGCATTGTAATGATTTCACAATGTTTGCAGCGGAATTTCGGTGAATCTGTAGAATAATTGAATAATTGTAGAGTTAAAGATAAGCTTTTATAAAAATGTAATCAAATACTTTGATGTTGCTTTTCATGTCTTTTAAAAGATATTCCATCCGAAAAACTTTTCCAACATTTAGAGCATTGATGCAATTCAATCTTATTGTGACGTTTGATATGAGATTTTAAAGTAGAATTACGTTGATAACTTTTGTTACACAATTGGCAGTAATATCTTCTACCTAATGATATTAGTGTAAAATAATATTTATTATATATATATGTGTACTACTTAATTGGTAAACGAACTTTGATGCTTGAGTAAATGTTGATTTAAAGCTGATTTTGAGGCGTATGCTTTTGGACACACCGTGCATTTATGGTCCAACAGACGTGTATGTTTACTTGCTATGTGCACTTTCAAGGTATCTTTACTGCGTAATACTTTTCCACAATATGAACAAGGATGTGGCTGAGACATGTGTAAGTTTTCGTGTTTGCGCAGTATTAAACGATTACCAAACACTTTATGGCAGTGCGAACAATGATGCTCCAGAGATGAATGGGTGTCCAAGTGATGTTTTAAATATGAAAGTTTACTAAATATCTTAAAAAATCAAGTTAAAAATTATCATAAATCTAATCTAAAAATGAACAAACCTTTAGACATTGGGCACATTGGTGTTTCTCTGAATATTTATGTCCTTTTTGCGGTGAGTGAGATATATCACAAACAATATGGCTTTCACTATTTCCTGGAATTTTTTCTAAATATTTTTCGGTTTTCTTAACGTTCAAGGCAGCTTCTTTTTTACCATTATTATCTTTGGTTCGTTCACATTGATAACAAAAATGTTCTTCTTGAAGAAAACAGTGACGACATTTTTGATGACCACATATTTCAGTTACCACACGTTTTTCTAATGTATGCTCAGCTCCACACTGACCGCAAATCGTATCTTTAGAGGTCATTAATACTTTTAAGCATATACCACAGAGTAAATTTAGACTTGAAATGTACAACAGACGTTTCTCGGAATGTATTCAAAACAAACCAAACAAATTACACTTTTACACTATCTCTACGAAAAGTAAAAAAGGAAACCGCACAAATTATGTTTACACCCTCCGAATAAGTTAAGCGTATAATCTGTTCGTTATCTCATTCGCAAAACTCACAAGAAAGCGTCCTTGAAATTTAGTATACATATTCTTCTTCTTCTTAAAATAATGCTTAGCGAACCAACAACAGATAAATTCGCCGCGTCAAAGTGGTAAAGGCTCAAAGTCCTTTTTTAGAGCCTTAGTTGAGTGCAGGATTTGTTTTATTTTTAAAATAATCGCGTCTTTTCCTTAGTGTTTTATTTCCATTAATTTATTCCAAGAACATGTAAAAGCGTACACTGCAGATCCCTTGATTACGTTTGAATGAATAATTGTGATAATGTGTCAGAAAGCAACAAATACATGAGCCAATAGTTTTTATGTCATCTGTTGTTTTTCTTTGTAATATCTCTTTTTTTTTCCTTCCTCTTATATATTTCGATGGATGAGCGCTTTGTTCTTAGCTAATTTTATTGTTGCTAAATTTATAACTCTCTTTACCGCTTGGTTGACCTTGTAACGGTTTTTACAAAAACGAAATAATCATTAGCGAACTAATGCACATTTTCTACATACATAAATTTTTCCATTTTGGTTGCCAACAAATATGTAAAATTGTATTTAATCGAGCGGCATTTTTTCCTTATATAACGAAGTTTTTTATTTGTTACCTCGAATCTACCATTGTGTTCGTCCTGTGACGTACTCGCCTCGTCCTTCCATGTACGTTCTGTATACTTTATGTCTGTCATATACATATTCTAGTATACATATTACAATTATATTTAGTTCATTTAACGATTGGGCGAGGTCAGAAAATAACAAGTCCGTCGTTTACAACACTCCCTCTAGTGCAGAATTCGGTCTTCGAGTTGAAGTGGAATGAAAACCAAGTGTGATCACATGTGAAATATAAAATATGGTAATGTGTACTGCACTTTACAATGTCGTAACCTCTATTTCACTGTAACGTATATATAAGTGAATCTGATAATTATTTGTTATTTTCACAAGTTTTAATTACAAAGTAAGCAACTTTGTTTAAAATTTAAAATTTTTTGCTTTCCTACAAACATAAGCAATGGTCAATTTCTCAAAAAATTATTAAGTAAATAGCTCAAGATTTTTTTAAATTCGTGATTTAACTAAATATTAAGATGTTGTCGACACCCAAGTCGTTGATTTTCACATTCGCTAGGCGAACATTATGTACTTCTCTTAAAGTATTGGACGCTGCTAAACAAATGACAGTACGAGATGCACTTAATTCAGCCATGGACGATGAAATGGCTCGCGATGACCGTGTTTTTATTTTAGGCGAAGAAGTTGCTCAATATGATGGTGCTTATAAGGTAATGATATATGTGCCTCCTAATGAAGTGGTATTACATAAAACATGTGCATATGTAATTGGTCGTGTAGCTGCCGAAATGATTTGTATACGCTTTAAAAAACATTATGCTCAATTTTAATTTATTTAAAGGTATCGCGCGGTTTATGGAAAAAGTATGGTGATAAACGTGTGATTGATACTCCAATCACCGAAATGGGATTTGCAGGTATTGCGGTGGGTGCTGCCATGGCTGGTCTACGGCCAATTTGCGAATTTATGACCTTCAACTTTTCAATGCAAGCCATAGATCAGGTAAGGATATGTTATTATTTAAAATGCACACTGCATAGCATTTGGCTATTTTGATTTTAAAGGGTTTAGAAAACACTTGTAGTATATATATAATAGACGCGTTCGAAAAATGCCAACAGACTGTTGAAGTATTTATAAAGAGGAAGTAACAGTTATAATTAAAAACATTAGTATATTCTCCAATGAATTTTTAGTTGACATGGCCATAAAACAATACAGTTTCTATTACAATAACAACACCACACACCAAGGGACAGTGTTCAAGGATTGGCCTACTCCATTATAAAGTTTTTCATTTATTATGAGACAGATTTTTCTGAATAACATTCTGTGCAGTAAATAATTAAATTTATATTTATATATATTTACTCTCTGCAAATATATGCCATTAAAGAGACACCATTAAAAATCCGGTTGTTGTACAGTCATCGAATTTTGATGTCATATATAACACCTACCTTAATTTTTGTTAAAAAAGGATACAATTATACTCGCGTCACGCCCTTAAGGCTGTACATGTGGACAGCATCAGTATTGATCTAAAGCTACATATAAAGCCTTGTTTTTGTATTTTCCTTGATCAATACGATTCAATTATAATATCAACGACCACAGACTTACATTTTAATATGTAATAATAATAGACCACAATATACTTTCTGATTGAAAATTCATTGGAGAATCCAGAGTGTCTTATACTCCAAATGAAAAGGTGTAATTTTTTTTTTTTGTACCCTTTCAAATTTGACATTTCGTTGGGTAAAAGTACAAGTTACTAAAATTTGAAAACCAAATGCCGCCAATACGTTTAAATACGTTAAGATCGCTTCATATGGAAATTGCTGATAACAGCAATAGCCGTGAGGGAATGCCTGCGTTTCATTATGCATTGCAATCTGAAAAGAGCCCACGTTCGAAATATGAAAATGTACTGAATAACTTTGCGACTAAAAATATTTTGAATGATTTTGACAATTTTTTAAATCAAACGAGTTGTATATATGTACCAGCTAAATATGGAAACAATAAAGTAGAAGCGGCTCGAATGATTGTTATAAGACGACGTAAAATGAAGAAGCACAAATTGAAGAAATTGCGCCGTAAAATGAAATTTGAGTGGGCGAAGGTTCGTCAGAGACGCGAAATGCGAAAAGAGAAGGCATTTCAAGCTACACTTATAAGCCAGATTAAAGAAGCTGAGGCATTTAATGCTCTGCAGTATGTGGCTGACAAATTAAACAAAGCGAATGAAACACCTTTACCACGTCTTTGGAAGGGACGACGATTGCCTGCTTTTATAATTAAGGAAAAATTAGGTTTAAAATGATAACTTTAAGTTAATAAATGTTCTTGTATAAACTTTCCTGCAATAAAATGAATTTGAAATTTAATGAAAGTGTTGGCATTTTACGATTTTAAATTTTCAACTTTTGTTTGATCGTACCTAAGTATGCATATATTAAAGTTTAATATACCTTATGAAAGGTTATCAATTCTGCGGGGAAAACATTTTACATGTCTGCTGGTCAAGTGAATGTGCCTATCGTATTTCGAGGGCCCAATGGAGCTGCTGCTGGTGTAGCAGCACAACACTCTCAATGTTTTGCAGCTTGGTACGCCCATTGCCCCGGTCTCAAAGTCTTATCCCCATATGATGTTGAGGATTGTAGGGGTCTTCTGAAAGCTGCTATTCGAGATCCTGATCCAGTAGTATTTTTAGAAAACGAAATTCTCTATGGCACCTCCTTTCCCGTAAATCCAACAATTCTGGACAAGGATTTCGTATTACCCATCGGTAAAGCAAAGATTATGAAGGATGGAAAGCACGTCACTTTGGTTGGTCATTCGAAAGCAGTCGAATTATGCCTTATGGGAGCCGCTGAATTAACTAAAAAAGGTGAGTTGCCTAGTTTCGCGGACTTATCTAATATATATCGTTTGACGTATAAATTACTGTAAAAATTGGTCTTTGCCGTCTAAAGAAAAAGTGTGGATTAGTTGGAAGATGACACATAAATTTATCTGTTATTTTACAAATTTTCGTTTAAGGAATCGAAGCTGAAGTGATAAATTTGCGTTCTATACGTCCCCTGGATACAGAAACTATTTTTAATTCGGTAAAAAAAACACATCATTTGGTGACTGTAGAGCAAGGTTGGCCTCAAAGCGGTAATTTCGTGGTCTTAGATTGTTTCTCAGGAATAAAGTTCTGAAGTGTTTAAATATTTTAGGTGTTGGAGCTGAAATTTGTGCGCGGATTATGGAAGACGAAACGTTCTTTCAATTAGATGCTCCTGTATGGCGAGTTTGTGGTGTAGATGTCCCAATGCCATATGCTAAAACGTTAGAAGTGAATGCCTTGCCCCAAGTCAAAGATGTAGTACAGGCCGTTTCAAAAATTTTAAACAAACGCTAAAATAAATATATTTCGGTCATTGCCAAATTACTTTAGTGGTAGATGATGAGATAGTTTTCAAATCAACGAAATTTAGAAGTGCTCAACATTTAACCACATGCGATGCACATTCTTCAGAAATTTATTAAAATATAATGTTTGTAACATATTTTCGCTACACTGAGTTGTTTCTAGATGTCGTTAGATGTCAAACTCTAAACAAACGTGTTTTTCCTATTTGTGGATGTGGCTGTCAGTTGGGTAAAAAGCGTTGCATGGAAGGGTATTCTGAAAATCTCCGTTTAACAGTTCGGTCATCCATTTAATAGGCTAGTTCATTAATTATTCTTTACCAGGCCCCCATCTGCACAACTTTCCAGCACATGTGGTGTAGGGACTCTAAATGTCAAAAACGTATCCACGAAACATTAAACTTTCTACTCTGTTTTGTGTATTTTTCTTTTAGATTGTAGTCTAAGGTGAGATATATAAGTATTGCATATGTACATAATATTACATATGTAACATTATTTAAATTTAAGTTTATGTCTACGCCACAATTAGGAGTTTTCCACTTCCTTGAACCTGAAATTAAGCACCATTTAACCTCCATTTATTATATTTAATATATTACACAAGGTATACTTGCACTTTAAACATGTGAAAAATACTGTTTGTCCTTCATCGGCTGAACGCAATTGTAGAGTTGCATAAGACATTTTGCCATAATCACACTTGGAGCATTTTCTATCCACTATTGGTCCTTCGGGTTCAGTTGTATTGTCCATGCGATTTAAATTTTCTAGTTCGCAACTGTTAAAATGCATCGTATATTCCAACACTTGATCCCCGAATACTATCAAATTTGCAAAATTAAAATAACATTAACGATACGCTATGGATATGACGTACCATCTGCTTTAAATGTTTGTTTACAAGTATAACATGTAACATCTTTATTGTTATTGAGTACAGGAAATATAGATCCACACACTGGGCAAAAGCCGGGAGTTAACGTAAATGATTCCATTAATAAAACAAAAGCCTGCTTGAATCTTAGAATAGACACAGGAGCGAAGCAGTTGGTTGGTTATGTACCAGCTGAGTACACTAGCACATGGTTAGCGCATAAGTAACGTTATTTTAAGCGATGCATTTTTTTTGTATGAAATAGTCACAGTTGCATTATTTCTGTTTTCAAACTTAGTTCCACTAAATGGAGCTAGCAAAACTTCCCAAGGATTTCGCTGGTAGTGTTAACCTAGTGCTATATAAGATTGAATATTTTTTTTTGAATGGCTCAGATCGGTTTAGGCAATATTAATACTTAAAAAAGTATCAGTATAACATATACTTATAACAGTATCATCATCGCCATTCCGAAACGAACGAGCGACAATCCAAACCCTAAGAGGCGTTGGATAAATCTGCGATAGAATGCAGACCGCGATACCGATACCGATACCGTAAACCGAAATCAAAATCAGCTACACATCAAGGTTACAGCTGATACAAAGGAAACAGTTAAAGAGAATTATATTTTGTTTAAAACTTCAAATTTTATTTCATTTAACGGATAACAGTAATAAACTAAAAAAATATTAGACGATGTAATCTTAGGAGTTCTCTACATTATCTAACACAAATTCTTCTTCATCATTACTGCCTGATGTATCATTTTCACTAATGGTGTCAATTTTACACTCCTTATCAAAGCCAACTGCCAAATAATCGTAATCACAGTCGTCATCGCTATACGTGGCGTCCCCTTGCTGCTGCCGACCGAATTTATGTCGACGGGTTGACATGCTTAAATCTTTTGTTATGGAAGTTTCATAATTACATTTGGGACATGGTAGGGCCTTGTTTTTTTCATATTTAAATCCCTTGCGCTTTACGTGATCTTCACAGTAACATACTTTACAACGCAAACATGAATATTCACCTATACGATTACAAGATTGGCATTTGTAACTTTCACTTTCCAATACTTGACACGATGCTTGATGCTCAAACTGATCATCTTCACACAAAAAACAGTCGCAAAATGAGCATTTGAATATGCGTCCGCCGTGTCCCCAAACACCTCGTTCACATTCCAAACAAACTGCGTCTTGTAGAGGGCAAATGCATGCATGAGTTTGCAAACATTTTTTACTATGGCAAACCCAAGCTTCACAGAAATCACATATGGCACCCACCATACCTAATCCAGTTGTGAACACACCGGCATGTTTGATGACACAGTCACCCGTTTTCAGCATACACTTTACTTTGCCACAATGAGCGCAAACGGGAAGACGCTGTAAACTTTGACAAAAATAACAAAATGCTCTTGATTTTTGCTTCTTCTTGCACTTTTCACATTCCATAAGAATATTGCACGGCATTTCAGCGAGCACAACTTCCCGGTTACGAATTTCTTTGAGGCGTAACTTCTGCTTTTCTGCCTTTTTTCGTTGACCCGTCTTTTTTTTAGGCATTTTAGAATATATATAACATTTACACAAACTATTTTTCATGCAGTGTTGATGAAAACATATTGTTGAATGATTTAGTTGCTACACGGCTGTGAAGTTAGCAAAGAGCTGTTATGACAAAGTTATCAAAGAGAAACCTATAATTTCAAATAATACTTAATTTCACAAAACAACGTAAGAAAACAATAACTTTCATTTTTATATTACAGTTGTATTTTATGTAAAATTTATTTCTCGCCCATTATATTTAATTATTACTAAGATCTAAAGTGTATAATTTAAAAATTCGCAACAACGTGGTTGTGTATTTTTGTGTATTACGTTGCGTATTTTACGTTAGTTTACGTTTTGCAACTTTGTTGTATTGTGTAAATGTTTTATATATTAATTTGGATAATGGATTTATTTTTCATCATTATTAACATAAGAACGAACAAAATAAAACTTTCTTACAACATTTTATTCTAAATGTGGGTACAATAATTATTTAAATATTTGTCATTTCTTTAGGGTTATAATTGTGTTTTAAATGGTTTTAAGACCTAGAAAAGCCTCCTGATCAAAATTGCATGTTTGAATTAGTATTGTCCTTTTTCCATTTGTTAATTCGTGGCTCATATACATATTTGCTATTTGAGAAAGTTAGATAATGATTTGATTTACTCCATGCCAAATTTTGTTTGTATTTAATTCGTGTATATAATTTTTTTTTTTTCAATTAGCATATATGTATAATATAATATATATATATTATACAATATTTCCTAATTAATTATTTTGCGGTAGTTAACTCTAGGACGTTTTCCGTAAGTAGATCTAGAAGAATTTCAACTTTTAAATCACTCATATTTTTAATATCCTCCAGATTTTTTATTCGACGGTTAGTGCTTAAGATGTCACGATTAATATTTTTGTTCCATTGCCTCCATTGACCTTCGATAAAACTCCACCGATTGTTATTTAATCTTAAGGTAATCTCTTTGTAATCATTTAAGTCCTCAGTAATAAGGGGGCAGCTACTATTACCACGTGCCATTCGAGCAGGTAAAGGCTTCAAATCGAATTTTCTATTAAATAATGGCATTTGACCTTTTTCTTTACTTATTTAATTAAATGTTGTATAGCTTTGTCACGACGTTTTACAGAGAATTATAATATGTGGAAGCAACCATAGCAACAAGCATGTGTCAAGGCATACCAGTTGTCAAACGTTTAATATTAATTCTCCTATTGTATCTGCGGCATGGTTTTATATGAGCAAATGAAACACCTCTACATGAATAAACTAATTAAATAGTTAAATATAAATATTTTTAAATACCAAAGCCTTCGATATTTTTTATTCATACCCTTCCAGTTTCCTTCAATCAAAAAACCCATGAAATATTAATTAAGGAAACTACGTGTACAATATATAAAAATAAATTGGGGCTTGCTGTCAAAAATTTTTGTAAAAGTTATTGAAAATCTCTTAAACCGTATTTGACATATTAGCTTTGACCATATGCAGAATGAGCAGCAACACCTACAAAAACAATTACAAGAGATTTTGGAGGAAAATAGTCGCATTAATTCAAAACTAGAAATCTTGAAAAGCACTACATCTGCTTCCGCAAGAACAAACGACTCCCGCGACGACGCCACCCGCGAAAAATTAACTAATGATGCATTTCAAAATGTTAAACGACAAATCGACTATTTGCAAGTGGTAAAACGAAGTCATTAATATATTCTATTATTAAATAAAAAAAAAAAATACCATGACTTTCTATTTAGGAAAACAACGAGCTTCGTCAATTGCATAGAACGTCGCAAAAAACCATTGAAAACCTGGAAAAGGAAATACAAAGTTACCGTAATCAATTGTTTCAACCTGCATCCCTGTGTGAAGTAGATTTTTATGAGTTACCTATAAATGATTATAAACTGAAATTAGTGTCTTTCGAAAGGTCAAGCATAAGTACAGCACTGCCATTAAGTTGTTAGAAAGTACCATAATCAATCAAAAATGCGAACTGCAAGAACAGGCCAATATAATTGAAAGCATGTTCGAGCAAAAAAAGTCATTGCGTGATCAATCGGACAAATTAGAAAAAATCGTTCAAGGTACATTGCAACATATAAAAAGTAATACGTAATGATATTGAAAACGTCCGTAATCGGAAAGCTTAATGCATTAGTGATGAGTTCCACATCCACTTTATAAAATAGGAAACTTTTTGGACCAACAAAATATCTTTTTTCCATAGAGTCGATTTCCTGTGTTATATTCCTTAAGATAGCTTTTCTTTTTTTACTTCATAGAAAAAGAAAATGAGCTTAGAAAATTTCCCGAGACCATAGAGACTGTTGCGAAATTAAAAGAAGAAGTTAGAGAGATTAAAAAGCACAATACAGAATTACAAAAATCATTAAGGATATCCAAAATAGCAATTGAGGATCGCTTTAAACGAGAACAAAGCGCTTTACAAAAAGTTCAGGAAGCCCTCTCTATTGCCGAAACAGCGGTTGCTGATAAGGATGAAGCTCTAAAGAGGGAGAGAGTACTTAAAGAAGAATGTGATAATATAGCATCTACTATAGGCCAAGTAATGGATGAAGCAGCAAGGAAAGTGGAAAGAGATATGGAAACTATGAGGAAAAAATATATAGAAAAAGAAAAGTATTTAATTGATGATAGGAATAAGGCAAGATTTTAGAAAACGTCTATTTGTTGTGTTGTTTTTTTTCTAAATATTTTTTTTTCAGCTTCTAGAAGAGATACAAAATCAAAAAAAATTTAATCAAATATTGGATACACGTTGTAATCGTTTTGAACAAAAGTACAAAGATGCTATGAAGGACAATGATCGCTTATCACAGCAATTAGAGTTGGCTGCCAAAACATTGGTATACGCCGAATCACTCTGAAATTTGTTAGTAGTAATTTGTTTATTTTTTCTTTTTTTCTGTGTTTATGTAGTATGAAATGGAGAAGAGTATGAATTCAAAGATGAATAATGTGCAAGCACCTGAAGGTTCAAGCAAAAAGTGAGTTAACATTTCACATTTTCAGGTTGTTAAAATATAATTAACGTTTTTTCGGTATATGACAGAAAAGCTCATGATCACGAAATGGAGATTCGATATTATGTAGAATCTAATAAGCAATTAAAAGATAGGTGCGTAATATAGCTATATTTTTCCAAGTTGAACAATTAGATTGTGAAAATACTTAAATTTGTTTGTAGGTATCGCCTTGCAATGACTGAAATGAGTAATGATTTCAAACAGGAAATATACCGTTTGCAAAACGAAGTGTCAACTTTAAAAGCAGAAAATCAAACACTTAAATTGCGCAATAACCACGAAGTCGATAATAGTAATGAAATGCAATTGGCAGACACGGTTTAGGGCTTAATAGGAATAGTAATTTAAATTTTTTTGTGTAAATATATTTGTACATATATTTCTACGTATTTTTGTAATTTTACGTGTTATAGTAGTTGTACATTTTTAAGTTTGGCCGTACATAAAATTTTTTGTATACCATATCCATTTAACATAATTTGCACTAAATCATACGACCAGGAAATAAACTGGGAAACCAATACGTCATTTCGGTATTCTGTTGATCAATCCAGCAAAGACCTTCGGAAATAACTTTATTTAATGATTGTTGTATTCGATAATCGGACCATCTGTTAAAAAAGAATCATAGAAAGAAAGGAAAGACAACGTTAGCCAATTCTTGAAACTTATGTAAAAAACCTTTGAGAAGTATATATGTTAATGTTAATTGGAACACTGCTTTATTATTTACCTTAATTTTTCTACCAGCATTGCATGTGTAACGTAGCCTTCTTCAGTTTGAGAAGCTAAATTTAAAATATTTGTTTCTTCCATACTTAGTTCACCGGGGATAGATTGGACAATGTATTTATCTTTATCCAGTTTATGAACTGCAAAGCTAAATTATTTTTTTATTAAAAAGGATAATCACTTAGATACCACTTACCCATTTCCAAATGCAGCTAGTTTTTTGGTAGCCATTAATATATCGTCTGTGCTAATTTCTTGGTGTATAGAACTTTGACCACGTGCTGTAACAAGTCTACGCCTTAATTCTCCTAATTCCATTAAGCCACCTTTGGCATAAAACCCAATACATATAACACTGAAAATATACTTCTTCACTTAATCCGGACTTACCTGTTTTATCGTTGAGTGCGAGACATACCTCGACTACTTGAACTCCTAGTTCATAATAGAAATCTCCTATGCCTAGAACATTCCAAAATCCTTTGCCACTTGCAAGAGGATCAACACCAATTGCAGCACACATTTGTTGAAAATGCTTGCGGAAATGTGGACTTTTTTTAATATCTTGCTTATGATTAATAGAAAATTGTTCCAACTTTTCACGGAAAACTTCCATTTGTTTAACCATTAATCCAAATTGAGATTCCTGTATATCCGTTCCTTTGCCTTTGTATTTTTCAGCAGTCGCCTGTTGTTGCTGAATTGAACCTAATCCAGCACGGCGTCTCATTGTAATATATTATAAATTATCCCCTTTGGAAGATATGACTTTAAGAAAGCCGCAATGTTATAATTTAAAGCAGTCAGACACTTTCAAAAGTCTTTCTCAAGAATCTCAAATTTTTTTAAAATTGTATAGTAATTTATCCTAAACATCTTGCGCCTCGCTGGATAAAATTCAGGCTTTTCGCTTCAATCTTTTTTCTTTAATATATATATATTGTTTAAAGATTAATTATTGAAATGTGGCAACTTTTATTTTTATTGGAAAAGAATTCGTCGCTAACTTTTTTTGTTATTTGGGCGCATGATTTATTTTTGGGTAATAATAAGAACCACAACAGAATGCGTGCATATTCATTGTGCATTGCTGGCTCACACACATAGACAATCTCTTCATTCAAGTAATAGGGTAAAACTCTTAGGATATGCAAGCAAAATCGATATATATTTAACTGTTGAGCTTTTCAAATCAGATACGAGTATATTAAATTTTAAGAACACTTTACTGCAGTAAGACATTCAAGTTTAGTATTTTTTATACATAAAATGAAATCTGCCTTGACAAGTGATTGCATCCTAGCACGATACATATGTATGCTTTCTGTGTGGTACCTAAAAATTTGTCGGCTTAACAAGCGAGAACTAATTTTCCACTATACAAAATGTCACCATATATGTAGACTGGAATAATCTTACTTCCGCTTTTTGTGTATCGAGGTATATTCCATGGTTTGTTGAGTGATTTTTATAAAATAAAATTTTAAAAAAAAGAAGCACTGCAAAAGATAATATCATTAATTCTGTAAAGAAAATACGAAAGTGGTTTTTTTAAATAAGGTAAAATAAAGAAAAAAAGAGGTGTTAATGAAATAGCTGGATGTGTAAATGACGCCATTTTTAATGCTTCTTTATATATATATATATATATATATATGTAATTTTTAGTGTACATTTTGTGGAAGCGAATAACGCAAGTTGAAAAATGGTTGGATCCAGAGTATATGTTGGTGGTCTCCCTTATGGCGTACGAGAGCGTGATTTAGAGCGTTTTTTCAAAGGATATGGTCGTACACGCGACATTTTAATTAAAAATGGCTATGGCTTTGTGGTAAATGCGCAGTACTTTTTTGAATAATCGATATATGCTATAAGCAGTGATTCAAAAAAATTTTCAGGAATTTGAAGATTACCGTGATGCGGATGATGCTGTTTATGAATTGAATGGAAAAGAATTATTGGGAGAGAGGTATTTAACTCAATTTATATGATTGTGTATTTTACACAATAAGTTCGTATTTTCTATAGAGTGGTTGTAGAGCCCGCCAGGGGTACTGCGCGTGGTAGTCATAGAGATCGTTATGACGACCGTTACGGTGGGCGTAGAGGTGGTGGCCGCTATAATGACAAGTATGACATTAAAATAAATATATTTCCCAATTAAGCACTTAGTTTAATAATACTATGTAATATATTTCAGGAATAAAAACTCTAGGTCTTCGTCTCGTTATGGACCCCCTTTGCGGACAGAGTATAGGCTTATTGTTGAGAATTTATCCAGTCGCGTCAGCTGGCAGGTACGTACCAAACATTTGTTAACATTATGTTCAATTGTACAGGAGTTATATATAGCTCTTCATTTCATACAATACTTTATATTGTACTCTATTGGTTTGTGTGCTCTAAAAGTAATAATACTCACATTGAGTATTATTTACATTAAACATCTTAAAACAATCTCTAAATGCAATAAAAAGTATTGGAATGTGTGAATTTGTGAACTTTTGAAGCATTTTTTAACATTGGAAAGTAAGACAATATCTCTGTTAACCATGCTAATTTTGTCGAAATTGGACATTACAACCAAAGTCAATTTATAGTCATCTCAAGTTGTTTGACATTATAGGTACAACTACAAACAAGTTTTTTATGCACTCGCTTAATTCACCTTAGTTCTCGGGAATACATTCACTTCAAAAGGGGGGCTTAAGTATAGATATTGATTACCATAAGAGTTTGTTTGGGGTAAACGTACACATTCCTCTCGCAAAAATTGAAATATCGATTTTACACTTAGCCTCTATACGTTGGTATATATAGAAATATATAGGGCAAGTCCATTTGTGTTTCCAGTTGTAACAACTTCAGATAGCATATAACGCGAGCATATACGTTGTTAATGGAACGCTCATGAATCATAACGTTCTATTTAAATTGTACGAAATAGGTTGAGAATTAAACAGTAATTGAAGATGTTTTTCTTAAGACCACAAAAACAGTTTTATTATTTTTTTTTTATTTTAATGAGTAAACGTTTTAAAGAATTTCCATTGAGCTGATGTGTTGTTACAAATACGCGTGTGTATGTGTGTGTCCATGTAATCGCCATATAAGCAAATATTGAATGTCCATTATTAATAAACAAACAGTTATGTGTCTTCTATATAATTCGTCATATAAGCATTGTTCGAAGAATTGTGTATATACAGTATATAAAGTATGAGAGTAATTTCCCAGATTACAGTAGAAAAGGAGTACAGTACAAAAATTTTTATAACATAGTTAAAAAAAACTGTTTGAGGAAAAAAATATTAAAGTCTTACGTTTTACAATGTATTTATATTTATTTCTTTAAAAAAAAAAATTGAAATTGATCTTATTTTATGGCTGTACACGTATGATTTTTAATGAAATTGATAAAAGACTTAATTAAGAAATCTCATTAGCTATTCTGTTATCATTTCCCTTTACTACCACCTACTCCGTCATGTATATTTCTACTCCATTCTGCGACCACATATAGCGATAGGAAAACAATGGGAGTGGGCTTCCCATCAAAAAGAGGATGATGCACCTCGTTTGTAATGTGAAGTAGTCTTAAGCCTCTGGGTGTCAAATGGAATGAGAAACATAATTTGTACGTAGGTGCAGAAGCGAATATTGACGCAAGGGACACCTACACCTCACCTTCTGAAGTATGGTTGTATATGTGTATGTGAAGGCCAAACAAGGTAGATTGGCAGTATTTTTTCTGAAAGTGTAATTGAAATATTAAATGTAATTACAATATCGTATATTAATCGACAGAAGGGGCTTTGCTGATCGTTTACTAATATAAATGTTATTATGACATAAGCGATATTGCTCCGATACTTTGAACTTAAAAAAAAAATGAAATGGGATTACCACATCCTCTGGCCAATCTAGGATAATTTTGTGAGGGTCGCGCACTACTTGATTATTTCACGTACGCTAATGATGAAAAAGTAAAGAAAGATCTCTCAAGTCAACGCAGAAGCTAACGACGCAATACAATACCAATGTTGATTTTAAAAAACTATTACCTCCAACATGACAATTTGATCGTTGGTATGCAAAATGTTTAAGTTCATTTTGTACAGTTGATTGAAAAATCAACTCTTATTAGGTATATACATAATACTTAAAAACGACAGCAATTCGAGTTAAAATTTTATGTAAATTTATCATGTATCATGAACTGAATTTAATTTTAGAAATGTTAAATTTCTGTCTCCTGTAAGAGCGTGCTGGGGTCCAAAAGCGCTTTAACATTTGGTCTCGCGATTTGGGCTTAGACTTTGTGATGATCATGATTTGTTCGACCACAGTTTCCTACGTTAGCATATGGGCATGTGTTTACGATATACATATGTGAAAAGCAGCCTTGAGTTATAGATCATTTTCATACATAATGATGCCATAAGACAAGTGTTGATGTATCTGTTAAGCGTCGCTACAAACTACAATATTAATCAAATGCTAATGCAATGGTAACCAAGTCCTCCGTGTAACTTGTGGAAGAAGCTTACGCATTACGCATAATTAATTGGGCGATAGTCCTTCCTATCCACGACTATGAGAAGCATCAAGATATAATCATTGTGTGTGACAGTGTATTTATAGAAAACTCGCGTTTCACTGTGTTCTCAATTAATTTTGGAACATGGTACAATTTATTTTTATTTTCCAGTAAGTTCCGGTTCGATTTTCGTGGTGGACTTTCTGGTCTAAACTGAAGGTTGGCCTTTAAAATAACAACACCATACAACACTTCCCGTCAACCGATTCTCAGTGGTTTAGAGCAAATAGGGTTTCCAAGCTTTCTGTTTGACGGCTGGAAAAAGGCTTATGCACGGTCCGGTGGTCGTATTTTATTCCTCTGTTGATGTGTGTGTTTTTGTATCAGTGCTAATAGAAGCGATAAACCAACACGCAGATCCTCCAAACTTGCGCAACATACTAGAAACATAGAGATAGTTGTTATTTCACACATTTGCTCGAAATAAGAAAACCGGGTCAATTTCACCAAGCAAACAAGTGATGGTGATGACAGTAGTGAGAAGAACTAATGTGCCCCTTCCCTTTCTAACATATCAGACTTGGTAAAATCGTAGATTTGCGTAACGTACTATTTTGATACAAGTACCAAAAGGCAACCATTGTGGGATCTTTCAAACAAGAGCGAATGCTGCTTGACATCGCCCGCCCCTCCCCTTTACGAACAGTGAATCGCGCAATACAATATTATATTGATCGATTGTTTGGTCATTCAGTTCAGATACCAAAACATAAAACCAAACACAGATGACGTACTAAGTAAGAATTCTTTTAACTTTAAACCATTAATAAAACGATATATGTATCATTTCAAAGCGTTTTTTTTTATTCTGTTGAAAATTTCACGAAGAATGAACACAAGAGCTTAAATGTTGAAACGCGTCGTAAATATTCCAGAATCCAATTTTATATTAATTATTAGTTTTACCTCTCCCTAACCTATAATACCTTAAAGAGCTGCGCCAAGTCTAACTAATTCGAGGCATGATTAAGCTCAGTGCTGGAAAATTTATGAAAGTTTCATGCAGCTCTTTGTATTCTTTTTGATTATGCTATTCCTTTCTAATTATTGTACTACATGTGTCATTTTTCCCTTTTGTGTGGTAACTTTTAATGGGATGGCCAACATTCATTATAGGATCTTAAAGATTATATGCGTCAAGCTGGGGAAGTTACGTATGCTGATGCCCACAAACAAAGGCGAAATGAAGGGTGAGAGCTTATATCTATATAGATTTCATATACTATATAATAAGTGTGTAAAATACTACATTATTTATTATTTCTTTGACAATTCAGTGTTGTTGAATTTGCTTCATTGTCTGATATGAAGACTGCTATTGAAAAGTTGGACGATACGGATCTGAATGGGCGTCGCATTCGTTTAGTAGAGGATCGTCGCAGTGGACGCGGCCGTGGCGGACGTGGTCAGTCCGGTTCATCTAGTTCTCGTTCGCGTTCCCGCTCCAGAAGGCGTTCGCGGTCCAGGTCACGTCGCTCATCTCGGTCCCATTCGAAGTCTCGTAGTCGTTCCAAATCACGCGGAGCTCGTTCCAAGTCGAAGTCTGCCGAGAAGTCACGATCGCGTTCACGTTCGAAGTAAGTATTTCAGTAATTCTACAATGCTCCTGCAGAGGTATAAATATGTGCATTATATATTATGTAGCAAATCACGTGAAATATCCAAATCTAAGTCCCGGTCCCGCTCCCGTTCCCGTTCGGCAAAACGTGACTCACACTCTCGTTCACGATCCAATTCTAAGCGAGAGTCTCGTTCTCGTTCACGCTCTAAGTCTCATAGAGATTCTCGTTCACGGTAAGTTTGGCTCCTTAAACTATTGACTACTTGGTAATAATAATTGTGCTTAATTTTTTTACGTATCTTAGCGACCGCTCCGTTTCCATTGACAATAAGTCGCGCTCGAGATCAAGGTCTGTGTCACCAAAAAATGGAAACGCTTCTCCCCATCGGAACGAAAGCATGGACGATTAAATCAAATTATTTAAATTACTTGATTTAATCGAAGAGAGAGAGAGAAAGATAGGTCACTTTCGTTGAAACAATGAGATTATTTGTATTCATGAAAATGATGTACTCGTACTCTCAATACATTGTATTAACTAATTCAAATTGTAATTCCTATTGAATAAGTTTTACATTACTTCAATATGCATCTCTCTTAACAAACACCGGGGCTTTTTATTTTAGAGTTCTAACGCAAATTCATTCAAAGTACATGTAAAATGTAGCAAATACACGTAATAATTATAAATCCTTCAACATATTAAAAGAATGATGTTTATTTTTAATTAGAAAGTGTTTTGAAGACATGTCAAATGATGGAGTGCAAACAGCACTTAGGAATCGCCGAGATCTAGAAAATTCTTTACATTGTAGATAAATATAATTGATTATTACTTGGCACGACACATCATATTGAGGAGTATTTGTTGGTCCGTTTTTTCCTCCTTTCAAATTCTTAAAATGTATGGAAAATAAAAAGTGGACGGGATCGGCTAGCGGACATGCCCACAACGTGTAGAATATTCCATTCGTTGCAGTAAACTATTGCACACACTTCAATAGTCATTATTATTACATACATGCCACGCTCCCTGTTCACGCATAAATGCAAAGCATATCAAACTACATTAATTTTTTTATAGGATAATCCATACATTCATATGTATATAACATTCAATCGACAAAAAAGTGTAATTTATGGTAGCGGGATAAAATAATTACAGTTGTGCTTGTGTGAATAGAAATGATAAGGGAAGAAATACGGGGTAATAATATTGGGTATTTCTGGTAAGTATGCAATATAGTTTCTATCCGTATATTATGTTTCTTGGACAACAACATTCATTCGCAGATTTGTCAATTTAGTTGTGACTTATAGCTATGTTGAGGGGGAAAACTTGAGTAACGACTCCAATTCCTTTGCTTGAGCCTTCACGAAACAATACACGCATGCCAGGCCTTACATATTCGGGATGACCAACAAATTGAAACATGACAGAAGCGGTGTCATTGGTACCAATTTTCTCTTCGCCCATAATCCCTCTTATCACAGCTGTCTGTCTAATACTTCCTATGTGTACAGTGGTCTGAAAACCGACAAAAATAGCTGTAGCATGAAACAATACCGACACTTTAGCCTAAAAAATTAACCAAAGTCATCCATTTTGATTTTATGTTCTAATTCAGTTTCAATCACCTGGAAAAATAAAGTTCCGCAACACTCCTCATTAACGTCACCGGTATGTGCTAAAAGCACCATTCCACTTCGTAAAGCAGGTAGAATTTGGTTTGGAGTAAAAGATAGCGAGGCGCTTTGCCCTGCTCTCACCACCCGGCAAGGTGCTTTATTCCGATGGATTGTGTGTACAGTGACGGAGTAAAAACGTCCGGAAGGTAAGGGTCCGATTGCCAAAGACATATTTTCAGTTAGTACACCCTTAACTAGGAGACCACCGACTACCGGTCCTACCTCAGATACTCGAAATATTTCATCAATATGAAATTCACAAGATTCTTGCTCGAGTCGTTCCTTTTCCGAATTACTGATGCCCGGTGAGATCACATACAGAAATCTGGTAACCAAATTAAGACCTGCTCCTGTAACATTTGATATGCAAAATATTGGCACGATATTCTCCGAAAATTGATTCGAGCTGGCAGATATAACTTCATCGGTATTTGTAACCACAAAGGGTACCTTGCGACAACCGATAGATGTTAATAAATTTTTCAGTTCCTGTAATGTTTGATCAGGCTGTGTAATATCGGTTTTAGTTATTACGACGAAAAAGGGCATATCTAATGCACGAACTATAGATAAGTGCTCCTGACTGGTGTTGTTTAAACCTCCACCAGCAGATATTACTAGCATGGCGTAGTGAGGGCTGTAGCCAGACAAAGCTTGTACTGTTGTGCGCATATAACGACGGTGGCCAGCTAAATCCATAAATGTTACCAACTTGGATGAACGGTCACTAATCTCTTCCGCTGTCATCATTTCGTTAAATTTGTAATTGATAATGTTACCCTGCGAGTCGAAGCCCAAAGTTTCATGAGAGATGCAGGATGTCCGGCCCGATTGTATTTCGTGCATGTGACGAAACATATTTAGACGTGCTCTGCCACGGCCATTGTCAAATTCACCTTGTGTCAATACACCCAACAGTGTCGATTTTCCAGCATCGGCACCCCCCAAAACAGCTACTCTTACTTCAATATTGTGTTGGTCATCAGGGATCTTTCGAACCAACACTTCTGACACAGACCGACGACCTGCTACATATTTTCTGCGCAATACCGATGTACTAGCTCCCAACTTATGGGCCATTTGTTTTAAAGTAAACAAAGAGGCATTCATATCTTTTTCGTTAAGGCCATGCAAATGGCCTGAGTCCGAAACGCCAATCTCGTAAATAGCTTCGCCGTGACCTTCCCTCAATCGCCACTTCATTTGTGTAACCAAGTGTTCAAACCGTTGCTTTGAAGGGTTCACCAATTTTAATTTATATTCAATATTTCCCAATTGAGGTTCTGGTGGCAAAATGCCTTGATCAAAATCAATAACAATCTTATTATTATGTGCTTCTAATTCACTCTCACTGTTGCTGCCCCCAGATATGCCACTTTGATTACTATTGTTGTCAATGGAGTCACTACTATTGCTATTGCGAGTATCGTGCTCTTCATCAAAACCGTCGTCGGGTTGATTTGGATCGAATAGACTTAAAAATGAATCCATCTGTATTGGCAATGCTTTCCTATAAATATATAATATTAAAAATGAATTATTCGAATACACATTTCCTAATATTTGGCAACATAGAGCAGTAGACGCGCTAACCCTTTAAAATCCTCGTTATATATATTTATTGCAAACTATTATGTATTTATAGGTATAATTATTTATCACTTACAAACAACTGAGTTATTTATTTTAATTTTTAATTTTTTAATTTTATAACCTCTGAAATTATTTTCCGTTTATCACTTCCACAAAAAATAATTTACTAATTTCAGCATCTCCCACACCATCTTCGCTTATTAGACTTTAGTTTCCTTTGTTATCCAAAAATGTTGAATCAATGTGGTGGAAATAACAAACCAAATCAAATGGTAACAAAATATCATAGGCGAAATTGAAACAAACAGCGCTGTTTGCACATGCGGAGTGTAAATAAGCAAAAAAGTTTTGAAAGCTAACTTTACTAATTAAACGGAGTAAGTATTAGAGATTTTTTTATTGCAAAATTCTTAAAGATTTATTAACAATATTGAAAGCAGTTATTTGCGAAATTACACTTATGAAATGTAAGCAATATTGACAGGAAAAAAAATTTATATATTTCACTTTAGCTTTAACATAATATACGCAAATTACGCATGCATTACTCGTAAACTAATGTATTGCGTTTAATTTGTGAGCTGCGTTGGTCACGATGAATTTCTTGTACATTTTTAAAATGTTCCATCAACTCTAAAAAGTTAACATTACTTTTAGCTTGCGTAGAATGCTTTACATCTCTGTAAAAAGGTAAAGAATTGTTAGTTTGTAATTAAATAAACGCAAAACTTACAAGGCCTGTTGTCCCCAATAATTAGGCACGCATTGTAAACGGTTCTTTAATATGTTAAAAGCATCAGTTTGCGGTAGAAGCATTAATATTCCAAATAATGCGTGACATAGATATTGAGCATCAGCGCATTTATTCTCCTTGGATACCAGAGTCAACCTTAAGGCTTTGTTGGAAATATTGAATATTGAAATATTGAACTACTTGATAAATGTGATTACTTACAGGCATATACGGGTGTTTCTATCAATTGAACCAATTTATCCAATTCGTTTAATAATTCCAATGTTATTTCAATATCCGCACTGTACAATAAAATTGCATTAATCCTTTATATATAATCGAAATAATAATTTTACGCTCAATTACAATAGGACCACCAATTCCGAAACATGTTGGTAGCTTTGAGCTAACAGGCATAGCGATAACGTCGACACAGGACAGTTCACCCAACTTAAGTACAAGCACTTGAAGAATTTTGCCGAATTCTCGCTAGATATATCTCGTAAAGTTGATCTAAGTTCGAACAACTCCGTGGACGTCAATAAAATGCTATTTAGTAGTCTCACCATTACAGATGCAAATTTCAAATTTTTCACGTCTTCCACTATGATTTCCGAAAACGTGAGATATATATATTTTGCATTCAGAAGCACACAAAGTCTCCTAAAAATTTTAAAATACATCAATAAGGGTTGGGGCCACCATTTAGGGTATATCACCTTATTATTAAGCTAGCTCGTTTATTCAAAAAACTTTTATCTTCGTAGAATAGGTTAACCAAGCTTAGCAAAAACTTGTGATAATGCACCTTGTTGAATTCAGTAGGATCTACGATATTTTATTTAATTTTATTTTATGTTCGTAATATCAACAAAATAAATATAACAAACCTTTAGAATGTTGCGAGTTGACAATTTCTGCTAATACGGATATACATATTAAAACTACATCGTCCGAGTTGTCTGACAATGTATTCAACAAATGTTTGCCCAACTGACTCAGATGTGGAGACATCTATAATTAAGATTGGAGAAAGTAAATTACATTAAACTAAATCAAATTAAATTTAAGGATTTGTTACCCCATTTGGAAAGGTAATTAAGAGATGGTGAATCCATTCAAGGACAGCAATTTTTGTATGTACCGAATTATGAGTGAGATAATGTGACAATACAGTCATTATTGATCTTAAATCAATTTGTTGGGTATTTTGGCTTTTCAGTTCTTTCGAAGAGACCAATTGCATCATTGACTTATTAATGGACACTGCGCATTCTTTTATATTCTTCATGTTTTCTTCATTGTACTCAAGACAGGGTAGAATAGCTGTAAAAATACCACTGGCGTATGGCAAAATGGTACACCCAAATATCACCACAAACTCATTTATCCAAGTTAGGGCAATGGACTGCAACACACATTTCATTTACTATGTAGTTATTTATAATACAATCGTTTTTCTTGAATACCTTGATTTGTTCATGTGGTGATTGTGCATGCGTTATTAACGTATTTATGGTGTCTTCCATATGCATGATCTTTGCATCGTTTCTTATGGACTTGAGAAATTGTGCCAAAGTTGTCTCACACATACTTTGAATTTCCAGTGTATTATCTTCTAACATGGTAAACAAGCCATCAATAATATCCGTCAAATACAGAATCATATTGATTTCAGGCACAGCATTAAGTATGGATATCCATGATATAATGTACTGCCTAACAAATGAATTTTTTACATAAATGCGCTCCTTCAACAAGGGTATAAACGCTTCCATTTTGAAGCTTTGTGAAGATTCTGTCACAATATCCTAACATACACAATCATGCTTTGAAAAAATTGCTTTCGGATAATATGGTTCCATAAAGAGAAGTACCTTTAATAGTCTGTCCAATAATTCGCTACCATCTTTCACCATTTGATCCGAATCGGCTACAAGTCGTGACAAAGCAGCGAATAAGTCTGGAAAAAAGGGTATTATTGCAGCACGTGCTACTTTCACCACATTATAGAGTGATTCGCACGCAAAGTAACGTACTCTTAAATCTTGATCACTCAAGCAATGCAAAATGGGCGTCACCAATTCATTAACATATTTATCTGAATCCTATATGCAACAATGTATAATTCTTATTATATGCGTCATTATTAAGTATTCTTTGTGTTACCTTTCCCAGGCCTAAACTAGTTGCTGCCAAGCCTATCAAACCTCCCTTTCGTTTATTCGCATCTCGTGAGCCAGCAAAGTCATTCGATAACACTTCAATTAGTTTATATATTTGAGCTGAATTATTCTTTAAGTTAAACTCGGTCACCATTCTGCAAGGGAATACTTAAAACTTATATGTTAAGTTGGTATATATAACACACTTCTCGATCTCCTGTGAAGCGACTTTTCTTTTATCATACACTTTATCCCCAAGAGCTTTCGCGCAAGATTCACTTAAAGGAACGTAAGGACTCTCCATTACCAAGAGGATCTGTGAATCCCTTTACTATAATGAATTTTATGAACTTTTAAACAGCGTACACACACCCAACCTTCACTTCTAAACATTGAAAGTTTAATTTCCAAAATCTCACTGTTGCTTATACGGTCTCTCTTACAATATTTATTGAACCCGCTTTGTTTTTTGTGTTTATTCTGTTATTTAGTGCCTTTGGTTTTGTGTTTGCAAATAGAATAAATCTTCCCCTACATTGAAAATTTTCGTGTATATATATACTATATATATATAGTGATGATATTTACTTGGCCTCTTCTAGGAAGTATCCGCAATCACAAATTCAACTTTTATACAAAATTGAGAACGTTTTTGACACTGCCTCAATAAATTCCCATTAATTGTCTTTAAAATTGTGATTTGTTTTGCAATGCATCATATGGTTCATTCTTCAGAAGTTCACAGTGTTGCTATATTTAAGCAAAGATGGAAACTTGCTTCTGCAAAGTGAATACTTGCAATTTAAATATTAACCTGAATATAAAGACTACCAACACCAACACCAACACCAACATGTCTATACGTTGTCTTCGGAGACCCCAGACGTTTTAACAAAATTATATATACCACAACAACAACTCAAAAATATATTATTAGAATTTTTATATTTTATAATAGAAAACTAAATTTGGCTTAGGCTAAATCTTAAATACACTTCACTTCCACAACGATGGGCGCGGCAAATACATATATATATATATATTGCGCCCTCTAATAGTGTATGACTTACGTATCAGCATGCTACTAGTCTACTTTTACGTTGAATATGGTTTTTTATAAATTATCCGACCACGCCCATTTTTGGCACATCAGTCAATGGGATAACTATGTATACGCATACCAAATTTCAAGTTCCTAGGTCAAATTTTGTGGCAGATATAAAGATTTTTATTAATTGTGGGCGTGTCTGTAATTCGAATACGCCCATTTTTGGCAAACCGATGAAGCTAATATTTATAGATGTACATACCAAATTTCAAGTTTATAGCTCAATTTTTGTGGCAGATAAATAGTTTAACGTCGATTATGGGCGTGGATCTTGACCGATTTTGCCCATTTTAAACAGCGATCTGCACGCAAAAACTAAGAGTGCCTGTACAAAATTTCAGCTCAATATCTCAAAATTTACGCGCGTGAGAGTGCCAACAACAGACGGACACACGGACATACATGTCTAAATCGACTCGGTTTTTAACGCTGATCAAGAATATATATACTTTGTAGGGTCTCTGACGCCTCCTTCTGGGTGTTGCAATTGGTAGAACAAACTTAATATACCCTCATCACTGAGGTGGAGGGTATAATAAATCTTAGATACCCTCCATAATGTTTGGGCAACTTATTTTAATTACATTAAATTATGTGTTTCATTTTCCTTCAACAGTAGAATTCTGCAGCGGACCTTTTTATAAAATTGTGCGAGTGTCTGCTTTCTGATCATGCCCATCGATAAATACTGTGTATAAATATATATCATCAATTCAACTTTGCAACTAATTTGTTTCAAAGATTTATTAATTATACGTATGGCTGTTAACCGATTTTTGTCCATTTTGTACAGAACTACTTACATAGATTACGAATGTCTGCGCAAAATTTCCGCTTATTACCTCAATTGTGCTGAATACGTAATATATGGTTCGTACGTATCACTTCATATAATAAATATTTTTATTAAAAAATCAATTAACAACTAAATCTTATTTAATTAATTTCCAAAAAGTACATGCAAGAAATTCATATATCACCCTTTTCCACTATTAATTCGAATTTTTCAACTTCTTCACACATTTTGTTGAAACTCTTAGCAAACTCTTCCAATTCCAGATTTTCCCGATGTCCTTTGCCGTGATTGTGTTTATCCTTTTGTGCACATTCCTCGTTACTTACTTTGGCTGGATTAGGTTCATTTTCAAACTCCCTGCCATTGCAACTTTCAAAGTAATTACGTTCTCTACGGCCATGTTTGCGTTTGTTAGGCTTAACATAAGTTCGGAAAGATTCCTTCTAAAATTGGAAATAACATATAAAAATAAAAATTAAGGTAAACATATTTAAAGTCCAAATGTTTTTTATTAAATGATGTATTAAAAAATCGTAGTTTACACAGTATTAGCATTGGGAGTGATGTTTGTAAAAACACTTACACACGAGCGGACAGACAGACTATGTAAATTGCGTTAACAATTTATTAACAAGTGGGCGGGCATTAGATCGATTTTTCTCAATTTAAATTAGAAACACGTACAAAAATAGACACTGATGGTCATGTCGTCATGGTCATTTCTTCGAAATTAGATGTGGCACCCAATTTGTGCTAAATATATATGGAAATCCCGCTCAATATCTAAAAGTGACCTTGGGCGTTCCAACAAACTTAATAATTTTATTTTGATGTTCCAAAGTTGTGGGTGTGCCTGATTTGGCGCAAGCCAAATATAATTTTTTTTCCTGTTATTAGAAAGTTCATCCCTTAAGATATAAGATAAAAAACCATTACCTGTTCTCTTGACAGAGTTTTCGATTCAAAATCTTTGAATAAACTATTTGAATCTGGGCAATGGATTGTTTGATTTGAATGTCCTTGGATGTCGCGTGCCTCATTATTTGTTGTGGATTGTATCCTGGTAGAACAGAGCATTTCTTTTATGTCTTTTTGATAAAGATTCTTAGAATGTGTCATATCTTTAGTTTTTTCACTCATTTGAGCGTTTCTAGTTGACTCGACTTTATTATCAAAATCCTTGGGATACCACTTACGTAAGTTTTGAAGTTTTTCATGTAGCGTTGTTTTCTTTTTTTGCAAAGTCGCACAAATTTTATGTTCAATTTTGTTATGTTTTGAATTTAAATCTGGTTGTTCTATTAAAAAATCTTCGAAACCAAAGAGGTTGAGTTGATCAGAAGTTTTTAATTCTTGGTTGTTGTGCGTTTGCAAGTTTTGAAATGATTCTTGCGGAACTGCACTCACTGGGTTTATTCCTTTTTCGACATTGGATTCAATAAGTGGTGCTTTTCGCCAAGGCGGCAGAATCTTTACTTCTAGGATATTTATTGCTTTTAAAGGAACACGATTACTTCTGTCAGTTGTTTGTTTTTTTTGTGTCTTATCTAATACATATGATTCTTTAGTATTGGTTCCATTTGGTGGTAAATTTTCTGCGTTCGAGTTATATGAAGCGTTATTTTGATTAGCAACGGTGCGATTATTTGACTCTTTAGTTTGATTTGAAATTGTATTATTTCCATTGAACCGCCACGGAGATTTAGTCAATGAAGAAAAATGGCTTATCTTATCCAAAGTTAAAGGAGGCTTAGTAATAGGTGACAAGCTTGAATTCAATGAGTTTTCATGTGTTGATATTATGTTGTTTTTTGGAGTGCTAACAATTTTATGAACCATATACAATAATTGTTGCGCCCTCTTATTGTGCGAGTTAAAAGGATGTTTTGTTGCTGATCGAATATCGCAATTTTCAGCAGATTTTTTAGTTGGTAATCCAGAAGTGTGATTGGCCTTTTCTAGATTTGTACTTTTATTATTTTTGTTATCATTATAATCAACGTTAGGTAGATCAATAGGAATTTTATTATTTGATTCCACCATTTTTGGGGGAGCTGTGCTCTGTTGTACTCTCATTTGTTTTGAAATACCGATTTTTCTTTTATTTGAAGTCTTTTTTGCTGCTCTGGATTTTATGACCGGTCGTCCTTTGCCTTTACAATTAGTAGCCACTCTAACTTTGCCATCATATATTAACTTTTTAATAACATCCTCTGCTGGGTCAAAGTTTTTGGAATCAACTACAGTTTGGGATGGAAATTCGAAAACAGCACTAGGCCTATTTCTTTTACGTTTACGTGGTGTAGATGTATTGCCTCCTCTTTGGCGCAGCTTTGGTGAGTTTTGTCCTTCCCTATTCGTGAGAGAAGCTTTGTTTGGTTTGTTTGCATATACCACTTTTCCTCTAGAACGCGATTGGACTTTCTCAGAGGTAATAACCATATTTTTCAAACTTGTATCTACTGCATTAAAATTTTTAATTCGCTCAAGTCGAGGACGCTTTTTATTACTCTGATGGATAATTTCAGATTCGACATTATTTTCACTTTTATTAAAAACATCTACAGAGTCTGGAATATTTTTACGTATTGTGTCGTCTAGAAAATAAAATGTATCATTGGTGGCTTTGGTAAAATTTTGTGAGAATGTACCTTTCTTTACGGTGCGCGTTGTTAATAGTCTTTTAATTTTCACTATACATTTACGCCCACAGGTAGGGTTCGGACTATTAGGTTTTTCATTGCGACTTAAAGAATCTATTATTTTACAACTTTTGCGAATAATGGTTGACGGTGTCTTTTTTTCAACTCTCATCTTTTTATGTGTCTTAATTTATTTAATTGCCGATTGAATTTATCCAAAATATTTGCCATTGATTTCTTAACACTTCTAATTTTTCTTTTGCGTTTTTCAGTCTATTCCATTAGTTAGACTTTTTCTGCACGACCTTTGCATAATTAAAAGCCCGCACAGATTGTAGGCATTTTTGATATGTCAAATCAGTTTTTATATACGATAAAACAGAACGATTGAAATATTATTTTTGCAGTTCAAAGAGTTGTTCTTACTCTTATTCTGGGGCATTAATCTCTGAATTGACAATCATTGTGTCTGGTTCTTGAGGAAATAAAATATTTTTTTGCTCTGTTCGCTTAGTTATATAGCTGATACATAAAAAACTAGCGCATAGATTAGACGTAGGGAAGCACGGTACACGTAAAGAAAAATATTGTAAAAGTGACAGGTTAACGCAGTAAAAATATCTGCAGATGCGTTATATTTATACTTCACGCATCCATTGAGAAAATTCAAGACAGTTTTGTTACCTACTCTCTACAGAATACCGTGTTTCAACTGAGTGTACATTCAATTCAATGTGTACATTCAATGCGTGCATGCTTTTTTATCTGTTTCAGCTATATTGTCACTCTATTCCGTTTTGGTAGTTCAAAGGATAGATGATCTACGTGTCACTTTAAAGAACCACCACAAATCTTCCATTATGAAATAAGAGAACAATATTTTTTTGGCTACATAATTATACTCTCTAGAATAATCAAACAAATTAAATGCAGATAGATGTGGAGTTGAAGTGTATGAGGTGTTAAGAAATAGTGGAAATTTTCTTTTTTAAATCACACAAACTAGAACAACACTATTTAACACTATGGTCTTTGAGTGATGTCAAAGTGTTAAACGAAAACGGTGCAATAATATGCAAGATAAAAACTGAAAAAGTACACATAAAAATAAATTAGAATAATTGGTTTAAACAAAGAACAGCTTAAGTGATATAAAGAAGTCTTGAAAAAAAAAATATTTACTTATAAAAGTGAAGAAGTAACAAAAACAAACTCAATGGTTGACAGGAGTCTCTCTGTGTGCCGGTTTAGCTTGTAAATGAAAGTCGTTACAACAAAATGTCCGATGATGAGAACGAAATTACCGACTTAAAACTGCAACTATTCCACAATACTATCCGCGAACATATTGTAAGTGCATCAAGAGTAAACGTTTGCGGTAAGAACGCAACAATGCTTGTCTGCTTCACCTGAATTTTATTAAAGAAAATCATATTTGAAATGTTCTTAGTTTGCTTGAATACTTGTAAAAAATATTAGTTGCATTAGGCGACTTAAAGTTAAAAAAATTATTTATTCGTCACTTAAAAGATAAATGCTTTATTATATCTCGTTTAGATATTTCTCCTATTATTAATAATTTTATATATTGCTTCGTACATTTTGTTGTCACGTTTTCGGCGCAGAGATCGTGATGATTTATTTTCCAATGATGAAGATGAATTACTTGTGTATCGTATAAGGTAAGCAAACAATAATTATTGCTAAACTATAGTGTCCCTGTTCGTTATATATAGAAAGTCAAGTACATATTGCAATAGATAAAAATAACAAAGGCACCGGCTACATTCGTATAGCGCATATACAATGACTCCCTCTTAACCAATATTAATGTATGATCAATTTATTGGTTGAATTGTGCGCTAAATAGGCATTTTTGCAATTTGTTATCCGATTTTGACGACATTAATGTACAGAGTAAATGTGAGCGTATGTATCAAGTTTTAACCTTATAGCTCCATTTTTTATATATTGATAAATTGGACTTCGGCCATGAAACTAATATCTGAACAAAATTTCAGCTCAATTTTTGCGGCCATGAGTGTTTCAGGGCATACCTTTACAGACTCGTCTACTTTCATATAAAAATTATAGTCACAGTCATAAGCCTCTTGTTATAATATTTATGTAATGGTACCCATGTACATTATAACTAATGTTGCTCTTTTTGCTTTAGCTCTTGGCTTTGTGTATTTTCCATGGCAATAGCGGTTGGAGCAGTTTTATTATTACCTGTCTCCATAGCCAGTAATGAAGTCTTATTATTATATCCCAACAGCTATTATGTTAAGTGGCTAAACAGTTCATTGGTACAAGGTAAATGAAGTAAAGTATTTAAAAATTTATATTAAGTTATATTTTTATTACTACAGGTCTTTGGAATCAAGTGTTTTTGTTTTCGAATCTCTCACTATTTGTGTTTTTGCCGTTTGCCTATTTATTTACCGAATCGGCCGGATTTTCTGTTCATAAAAAGGGTATCATACCTCGTGTGTACGAAACGTTTACAGTATTCAGCTTGTTAGCCACCGTTGTTTTGGGCTTAACTTACGTGCTCTCCGCTTTAATGGATCCTCAAAGAAATGGATTTTTGTCACTGTTGAGTAAGTTGAATTTTGTATATTTTAGATAGACTGCCAAAACGTTAACCAGTTAAGAATTGATTATAAAATCGGGCACAATGGCATGTTTTGGGTTAAGGAAGGTTTCTGTTGAATATGAAAAGCATTTTTTCGATTTTACATTGTTGATGTTTGGGGTGTCCAATTAGGTCATGTGTGATATAAAGTAATTAAAGCTACGAAATGGATTTTTTTTCTTCCGCCAGAAACTATAAAGCGTATACTAGCGTTAGGCTATTTTATTTAGAAAAGTTATTTATGTTAAAGTTTCTTTTAAATATATTTTATTTATTATATTTTGCGTTGCTTGTCCGAAGAAAATTATACAAGTAATTATATATAAGTTATATTGATAGAAAAATGAAATCTCTTCTTGGTGTTTTTTTTTGCAGACTTGGGTGACGTTCATTTACCTTTTCTGTACTCTTGCGTATCGTTTTTGGGTGTTCTGCTCTTATTAGGTAAGTCAAATAAATAATGCGTAAGCAAATGGTGGAGTCTCGGAGCCTTGTCCGGTAAATTTCAAATTCTTTCAGTTTTATCCTTTTTAAGATAATTCAAATTTTATTATAGTTAAATTAAACAACTTGAGAGTAGTAGTAGATTCCGTTTTGTTATGTTGAGCGGTGTATTAAAATGTAAGAGTAATTTATGTTTCGCTAGACATAGTTTGGGATAAAAAACTTTCAATAAATTGATGTTTCCTGGGGTTGTTCTTTTTTGCCAGATTTATGCTGATTTCAAAATTTTTCTCATCGCCTGCACGCTGATAAGCAATACCCCGGTAAAGCCATGACCTTAAATTTTTCTCCTCCAACTTATTTAAAACGTGGTCACAATCCATTATGGCTCGTTTGTATGCTTTTAATCTGAAATTGTTGAAATGAACAATCCACATATTTGATTACAATAATCACGTGATTTTACTTAATGTAGGCCAGAGCACGATTATTATAAAGAATTGGACTATCCTTAATTTGATCTATAGCTTTGGTGTACATAACCACTGCCTTTTCGAAATTCTCCTTACGAAATGCCTCATTACCAAACCTAAGAGCCCATCTAGGTGAATCGAAACTATAATAAATTTTATTACATGCATATTTACGTTCTAAAATTTTGAGCAATGTGTTCACGCTCTTTGCGAACTTCAAATCTCTTATCTGCGTCTTGTTCCAATTGTCGCATAAAAGTGTATTTATCCATTTCCACTGGCAATTTTTCCATGTCTGTATTGTGTGCCGTGCGGTTGATGGAGTTACGCGAACTTTCTTTCACTGACACGACAAAGCTGTCCTTGTGCGCATTTTGTTCGCAATTTGCTTCAGCAAATCTGCTAAGTATAATAAATAAGGTATAGTGATTTTTTAGAGAATCATATAAAAATCGAACATACTCCCTTTGTTGTACGCCATTTTCGTCTTGTGCTTTATTGGACCCACTTATTTCTTCTAGCAACTTCATCACTTGATTTACTTTTGATTCAAATTCTGAAAAATTGTCTAAATCCTCGGAAACGTTCATGGTTTGTGGGCGCAATTTGTATTTTATTGTAATCAGCAATAAAATATATTTTCCTTTATTGATAATACGACAATTATTTTAATTTTACAATTTTGAAAAGGCTTTCTACGAATAAACATATTTTAAGCAAGTGTATGTGTCGCCAATAACAACTTGGCTTTATACACAATTCACATGTATTTGTAGTGTAAGTATATTTTAGAAATATATAACGCATACATATATTGACATGTTGGTAAAGAGTAATACGCTTAAATCCCTTCAGATTTAAAATTGCGCAAAAATACATCAATTTGTCGACTTTTCTTCGGGTTAGTTCTTTGAGCCATTTCTAGGCTTTTCTCATAATTATTTTCATCTGCGGCTCGTTTATAAGCAGCAGCGCGATATAACCAAGATCGTAGATTTTTCTCATCTAATTTATTTAACACGTAATCGCAATCCATTATGGCTCGTTTGTACGATTTTAATCTAAATAAAATGAAAGTTCATTAATCGCCAATAATTTTTGCGTAAAAAAAGAATCCACTCTCACTTTATGTGACATAAAGCTCTGTTGTTATATAAGAAGGGACTGTCTTTAATGTGATTTATTGCCTTGGTGTACAAAGTAATGGCTTTTTCGTAATTCTGCTTTCGATATGCGTCATTCCCCAAACTATAAAAAATAAATCGACAATGAATTCGGAATGAGTGGGTGTGGATTCGAGAACGTTTCATTACTTACATTCTAAAATTTTGAGCAATGCGTTCGCGCTCCTTACGAATTTTGGCGCGCTGTTCGGCATCTGTTTCAAACTGTTGCATGAAGCTAAATTTGTCTAAATTTGTTTTTGCTTCATCAAGTGTTGGAGGCAACGATTCGGCTAAATCCAATTTACTTTTTTTTGAACCAAGAGAAATACAGGTGTCCTTCGATGTTATTAAAAAATTATTTTCACTTATTTCTTCATATATATCCTTCACAACCCTTGAGAATTGGAGAAAATTGTGCTTAGTTGGTAGATCCAAATAGATAACTTACTGCTTCTTTGCTGAGGCTAACTCTTCCTCTTTCTTATTCGAATTGCTAATGTCCTCCAATAATTTCATGAGCTGATGAACTTTTGATTCAGATTGTAGGAATTCTTCATAAAAACCTGAAGTTGCCATTTCCCCACTATTTCTAATGCTAATGATTATAACGCATAAAATGTATATTTTTCAAAATATCAAATTACTTTGATGTTTCAACTGAAATTTGTAGCTGCTTTTTTTGAAGTGTCGATTTTAATTAATATGTTTAACAAATGTTTATTTATTGTTTAATTGTATTGTAGTATGCACGCCATTTGGTTTTGTGCGACTGTTCGGAGTAGTGGGTCAAGTTGTAGTCAAGCCGCATTTACTGCGAAATGTTAACGAGGAATACGTTGCCTTTTACCTGGAAGAGGCAACTGTGAAGCGTAAATTAGCTAATTTGGCATTATGTGATGGAGCGCTAAATAGCTCAGCTTCAATTGCGTATAAAAATCGGGAAGGATACGACATATCGCTGAGAGAAAAAAGCCAAGTGCACAGCGGTGATGGACTTAAGAGCCATTACTTAAGTAATAAGTATATGTTTTGCGCGAAACAACCTTTACAAATGTTTTTAATGCAACGCAAGTCCGCGCATAGGGAGTTTAATGATCATCATGCTAAATTAAACGAAAGATTGAGAGAATTAGAAACTGAACGGAAAGAACTTGAAAAGCTGCGCAAGTCTTCAGCGTTCCAACGTAATTTTGTTTATCCATTGGCAATGGTGATGTTGTTATTCTTGACCGGCGTCACCATATTGCTTGTTATTCAAAACACATTGGAATTATTGATTGGTATTAAAGCTGTACCACTTAGTACGAGAGTAAGTATGAGCCTTTTCTCCAATGACTCTAGGCGTTAATATATAGCTTAGAATTATTGATCATAGCAATTTACACTGGGGATAACATCATTATCAAAGCTGGGCCCCTTTGGGGCTGGTTTGGAAGTGTGTCTCATATTTTATTTAGGTGCCACCTCAGCTGTAGGTTTTTACACTATGCCATTTATGCGCAATCTGCGACCCCAAATCCACAAGACGTCCTTAACGCAATTGATACTCAATTGCGCGTTTCTGTTGATATTAAGCTCTGCATTGCCATTGCTTAGTCGCATTTTAGGTAAGTAGCGATAACTCAGATGAGATGACAAAAACCAAGACTTGCGTAATATATATTATATATTTATTATAGGTATTACCAATTTCGATCTCTTGGGCGATTTTGGAGCCATAGAGTGGTTGGGGAATTTTCAAATAGTTTTACTTTATAACTTGGTATTTGGTTCCACGACAGCTCTAGTGGTTGCCAATAAATTTACGGCTAGAGTGCGACAAGAGTTGTGTGCACGATTAGTAGAGAATTATGTGACCTTTACCAATTACATATCATTCATCAACTGATATATGCTGGAACGTGCTTGGGGATCCTTAAGATCACCGCCTCGTATTGTTTGTAAACAATTTTAAGCAGCATTCGAATAAGAAATTAATCTATCAAATGATATAGTCCATAATTTCAGGATCACTTGTTGTATGTAATCGTGTTTGTTTGATATAATTTGAAGAATTTTTTTGCTTTATAAAAATCTTAATTCACTGTAATTTGAATATTCATGTTTCATGTTCGCGGTATGTAGAAAAAAACGTTATCACAAACATGAAAATACCTATACATATATCATTTAGACCAAATCGTGGATACCCACCATCGATACACACTTGTCAACGCAATCATTTTTTGTTTGTTTTATTTTCTACAATATAACATAGTTGGGTCTATGAAGATCTCTTGTGTTCTTTGGCTCATGGTGGTGGGGAGAAAAGTAATTTAAATCGTCCTTAATACTCAAAGTGTACACAAGGGTACGCATGACAATTGTTAAGCATATGTGCATTTTCGCGTTAACTACGTCCGTAACGAACGACTGAAGCTGTATACCTCGGAAAGTAAGCAACGGATTTTAATTTTTTAGTGCATAACATAACATTTTTTACTATACGACATTTTATAATACAATACAAAATCATTTTTTTCCGATTTATTGGTTTCGTTATGGACGTGAACAAAGCCCACATACATTTATAAGGTATGCTTAATTAGAAATTAAATTTGTTATTTTGGAGTTTCTTTAATTTCGAAATGCGAACTAATGCATACATGTATACACACATTGGACATAGATGTTCATCTAATTGTATAAAATGTATAAAAATGATTACAAATAAAAAACTATGAACGTTTTTCATAAAAAATACGTAAAATAAAGTAAAGTAAAAATGTTACGGCCGGTTAAGCGCGACTAATTAAAACATCACTTGGCTCCATTCGTACCTAACCAATCCAAACTCTGATATTTCTGGACTCAAGTCTAACGTTACCAAACACTATTTCCTCTAGCCCCGCCCTCTTTAACCACCAAAGTACCTAAGGGGACAGTAGCAGAGGCTGGTCATTAAAAAAAATATATATATATATATGTACTACGCCCACAATCGATAAAACCGTCACAAGCTACGAAGAGGAATTTGTTATTTACAATTAACACGCACTGATATATCGATAGCTAAAAGTCGGTGTCGGATAAAAGTGGTTCAGTGCGCATTGTATTTCTGCCGCACATAGATGTGGAGGTAAGTCACATATACCCTTATAGCTAGATGTTTTTCGAAAAAGGGAAATTCTATGAAAAAAGTTATAAAATACATGTTTTTACAAAAGCTTTTATTTCATAATTACGTGTTACTTAGCTTATTGTATCATACTCATTTTGTATATATTGTAGACACTTTTAATTGGCTACCTTAGGACCTCTAAATATCCCAATGCGCGGGAAAATGAGCTTGTACCACTTTCAAACGTAACACATACTTTAATCAACAGGATGTATAACACTGAACATAACATATATTTTACAACATGTTCACATTTATGCCTATAAGTGTATATGTTTATGTGAAATGGGTGTATAATTGGTTTATTGTTCTTTAACCGTTAGTTTAACGACCAATAAAGGCGCGTAAGTTCGATTTGTTTCTTTAAGTACATGATGTGTAACGCGTTTTGATATAATCTTTGCGTTGTAATATAAACTACTATAACTTTATACCCTGCACTATTATTTTTAAAGTATATTGTGTTTGTCATTTTGCTTGCAAAACTTAGTAGTACGCTTCAGAGACTTCATATTCCTAGAATTGCTATTATATCCTGAGTGGTTGTAGCGATGTTCTTGCGTTCGTCCACTGTTCAATGGATGATAGTTGTCAAAACCTAGCTATTGAGCTGACGTTGACAGGTATTCACTTTATTATTGAAAATCGGTAGGATTTAAAACCTACGCTCACAAGTGACAAACATTTCTCACGACTACAACTACAAAGTTGAATTTGATGTATAGTTATTACATATTGAAAAATTTGATGCATCTATTTAGATGTTGTTGTTTACGCTAATATATAAGCAAATGGATGCAATGGGAAGCTATGGAAATTTATATAATTTCAGGTAAAAAATTTCAATTTTTATAGCTAATGCAGTGATTTGCTTATATAATCGTAGTTATGTTATATTTTAAATGCTGCTAACCCATTGCCCACCTTTGTTGCTTTATTAAGCTTACATTTAAAACTCAATGCAGAGAGTTATTAAGTATGGACCTAAGCCATATATAGCTTTTTACTTGTTTATATTTACTTTTTATTTTAAACTAACACATATGTATATAAATGTCTATACTGTTTATATTTAATATAAAATATGAATTTCTTTCAATGTATTTAAAGTAGCTCACTTAGCTTTTTTTGGAAAGGACGTAGGCCGCTTCGGCCATAAATAGTTCGCATTCGTTTTGTAACTCTATTCTTATCGGTTGTTCTAAATATAATATAGTTACAAACAGTTACGTAAAGAGCTTTAACATAAATCTGTGATGCTGCTTGAATCAGTTGCCTTTGGTGGCTTCTTTAGCAGCCATTATTAAAGGGGTCAGACTGGCCAATGGCCGAGCCAGTTTAAGAAAAGGATGCTACACAAGAAATAAATGCACATTCGATGTGAAAATGTAGTGTGGAAAATTATGAAGTGCCGTACCTTAAGTAATTCCAGTGCGCTGGCACGACGGTCCACGTCCACTTCTAGGCATTGATCCAGAAAATCTTGAAATACTGACGACAATTTATCTTTTTCCTTAATTTCAGGTTTTCCATTGGTGGCAATGAGGTATAAAGCTTTTAATGGATTCTCATTAAGATACGGCGGCTCGCCTTCAACCATTTCAATAGCCATAATACCCAATGACCACAAATCGACCTATATGATAAATAGGATCATCATAAGATCCAAAACGATGCAAGTTTTGATGAAATATTTGTATGTGTTTTATGTACCTTTGGTCCATATTGTTTACGTGTAACAACTTCGGGAGCCATCCAATAGGGGGTACCGACCATAGTAGTGCGCTTTGACTGCTCTGGTGAGATTTGAGCACAAAATCCAAAATCCGTTAATTTAACGGATCCATCCAAACCTAAGAGAATATTATCACTTTTAATGTCACGATGTATTACTTGGTTGGAATGTAGAAATTCCAGTGCTTGCAAAACTTCGCGGCAAACCGCAGCAATTTGACCCTCATCCATACAGGTTTCAGTCACCACATCCGTCAAAGAACCACCAGGTAGATATTCCATTACTACCCACAGTTCCTCTGACACAAGATAGCTGTCCAAATAATTGACCACGTTTGGATGTTTATTTTCTCGCATAACCAAAATCTCGTTGATAATCAATTCTTTTTTGGGTTGCTGTGAAAGGTTCATTTGTTTAATGGCAACCTCCATACCTGTGGATGATTCAATAGCTGTATAAACGGTTCCGGACGCCCCTTGACCAATTTTTTCCATTTTGGTATATTTTCGATTTGGATCTCCTACGGATACAATGGTTCGCAATTTCTCAAGAATTTCCTCATCAGACATTTTCTTCTTTTTCTGCACTCCGGAGCGCGATTGAGCAGTACTAATGTTTGCCATTGTTACAGGTGTTACCATTCCTGTTGACACGGCGTTCGATGCCGTTAGCGATGTTGCGGCTGGATCTGTTCCTTCTGTTGGTGTAACAGCAGAACCTACTAAATTGGTATGATCATCAGAAGTATAGTGATCTGTGGGGGATATGGTTGACGTGCCAATTTTCGAGTCAATGAATGTAGTATGTTGTGTGGTTGGAGTTATTGTAATAATATTATCCATTGAATTAGTGTCATCGTTGGGCGTGGGCAATGGAGGTGTTATTAAAGTTGTAATGTCACCCCCAACAAGTGAGGAAGGTGGCGAAGGACAATAGAGTGGCGGCAACGTTATATTATCATCATCATAATAGGAAGGGAACGATGAAAAGGAGGAAGCAGAAGAATCGTGATTAATTGTTGATGTTTTCGCAGTTATGCAATCAATATATTGCAATTGAGAACTAAGCCTAGGTTTTTGGTTAAGAGCCATTTCGACTCCGTAAGCATTAAGCCCGTTCATTAGTAGTAAATGATTAGTGTATGACACATCAATGCTACTGTGAAAGGTTTCAATAATATTATTGGAAGTATTCTGTTGTGATATACTCGAAACAGCATTATCACCTCCGGCTGCTGTTTGTCAGGAGATGTGGTTGCATTTTGTAAAAATAATGATAGTAACAACAATACGTACATATATATATCATATATGTTATATATATATATATATATATATTTAAAAAAGGAAGGAAATAGTGAATCACTCCACATTAAATGAAAATTGTTTTGTTGCATTTGTTTTAAGATGACGTGATGTATGTTCGTTTTGTGATATCGAAAACTTTCTATTTTTAATTCTTAATAAAGTAAAACCTAACGTGTGTCCCACTGAAACCGAAAAGGATGTATTCTATTTCATAATTTCAACAGACTTACTTGCATTATTTTTATTTTTATCTAATGCTGTGGCTGCAATTTGTTTCGTAGTGGTGGATTGCTTATACGACATTTGACCAATATTATTGTGCTGTAAGGATGTAGGGGTAGTTGATGGGACATCTTTTAGAGGAGATATTAAAGATTGTTTAACATCGTCTATAGGCTTTGTATATATAGATTTCGTGCGTTCAGGACGTGACGCAACAGGCGGAGGAGGGAGTTGCGCGCTACCGAGTATGTCGTCCTCATTAGCAGAAGAATGTTGTGAAGATATATTACCACAAAAGTTATATGACTGTGACTGACTAATCGAAGTGCGTGGTGGATTTTGGAGGGCAGGAGAATTGTGGCTAATTATACCGCCAGCCATTACACTGGCCGAATTGGGTAGAAGGCAACTATTGTTGGTATTGCAAGTAATTGTTAAACTGTTGACGTTAACTCCGATCAAATTACCACCACTGTTGGAACCGTGTAATTCGCAATCTGTTGGTGTGCTACTGGGACTGCTACTGCTGACACGACTTAAGGATGATCCTAAATGTGCATGTAAAAATAATAATTTTCCCCCAAATTTCCAAACGTTTTACGATCTAATTGTAGATTACCTGAATGTGTTGCTACGGCATTTGTCATATACTTTGAGCTTGGCCTTTGCTTAGTAGTATTATCAAACCATTTTAGAACATCTAGAACTGCTTGTGGATTTTTTTTCTGTTCTTGTTTGCTAATATTAGAATTCATAAGCAAGCGAGCCCATGCTTCAGGCATTCCCTATCAGGAAGTGTTCAGGTTTTATAGATTAGTTAAGGCATTATTTCCTAATTAAAAATACTTACAGTGAATTCACCAGTAATCGCATCAAAGCCTACATGTACTGTGTGTTCAAAGTTTGTAGGGTAAGAAATATTTGGTTTAGAATCTAGATGTGTTGGTTTGGAACCTTTAATTTTGTTTTTCAAGGTCTTTTTCTTTCGGTCTGCATCGTCTGGTTCTAAAAGGATCGAAGCTATAAAATGTAAACATTAAGATTCGCTTTAGTTGTAAACCTTTTGGTAGAGGTTTCATGTCCACCGTTGCCACGTCGCCAGACCCATTCGCATTTATTCCTACACCCATCCTGTCACCACCGCGATTACTTGTTAAACGCACAGGTGGGGCTGGCGGTTTATCTTCTTCACTGGACATGCTTTTTCAACGGCTTGAACAAATCCCTGCCATCGTATATATAAATACTTCAAATGCATGTTTTAAATAAAAAGTAAAAGTATAAATTTGGCTTAAGCCAAATCAAAAATACACTCAACATCTACAAAAACCGTGGGCGTGTCTCTCACCCGATCATACACACCGCAATGTGTTCCTAATTGCAACTTTATGCGGCTCTTTGTGTTATAGATTTTTGTGGATTACAGGCGTGGCACTTCACTGATTTTAACAATTTAAATAGCGCATTGCGAATAGATACTAAACATGTTAGATACTTTATTGGTGCTATTTTCGAGAAATTTTTCATCTTATAAATGGCTATTTATGATGATTATTTGATTAATTCATTCTGTTAATGATTAAATTTCAACATTACTCACAATACATCTATGCATGTGTTTTGTGACATTACCTACATCATATTTCATCTAGCTAAATTCCACATCTTTGGTGCGAAGTGGGAAAAATCGATTGACACCATAAGGAGCATCAAAGTGAATAAAAATTTGTATATCCTACATCACTATAGTAGGGGTAAGGGTTTTATTATATCAAACGATAGCAACTGTAAGGTATTTTAATAAACTTGGGAACGGAAGTGTCTTGGCGCTTTTGAAAATAAATAATAGTTAATTAAGAATAATGGTTTGTCATTATTACCGAGTACACTAAATAAAAAGCTGATGAAAAATATAGAACGTAAGAAAATATTAATTATAAATATAAATTGTTATTACACACAATTTAAATCAAATAACTCTTTATAAGCATTTTAATAGGTCGCAGTCACATAATTACCGTATGTAGTGTATTAAAGAGCTGGTTTGGCCGAATATACAAGTTTTTCTTAATTAAAGAACACAAGCATTTGTTTGCTAAGCACCGTACATTCCATTCACCATTTTGGAAAAAAAAATTTCGCCTTCATATGGAAAATGTTTCTCAGAAAATTTTTATGTGCGAAACTTTATTCTCCTTAGAGTCTCAGCAAGTAGTTAAGAAAATTAATAACTATTTCAAGTGTTTGTGTGTTTAGTCAGCACACTGAAGGCTTTAATAATCCACTTTTTGTTAAAATAGCCATCATCAAACATAAATATTCCAATGCATTTTTGCTACTAGCTATTTCTCTATTCATTCACTATAAAGCTGATCCATATTTTCATATTTTTGAGAAAGTAATGTAAAAATATAATTTTCCTCACTTTAATACTATTTTTTCAATATGTGTTTGCTTTAATTTTTTTATATGAAATTTGTGTTTCTTTACGAAATCTGTTTAGACCCTGAAGTTATCAAGATTATCAGTTTGTAATAATTTGCAGAGAGAATATTCATTTTTACTCATTCTACCAGAGACTTCTAAATACAGAGACGGAGTGTTGGTCTCTTAAATTTTACTGGTTTGAGATTTATAAATACTTTGTAATCTAAATACATTGTATTTCGAAGTCTCTGTCTGTGTCGCATTATTTTGATGCTTCGTCAAGTTAATTTTTATGATTTTTTTTATTGTAATATTAGGTAGAGAAGTGTTAAAAAATATATAAATTTCTTTAAAAAATACATAAAACCAGTAAACACGAGCTAAATTTGATAACACAAGTCAGCGTAACAAGTAAAATATTACGATATTTGTATTTATGGGATGTATAATGTACGATATTTATGAATGCGATATGGGCCTGCAATTGAATTTTGAGATTCTGCCGGCGATGTATTTATAACTCTCTGGTCTCTGGATTTGTCTTTGTAACCTAGCGGCAGTTAAAAATTCATGATAGTCGAGGTTGGTTTAACAGACGAATCAAGTGTAAAGGTTGAAAAAAAGCCATAAGTTATGCTAATATTATCCCTGCACACACCGTTTTTTAAGTAAAAACGTTTTTGAAAGAAGAGAGAATTTAAATGTTAATAAAGTATGACAAAAAATGTAGCAACTGTCGTAACAAATAGGATTAGATTCAATGAAATTACACTATTGGATAATATAGTTGCGAGGCTTCGGAAGAACCGTTTTTTTTCATATTCCTAATTATAAATGCTGATACAGATGCACCAAACCATTGTGTGGAGTGTATATGTCAATTTCAACTTTCTGTCTGTAATGCAAGTCTTAAAAACTTAGCTGATTTTCTATCGTTTAGGAATATTACTTTCCATATATATAAAAAGGGGTTCTAAAAATGGTCCGATCAGGTCTACATTAGGCACAGTTAATTATTAAGCTAATTAACTATCCTTCCCCAAATTTTGTCAAACAATATAAAGAATTGTTTAAATTTGGTGCAGTACACAACAATATAAAGAATTGTCTTTCTTTGGCTTGAAGGCTTCTTTTTTGCTTTCATAATAGGAATCGTTTCCAATACTTACATTTATGAGATCGTCTAAATCTTAATAGACATACGTCTGTTATTTCAATAATTATTCTGAACAAGCGTACAGCGGAAGGCTGCTAGTGGTCAATGCAATCGCTATTTGTCACATAAATTACTTACCAAATTGGTATATGAATATATTATTATGTAGATTTATCCATGTCCTCCATGCTGTCAAAACTATCATTATTATTATTATTATTATTCTATTCTATTAGTTACAACACCCAATTATCAACTAATATATATTTATATAGTTATATAAATAAGAATATAAAAATAAAATTTTTATAAATAAAATAATAACACTGGCCGCAGCATCAGGAACAACAACAACAACAACAACAACAACAACCTCTGGAACAACTTAGAATAAAATTAAAATTAATATATGCTAAACTTAATATTAAGCCTACAACTAAAGGTTACAATTAATGAGGCAAAAGGATATTATAAAATCAATTAATATATAAAAATAACAACAAAGTAATAAAAGTGCTATAAGTACATATAAAAAAGAAAAAACTATTGGTTAAGGACCAATGATTCTAATAGTTTGGTAGATTAAGTAAGTAATTCCTTATAACGTCAACTGAGTCAACGGACGGATCAAATAAAAAATAATTTTCATTAAATGATTTACACAGGACTCGGAACGGACCAAACAGCTGATAGTTTGTACGACAATGCGTTAGTTTTATAGGAATATAATGGCGAGTTGACCTACTTGGTACATTAAACGGAATATTCTCTAACAAGAAAGGAGACGATATAGTGCCACGAATTAACTTAACCATGAATATAACGCTCAACATGGTACGCCTTTTTTCAAGCGATGGCAAATTAATAAGTAACAGCCTACTTTCGTAAGGAGGGAGAGAGCGACAAGTGTCCCAGCCTAGTCCACGAAGGGCAAAAATAAGAAAATTTCTTTGGACTGACTCCAACAAATCAATCTGACATCTATAACTTGGAGCAGTGTAAAGCCTTTTACAAATATAAGGATCGGTAAATTCCTTAGACCACCTTTTAACGAACCCTAATAACGACTTAGCCTTATTCACCGAGGCTTCAATGTGTAAATTAAACTTCAGTCTTGAATCAAGTAGAACACCTAAATCTTTAAAAGAATCAACACTAGCAAGCAAGTTATTATAGATATAGTAATCAGACGGAATGGCAGTAACCCAGTTAAATGACATCTTTTTACACTTATTTAAATTCAAAAGCATTCCGTTAACAACGCACCATTTAGCCAAGCTCGAAAGGTCAGACTGAAGAGTAACAATAGAACCCGGAGAATCAATCCGATAATAAAGCTTAACATCGTCAGCAAACATCAAGACTTTAGAGCTACGAACGGACGTGGAAAGGTCATTAACAAATAGCGCAACTAAAAGTGGCCCCAAGTGATTACCTTGTGGTACTCCTGACGTAACTAAGATTTCCCTCGACAGGCAACGATTAAATGACACACATTGAGATCTGTTGGTAAGGTAAGAATAGAACCAGCGAACAAAGTTGTCCGGAAAGCCCAAACGTCGAAGTTTAAACGTTAAAAGATTGTGATCCACTGTATCAAATGCTTTTGAAAAATCCGTAAAAATTACGTCCGTTTGTTTAAAATCAGAGAACGCTTGACATATATAGTGTGTAAATTCCAACAAATTTGTTGAGGTTGATTTACCCTGGGTAAAACCATGTTGGCAAGGTGAGAGTACTGATCTAATCGCTGACTTAAGACTCTTAGCTATTAATGATTCAAATAATTTTGGCATCACGCTTAGTTTAGCAATGCCTCTGTAGTTCTCGACATTATCCCTCGAGCCATTTTTATACAATGGTAAAATATGACTGGTTTTCCAGATGGAGGGAAAATATCCTTGACTCAGACTACTATTAAATATATGCGTTAGCGGAATATACAGAAAAGGAGCACAGTTCCGAAGAACACAAGAGGGGAGTCCATCAGGACCAGGTATTACGGAGAATTTTAGGGCAGAAAGGGAGGAAAGTACATCATCCCCAGATAATATGATTTGCGGAAAAATATCAAACGAACTTATTGGAAATGGGTAATTATCAGCAAATAAATTAGCAATCACAGATGCGTCCGATGATTCGCAATTTTCGTAGCACATTACGGACGGAAAGTTCCTAACTTTTCTTTTAAAAGATTAAGTAAAATGTTTGTTGCACAAGATACGTATAGACGGTGTGAACCACACATCAAGACATCATTCCAGAATATACAATAGTTATGCGCAAGTTAAGTGGACAAACGGAACGAAAAGTTAAATGCTGTCCCAGAATTACCATTAAATTCGCATATAAGCGTACGCTAAGCGTATACGCTGATCGATACTACCTTTTTTAGCACGCGTATGCAATAAACCTTACCTACCATGCCTGCGAAAATAGTATTAATCACTGCAGTACGTATGAAATGCCGTCCTTGGTAATAGGTTTAAAAAAATTGTCGGTTTCATCACAGCAACGATGAGCTCTAATTATTTTCTCAGCTAATTGACGTTAATTTTAATGCAAGTAAAATTTTGAATGGATTTTATTAGTTGTTCTTTATACCCTACATCTTAATGTAGACTCTAGGTGATGTATGACACATTGTTCAACCGCAATATAACATGAAATACTCTTCACGTGTAGACATTCTCGGCTCATGTGCAACCTTCGCATAATTCCTGCTTACTCCTGGAAATTGAGTATAAATTATTATGTGTTGTAAACGGGCAGAATTAATAACGCTTTCCAACATATTCACAGATTACTAGTGCCACACGTAGTAAGCAGGGCAGCCAGTATTTGGCTGAAGCCACTTAAACTTTTTAAAACTTTTTCACTTCTTTACATTTGTTAAACTTGCATGTTTTGTGGTGGTCGTTTTTTGTTTCGCTTTTTTATTAATAATGACCTCTGCTAGTAGCTTAGACTTTGCAATAATTGAAAATTATGTTCTTTTTATACCATCCAGCTATGTGAGGAGGGTGTGCTAAGTTTGTTATTCCGTTTGCAAGTGGTTTTCAAAAACTCCATTGGAAAATACGGGTGGAATTAGTTATTCTCGTATGTCTCTTTGGTTTGTATAATTGTAACGACTTCAGGTACATATTTATAGCGTGTAATTAAAAATTAATGTATCGGACAACCAGATATGTAATGTGTGCAAGTGCTACATTTTTAATCGATGCAATTTGAAATTGCACAAATTATGCTTTAAGCTTGATTTAAAAATTTTGTAGTATTTTTATTTATAATTGTTTTTTTAGCTGGTTTGGATAATTAAGTAGCTGTAGCTTTATACAAATAAGCCAAGTTAAGTGGATGTAGTGGTTGTATTTAACACTTGCTTCTAAAATTAAGGCTATGTTGTGCGCAATCAATGCAAAAATTTCGAAACCATCAAATGTTCAAGTTATACTATTTGCAACTTTCAGCGTATCTACAGATTTGATTTCAAGTTTTCGTTATGATATGGTTGGAAAAGTTCAATTTCGCAAATTGCAAATATTTGATGTTTAATGGAACCCTTTAACCCGTTCCTGCTAGAAAACGAAAGTCTTGAACACCCTATTATGCGAGATGTTATTGTCTTGATTAGCAGTAAGATGAATTCGACGCAGAGCAAGAAGAATGTATATATATTACATTATGTGGCAAATCAGGTAGCAGCGACATACGCAATTCTGTTCTTTCTCATTTTATGGACTCTATCGGTTCAAAGCGGATACTACAGATCCTACACCACGTAATGTATTATTCAATTTAATTTTTTTCTTAGAGAAATGAAAATTTTTATTTTATGTACTTACTTGTATTATCGAAAATTTGAAAATGATTAAAATGTCACAATAAATTTTTTTATGTTTTTTTATTTATAAATCGAAAACTTTATTTTTTATACTTACTATTAACTATTCTTCACCAAATATTGTGAAGAAATATTAAAAATTGTGGCTTTGCCGTAAAAAGACCTTCACTATGGGAAGGGGTTCTAAAAATGGTCCAATCCGGACCAAAGGATCCTCCTTTGGACTAATATATGTCCTTGTACCAAATTTCATCGAAATATCTCAAAAAATGCGACTTGTAGCTTGCGCACAAATTTATATGGACGAACAGACAGAGGCCATGCCCGCATGGTTGAAACGATTCAGATTTTGATTCTGAATCAAATTTTAATTTGATATAACTGACGGTGGGTGTTACAAACATCCGAACTTAATATACCCTTTGCCACAAGTGATGCAGGGTATAACGATGCATTCGTTAGATTCCAAAAACACTGTTAGGGTGCAGATATAAACGTGTAATTTAACCCACACGTCCTATTTCATCTAAAAACAAGTCTATTTCTGTTCTGCTTCTTTACAAGAGAGCGGCCTTAGAAAATGTTCAGGTTATTACATAACATGAACCGTTTTGGAGGTATTGGCATAAAAAATAGGACTTCTTGAAAAGTATACAAGATAGAAAAGCATGACGTACCGCTTGCGGATTCAGCAGATTGCTATTAATAGTTGTCTTCTTTTGGCTCTAATCGGGGATCAAAGTAAGCCCAAAAAATTCTTATATAACGAAATTTCGTTTCATTGTCTTCCAAATTCTGTTGGGTTCATTTAACTTGGTGGAGGATTCAAAATTGTTACCGTTATTATATTACATATGAAATTTGTCGTTCGATATAATAATTATGTGCCTGTTATGGGATATTAAGATAAATATTTGTATTATTATCTGCAATTCATTAAAAGGGTTTAACCTTTTTGACGCCTTTTTACCTTCGAATATATTTACCTTACACAAACAAGCTGCTAAACATTGATAGAGAAATTTCTTTCAACGAACGGGTTATAATTTGAAAAAAAAAAAAAAACAAGAATTATCATTGACCACGTCCGCTGTAAAGAAAGTAGTAACAACAACAATAACAAAAGCACAGCAATACAAATATATACACATATATTGTATATAATCATCATTGTCCCACTGACCTACATACTGCAAAGTCGTTTGTGCCATAACTAAAACAACGCAAAAACGAACAGAGTATATATATTAATGCATGTATATGCACGTACACATTGAGTGTATACGATCTCGTATGCGTGTATGTATGTGTGTAGTGTACTGTACATTTACTCCGCCTCAGTGACTGTTGTCAAAGTCATGGCTTTAGCTTTGGTCGAAGCAGTTACAGACTAAATGCATGCCACACAAACACAAGCACACACAGACACAAACGTGATTGTACGTTTGAATGTGTTATTCAGTTATATATTAGAGCAGGGTACGAGCAAGTTGCTGGTTCGGGATCGGCACACTCTGTAACTCCTATGTACGACGTTGACTTTCTTTGTATTGACAAACCCGCAAGAGAAGAAAATCTTTAATAAAAAGAATGTGCGGTTAATACAAAACAATACATACACATATGTACATATCTGCGTCTATTTGCAATCGACTTTGTTAGCCTAAGTTTAATGGCAGTCTGGCGCTCCTTCATTAAAGATAAAAAAATGTCGTGTTGTTAAACATTTAATGTAGTATAACACATATTCCTGATCATCATCAAACACTGCGTTAGTAATTTCCGTAATATCCGAGCATCTGTGTGTCCGTTTCTACAATGTTTACGATCGCCAAATTTGAGACATCGGGCTAAAATTGTTAATACTTAATAGAACCAGTTTACCCTTTGAAAATGGACAAGTCGTTTCGCAGGCACGCTCACTATTGATAACAATCCCTCACAACCAGCGGTAGCGGTGGCAGTTGAGTGAAAGGTGCGCCAAAATTTACAAAAAAATCACTAGGACAGAGTTCGGTAAAATGCATTTCAAAAGGATACATTTCGAAAGGATATATGGTTCACAAACCTTTGTAATTGATGGGCGGTACCTTAATTCAATTTTACGTAAATTTTTAGTGAAAGTTAATAAAAATGTTTTCCCATTCCTTCCCACTTTTATGTTAACAATGACTTTTGTGACCAACCTAAACTAGTTTTGCATAATGTATATAAAATGTGTACTTATATACTTATAAACACCGCGTTCCAAGATTTTGTATAGATAAAAGAACATTCAAAAACAATGTTCAAATCAGACCAAAGTTTCAGTCTTCTTAAACTCTGCCTTATATATAATGTAGAATAGCAATACCATACATACTAAATTTCAACGAATAAAGGACGTAGATGTCGGAAGAAGAAAATAAATTGTAAAGTTAATACGTGTAGAATGGAGTCTCTAGGTTACCAAAAATGTTACAGAGTGATTGCACGTGATTGGAAATAGTTTCCAGTTTGCCAAAGAGCAGGAAGGTACTAGAAAGAAAATATTCATTTTGCATCAGCACTTAATAGATACTTGATGTTCGCATCCTTCTTTCCGTTTGCAACACCTGAAAGGATGCCTTAAAATATAAAGCTGAAATTTTGTACAGACATAGTATTAAAATTGCCCACAATTGCCATGAAATTGAAATTTGGTGCCCACGTGTACTTGTGCTTTCATATAAACGTGAAGAAGATTTTAGTTTTGGTTTAACCCACTATAACATCTTTTTACTTGTTTTATTGTATTTAATTTTCTTCTTAAAATATACAAATAGTGCACAATAAATGAAAATGGTTAACCGTAGAAGACAAACACAGTTTAATGTAAAGCAAAATTTATGTAGGTATCAGGTTCCGCAACTTTATATGATATTATAGAACTCCGACACTGATAGAACTCTAAGTAAATACAGACTTTACATATTGCTGGTTTGGTAATGGTTGTTAAATTTATGTATATAAATTATTATGAATTAAATAAACTACAAATTACATGTCGAGTGCGTAAGAATCTATTAAGAATGTTCGCTGTGGAATATTTGATATTTTCAAGTCTTACATAACATGTAACAAATATAAGATTAAGAGGATTAATTTCATACATATCCTCTCTTTACATTACATGACCCATTCACAATTTACAAATTGCATCCCATGAATGATGCAACGTTTCTGTCCGTCCATATTTTTGTTGTTGAAAGTGGTCGAAATTGAACATTGACAGAGTGTACTTCAGAGCGAGCCCAATCAGACTGATAGCCACGCCCAAAATTGTTAAAAAATTAATCTCATGAAACCGTAAAGTTACATATATTTATATTTTGCGAAAAATCGGATGCGACGCTGAAAGAGATGCAGATACACTTGTCGGGGTTATGCGTAAATATGGATGGTGCCAAATATACATTTTTTACATTTTATTATATTATTAAGGGCATATATGCAATTACACAAACAGTATGTAAAAAATAAATAAAAATATAATTTAAATTACAGGATGACCTACGTTCGAGTTAAAGTTTGTACATAATTATAATAAACATATACAATAATGTAGACTGACTGAGGTACTTTTTCAACGCTTTTACACATATAAGTTTAAATATTTATATATAATAATATTAGGTGTTGAATTATTTGTGTCAACTTACTTAACTAATAAGGCTCGCACAGTATTGCATCAATACGGAACAACAGTTGCAAAAAGAAAATTGGACGTTCCGTTGTCTTTGTATTGCTTGTAATCTCTTTGACATTCGTACAGCAAGAACTCTTATTTACTTATCTATCAGTTTATTAAAAATTGATCCCTAAAGCTAATTTCAGTTTCACGAACACATCCAGACATTGTACATATACACCGATCAATAGAATAGTACTGTGGTACTAAAATTGTTTTAAAAAAACTACCACGCCTGTTACATCTCTTAAATTCTACTATATTCCATCTAAGGTTACGTTACTTTAAAAGTATTATTGCATTTGCCGGGATTATAATTAAATACCGTACGTCCTGTATAATCATACCATGAGGGTATGTTCATTCTGGTTGCAACACCCCGAAGGAGACATCTGCATTCTCAACATTAAAATCTAAATCGACCTAGCCCTGTCCGTCCGCGTACGAGTCTGTTGTTGGAATAGTTATGGTGGCTAAAGCATTTGTCCTGTTAAAATTGCGCGCCCAGAATGGATTAAAATCTCTTAAAATCAGAATAGCTATAATAATGCTAGAGAAGTGCTATTTATGGTTGTGCTAAAAATGGGCAGAGTCACAGGCACGCTCACATTTTCGAAAATGCCGTCTTTGGTATGGAATTTAATCTTAATTATTTAATCAACATACTTCATACTTAGTCGTTACAAATCGGGAAGCATTGTTTATATGGAGGGTATCTACAATAAGATTTGGTCTAAGCCAAATATAGTTTTTTTTACATTAAATGAAAGTTTTTCTGTTCTTTTTTTTAATTTTGCGAATTTCATCGGATACCAAAGAGATCAAAAGCAATTGTCAACAACAAAGTTTAGGCATGATTTGGAGCTCAATAACGAAATCTTATCATTGTTCGTATGAAGCCCTCTCTTACCTCTGATGAGTGAGAAAATACGATACAAGAAGCAAAGCAAAATGAGTGTTTATGTAACAACATTTAAAGCTGAGCTTTTTGTGGAGGGCTCCATCCGATCAAGGTGCGCTGCATCACTCCAATATGCCATGGTTGGATGGCCATGTGCACGCAAAACATAGCTTTATACTACAACGGTAATCTCGAAACGCATTAATGGTACGTGGACACAAATCGTAATCAAAGCATTTTCGAATGTTGTAGTATAACATGTTTGTGTTGTAGATTTGCAATTACCTCGCGCCTACGATGACGTTTTGAGAGTGGATTTTCATGTCAGTCACGTCCAATTCTCTTGTGTATCTGTTGATGTTTGAGCAAGTGGGCTTTCTGACGAAACGCCTTAGCGCACACTTCACAACGAAACGGCTTCTCGCCGGTATGCGTGCGCAGGTGTACCTTGATGTTACTCTTGTTGAGAAATCCTCTATTGCAGATATTGCACCGATGGACGGGCTTCTCCTTGCCTAGTAAGCCAGAAAGGTCACTTGCATTGTAGTTGGCTGCAGATGGTGATGTTATGGAATTAAATTGCTGGGTTCCGCTGTGGGGACTTGTAACAATGTGTGACTCACTTTGTGTTTGGTTTGTTTGATGTTGGGTTGTAATGTTATTGCTTTTTTTTTGATACCTGGAACGTTTCGATTTAGGTGTACCCGTCGGGGTTATAGTTGTGGTGTGTGGAAAATTACTCAAAAGGTCTGGACTACAAATACCGTCTGGCTTGAAAGATGACACGGATATACGATACTGTTGGGGCTTGTTCATATACCCTGGATTAATTAGGATATTATCTGTAGTGGAGACTACTAAATTTGGTGGACTGGCCGTAGAAGACGTGGGTGTTCCAAGTTCATTAGAACAGAATGAAGTTGAGCTTGGCGCTTCCTTTTTTATATTACTTATAGGAGGACCGTTCTGTAACCGATTTTGCAAAAGTGGCATGTAACCTTGTGAGAGAAGGCTATGCAACGTCGATGAACTGGGATGAGCCGGAGATTGGGGTAAAATAAATTCACTAAGCGAGTCTTGCTGTTGTAATATCAATTTACCATCCTGTTGTATGCAATTACCATCAATCCACGCATCTAAGTCCATCCAAGAATCGCGTGTATCTGTGGCGTCTTCCCTATCCCCTTGATTTGGAACAGTTGTGTCCGCAATTGCATTGCCAATTATAGCTGCTATATCATCTATAGAATTCATGTCTACATACTCGGTAAGATCTTTGGCATCCGTAAATATGCGTACTCCCCCTGAATCGGAACCCTGGCAAACAAAGCTCGTTGTTGTGGTACCAGTTGCATCATTCAGAGAATTAACAGGCATTATACAACTATCGGCTAGAGAGTACAACTTATTATCTAATTGATTTCCCGAAAACAGTTTTACGTCGTTGAGACATGACTCGGCGTCTCTGTTGAGTGCACTTTCACTGAGGCAGGTAGAAGAGGACACTATATTTTGATCAGTGGAGTTATGCGAGGAGCTGTGATTGTTTCCTAAACTACTATTGGCTAAAGTGAGGCTTGTGGACGTGTTGCCATCATTTGTGGAAGATAATGCTGAGGTCGTCAGTTGAATAGCTGTTGCCCCCAAAATCTCTGCAGCTGGTGTTATGGTACTCGTTTGATAAGCACTTGGCATATAATTATTGTTGCTTTCCTCGGGCAATCTCTGAGCAATCGCGTGGTAATGGTGTCCAGATATACCGTTTATAGATAAATGGCTGGTATACCCGGTAAACGGCGGCAATGGTTTTAAATCGGAGAGAGCACTCAAGGGAGATGAATTTAATAAAATGTTGTCCAGCATATCGAGAGAATTCTTTTGGTTTGCATCGCCGGTAAAGGATTCTAGCTCAGGGTCCAGCAGTAATTTGTGACCGTCAAATAAATAAGTCTCTTGGCTGGCATTTTGTGTAGAACTCCAACAAGGACTCATGAGCAAACGTTCCACTTCGGATTCTGTCGGTCCATTCATACTGCAAAACTTCATCGTACAATAAAATGTTTCATTAGCTTCTTTAGAAATTATTGGGCAGGGAAAGACTAATGAAAATATGTTGTGTTTTAATTGATACTCGGTACAGTCAGGTATTGAAACTAACGAGGCATTGAAGGTTTACTTAGAAGCAGCTGAATCTGAAAAAGAAAATAATTAATATATTACAAGCATGCAAAACAATGCATCTAGCAATTAATTGTTCAACCCATATACATATATGTGTGTTTTTAAAAATGCCCTGTGCTCTACTAAAAATTCGCTTTCTTTAAAACAATTCGATTACATTTAAGTCGAGCTCTGCCGACTAAAGCATTTCCGCAGGATTTGGGTTTCAGTTTGTTTTTTCTATTATCTATGGTAAATGCCACATCCACCATCAGGAACACCGTCTTTCAAATTAGATGCATCTGAATAAGGAGTCTCCGTAAAACAGCATTGCACTGACACATATTTACTATGAAATTAACTCTTTATGGTTGAAGTAAACTCAAATACGAGTCCAAACGATTCTGTATACATAACAAGCGATTACAGAGTAACCAAGCACACAAATAGTTGGCGTAGGCCAAATATACGTATAGTACAGATCCATAATTTATAAAATTATACATACACTCAACTGTCCACTTGCACGGTTTATTGGTACCGCAGAATTTCGTATAAAGAGAAGGTTACGTAGGTTAGGTTACTCGGGTGCATGCTAAACGAAAACGCTTCACTTAGGCCAATGCTTATTGGCCCATTGTGATAAGAGAAAAAACCACTTAAAAAACGTATAATTCAAGATTTATGTTTACGATATTACGATTATCTACGTAAACATATATAATGCATATTTACACATTCAAATAAGGGCGTCACATAAACCCGTTATTGTAAATTGTAAATTGGTCTAATCGATAAGGGCGAAGCATTTGAAAACCCATTTCTAGTTTCTAGTTTCTACGGATGATGAACTTCCTCTCTTTTAAATATATGCATGTGTGTACGTTCCGAATTTCAGTACGAAACCACAATTCCTTTGATATCCGGATTGATATTTATTTCATCGCATTTGAATTGCGGTCAAGTTCCAAGACTTGTATCAGCCATTCTACAAAAGTAAATATTCGGACTAATGCTAATCATTTGATCATTTGTACGAAACTCTCTTTCTGTGCGTATGCCCAATACCATGTATGCGTGCAACTTATCTAAGTAGTAAGGATTCAGATTGGACAACTCTCAATGAAATAATTACCATGTCTGTAAACAAGATAATAACTGTACGCTCAGGAGTTCCAGTGGGCAAAAATCACGTACAAGTTAATAGAGAATTGAGGTCAACATATTTGTATAACTACATACATACGTACGCATGTTTATCAAAACCACACACACGCACACATGCACGTGTGCTTATTGTACGTATTTGTTAAGTATAAAAATAACCGCAATTTCCAAAGCACACAAACAATGAAAGCCCGAACTGACGATCGCACACATAGATGAATGCGTGCATGTACTATATATAAATTTCGCTTTCAACAGGTTTGTGAACGTGAATATATGAGAAACGAGTCAATACGACGTCACACGAGATATATAATTTTTTTTGCTTTTACAGTAAAGAACGGTTAAAGAAAAAGTAAATAAAAAAAAAACAACAATAAGTCAGCCGTCTTCTTTTCTTACCGTTGTGCATATGTATGTGTGTGCATTTATACGTGGAAAATAACTCTAATGGAAATAACATATAAATATAATAATAAAATAATCAAAAATTATAGAAATTCGATAAGTTCGTGCCCAGTGGGGCAAGGCAAACGCAGAACAAATTCAACACTTTCAAAAAAAAAAAAAATTATCAACCAAAAGCGAGAGAATTCAAACAATGAACACGCCATTATAAAGCTTAGTTTGTTGCCGGTTTTGGCTTATATATATTTACAAAAAGTAAAGTTTTTGTGTGTACACAAACACACACACGTAAACACGTATGTAACTGACTGTTCGTGCCTGCAGTCATTAAAACCGTCATGATATCGGTTCGTACGCGTTTTAGTTAGTCAGCTCTAGCATGCTCTTGCACCACCACCACTACCATTGCAAGCAATGTTAGAGCTACAGCACCACAGCGCACACAGCAGCACTTACTACATAACAAATGTACCGTTATATGAAAAGACCTGCTGACATACTTCCGCGATCGGTTTAATAACAAATCGTATGGTATTGTTTTTTATACACGAGCTCTCGCGCATACAACATTGAACACACACACATACACACTATCACTCCTATATAACACGATTCGTACATATACTAAATTATAATGTATATATACCCGAATAAGAACAAGTTTTTATGGCTAATTCATTTGTTGGTTTATTTTCTTTTTATTTCTCTTTGGTATTTTCTAGTTTATGCTCTCTTTCTCTGTCTGTTGGTGGTAAGTAGAGTTGGCAGTGGGATGGGAGAAAAATACTTTTTTATGCGAGTACATACATATGCACGCGTACAATATAATTCACATTTACGGGGACTGTCTTGTAAAATATTCACAAATTAAAAATGATTCTTACATCCAAAGAAGGGCTTTCGTTGGATGCTTCATATTGATCTTTACGTTGGTTAAGATTAACCGTGATGTGCGCATACAGGCGTAATTGAAGCCACATGCACCGTGGCTAAGGAGTTGATGAAAAACTCTTGGTTTCATATTAGTTTAAATGTGAATCAGTGAAGATTTATTTGTACAGATTTTTAGAATCTCGGAACTGCCTTTAATAATATTGGATAGGGAATGACATTTTTCTCCATTCATGATTCGTGGCCGTCTTTTAAATGTAACAAAAATGTCCAAAGAGTGGGCGTGGAATGAGTCCGTCAAACGATTAATGACCCCTAAAATACGAATGTGGGACCTTCTATCTCAACGGCCTAATTCTACCCCAAATAATATTTTTTATAAATCGTGGGCGTGTCCGTTACACGAGTCTGCCAATTTTTTGCACATTTCCGGGATGGCCATTAGGCCATGGTAACCGGACCTGCCTAATATATCAATGTTAGCAACCATCTCGGTTGGAGGGTATAAAAATTCCTCTAAAAAATCCATCATTTTCATTCATTCACTTATATTTTATAAAGTTCTTGCCAAATGGCCTATTTATTGAATAGCTGTTTACGTACGCATCCATTTTTTAAAAGAAATACTTCTCCATCTGACCACATGACAATCTTTTGAATGCTAACTGTTAATGCATGATATGAAATGTATGAGTGCTTGTATGCTAAAATGAAATGTTTGATGCTTCGCGTTGTTAAATTAATCGGAGAGGTTGCAGTAAAGAGATGTATAGATACGCGACTGTTCAAAGTACATATTTCCTCAAAATAACAATATCTTAAAGTCAAAGCCAAGCACATTCACGTCCGTCTGTCCGTCCGCCCGTTCGTCCGTCTGCATAAGATTTCGTTTACAAATGCATACATATGCAAGCATAGTTAAGTATAAATGCGGCACGTGCGAACAGTTGTTTGCTAAGTTCTTGTTAAAGTTTTTACAATGGCCATATTCATGCAAGCAGCCTTAGCCGAAAACCATCAGCCTTCATGGCTGACCTCGATTTTTTTACTATTTGCGGTGTTTAACACTGCAATGTGTTGTGTTGCATATTGCTACCCATAATTTTTTGTACCCATTGTCTAATAACTGCAATTTATTTGTTTGATAATTTTAAAGGGGTCAAGAGTATTGCATTTTCTTGCTTGCATCTTGTATCAGGTGAAGATGTATGAAGTGCACATAATGTATAATGCGATCTTGGTGCAGTACCATACCCTATATTTTCAGGGTTTACGTATTATATAAATACCGCAAAAAAACAAACACCTCTCCTTGAAGTAGTGGTAGTAATAATGAATATCTATGTACTTCTAGAAGTACCCTGCTGAATATATTATGCCAAAATGAGTTTAATAGGTTCCGAAAATACGGGGCTTTGGCGTATAAGTTACTTCGTGAGAATGTGTTATGGTTCGATAGGGGCCACTAAGCTAATTAACTATCCTTCCCCAAGTTTTGTTAAAAAATATTAAGAATTTGCATCAAATTTCATTTAAATGTGTTAAAAACACACAGTACACACAAATGACCCTTACTTACATATCTTTAACATGAAATTAAATTCTGCGCTTGTATCCATCTCTAATATTTATGTTGGCGAAGGTTGCGTAGAACAGATTAATCCAGTATTATTCGGCAGAGCCGCTAATGTTTCTTTGTTCATAATGTTCGTAATAATATTATTGGTAAATTATTTATCCGGATATATATAAAATAGACAAGTAATATTTACTATTTTTATAATTCACTATCAATACTATATGATACTATGTACAAAAATTTACATGTGAGAATGTGCGAATGCCAATTGTGTAGAAATGAAAACTTCAAATTAATCCTTTTTTAAGACAATAGGAAGTAATTGTTTAATGAATTTAAATTTAATTTATTTTACATACATATGCCCCCTAACTCTTCTGTAAGGGGGGTACAAGAGTAAGTCTATACCACACGAAAGTTAAAATGCGTTAGAAACCATGTCCTCATTAATAACTGGTGCACCAGGGGTGCAACTTGTATATAATTATTTTTTTTTATACCCACCATCACAATACCAGTACAATCACGGTCACAAAAAATTGAGATATTCACTTTTACGGCCGCAAAAGTTAAGATGTTCATCGGACATGTGTTTCAGGAGTTTTTTTATACAATAATATTTGACGCAGTTGACCGTGTATAAATGTGTAAATTTAGAATGAGTATTTCTCCTTTATATGTCCGGAAAAAACTTGTAAAAAAGGGCGTGTCTAATTAACAAATCTGATTATCAGACCCTTTTTTCATTAAAGAAAGATGTATATGGTAAAATGAACTTGTAAAAATCTATAAAATCAACTTAAATGGGTGTGTCTGGCAGCAATACATACTAATTTTAGAATCATGTGAGTGAAAAACTGAAACTTTTCCAAAGTTTTCGGACAAGAACTCTTCATTTGGAGAACAAATATTGGTATTGCCACGCCCAAAACTTGTATTTTGCCTTTTTATTTGGAAAATAGGGTAGGCAGTTATACCTGTACTTTGAAAGAGAGCAATGATGGTGGGTATCGTAGATTGGGCGTATGCCTAATGTTGCTATTTTCTCCTTGTTGTGTTTCACTGTTCCAATTCCTAAACTAGTGGCAACTTCCATTCTTGTGGTACTGTATAGGTACGTATAAAATAAATATATTTAGTTTTTTATTTTTTAGAAGTAAGGGGATGCTCAAAAAATAGACTTTATGTACATGGATGAAAAAATAATTATATGTCCTTAGCCTTAAGTAGGAAGGGTATTTAATAATTTTTAATGTGTGCTGCATACGCATAGGAAGAGTTGGTTAGGTAAAAAAAGAACTACTTGGGAGAATAATAAAGCAATGCCCGAGCAGAGGGTACCCAATGTAATATTAATTATACTGATTAACAAATATTCCTCAAAAATGCATTGTTTTGAAATGCACGAATTTTCGATTCAGTCCGTTCGTCTGTGTGCGAAGGTTTGGAAGTCTCTGTACAGTGGTAGGTACTCAAATTGGGCAAAATTGGTTAAACAAGACGCCCCAGGACAACAAGAGTTAAAAAAGGATTAAAACAATTCTTAAAGACATTTTCCATATATAAGATGGCATGACACGCAACGTACTTCTTAGAGAGCTTTGGTGTATTGGTGGTGGTGGTTTTCAAGATGTACCCCAAAGCATATTTCGCCTGTTTACTATGTGTGTTAGAGTAAAAGTTTGTTTGTAATGAAATGAAAAATATAAATAAATAATTTACAATAAAGGAATTGATCATTAAATCGTTATTAGGTGAACCCGAGGCACATGATGCGTGTGTGCTTTAAAATGAGAGGGATCTGGAAAATTACATAAAGCTACGTTTTATTTAAATAAATTATTTACAACAGCTTTTTAAATAAACTTGGTACATATATTATAATTTTGTTTATTGGTTTTTAAGTCATTTTTTGCTTCATTTGATTTAATTTATTTGACGACTTATTTCCTTTTTCTTCTTTTATGCAGTTTGTGGCATATTTGTTATAATTATAATTTTTGTTTGTGTTTTGTATTTTTGACTTTTTTGTGAAGCTACTATGTAACTGTATGTGTATATTATGTTTTTTGTCTCTTTTGCGTAAATAGATTAGAATAAAATTAGATTATATAGAACTTATTCACAGGCTCCAATTGGATAAATTTTTTTATATCCACCACCGCAAGATTGCCAAAACCTTGACTACAAACACCTGGAAGCAGGCTTCAAAGACTAAGAACATATATTGTGCATCAGGTCGATCTAGTCTGCAAGTCTGTGCGAATTATGAAAATCTTTATCCTGGTTGCAAAAATCGTCAAATCGATTTCACACTTAGCAGATTGAAATTGAACGAATTTGATCAAACGCCTTACTCGCGGCGCAAGCGAAATTGAAAATGTGTACTTTTTTAAAGGGTTTTTTTCCATTCTATCCACATTGTATGGAGGACGGAAAGTTGAAAATTGACACATTTACTTCTTGTAAGGTTTTGGCGTATATCGGTGGTGGGTATTAGAGATTTGACTCTATCCAAATTCCGCTTTTTACTTGTTTTTTAATTGATATTAAATTATTTATGTTTCGTTTTTCCAAAGCAGATTTATTTATAAACACTTCTAGTCAGATTATTATTATTATTTTTTGCGCTTAAAGTTTTAGTGTAATTGTTTTACATATTGTGTAACACGTATAAGTTTAACACTGATGTTTAGTGTTAAGAGGGCCGCGCACAAAAATCCTATAAATCTATACCCGAACACGGTAGAAAGCCAACTGTGCGCAGGCGCTTACAAGGTTTCGATGAAGAAATTCAAACGATGCTGATGACCGCCTCGTTGTGTGCCTTCTCGACTGTGTGAGTGTTTGCCTCAACATGATGTTTTGTGCTCACTAGTTTACTTTAACCAAAAGTCACAAAAAATTACTAAAACCTAACTCTGTACAATTCTATACAAATGCATATGAACAAAAAAAGAATATATGTTCTGGTAAACAAAACACACAAATGTATATAAGCTCATTTAGCTGTGTGCAGAAGTTGGCAATGTTTCTTTAAAATAAATAAATAAGTGAGAATATCATTGACGGTCTATGGTCGAATTTTAGATGGCATAATTTTACTTATTCTCATATCCTGTAATAAATGTATAGAGACTATTATTTCTTCATGGTTTCATAAAGTGATTCAGAGTCGGTTGGTCTGGTAAAAGATTACCCATATCCGTATAAATGGTATAAATGGTGGGGATTATAAACAGCAAGAGTTGTTAAAATGTTGTCATTTTCTGCGTTTCTCTCTTTTTCTCTCTAAACATATTGCAATAACGTGTCTATTATAGCAGTGAAAATGCTCATGCTCTTAGGCGTTTATGTTGCTTTGTGGTCAAAGTCATGGACAAAATTGTTTTGATTTTTTTATATCTCATATGAGCATGGAGAACAGGTTATTATGAAAATGTTGAATTAATATAAAAGTTTGAACTGTAGTAACACTAACTCTCTTTCTCTCTCTCTCCAAAGTATCCAAAGGTAAATTTATGCATTAATTTTCTTCAACGTAGATATTTATACATTATTCTAATGTTTTGAGAAGAAAACTGCCGCAAGAACATAATAGTTCAAACGAAATGCGAACATATGTATCGTGCGTTGCTCAAGCCAGCCTTTATTTAAAAATAATAGATCATAAAGCTTGCATGCATTTCTCTAGCAATCATAAACGGAATAATTTACTTTTTAATTTATTTTATAATTGGATTAGGTCAAATTAAATAAAATTAGTTTAAGATTGCAATTCCAATAGAATATTTTTTTCCTGGAACATGTCAATTCTTTTCCTTGTCATGTTTGTCAATATGTATGAGAATTCAGCAAATTTAACGAATTCGTTGTAGCGCTGCACTAAATTGGACGCAGGGCTGCATTCAAGCTATATGACCGTGCTGCAGAGAATATGTTTTAAGAATACTTCAGGCATTGTTGTATGTATATAAATGTATAGAATCAACCCCGATTTAACATTTTAGTGCAGCAATGCAAAGATCCAGGAAAGTATATTAGATAAACAAACATTTACCGGGTACATTAGTATACTGTGTATTGAAACTGGCGGAAAGAAGTTTTCCATCTATAAATTAATATATATTTTTAAATTCTAAATATATAAGATAGGCGTGTATGGGTGTCTGGATTTATATAGGTCCATATCAAAATGACAAAAAGTAAAAGATCCGGTATAAACATAATACAGAAACAACAGACGCAATTAGTGAAGATTGAAAATATTTTAAAATCACTTTTAGGCAAAGTAAATGAGAGTATTAATGCATTAAAGGTATTTTGGTTCGTGTCTCCCGAGATCTTCAGAAATAATAATTATGTCTTAAATTAAACTTGTTTTCAGGTGGAAGAATTACAACTAAAATCTAGTGCGGTATCCAAATTCGCAAAATCATATGTTGGGAAAGAAGTTGGTAATGCGAAAACCACTAAAGACGTATTAACTGTTACCTATGATATATCCACCGAACAATTTAATACTAATATAGTCAACCAACAACATCTAGATTTAAATTTATTAACCACAGCATTAAAAAGGAATGAAAACGAGTATGAGGAGGAAAATGATAAAAAAAATGAATTTTGTCTATATGAATAATAAATTTACTGCGGCATTAGACGCACTTTACATAAAGGAACGCGAGTGCTCATGTATTACCCCAAGGCGTTATGAAATTTGGTACAATGATAACTTAACCCATACATACTTATTAGGATGAATGAATATTTGATCGAATTAGTTTGTTAATAATGAAAATTTATTCATAATTATACATAATATGAAAATATTCTATTTATATGTAAATACCACACTAGAATACGTCAAATTTCTTCATCTGAGTCAGATGAAGTGTCAGTACTTTGTTGTTTAAGTTTATGTTTGAGTGAGACCGTGCCACCATCCTCGTTACTAGAACTTTCCGAACTGTATGTATTTGATGCATCGCTATTTTCAGTGTCACTTGGGCTAGATTTGCTACTTGATGTAGAAGAGCTCCCAGATGTAGAATCAGATGAATCGCTGTCACTATTGGAGGAATCCGAACTGGAGCAGCTGCTACTTGATGGTGCGGAAGATGTTCGCCGTATTTTTTTATTAGATTTATCTTCATGTTTCATAGCAGGTTCAGAACTGGAGAGTAGAGCAGCATTTTTCTCAACTATTTTCTTGTTTAATTGCTTGGTTTTCGAAATTCTCTGAATATATTTTCGTTTGCTTTTACATTCGTATGACCAGTGACCTAATTCCAAACATTTTTGACAACGAACTCCATTGGGAAATGCTGTTGCCAATTTAGCGTTCCTATAATTATTTTTACGAATACAAAAAAGTTCAATTCTGTGAAATTTAAATAAATACCGCTTTTTTATTAGTAATCTGCGTGCTGCCAATCCCAGAGTCATGATCAGAAAACCACGTAAACGTTTCCGATAATAAATTTTGGTAGATTCAACTGCATATTCTGAAAACATTCGTCCTACATAATTCAGATATTATAACATTTATACTCCCGTACAAGTATGCCACATATATTACCCAACTTTTTGCATTGTTTCTACGACGAAATACAAAGAAGAAAGAAATCTATAATATTATACAGGATGTTTATTTTAGTTTTAGTTTCCACTGTAGGACTAAACTCAATATTGAAAATATAAAAATTTCTAAGAATAAAAGCCAACACTCGATATGGTTGCTAATACGTTGTGATATATAAAAATATTTTTTCACCTAGTGAAGTTAGCAAGTCATGTTGATTGGAATTATCGGAAACAAAATTAAACTTTAAATTAAGGTTTTATTTGGTTTTATCAGTTGTTTTAATTATTATACTTTAATAGTTTATTTTGGAGTTAGCACGTGCTAAAATATAATAAATTTAGCAAACCATAGAATATAAATTGTAAAATATTCCATCAAAATAAATTTTGAATTTTCTTGTAATGTTAATGCGCATGACTACTTTCTAACAGTTGTATTTCATTCATTTTCTTCAATCATAAATTAACGGTTTGGGCACTGGTCAGTTCAAATGTTGCTGACAACTATAACAACAAAAACTGTTGTTTCATTATTTTATGATTTTATGAGGTGCTATATACCGCAGAAATATTTAAAATAGTTCAAATTAAAGAACTATACAATAAAAATAATATTAGGCCACAAGTTGCAATAATTATGTATTAACGTATATCTATCTATACCATAATAATTGAATGAATTTTTGTACGTTACTAATTAGTACATTTTCTAAATTTTTTGAAAATATGGTGACGGTTAATTCTTTTTTCTCCCCTTAAGTACACAGAATATAAAAAAATCTTGCTCATTCGTAATTTAAAAATTCTACGGTTAAAAAAGATATATCAAATTTGGCTTACTGTTATATCAAAATTTCAAGTGTAATTATTACAATACTAACTTCATGTTAATGTTAGCGAAAGTCCTTTAACAACATATGTCAGGTCGTGTTAGTATTATTTTATGAACTTCTTATGACGACTATTGGGGCATTACGAATTTTTCATTTACGCAGGGCGAAATAATACAGGTGCACATTGGACAGGCTGGTGTACAAATAGCCAATGCATGCTGGGAACTATATTGTTTGGAGCATGGCATTATGCCGAATGGCTCTTTGGCACAAAATCCTAACGATGATTCCTTTCTAACGTTCTTTGGATACACAGGATTTGATCGAAAAGTAGTTCCACGTCTCGTTGTGGTAGACGCTGAACCAACTGTTATTGGTGGGAAAAAGTGTTTTTATTTTAAATGAAAATTTATAAAGATTTATTGTGGTATATAGATGAAGTGCGTACGGGTTCATATCGTTACCTTTTTCATCCAGATACTTTAATAACAGGATCTGAAGACAGTGGAAGTAATTTTGCTAGGGGCTATAATCTGCTGGCCTCTGAAATATTAAATCGGGCTATGAATGCTATTAGACGTGTCGCTTCAGAGTGTCGCAATCTCAGGGGATTTCTTATATTTCACGCCATAGGTGGGGGAACCGGATCTGGGTTGGGTACTCGTATAATGGAACAAATCAAAGATACTTACGGCCGAAAGATTACCGTGGTAGAGTTTGTGGTATTTCCTTCACCCACGTATGTTTCCAATATTACATAACTTTGTAAAATTTTAAAAAATTATGTATTTATGACAGGCTGTCACCAATAATTGTGGAGCCTTATAATGCCCTACTCGCTACACATTTTTCAATGGATTACGCTGACGTGAGCTTCATCGTAGATAATGAGGCATTGTACGATATATGTGCTAATAATTTGGGCGTTCCTGCACCTACTTATACAAATTTGAATCGCATTGTAGGACAGGCAAGTATTGTTCGCATTCCTATTCCATAATACCAAAAAGAGGCGTCAAAGGCTCCACAGGGTATAAATCAATCATGTTCGTCCGTCCATTAATCTGACTATAGCTTATTAATAGCCATTATTACTATTATTACTTGCCTTCCCCGTGGCTCTCTTCCGAAAGCAAAATAATAAATGGAAAGACAAAAATATTAACATCAAATGTTATCGGTTTTATATTTACATATATGGTATTTTTTATAGGTTGTCTCGGCATTTACTGCATCGCAACGTTTCTCTGGTCCTGTAAATGTTACATTTCAAGAATTTCAAACCAATTTGGTGCCTTACCCCCGCATACACTATCCTGTGCTTAACTATTCGCCTTTAGTTCCTATAAACCGTTTTGCTTTTGTTAATTCAACTACGGAACAGTTGACGATGGATTGCTTCCAACCAGGAAATCAATTGGTGCGTTGTGACCCCACTCGTGGTAAATACATGTCTTGTGTTCTGTTATATCGCGGTGACGTTAATAACAATGAAGTGAACAATGCTTTACAACAAATACGCTCCAGTCGTTACATAAATTTTGTAGATTGGTCACCAACTGGATTTAAAGTAGGCGTTAATAATATGCCACCAACTTATGTCCCTGGAGGCGATTTGGCACCGTCTTTACGAGCCGTGTGCGGTATTTCAAACAATACTGCCATACGCAATGCTTGGTGTCGTTTAGTCACAAAATTTGATAAACTCTATGCACGCCGTGCCTTTGTTTACCACTATGTGGGTGAAGGAATGGAGGAAGGTACTTTTTTTGACGCCACTAATAATATATGTCAACTGGTAGCGGATTACGAAGAAGTAGATTCATCAGGTGATACTGCAGCTGTTGCCCCTGGTGGTGATGATGAATATGACGATGATTGATGTGCATAAAGTTTATAGAAAATGAGATAGAAATACAAAAAGTGATTTCTTGTCTTGGATAAAAACTTTAAAATAAATATTGAGACTATGTGTGTAACTTAAAAATGTTAAGATTACCTTGCTGGAATTCTTCAGGTGTGGTGAAGACTTTTTGATGAAATTGTGAAAAGTTGAGAACCATTCCTGCCTGAGTAATTTTCAATATACAAGAGGCAAAATATTGTTTCAACAGTTCATCCTTCACAACTGCTTTATTAATTTTAACCAGTATAACATTCCTCTTGTTCCAACCCATGCATAAATTCATATCGACAGTGGAAATATATTTACAGTATCAATTGTAACCACTTAAGTGTTCTGTAGAGATAAAAGACATATGTCCCCCATTAAAGTGTTTTAACAGGACCACTAGGCTTGTTCAGCGATCTCACACATTTGCTATGGAACTGACGGTATATTGCACAACACAATATCGAAACGGTTCGTACTTTAACCGGGGTGTTCGCCTCTGGAATTATTTACCACCAGAGTTGTTTCCCAACACGCCAAGTGAGCACCAGTTTAAATCGAATGCTCATAAACACTACTCCTCCTATCCTCCTGCCCTCCTAATCCTTTTTAACCGTCACCATGCATGTATGTATAGGTGCCATCCCCCGAGTGGAGGGTTATTTATAAATAAAAAAAAGTAGCTCATATTTTAGGGGGAGGCACAAACAATAATGTCTGGGTAAAAATCCTACTTTCCAGCAAACCATAATTCTGCTAAATCTGATTCAACATTTTTGTAGTAGACTACAACGCTTTGTTCTAGTAAGGTATCATTGCATTGGTAATGTTTTACCATATTGGGTGCAGAAAACAATTGTTTGAGTTCTTTGGACTCTAAGGCGAAGGCGAAGCGCCTTTCTTCTTAATGTTCTAACTTTAACTCTAACTCTAAATGAATTGCTTTTGAAAAATCATACATAAGTTAGGCACTTTAAATAATTATAAAACTAAATTACGTCCACTTAGATAGCGCTAATGATGCTTACATTAAAAGAAACTTTTTTTCAAAAAGTATACTTGTACTCCATACTAATTACAGTGATTAAAGCGAGTTCTATATTCATTGTCCGATTCTTCTTCGTCGGTGGAGGATGGGGGTGTCTCTAGATTCGCGACCGCCACATCCATATAATCCTCATTGGCCAACAGTAACTTGTCCAAGTTCTCCACAATTTCATTGAATGTCGGTCGCGCTGTTGCATCAAAATGCCAGCACTGTCTCATTAGCATGTAAATATTAAGGGAACATTTTTCTGGCTTGTCCATCCTTTGACCAGACATTAAGTAACTGTATAACTCTTCAGCTGACGTAATTGTTGGATATGGTTGAGATCCGAATGTCATAATTTCCCACAGCAAAATACCATAGGACCACACATCACTTTGTGAATCGTAGAATTTCTCTTGTAGCGATTCAGGAGCCATCCATTTAATGGGCAAGCGGCCATTAGTGTTTTTGCGGTAGTAGTCAGTGTCTTGTATATCTCGAGCCAAGCCAAAGTCAGCAATTTTCATCACATAGTCGTCACTGACCAAAACGTTGCGTGCTGCCAAATCGCGATGTATGCAACGGCGCGAAGCCAAATACTCCATACCCCGAGCAATTTGAAAAGCAAAAGAAATTAAATGTTTGTCGGTTAGATAATGTTTCGAAGTTGCCTTCTGGTTACTTTCTTTGTCTTTGCCAAGAGGCCGATTTTTGTTGAGGAAATCTTTAAGATTACCATGAAGGGCAAATTCTACAATGACGTAAAGGGGTCCATTTTGCGAACAGCAGCCCAGAAGATTTATAATATTAATGTGTTTACCAATTATTTTCATAACTTCCATTTCACGCACTAAACTGGCAATATCATCGTCTGTGTGGCCCTCTTTCACCATCTTGACAGCCACAATAGCGTTGTTGACTTCCGCCATTACAACGCGTCCAAACGCGCCTTCACCCAAGGTTGTTCCCAATATTAATTGATTACGCGGTATTTCCCAATTCGAATCCAAGGGAAATTCGTATTCATTAAATGGCGCCGGTTCTGAATTGGAGCTTTGCAAAACAGTAGTGCGCTGTTTTTCAATTTTAACCACTGGCATAATCATGGCGTCCACTGAACCATTGGAATCTCCGCTAGCCGGCTTGTACACAATCACTTTCTTTGTCCACTGATGAACGGTTTCAATACGTTGCTTTAGCAATTTTTCATGCTTCATTTTACGCCACACATATACTATAAAAATGGTGAGCAATAAAAGCATTAATAGGATAACAGTGGCTACAACCACCTCCCACAGGGTCTGTCCTCGTATAATCTTAGTTATTTTCGTTTCATTCGGGTCCATTACATGCAAAAAGGCACTAGCTGATGATGACCCCAAGCTATTGATTTCCATGCAAATGTACCAACCTTCTTGTTGTTTTGATACATTGAAAAACTCTAAAACATCTTCACCTTTTTGTATAATTGTGCGATTATCGGAACAATGGTGAGTACTGTTACAAGGAGTAAATGCCCAGCTTTTACTGCTGTGTAAATCCGATAAATATTTGCACTCCATCTGGCCAGATTCGTTGACAAATAGTGTGAGATTCGAAGGAGCTTTTAAAATAATGGGCTTATGATTAACCCGATCATTAATATAAAGGGCTGTTGTGTGATTGATGCAACCAATTTTATTGCATACGTTGCATGTATACATGCCCGAATCACTGGGAACCAATTCCTCTAAGAATATGGAAAATTTTGTTTTTCTGACCCGACCCACATTACGCGTAAACTTAGTGCCATTAAACAGCCACGTAATTTGAGGTTCCGGCTTACCTACAGCTGGGCAGGAGAGTTGTACATAACTACCTGATGGTTTAGCTGTAATATTACTAAGATTTTGTTCGTTTTTGAAACGTGGCATAAAATCCTTTCTTTCTTCATTATGATCATTACCACCTACTTCATCACCGTTCGATTCTGCCAAGTCTATAGGAGCTTCGGCCTGTACTAATTGTGCGTAATTGTGCTTAGGTACGTCTGCGGCGAACGTAGGGTCACTATTTAGGAAATCTGGCACGGTAAAGTGTTTAGTTAAAGCCATTGCCTGCAACAAGTTCCCTTCGATTGTAAGAGCCATGAAGAGATATAATAAATTAATGATTCGGAAAACTTTCTTTTTAACGGTTCTCTTAGGCATAATGTTATGCCGTCTGTTCGTCATATCTACGGAAAAACAATTGTATGACTATAATGAATTATAAAGAAGAAAAAGAGCTAAATTTGACTTAAACCAAACGTTAAATAGCCGCCTTATGGCGTAAGAGTATATCCGATACTTGCCTATATCGATTCAGATTTTGATGCCGATTAGAGGTGTCGAGTGCTTTCTTCTGGGTAATAAAAGCTTGGTACATCTCCCACTATAATGGGGAGCGCATAAAAACGTCTTTGGTACATGAAATTCGTATCAAATTTGTATCCAAAGTAAAACTGAAAGTACTCTGTTGTGCTCTTCTGATACGAAGAGTGATATTAATTAGAGGAATATATAGTCGAAATAAGGCCTATCGGTGTGTAAACGTTTGTATGCAAGTGTATTTGCACGAATATATTTACAATTTTTTACTACAAAAAACCCCTCTCCGTACCCTCTCCGACAGACTGAGAGTTGTTAATGTTACTTTACAATAATGATTATAACATAATATATGACGATTGCGTTCACTTCCGACGAGTGTAATACAGGCAACACTCGTTGTACATTGCTGAGTAGGTCACAGTGAATTGCAAATTTTCAGATACAAAGCTGTGCAAATGATCCTCTTAAACCAAATTATGCTGCAATAGTGTTGTATAAATCGAAGTCTAACTGTCTTAATATGCACACATGTGTTCTCCCAATGTTTGCATTTTATAGCGTTGTAGCGAGTAAAAAAGCTATATTTGGCTTAGACGAAATTTTAGGCTACCTTTATACAAGTATATTAATTATAGAGTGCTCGTATGTATTGTAATAAAATTTGTGATTGGCAATGATACGTATGGGATGCGAGGGTGGTCGTGAAGAGAGTTTTCAAGTGAATCTTTCGTACTGTTTATATGATATAAAAATATAAATCGTTTAGTAGTGGGTGTGGCTAATATATTGTGTATAATATAATATAAATACCTTCACAACAGAACTAATAAAAGCGCCCTTGGATATACAAACGCTGCGCTAAGACTAAAGACTGAAGTTTTTACAAACTTGTAAAACGATATCTCCATTTTTGCATCCGGTAGAACGCGTACAACAGACAGATTCACAAGCGGATAAACAGTTTGAGCCGAAAAAACGCGAAAGAATAGGCGTTTTCATGAATGTTTGCGCTTCCTCTTTAGTACATCATAGACATGTAGTTATAACTTATACTGAGATTCTCTTTTCGAGGTCTACAGACAGACAACATTTCATGCCCATATAGATGCTCTATTACACATAAACGAAATTTTCCTATGTGAACAAGGTGTCTATACTTTCATTTATACCGTCATGCATAAATTGAATGAGATTTCCATTCATATATATGTATATATTTGAATATATTGCGTATTACTTACTTTTATATTATTGTTGGTAATTTGATTGTTTACTCTAAATTTTTTGCATGTTGAAAATAATCCGTTCGTAGTGTGCGGCTGCTATATTTGGTTAATTTGAAAAAAATACAACTTGTTTTTTAAAATCCTTCTAAAGTTTTTTAGTACTCATTCATGTATTTATTTTTATGAAAAATTTCCATTTATTTTTGGGCACTTCAATTGAACAGCGTTAAATTAAAACTGCGCTGTGAAAATTTTATACATAATATACTCTCCTGTGCTTACCCAATGTACGGCTCTTAGACTTACATATGGTACACATTTGTGCACAAAGCAATATACTCAGAGGGTATGCGGCTACAATGCGCAGGCTATTTTAAACCTATGATCTACACATTTGATGATCTGTGCACTCTCCGGCAGTGCATAATTTCGTTCTCAAACTCGGAAATTATAAATGAACGCAATTCAGCTCTCACTTATTGTGATACATGAGAAACGAAATGACAATATTATTGTAAAAGTTTTGTCCCTCTTAATAGAAGAGAGTAACCGCATGCAGAGTTCGCTTTACCCCAATAATTTATATACCTTTTCTTATATGATTTTGCAGCATCCTTAACGGCACATATGTGTTTATATAGCTACACATGTACGCAAAGCAAAATGAAATAAATAATAACAAAAACAAGTGACGTTATTATAGTCGCCAAGCCCGATCGTTTAATGCCTTAATTAATTTAGTAATGTCATATGGAAACGGGGCCTAAAGATGGTCCGATTGGATCCTAATTTGACACAGCCGTCTATGAAGTCAACTAACTATTCTTCACAAAACTTTGTGAATAAAGTATTTAGAATTTCAAATTTTTAAATAAGGGCGTTCTAAGGGAATGGGGCCTTGAAAACATTCAAATTTCATCGAAACATCCATTCAAAATTTACAAGGCCTTCCAACAGACAGACGGATATGCTTAAATCGGTTCAGAAAGTGACTTTGTATCAATCGGTATTATAAAAAATGGATCTATCTTAAGGAGTTACGTTTACGAGGTACAAACATTTGCACAAACTTAATATATCCCTTGACAGAAGTGGTGCACGGTATAAAAAGTATTATTATGCGGTTTAGTCCAAATATTGGACAGCTTCATATAAATATCAAACTCGTCAAGAGCCACGCCCCCAATCGAAGTTGAAATATTTATAATTACCCCACCACATTTATCGATTTGCCGAAAAATGAGGATAAAAGACATTAAACAAAAGTCTTAAGTAGTGTACAACGACTCGAAGTTTGATATTGATCAAGATTATTTAAAAGTTTCGAGGAAACCTATATCTGGGAGTTGTTTATGTAATGATAAACATTGCCTCCTCTTTTTAGTAATCATAGAGAGCTTAAAAACATTAGTCTCTTTATTTTAGCTTTTGTTTGGGATAAACGCATGGCATGAACGATTTTGCAAGGCAGACATATGCTCATAATGACGTTAACTTCACCTTTATTGTTCCTATTGACATAATCGTACTACGTTTAGATGTACAATACATGTGCATATAAGCAATTTGGAACATGATTGCATGGTAACAGATCAATGGAACTTCCGAGATCCGGAAACGAATATATCGATTATATATATAGCACATGTATGAAATGCCAGAATATTATGTTCATGGTATGAGATTGCCATTATTTCGCAAGTTCAATTCGTACCTGTTCAGGAACGTCATGTGAAAAGTCCAATCATTTTATATTAATTGTAATTTTTATTTTAATTTTATTGGGACTCTCAACACCGGGAACAGTGGGGCGCAAAAATTCTATTTTAATTTACAACAAAACTTCTTAAAAAAATTTTGTAAGAATTTTTTAAACATGTTTCCTCATCCTGTGCATTCATAAACTATGTAGTGTGTACTTATATCTGCACAATTTCGTAATTTATAAGAAAGTAGTGTGCCGCAGTGTAAAGAACTTAACTTACGATTTATGACAAATAAATTCCGTTCTGTGGTACCCAGCGTATCGTGTACACGTGTGATGTATTACATGTTTGAAAATTAACACTGGCGCCCTCTAGCTTTTTAGCAGTCTATGTCATTTGCAATATATCATGTTTTTCTCATTTCTGCCTAAATCAACTACAGAGATGATTTGAATATGTAACTCAGCATGATGTGTAAATGCAAACAACATTGTGTTGTCTGTCACGAATTTAGCAGTAGTGCAGGTTCTACAATAATGGGAGTCGGCAACTGAATGTGGGCCTGAAAAATGTCAAAAGAAAAAAACACGCTGTAAAATAAAAATATCTCTGGTGATTATCTTATTAGAATAGTCTTCCACTGAAGCAGTCATTTCCAAATGAGTTGTTTAAAACTTTTCTTTTTTCCCCATGCCTCAACTTTCTGTTCGTTAATTTACTTCTGCTTTATTTCTGTCGTTTGGTTCCGTATAAATGGTATTTTGATTTAAATAAGTTCAAGTGCTATCATCGTCACCTCATAGTTATGTAATAATTGAACAACAACAACTAAAACACCTTTACAATTATTTTCCTTCTCCCCAAATCCCACCTCTTAGTAGTGTTAGTTACTGTAGGTGCATTTTCTGCATTCATGCAGATTGCAAGTGGCGTACCCAACATTGACTTGATGTGTGGTATCATTCATTATACGCATCTCTCATAATACTTATTATATGATATATAGTATACTCAGTGAATTCATTGTAGACCAACGGTTGGCAATCTTTTTATTTAATGAAAATTAAGACTACAGCCCTCTATGTCTTAATAAATAAATTTAAAAGGTACGTTTGACAATATATGTGACAATATATGAGCCACTCTGAAAGAAAGTGGGGCAAGTCCATTTATGAAATCAATCAATCGTCTTTTTTAATTTCTGTCAACATAAGAGTTTCAGAATTAGATGAACATGCGAACGCACATGTCTAGGTCGTGTCAATTCTGATACTTGCCCCTTTTTAGACCTTGAAAAAACCTTCTGGCCGTTGTAAGTGATTTGACAAAGTACTTGTATATGTAATCTAAACGTTAGAGTGATGAATGTCAACATATTTTTAATGAAAACAAGTGAAAATATTATAGTCGGTCAAGCCCGACCATCAAATTCCCTACACCACTTGATATATTATATTATTCAATTTAATTTTTTCCTTTGATAAATGAAAAGTTTTATTTTTTTGTATTGCTTTTAATCTTTTTCTTTTTTTCTTTGAAAAATTAAAAATTTTATTTTTCTATACCTGCTTGTATTTTCAAAAATTTCAAAATGTTACATGTTACATGTCAGAATTTTTTTTATTCTTTGTTTGTTTATGATATAAATATAGAGAGGGGTTCCAAAAATGGTCCAATCCGGTCCATTTTCAAAAGGGTTTATTTTTGGGTCAATGTTTTTCTCGTATCAAATTTCATCGAAATATCTCGAAAAATAATAGGACCTCATATGGGGAGGGGTTCTAAAAATGGTCCAATACGGTGCATAGGATTCCCCTTTGTCCTTGTACCAAGTTTCATCAAAATATCACCAAAAATGCGACCTGTAGCTTGCGCACAAATTTAGATGGACAGACACGAGGACACACGGACACATGGACAGACGGACATGGTTAAATCGATTCAGATTTTGATTCTGAATCGATCGGTATAACTGAAGATGGGTGTGGCATTTGCTGTTTAGGAATTACGAACATCCGCACAAACTTAATATACCCTTTTCCACAGGGTGGTGGAGGGTATAACAAGGAAGAAGACTAAATATGGCTTAGTCCAAATTAAATACCCTCCACCTTCATATACAAAGAGTGGGCGTGGCAAGTAGCTAACTACGCCTTGTAATAGTGCATTAAAACCTATCAACCTACCCGTCAGATTCTTACAAGGGTTTTTGTAAATTATGGCCGTGGTGGGATAACGAACACACATTATGCATGGAAGGCCTAATTATAAATATGTGATCTAAGTTTCACCTTCATAAGGACATTTTTGTAGCTATGAGATTTTTTCGATTGTGATCATGACTATAAAATTTCAGCTCGATATCTCAAAATTTATGATTCTGATAGTTCCCCAGAGACGTGGACACGCTAACGTTTATGTCTAGACCGACTCAGATTTTGTTGCTGATTAAGAATACATATACTTGAGAACGTCTCTGACACTTCCTTCTGGGTGTTGTAAACGACATACCAAACTTAGTATATCCTCATCATAACTTTAATTAAAAAATCAAGGGTTATATACTTGGCAAAACATCCGCTTCATATGTATCTAAAAACGGAAAAAACGATTACCACATATACTAGAAAACAAAAGCACACAAAAGCAACTGTCTTTGGCATGTGCTGAATGGCGGACAAGACATTGGTAACAATTCGATTTGAAAAGGCCACACCATAAATTATGTAAAAAACAACGACATTCAACTGAATGGAATTGTTGATGTTGCAATGGAGAAATGCGCATATCACGTCGCTTCAGTTTGTAGGCAGATATCACAAGAACGCGACATATTTATTTATGTAGACCACACGAAAATGACAAACGGATATATATTTACTATACATCAGACGTAGCCAATGCATCGCGGTTCGCACATACAAACAATTTTTTTGTTTGTAATACAATATAGCAACTACATACATACACGCATGCATTTGAAAAACAAAATATTATATTACTTTATAGTTTTAACAATTGCTGATTTCAAGTTTATTAATTAATGGGTTAATTCTTGAAATACACTCTTGTCTCTAGTGCGTCCATTTGGTACTTGCTCACTTACATCTACCCAAATTATTTTTAATGCGCAGCGTTGAAAATCTTACAACAAAATCCTATAAATAATTTGCAAAGTTTCGCCTTGTCGTGTTATATAGTGTGTTGGTGTGTTTTACTTTCATGTTTAGTGCTGCAAAAGGCGACAACAAGATATCCATTATTTGCTATACAACCATAATTTCTCGCAACCTTTCTACACGTAAATCTGCATTTGAATGTGCATGCATGCATGCGCCAAGCTCAATTGTTCTTAGTCCAAGGTATACTCGTACTGTTGTTCTTGTATCCTTAACGTTAGTGATAGAGATGTGTTTATTTTGTTATTGTCATGGCAATGCTAAAATATTAAATGATAAAAAAGTTCGTAGGAGGAGTCGAATGTTGTTCAAAATGTATCCTGTTTTTTGATCATCATCGAAATTTATGTTCATTTAATTTCGTTCATTCTTGTCTATGGGTAAGTAGAAAAACTTAGAGTGCCATGAGCGAGATTGCAACGGGTGTATAAGTACAGCAAAACTATTCCACAGCCGGCACATATATATATGTGCCATGTATAATTAGAGAAGGTGCCGCCGACTTGCACCATTCGTCCATTTATTTGAAAATTGAAGACTGAAGGCTGTTAAGGCTCGTTAACATATGATATTAATGCAAAACGTAATGTCATATTAATCAGAGTCAGAGGGTTACTAAGAACTAAGATGTACCAAGTTAATATAAAGCCTTTAGGTTCCTCTATTATTGTAGTGCTTGCGTTAAAACGCTGTTTTGTTCTACAAACCTTACATGCCTTTTCATGTATTGATTTGTAACACCTTGTTTGTCATTCCGGGTGAGAGCTGCAAAATTTATGAATGTTTTCTTTTGTACTAAATAAGAAACACATGCGTACTAATATCAAAGAACAGTTTGCAGTTGTTTTTTTTTCGCGAAAACGTTTCGTTTTGTATCCATATCACACAGCCAAGGTGTTGTGCTAAATTTGTTGTGACCTCCACAATAACGCGATAACTTTCGTACGCTGTTTCATGCCATCCGGCATTATTATACTTATTCCTTAAAATAGTTAAATTTAAATTGAATTAAACTTTTTAAATTTTTATTAAGCAGTAGGTACCCACTTGTAAGAGGGCTGAGTCTACACATCGCACCAGTGTATAAAGTTTGTGTATATTGAAAATTGACCAATTCGGATAATTTTTAGAATCCTATATAAGGTTTTATTATAAAGAAATTGTTTTTGACAAAATTTGGTAGAGAATAGTTAATGATTTGCACATATGATACCAATCCGCAAAACCTCCTTATCAAATAACAGTACACCCATCCCTCGTTTTACACGGGAGATACGCTCCTGATAAAACCGTGTATTTCGAAAAAATAATTTTTAATTGGAAAAGCCGCGTAAAACGAAAGCGACTATATATAAGCTTTTTTTAGACATTTATGGAACACAAAATGAAACTAATACACTTAATAAAATATAAAACAAATGAAAATATTATAGTCGGTCAAGCCCGCCATCAAATAGCCTGCACCACTTGATATCTTATTATATATTATTATATTATTTATTAAATTTTTCCTTGATAAATGAAAAGTTTTATTTTTTTATACCCTACACCTCAGTGATGAGGGTACATTAAGTTTGTTCTTCCGTTTGCAACACCCAGAAGGAGGCGTCAGAGACCCTACAAAGTATATATATTCTTGATCAGCGTCAAAAACTGAGTCGATTTAGACATATATGTCCGTGTGTCCGTGTGTCCGTCTGTTGTTGGCACTCTCATGGGCCTAAATTTGAGATATTGAGCTAAACTTTTGTATAGGCACTAAGGTTTTGCACGCAGATCGCTATTTCAAATGGGCAAAATCGGTCAAGAGCCACGCCCACAATCGATAAAAATCTATTTATCTGCTACACAAATTGAGCTATAGACTTGAAATTTGGTTTGTACATCTATATCTATTATCTTCATCGACATGCCAAAAATGGGCGTATTCGGATTACAGACACGCTCACAATCTACATAATTCTATATATCTGCCACAAAAGTTGACCTAAGAACTTGAAATTTGGTTCGCGAATACATATTTATACCATGAACTGATGTGCAAAAAATGGGCGTGGTCGGATAATATACACGTCCACAATTTACAAAAAACCATATTCAACCTAAAAGTGGACTTGCATGTTGATACGTAATACGTACACTATTAGAGGCCGCAATATATATATATTTGCCACGCCTACCGTTGTGGAGGTGGAGGGTATTTAACATATGGTCTAAGCCAAATTTAGTTTTCTTACTTGTTTATGAAATTAAAAAAAAAAAATTTATATGGGGAGAGGTTCGAAAAATGGTCCAATTCTATCCATTTTCAAAAGGGTTTCTTTTTGGGCCAATACCAAATTTCATGGAAATATCTCAAAAAATGCGACCTGTATCCTGCGCACAAATTTACAAGGACAGACGGGCGGACAAACGGACAGACGGTCATGGTTAAATCAATTCAGATTTTGATTCTGAATTGATCGGTATAATTGAAGGTGGGTGTGGCATTTGCAGTTTATGAGTTACAAACATTAGCACAAATTTAATATACCTAAATAACAAGTGGTGCAGTTGGTATAAAAAAAGTTATTGAAAATGGGATGTGTTGAATTTTCACCAATATTCAAAAACATTTTTGTTTATTTCTTAACGAACTTTATTATAACAAATCCACACTGTTATGATCAATAACATTTTAGTATTTTACCTGGTGAAAGCATTAAAGGATGTAAAGAAGATATGAGTACAGTAAAACTTTTTAGCCTAGCTCTCCTTTGCTTTTAGCCGAGTCATGATGGAAGACGACATTTCTATTTCTATTGATCACTCCTGAACGTTTTAATCTGCAATATGTTCCTTTTCAATCTGTCTACCTCTATGTTTGCCGTCCAAAAATAACACCCTAAAATGAAAAATGGGTGAATACCACATAAGGTCTGTGCCATTCCAGTCATCTTAAGGACCAATGCACTGAAAGGGGAGTACGTTTAGTTTGTAAGATTTAAAAACTTATTGTCATTTTCACTAGTGGAAGACACAATAAATAAATTAATGTGTTAAACATTTTTTATTGATATAAGACCTGCTGTGAGTTTGTGACATTTTTGTAAACGAAAAATGTCAGCTAAAGTTGTTTATTAGTTTCATATACAATTCAATGTGATGTGTTGTAAACTTATGCAGTTTTCATAAATGTTACATATAAACTTAATACATGTATGTAAACAAAATATGCGAATCAATTAAAATGGGTCAAAATGTCCAGCGTTATGTTATTATTTATTATTATTCTGAAACGTATGCGTTTGTGCATGTTGCATTGTGAGATTTGCATGCTAACTGATGCTACCTACAAAAACTTCTAATTAAACATGTTTTATGTTTATTCCAGGAGTGGGCACGAGTTATTGCATTGGCAGCCGCATTTGCCGTGTTCGACTTTGTATTATGTAAAATGTATTAAAAGTTTAGCTCCCATGTACACCATGTTACGAAATGTATGCAAAATTATGAATTCTTTTATTGAACAAGTTCGAAAGAAAGTTATGAAGAAAGTAAGCGGAGTACATATATAAATTATTACTCAAAAACCTTTTCATGGACACTAGACGAAAAAGACCAGGACCAAGATCATTTTTAAAAGTACGGTAAAGTAGATGAACTGTTGTATTAAAAATGATGTAAGATAATTGGGAACCGCTCCATCAACATTAGCAAGCAATTGTGTGCAATTACTTTATTATAACCTCCACATGAGTGGGGGGATATATCCGTCTTAGTATACTAAGTTTGACATAGCGTTTGCAACACATAAAAGAAGGCACCAGAGACCCTACAATATATAATTATTCTTGATTAGCATCAAAACTGAATCGATGTAGGTATATATCATACGTCCTTATGGTTGCCTGTTTTCGGAATTATCACTGTTGTAAATTTTGAAATATTGAGCTAAAATTTAGTGCAGACACTTTTAGTTTCTGCACGCAGATCGCTATATAGAATAGTAAAAATCAATCAAAAGTCACGCCCACAATCGGCAAAAATCTATTTATATGCCACAAAAATTAAGCTACCTTGTTGAAATTTGATATACATATTTATAATTATTTCATCCTTGAATGTGCCAACAATGTTAAGTTGCCAACAATGTTAAGTTGGCACATTCAAGTTTATGGCACTGGTATAGCTCCTTAAATAGATTTCATTTCTCCTGTGCAGTTCTCGAGGATTCGGAAATGAACTAAAGAATAGAATTCTCCACTGTGGGACCTATGGGAACATTTCAATCAAAGCGGAAAGCGATATCTCCTAACCCGGTAGATCAAATCGCTTCTTGGGGCACCTCTTTAATATTACAGTTATCATTCCGGCATTATCCTTGACCGTTCTATAAAAAGTGCGTATCAAAGGAAAATGCAACGATTTTTACAAAAACACTTTTATATCCACAAATACACATACATGAACGAGTACTACAAACTGTTATTGTAAATTTATGTTTTTACATGATTTTTGCATGTTTTTACATTTATTGGGATGTACCTACATACAGATATATTGTATGTTGATTGAGGCTTGTATATTTTCACGTTTGTTTATTGAGTTGCTTATACAGCACACACTCAAATGAATGCAAATCAATGCATAACTCTTGCGCGACTTATCAGTGTTGTTGGTGCTTTATCTGGCTGTCCTACTTTTTTTTAAATAAGTATTTTCTTCTGGCGTGGCTCTGTTTGTTAGGTATTTTGCACTTGAACGTTAATAAGTAAAATTGAGCCTTTGACGGTTTACCTTACATCGAATATGAGTCGAATAACGATACAAGTGTGATTAGTGAAGATCCAGCACATTGGAACAAATTAATTAAATTTAAATGAATCGACTCAAGAACTATTGACTAATTTTATAATATGACCACGTAATGTGTAAGGTCAAGAATAGTAACGTCTCAGGTCGGCTGTCAAACGTTAGAATAAAGTTAATATGCTTGTGGAAGCAGATTTGATATCGGCGTAAAAAATCACGTATCAAAGCACACACTATCACACATGCTATACCTACACTTAAACAAACTAAACATAAACATAAACGTAAACATACAATAAAATACATGGATACGTCCAAACAACATTCCTAAACACATATATTAAAATATTTTCTGTTTGGCGTGCTGTCTGTATGGTAGATAGTCCTTAACTTTCGTGCTGTTGTCGGCCCTTGAAAGTCACTTTGTGGCATATCTGGCGACAGATTTGGACTTATTTGTCGTTTTTGTTTTTGTTTTTGTACTACATATCATTAATATATACATTATGGTGAATTTGGATATTCAAACTCATTCGTTTGGAGATTTTACGTTCAGTTTAATGCATTATTGTTAGTTTTCTATGTGTCCAGACTACTTGTGTTTTGACAGAAGTAGAAGTATCAGGTGACATATCGAGTGCGAGGTGTCAATAAAAATTTATTGATAACAGGTTGAAATGTAACACGAAAACGTTGTTGATGACAACACTTACTTTTCCTTTAGTGTGTAATGTTGCGAGGAGATTATTATTGCCAACGTACAAATATGTTGCATGCCGGAGCCTCTGTGTTTTTCGTTTTGCCCATGAATAATATATATAAACAGATGGATAATGTGTACATTAATTATTTTTACAATTAATTACACTTAAACTTGTTTAACACACTTTTCATTGATAAAAATGTACGGCTTACATGTTTCTGCTATTGGTCTAAGTTGTGGGTTATTTTAGGTATTTCCTGTGGCAATAATTAATTGATTTGAATGGTACTGCAAGTATGGGGAGTTCCGAAAATAATGAGCCGCGTGCGTGTGTTCCTTATAGAGGTTTGATACCATTTATATACCGTCTGTTATGATGAATATTAAATACATTTTAAATTCCTCAATAATTTAACTTCAAGATTAAGTGTAATAAAGCGTCTGATTAAGTTTTGTTAATGCAGTGATTGGGAAGTCTTAATTTTTCAAGAACCCCTCTCTTGATCTATACACTTCATTACACCCTTCGCCACATGTGGTAAAAGGATATGTTAAGTTTGCGCGGATATTTGTATCTTGTATGCGGCGAATGTAACACTCACTTTCATATATCGGCTCAAAAAAAAAAAAAAATCTGAATCGATTCAACCGTGTACGTCCGTCCAGTGTTTGCCCATGTAATTTCGTTTGCGAGGTTTTGGACGTAGTTTTTGACCCAAAGGTGCGCACTATTGAAAATGATTTCAATTGTTTTTTTTAGGATCCCTCCCCATATAATGTCCTTATTAAAATAAATCTTTATATGATGAAAATTCGTAATTTTGAATACTTTCTGACAAACTTGGCAAAGTGCAGTTAATTGATTTAATAATTGTTTGTGCCAAATATGGACCCGATCGGACAATTATAAAAAAAAATATTCTGTAGCAAAAATTCGAAATTCTTGATAGCGACCTGTGTGCAGAAACTTGAAATGTAAGTACAAAATTTCAGGTCAATATCTTAAAATGAACGATAGTGCCCCTTCCAATATACTTGCATATGGTTTGGCAAGGCTAGATGGATTTAGACTTGATGCTAATTAAAAATTTACATGTTATATGGGGCCTCTAACCCCTTCTTCTGGGTGGCGAAACGAAGGGAAAACCAAAACCTAATATAGCCCCATCTTATATAGAAGATGCAAATGTTGCAAAAGTTCTCAAATTTACTATAAACAGGTAAGAAAACTACATTTGGCTTAGGCCAAATCTTAAATACCCTCCACATCTATAACGGTGGACGCGGCATATAATAGTGTTTGTCTTATGTACCAGCTTAGTAGTTTAGTTGTATAGTGAATATGCTTTTTTGTAAATTGTGGGCGTGTCTATTATCCGAATATGCCCATTTTTAGTACATCGATGGATGGGCTAACCTTTAATAGGTGCACTAAATTTCAACTTCACAGGTCAACTTTTGTGGCAGATATATAGATATTTGTCGATTGTGGCCGTGTTAGTAATTCGACCACACCCATTATTACCATATACATACCAAATTTCAAGTTTATAGCTCAATTTTTGTTACAGATAAATATATTTTTATTGATTGTGGGCGTGTCTGTTATCCAACCGCACCCATTTATTCACATAGATGAATCTTATATTTATAGATATACATACCAAATTTCAAGTTTATAGCTCAATTTTTGTTACAGATAAATATATTTTTATTGATTGTGGGCGTGGCCCGGCACCCCGGATGGGGTCTGCCAAGAAATGCATCACTGACCCCCTCAATCGCATGGGTTATATGGGCAATCCGCTCGCGGATGGTCATTTGACGAAAGGCCTCAAGAGAGAGGCTCTCAAACTCCTTAACAATTAGTGTTGAAAAGGCACTCCAATCTACGCAGTGATACGCCAAGACTTCTCAAGCACTACTTCCGGATGGACGGACGGACTAGTTAACCTAACAGGGATCGGATTGTAGTCCGTGATACCGGTTGCATTTAAAACTGTCCATTTAAAAGTGAACAGTCTTGTCACTATTACTGTTTGTACTCTCGAAGGTGTACAACTCACTAAGGACATTTACAGCAAACAAATTGCTCGAAATACACCACTCGGATATTACAACACCCCGAATATGTGCCACGTTACCTGTGAAAGTAGAGGGTTTATTATACCATAAATATATTAAGATTTGAATTTTTTTGCCATATAAAGTCTTTCATTACAATAGGATCTTATATGGGGAGATGGATGTTCGCCTCTGGAACCATTTATCCACCACGCCAAGTGTGCACCAGTTTAACTCAAATGTTCTTAAACACTACTCCTCCTATCCTTCTCCTTCTAATCCTTTCTAACCGCCACCGTGTATGCATGTACGTGTAGGTGCCATCCCCTGAGTGGATGATTATTTATAAAAAACAAAATTGATTCAGATTTTGATTCTAAATCGATCGGTATAATTGAAGCGAGCGCGGCATTTACTGCTTAGGAGTTAGAAGCATCCGCTTAAACGTAATATACACTTTGCCACAAGTGGTACAAGGTATAATTCACGTTCTAATTTTGGACCGAAAAGAACAATTTTTATAACATACTTCCTTATAAAATTTTTCACGAGGTGACTAATACGACAATGACTAGTGCTACGTGAAACCACTAAACACATTATAGTACAACCTAAATTTCGGAAGTAAGTAGTGTAGGTTATTAAAGGGTCAGGCTTGACTAAATACAACATTTTCTCTTATTTTTAAAAAGAAACTTGATGCAGCTTCTGTATTTTTGACTTTAGACCATGATTGAAAAAAAGTGCTCCGATTAATCCCATTCAGTTGACACTTGGACAATTCAATTGTTTGCGAAGATGTGTACCACCCGGTGCTTTTTAATTATGATTTTTATAACATATTGCTCTGTTGCAATAATTCTGTACCACATAAATGTTTCGTACGTACGCACTCACCGCCACATGTACCATGTATAAATATAATATTTATAATAGATGTGTAAGTATGTGACGTAACAATTCAACACTTATAAAAGCAACTATTGGCAAAGAAAGTGATCAAAGTGATCATAAACACAAAAGTTCAAAACCTTTGAGTGGCTTGGAAAGTAAAGCAAAAATATTGACAACGATGTAAATCGTAACCAAAATACATATAGTTTTTTCAACTGGCTTTAGCTACACGATTGCATGCACTAGTGTTTATAAGGAAACGAGGTAATACCTTTACTCGTCTCGTCCACCCATTATCTGACCACATGTGGTAAGGAAATCAGAAAATTTTAAAAGCCTTTACACGAACAGCACTTTCGATTATACATATGTATATACGCCTAAAACTTAGAATAAATTTTCTCAGTAAAAAATTGTTTAATTGGAAAAAATAGTTCATCTACAACGAGAATTTCAACTACATGTACACGTACGTGGCGCTATATGTGGTAGGGGTATAATTGCATATGTACGCATGCCGTAAATATGCGTCTGAGAGCATGATATGAAATTGTATTGATGACATGATCTTAATATGTAGGATTTGAAATGTAAATCTGTTTGTGTATTTAGCACAGGGTTTGTGAGAGACGACAGCTTACTGTATTGTTATTTTCGGCGAAATTTACGATGTCAGAGCTTTAAGTCTGCTCCCATTCCACATAATAACAATTTGCTCTGCTTAATGCTGCTGCTACTCTGCTTTTATTGTTATTGTTGTTGGACTGGCGATTGATTAAGTGATATTGTACTTTATTGCAGTTATAATTTACCGTTGGAAAGCACGATATGATAACATAAATTTTACAACAATAATAATTACCTGCAACCTCAATGCGCTACAGTTAAATCTTGATTTATTTTTCGAAAATCAATTCATAACCGATAGAAAGGGAAAAAAGTATGGCAGAGTGTTAGTCTGAAGCACCTGAAGTCCCATAAACTCCTGAGGTGCACATTCCCCCCATGGAAATTGAGATATTGATCTCAATATTGTCAGAAATATTGGTAGCTTATATATGTTAATTGGTATTGAGATCAAGACTAGAACTTTTAAGGGTGATGAATATTGGGCCAAGTCAAATATATTAAAAGATTTCTCTTTGTGATATATTGTACAAAATTTGCCAATCCATTGACAATTACCAAAGGGAAACTTCAGGAATCCCGTAATATGTATACACTTTTGTTCAAAGTCTGATATGATTTAACACTAAACCTAACGGTCAAATTGACCGTTTTTGAAATTTCGTTAAAAATTCTCGTATACAACGTAACTGTATTACCCTGTAGCTTTTTGACTTTTCCTATAATATACATACAACCCATTTTTCAATATTCAGAACTTTATTGTTTACTTTCCGAAAAAAAAAGAAAATTTCTTTCTAGATTAAGATACATTTGTTTCTTTGAAGCGGTCATTTGACCGCTCATGGTAGGATTAGGTATACTTGAAATGTTGGTAGGTTTAGTGTTAATGACGTCCGCGTGTTTGAATTGAAACTCTCATGCCCGTAAAAATTGACATTTTGTGCTGAAATTTTGTTCAGACACTCTTAGTCCATTTCATCGTGTATTATTTAAGATGTGCGAGACTGAAATCTCTCACGGCTCTACGAAATTCTTCTCCGTCTGATATACCGGATGTTACAAACATGTTGAAAAGGTGCATATACCCTCAATCATAATGCAATGGATATAAACAATTCTCTTTTGTGTTGTTTTGAAATCTAAATTTTGAATTCTAAATAGCTTTTAAATGCTATAAAAACAAAACCTATATTTCGGCTATAGCGTAATCTCTTCTTATCTAAAGTTGATATAATTGATATATAGAAATTGATATTATAACAAGCCATAAATATTTGAATACAAGTGTGCTTTCTTTATGAATAAACTAGTTGGTGAGTTGGTCTGTGTGGTATTGTATTATTTCCCAACAAGCAGAGAGTCTTGAAGTTTAAAAAAACCGAAATTTACTTAGCTGCACCATAAATGGGTGCACATATAGCACAATACAAGCACACAAATGTGAATAAAAACCTGTTTTATTTTCTATATGTCACCTAAATACCGGAAATTGGCTCGTGGCTGCGGGCTTAAAGTCAAGTAAAAGTGAAAAAATTTTCAAATTTATTCCACTAATGATTTATTTATTGTACGTGCCTTCTATGTTCTATTTTGTTGTATGTTGTTGCTTTTATAATAACAAGCTTATTATTAAATAAAAATTTACGTTTATTATACCCAACGTAAAAGTGGTTTATTCTGGGTCAATTCGTACGTGTTGATAAAACCATTTGAATTTCGTTATATGGACTTGAAAATAAGATAATAATAAAATAATCAGTTGATCTGTACCCTCCACTTAGATGCAGTTGATGTATGAGCCGTTTAGTTTGAAGGTGGTTGAAGTCCCATACTTCCAAAAAACTGAGATAGTGGTGCAAATTGAAAGGTATTAATATATGATCTTATTATACCCTCTGCATAAGATGTGGGAAAACTAAGTTTGTTATTCCATTTGCATGTCCCAGAGGAATAATTTGTAGAGTCAGAGACGCTACAAATTATAAAGTACAATATATAAATACTTGATCAGGGTCAAAGACTATGTCGTTCTAGACAACATGTCTGTCTGTTGGGGGCAATATCATACTTTGCTATTTGAATTGGGCAAAGTTGTTCTAGATCCACGCCCACATTCGATAAACATCTATTTATCTGCTACAAAAATTGAATTTATAATTATCCTTTCACAGTGTCAAAAATTGTCGTGTTCGATATGCATCTAATTTACAGAAAACCGCACTGAGTGTAAAACCCGACTTGCAAGGTGATACTCAATATATGTTATGCACTTTTAATGGAGCGTAATCAGATATGAAGAGCATCTAAGATTGGGACTAAGTCAAATTTAGTTTTTAATATACCGATCGATTCAGAACCACGACTTAACGGTGTCTGCCTGTCGTATTTTCTGCGATATCTTGAAAGGAGCAATATTTTTATACAAATTTGTACAAAAGCACTCACTACACATATTTTTTTAAAATAGAAGAAGATAAAGGACTAATTTTGATTTTTTAAACAAAATTTTCTTGATTGGACACGAATAATAAAGTCTAGCCTAGATTTTTCTAAAGTTGTGGGTCTGACCGTGGATCGATTTTGATCTTTTTGCAACTTTCAGCATAAATGAAGATTTTTTGTATCAAATTTTAGCCAATTAGCTCAACATTTGTCATCGTGAGAGTCCCAACAAAAAGCAGACAGACAGAAGGGCTAAATTGACTCAGCTTTTAAAGCTTATCAAGAATGTACGTGCATATTTTTGGGGACGTGATTGGCTTAAGCACAAGTTGTTAAAAACATGCAATAAAAGGAATTTTATACATATACAAGCACATGCGTACGTGCCGCTATGTTCGTCTTGATCGGCTTGATGCTTTACGCAAAAAGCTGTTCAAAAGTCAATCGACACCCGCATTGTAACTTGTCGCAAAACGTTTCTGTGTAGCGTGCTTTGCATCATCATCGGATGTTCTTGATTAAAATCTTAGTTAGTTAGTTGTCGATGTAAAATGATTAACTCTTATTTGTTGTTATTAATTAAACGATTATTTACACATTATAGGCAGATGCAGGCATGTGAAGTCGAGTCGAGGATTCTAAAATTTAAAACTCCCCCGTTCTGATTGAATAATAACACGCCCATAATATATTCTTTGTATAGAATTCAACACTTGAGATAAAATGTAACGCATACTAAAAAATAGTGATTGTTAGAGGAGGCGGTCAGGCCAGGTATTGTACATATCAGTCACGCAAACAATATAAATGTAAAGTAAGCTGTTTGATTTTCTTCTAAGAAGGAAATACCCCTTACCTCTGTAAAAATATTTAAATTAAGCAAATTAGGTAAAAAAGTCCTTTAGCACTCGAGCCTTTTTTCAGCCTTTTATGTATATTTGTAATAATTTGTAATAATTTGTTCGCATGCTATCATGCTAAACATGAACGTGGTTGAGTAACGGACGCACCTCGCGATTTAATTAATTTGTTAGGGATCGCCCCTAGTTGTGCATTGTGGCCGTTGCGAATTGTGAGTGAAAGTGATGCAAGTCCATTACCTTCATTTCAATCTAGATGACTTTTCAAATTGTGATGTTTTTGGAAAAGTGAACTTGAAAAGTGAACCACTCTCATTCACAAAGACTCATTTGTGCATCACCGTACAATTGGAACCAAGTATTGTGGCGTGTTAAATAGAAGAACTTCACTTGGTTTGTTTTGTGTGCGTTGATGTGTTGCACGCGTACATATGTTGCACTTTTTAAAAGCCTTGTTTGAGTTTTCCTTTTTCTCATTTTATCATGCATACAAGGGCCTGTTTATATGTACAAAATCATCAAAAGAATGCAGACAGAGCCAATGGATTTGCGATGAATCCGATTGATCAAATTGTTAATCATCATTATTATAAATGTCATTATATTATAAGATTTTAATGATGAAAAAAGCATAATATTTACATCTATTTATTTGCAAAGCCTGTTTTTAAACACGTATAAATTAAAGGTAAAAATAAAAATAAAAAAAAACACTGTAACGATGGAAGCTTCTTGTTGCGGCATTCAGCTTTTTTCCTTTTTGCTTTAACTACAAGAGATTTATATTTACGATAAGAAATTATGTGTTGATAAAAACACAACTTTCTGCATTTTGTTTTAATAGCTTCTTATTATGGATATTTACAAATCGAGATAATCTCCATTTTGACATAATAACACGACAGGAACTTATTTGAGTTGATAGTGAATGTCGCATACTCTATACCCCTAATTTTGAATACAAACAACTGTGACGGTTCGTGGAGAAAACAGTATGTCACTCGGACTGGATATTTGTTTTTATGCCTTCTACTTTAGTAATGGGGATGTACTAAGTTTGCTATTTCTTTGGGCAAAATCAGTCAAGAGCCGCACCTACAGTTGACAAAAGTTTATTTATTAGCCACGAAAATTGAGCTACGGGGTCAATATTCCGTACACATATTAACATTTAGTCTTTCCATCGAAAAGCCAAAATCGACGGATAACGCACCCGTTTACAATTTACAAAAACCATACTTGGCGCAAAATTTTACCTATGCGCTGGCGCATAATAAGCCAAATTTAATTTTTATGCCCTGCACCACTAATGGCAGAGGGTATATTAAGTTCTTGCGGTTGCTTGTAAGTGCTGAACGGCAGACACCCTCCTTCAATTATACCGATCGGTTCAGAATCAAAATCTGACTCTCTTTAACCATGTTCCTCTGTCCGTCTCTCCATGTAAATTCGTGCGCTTTGCTACAGATCGCATTTTTTAGATATTTCGATAAAATTTGGTACAAGGAAGCAAATGGGAACCTAATTGAAAATGGTCCAAATTGAACCTCCTCATATGAGGAAGTCTTTAAAGGGTGCAGATTCGCAATTCTTAATATTTTTTAACAAAATTTGGTGCTGAACCAAATTTTTAGAACCCACTTCCATATGATATTTCAATGGAATGCCCCGCAGTAATTGTAGAATAATATGTGGAGCTTAGTGGTTTAGGGTATGAAATGGTCGGGCTTGACCGACTATAGCATTTTCACTAGTTTTATTTATTATGCTCTACATCCACATCATTTGTGGTAGAGGACACATTAAGGGAGTGGTTGTTTGTAACTCCTAAATGAATTTATTTATATCGATCGATATCTTCATGTTAACTTCTTCTCTATCCACACAAGTTTGTCCAATGTTTAGAATATGTCCATGAAAGTTTAAAAGAAATATATGTATATTGGTCCGATGGCGTGAAAGGAAATAAAAAATAAAAGTGAAAATTAAAAAATTTTTCAGTAATTCTATGTTAAACAGGTAGGCAAGATGTGGAGATATTTATGGGCACCCCTTTATCTGGCTTTAGCTGTGTTTGGGCGTAAAAGATAGTAGTCAACCGATATGTGTCTGAGAGTAATTTTTATTTCTTTGTGGTCCCATACATATTTCATTATCCTTCAACGTTGTGTATTTATGTAAAGCTTTATGAATCAAACACGTCGTACGTCCATCACGGCCATAACACAGGAATTGCCCATATGTTGTATGCAGCACTCTTAATAATCTCTTTTACCTTCCGCAATTGATAGGCCTACGATGATTATTATTGGGGGAATGATAATGATAATCATCATAAAAGAAGGATATACTACTTTCTTTGGAAGTATTTTAAAATTTAACCAGGTACGAGTACATTTAAACAACACCAACACCAACAGCACAAGTTTAAATTTAGCTTGGCTTTTGGCTATTTGAGATTTCCAACGCATGACCTGTATGTGAATGGTCTCCTATGTGTGTATACGAAAACAAAAAACACAAAAAAAAAAAGAAAATAACTCGTATTTTAGCGTATGTACTCTTGATGGTCCACCCACATGTGTGTAAACAGATTTTTTGCCATTATTATTTGTAAATCTTTTTTTGCAAGCACGTACAAACTACTATATTACAACAATAACTATACGTACGTACGTAAATTTCGTACAAATTTTTTATGCTTTCATAAAAGACTTGACTTGATTCTGTATTTATTGTAGTTTGCGTTGAAACTTTTTTGAATATGTGGTGTAGTGTGTGTGTGTATATATATATAAACACCACTCGTAACTAATTTATGTGCATATTGTGATAGAGATAGATTTTCCTTTGGCAGTTTGTTTGGGGAGGGGCTGTGCTGTGCTGAGCTGTGGTGCGGTGCATTAGAATTTAGCACCATTTAATGCTATTCAACGCACAGCTGCATACAATTTCGTAATTCAATTTGCAGTTAATCTCAAAGCAACAACTATAATAAACTTCATACAATTGCCATCATAATGCTTTTAATGCATGTATAGTTAGGTATATCTTTAAAAGACTCGTACGTTGTCTTTACACCCTACGTGTCGTTGAGAGTGTATTAAGTCCATCACGGCGCTTGCGATAAAGTGGGAAAAGGCTTTAAGAATTTATAAAGTACCGTTATTGACCCTTGGAATTCAAATGCGACGCATCCATTTTGTCATTAATCGATGCGACTCATTAAGTTAAATATTCTGTATTAATCTATAAATGAGAGAGCAATATGTAATTGCCACGACCATATTATATATTATAAATGTGGAGGGTAGTTAAGAATTGACTTGAAGCAAATGAGCAGCGTTTTACTTGTTATACCCTGCACGATTTGTGGTAAGGGGTATATTAAGTTTGTGCGAATTTTTGTAACTCATAAACTGCAAATGCCACACCCACCTTCAACTATCAATTCGATTAAACCATGTCCGTCTGTCTGTCCATGTAAATGTGTGCGCAAGCTATAGGTCGCATTTTTTGAGAAATTTCGATGAAATTTGGTACAAGGATGTGTAAAGAAAGAAACCCTTTTGAAAATGGATAGGATTAGACCATTTTTCGAACCTCTTCCCACATAAATTTTTTTTTGACCTTTTCGAAAATACAAGTTTTTCATTTTTCAAAACAAAAAATTAAAGGAAATAATATATCAAGTGGTGTAGGGTATTTGATTGTCGGGCTTGACCGACTATAATATTTTCACTTGTTATTCATTATATTTGTGCATTAACATATATATGAAGCCACAAAAGTGTTGTGATTTGACTGCGTTTACGTACACATACATACGCAAATGTGTACGTCAAGCAAAAAGGTAATAACGCTAGGAAATTCATCAATGAACCCACCTACGCGACATCGCACACACACACACTTAAGCACATATATGTGTGTATCTAGACAATGGTGGATTAAGGTATTTAGGGGCACTAACGTTTTTGGAGCCCCTAAAGCTTAATCAACCATTGATTTATTAACGTAATTAAATAAAATTATTATTTTAATTTAGTAAAATTAATTAATAGAAATGACATTTAAGGTAACATTTTATAGAGTAGAGTGGAGTAGAGGAGCTCCATGACATTGTGGGGCATTTTGTGGCGGTTAACCCGCCTGTGAATGTTATACATATACATATATAGTACTTTGAAAAGCATTAATTGCCGTTTATATAAAATCGCGTAAATACTCTGCACCCTGTATTTTCCATGTGGGCGCTGCAATTACTTCTGCTTGTTGCTGTTAGTTCAAGAAAATATTACAAAAAAAAAAAAAAACCATTTTTACTAACAGGCATAACAAGTTCAAGATTTCGTCATCATTCAAGGCAAATTATACATACACAACTATTTGTGTTTGTTTTTTCTTGGCTTTTTTAGTTTTTTTTTGACTCGAATCAAATGCGTTCAAAACATTTGTACTATTCATCAGAGACTTTTCAAATATTGACACGTTATAGGTTGATGAAACCTAGGGAAACAAAGAAGAAAACTAAATTTGGCTTAGGCCAAATATTAAATCTTCTCCACGTTTATAATAATAGGTGTGGCAAATACAGGATCATGCCCTATAATAGTATACCTATAACATATCAGCTTGCAAGTCCAGTTTTACCTGGAGTTTGGTTTTTTGTAAATTGTGGGCGTGTGTGTTATCCGACCACGCCCATTTTTGGTACTTCAGCTAATGGGATAACTATTTATACGCATACAAAATTCCTAGGTCAACTTTTGTGGCAGATATAAAGATTGTTTGGTTGTACGCATAATCAGTATTCAGAAATACGCCCAATTTTGGTATATCGTTGAAGCTAATATGTAGAGATGTACGTACCAAACTTTAAGTTTATATCTCAATTTTTGTGGCAGATAAATATATTTTTATTGATTGTGGGCGTGGGACTGGCTATTGACCGATTTTGCCTGTTTTAAAGGTCGATATGCGTGCAAAAGGTAAAAGTACCTATACAAAATTTGCGCTCAATATCTCAAAATTTACGCTCGTAAGAATGCCAACAACAGACGAACACATGGACACGCGGACATACATATCTAAATCGATTCAGTTTTTCACGCTGATCAAGAATATATATACTTTGTAGGGTCTCTGACGCCTCCTTCTGGGTGTTGCCAACGGAAGAACAAACTTAGTATACCCTCATTACTAAGGTGGAGAATATAAAAACATTTCGGGGCCCTCAACCATAGCTACATAACTTTTTGCAAATAATATAAAATATTTAGTAAATAATTACGCGCATTCTATTATATAACGAGTGTTGTACTATAAATACATGATTGCAATAATTAGTTTTCGTAATTTTTCTCCAGCCAATTATTCCTTTAAACTTAAGTAGTTGTCATGATTCTCAATAGATAATACGGATAAATTAGACAATTACTCCTACTTCAAAGTATGCTTTTAATTCTTTTAAGAACGTTCTGCCAAGCCCTACTTTTTACTCGTTTCAGTTAATCTTTGATACGTTTATTCAAAATTTAAAACGTAAAAAACTAAATTTGGCTTAGGCCAAATCTCACATTCCCTCCATATGTACTTACAAACAGTGGGCGGGACAGGTACATAATTACACCCGCTAATAGTGTTTCTATTACATATCAACAAGTTGAGTTTTACGCTGAGTATGGCTTTGTGTAAATTGTGGGGGTGTCGGTTATACGATTAGGGATATAGATGGAAGGATGTTATTATGTGTACCGAAGCTTAATAGATACATTTTGCTCAATTTAAAAAGCGATATGCCTGCAGAAACTAGGGACGCTTTACAAGTTTTTAGCCGAGTATATCGAAATGTACTTCCGCAAGAGTGCCAACAACAGATAGACACACTGAACATGGACAAACATATCTGTCTCTGACGCCACCTCTGGATGTTGCAAACAGAATAAAAAATTTTGTGGAGCCTCCGCCTATATTTTACACTTTTGTACCATACATACAACAACATCGGAAGTTTTCTCAACTTTGATGCTGAACTGCAATATATGTTTAAAAGCAGTGTGCGCATGCATTTGGAAAATTGTGCCATATGGAACTTATATATTAATATAAATATAAAAATAAAAAACAAATTTGCATCTGAACTACAACAATATGATAAACTGGTTAAATTTTAATAGAGAGTGTGTAGGAAGTATATGAGATAGAGAGCGATGACATCAGTTTCTAATGTTGTACAGTGCAGGGCTAATAAATAAGATCCGTGTAGTAGAAAGAAGAAGACTGCGTAACATAAGAGTAATGCATTATGAATGAATTCAACCCACACATGTTTTGAACCGGCAACACGACTCAACATCCAATAAAAATACTGATCATTTTAGGTAATACGCAAAACACAAAACGCAAGCACGTCTGTGAGAGGGAGTTTGTAAAAAAGGTGATCATTACAGTATTGTAGTTAAAGGGAGTAAATAGAGTGAATGATGGCAGAGAGTAAAGCAATGATGTTTTCATTCAACAAACACAACAAAAGTCTCACTTCACGTACATACCTTGTTTATGTGTCGTATATATGGAGGCAGAGCAAAATATTGCAGCAGTCATTGAAGAACGTACACATGTGTAAACTGAGGATAAGTTTAAGGCCAACCATTTTCGATTACTGAAGTATTAAAGCACACATAACGAAATTATTGCACAGAGAACGCGCGTTTAATTCCGTGAAAGTAAACAATATAGATGACGGAATAATATCACTGGATTAAGAAAAATCCTTACAAACCATTCATTTACTTCAGTTAATTAAAGATGCCCGACCATCCGCTGTACATTCTCTCACTCACTCTTATGCAAATTTGAAAGTATACGAAACGAAAAAACTGTCCTTTGCGATACAGTGCTTAACGATTGTAATTATGTGAAATAACTAGAATGCAAATAAACATCACCACATAGTTGTTTAGCAGAATTAAAAAGTTTTTTTTTATAAATGTAAAGAAAAAGTAATGTAAAACAAATGTAACAATAAGTGTGATGGCCGTACCGACGGCAAGTGCCAAATTAGATTATTATCGCTGTTTAACAACATACAATATATAACTTATGTGTACAATCTGCACTGCATCAACAAACAATTGCTACTGCATTATCGATAATCACGCACCTTTCTCACTTTCATACACACGTACCACCTATGGACGACGCATGTGCCGATGAAGCCAACTCGTAAGTGCCAAACGCGTGCTTTATCAATAATTTTTAGTGAATTCATGCTTAAACGTCGTAACATAAAATTCGCTTAATTCCACTTAATACTATGCCCATATTCTTCCCGGCAAAACTTGCACCACAATAATAACAACATCACAGCGATTATCAGCATTCGCACTCGCTCTCCCTCTCGTACAAACAAACAGAACAATTCAACGTTGCTTGGCTTTTCTTTATCTCACTGCAATCATATATTGCATGTTTGCCCCACTCTCGCCTTCTCACTTGAATTCGCGTGGTGGTTAGAAACTATGGTGCAGCAAACTTTTCTGATCATTTGCTTTTCCGTAAAGCTATATTTATAAACAGTTGACAGCTTATATTTTTTTTTTGTTTATTTGCTGCGTATACTAAATGCAATTCGGTGAAGGCACCACGATTTTAATCAAGATTTTACAATAAAGCATACGCCACACGACATAGATAAAAGGTAAGTTTTGAATTGTTTCCAATTTTTAAATGTTATGCGTACGTGAATTTTTGTGGTAGATAAAAACGCTTTTACCGTTGGAGGCCACATTTAAATTAGACGATAACAAGAAGGCTTGAGGGTTTTATTAAGTTTGTTCTTCCGTTTGAAACACCTAGAAGGGGACGTCAGAGACCCTACAAAGTATATATATTCTTGATCGGCACCAAAAACTGAATCGATCTAGACATGTACGACCGCGTGTCCGTCACGTGGGTCTGCTGCCATTTTCACGAGCTTAAATTGTAAAATATTGAGGAAAAATTTTGTACAGGCACTTTTAGTTTTTGCACGCAGATCGCTATTTACAATGGGCAAAATCGTTTAACGGAAACGCCCACAATCAATAAAAACGTTTATATCTGCCACAAAAATTAACACATGATCTTGAAATTTGGTACACATATCCATGGTTATCTCATCCACCGATATGAAAGAAGTGGGCGTGGTCGACTAGCAGACGCGCACAAAATCGACATAAATCAATATATCTGCCACAAAAATTGACTTATGAACTTGAAAATTGGTGCACTTATTAAAGGTTAAGCTATCCATCGATGTGTCAAAAAATGGGTATGGACGGATATGACATATACATTCACAATTTACAAAAACCGTACTCAACGTAAAACTAGATTTGCATGCTGATACCTTAACACATACACTATTAGAGGGCACAATATATATATTTACTACGCCCACCGCTGGGGATGTGGAGGTTATTTAAGGTTTGGCCTAAGCCAAATTTAATATAAAGGCCGTAAGTTAAATTAGCGAATTTCTCCAAATTTTTTATATCAAAAATTTGATAGTAATTGACCAGACGAAATTAATTAACATTCCATTGCGACAACATCTGTGATGACTCTAAGGAATGATAAAATTGTGGCTCGTTTCTACTCAAATATAATCACAGACAAAAAATTCTATATTCACAGAAATTTTGAAAATGTAAGCCTTCAAACGATGCAAAAGTGTTTCCCCGATCGCAATGTTATAACAATTCAAACCTTGTGTTATGGTGAAAAACTCCTCTTATTACACCAAAAAAAGTATCATTATATGATCCTACATTTTTTGACGTTTTCCAATTAAACTTGTAGCATTTATTCCATGATATAAAGTAAACATTTAAATTTAACTCATAATAATTGTCTTCGAAGATTGATAAGGCCATTGAGACAACTTCTGTAATGATTTTAAGTACCGTTTGAAACTGGGTTAGAGAAACGTGGCTCATTTCAGCTCAATATGAGTAACATACCTAAAGTATTGTATTGTATTTAAACGAATGTTGTAAAAATTTAAGTTTTCGCGGAGACGCAACACATATTGCAGAAGTTTTGGAGGGATTTGCTTCTCCTTAATGGAGTGTTTTAGAAAAGGCACACTCCACGAGCGGTTATTGTTAAGCTGACGCAAAATTTGATGATGATTAAGAATATTTGTACTTTCGGGGACCTCAGAAAAGTTGTCTTACCTTTAAAAGGGAACCCTGAGCAGATTGATTGACCAGACATTTGTGTGTTGATGGGGAATACGTCAAATTAATGAATAATTTTGAAGGATTATAATTTTATGTTATACATTACAAACTCTTTGCAATATTGTTACGAATGAATTTGTGTTATTTCTCTTGATTTTCCCGAATTAAATGAATTTTGCAACCAGCTATTTATTAACATTACATACATACAATTTTTGTGCTCTCAGTTTTCCTTAATTTACGTTTGCATATATGAATGTTGCGCTTTCCAACGTTCGATCACCATGATCAAAATTATCATTAAGATGAAAAAATTAGAAAAATTTTGCTAATCATAATTTCACATCCGTTTATTTCATTTATTATCTTTACTGTACATTTTCATTCCAAAATCTTCATGCTACTGCACTACATATACGATATATTTATATATCTGTTGTGCAGATATATTTAATGTTTATTCATTATTTTATCGTGAATTCCTGAGCACAAGCATAAATAGCGCATGGTCACACATCTACGTTTTGTTTAGTGTTCAACTTATTTTCGTATTTTTTTTTTCTGATATTTTCTCATATTAAACGAATAGTATTAGTAGCGTTTTTGTGGCTTTATGGCTTGTGCCGCGTGTGACAAAACTATTTTTACTTATCAAAACAATATATTGTAGAAATTACTTTTTCAGTGTACATGTATGTGCATTTATAAATAGATAGAATCTTACGTTGTACATATACACACACAATACAACAATATTTAACTTAATGTTAAAAGCAGTCCAGATATTAGGGGTGTTTCAATTACAGTTTCTACAGCCAGTGCCATTCTTTTCTACAAAACTAACTTTGTTTTTGTATTGCTTTTAACTTAACGATCTTTTATATTTGTCCTCTGACGTTCAGTTTATTGCACTCAAACAGCTTTGGATTCAGATTTGGAGCATATTTTTAATTGCTGTCTCCAACGGAGTTATGGCGCGACGGCATTTCCCACCTCCGCCTCTTTTCTGCATCAACCATTTTGTATTCAAGTTGATTAAATATGCATGCTTGCGGAAGAATGATCTCCCGCTATTTTGTGACCTTCTTTTTAGGATGGGTACGTTTTCTATTAATGGGAGAGAGAAAGGAGATTGGTCGGCTTAGAACTCTGGTAACATATCTGGTGGTACTTTCCTTAGTTGCATCCTTTATAAGTGGTGTGTTTAGATCTCTGTGAATGGTTACATTAGTTATGTACTACAGGCATCTGTTATTAAGCACACAAACTGTTTCCTTTAATTGAATTAACACATGTTGCACATGAGCATTTTATTGTCAAGGTTCAATTGGGAAATTCAATCTAGTAACCACCATAATTCGTTCGAGTGTAACTTTATTTCAGTTATCTTTACGTTTTTGTCCATGTAACTACTAACCGGGGAAATAGTTTCTTTTAAAGATAAAATTTTGACGATTTCATGCTTTTTTCCCTCTTTTTGGCCCCTTCTCTAGGATGTTTATGTAGTTTTGTATTGGCATTGACTCCATAATAGAGTTGGCCCGAGTGCTTATAATTGCTACATTATTAGCGAACGTGAACGTATGCGCAAAGTGCTGTATATACTAGTTAGGGAGTAGGTACCAAAATTCTACCTTGAAATAACCTATTAAAATTTTCCTAGTGGTTGCTCATACATACTGCAAAGAAGCGTTTAACAAGGTAATTATCTCAATGCTTGAACAAGATCGGTAGTAAACTTATGGGTCCGTTCGCTGCAGTAAACTTATGGGAGCGTTCGCTGCTACTACAGTATCATCTTTTCCAGGTTTAGGTACTACAATAATAATAGATTATTTCCCACCAACGCTACGGAGATTTGCCATTGAAGATATGTTGAAAAATTAAAGTGCACCGTGGGATACTTTGCGAATCATTTTGGCTTATATGTTATTATTGTGCATCCTTGATTTGGCCCAGAAAAATTCTACGCATATAATTGTATTTAGAGCAATTTTTTGGTATAATTTTTTAATTTTAATTTTAAAAATGTTTACGCATTGGTTGTCCCCGTTCCAACTATTTGGCACTTATTTTTGGGACTTTTCAATTGATTTAAAAGATTTATTGCAATTTATTTAACAACAGCGTTTGGACACTTTGTCTATTTCGTGTAAATAGTTATTCGTATGAGCGTTAATCGTTCATGCAAACGACTAGTTATGCGTCGTGAAAGCGAATTCGCCATCGCCGCTAATGCGGCAAATAATACAGACAGTTCTTTGAACTTGACAACACCATTTGGCGGAGCTGCAAAGTATTCCAGTAATATGTTTCCATCACCTCTTAGAAATTCAAATCGTAATATTTTACAAACCTCGTCTTTATCACCGGAGCGTCAACCACGTCTACAACTTATAAACTATCCTGGATATCCAGCAGGTGTGTCATCGTTATACCTACACCAGCATCATCATAATCACTGTCCACATTCATCAGCACGTCTAACCCAGCGATCTCATGACTGGAATGCTGTTAACAGTAGTCCTTCTACTACTGCTAATCCTGCAGCTGTGTATGTTGATACAAAATTGTCTCTTAACAGCAATACTATAAGAACACCACCTTCCGAACAGGCTGAGCTTGACGAGTTTGTAGACATTTTGCAAGTTCAACAATTACTACTCGATTCTTCTTCAACATTACCGGCCTATGGTCAAGTAACAGCAAATCCAACAACCGCTGCAGTACCTCCTTACCCGTCAAGTAGTTGTATTAATTCTTGTGAAACAACAACAATATCAAAACCAACGAAACTGGCACTTAACATGGCAAAATCTTCAGCACGTATAGACTTGAATGTGCAAAAAGCTCCAGAGATTACATCCACACAAGTACAAGGTAGGGGGAAAACTTTCATTCACACATACTCAAAAAAATAATATACAAGTGTGACCCCAATGCCTTAATGTTTGCGATTATCACAAACGAACACACTGAAAAAGTAACAGAATTAGAATTAGGTGGATCTACACATTATACATTTTCATGAAATGAGTGTACCCCTCACCTCAAGGTAGTACAGGTAGTACAGGCACTTATATTGACTGCTCTACAATTTCATATCTGTTGTAACTTTGTTATTATTCCGCATCTATTTTCGTTCCTTCTTTCAGCTGAATCTCCTTCCTCACGTTCTATGTTACTAGACTATCCCAATTCACACATGTGTGGTAGTCACTTCCATCATCCAACGTCCAATGGCGTCAATGACTCAGGTAAAACCTCATTCTAAGATCTACAGTTACTTATCAACTTTATTTCCTCGATCATCACCCTTGATCGCTAGGCCTTGCCATGTCCGAGTGGGTGTGTGTCTATTGTTCAAATGTTATGACCTGGAAAGGCTCACTAACTGCTCTGCTCTTATGGTCTTAGATGGAATATAAGTAAGTACGTTACTGCACTTTAATGCCAAATCAGAGTTGATTGTACAACATGGACTTAATGCATCTATTAATTTTCATTACACATTAAGTCAAAACCTATAAATCGTTCAGAAACTGTAATTTGTAGAGACACTTCATTAAAATCAACTAAAGTCGTAATTTAATAAACGTACGTGTGTATGTTTCCTTTGCGCTGGACTGGAACACACATCCACGCATATGTATACGTATCTGTGTGCGTTTGTCCATTTGTTCATTTTAACAAAACTAGGCTTTAATTTTAATGGTTTGCCATTTAATCTAACGCGAGCAATGCAAACTATGATGCATGTACACTTTGGACACACACACACCATCCATTCACTCTTACTACATGAAGTATAAAAATTATTTTCGTATAATTTTAGAGCAACTTTTACACTTTTTTGCGAAAAATTAAATTCTTCCAAGGGCCGTGACTGAGTAACATAACTAGCGTAACTTCCAAATCCGCTGAAAAATGAAATTTTTTGCCATATAAATAAGATCTTATATGGTGATGACCCGATTTAGTATATTTTCAATGGGGTTCTTCTTTGGACCATACATGTCCTTTTACTAAATTCCATCGAAATATCTCAAAAAACATCACCTGTACCTTTTGAAAAAATTTACATGGACAGACGGAGAGAGAGATGGAAAGCGCTATATCGATTCAGATTTTTATTCTCATTTAGATTTGATTCTGAATCGATAGGTAGATGAGATATTTTCCGTCTAGGAGTTACAAACATGCACCTACGAACACCTGCTGATGAGAACTCGGTGAGGACGAGTTCGAAATCGGTCCAGGTCACCAAATATTAATGTTTCACAATTTCTAATATATCATTACAACTTTTAATATAGTCAGACGAAAAAAATTCATTTCATATATATATATATGCACTATATATATGCACTATATATATGCACTAAAAACTTAATAACTGCTTTCAACTCTCCTCACTGTAGATTTTTGCATTTATCCACTTCTACTTCTAAATTGAACGTTTTTAAATGGCAATCAATACTCATACATACGTACACTTTGGTGGTCCAAGGCGCCTAAAATCTAAAAAGTAGTTTACAGCTTTATACCTTCTTTGTTCTTTCGCTGGGTTAGTAAGTTGTCACACGTAGTGTAGGTGATATTATTGTTGTGAAAACTCTCAGAAGGCTTTGCTTCAAGTTAATATTTAATTAAGGTTTTGGCGATGTGTCTGCTTTCAGCAAAGTATTGTAAATGACATTCATACGGTCGCTGTGCTGTAAGGCCAATTAGATAGGTGCGTACGAAAGTCGCTAGAAACACGGTCGTTCTGACAACACATTAAAGGCAATTGTTGTTTGTGTTTCGGTACGTATTTACGTATCAAAAATATTGCAAAAAATATAGGACATTGTCCAATAGTGAAAACAGAAGCGTTCAAGATTTTGTTAATTGTCTTCTTTTTTTTTCAAAGTACAAGAAGGACTAGGCACGTAAAGTCTATTCCAACATATTGAAAAAATAATACAAATATTTAAAATTTTATTGTACCGCCTTTATCTGATTGTCTTTTTCGTAGATTAATAAAAAAATGACTAATTAGTCGTGTTTGTAATTGCTTGATATTGACAGAACGTCTCTTCGGTCCGTCTGTTGATTTGGATGTGTTGATGTATCTTCTCTAAGTTTTAATTGTGTTTTAATGCAATCATATTAATTTCCGGCCTCAGGCTGGGCTTTGTCGTTTGCATTATCATCATCAGTAATGGAGACAACATATCAGTCACGAGACTAAAGACAACAGCAACAACAATAAAAACAATTGCAACAAAACGAAAACTGCCTCAGTACGTATGTACATTAGTTCATTTTATTATGTAGGATATATGGTGTTCTTGGCCGGGGTCATTCATTTCCTGGCTAATTGCTTAATTAATTTAACTTGCAGCACACGCATAAACGCTACAGTTACATAGATATACACTGCAAAAATATTGAAAGACAAGTTTTGAATTTAGGATAAATTTGAGAAACCTTATTTTACGGACCTTACTGCTTGGAAATCGAACACATTATTAATAGTTGAAAATTGTCACGCCTCTGACTAAAATTAAAGTATTTGTAGCAAGGCTCCTAAGACCCTTCCATGTATGTATATGTATGAAGAGAATTGAATTGTATATGGCAGTGATGTGGGGGTTAACATTGGATATACTATGTATAACCATCTGTTGCCTCCTTGGGTGCCATCTCGATGGTACCCAACTTTTTATTCGGGGTACCAACCTGGAGATGTAAGATAACTCTGTTTTCCAGGGTCGCTGGTTCGACCAGATATAGTCTCAGGGTACTGGAGGTACTTGAGCCCGAGGAACAAGTTGTTCCTGCTAAGAGGTTCTTTGGTTGTGGGCGCTTCGTGGGGTTTGTGGTTTGCCCTTTGGAAGATTTTTCCTGAATTGAATTTGTTGCATCGGTGCAATTTGAACTGTGTCTATGTCCGCATACCGTTCTTCTACCATTGGCAAATGCATTTGTTTGAAAAGTTAGAAATCACGCGATGCTAGATTAGACGAATACGTAGAAATTGTGATTCTGCGTTGTTATGTTTCAAACATCCGTACAAACTTAATTACAGGCGCATAAATAGTGGTTAAACTTGACGAATCCACATATAATGCCATTAATCGATATATTGTTACTTTATATTTACTTGCGTTCACTAATTGCAATGTTAAAACACTTGTTACAACCTAGAACGTTTAAGCCATATGAGTTTCAAACATATGAATTCTACAAATATGTGCATACATAAGGTCTGCTTTGAATTGCGTTAAATGAAAAATAGCAGGATGGGAAACAGAATTCAAGGTAATTTATATTATCGATGCTCTACTTAAATTATTGCCCGTAAGACACCTGTTGCAACTACTGCAACAACACATGAATGAAAGCGAACATATTGAAGGAATTAGTAGCACTGCTTTACACTGCTTTACATAGTTGGCTTGCCGCCATAAGCATTGGAACATGTTTATATTTAAATATTCAAAATTTAACACATGTACCGTGTTAAACTAAACGGGCATACTTGCGCTCACACCTTCAACTAAATGAACCAAATAATAATGTTTAAACAAACGAAAAGGTATGTTTTGTTTAGGACGAATTTAAGATACCCTCCACATATATTTACATGTACTGTACGGCGTGGCTTGTACACAATTATGTCCTCTTCCGACAACTCGGAAAGAGTTTTCTAAAACTTATCCATTCACACCCACTTTAAACACACTTTTGGATGGATTTTGTATAAATTTATCTCAAGAATAAATACATTGTGCACTACAGTATTTGAGGCCAAGAGAGATTTTTTAATTTTTAATTTTTATATCCTGAAATCACTTGTGACAAAGAGTATATTAAGTTTGTGCGAATGTTTCTAACTTCTAAACTGTGGCAAATGCAACACCCATCTTCAATTATATCGATTGATTCAGAATTAAAATCTGAATCGATTTAATCATGTCCGTCTGTCTGTCTAGGTAAATTTGTGCGCAAGTTACAAGTCGATTGTTTTGAGATATTTTGATCAAATTTGAACCTTATTTATGGGACCGTTTTTAGAACCCTTTCTCATGTATTTCACGAAGTAGCTTATATATATACTGATACACAAAAATAATTGTAGCATAACTTAAGGTGCTAATTGGTGTTTTAAGTTAAATGGTCGAGCTTGACCGATAACATTTTTACTTGTTTCATTTTTAATTTTGGTCATCGTGAGCATTTCCACATCTCGCGGACGTCATTACATCTGCTTACATTTTGACGTTAATGAAGAATTATACTGTTAAGTTTTAAGTATAATATTATATAAACGTATGACAAATGTGTGCACAGAATTCGAGAATATAAATATAATATTAAAAGTTGGTGCGCTACCATTATTACATTTAAGCATCATATTGACAATGGTGAAAACATGGGAAAACAATTTGAAAATATTTGAAAATATGAAAACAGAGAATGGGCAAAATTGGTCCTTGATCCATGATCACGCCCACAAAGCTAACAAATACAAATTCTTTCGCTTCTAGTGCCTTTCTTGCAACTAAACCAACTCAAGGTCGGGTGTTTATATCATCCTTTGTGTAATCGTGGCTTCTACCACATCAGAAGACGTCGAACATTTTCTTAAAATATGCAATAAAAGTATGCAATAAGATTCAAAAAGAATAAGTTGTTAAGTTTTTTCATGTGCGTTACCTTATGCTATGACTCATACTTGCCGTGAACTATTATTATTATTAATTTTATCTGTACGTGATTTCCATTTAACTAATATTTAAAATATTTAACAATATACACCGCTTAGTGTAGATATCTGCCTGCGATGTGTGCAAATGGCACCGGGACATCAGTCTGTTTTTAAAGTTATTTCAAGTGCGGTGCAAAAGCAAACTTACAAATTTTTTAGTTTTAGTTAATAATGGAACACATATTACTGCTATTGAATTACTTGACTGTGCGAGCATGTGTGTACATTGATTACTAAACGAATGAGATATGTGTTCTCTCTGTGCTTATATGCAACTCCTACTTATATTTTTATTATTTTTGCTTAATAAGAATTTTAGTTTTTCACCAGACACGTGCCACTTTACATATAACATGGCTCTTTCATAGATTATTATCTACACATGCACACATGTTTATTTACGCACGTAAATGTGGGCTTTCAGCATGCTTTCTATATTCAGTTCTTCCACTGATCCCCCTCAGTAGCCGAGTTAGCTGAGACTTTATCTTGGTAAACTCTGCGTGCTGTGGGTCGTGAGTTCAAATCTAGCTCAGGAGCCAAGAATTTCTTCTACTGTGATATAAACTCGCCTGTCACAATAAACTGGTAACCCGCCGACAGTTAAGAATATTAACATTAAGATCGAGGCCGTTTCGTCGACAGTTAAGGGCGTTACTAAATGTGTATTCAAGACTCCTAAAATATGATATTTATTTAGTACACATATTTATATATAATTAACCTGTCCTTCGATGACTTAAAAACGTTTTATAAATTTATACGACTTAGTTTATACACCTTGTAGTACACAAGCTAAAAGACTCTTAATTGTACTACGCCACGTCTTCTACTACTAATTCAAGATTTCCCCTTTAGCGCGAAAGGTGGTGTAAACGAATTTGTTTTGTCTTATTTGTATGTTTTTCAGGACGCAATTTTCATAGAACAAACTTCAGTGCGTGATTTCAGTTAATTAAGAGTCTCCTATAACGTGAATATCCTATTACGCCACACCTATTAAGCGCACTTTAGAAAGCCTTACTAACTTTGCGTTACTACAGGAATTAGAGACCTTCCAATTGAAAATTTTTAATAATAAGTTTTTTCGACCTATGATTAAAACAACATTACTTAATTTAGGGTAAGACTTGGAAGTCTCCTACATTTATGTGTGGGTCCGATTCCACGCCACGCTGTAAATTGTGAGTGTGGCGTATTAAGGAAGGTGTCCAAGATTTGACTTCAGCCAACTATAAGTTGTGTAACACACTCGTTCTGTAATTATAGCCTTTCTTACACATGGTGTACGTGGACCATAGATATATGTATAACACATAATATTGTATTTAAGCGCATAAACGTACACATTATTACATACAAATGTCTAGCCTCAAAAATTCGGCAATTGCTTCTAAATGAACGATTAATAAAAACAGTTTTGTATTTACAAAAAAATGTGCAAAACAACAACAATAATAGTAATTATGAATACAGATAATTTTCCTTATAAGTGGTTAAACTGTGCTGTAAAATAACAAACGCCCACTTGTCTACCTTTGGTTTCATACCCTTCACTTTAGGAGTATGCTAAATTTGACCTATTGCTCGAAACTCTTAGATGAAAAACTCCTATTGAAGTAGTCCCTCGTGATAGTGGAGCCTGCCTAAAACCAGATGATGTCAAAGGAGGAGGGGGAAGGTGGGTAAAATAGGCGCGTTGCACTCTTATTTTGGTGTTATTGTTAATTAGTTTCTGAGAAGATCATGTAAAAAGGAAACCTATTCATTGCCGTATATAAGACAATCATCACCTTGACATGGTGTTAATGAATACCTATCCACCCACTGAAGGAATAGTTTTTGAATCGTCTAAGTTTAAATTCTTATTTAAAAAGCATGTACATTAAGAGTTATGTGTATACGTTTAATCAGCGTTAAATTCCATGTTAATCTAGATATGTCCGGCTCGCCGCGTGTCTGTTTGACTTGTTGACTCGGTTAAACACTCACACTCCCAGTAGCAAAGTTTAACATATTTTCGTAAAATTTTGTACAAGTTTCCATACACAATCAAAATTGATCAATGAAACTTTATCCATCGATGTGTTGAAAGTGAGTGGCGTCGAATGGCAAACACCCCCAATATTTACAAGGAAAAAAATGAAGAAGAAAAGTCTAAATGTGACCCAAACAAAACTGCCACACCCACACTTTTCCCATACATTTGGAGGGTATCCCCAGTTTGGCTTGAGGCAAGTTTGAGTTTTGTGTTCCCCGTTATTGCCTGTTTGTTGAAATTGTGTATGTTTTGCAAGCATTCATACTTGTACAAAAATTGTATTTGTTATATTTGTTACATGTTGTTGTAGCTTGGCGACGACAAACACTTTAAACTTATGAATGAAATTTTGCATGACTCTCTATTTTGGCCGTCCTAGATTGTTGCTTTGACGTTTATGAATGAAGTCAGCGAATAAACTCTGAAAACCTGATATGCTTAAATACACACATTTACATATATATATACGAAATATAGTATATACACATACATGTATGCGTTTGTATGTATCAAACTTGATTTTGTCTGGGAGCTAAACTGAAAATGTCACTGTTTCCTCGGTAGTCTCTTTTTCGCACATAACAACACTGTACAGGCAGCCGCATACAAATGTACCCAATTTGATGTTGAAGCAGTGCTTAGATATTCTTATTGTTGTTGTTATTGTTTTATTGTAAATAATTTCCATACACAAAATTGTTATACCCTCCACATCATACGGATACCTAAAGAACTATTTCGGAGAGCGTGTGATTGTGATTTTGTCTCGGTTCTGGGCAGGCTGCAGCGTTGAATTGAATAAGAGGCGGCAGCTTAAGCTTGTAGTTTTTCCGAATACATCGCGTCGCATATGAAATGGATCAACTCGAGTCAATGTATTTAATACTGTGGTGACTTTTGATTTACCTCCCAATCCACTGTAAATGTGGTAGCATGTAACCTAACTAGTTACTTCGCGTCTTCGAGCCAAAGCTATTCCAGGCCACCGGGGCAATTAGAATTTAGTGAAATAAACGTTAAATAGAACTAAAGGAGCCACTCACCCAGTTATTGAAATTTTGGAAATGGTTTAATACTCACGCACACAACTGATCAAAATCTGTGATGGCTTTCTGCATGCGTGATTTCGGAATGACTACTTCGATTGAAAGTGAATAAAATTACATTTACGATGCAGAGGATTTGATATATTGGTGTACAAATGGGAAAACGAATGTCCATTGAAAATTTGAAAATTTGTTGTATTTAGAATGTTTGAGGTGAACACATGTACTTCTTATTCATCTATATGAATTTATAACACGTAGCGTATGCCTATACACACACCAACACACACAGTCACACACATGTATATAACATGACGTTAGTCAAAGTTAGTCAAGTTAGTTGTGTCTTTTATGCTTTGTGAAGCTCTGGTAAAAAAACGAAAAGACTTTAATAATACATTGGTAACAATAATGAAAACGAGTGTAGCAAGAAACAACAACAACAAAATTATGAATGAGTCTACCCACGCATGTTGCGCTTACGAAAACTAGTAAACGCGGAGCAAAGAACATGAACTCATTGCAAAGGTAGATGAGATCTCTAACCCCACAATAATAAAAACAAAACAAAAGCAGAAAAAACCGAAAAATACAGAAACACTACAAACAAGTAAAAAAGTTATTATTCGACTAAGGTCAAATCTTGGATACTCTCTGTATTAAATAAACTTTTTCGAAATTTTAGACGAGGCTGCTGATCTGATCACTCCCATCCATAGATAGCATCATTACATTGAAACTTTGTCAATTATGGGCGTGTCTTTTAAGCGTCTTTAGCCTAAAAATATAAAAACATATAAAAATTTTAATCTTATTTGTTATCTGAAGAGAGCATCTGACAACTCAAATTAACAGATAGATTTCGATTTTGATGCTGATCAAGAAAATTAATACGTGGTGGATTCTCTGAAGACTAATTCTGGGTGCTGCAAACGGAATAAGAAATTTATTGTTCACCCCATCGCATGTGAAGGACATAAAAGCGTGAGGATCATTATTTGTGATGCTTTTGGTACTGTTGACTTTATAATATGAGACCAAGTGTTTATGTTCGTGCTGTTGCGCTAATGTTTTACCGGAGTCAGATATTCTTGCTAAATTATATTTTTACTCACTCGCTGAACTTATTTTCATTTAAAAATTACAAATATCAAAAGTACGCTTACATTTCCGTTGTCAGTTCCGAAGATTTTCTGTGCACGTTTAAGTTTGTCTGGATATTTAAGCGCAGTTAGTCACGCGTTTAAAAATTGAACAATTCATTAAAATAAACTCAGGCCTGGCTTAGTCTAAGCGTGTTCCAAAGGGGCACTTTGTCCTCCAAACAGCAGCAGTCCACTCTGGATAAAAACTCTACTAATAAATATAATACAAGTATAAAACGAGTGCAAATAAAACTTATTGTACTAATTCTTTTATAGTGTTTCAGTCCTTCATAAAGTAATAATTTATATACCCTTCACACAATGGGGTGAGTATAATAAGTTTGTCATTCCATTTGCAACAGCCAAAAGGAGGCGTCAAACATCCAAAGTATGTACACATATATTATTGATCAGCATCAAATTTAGTTTTGAAGATGGAATTTAGTAAACTTATTTAAAATTATCCTATCCGTCGATGTGCTAAAAATGGTCGCGGTCGGATAACAGATACGCCTACAATTTACAAAAAAGTGTAAAACTTTTGCAAACTGATACGTATACTATTAAAGGGCGTAATCTTGTATCTGCCACACCCACTGTATAGTAAATTTGGCCTAAACCAAATTTAGTTTTTTTACTTGCTTTTAAATAGAGTAACGCATTAAATGAAAAGCCTGCAATAAAGGCACTTATACACCTTTTATTATACCGATCTATTCAAAAGAACTTTTTCAATCCATTAATTTACGTCCCTTTGTTGGATGTCTGTTCGTGTAAATTTGTGTTCAATCTAAAATTCATATTTTTTGAAATATTTCAATTCAACATTCCACTACAAGAATATGTTTTGATCCAAACCACTTTTATAACCCCTTTTCCAACTTATGTCCTATTGTAATGGAAATGTTTATATGACCAAATTTCGCATTTCTTATCATTTTTTATATGTCCTAATGCTACACCTACTTTCAATTGTACCAATCGATTCAGAATAACTTTCTGAGACGATTCAACCATTTCAAGGTGTCTGTCCATGTAAATATTGTGCGCAAGCTACAGGCCGTATTTTTTGAGATATTTCTATGAAATTATTATGTACTGGCCCAAAAAGGCCCCCGTTGTAAATGTACCGAATCGGATAATTTTTAGAACCCCTCCCCTTATAAACACGCACGTATAATGGATGTCTTTAAATGACACAAAATTGCAATTCTTAATATTTGGTAAAGAATAGTTAATTATCTTAATAATTGGTCAAAACAAATTTCGATTCGATCGTTCCATTTTTAGAACCCCTAATGATATTTCACGAAGGGACTTGTAGGACAATGCCTCGGGTATACTGATACAACTAAATTAAAAGTAACATAGTTTGTATAACTTTGTCTAAGTGGTGTAAGGTATTAAATGGTCGAGCTTGACATTTTCACTTGTTTCATGTTGAGTTGATTCACATAAAGTGTCCCTATATAGCTACAAAACTTCGTAAAGTATTATATGTTAAAAAATATTCCAATTATTTGAATTTCAAAATCTGTATATTTGGAAAACAAATCTAAGATCTTCAGATGTCTATATGCATATATATGGCTTGCACCTAAATTTATGCACTATCAAGAAAAAGAAACTATGAGTGTCGTCGTTATCTAATGACTTTCTGACTACAACTCCTTACGTAAAACATTTGCTGATTGGTTGTCACTTAATTAAGAAATTTGGGTTGGAAATATCCATATGACTGCACAATTTTTTTATGTGCTTTTATAAATGTGGCATAATTTAGTAAAATTAAATAAAATTCAGGATATATGTAAAATCAAAGGCAACAAGTGAGATGCAATTAATTTTAAGGTATTCGTGCACGGAATGAAACGTCAGAAGAAGGAGAGAGGTAAAAACAAGTGAAAAAGCTGTTCCATACAGCTTTGAAAGCTTTATTAATTAATTTATTCTTTCAGTAACATTCAGCTGCGTTAATTCAAACACGTAAAATTAAAAAATTATGCAAAGAATCATAAATTAAAAGTAAAGAGTTCTTAAGTTAAGTGCAAACTTAACACACTCAATCTCATATCAGTGGTAACCAGCTTAGGGCTAATAAACAATATTGTAAAGAAAAAAAGTAATAAATCATAACAACAACAAGCGATGCAAATCTAGTTTAGCTTACTTTAGTCGATTCAATTCTGATGACTCCCAGTCAACGAGCGCGCTACTTGCACCTACCAGGGCTGAAATGAAACATTTCAGTAATTTGATCAACAAAAAGGTGCGTTTTTGTATCTTTCATGGTTTGTCTGTGGTAAGCCAACCTACAAATCTAGAAATTATTTGTAACAAATTTTCATTAAACATCTTAACTTTTGTTAAGGCCGTGTGAGGGCCGCCTGCGAATGGTTGGCCTGGAAAAGAAACATATTTTGTGGGCGTTTTCATCGATCGATTTTGTTCATTCAAAATACAAAAATGAGCACTCGCATAAAAATTCTTCATACCACAGTGATAAAAAGAAAATTGAAAAGGGTCAACAACCATCATACCATATATGAGCTCAATATTTCAATTTTTGCGACCGGAAACACAGACGGATAGAAACTCGAAATCAACTCAGAATTCGATGCTGAGCAAGAGTATTTAGCACGTTTCCTTCTGGGTGATTGCACAAAGGTACTATTAAGATGGCGGTTATAAAATCAAAATTTGACTTAAACTAAATCATGAGTTTTTAAGGAATTTCGTAGCGTTTCTATTACACAAAAATCACATTAAGTCCCCTCCCACAATTTATGAACATCTTTCCCTGTAAATTTTGTAAATAAACACTTCACTTGTGCCACTTATTGATCGACCTACCAATACAGAAAATTATATAAAAGCCAAATAAATCGAAAATTAATTTTATTCTTTTACTTGGGCGTCCCCTGCAGATTTGTGCCTTATTTTTACTAAAAGTACAATAAGATAATCGTGGATTTTTTACTGATGGAACCAGGCTTTCGATTCCCCATAACGCACAATACATGGATATTCTCGAACAGTAATTATATAGGTCTAAGTTAATTTATCGCACCTCCCAACTGATCTTTAGCTGCGTCCACAATTGATGAAACTTTCTCTCAGCTGCGAATATGAAAACGATCCTTCTATATGCCATAAATGAGCTGAATGGGATGAAAATCCAATCAGTTGCAACTTATAATTTATTCGCTTTAATAGAATTTATCCCTTTGCGTTCAAATATCACACGCACGTTTAAAAGTAAAAACGCTGCCACGCCCCTAATCATTACAATATATTTTATATATTATATAAATTTGGAGGGTATGTAAGATTTGGTTTAAGTCAAAAGTAATAGTTGTTGTGGTTGTCTTAATTTTTTCATATTGATGATATGAATATTGTATAGTGGACACTTCAGCATATCTTAAGTGGATTTGTATAAAAACGCGTGGTTGTTGGTTATTTTATGTATGTATATTTTATTGTTGTTATTGTTGCTTTTTTCTTCTTTAACCTCGCGTTAACTGGTTTTGTTGGCGTGCGTTTGGATTGAATTAAAAATACAAGTGTACTTATTGCTTGTATGTCAGTCTGTCTGCCCATCCGTCCGTCCGTTTGTCTGTCTGTCTATTTTCGCTTACTTTTGACGTTGTCGGTTGTTGTTGTAATTTAATGACTTTTTTTTTAAGAAATAAATATTAAAGCCGTAAATTAAATCATAAGGTGTTGTTGCTATTATTGTTATTGTTATCTCTTGACATTTTTTACAGTTTTTTACTAAACGTTGGCGTTTTTGGGCGAATTTACAAATCTTTATAAACATTGAAAGTAAGTGGTAAGACTAGAATAAGAAGCACAACGCAACACAACACAACATGATCACATCGAATTTGGAATGAACACCATCAACTGACTGGGAGCTTATGTTGGATTCGCTTTTTATTAAAACAAATTTATGCATAATGCGAAATGAATGAATGAACGAACGTTGACCAACGAGGTGTTAGAGAACATAATATACTTACTATTTATAGTGAAATGAATATAAAATGACTGAGACGTTGATAACTGAGGCGCCTAGGCTGTTCAATCAATGCTGCTATATGGTCACAATTGCCATCATACGTAAAATATGTATGAGTGTGTGTATGTTTACACATACTACTATGTATGCATACATTTGTGAGTGTCATGTTTTCACAAGCATTTGATTATTTTTATTTCAATGACATCATGCCGTCGTATTCGTGTGTCATTTTATATGATAATTTTGGATATATTGGTATATGTGCTTGAGATTATTTTATAATTACGTATTATTGGTCGTGTGCCTTAAAATATTAATTACATTGTTAACAAATATCACCGTTAAAGTCTTTTATTGCAGCTACTCTTACGACTTTTTTCTCTTTAGATGTTGTACTGCCTTCCACTTCAAATTGAATAGATTTAAAATAAATAAAATAAATTACAATATATATATATACAAGATATAATCAAGCGATTAGAATGTGCAACAGGCAGGCACATAGGGCCATAGGGTGGGGACAGAGGGGACTAAAATAATCGCAGAAACAGGAGCCTGATTAAGCTCAAATTTTCGCCATTGAATTTGTGTAATAAATGACTACACAAAATTTGGGAAAATGTTTTCTTTTGCGACAACGTCCATTAATTTCGACGTTCTCGTATAATTATAGAATTTGATCTTTTGAAATAATCGCGCTGACACGCATTTTATTTTATAAATTGTATCAGGTTGGAGATATTCCGTTGTTTGGCCCGTAACAAATGTAGCTTTTTAAGTACACACTTACTTTTCTCAAACCATTGAGATCTAAAGCGCAAGTCAACCTCTATTTTTTGTTGTTTCTGTTAAAACAACCGCTAAAATATTTTTACGCACGACCATGTATATGCATAGATATGTACATATATACACACTGTGGATATCCCTCTAATGCGCAACTCCGAAAATTTTTGTCATTTATTTATTATCGGAAAAAAGCTTTTGCGTATGAATGAAAATATTACAACGGAGCGAGACATTGATTTAACACAATTTTAGAACTGAAATGTTTACGTCCAAGTATGAACTTGCTTTTAAATAAGTGACGAAAGCTAAATATACGTGCATTTACATTTGAAGCTTTCACCTTGACTTTCACCGTGGAGAGACACATTACCCATGACCTGACTAAAAATAAGTTAATGAATATACGTATGTGGTGAATGTGTGCATTTACCCTGACGGGAATGGGAAAAAGGCACCTACTTTAAATGTGATAAACAGTATACCGGTGGACATGGCATAATAGGAACCTTTTCAGTGATTAAATCATGAATTATCTTTTGTAACGAGTAAAAATACGTTTCGTACAATTGCACACCCCCTATAGGGTGCTTTTTTTGGAGTTAGCAAACTTTAAAATGAAATGAATAAAAAATGAAATGAAACGCATCAGGCTCATAGCCATGGTATTGACATAATATGGGTGCCGCCACGAATGAGGTTCACAAATGAAATACGATCGATCCTGGCGTGCATTGTGTTTATTATTATTATTAGTTATAAAAGTACACACACGCACACATACATATGCCAAAAGATTTAAAATAACTTTCTGAATTGATGTTGGCCTGTCCGTCGGTCCGTTTTGTTTGTGTGTGGCATATAGGTGCAAGTTAGTATTTTTTAGTTTATACTTCCGCTTCAGCTCAGGGAGCATACTAAACTTGACATTCTATTCGCCATTTGTCATTATCAAGAGGCGGCTTTAAAGGTTATGTGCAAGGGGGTATAAAAATAGCGAGAAATACTCTTAAGAATGTGCGAACACTGTGTGCGCGAGAGTTAGTTAAGAAATTATTATATATGTATATTTATAGCTTTAGTTGACCTACATTTTTCCGTAGTATTCTCGACTATTAAGAATTTTAACGATGCTGGCGTGATATTAAATTCTTTCTGCACACATAGCACCATTTGGTAGGATGCGCGCATTTAGAACCTTCAAAGAATCTTTTTTATGAAAATTTCACAATTTATATAGATCCTACCTAAGTGTTGACGGTACATCAGGTTTATAATTCCGTTGATCAAATGCCCCTCAATAGAGGAAGTTTAGTTATTTCTCCCTTGTTGGTCATCTCTTAAATTTTTGGAATCTTTCGGCAAATTATTATTTTTCTTCTTATTCCCACTGCCATGCATATTTTACCAAATTATAAGAGAAAATAAGTCGATTTCCATACACGGAACGTGGCGTACTTGGGTTGGGTGATTTAACAAATTTTGCAAATTAGTAAGAAGAACACTATTGACTTTAGCGATGAGCAAAACAAAAAGCCACACTTTAGTCATATATGTTGTATATTTGAATTGTTTTTGTTTTCGAGCGTTTTTAAATTAGCGGATGGTACTGCACATGAGTTATTTGTTCTTATTGGCAAAATCTCGTCTCACTTACTGAGTAAATGCAGCTTTATAAGTAAGTATGTCTACGACATGGGTGTGGAATCCTTTTTAACCTTAGAGCCAACATTTATTTTAGGAAGTAATAAAGGAGTCCGCAAAAGTTTTAATTTTTCATTGTTTTTATATTTATTTATTAAAGCATGACATATGATGTAAAAAAGAATACGATAATTTTGATATTAATCGATAATAATTGACCTGACGAATTTAACTGTACAAACAGTCTGTAAACTGTGATGATTTTAAACTACCATTCCATTCCATTTAATATGAATCGCACCGTTAAATTCTATTTTAACACAAATTACAAGTATGTAAACTTTTCAACCATAGTAATTGACCAGAAAAATTCAATGGTTCAATTATGATCTTGATCAACTACCGTTTTAGGAGTGGCTCCACATCTTAAATTAAAAACAAATGTTATGAAAATGTTATGATCGGTCAAGTTCGGCCATTCAATACCCTACATCACTTAGCTCCATAAATTATGCTAAAATTAGTTTAGTTTTGTCAGTAAACGCGAGGTATTCGCTCGCAATCTAGTACCTTTATAAAATATCATTATATGGGGAGGGGTTCTAAAAATACTCCGACCGGACCCAAATTTGGCATGGCCAATTATTTATCTAATGAACTATTGTTTACCAAATTTTGTCAAAAAAATGAGGATGGGTTCTAAAAATGGTTCGATTCGGTCTTTTTTCAATAATGTAGCTTGCGCAAGAATTTACATGGATAGACGGACATAGTGAAATCGATTTAGATTTTGATTCTGAATCGATCGGTATAATTGAAGGTGGGTGTGGCACTTACCATTTAGGAGTTCCAAACATTACCACAAATGGTGCAGGGTAGAAAAAGTGAAGGGGAGATCCGATTCAGCCCATTTTCAATAGGGTTCTTCTGTGGGTACAAAGGAAGAACCCTATTGAACTAAATTGAAATTGAAATATGTGAAAAAATACAGCTTTTATAATTGTTATCATTTCAGTTTGTTCTATTTCCTCTTATTTATTAATTTTAGTCACACTTTTTTAGTGTTCCTCTTTTGTTGGAGCCTTCGTTTTAAAATTTAATGTGTCTTTTCTTAGTTCTCCTTGCAAGAACAAGTTTCTTAATGCACTTTCATGTTCATGCTCATGCCACAATTAGAAGTTCTTGTTGCTATGAAATTAATGTAAAAAAAGATAGTGTGACTTGGGCCAAATCTCGGATACCCACCATCTTGAAGTGTTAAAACCAATTTTATAAAATCGTCACCTTTACATTTTTTCAACCAGGAGAATATTTATCGCAGTCGTGCACAGGGACGGACAGACACCTGTGGTTAAGTCGATTAAGAATTTGATTCTGATCAATAATATTTGCCTTGTGAGGCTCTTCTCTGAACACCTCTACCGACAAGTCCTTTTCACTGAAACAGAGTATAAAAACCGCCAAAAAAATAGACATCAAGTTAAAGCGCATCTCGGTTTTTGCGGCCAAAAGTAGACGTATGGACATCGTTTCTTAGATTTGGATGATTATTTTTGCGTTCCCTGAAGCCCCCTGATAGTTGCACATATTTTAACGGACTCAGCATATTTCTATTCTTATGTAAAGACTTCGCGCATAAAAATTAGATGAAATGAAATGAAAAGACGAGCCAGGAAAAAGAGGCATTTAAGAAGATGTTGATGAGGTGAATGTGTATGTATGTGCTTGTGTGTGCTTCAGTATGTGATTTTCGAAACCAAGCACAATATACAATATGTTTTAATAGTGTATACAATTCAACTGAATTACACAAAGTAACACTAACTAAACATAGAAGAAATGTGCGGTCGCTGTGTCAGAGTACTCAGAGTGTGGGCGCATTTTGATTATGATGTACTGGCGAATTAAATGCCTCTTTGTATTTATTAAACTTTCTTACCCTCCTCTTCAGTGGCGATGGTATATTAAAGTCGTCAATCTATTTACGACAGATTCACAAAGGCAAGCCTTAAGGGCTCCAAATAACACTAAAATGTGTATCGATCTAACCTTGTACCATCGCGTATGGGAGTGGAAAGGCCCGTTCACCACTGCAAAGATTGTAATAGTCAGCTGAAATTTGATACTAATGTGTCAATATGTAAGCAATAGCTATTTAGCTCCAAATGATAAATACCGTTGACACTATGATCTTCATGCCATTCAACTTAAGTGGTGCTGTGCCATTAAATGGTCGGATTGTGTCGACTTAGACTTGTCTTTTATTTACATTTATTTATTTATTTACATAACCTGCATAACAAGATATAAATTTTAATTCAGAGTGCAAGATTCTTATTCTAAAGCAGTTGGTTAACAAGCAAATTATACCTAAAGTGTCCACTTCACGTTAGATGGAACATACTAAATTTACCGTTGCGATTACGGAAACAGTTTCTATAAAGTGTGTACGTACCTGATTGAAGGTAAATTTTTCTTGGACATAAGATTGCGTGAAACTATTAACTGACAGTGTAGATGAAGCAAAGACCCAATCTCCACCATAAGACAAGATATTCGTATCACCGCTTATCCACCGGTGTGTTCAATTTAGCTGATATGACTTCTACTTTGTGATACTCAACACCGTATATACTTTCTGTATGCACAAGTATATACGTCAATATTGAAAAGAGATTTTTGTGCTTCATTCACTTCTCCTGGATTTCTTAATCAATTATGAATTCGAAATTTTGTAGTGAGGCTGTTGATATCTTGAGGATTATTGGGGACCAATATATAATATATAGTATAACATTTATTTGGAAACTGGGTGCAGCAGGATTTGTGAATGTACAAGAAGCAAGGTAACGTGAACTCCTCCCATATTGCTTCACAATCCCAAAGAACTTTTACTTGAAAATGTTAATGATTATAAAATAATCGGAAACCTAATAACGTAGTATGTAACCTAATAACGGTAAATGCGACACCGAGCTTTCTAGAGATAGACAGATGCGGAAGCACACGAAAGAACGCACCTACATTCGCTCAGATTTTGACGCTAATCAAAAATATATATATAATTTATGGGGTCCCTAAGGCTTCACATGAATGGAGTCAATCCAATATGTATATTTTTTCCATCGATACCATTTGACAGTTACTTTTTTTAAATATTTCCGTTGAAAAATTCGAATAACCAACTTAACCCTGAATATAGACAATTGCGTCCAAAGTCTTTTTATAGAGGAAACCTTAAACTTAATGCGCCTTCCTCTGTAATGTGGAAGGAACATAAACTCAACATTTAGGCACAGTTTGAAACCATAAACAATTTTTTTTCCTCATTCTCTTTGGTATAGATTTCAATGTGTACTAATCCTTTACGCGCGATCCAATATGCCAATATACTGACTTACCATATATATAAACAACGGTTTTGAGATCAATGTCATCCTAAGGTACTGTTGCAGTTTGAGTGCATGGCGGCGGTATCATCATGCTCTCAATTGGTTTCATATCGTGATCGTTCGTTGAACATGGTACACGGAGCCACGTGTTTCTTTTTAAATTCATTGTTTCTATTATTGTATGTCAGCAGGTGATCTAGCTTTTCTATTAACTGCGTTTGATATTTTCTTTCATTATTAAAGACTTGTTCAATAAATATTTTTCTTGAGTTGAACGTTTGCATAACATATGTTGAAAATTGATTTTTTATTCATTTGTAACTTTTCTCTGGTTTAGCTTTTGCTCTTAATTACCCATTATATCAAAATTATTTTATTTAAATTAGAAGTAGAGAAGATGAAAAGGCCTTGTGCCCGTCCACCGGGTACATCACCTCTGTTTTACTCTAGCTTTACGTTATTTGAAAAGGTCTATAATTCTTTTACGCTAATTAATTCATAGTCTAACATCTACATACAGTACAATACAATAATATATCAATGCGATGGTTAAACGGCTAAGCAAACTAAATCTGGCTTAGGCAACACACAATACTTGAATATTCTACAAAACTTCTCAAAAAGCTCTTTTACAAAAAAAAAACAGGTAAGAAAACTAAATTTAGCCCAGGCCAAATCTTAAATACCCTCCACATCCACAACGGTGGGCGTGGCAAATATATATATATATATAATCGAGCTTTACGTTGAGTATGGCTTTTTGTAAATTATGGGCGCGTCTCTTGTACGACCATGACCATTTGTGGCACATCGATTAATAGGATAACCATAAATATGTGCACTAAATTGGATATAAAGGTTTTTGTCGTTATTAGCGCGATTATTAATGGACCACGCCCATTTGGCATAGAGGTGGATGGGATAACTATAAATACCAAATTTCAATTTAATGGATCAACTTTTGTGTCATATACATAGATAGAGTCTGTTATCCGATCACTGCCATTTTTATACCCTGCACCACCCTGTGGAAAAAGGTATATTAAGTTTGTGCGGATGTTTCTAACTCGAATCGATTTAACCATGTCTGTCTGTCCTCGTGTCTGTCCATCTAAATTTGTGCTCAAGCTATAGGTTGCATTTTTTGAGATATTTCGATGAAATTTGGTACAAGGGCATGTATTGGACCAAAGGGGAACCCTATTGAAAATGGACCGGATTGAACCAATTTTAGAACCCCTCCTCATATGATATCCTATTATTTTTTGAGATATTTCGATCAAATTTGATACGCGGAAAAGTATTGACCCAAAAATAAACCTTTTTGAAAATGGACCGGTTTGGACCATTTTTAGAACCCCACTCTATATAAATTTTAAAAGCAGTACAAAAAATAAAACTTTTCATTTATCAAAGGAAAAAATTACTTTGAATAATATAATATATCAAGTGGTGTAGGGTATTTTGATTATCGGGCTTGACCGACTATAATATTTTCAATTGTTAATACCTCACAATAATGGAATTATTTATAAATATACACACCAAATTTCAAGTTTGTAGCACAATTTTTGTCGATTGGGGTCGTTGCCTTTGACCGATTTTCCCCATTTTAAATGGCGATCTGCGTGCAAAAACTAAAACTTAAACTGTACAAAATTTTAGCTTAATATCTCAAAATTTACGCCCATGAGAACGCCAACAACATACGGACACACAGACATACAAATATAATCGACTCAGTTTTTGATGCTGATCAAGAATACATATACTTTGTAGGGTCTCTGCCGCCTCCATCTGGATGTTGCAAATGGCAGAACAAACTTAGTATACTCTCATCACTAATGACCCACCACATTAACAAGGGAACATGTTATAGTCGGTCGAACCAGAACTTACCCCACCTGGTTTTACAAATTATGCTACAATTCGTTTAGTTGTCTCAGTACATACTAAACATTACATGTCAAGAGAAACTCAACATTTAGGCACAGTTTAATTTAGTTTTAATTATTATTCAACAAATTTTGTCAATTTTCACCACATAAAGAGTTCCCATATAAAAGGACCTTATAAGGGAGAAATTCCATTTTCTATAGGAAGGTCCTTTTTGGACCAATGCATGTCCATGTATCAAATTTCATCGAAATATTTCTAAAAGTGGATCCTGATAGAAGGACAGATGGACATTGTTACATCGATTTAAGAAGTGAATCTAAGTCGATCGGAGTATTTGAAGGTGGTTGTCACATTTGCCGTTTAGGAGTTACAAACATTCGCGTAAAATTTTGATACCCTTAGCCACAAATACTATAGGATATAACAAGTAAAAATGTTATATTTGTATTAGGTCAAATCTGCACCAAATTTCAATTTTCTAACTGTACTTTTGTGGTCATGAGGAATTGTTGTCAATAGGGCGTGGGTGGTAACGGATAATGCTCATTTTTAATATGAGAGTGCTTGGATAAACTTCAAATGTTTCGTGGCTAACTTCAGCTTAATAACACCAACTTTAATCGTTAAATCGACTCATACTTTAATGATGACCGAGAATCTAAATAATGTATCGTATAATCTGCAAGATGTACAACTAGGAGCTAGTGAGGTAGAAAAATGTAATTAATAAAACAATAATGATTAAGTCTTTCATATTGAATAATCCAAACGATAGGGGGTTGATCTAGACATTTTTAACGGCGGTCCGTCTGTTTTTGGCGCTCTCGCAGTTGCAAAAGATATTGAGGTGAAATTTTAAATTTCGCTATTTAAGTTGATCAAAATCAGTCCCGGTTGGGCCCCGCTCACAAATGGCAAATGAATGGTTAAAATACGCTTATGGATATGAAAGGGTGGTCAAGTTTTCAACAACTCTTGTCCAAATGTAACGCCAAATTTAGAATTTCCTTCATAATTAACTATAAATTTAAATATCATGTAGAATATGAGGAAAATGAATTTTGTTATAAAGAGAGGTAGAAAAAATGAGGAGCAATGTGTAGCAGCGATGGAAACATTTTTCGAAATTACACATAAGCAGAGCAGGAGAGAACTCGTTAGAGCAATTCGTTGTAAAGTATTTCACAAAACACACTGTTGATTGGCATTAATGCGTCTGTGCCAACCTGCCAGTATGAAAATGGCTACATAATGGGGAGGTAACTCAAACTACCATTGGACGGTGCGCTTACACCACTAGGAGCGTCTTTCTCTTTCATTCTCTCTTGTCGTTCTCACCAGAAACCTATAAATATTATTAAGAGGTATTAGAGCGCTCTGCTTAAATATTTAATTCAACTGTGATTTGTTTAGCGCAGAGATACCAAGAGAGAGAGAATATGTGCATAATTTCGAAAATGTTGTAAATGCCAGAATACAAAGCGCTGAAATGCCGATACACTCACTTCACATCAGCTTCACATCATATTTGGTTGAGCGTGCCCAATACAACATGTGTTGTATTGTGGCCGGTTTCATTCATAAAACCGAATGGTTATACCTCTCCTTCCTTAGTTGTTTTCGAACTTGCAAGCGCGTCTGTTATTAAAGCGACAAGTAATTCAAATGCCCCGACGTCACCATATAATAGATGGTTTTATGTCAATTTAGACATCTTTAAAAATAAAGCACAAACACACGTTTACAAAGTATATAAATATTTTGGACGCTTCGCGGACGTAACGTTGGGCAAATATATGTTTAAAAAAATACCATAAAATAATAATAATAATAATAATAATATTTTGAAAAAAGGAAGGAAATTAAATAACTTTTTGTTAATTAAACGTAAAATAATGTAATAGTTTGACATTGTGCACCACCCACGTACAGTTCTACGCTATATTGTACGTATGTGAAAAATTCATTCATAAAATCTGTTCCAAAAAAGCTTTTCCGTGCTAAGGGAAGCAAGTGTCATTGGCTGGTCTACCATATACCGTGTAATACATATGTATATACGATATAAACAAAAGAAATTAAGTAAATACTAAAAAAGTATAATTGAAACAATTTATAGAAGAAGAAAAAAAAGTGACATCAAGCTGGTAGTGAAAAACACTCACAAACGTGTGCTCCCAATAAAAGAACAGCTTTTTTGAATTTTTTGTCTTTCTTCTAGCACCGATACTCAGGTGGGTGTGATACTACCTAACAACCACTCTTACACGCATAAAAATGGCAACGTATGTTTTGCAAATCAATCCATATGAAAAAACGCAAATGAAGAAAATAAAACTTTATTGTAACAGTTTTCAATTAAAGTACGTTTGTATGTGTGTGCTTGCATATTGGTGTGAAAATGAATTCGCCTAAATACAACAATTCTCGCGATGAACAGAACAATCAAAATTAACAAATCAACAAGTAAAACAATGTGGGAGTGGCTTTATATTCAACTTTTAGGCGAAATCTTTTTTTTTTTAAACCACAAAACACGACTCATTCAAAAAAGCCAAAATGTTCATTCTACGCTTGCAACAGTTTGAGAATTTCGAAATATTGCGTTGCACAGTTGCGTGTTGATAATAATAATCTCGAAAAATACATATTAAAACTCCCTCTGACAATGTATGAATTTCATGAATTTCACAATGTTTTACTTTAATCCACAAAGTATTTGGAAAAGAAGCATGACTTCGTAGCTTAATTTTTGAGGCTAATAGGTAGATTTCTGTCGATTGTGTCTCTCAACCGATTTTGCCAAAATTCAACGTGAAACAGTACAGATTTTTATGCTTTTAAAGAATTTATATATAATTCTCTGATGCTTCCCTTTGGGTATTGCAAACGAAATAGCATATTTAGTATATCCCCCACCTCACTAAAGTGGTACATATGATAAGACCCAACCCATGATGGAAATGTAAGAGACAAAATGATAATGATAAAGATGAAAGGATTTCTTTTTCTCTGCGACAACACTTTTGTCGATTAATGATTTTCCTTTTGTTATACTCTGTCCACGATATTAAAGATTATCCTTAACCACCAACTTCCAATTCTCCTAACCAATCGTAATGAAAGTTAGCAGAGAGTCACTTTATACTTTGGAAAATAATATGTTCTTTTTTATTTTTACTATTGATCATGCTTACTTTTTGCGATCAATCTAATTTAAGATCGACATGAAGATCCATTTATTGCATAAATTTTCATTTTGGATAATTATAAACTCACCGTTTCTCCGCCCACAGGACGAAATGGAATAGCAAGTGTATACTGATTATACATGAGCCAAAAATGGAGGATACCTAATAACGGACCAACATCTAATTTGAATATTGGCATATAAACCAAACGTGGAAATGTACTTTTGGTACTATAATAAAATACGCCGAATTTCAACTTTATAGCTCAATTTTTGTAGCAGATAAAGAGATTTTTATCGATTGTGGGCGTGGCTCTTGACCTATTTTGCCTAAATAGTGATCTGCGTGCAAAAACCAAAAGTGTCTGTTCAAAATTTCAGCTCAATATCTCAAAATTTACGCCTGTAAGAGTGCCAAAAACAGACGGACACACGGACAGACATGTCTAAATCGACTCAGTTTTTGACGCTGATTAAGAATATGTATACTTGTTGGGGCTCTGACGCCTCCTCTGGGTGTTGCAAACGGAAGAACAAACTTAGTATACCCTCATCACTGGGGTAGAGGGTATAACAAGTAAAAATATTATCATCGCTCCAGCCCGACCTTATTAATTAGCTTAGTTGAATTTGTATACCCAAGGCACTGCCATATAAGTTACTTCCTGAGTTATAATTAAATGAAGGACTTCCAAAAATTATCCTATCGAATCCAAATTTATCACTACCTATTATTAAGCTAATGTACTATTCTTTACCAAATTTTACCAAAAAATATTAAGAATTGCGTTCTTTTGCCATATAAAGACATCGATTATAATGTGTCCTTATAAGAGGAGGAGTTCTATAAATGGTCCAATTCGGCACATTTGCAATGGGGTTCTTTTTTGGACTAGTACATGTCTTTGTTCTAAAATTCATCTAAATATCTCAGAGAATACAAATTTACATGGAGAGACGGACAAGTTTAAATCGATTCAAATTTTGATCCTGAGCCGATTGGTATAATTGAGGTTGGATACCGTTTAGGAGTTACAAAAATCCGCACAAACTTAGTACACCCTTTGTTACAAGTGGTGCAGGGTACAAAAATATTAATTTTACTCACTTTTTTTGTCATACATGAAAATGCTTCCCTTTTGTTAAATTAAGGTTATAATTAATGTTAAACTTTAATTTTCGTATTAAATTCTTGGAGATACAATGAACAGCTTAAACCGGCAAGTCACTGTATACCCCCAAACACATATGAAGGTCCAGACCAAGTTTTTTGCATAAACAGGTTTAGCCTTAGATTGCCTTAGAAACTACATGAAGTTCACTTAGGCGCAAGGCTAAGTCGCACAAAGCTTTGTTGCACACTTAATATTGTAATTATATTTTAAAGCCTATTTCATTATTGGACTCTTCATTAAGAAACAACTAATTCCATCTATCTACAACATCTATGTAATGCCAAATTTTTACGTCGCAATTGACATCAAAGATTCCTATAGACAAAAAATCATTGGGCATTTAATAGAAGACCTTAAAAGCCTCTTTGAGATTCCCATTTTTACAGATAATGAGCGTAAGAAACTTTTTAGAGTATATGGAGAAACCTACTACAATTATTTTAAAGGAGTGCCATTTGGTATAAACATCAACGAATTCAGGTTTATGTTCTTACATATTGTTTTGTTTTTTTCGTGAATGAATTGAACTCTTGGGCTTAGTTTTTTCATCATTCATTTTATGTAGGAAAAATTGCGCTACTTATGTCAGGGAGTAAATTAAGTTGATGCTGATATTTGTACAATAATTCTCAAAACGTGAGCTAAAGTTTAGGATTGGATTGAGAATATCGTCCTGAGTCAGCCGGCCATCTAGAAATGTCCATCTAAGGGTTTTTCTATTGTTGCGAACTGCGAAGTAAAATGAAACATATAATTTGATAGTTGTTGCAAGAGGTTGCAATTGCATGTCACACCCACAGCTAAAGCGAAAATATATAGGGTTCCAACTATGAATATTGAATGATTGGGACGAACCATTTTTTACTTGTTTTATACGCTCCACCATTGTCATTAGGGTACACTAAGTTTGTTATTTCGCAGCGGTTACCAGAAGAAAATATCAGAGCCCTTACAAAGACAATAAATTCTTGTGTCAACATAATAATCTAAGCATATCCGTCCGTGTGTCCTTGGCACTGTCACGCACACACACACACCCCGTCACATAATACAGTTATTGTGTTAAGCTTACATTTTGAATTACAGATACATAACACATAATTATAATAATCTGTTTCATTGGGCAGACAAGCCCACAATTTACAAAAAAAAAAATTTTATTGCCACGCCCACAGTTAGTACGTATATGTGTATAGAAGTGAAGGGTATTTAAGATTTGGCTACGACAAATTTCGTTTGTTTCTTAGTTGCTTATTGTTCCTTATGCTTACCTCGCTGTCTCTCGTTTGATTATCAAGCCACAAGCCAGAGAAGGCATTGAAAATAAGAACACAAAAAAACCACTTATGAATGAATTTTGACAGCTAAAGCATTGTTACTAAACGCATTTACATATTTACATGCGTTACAATAATTTGCTCGTACTCATAGTTGTTGTTGTCATATTTACATAGAGTGCATAATTTTGATACAATTATACGAACATGTATAGATTGTCTCATACAAATTACCAGAAATAATTAATTTCATTTCACAATTTAAGTTTAATCATCGATAATTATTTTGTAGCTTTCAGAGCCAGCTTTTTTTTCCGTTTTTTAAAGCACTTTTTGCAGCCCTTTTCCCTTAACTCCTTCCGTGAATTTTGAATTTTAGACACGCTTAACTTACAGAATCTACCAAAAAGTGCCTTCTTAGTTTCCAGATTAAGTAAAACATTATTCTGACTCTAGGCGAATTTAACTTATTTTAGCCCTCTTTAAGTGCTTGATTTCGTCATCATTAAAAAGTAACATAAATATTACATTAATGAAAATTGTCCAAAAAGGATCACCTCTCATTTATATATAATTAAACTTCATAATACAGATCAATATAGATAATCGTGTCTCACAACAACACATTGTTGAAGAGTTGATGCTTAAACAACACTCAACAATCAATAAAGTAGAATGGTAAAAATGTACAAGTTCGGTTAGGCCAAACCTGGAAAACCTTCACATTCCTTGGGGGCGTGGCCTTCTTTTTTATTAATAGATTTATAAATAGGTTTGTGTTGAATTTTACCTCAGACACCGTATAACGTTTCTAACGTATAGCAATGAAAAGAAAACTTCAACCTTTTAGGTCCACATGTGATCGTGAGAAAGTTTCATCCATTACGCGTGCTCAATTTAATTGGAATAATTCATTCGCCAACTAACAATATTTTTGCCGAATTTCTGCTCAGTAATTGTGCTCAATAATTGTATTCAATAGTTGTATAGCTATGCTAAACTGAACCGATTCGGATTTTGATACGGGTTAAGAAATATGTATTTTATAGGGTTGGTTTAATCGCCTGCTGTTATTAGTTGCAAACGGAATAAAAACTCTTAGTGCATCTCTAACTATGAAATGAAGCGTATAATTCATTCTTATAAGTAAAGGAGGAAACCTTAGGAATCCTCCCTGGCCCAAAAACATGTTTTATACCCTTCCCCTTAGTGACGAGGGTATAAATCAGTTTCCCATTCCTTTTAAAACACATAGAAGGAATCTTCGGAGACCCTACAAAGGCCTGATCAGCATCAAAATCAGAATCGATCTAGTCATATTGAACAATATCGATCAACAAAAATCTCTCCCGTGCACAAACATTGACTCACTAAGTTAAAATTTGATGGTCTTGTTTATACAATAATTAGGCTATCCATCGATGGGGGATGTTTAAGCTAAATTTAATTTGTTTTCTTCTTAAAATTGAAAACTTCACTTTATCAACAGACAGCCTGTGGAATGAATATGGGTGCATATGCCACCATCTTGCAAGGTGATCCGGTTGGTAAAAAAAATGGATATATACTATATGCAAGTATTTATTATATGTCACATGGAAGCCAATTATCAATTATAAACATTTTCTAAAATGCCCGTATACATACAATGCGCTTTAAAGTTTAATTGTCATTTAATATACGGCCATGAAAGTATCACGCACACACACAAATACGCTAGATAAATTATATAGAAAATATAGATTTAGTACTCCATTCGCGATTACAGTGGTATATATGGAAATATATGAGTGCATTGATCTAAAAGAAGATCCAAGTATATTTCGAGGTGTCGTTTAAGTGACCCTTTCTATGTCCTTTAGACGTGAAATAATCAAAAAGAGATATTTTAATTTTACGACATCTATTTATGTATAATTTTGCAGGTGGCGTAGCCCCTGGATCCGCATCGGCGACAATGATTATGGAAGGGTTAGAGACCCTGGTGGCGCCATCACATAGAACATTCCTACTCACCGAGTCGGCAGCAGCGGCGCACTTTAATGTTCTGAGTTTCGATGCATGTTTGTTTAAAACTTCCGCTCAATCAAATTCTTCAGCATCGGTGAATTCATCCACTACGTCGTACCTTAGTCAACCGGCTACTTTTGCCAGCAGTCATTTAGGCAGTCAAACTCCCTTGTACTATAACAAAACATCGCATTACATAAATGACACAATACATACTCTAACATCGCCAACAACAGTCACGCCCAATGCTACCACATCGACACTACAATCACCATCAGCATCCGAACAACAACGCTTGGGCGGTGCATCCTTAACAACTGAACTGCAGCATCATAAACTTTCAAATTCAATCCATCAGAGTGGTTACGGTCCGTCCATAGTCAGTGCAGCACATAGCCTTAATAGCAGCAATTCAATCACAACGAGCAGCCGCAGTTCAACATCTCATCTAAGTTTACTAAATACCGCTCAGCGCACCCCACTACCTGGGCCTGGTGCAGCTTCGGTGACGGATAGCGCAGACATAAAGCAAACGCAGATCGAAAGTCAATCGGGAGATTTAAATACTCCGGTTACCACCTCTAGCGATATACCATCGTTTTTTGGTCCATGCACAGTGGTGGAAACCCTCCCAATAACAGGTGAGGATACATTGAAACATTTCGTTATTGGTTTTTATTTTTTATTTGGAACCTGATTAAATACATAGTTGAATGTTGAAAGTTTTCTTCATATATTGTACATGTTGTACGTATGTGTTATTGTATTTCCATTTTGAATTCTGCAATTAGCTGCATAATATATTACGATAATTGTGAATTGCCTCGTATGTTATTAATGTAACGTTGACTGATGACATGGCAAAGTGCCGAATATTTTTAAGAACACGAGCAACACACACACACACACACACGCGCACGCACGCTTTCAAAGCATTGCATTGGAGTTGTTATTTAAATGATTTATTTTTTACAAATTATGACTTCATGTTGCCAAATTCTCTAATCAAAGACCAATTTATCAGAGTTATATTATAATAAAAAGGAACCGAAGCATAAATATTAAAAGAAAATTATCAATTCACATACTACAACGCCAACACCAACATCAACAATATAAAACGGACAATCATGTATGTGTAGACAATGGAGTCCCATATGTAGCGCTCTCTAATAACGGGACGATAAATTTGAGTCCAGCTTTCATACACTCTCGTAGAAGTTGGTGCAGATTTATTGAAAGCAATCGATTCAGAGCCACTTTCTACTGTTTTCGATTTGAAAATAACAGCGTGGCAGGTACATGATTACAGCCTCTAATTATGTACGTATTCCGCATCAACTTGCAAGAGAGGTGTCAAGCTGAGTATGGTTTTTTGTCTGTTATCCGGTCATGCCTATTTTGGCACATATCCATATCAAATTTCAAGTTATGAGTAAATTTTTGTGGCAGATAAATAGATTTATTGATTGTGGGCGTGACTCTTGACCTATTTTGCCCATTTTAAATAGCGATCAACATGCAGAAGGAAAAGCCTCTGTACAAAATTTCAGTTAAATATCACAAAATTTAGGACCGTGAGAATGCCTACTCCGACGGACACACCGACGTACATGTCAAGAATGAATATATTTGTAGAGTCTCTCACGCCCTCTTCTGTGTGTTGCAAATGGAATGATAAACTTAATATACTCCCCATCTTATGTGGAGGGTATAAAAAAATTGGAACAAGTAAAGTTCTTTGCTTATAGTATATTTAACAAGTAAGAAAACTATATTTAGCTGAGGCCGAAAATTGAATACCCATCATTGATGCACGAAGATGGGTATGCCGAGGAGTATATGTGTCAATATATCTTCCGTACTTGATCAGTAATATGAAAAATTTTCTTACAAAACTTTACAAATTCTTACAAATTTTACGACCAGCAGAACGCACAGACCGAACAGACATACATTCGTTCGATACTGATTTAAAATATTATAAAATATTTTGTGGAATCTCCAACGCCTTGCCATATACACATGATGGTGGGTATAAAAATAATAAAGTTACTGTTTGTAAATGATATGAACTGCGCAAACTTTTTTTGTGTGTACTCAGAACTAAATAAAGGAGTTTAATGTCAGAACGCCTTAAATGCCTTAAACACATAGAATTGCGTGTGATACCCACACCAGTATTAATTTTAATAAATTCATTCAGCTTTAGTTGTGTTTCCTTTTTAAAGAGGCCCCTAATCTATTCGCATTCAAATTTACTAAGCATCCCGTTAGTAGACGCAAGAGCATTATATATGAAATTGGTACAAGTCCACTTTAAGACAAACGGCAAAGTGAGACGTACTTCCATTCTTCTTATTCACATTCAATGGAATAACATTTCTTTTTAAAGTGGCCAAAGAATATTTAGGGTACAACGCCATCACTTTTTGGTTTAATGTTTAAATCTCGATACATGCGAAAATCGACTTGTACCACTCTCATATGTAAAAGTTCACATAAACCCTAATATTGGAGTTGCTGTTGCTGCTGTATGTCAGTTGGCTCTTGTTAATAAAGTCATCATGTATTTACATGAAATTGAAATTAAAGAAGGGATTTATATATTGTGTCTTGAAGTTGCAAGTGGATATATTTACTTAATCAAACCATATATGCGTACATATATAATATATAATATATAATATAAAACAAGTAAAAAAATTTTACTGCTCATTTGAATATGGTTTGGTTGGAAACAGGTCTAGCCAGCCACAATTACTTGTCTGCAATGTAACTACTTACAAATATACAAAATCGGAACTGTATGCACTAATAAATTTAAGAATATATGAATATAAGAATATAAATATGATGCAATTTCGATATGATTCATGTCCCGATGACGACGTACTTTCGAACGATTTCCCTGATGGATCCGCGTTAAATAGTTTTTCGCATCTGTAGCGTTGTAGAATTTTTATCGCACCCTACACCACTTGTGATCTCTTGTTATACCAATCAATTTATAATCGTTTGGCCCGGCTATCTGCCTGTTCACCGGTTTTTGAGTCTCACTCTTAAATGAAAGTTAACTAGAATAATTCAATTCAGTAGAAAATTTCGGTTCAATGTCTTGTTTGTGTGCCCGGAGAGTACCAACAATGAATTACGTTCATATTTCCTCTTTATTTCAATTGGAATAAACACACTCGAAACCACATGTCTGGGTGAGATTTGCTTTTGGCTACATGCGAGTAAAGCTCCTTGGGTACGGTATATTACAAGCGTAATTTAAGTTCAGTTCATTGTTGTGGTATGGCATGGTTATGTTTACAGACAGATCCAACATTGCATCTGATTCCTACGACTTGTTTCAAACACTTAACTTTTTATAATTGTAATATTCCATAAACTCAATTGCAGATGCAGTGCAGTAGATAGTGTTCATGTTTCGGCTAAACTTTAACTTTGTTGCGCTGCTTGTTTATTTTTCAGTTTGTTATTTTGATGAACGTAATTGATCGTACTACCAAAGCGCGACCTCCTGTGAAGAGATTTCACAGGAATTCGAAGCTTAGTGTTGTTTGTGTTGCTAGTGTTTTTAATTGTATCACAAAAGTTGCAGTTAATTGATCGTTGTGTTAATCTGTTTTATATAGAAATGCTCGTTCTCTAATTATATTATTTGAAATAGGGAACTGTTCAGATTCTTGTCTTCTAATACTTTATGCATTGAAAGCAATATGGATGTTGATGACGATCCACAACCATGTATTGAATTTGAGATAAAAGAATAATTTTAAAATTAATTTTAATGTTTTGCTACTAAATCTAATTCTAATTCTAGGTTCTGTCGAGTCTGATAACTTATCTTTGGGAGCTCACTCTGCGGCCAATAGTCCCATGTTGTGTAGTCCTTTAAAGGAAGAGCGCAGTACCCCACCTAATTTAACCATCATTAAGGAAGAGACAAGTAATAATAGTTGTACCATGTATCCTTCCCAGACTGCTTTATCACAACAACAACAACAACATTTAGATCAGACTACAACGACAAACATAACATTAGAAGAAAATAATACAAATGCCAAATCACAAACCCACACAGCACAGGTCCAAGATCAACATCAACATTCGCTTCAACATTCTCATCATGGCGATGAGCAACAGATATTGCAACATCACCACCAACATCACCAACACTCCATTCCTCAATTTCATAATTATTCTCAAATGACCCATCCACACATCCAAATACCAGCCAACTTACATTTATACCAACATCACGTACAACAACACATCCATCACATGCAAAATGATGCACACCAGCATCATCAACAACAACAAGAACAAGAACATTATCATGAGCATCATGAACCCCACCACCAACACCAACATCAACACAATTGCACGTTACACCAACAACAGCATCAACATCAACGACAAAATGCAAACATAACTAGTTGTAGTGGTAAAATATCATATCGTGGCGTTTTTACCACCACAGGTAATACCGTAATGAACAGTCTTAATTCAGTTTCTGGTACCCAACATCTAGATCAACAACAACAACAACAACAAAGCACAGAGCATCAAACCCAAACACATGAACCCTCTGCAAATGTATTACCCGAACAAATGTCTCCACCTTCAGCTGGGTTGGGCAATAATTGGAGTCTGCCCAGCCCCGATAAAACCCTTTTCCAACCACCCACCCTCAGTTTATTGGGACCCGGACCACAGAATGTCTCATCAACTCATCAACCGCTCCCATTTACTACCCAACAGCACATCAATGTTCCTGTGACATCTTCTTCCGTTCTAAATCATCACATGCGTACAGTAGCTACCACTTACAATGATAGTCATCATGTTGAGCTGCATGGTCTTCAAATGAGCTGTTCACCCATTGCGCTAAAACAAGCGGCGGAAAGCAATTATGGTAGTGCTAGTAGTTATTCTACTCTGACAGATATGTCTCCAAATACTCATGATTTTCAACAGTGCCGCCAAGTGAAATATCACTGGCTTGATACGTCATGTGACTACGGGGTCAATTCTCAACAGACAACATTAGTTCTGCCCGATCCTCCATTAACTTCATCCAGCACTACTCTTTCCGGGGCCATCATTCCAAAACAAGAAGTTTATGTCGAACCTGCATTGACACCCGCCTACAACATACAAACATCGGACTCTTCCGCCAACATTACATCCATCGCCTATCCCATGGTCCAATTGGCCGAATATTCACCTTCTACCAGCAAAGGTCATGAAATTTTATCACAAGTATATCAGCAAAGTACCATGCCATTGAAATTGGTGCCTGTAAAGCCGCGCAAGTACCCCAATCGCCCCAGTAAAACGCCCGTACATGAAAGGCCTTACGCTTGTCCGGTAGAGAACTGCGATCGACGGTTTTCCCGATCCGATGAACTAACGCGCCACATACGCATACATACTGGTCAAAAACCATTCCAATGTCGCATTTGTATGCGTTCCTTTAGTAGATCCGATCACCTTACAACCCACATACGTACACATACCGGAGAAAAACCTTTTTCGTGCGATATATGTGGACGCAAATTTGCACGATCTGATGAGAAAAAAAGACACGCCAAAGTTCACCTGAAGCAACGTATAAAGAAAGAGTCAAAGATAAGATCGGATCACCAACACCAAAATCAGCATCAATCTTCCGAAGTAGCACCATCAGTAGATGGTATTGAACAAGAACAACAGCAACATACACATCTCCAGCACCAAACGACGGCTTCTTCCCACATAATACATGCATCAGATATGTCCATCATAGCGTCTAACAGTACCAGTTTGTAGGTCAAAGCTAAAAAATCCATTACGGAGTCTCATAGAACACGTATGCGTAATAAGAAAACTTTGTCACCGCTTTTGAAACCTGAATTACCGATTATATTACATTCAGCGTTATCACCGACCACACCTCTCGATACAATGCCTACTTCAGAATTGACATTCAAAAAATTCTCATTCGATCAACATTTGAAATTAGAAAAAGAGTTCATCACGGATAATTCTAACAATGAAAGCGTAAGCAACTTCGGACGGACAATTAATCAACATTCATTTTCATTAGCAGCGACAGCAATAGAAGGAAATGATTGCCGAAACCAAAAAACAAAATACAACAACAATCGAAAGGAAAGGATTATTGAAACTCAAGTGGAAAAAGATCGGCAGATAGTATTTTTATTTGTCAACTAATAGATTAAGTACGTATAAAATAGTATATGTTATGATACCTTTCAAGACAATAACACACAACTTCTCTTAAATACTCAAGTATAATATTGCCTGAATTTGTTACATAATGTACGTTATCAAAAAATACAGTACAGCTCTCTTGTAACAACCTAATCTAACATAATAACATACAGGATCAGATTTCACGAAGTGACTTCTACATGGACGTGAGTGCAGTTTACTACTTAATACTAAATTAAAGCAATTATGTAAGATGTTAAATGGTCGGTTTTAACCGGTTTTAAGCGATCATTTATTTGAAAAGCACACTTTGTGAATTTGGGGGGAGTTATAAACTTTTGGAGAGAAATTTAAAATTTATTTAAAGAGCATTTGTAGAAATATTGTAAACCTACCAAGTAAAACTTGTACTCAACATAAAAATGCAAAAAAAATCAAAAAGTTAATTGTTATGGATGAAAAGACCAAGCACGATGTGAAATGTACTGATGTAGATATATTAAATGTATAATATTAGAATATTACTTGGCTAAATACTATATACTTACATAGTATATGTATACTTAAATAGATTATATACAACGGCACACTTATGCGACACATGAGTTTTATTTAGTGCATACATGTGTTTAAATGATTTCTGTAATAGTTTAATATATTGTGGAGTAGAGTCCTTATTAATAAGGTGATCGATGTGTTAACAAAGTCTACTCAAAAGTTCAGTGCAATTCCCATCACCTTGAGATTGGGGTTATATATTCACTTTGTCGAAACACTCAACTAAACAAAAATTGAACAATTTTTAAATTTTTTTTATTTTGAAGTAATTTTTCACTCAAGAATTACTTTAATTCCAGTCCAAAAATTTCCTTTAATAATTTAAGGTGGTGGGTATCCAAGGCTTGGCCCAAGCCGGATACAATAAAATTTGTTCACTACTTTAATAATTAATTATAATCATAAAACTCAAAAAAGGAAAAAATTATAAATTTTTTATTACAATTCAGAATATTGAAAAATATTCAAATATATAAATGTATTCGCTCCCATATTTAACCATCACCTAGAGATCGGGAATACACTAACTTAGTCAAAGTTAATTAACAAAAAATACATATTATTGATCCTTACCAAATTCTGCACCGATTCAGACATGTCCATCTGTCCGTTGGGCCGTCTGTGGTAAACATTCTCCAGGTGTAAAAATTGATTTTAAATGTAGTCACGCCCACAGGAAAAGGAGCTTTTTTGAAGTTTTTTTTAGATGGAAGCATCTTTGCCAGTCAGAAGTTTTATTTCATATAACTAAGGTGGCGGGTATCCCAGATTTGGCTTAAGCCAAATATACCTTTAATACTTGTTTTTATTACTTAAAACTAAGAATAAAAGAATAAAAAATATTAATTAACACATTTAGTAGTTATGCGGTTAAATAAAGTAAAGAACAAAATAAAACACTAATTTATTGATAAGCCTCTTTTGGCAGACAAATTTACATATACAAACATTATAAAAAAAACTATACTTACACCTCTAACACTGTGATCTCATGTGTAACACTTACTATATATATATATCGAATGATCATTTTCAAAGCGAACAATAATAACAACAACACATGTTAAAAAAATAAAGATATAAAAAATACTTATAGTTATGGAATTTAGTTTAATTATTGACGTTAAGTAAGTCATGTGTGAGTCGCTCCTGCCCGGCTGTTCAAAACCCATACTTTCGTTCTACGACATAAACTATAATTTATTTAGAAGTGTCGCTAACCGAGAGCATTTATTATATTTAATGGAATTGAAACAATAAACTTTTTATACTCGCCCTCCCTAGAGAATGGGGTATATTAAGTTTACTATTTTTCTGAATTGCTCTTAATTTTTGATCCGTTCTGTTGTTAGCACTCTTACAGCCGCGAAATTTTCACATATTGAACTAAAATTTTGTACAGACATTTTCGCTATTTGAATTGGGCAAAATAGGTTGAGAGCCGCGCCCACAATCGACAAAAATATACATATTAGCGAGAGCAATTGAGCTACGAAGTGAAAAATCGCTGGACATATTTTTTATTTATTACTTATTTAGCCCTTCAAAAAAGTGGGCGCAACCGTATAATAATATACAAAGATATACACCTAACAATAGAGGGCGTAATCATGTCATATGGTGCCTATCACGCCCACTAAAAACGCGATGGTGGAGGGTCTTTAAGGTTAAACCTGAGCGAAGTTGATTGTTTTTTGTTGTTGGCGAAATAAAAATCATAACTTTTGCAAAGTAAAGTACATAAAGGTCTCAAAAATTATTCTATTTATTACAATTGTTGGTATCCACTCATTATCACTACTTGCACCACTTGTATACTTTTGTAATGCCGCACTCACCTTTAATTATACCGATCAACTCAGTTTCACTTTCTGAATCGAATTATCCATGTCCGTCTGAGTGTCCGTGCTAATACTTACGCGGTACAGATTGTATTTTTTGACAAAATTTCCATATAGTGCTTTTCCTCGAAGTAAAGTAATATATGAGAATGTCTCACGTTTACCGATACAACTAAACTAACTATAACAAAAATTGTGGAACTAAGTGGTGTAAGGTATTAGACGATCCGATATAACCGAGATTGGGGATGGGGGGTTAACTTAAAATAAGGGACATATTTACTTGCATTATATTTTTAACTAGAATAGAATACAGTATTAACGAAGACAAACGGATTGAATAGCTTATCATTCTTCTTTCAACTCATTCAATCAGTTTTATGCGGTTTTATGCCTCCAAGATATGTACGGAATTGAGTTGGAGAGCAAGTTAAAGCAACCATTAAAAGTAATTCAGGAATAACTGCACTATCAACAACATCTTGATGCATTTGAGAGACAACCTAACATGGTACTAACAAAGCGAGTCAAGCGTTGCTGTGTTGTTTTGTTACTGCCGCCTCCCGATAAAATCAGTTGTAAATGTCCTCTTAAGTTACTAGAACTAGTTTGACAAGATAACGCCTCGAACACTCACTACAACACAACGGATAACGCAAAGCAAATGGACAGACGGCTTATCTTTTATGCACCAATAACATAAAAATTGCACTGAATATTAATTCTCATTCTACTCTCTGGTACATTTCCGCTTGCTTTACACCTTAAGTAGACAAACAACGCGTGTCTCCAACTTCTTCTTTTCATAATAAGTAATTGAAAATATTTGAAAATCAAGATGGCATTTGACAGGAACGCTCTTGATAACTTGAAGAATATCGTGAACTACAACTTGTTATTAATTGGGTGCGACAGTCAATAGATAAGAAGAAGGGGAACGTAATGAACCAATCCAGTAGACATTCTTAGAAAGAGGGCTCTCCAACAAGCATTTTTGATGCGCTTAATATACGTCACAATTACTCAATAATTTTAGAAATATTTTCTTGGAGGAAAGTCCTACACACGCTTTAATACGTACAATTAATTGATTTGTAAAAGGTGTTCTGTTCCGTAAGTGTGAGCGAAAGTGTATTCATTTTGATAAATTTGTTTACACATAATCCAGTCTACACTCAAATAACTTTCCAAGTGTAGAAATCTTAAGCAACATAACAGTAAACTAGTCTGCCCCATGTACAATGTACATATTCTTGTGTAATACAAAGTGTTAACATTGGCAGGTCTAACCATTTAAAAATTATATTATCACGTGTGCGAATTAACGGTCATGTGAACTCAATATTTTTCAATTTTCAATTTTACACCAAACAAAATATTCAGCATCTAAAATATTAGGAATATTGTTATTTCCATAATATTGATCTAAAGAGGTAAAATTTTGGCAGGTTCTCGTGGTTATTCATTTCACTGGAATATGTTTTGTACTGAGAAGTTTTTAAAGCAAAAAATCAAACAAATTGAGATGAACAAAATTAAATTGAAATAAATAACATAAAAAGTCAATAAAAAAATCAATTACCACTTAAAGGTGTGAAATATCTAAATGAAAGTGGACCCGAATTGTTCGCCCACTCTTTGTAATCGTTGAATGTCCTTCTACTTTGTGGTTTTTAATTATATGTAATGACTCAGTGAATTCCAAATAATTTCTTATATCTTATGCAATGCTTAGATAATAGCAGAGACTTTTAAAAGTCTCAGGTTAGAGTTAGAGTAGTAGTTGCAGTTGCAGTTGCAGTTGCAGTTGCCGTTGGAGTTGGATTTTTGATGTAGGCTTAATAACTTTGATCATTGACTATAGAGGCCAAGGATTATGTGTGGTTGGAGTTGCAGTTGCAGATGATAAATGATGTTGATAAATGATTTATATTTGACTATTTTTATATATGTATGTTATATATAATGATAGTCAATCTACTCAGAAGTTAGCTTTGAATACGGGATATCACAGTCATACCAAACATATAGACACAAGGCACCATTTTATAAGAGAAAAAAACGTATAATATATTTCTTTAATAACAATTGAACAATTAATGTCTTTCACTATTACTCTAAATTTAAATTTGTAAACACATTTTCTGTATATTAGAAAAAAGTCTCAAATATATCTAATCTAATCTTATGTGTAGGGAAAAATAAAATTAAGAAAATAGAGCATTGCCTTTTTGATGGTTTTTTATTTTCTTTTTCTTTTTTTCATTTTCTCGGTTATACCTTGTTGAAGTGGAAATTGAATTCAGTATACATAATAATATTATCTAGTAGTTTTGTTATAATTATGAACTTTTACTTTTTCTGTCATTTACGATAGATGAATAAATTTTATTATTTTCTCTGCGCTCATGAGGTTATGGGCTTGCTTCTGTAATTTAAAATTTTTTTTGTACAAAACGTCAATAAATTAAAAATTATATAAATTAAAAACTTTAAAATGTCATCGAACAACAACACCATTGAAAAGCTGCGAGGCAGCGAAAACTTTGAGGATTGGAAGTTTTCTGCCGAAGCTTATCTCCAGATGAAGGACTTGTGGAAAGCCGTTGAAGGGACTGAGAACAAAGCAAATAAGCTTAACCAGGCGAAAGCGGAGCTGATCTTGATGGTAGATAAGTTCATATATCCACACATTCGTGAATGTGTTAGTGCACAAGAAATCTGGAAGACCTTGCTTGTATGAAGATTCAGGTTTGGTGAGACGTGTGAGCCTCATACAAAGGTTCTGTTCAGCGAAGCTGAAGGATTTTGCTTCAGTTGACGCATATGTCAATGAAATCCGAACAACAGCACATAAACTGAGAAGTGCTGGGCTCAAGCTGGATGAAGTGGGTTCGATGATGTTGGCTGGACTGCCGGACGCATACAAGCCGATGATTATGGGAATTTAAAGTTCGGGCGTAAAAATAACTGATGACACAATTAAACTGAAGCTGTTGCAAGATGTGAAGGAAGAGAATACTTCAGATGCTGCATTCTCAGTAAAAAAGAAGAAATCGTTTTCCAAGGGGCCAAAGTGTTACAAGTGTCAAAAATTTGGCCATATTGCTGCTAAGTTTACAAATAAGTTATCTGAAAAAGGGGTCGGTAAAGCTATGTTTGGCATATTTATGGCAAATGACGTCAAAAAGAATAAGTGGTTCTTTGACTCCGGTGCGTCTGCCCACATGTGCAGTGACAAGTCTTGTTTTATCAGCACCCCTCAGCCTAAAAGCTTAGATGTCTTCATCGCTAACAACTCCAAAATCCATGCCGAGGGTGTTGGTCGCGTCGAAATGTCAGTGGAAGTTGGTTCTAAAAGGGAAGAAATATCCTTTAATGAAGTGTTGCTCGTCCCAGAACTTTGCATTAATCTATTGTCAGTTTCAAAGATTGTTCAAAAAGGCCACAAAGTGATTTTCACAAACAAAGGATGCACTGTAATCAATCCTTCTGGGAATACCATAGCCACTGGTCGTCATAACAACGTTCCAACTAAATGTTGCGAAAGAGTTCGCAAAAACAACGAAAGCAAAAATAAGCGATTTTCAACTATGGCATAAGCGTAGTGGACATCCAAACAATGATGTTTTAAAGAAGATAATTTCGGGGGCTCATGGAAACGTCAAATGTGACATTACAACTGAGAGCTGTGTAACTTGCCTGAAAGGAAAATTTTCAAGACTACCGTTTAATGCAATGGGGAATCGAGCGACGCAACTGTTACAACTGGTTCATTCAGACCTTTATGGTCCTATGGAGACGGCGTCACTGGGAGGTTCTCGTTACATGCTAACCTTCATCGACGATTACTCTCATAAGACATTCGTGTATTTCATCAAAAGCAAAGATGAGGTCGCTAGCAAATTCATCGAGTTTAAAAACTATGCAGAAAAACAATTAGGTAATGTCATCAAAGCTTTAAGAAGTGACAATGGTACCGAGTATTGCAATTCCAAAATGAGGAAAATAATGGTAGGCAGTGGCATCCATCACCAAGTTACGGTACCTTACACACCGCAGCAAAATGATGTGTCAGAGAGGATGAACCGAACCATTATAGAGAAAGCCAGGTGTCTATTGATAGATTCAAATCTGTCAAAGAAGTTTTGGGCGGAAGCTGTTTACACTGCTGTGTACTTGTTAAATAGAACACTGTGTAAAAACACCAAAGAAGTCACTCCTGAAGAGATGTGGTATGGGAAGAAACCGAATTTAGATCATTTAAAGATATTCGGTTGCAAGGCAGTAATTGGCATACCAAAACAGAAGGGACAAAAACTAGATCTAAAAGGCAAAGAAGCAATATTCGTCGGTTATACCGAACATCCACGAACTTATCGTTTTTACGATCCAGTAAAACGAGTGGTGTTTACGAGTAGAGATGTAAAATTTCTTGAAGATAGTTTTTCCAATGATGATGCTGAAAATGCATGGAATTTCTACAAAATAACACCAGGATGTGATTCAGTGGGGGATTTAAGTGAATCCATTGGTACTGAACAGCAAGTGGATGAATTGAGGAGCATCAGTGAAGAGCATGAAGAAGAGGATTACTTTAGTGACACTTATGAAAATCCTACAACCGATGAAAGAGACGACACTACATGTAATAATGTAGATGTAGTAAACTACACCATTTTAAGGTTAAATTGAGAACTTCCAAATTATAATTGAGAACTTGCAAATTGAAATTGTGAAACTGAAGTTTTAAATTGAGAAAACCAAATTGAAATTGAGAAAATCAAGTTCAAATTGGGAACTCCCAAATTTAAATTGAGAAAACAAAATTCAAATTGAGAACTTCCAAGTTCAAATTGAGAAAACCAAATTGAAATTGGGAACTTCCAAATTCAAATTGAGAAAACCAAGTTCAAATTGGGAACTTCCAAATTCAAATTGAGAAAACCAAATTGAAATTGAGAAAACCAAGTTGAAATTGGGAACTTCCAAGTTCAAATTGAGAAAACCAAATTGAAATTGAGAAATTTAAGTTTTATCCAAATTGAAATTGAGAAAGCGAAACCAAATTATAATTGAAAAAATAAAATTGAAATTGGAAATTAAAAAATTAAAATTTTAAAATTTATCTCAATTGAAATTGAGAAAATAAAAATTGAAATTGTTAATTTTACATTTAAAATTGGGAACTTCCAAATTGAAATTGGGAAAATAAAAATTGATATTGAGAAAATCAAAATTGAAATTGAGAAAATAAAAATTGAAATTGGCAATTTAACATTTGAAATTGGGAAAATACAAATTGAATCTGAAAGAATACATTTTAATATTAAAAAATTTTAAAATTAAAATTGTAAGTTAGGAAAATTAAAATTAATATTGAAAATTGGGTTTTTAGTAAATAAGATGCGTTTGTGATAATGCTCCATGTCATTCTTCATTGGAAGAAGTTTTTGAAAATTCCGACTCAGTCCATACTCACCCCATTGAAGGTGCATGGTCAAAAATAAAGTCCCACGTGAAAAAATATATGGGACTTCCAAATCCAACTCCACCTAGAGTAGACAAACAACGTTTAGCGTATTTAGAAAGTATTATTGACGAAGCTAAACTAACGTTGATAAGTGGAGATTGTGCAAGATATGTTCAACATACTACAACCTTTTATGAAAGAGCAATTAATTTAGAGGATATGCCAGTTGGAATGTAATGATGCAATTTTCCAATTTTTCACTTAAATTAAGTGTTTTTAATATAACGTAAGAGAATCATTTATAAAGTTTTTATCTACATATGTATGTATATATGAATTTTTAGTTGGAGAATTGTTACTTTTATATCCATTCATTTTTTACTATATACGAATAAAATACATGGAATAAAATATTTAAGTTAGAAGCAAAAAAATTGGTTTATCTTATTTACTAAAAACCCAATTTTCAATATTAATTTTAATTTTCCTAACTTTCCTAACTTACAATTTTAATTTTAAAATTTTTTAATTTTAAAATGCATTCTCTCAATTTCAATTTGTATTTTCCCAATTTCAAATGTTAAATTGCCAATTTCAATTTTTATTTTCTCAATTTGAATTTGGAAGTTCCCAATTTCAATTTGGTATTCTCAATTTGAACTTGGAAGTTCTCAATTTGAATTTTGTTTTTGTTTGTTAAATTTGGGAGCTCCCAATTTGAACTTGGTTTTCCCAATTTGAACTTGGTTTTCTCAATTTCAATTTGGTTTTCTCAATTTGAGTTTGGTTTTCTCAATTTAAAACTTCAGTTTCCCAATTTCAATATGCAAGTTCTCAATTATAATTTGGAAGTTCTCAATTTAACCTTAAAATGGTGTACAGCGATATGTCTTTAATACCAGGTGGCAATTACTTAATCTGAACTAATGATTTTCACATACACGAAGATAAGGAACCATTGGAACGCTAATACTGACAGTTTTCTTAAGTACCCAACAGCATAAAACATAAAAGTATTCTACATAAAATGTTGGCATGTGTCAGACTTTGTTACTTGTTTTTATACCCTGCGTCGGCAAAAAGTATAAACATCTATCTATATTTTAAGATTTAAGTATGTTCGTCTATTTCTGTCTTGTGGGAATCCATTTAAATTTGTGCGCAAGGTCCAAGATATTTTCATGAAAAGCTACAAGAGAACGTCTTGACCAAAAAATGAAAATTATTTAAATTGGACTATTTTCAGATTCCTATAGAATGCCCCTATTTGAAATAACTTTAAATATGACGAAAATTCGCAGTTTTTATAAATTTTTGACATATTGAAGAATAGTTAATTGGGTTAATACTGTGCCAAATTGGAACTCAGAACATTTTTAGAACAACTTCTTTACTTATTTATGTGGCGAAAATTCACAAAGTAATTTTATTCATATTACATCTGTATCTGGTCAGGTTTGATGGACTGCAGCATTTTTCCTGTTTGTCCTCATGTGCAGCTTTCTTACACATTGCCTGTCCATACACAAACTATTGTGATTTTAATTTCCACACTAAGGTATGGGTGATGCCAAGACGGCAAATGTATAAATTCTTGATTAACATCAAAATGTTAGTCGATCTAGCCAAATCCATCCGAATTTTATGGCTCTTGATTTGCTAAATTTGAGAACAACTCTAGTTTCAGGGCATCATGCAAAAACAAACATCTTGAGAGATTATAAACAAATATGTGGAAATTCACACGTATTTACTTTATAAAATAAAACTTGCACTGGTTTTTAAACCCAACTCATTTCACTTATAATGAAAAACATCAATATTACAATTACGAAAATTCGTATCATGACCTTAATGGATTATGGAACTTGTTGAATGAAATTAAAATATTGTAGGAAACAAGCATGCGCTGAGTTGCTGACTTTACTCAAAGAATTCGAAATCCCTTTGGATAGGTGGTAGAAGAGGCAGAAGCAAAACTTTCATATATTACGCAGTCTCCTAAAATTTAATGATTTAAAAGAGTCAAGGTCATGGTGAAATGAATGTCATTCATAAAATTTTCTATTTTTATACAATGAAGAGTGGTTCACCTTTCTTCCAAAATCCATTACTTAAAACTCATTCTTGTACAATAACTTGTACAGACAATACGGGTAGATATACTTTTTGTGCAACAAAATTTACAGTTTTTTTTCTTTTAGACTTAATTATAATTGTTCACTTAGGTATACCGTTCAAAATGTTGGATTCATATTTATACCCACGCAGTAGACAATATTGTTTTAAATACTTTGATTAGTTTATTATGGTGTGGTAATCTAGTCAAAAAATTTAACGTATTTATCATTCTTCTACATGTGCATAGATCTTGTACTTTAATATTTCTTCATCGTTATTTAGTAAAGAAATTTCTATTCGGAAAAATCCAGGTTTCAAAAATTTTTGCAACCGACTAGAATCCATTGGGTAATCTTTGATTACATAAGTATCCTTGGTTACAGGGCAATTGTCGGGATGTGGAGCATTGGAGTAATTCTTCAGAGAATCGTAAAAGTATTTTTTATAAAAATTCTGCATATATTTACAAACACCATCCTTTGGCATGGCCATAAGTTTTTTGTATTCTCCATCAACTTCATCCGAGAAAAAGATAATAACTGACAACTATACGTAACAAATATTAATTAATGTGTAACTGAATATTATCTCAAAACAATTTCATACCGTATATTCGTCATCTATATCCGCAAATAGTTCCATTTGTCCATTAACTAATACTTCATTGTCCTTTTTATCAAAAGTTATATCCGCCTTAACGATCCCTTCGGCCTCCTTCTCCTTCTCCAGCTTGTCGAGGACAAGTTTATATGTAGTTTCTTCACCATCGGCCCGTATTATAAGTAATTCACCCAGTAAAACTAATAAAATCATGGACATTTTAAACTCCATGATTACATTTAGCGACTTTGTATGCCAAACTGTCAATTGATATAATATATGATCCCTTTTATAGATCTTATAGAAGCCGGCCAATGTGGTCATGCATGACACAAATTTTGTGCAATTTTTTGTTGATAACGTAAAATACTGACCGAACATTGTACAATGTTAATCAAAGAAATGTATCAAACATTTAATTGTTTTTATTGTTGCAACATCCGTTGAAATAATATGAATAAATTTCTTTCTGAAAGAACTAAATTTATTAAAACGTTTGCACAGCTCAAATAAGCAACAATGTACCTTTTCTAGAAACTTAGTCTTTATTAATAATTATAATTAATTTAATTAAGAGACTTTATAATAATGAATTTATAAATATGTCTTCAAATGATCGGCATGCCAATACAAGAATTAAAATTTCAAATTACAACAAGTGGAGTGAAAATATTACAGTCGGTGCAACCCGACAATTTAATGCCATTTATCTGATTTTTAGTACGCGTCAAATCTGTAAATGCAAGTAATTAATATTACAAAATATCAGAAAGCACGAATCATGGTTACATAATATAATTCATTAAAAAAGTCGTGTAAGAGAAGAGATTCCAAAAAGAATTTTAATATTTCCGTTAAGAAATATTAGAGAATACAACCTTTTGGAAAGATACTGAAGCTTTAAGACTTTCGTCATATTCTTATATATAAAGCACAAGCTATACGAGACAGATATGCTTTAGAATTTACGGGTGTAATCATTTAACAATTTCATCCATTGTCTATAGTAATTTCTATGCAGAGATTACCCACATGCTAAGTTTTAAGTGTATGCTTTGGTGATCAGGAAAATGTTTGGAACACACAGACAGACGGATGGACATATACAGACATAGGTGGACCCACTTAGAATTTGCACAGTGTATGTATCATGTATCACTTTGTTAAGTTTCAAGATAAAAAATCACTTACGCTATGTAAAGTTTAAAATCATCGATCATTTGATTCATTGTTTTTCTGAGTTTTCCTTCGAATGCTCCATTCGAATGCTAGGTTCAGACTCCGAACGCTCGTGCGATCTTCTAGTGGAGAGTTTTTTGTTAGAATATATTGGACATCCATTTACGGTACTTGTCGTATGAGTGTTGCGAGTTTGCTGCAAAAAAGGTTCGCTATGAGCTAACACTTCATTTGTAGTCACTGGAGCTGATGACGATACAGTTAATTTCAATACGTTCTCATTGAGGCAGGAGTCATCCAAATTAACATCGCTATTGGAAAACAATGCAGTACTTCCTAATTCTAATATATTTTTCACGTCCATATTTAGGTTTCTGCGTCTCATTTTAGATGGGATACCGCATATGTCTGGGGCACCGCTAAAAGTGTTTGTCAACTTATTTGAAGGATTCTTTAAAGATGCGTCTATTTTACTCCCCCTAAGCATAAAGTGTGACTGAGTGAAGTCCGCCCCTACTGAAGATTCCAAAATGTTCGGTTTGCTTTGGTTGATGGTAAAGGCAGTATTATTTGTAGAATGTAATTTAATCGGGCAATCGGTGACGTCGGCTATACTGCCAACGTTTGATTTTTCAACAATCAAATTAGTTGTATGAAATGCGGAAGCATTGGATTTCTCTTCCTGATGATTCTTCATCAATTTGCATGCTTTCCCCAAAGCACATATAGTCAAACATATCCTTATACCCAGTATGAAAATAAAGCCCAATAAAAACAAAATCCAAGCGGCTAAATTGTTGAAAGATACCGCCGAACAAATCGCCTTTATCAACACAACACCCAACGGAAATGGAATAAAACCCATTCGTCTGGCCACAAGATCTGAATGATCGGAAAAGGCGTGCTTTTGTCTTGTTTGTGTCATATCGTAAGCCAAACTGGTAGTATATTCGCGGTATATGTATTCGGGCAATTCATTAAATCTTGTTATAAAAGCGTGCTTTATCCAATCTATCAAGATCTCTGTGATGAAGACTGCAAAACAGTCGGGCAACATAATGCAAAATTGTGTAAAATTCCAATCGAATTCCTTCATGGTCTGAATAATTACTATGAATAGTAGTACTGATAAATGGAAACGTTCCCGCACGTCACTACAGGTCAACTGAAATAGATTATTTTTATCGAATTTTTTAAACACCGAACCCTTTAACTCAACGAAATTGTTTGATATCATTATAGTTAACAATCCTTTATTATTGGAATTGACCGCAACATTTAACGTTGTAGCCTGAAAATGCACGAAATTTATTGGTACGTATAATTAAATAAAATATATGTACGCACCTGAAACATTATTAAAAAACTATGCAACATTACGTAGATCAGAGCAAATGTTATATGGGGTACTAAGCCAAAGTGTTCTCGTTTAGTATTTTTTGGTTCGGTAGCTGTCCAAAATAAAGCATCTATTGTATCTTGACCAAAAGCTGACAACAAACGATCCCCCACCTCCAACATATTGTAGAATATATACAATTTGATTATTGATTGCGACTTTATTATGTGGTATACTCTATTAGTGTCCACTGACAACATCAGTAGAGTTACTATTATCCAAATTGTACATTTGAGTAAATCACATATCTCAGCGGGTGTAAGTAAACGTTGTCCAAGTCTGCGCAAGCCCAAGCAACTTGCTAAAGGCCTCGTAAGCACAGCGCATATAGCCAAAACGAAGCGCACAGGTAAGAACGTATGTATATACAAAAATGAATCCACACACTGTGTTATACCATATATCATGAACCGTTCTAAATCTCGTGGTATACGCATAAACGAGTAAATCTTTTGACGTCGAGCTGTGTACCGTTCTTCATCATGCTCAAGCAAATAGCCCCGCGTTAACTCCACTTTGAAAAAATCTCTAAAAGAGGCACTTTCTAAAAAAATAATAGCAACTATAAGTTTATAAATAAAAACTTACCTTGCTTATGCCATTTTACACTATTTCCAGAATCCACATTTACTTTGCCATCCTGTTCGTCATCACACAATGTATCAATATAAGAGGAAAAGTTTAAATGAGAACGAAGATGCAACCGTTTTGGAAACGTCGTATATTTGGCATCCTCGATCCGCGTGGATGACATCATTATGTTTTCAAAAACTTTTTAGTTTTTCTTCTTCCGAGCTTTACATTAAAAAGTTATTTTTTGTATATTGAGAATGAATAACAATTTTATATATATATGAATATTTATGTGCGTAGTTAATTCAGTGACACTAGGAAGTTAGACACTTGACATTTGCGATTACACTAGTTCAATTGAAATGTTTAATTGAATGATTTAAACTAGTTCGCAACATATAGCTTCTTTTAATCTCAAGCAGAACATCCCTGACATTAACTTCTTTTTCGATTCAAGTGTATTACAAATTTTATATAATTAATTAAATAGTAATTTTTTATACAATCAAGTATGATGGCACAACTTATACTATTTTCCTCAAACGCTTATTATATTATATGATATAAAAGAAACCAGTAGTATGTAATTAGAAAAGGTTAGAGAATACTCGGCAAAACACAATATTATCTTTACAGAATCTTAAAGAGCTTAAATATATTGTGTGGAACTCATTTTAATGAGTGCTGTTATAAATGAATATACTCCGCCTACACCAACTTCTTCACCATCAGAAGAATATGTTGGTACAAGTACAGCTAATTCCAAAGCGAACAACTTTAAAATAGTAATAATAGGAGCTGGCGCAGCTGGGCTCTCTGCAGCCAATCATTTGTTACAAAATGGGTGCGACGACTTTTGCATCCTAGAGGCTCGCAATCGCATTGGTGGTCGCATTGCATCTATACCCCTCAATAAACATAAGGTAGGTTTGCCGAAAGACCATTACTTACTATTGTTACGGGACATCTTTCATTAAAAGAAATGTGAGTAATGGTTTTACTTCGGCATTTAATGCAATAGATTGAATTGGGTGCGAACTGGATACATGGTGTCTTGGGTAATCCAATATTTGAAATCGCTGTTCAACACGGTCTAGTCAGTGTGGTAAATGTTCCCAAACCGCACAAGGTAGTAGCTACAACTGAAGATGGTACGCAAGTTCCTTTTAGTATACTGCAAGAAATCTATGAAGCATATGTATGTTTTTTGAGGCGTTGTGAAGAGTATTTCTTATGTCAATATATTCCACCACCTGAAATTAGTAGCGTTGGTGAACATATGAATTACGAAATTCAAATATATCTGAATTCTGTAGATGATGCTAAAGAAAAGCGCATAAAACAAATGATTTTCAATTGTTTGCTGAAACGAGAGACATGTATAACTGGATGCCATGATATGAATGAAATTGACCTTTTAGAATTGGGTTGGTATAAATGTCTTATAACTGTGTTACATAATCCAATTACATTGTTTTTAGGTAGTTATACGGAATTACAGGGTGGTAACATAGTCCTTTCATCCGGCTACAGTTCCATATTAGAACCCTTAACAGCACAGATTCCCAAAGACGCCACCATTACTAAATGCCCCGTAAAAAAGATATGTTGGAAGCGAAAAAGAACTCTTACCGGTCTGGATACGGTAGATGAGGGTTTGGAATATGTAAATGATGATTCTGATAATTCTGCAAACACAGTCACAGCATTTTCAGTAGCAGATTCAGCTAGAAGCAAATCTCAAGAAGTAGGCAGTCTTCCCCTTGATGTTGCCGCAGCGGTAAACTATGAGGATGAAAATTATACGGTGCGCGTAATTTGTGAAGATGGCCGTACCTTCAATGCAAAACATGTGATATGTACCATACCCTTGGGTGTTTTAAAGCATAGCCATAAAACTCTATTTGAGCCTGAACTACCGCATTACAAGCAGGAATGTATAGAGCGCTTACTATTTGGCACTGTGGATAAAATATATTTAGAATATGAGCGGCCTTTTTTAAATAAAGAAATTTCCGAAGTAATGTTGCTGTGGGATGATGATAAATACGAATTATGTGGCATTACAGAATGCAATTCAAATGAGTTTTTGAATAAAAATTGGTTTAAGAAAATCTATTCGTTTAACAAGGTAACGGATACTCTACTATTAGGCTGGATATCTGGTCATGAGGCTGAATATATGGAAACATTATCTGTAGAGATAGTGGCCGAAAAATGTACCGAAATATTAAGAACTTTTCTGCAGGATCCTTTTATACCTAAACCAAAACGATGCGTGTGGTAAGTAACTATAAAGAACAATTTCTTACCCTTCACCACATGTATTTCGTTGTATACTATATTCTATATACAACAAAAGTATGCAAAGGCACTTTCCAAAAGCATTCCAAGCTAAATATCTCATTTTTAAATTTAAGCACTAGTTGGAAATCCCAACCGTATACCATGGGTTCGTACACCTCAATTCCTGTAGGCGCTTCACAAGAAGACATTGAAAATTTGGCACAGCCACTATATGCTAGTCCAAAAGCGTCGGAGGTACTTATTGGATTATATGTAAACAGTACTTAAAAGTTATATAGCTGTTGACTTTTAGCCTGTTATTGTATTTGCTGGGGAACACACTCACTCCAGCTTTTACTCAACCGTACATGGGGCTTATTTGAGTGGTCGCACCGCCGCCCAGCACTTGCTGTTCAACGAGGAGACCAATGAAATTATTTTAGAATCCGATGGTAGCGACTTGAATTCATGGCTTCAAGGAATGACTTTAGATTAAAGGGGAAGTTTTCCTGGGTTCATTTATTAATTTCTACAACATACCAAATGTATTAATGCATTGAATCAGGTATACAAGTTATATATCTAACGCATCTTAACGAATGGCTTGGGTATGTCTTGACAATTAAGAATGTGGCAGATGTAGGTGTTACAACTCCAACAAATATAAGTAATAAGAAAAAAAAAAACTGCACTTGGATTGATTGTAGCTTTTTCTTATAATTGAGTTTCCCACCCTTCCTTCTGGATGTTGATATAATTCCACTATTATGTAGATTATATAAAAATCTTATGTTTCAACAGTATTATAAGAAAAATACGTCACAAATTACGTATAAGCTTAGACAGATTGGGCGTGAGCCAAAGCTTTGAAGTTCATTAAATATCGATAAATCAAGGCATCTGTTACACCTTTAATCGCCACAATTAAGCTGAGTTTAAAATTTTACAAATGCAAAGGATGTCCGATATTTCGCCTAAGCCAAATATAACTTTTATTACTTGGTTAAAATCCATTTAAAATCCAACTCTAATTTATTTATCACATTTTTTATTGTATAGAATAATGCATAAAACTTAAAAAAAATATTGTAATGTATGTATTTAAAGCATTCTTATAAAGGAAATAATTCGTTATAAGTGAAATTATTGAAAATTTTGCGACAAATTGTTAAAAATTTCTTTTCCAGTGCACGTTCAATGGGTACAATCAACTCATTCGTGAATAGGGGAAAATTTTGATTTATCGTTTCATTGACAACATCTCCCAAAGTTTTGTCGCCATTGAAAAGATTCTGCAATTGAATGCTACCTGTGCCAGTACGTATCTTAACTTGAAGACTCTTGATTTGCAGGTACTGCTCACCATTTATGGTTTTCATTTCGAATATAATTTTTACGAAAGCATAGAAATTATCTACGGAAGAAAAAAATTATTACATCAATTTTTGCTTATAAAAAATATTAAAAAGTATTTACCAAAATTTCCCTTAAACGGACCGCTGCCTTTGATAGGCAATGTCAAAATTTGCCCACTCATATCATAGTTGCCCTCACCCATTAGGCGTGGTAAATTCAATTCAAAATCAAAGCGCAGCCCATCCTTTGAAACCCTATACACAAGTGTGTACGAATAAAATACTTAAATTTTCAATTCAAATGATTCTAAAAAGCGACGTACTTCATCTTTTTAATATCGAAATTTGAAGCTCCATAAATAATCAAATCCTTGGCTTTTACTGTTATACCTGTACCACCTCCTTCCAGTATATTAAGATCACCTATATCAAGTGGTTCCATGGCAGGAACATTTAATTGAGAAATACCATTTTTGAGATGCGGCTTAATATTATTTACTGATTTCGTGATGCACTCTTCAATTTGGGGATCGTTACGTTGGCAAAGTGTAACATAGTCCGCTAAGTTATAAAAATGTTATTCTCAAATTTGCACGCAACACACTATATCTAGTATTAAATTACTTACGTAGGATGGCTGCCTGCGAGATGTCTATTCTACCAATGCAATGTACACTTATGATGGCCATCGTTACAACTAATTTCATTGTCTGTGTTTTGTTTTTAATTCTAGTATTAGTAATCATTGTAATTCTACAAGCAAAAAATTTAATAAAGCTTAATTACTTAATTAATTAATTTATTAGGTATTATTATAATGATTAGAAATATCATATATTCTTCGATAACATTTTTCTACATTGAATTTTTAAGATTGCATTTAGAAGCAAGGAGAAGAAGCACCAAGGTACATAAAATAATTACAATCTCAATCATCAACATTAAAATTTCATCCACACACGCGGAACCTTCAGGCATATATATAAATATACATAATATATATAAATTACACAATCATTTTACATGGGAAACGAGACTTAAAGTTCTAAAAAAATGACAACTTTCCTTTTTTGGACATTATAAATAATTTTGCGGGGTTTTGTAATGGTTACGTATGATAAGGAAGAACGAGTCAGGAGTTAAGAGTTAGTAGTAAAAATGTTCTACTCTATTGACAACACTAGAATGGTTTCAGATATTACATAAAAGTGTTCGTTGTTACGGTCATGCTGAAGCGACAGCGGAAGATACGCGTGTACGCGAAGATGTCTCAATGGAGAGAATGATTCTAAAACATTCCGATATTAATTAGCAGATGAAGCAGCTCTTGCATAGGGCTTTGTGTCTATAAATATATTTACTTTAATAAATGAACTATAAAAGACGATATCTGTGATGAAATAATAAGGTTGCAAGTTTTGTAAAAAGAGCTCTTTTTTGTGAATAAGGAAATGAAGAGGGGGCGTTTGAATAGTACTATAAAAGTGGATCAGTAAGTATATTTTTAGATTCTTTTCGATTATTGTAAACTTTGTTGGAATAGATAATATTCCAAATTTTTATAATTTATTTGTCTATTCCATACTCCGCAAATTCAAACACTTTTCTAATCAAATTAATAAACCAAGATTAAAAATGAACGTTATCTCCACTTTTCGTTTTTGGACTTATACGTATAGTTGTGATAACCTCAACATCTGAAGTAGTTTATTGCATCCCATCAGACTCGGTCTCACTTGAGCCACCTTGTACAAATTATCACAGGAAGTTCCAATTATCTATTAAATATAATATATGCAAATATTTCAGTATTTGTAAGAACCACAATCACTTCCCTTTTTAATAAAATAGAATTAATTACCATGCGTAAATAACTAAGGTAACAAATGAGCTTGACACTAATATTTATATAATTTGTATGCACATAAAAAATAAACTTCCAATCGTTAAAGCTTAGTCATGCTTCAAGCCAAACTTTGATCATAGATAAGAGATAAGGTAAGATTTGTATTGCACTTGAACATATGTCCTGAACTTTACATATTTCATTTTTTTAGGTATACAGTACTTTATCAAAACTTTCGTAACACCTAGAAGGACGCTTCCAATACGCCTCTTGATTAGTATTATTGTCCCGCTGTGCCAAATGGATATCGATTTTAAATTTGCCAGTTGCGTTAATCATAACCAGTTCACTCAAGCAGGTTATGATTAAAATGGACGAACTGGATTGAAGAATGCACCCTCACCCCCACTAAAAAAATTGAAATTCGTATTACTCAAAAACCGCAAAATCTGAAAAGTGGAACATATCTGTTTAGAGCGTTTTATGATGACCCCACAAAAATGTGGAGGATGACCATCGCCCACTAACATATGTAGATTTGGCAAATTCGCTTTTTTAGATTTTTTTTTCGTTTGGCTTGGAAAAACAAAAAATCTACAGTTCAAAATTTTACATAAAACCACGACCATAATTTATAACCATCACCACCAGTCATAAATTTTATTTGAATGTACAAGGTGGTGGATATCCAAGATTTGGTTTGAGCCAAATATAACTTATTTACACGTTTTTTTACACAGTAGTCACGTTTTTGTTGTTTTGAGAACAAATTTATTATTAAAATCCTTTAAGAATAAAAAAAAGTTTGAAGGTCAACTATACATGTATATAAACTTGTTACGTTTTAAACCAGTTATTTGTTCGAGGATAGCTTTAAATATTATTCGGAGTACTAACCGCAAGGAGAATGTGGCTGCTGTTTAAGAATAGTACAAGCGACTGTTAATATAACTAACAAGACGTTGACAATTTATAGAATTTTTTTAACACTCAATAATTTTGGCACACACATGCAACTAGAATTTTTATGAATCTAGTAAAAATTTTGCAGAGATTCCTCTACACTTTGAGAAATCACACAGAATTTATATCAATTTAGAATAAGTATAGAGTATAGAGTAAGTATAGAGGGTTACTCCATAAACCGCAGAGTAGTATGGGAGGGAAAAAGTGCGTACGATTATAAAAATTCATCTGAAATTGAAATTAAGTTCACAAATGTTCTTATTTTGTGTTCTAAAATAAAATAATTTTGTGCCTACATATACGTAAACCGGTTTTGCGTTACGGCTTACTGATTGACGTGTACTAAGCATTTAAGCATATGTAGGTATGTATGTAATTCTCATAGAATCCATTGTCTACAATATTTTTCACAGTAGTGATGAATTGTTAGGCTGAATGTTTGTGACTGCATTGTTATAAGCATATTTTCAGTCATATTTGATACAAATACATATTCTACCACTACTATACACTGCATACGGTATACAGTGTTCACGTACAATAATCACAATAAAAAGTTTCAATTGTAACCCTTTTAACGTAATGCTAAACAAGTTTATATGCACTTATGTTTATGGTTCTGAAACAAAAGCAAAGCAGTAAAAAAGTTCGACTTTGGCTTGAGACAAATTTGAGATACCCTTGAACATCTTGAGATACCCCTCGAAGCTGGGCAAGGCAAATCGTAACTATGTCTGTTAAGGAATAAATAATCCTCCTCTATTTCGGGAACAAACTTGTGCAAAGGGCTTAACATGCTTAACACGTTGCTTGCGTTGTTATGACAGCGTTCATACACCTGACACACCCACCGAAATGGTTGTTTCCAATTAATAATTCTAATTGTTAGATATTTTTTCGTTATATTATATATATCATATATGAATTGAACTTAAGAAAATGCATAAAATCGGTTCATATGGGCGCGTCTGTCCTCGATCTGAAGAGAGTAGTGATGTTAGCGTATGCCTAATATAGCATTTTTATACCCTCCCTACTCCAACACCCAGAATAGGCGTCAGAGACACTAGTATTTATATTCTTGAGGAGCATGAAAAAGTGAGGTATTTTCTGTATACTCTGTGCCCAGTTATGAGGGATGAGGTAAGAGTTTACCTCCCCAAACCTCCTATGCTTCTACCTTTCATTCGGAAACGCATCCCATCGGCTCTGCCGATAATTTAGTAACTTTTTTACAGATATTTGCCTCTCTTCCTTTTGTATCAACCTTTTGGTTTGAGGATTACTGGATTTTCCAAGTAAATCCGTCCCATTTTATCCGCTAGGATGTCGATTGGTATTTTTTCAGCTACCACATCCGCTGCGTCATCCGATATACTTCTGAATCCGCAGATTATGCCCAGGGATCTGATTCTTTGAATAGAGCTCATTTAATGCCTTTCTGTTTGTTTTTCAGACAGTGCGCCTAACAACGTTTGCTAGCAGCACTCTTTTTGCTGGTTTGAGTTCCCCTATGTTAGAAAGCATTGTAGTTAGGGCCGATTGAAGCTTTCTTAATTTATTGCATGGTTTTTGAAGCTCAGCCTATTGTCAATCATTACTCTCAGGTATTTTAGTTCGTGCTTTGATAGTACGACGGTATTGCCAAAACATATATATATAAATTCGGCGATCTTGCGTCTGGTAATAAGGACTGCTTCGGTCTTTTCTTCTGCAAGGTTTGAATCCACTGTACAAAGCCAATCCTGTATTATCCATGTGTCCCTGGGTCTGTCTGTTGCTGGCATTCTCATGGTCGTAAATTTTGAGAATTTAAGTTTTTAGCAAAATTGGTCAAGAGCGACGCCCACAGTCGACAACCTTTATATCTGCCACAAAAATTGACCTACGAACTTTAAATTTAGTGTACATATTTATGATTATACCATCCATCGATGTGCCAAAAATGGGTATGGTCGGATAACAGACACGTCCACAATTTACAAAAAACCAGGCTCCACGTAAAAGCGGACTTGCGAGTTGATATGTAGTAGAGGGTGCGATATATATATATATATATATATATATGCCACACCCACTATTGTGGAGTGTATTTAAGATTTGGTCTAAACCAAATTTAGTTTTCTTACTTGTTATTTATTTTTTTTGTAGTCGTTATAATTGCTAATTTTAATTAGTAATGTAAGTAAACGAACAAACATATATACTGCTATTGACTCATATCAAGATCAAGATATTTATTTAATTAAATATAATTATAAATAGATAACCTTCTAATGCAGGTATAATGAACCTTGTTACGACGGGCCAAATACAACATAAGGAATCTATCTCTGACCAAACAGAGAAAGGATCTGATTTAAGCTTTATGAATATTTATTTTGTTGCTGTGTTAAATCTTTCTCCACAAATACACCCATCCCTCGTTTTACACGGGAGATACGTTCCTGACAAAACCGTGTATTTCGAAAAAATTATTTTTATGTGGAAAAACCGTGTAAAACGAAAACGACTATAAATAAGCTTTTTTTAGACATTTATGGAACACAAAATGTAACTAATACACTTAATTAAATATAAAAACATCATTTAAATAATAGAAAACATAAAAATAGTCAAATTTAATTGTTTAAATGAAAAAAAAAAAAACTTAAATCTATTTCATAGAAAAAAAAATATTGTACATTTAAATAATTCCCATTTTTTGTTTTTTTTTTTGTTTTTATCAAAGTACAACATATGTACAACTTTATGACAGTAGAGCATGTATACGTCTGAAGTGTAACAGGTTTATAATTAAGTAGAAATAAATTTGTGTGCTGTCAAAATTAGTTATTTTCTATATATTTTTTTTTTAATTTTGATTTTAAAAACCGCGTAAGATCGAAAACGTGCAAAACGGTTACCGTGTAAAATGAGGGTTGGGTGTAATACAATCCGTATTCCCTAAATTATTTCCAATTTTCATAAAAAATAACCAAGAATTGGAATTAATTTGATTAAAAGCGCTATATATAGAAAAAGGTCTCAAAATGGTCCTATCGGATTTAAAAAAGCCACAGTCAATTATTAAACTAATGAACTATTTCTAATCAAATTTTGTCCAATGAATATTAAAAATTTCTAATATATCAATATATGAAATCTATTTTTATAAGTTTATTTTAAGGCAATTTTCTTTTTTACGTTAAGATGTCATATTAGTAGTCCTCGATGTAATAACAATTTGTTCAGAATATAAAAAAAATGTTATGTAGAGAAATGTTTACAATATTATCAAGTTAGTAAAAATTCATGCCATGGCTTATAATAAATACGAAAACTATTACTAGAAAGTTGACAAGTAACAATATATATATTTGACTTAAACCAAATGTTAGTTATCCCACCTCAGCTCAAATTTGTAATTGGGAGTAATGAATTTGAGCGTTTAAAAACCGCTTGACAGCCCCTGAAGCATTAGTTTTTCAGTTTTTATTTAACTGTGGGCACGTCCTTCGATCGACTTTGCATAAATTCATTAACAACTAACCAATGTTTCTGTATAGAGGCGATATCTAAATTTTTACAAACGGGAAAATGTTCACCACAGACGAAGTTATAGCTAAATCGATTGAAAATTTCAGGCTTAATAAGAACATATAATTGATAAAGTGAATATACCCTCGACCAACAAGGTGGTGGATATAAAAAAGCACACAATATTCCTTATACAGCTTTGGTGCATTGAAGATTTGCCTTAAACCTTAAACCAGATTTAGCTTTTTTTATTGTTTTCATCTAATCAAGATTGATCCAATAATCTAAAGGTATTTTTTCAAATAGACTATCTATGAAATTGCGAATAACCAAAGTAAATTTCGTACGCAAGGATGGTTTCATCTCCTTAAGCAGCTCTTGTGCATTTGAATTGATAAACAAGTTCAAAGCGGCTTCTGTATAAAAGAAATGAATTCTTTGCTGCATATACACATATACATATATAGTATATACCATGTGCAGTCAACTTACGGATCACTGAATTTCCATTGGCAATATTGTCCACACCCATTTGTATTTTTTTAACACTAAAATCCATTTTGACGTCATCTGTTACTAAATAAATACGCCCATATTCGCCTTTTCTGGGGAATGCTTTAAAATAAATTTTCGCCTTGACGCCATCTTTGGTGTAAAATTATTGCAAAATCAAGTCAAATTGAACATAGATTATTTACATACCATATTCGCCCCAATATTCACCAGCTCCTGAAGCTCTAACTAGAATTAAAACCCCACTTGACTGATATTGTGCCTTGACTGCGATGCGTGGTATTTCGCAGGTCAATTGAAACTGTAAACTTTCCAAATCCGAACTGAAATATAAATTTTAGGATAAATAAATAAATATGAACCAAAAAAAAAACTAAAACACTATTTTATTCATAGAAAATTTATTTCGGTCGAACTGTTTGGCTGTAGTGATAACTGAATTAGAAAATATGAAAAAAGAATATTCATTCAATTGCAGGGCTTGTACCAGGACCAGTTTGTATCCTCCACCCTTAAGAGAAGCCATCATCAACAGGTACCAAATACACGCAAATTGATTATTAATATTCACAACTCTACCAACATTACTAAAGCCGAGACCATTAGAACACTTTACTTGAAAATGTTTTTGCACATTATAAAAATAAACACATACGTATTAATGTAATGAATTAATGGTAATTATTATTAATTAATATATATGTGTATAATGTATTTGCGTACGAATAAGAACTGTGCTGTTGGCTAAACATCTGCTGATGATGGCCTCAAGGGCGCAGGGGTCAAATATGTGACACAAAATTTTATGGTTGTTAATTAAATTTTTTATTTAACTGAATCCAACTAAACGTTATTGCCCTTTATTTAGGCATAAAATTATACGTTCTTGCAAATATACGTGTATGCAAGCTCAAACATTATTTTAATTTTTGTAGCAGATATAGAGGTTTTTGTTGATTGTGGGCGTGTCTATTATACGATCACGCCTATTTTTGGCATCTAGATGAACAAAATACTTATAGATATACATACCAAATTTCATTTATAGCTCAATTTTTGTCCATTATGGGCGTGGCTATTGACCGATTTTGCCCATTTTAAATTTTCATCGCAAATATAATGTTTGTACGTGTTCAACAACAGTTTCATATAACTTTATATAAAAAAACCTACCGAACATTTGTTATAGTAATGTTACTGACACCAAATGCTTGTATATTTCGAAACACTGCTCGGTACCCATCTGGCCCGTTCCCCAATACAATTCCGATTTCATCAATTTCAATTGGTTCAATCTATAACAAAAGAGTTATTATATTAGTCCCACCCACATGGTTTAAAAATGTTGACATCAACTATTCACCTCATAAATATTTAATTCAGGTATACCGTGCCTCAAATAATCAATCAATTTGTTACCGCTATCACGCAAACATTCGTTTACATATTTTCCTTGTGAACACTTTTGCAAAAAATAAGCTGAAATTTATTTAAATCATATTTTCATTATGCCTCATTATTCCACTGGCCGAACATCTGTTGTTGAAATGTTTAAAATCGCAAAAATTGTCATATCGAGGCGACATGTGATTCAGATATATATAGGTCTAATAGTTTATTATTTAAATTGGTCAAAATAGTTTAATAGTCAAGTCTACTGTGAACGATAATATATACGAGTATTGTATAAGTCAAGTGTTGGACAAGTGTTGCAATACTTGGGGTAAGTATTGACTCCTACACCCAAAGACTGCTTCTGTCAGCTAAGAATATTTGTCCCAAAATTCAGCTCAATATCTCAATTTTTGCTGTTGTGCTTATAGGATCCCTGAGTCCTCTTTCAAGAGGTAAATACATCAGTAAGGTGGAGGTATAAAAACTTATTAAGGTAAATAAATTAAAATAACTAAAAAAATATCCAAGTTAGAAAAACTTAGATCGGGACAGCCACTTAAGTAGCGCTCAAAAATCTTTCAAAGAAATGGACATGTTTAGATCGACTCGGATTTTGAGGCAGATCAAGAATGTATATATACATTGTAAGATCTCAGATGCTCTAGGTGTTGCAAACGGAATAGCAATAGGAAAAAAATATTTAATTATCGACTAAAGTTTAATCTCTTCCTCACTGTATAAATGAAAAAATATAATACATATTTGAATTGTAGAGCCAAAAAATGTTATGTTTATCATTTAATAAATCTTACGTTGCTGCGACCAAGTAGCTTTTAATGGAGATAGCAGAATGATTAGTATAAGCTTTAGCATTGTAACAAAGCACTTCTTGGAGGCAACTCTTCTTATTATCCTTTTAAAATGGAAATTAATTATAAGGCACAACCACTTTGTTCACTTAATCCTTCCAAGTCAAAATATTCTTTGATCGTTTTAAATGCTACACACAATAATTGGGTCGCGAAACACACTAGACTACGATTATTTTATTTTATTTATGATGTGAAAGAGCGAGCGGACATTATAGTTGAAAAGAATTTCATTGCTTTCTAAATGGTGTGACAACTTTCACGAAATTTGTGTGCCTAATGATTGCTCACTGCGAAGACTTCATATTATAAACAGGTTCAAATTAAAGAAACAGGTAGCTCGCAATGCATGTTTGGCTTGGGCAAATCTTGGATACCCACCAACTTGGTGTATTCAAACAAAAAGTATATGACATTTATGATCGCCTACGGTTTTAAATACGGCTACAAAAGTGTCAAGGACGGGCATGTCTGCATAATACAAGTGAGACCCTAAATTTGACAGACTAAAGCAAAGGCTAAATCGACTAAGAATTCGATGCTGAGCAACTTTTTGGGATGTGTCATGTCCTGCTTTGGGCACTATAAACGCTGTGGGCCAAATCAATAATATATAAACTTTATAAGGTCTTGAGGCTCTTTCTGGGGGTTACAAGTGTGGTGACAAAGTGTGTTTGAGATGATACATAAAAAAATATTTTGCTGTGTTTAAAAGTTGTACTACGTAGTTTACACACACATGAACGAAAATCGAGAATAATGATTTTAGTGGATTTGCAAACATATATATTTTACGCTTGGTATCATGTTCTGTAAACATACCATGTTACGATGTTTACACTCGCACATAATATGGTTTTCTTTATTTTGTTGTACGACCGGGTAGTGTGAAATCTCATATGTACCAACAAGCGGTATGATGGCATGCACAACTCATAACACAAATGTTACTTTTCCGTCCACAACACCAAGAATGAGACAACTGTCTTGTAACCTACAAAACATATAAGTGCTTGTTATCGGTACTCTCACAGCAAATCAAATATTGTTCTGTACCCACGTTTTTAGTTTATGCACGAGGGTTTCTATTCAGATTGGCAGGAAGCAGTACATTTTGAATGGAAAAATCCCGCAGCCACGAAAATAAAGTAACGAAATTCACTACACGTGTCCACCTATTGATATGCCTAAGGCACTAGATATGGATAACAGATATGTCCACTAGTTATAAAAATTATAAAAAACCGATTTAGTGCTGTTACGTTACGTAAACTTTGCCCTTAGATGTGAAGGGTATTTTAGAGTTGACCTAAGTCACATTTAGTCTTTTTTACTTGTTATAAATATGGTTAGGTCATGAGAGTCATTTAATTTTAAAATAAGACACATACCGAAAGAACGACGATTGTTTTCTAATCGACATTCCTATCAATACAAGAACAATTTGGTCCGGTATTCTTTTTGCATTTATACGCAAAAAGTGGTCATGGCATGTATATACTTTCTGATATTGTATAATTGATATATTCGGAAAAGCGTGTTATGTTTCACAGCACTGTATATCATACAAAAAATAAAAAGGTTACGTAGATTCACCACATTCGAAAAGCAGTTTAGCCAGATGTGGTACTGACTGCTGCTTTACAACCAAATCGTGTTTCTTTTGCAAGCTCAAGTTGTCGTACAAGGTGTAAGCTTAATTGTTGAAAATTTGAAGTTTTAAAGGCCGCAAACGGTGTAGGATCATAAGTTTACTTTACGTTTCATTGTGAATAGTAGCGAGTTTTTTTGTGAACCATAAAGAAGTAATTCTTTCAAGTATTGTAAAATCTAAATAAATGAAATGCAGTCGTTCAAATATTATATATTATGTTTTTCCATCTTCAATGTGATTGCTCTTGAAGAAAACGATATACGTAAGTTATTAACTACATGTGTGTACACATACGTACACTATATATGAAGTAAAATATTAGCACATATCAGGAAGTGCTATGTGTAAAGAAGTATCTCAAAAAAGTTGTTTACTACAGAGAGCCATTTTAAATCAACCCGGAATTTGATATTCGTCAAAAAATATTTACTTCATAAATGGCCTTCGTAAGCTTCTATCTTCTTATTACAAGCGTTATATACACTCCACATAAGATAGGGAGTACATTAAGTTTGTCATTCCGTTTGCAACACCCAAATGGAGGCGTCAGAGTCATGTGTGTCCCAGTCTGTCTGTTATTGGCATTCTCACGGGCGCAAATTTTGAAATATTGAACTGAAATTTTGTTTCTGCGCGCAGATACCTTTTCAAAATGGGAAATCTCGAACAAGAGTCACGCCCACAATTGACAAAAATCTATATATTTCCCACAAAAATTGGCCCATGAACTTGAAATTTGATATGCATATACATCCCTTTCATCGATGTGCCAAAAGTGGACGTGGTCGAATAATACTAATAGAGGACACAATCATATACATGCCACGCCCATTTATAGATGTGGACGGTATTTAAGATTTAGTTTTTTAATAATGACTCCATTAATAAACAAATAAAAAAACTAAATCTTAAATAAATGAAGAGTATCATGGCAAAATTTGACAATTTTGAAAACTTTTATGTTTGATGTCCAATCGCGCCCATTTCTGGGCAGAGTTTTGATTTCGTAGCTCAATTTTATGGCTAACAGATAAAATTTAGTCGAGACACAAAAGCTAGTTAAGTTAAGTTAAGTTTAAGTTTATTGAGACTTTCTTATTTTTAAACAAAAACTAATTACTAAACTGTACACAACACTCATTTTGATTTGAGGTTTTTGTTATATAGCGGAATATATAAAACAGTGCAGAAGAGAGGATCCTAAATTGAATGAATGCTTCATTAGCTCGTTGGAAGTTTTGCGACCATTCTTGGCCCGTGGTATACCGGAGATAGAAGTAAGAAATTTACGCTACGCTTGTACAATATATCTCAAATCAAGTTCAAAACACAACATATTATAACGCATATACCTGGTTCGCCTTCTTTCAGCTGCCCTCTATTGAACCATTTAAAATGGACGCTTTATTCCTGCAATTGACGGATGGTCCTCAGGGCTATAAAATCACTTTAAATAATTTAAACATATTTGGTTCAAGTAATTTTCAAGTAAAATCACTGCGTTTAAGCGAAAATGATGAACCCTTTAAGGCGCACATACTTATGCCCAGATTAACAATTGAAGCGAAATATACTAGTTCCGGTGTATTGCTTATTATACCGGCTTCTGGCGGTGGAGATTTTCATGCAACGTTTGGTAAATTATATATAAGAAAAAGCAAAAATGTTATAGACCGCTCCGCTATATAAGTACTTATAGTGTGTCTAATTGTAATATGCTTTCCAATAGATAAACTGTTCAGAAAGTATCAACGTGTAATGTATAGATTGGTATATTAGAAAGTATGTCCCCATCAAAACTTTGACCAATTTAGGAATTACAAATATCCACACAATCAAAAGTGGTGCAGGGTAGAGAATTTGAAAATAGTCTTTGGTGGAGATAGCGCAAAAATTTTATATTATATAATATTATTTGACTAAAAGTTATTATTTATTTATTATTGTTTTAATAATAATACCCCCAGATGGTGTGAACTGCTATCTATCCGGAAGAGTGTCTACACCACAAAGAGACGGTAAAACTTATTTGCTTGTCAGCACCTTAAACCTCTTATTGAATGTTACAAAGGCCGAAATGCGGATATCCAATGCTTTCCGGAACAATCGCATTTTATGTAAGTTGTAAAAATAATTTTAATAATTGGGGTCTTCATGAAACCGTCATCTGTTGGAATACCATCTCTCCAAACGCCGCATTTTGACGGTTTATTAAAGACTTTATGATTTAATGTGTGTAATTATCTATAAAAGAAGACTTGTGTTTAGTGGAAGCCACCAATTTGTTTTTGCGTGAAAATGGTCACCTAGTGCTAGAGGCCATGCAGCCGCAACTCCAAAAGAAATTAGCTGAGGAATTTCCTGTTTTAGCCAACCAATTATTGAAGCATGTCCCCAGAAAGTGGTTCTATGTTTGATAACATAATTTTTCGTGAAAGTGTTTTCGCTTAAACATACATGTACATTTTGTTAATTTAATTAATTGTCAAGAAAATAAAAGTCAATTATGAGCACATTCTCATTTTTCTAATGATGTTTTTATTAATAATTCTTTCTATACGAATATTTAAGTTTTACACATTCTAATTTTATATATGAAACAGTTATTTCAGAGTGCGAATGCATAGCACATGTTATAATCTTAAATTTATAACGCGGATGAAGAATATTTCACGTATGATTGATTTTTTAGAAAAAACAAAAACAAAATATTAAATCTTTTTGCATGTGAATGGGACCTTTTCGTACCCTCCACATTATACACTGTATATAAATAGAATGAGTTCATACGGATTGCAATCACAAAATATGTACGCGTACGTCTGTATCCTCTATCAGCTTTAAAATCTAAATCGTTTTAGCCATATTCGTATTGGCGTTGTTATTCTTTCAGAACTGATGTACAACTGAAATTTTGTACAGTCATTTCATTGTCTAAATTTCAGATTCTATTTAAAAAAATTCTTTGCATCCACAAAAAGAAACTACAAAGTTGAAATTCTGTATATGTATGTATATATATGCGTGAATATAATTATTTATTATTCGCATATTTTGTGAAAAGTTAAATACAGACACGTAGCTGTAGGGGGACTAGTAAAAAAATTTAGAAGGAATATTGATCTACTGTGATTGTTTAAATTGTTGTTGTCTCCATTGAAAATTCAAAGACCTCCTTAATAGAAAGCCTTTGAGCAACATCGGAGTGGCGCCCTTCTATGTTACTTCTGCCCCCACAAAACTTCAATTGCCAACTACGTGCCTGATTAAACACTTTTAAGATAATCAATAATAATAATTATAAAATGAGATTTTGTGAATTATGGGCGTGTTTGTTATCTAATCTCGATCACATACAGTATATCGATGAATAGACTAAATACGTATCGCGTGTACGTATCGCTTTCCTAGCACAATATTTGTGGGTGCAGGAAATTTTTTCCGATTGTGGGTGAAACCGCTTTTGACCAATTTAATTTAAGTAAGAATATCAGAAGCTCAATATATAAATTTTAGCGACAGTAAACTGCTCTACAGCGTAAAACACGCACGTGCGAACATGGCTAGATCGACTTGGAATTTGATGCTGACTTTATGGGGAAGGTTTAAATTTTGTTACAAATTACACGAAAATTTTTTGTGTGGCACAAAATGTATTTATATATATTTACATGTATATGTATGGTCAAATCCAGTATTGAACACAAGTATCCAAATGTGTGGTGCCTACTCTCCAACCTTTTACTTAACACATTTTTTTAGTTGCGCTATAAAGGGAGGGGGATTATGAGAAACAGATTCAATCGTATAGCATGTATTTCCATTGTCAAAATGCACGCCTCTACCACATAGGGAAATAGTTCCAAAACATTATAAAGTGTTTATATTTTTTAAGTGACAAATACTGAATCTCTCCATTTATAATATGTATCGGTCTGTTGGAAATAATCTCCCGGTCGCTTTGTCTTTATACTTGTAGGTTCAAACTAGAATAAAAACAAAATTATAATGTACAATACACAATATATGCAAGCTCTCCTATAAAGCTTCCTTTTGACCATTTTTTTTTGCCCTCCACATAATATATGGTGTAGATTAATTACGTTATTCCGTTCAGAGACTGCAAGAATTATCCATCCAGCTACGTTCGTTTATATGTCTCCTTACGAATTCAGACATGACATTGACATTTCTGCTCCAGGTTATTAAGCATTTTCTATTTCAAATAGCTAAAAGAGAGAGGATTTGAAGTGCACAACGGTTAATCTTTAATGCAAAATTTTTTATTTTCTCTCTCCTCGTTATAGTATTGAACACATGTGCGAAATTTCGATATAAAACTCACCCACAAAACTTACCAAAAAAATAAACATATTAAAAATAACATATAAACATGTCAACCCCACAGTTTACATTTACATGCGGAGGGTATCGAAGATTTGGCCCAAGCCAAATATATATTTCTTTACTTGAAGTCCCACAAGGTGTTAAAAAAAATTAAATTTATAATTTTATTCATAATAGTGAAAAGAGAGTTGCACAAAATTTAATTTCTTTACTACAAAGAAGTTAAAAAAAGTTTCCTTTTCAGTTGTTTGTTTGCAAAATATAGTATTAGCTTATACTTATATATTCATTTACTACATACTACCATCTGTATTTTCAAATTTTGTAAAAACTTTTTGATTTTTTAATGTTCTTGAATGTAAAAATTCTTATATTATATACGTTACTTTCAAAGATTTTACAAAAAATTATGAATAGGTCTGTCTAGGTGTATTTATTTATATGATGCAGATATATGTATACATTTTCCTGTGATCCAGATATAACGAGACTACTTAATATACACATTAATTGTTTCCACCATTAAAATGGATCATTTACTTGTATTTAAAATATTTATATATGTAGATTACTCTAAATTATAATGCTGACTGAATTGAAAACACGAACGTTCCAAAGTTCAGTGTGTAGAAATTTAATTTAATCATAAGTAGTTCATGTTGTATATTTTCTGTTGACAAAAAAAAAATCATCTTCCAACTATATGGATATATAGACAGAAGTGAAATTAAAGCCAATTTTAACTCTTAAGGCAATAATCAATGCAAAAAAAAACAGAATAAAACGAGTAAAAAGTCTTATTTGGCCTAGGCCAAAGTCGTGCTACCCACCACCTCATGAATTTGTCCAACGTATTAGCTGAAGGCACAACGTTCGCTAATTTTTGCAAAACGTAGAACTGCCGTTTGCCACTTCTTTCCCGTAAATGCAAACGGATTGACAAACGTTGTATAATTCCCCTTATGTGTGAGATATAAAAAAGTAATGAGATACATGCTGTGCATGCAGCAAAGTTAAAAGTTATAGTATATATCATAATATCAAAATACAATTTATGAGTGGTAATGATGATTACGATAGGTAAAGAAAGCGCTGAGTTTTAATTGAACTGTAAAAATGAGAATCATTTGCATACACAAACGAACAGACACACAGACATGATTCTTTGCAGTATCCTGGGCTGATATATTTCACATAATATAAGTACTTTTTAAGGTGGTTACGCCTCCTTCTGAGTATTTAGTAAAGCAATATATTCCCCTAACCTTGGGGTGGTGGATACAATAACAATGCTTAAGTATCATGTTGACACGAACTTCGGACGGAAACTACTTTAATAAAAATAAAAAACAAAATACATGAAAATCTTGAATGAAAATGTTTTTTTTTTTATATAAATTTTACTTAAAATTGACCACTGTTGGGTATATAATAATCTTATAAACATTTACTTGTAGCGTGTCAATGTGTTTCATGTGAAATTGGTACAAAATGAATACGATTACACGTAACACCTGTAAAGCACAAATGTTACAAAACTTTATTAAAGTTATACATATAGTATAGGTGTGTGTATGCATGAGAATCCTTAATTATGTTTTTAGTTTTGTGTGGTTAATTATATTCATCAACTATCAGTTATGTTGTTGGGTGTTCTTCTTATTAAACGAATTGCAATGCAAAGCAATATTCTTGTGGATTGCATATTAAAAAACTTTTATGTCATATATGTTGGGATAAAATTTTCCTATGTTTTGTACCCACCACTAACCACTCTGCTATATTCGTTAAAGAAAACTTTCATCTAATATAAAATTATATAATTATTTTCAAACCTTAGAGACAACTTATTACTTGAATGTGTATGAATGCAGTATATTTGATTTGAAAGCAGGTCCGTTATTGTTTACTATTTCTATCGGGTAAAACACGTGTAATGTTGGAATGTTGTTACTATCGAGACAACTCTTTTAAAGAACTTTAGCCAACAAGTATAGATTTTAAATATGTTATTTCAGACATTCAACACGAAACACACGAAACAGCATCGCTTACTTGAAATTAGTGTAGGGTACTTAACTGTCGGTTCAAGCCGACTTAATGCCTTACTTTCAATTTATTTTCAATTAATGTGATATTTTAAATTGCATTTTTTTAATCATACGTAGAAATATTATTGAAATTGAATTTTTTATTTTTTTCATATGATGTATCATGCATATGCATACTTCAAAGTGCGTAATTGCATTTGTGGATAACCGTGTCTACAATACATTACATTTTATAAATATAAATTGCTATTATTTATTATATATGTTTCTATAAATATGTTGTATACAATATTAAAATAGAATATTTTCAGTGCATTTATCATCGTGATCATCCGTGTCGTCTCAAAAGAATACGGTATTTACACATATGAGGAATAATACCATATTATATACATATTAAAATAAAGCATCATATTATTACACTTAACATTGAAAGTTTAAAATAGGGAGCCTGGCTTTTCAATACATAATATATCATTCCAAGACATTTCGCAGATTTTAATTTTAAAAGCCTCCAAAAAATGATCTTTTGTTTGAAAGTTTTTTGGCCACAACATTAACGCAAAATACAAAAACAATAAAAACTCTCATACTAAAATAGTGTACCCCAAGGTGGAAATCGAATTTAGAACAAATAAAGTGAAAGTAAGTCGGAGTTTCCACATAATGAAATACAAGTTATTTATTCAGCATTCTTTTACGCACGCAGATTATCTCTAATCAAGGAAAATCGAGAAACTGATTTATCGCAAATCGACGTTACCATGTACAAGACATCTGAAGAAACGAATTTAGATTTGTATAGGCGTACGTATGATATACGTAGACAGTGATTGAAAAACTTAAAAATATATGTATATAAAACTTATAAAATTTATAATGAATGCAGTGATATAAATTCGTTTACTTAAGGCCGATACATAATATATTTTTCATGACATATTACGATTTTCAGGTTCTTATCTTTTTAAGCAAATTTTGTACAAAAATTTTTCTCAGCTTTAACATATACGTGATTTTTACATATTTTACAAAAAAATTTACAATTACATGTCATAAAACTTTGCACAGGCACATGCAATATTTTGAGAATTGTAAAATCTAATAAAAATAGAAATTAAACACTTGCATTTATTATTTTTAGAATTCTTGATTTTACACTATTTTAAGTTATATGTGAAAGCAACCAAAATTTTTACAGTTATAATATTATACATATTTTAATAAAAGGAAATTAATAAGGGGCAATGTACATGTTAAACTACGAATGAATATTTTTCATATATCCCTAAATAATGTAAAATATAAAAAAAATGTTTGTTAAATATAACAATAATAGCTAATAAAAGAGAGGTGGGAAAGATCTGACTTAAAAATAATATTAAAAATTATTCAGTTCCGTTTATACGTATATATATATATATATATATATGTAAAAACGCTTACATTACAAAAATCTTTAAAATTTGAAAACATAACTTCACAAGCTATAAGGATTTGAATTAATATTTCTTGTTGTTTGATAAGAATGCCTTAAGGTAGAGAATTCAATTTTTTTTTTCATTATACCCTACATCACTTTATGCTAGATATGTTACGTTAACGCCGTGTTCCGATATATGAATTCTCATTACGTACAACTGCAATTCGATAGCTGATCTGTGTTGACCATTTTCATTTCACCAATTTCTTTTTTGATTATTCCATAATTAATTCGCATTTTTCTAATTTAGATTTAGATATCTTCCGAAAATCAGGCGACATGTACAAATGATGTAGGGTCATGCAGGGTACCCAAAGGTCGACTTAAACTGTTAGATAGCCTACATCAACTTTAGCCAATACCGAATTCTCCATTACATGTGTTTTTAAAAATACTTTTGTAAAAGTAGAGGCTGGCCTGTATGTACTTGATCCAAACTTAAAACAAATATTGTTTATATGTAAAATAAATATTTAATAAAAACTATCTTAGTTGTAGGAAATATACAAAACATTCATACGATATACACTCTGGTTTATTTGTGTCTTAGGGTTCAATAAACTTAAACTTAAAATACACAAAGTAAAATCAAATAGACAATGTACTTAACTTATAAATATAGTAATTAATAATCGTAACATGTATGCATATAAAATAATAAGCAGTTGATTGGAGATTGTTTTTTAATACAAAAAAATACATCGTTTTACTTTTGAAAAAAAAATTTAAGCGAGGTCTGTAAAAATGATACAAATTATGAACGAGAGATTTTAGAAAGACAAAACTACATTAACAACTAGTAAAATTTGTTTCACAAGCAATAGGTATTCCGTTATTCTATGAAAATTTTGACACGAATATCTATTTAACACAATGCAGTTACTAAAAAAACTCGCACGCGCAATCGCTCATTTTAAAACATTTTTATCATATATAATACATATTAATACATATCTATACACATAGATACGAATTATTTTTATGCATATGCATTTGTTTTATAACGGGGATGTCATCGTTAATTACTAATTAACAGATATAGAGCTTTCGAGACTTTTCACAATTTGTATAGGGTGGAAATGAAACTAAATTCGACAATATCACATCTATACAAACAGCTTTAGCGTCATTTTAAAAACGCCATTTTTTAAAACGAAATTAAAAAATTCAAAATAAACAATCGAATGATGTGCAATAATTTCAATAATCTTCTGATTAATGATGGAGCAGAGCAATTCGAAAACGTATACAATCAATATCTCTTTGAAAAAAGTTAAAGTAAGAATTTTGAGAGTAAACTTAAGTTGGTAGATTAGCAGATATATGTAGGTGGGCCAAGCTCTAGCTTAGCATATTCCCGTTTGTGTAAAAGAGGCCAAGCTTGTTTTTTCATTTATACTTGTGATGTGTGTCTTAAGGTATTTGTGAAACTAAAGGAATATTGTGTGTGTTCCCTCCTTCATGTTGTTTCTGTTTAATTAATTACGCGGTTTTTCTTAAAAATATGTTCAATCTCTTCAATACGGTAATACGTTCTTTTTCTTTTTTTTTTTTTTTTTGCAAAAATGTACATATTTTTAGTTGTAATCTTAAAAATGTTCAGTATTATACGTTGTGTTTCTCTTCTAATATAATTTGAGAATGTTATTATGCATGAAGTTTTACCCACCTTCTTTAATTCTAATTTAAAATATTCCTTAACGGCATTTAATAACAAATTAATGAATGAATCTCATATATCGTTATTCTTAATGTATCATTTAGATAACACCGTTGGTGGAAGTAGCCACAACCACCGGGGTACCAATTGGCCCTAGGGTGTTATTGACATTGACATTAACCATTAAGGCTGTTGCAACCGCATTGTTATTGTTGACAGTGCTGTTGGCCAGGACACCTACAACTCCTGCGTTGTTAATACTTGCTGGAACAGTTTGACTGTTTACTTCCGTTATACCATTTTCTAATATTTGGCTCGCACTTGAACCAGTCATTACTATAGAATTCGTAGTGACTGCGCCAAGACCAGTCGTGGCTATGGTACCCGCAGTTGCGATAGCCGAATTTTGGCTACTTCCAAGAGTACTCGAATTAGTAATTGCATTGGCCACTGTTGCACTTGCTATTGGATTGGCTGTTTTCATAAAGTATTTTTCCAATTTTGCATTGATATGCTTGCCGTATGTGTATTTTCGCAGTGCTGGCATATGGGGTCTGATCTTATTCATTAGTTTCTTAAGTTGTGTTGGTTCCGACACATCAATCATTTTCTGCACCACATAATTGGCGTATTGATCCTTCATCATAACGTGTAGGGCACTGAAATATAAATGGGTTGATAAACTTTAAATGACAAACAATTGGGCGTTTTTGTGTGTCTTACTTATCATTAAAAGTACAGACTTCATCTATAAGAGCCGTGCGTTCAGCCCTGGTAGCATGAGTTACACACTTCTCAACGACATTGGAGGCAAACTTATGCTGCGATAAGACTAACACTTTACCACGTACGCCGCTTATAAGGATCGATTTATCCTCCGGTTTGCCGTGCTCTATATTTAAAATAAATTGTAAATTTGTTTTAAATAATTTCGCCTACATTCAGTCCAACTCACCCAGAACATGCTGTATAACGTAATTGCCATATTGATCTTGAATCAATTGTTCAGTGTATTCGTGTAATTCTTCTAGAATGGGATGCGTTTGTTCGGTTGTGCAATGTTCAAGAATCCTTTGTATGACGCGGCATCCATACGGATGAGTGCTAAGTGCATATACTTGTCCCTTGAATGCATTTATGATAAATTGCAAAGCCGATGGATCCACACATTCGATGCACTTTTGCACGACATGATTACCATTCTGATCTTTAACACATTTCAGTACATTTCCATCTAATTCTCGGACAATCTCCTGCTGCTGTTCCGGTGAAATGCTTTCCAGTGCCTTTTGTATGACCCGACAACCGTACATTTGCAATGCCAGTTGCAGAACGTGGCCTTTAACTTGCATGCCCAATGTATTCTTTTGCTCGGGAGTGCCAAATTCAAAGAACTTTTGTATGACGTAATTGCCAAACACGTCAGTCATTAAATTGTATGCGGCACCCAGAATTTCATTAAAAACCATTTGTTTTTCTGCGGCAGTAGCACGCTCGAGTTTCTGTTGAATGAATCGTGAGCCGTGCTGATCTTGAGAAAACTCAACAATGTGATTAGCTAAGTCACGCAGTTGAAGATTGGGATAGCGCTGATTCCGAAAATCTTCAAGAAGACGTGAACGCCCCGTATGTGGCATACCATTGGCAGCAGCGGCAGCCACAGCCGCAGCAGCTGCATTAGCCGCTACTGCTTGACGTGTAACAGCTGCCGCAGCAGCAGCTGTGCCTGGTGTGGTGCCAGGGATGGTCAAATGCTTTGAAAAAATAGAATTATTTGATCCAAACATGTTATTATTTGCAACCGCTACACCAGCAGCGGCCGCTGGTGCCAAATTTACAGCCATCTGCTGACGATATTTGGACTCGGCACCTGGAGCCCGATTACTCATTAAACATGACTGAGGAGGCGATGGCGGATTAATTGCAGCACCAAGTGGACTTCCTGATGCTGTAGCTCCTAGATTGCCAAAAGCATTTGTAACAGTCCCTGGCCATTTCCGAGCAGCAGCTAGTGCCGCCGCTTGAACCATGCTAGTCGATATTACATTTGTACCTAATGCACTACTATTACTGTAATCTAAAGCCGAGGGGCTGAAGGCAGAAGTGTTGCGTTCGAATGAATCACGCCGTGCCGTTAAAGGTGATGACGTCATAGCTAACCCTAAAAATACACATAAATTATTATATGTCATTCACATGGAATCTAATTAAGAAAGAGGATGTTAAAACTGTCAAGCTAACAGTGTTTCAGTGCAAGAACTTATTACAGTGCAAGCATCTGTTACACTTATGGATGCATTGAATAGTCTTACATAGCTTCATATAAAATGTAAGACACATTAATTTCTTACCTCCAATACTGGAACCATTTTGTTGAGAATATAGATTTTGCTGTGCTGTTTGGGGCTGTGGAGGATACATCTGGGGAGGAACTTGTGGCGGTGGCCCTGCTCGTGCAGTTCCTGACGGTACTAAAACGGGTGCCGGGCTAACCAAGCGCATTGGCGTTCCTGTACGTGGTCCCATAACCAATGAGCCGCTCTGATCGAAAAATGCCGGTATTACCTTGGGTTTAAGGATGTTTTTACGGTTTTTTAATTTATTAAAATGCAAGATTGGCAGCCATATTTTTATATAATCATAATGATTATTGTTATTTGCGTTTCTAACTTCAGTTTCTATTTAATTTAAGAAACTCAAATTTCTGCGCAAAGGCTATTGAAAATAAACTGAAAGGGTTATCTTTAGTGATCGCTTACGTACATGCCTACAATTAACAAAAATCTCTTATAGAGGTACAAAGTTGGACTCATGGAGAACCTACAAAAAGCGCACTAGAGCCCTTCGAATAGCAATACAAAATTAAGATTAAAAGAATCGTAAAGGTAATGCATCCCTTTCACACGTTATCGTGCATATACACATTTTATAGTTTTATCTACATATGGTGCAATTAGAACATTAATGATGTTCAGCTTTATATTATTGTGTTGTGCCCTTTACCATATTTTAATTTTCTACAGGTTGCTTTTTTCACCTTCGTATATAGAAATTTATATGTATGTTCCGAACAAAGTATTTACCTGATAGGATTGGTTTTCAGCTCCTTGTGATGGAGTTATTGGCCTTCGAGGCTGCGTACCCTGTTGTGCTATTAAATTTCCCGGATACACGCCCCACGGAGCTACTCCGTAGTATTGAGGCATTTGCGCTGTTATAAGACTCATATACGGGGCAGCTTCTTGACCTGGATTGATTACGTATGGGGCGCCTTGCTGACCTGCAAAAGGCGTATTTTGTTGCGTAGGCAGATATTGTTGCGACGCGGTAGGTATCTGTATTTGTTGAGGTTGCATGGTTCCGTTCGGGCCACCAGGTGGTGCAACCGTTGTAGTAGCAGCGGCTGCTGCCACTGCGGCCGCATTTGTAGCAACAGCAGCCAATCCAGGATTCTGAGAGCGAAATAATTGCTGCAATTACAAAAATTTAGCACTTTCGTATAATGTGTCCTTTTTTGGTTATTAATCCTAGACCCATTTTACTTTACCAAAAATATAATATACAATCACATTATTAGGATTCGGGCCGTACACTACATGTGTACAATACATACAAGTTTTGTAATTCACAAACGTTCAAACGTTTACTACAATAATTATTACAACCAAATTAGAATATCTTATTGATGCGATTTAATCATAACCAAGTACCTCTATGTATTTAGATATTAAGCTGAAATTCACATCAAATATTCTTTATCCAAGGTTTCAGAATAAAATGATAAAATGAGTTAAATCAGTGCACAGCCACGCCAAAATCAACTGATTCGACAAAAATAATTTACCGCAGTCATAGAAAACGCGTTGGAGATTGGAATATTTTGAGCTGAAATTTTGTACAGGCACTTTTAGTGTTTGCACGCAGACCGCTATTTAAAATGGGCAAAATCCGTCAAGAGCCACGCCCACAATCGACAAAAATCTATATCTGCCACAAAAATTGAGCTATAAACTTGAAATTTTGTATGTACATCTATAAATATAATATTTATCGATGTATAAAAAATGAACGTGGTCGGATAACAGACACGCCCACGATCAATAAAAATCTTTATATCTGCCACAAAAGTTGACCTAGGAACTTGATATTTAATGCGCGTATACATAGTTATCCCATTGACTGACATGCCAAAAATGGGCGTTGTCGTATAATAGACACGCCCACAATTTACAAAAAACCATATTCAACGTAAAAGTAGACTTGCATGCTGACGCGTAATACTTACACTATTAGAGGGCGCAATATACATATATTTGCCACGCCCACCGTTGTGGAGGTGGAGGGTATTTAAGATTTGGCCTAAGCCAAATTTAGTTTTCTTATTTCTCTTACTTTAGTTTTATTTTTTATTTTTTATAAATTGTTGCAAACTATGGTGGTACATTTGGTGGCACCACAACTATATTTAAGTTATTTCAACAAATGCAAAAGTTATGGTCGGTCAAGCCCGACCATTTAATACCCTACACCTCTCCTTAGTTCCTTAAATTATACTACCATTATTTGATTGCATCAGTGTACGCGAGGCACCACTGCCATATAACTTATACACTTCTTAAAATATCATTATATAAAAGGAATTCTAAAAATGGTCCGATCCGGTCCAAACAGTTGGAACAGATTCAGATTTGATTCTGAATGGATTGTTATAGTTGAAGGTTGCTGTGGCATTTGAAGTTTGGTTGTCACAAACACCCGCAGAGACTCAATACATGCAAATATTTATAAAATAGTAAAAATACGAAATTCTAACTACGTAGAGTTATAAGAGGACGTAGTCGACTCGTGGGTGCAAAATTTGATACGAATGTTTTATCTAAATATTAAGATTATTTGTAATCATTATCAGCATTTGGCCTCCGTTTGTTATATTGTTTATTTAACCATTTATATATATTTAACCACGACTATTTATGTATAAGAGTGTTACATTTGTTGTTTTCTGGTAAAGACATGGTGTGGGTTAGCAAACGTATACCCACTGAAAAAGTGTGTATCTCATATTTATATAGAGTGAAAAATATTGCATGTTTAATGAAAATAATATCGTGCTAAGTACTTCATTAAAAATACATGTATTAAAAAATCACGAAATTTCTTTTTTGTTACGTTTGTCTATTTTCACAATGAATGTTAGTACTCATATGGAAAACAGGCAACAATTAAATAGAAAAATTCATCATCGCCTAGGTAAGAGTAGGTAACAGTGGTAATTGTATCTTTCTACAATAATATGCAGCGTTGCTATAATTGATTTCACCAGGTGCTTGTTTTTCTCTTCAATGACTTTGTTCCAACACAGCATAATCAAGTGAACGCGATATAACCCGTTGAACCCGTCCATTTAATACCCTACACCACTTAGTCTCACAGATTGGGTCCGAACTATTCTCCATTAAATATTGTCAAGAAATTAAGAATTGCGATTTTTCGCTATATAACTTTATATTGAAACCTTATATGGGGAGGGTTTCTAAAAATGGTCCAATCCGGACCATTTTCAATAGGGTTCCGCTTTGGACCAAAACGTGTCTTTATATCACATTTCATCAAAGTGTCTTAAAAAGTACGAACCGTCGTTCGTTCACAAATTTGCTTGAACACCGGACGGACATTGTTAATTTGAGTCAGAATCAATTGCCATTTAGGTGTTACAAACATCCGCAAAATCTCAAAGTCGTTCTTCATTATTAAACATCATTGACTCAACATTTCGTATTTTGCAACAAAGTCGAGTATGTTGCCTCTGAAAAAATGAGTGTGCGAAAATTAATATGTAATAATTTATTTGGTAATGCGATTGGCATCTGACCAAATAATAATATTTTCATAAATTATTTCATATTAAAGTAGACCACTAGACGGCTTATCATTCCATAAGAATATTTTAATAATTAAACAAAATAAGAAACGTTCACGTGGTCGAGATAAAGTGTTGTTTTATGGTTGAAATTATTTTTAATTGCAAATTATGGGCTTGCACGCACATAGATGGTTATCTGAACTCACACATGTATCCCAAAATTTCAGCTTACTATCTCAATTTTAAAACTGTTAGCGCACTTCAAAAAGAGGCAAAAATTTTTAAGGTATATAACATATTCTGACATATGCTTCTATGTAATTGTCTCAACAACAATTGCAATAAATGTGTAAAATAAAAAATAAAATAAAAAAACAGTTTTTTGTCTACTCATTTGTGAAAGGCAACTATTTAGAAGGTGTTGTAGATTCGATTCGAATACAACTTTATAATGGGTAGTTCTTGAAAATGTATTTGTGCACCTCAAACATCAATGAGTAAATTTTTCTGAAAAGCTTTTATAAAAATATCTTGTATTTTAACCAAAACCCAAGGTTGAACACCTGACTTCCACTAAAATGATTTAATGATTTATGTATACGCGTATTGTAACAACAGAAATCCTAATTTATATGGATATAAAATGTGGCCGTGGCGTATGAACAAATCGTCTAGCCCCAATTTTTTAACCGCAAAGGTCAAATTACATAAGAAAGAGGATTTTTTCGAATTCCGGGTGTTCCTCTTTTATGGCCCCGTTAAAGTTTTCCATGTGGATGAATGAAACATTTGTAATTGTTAGGAAATTTCAAGAGTTACATTTTTTCCGATTATGGGCGTGACTTGTTTGTACAAATTTCAACTTGATATGTCAATATTTGCTACCGCAAGTGCTGCAGCAATAGGGGTGCAATAGATGGATAGTATACCTTCCCCCCATCTTATGTGGAGGGTATAGAAATTGTAAAGTAATTGTTGATAACCTTTTTCAAAATTAGACGTGCATGACACTATAACTACAAAGCAACTTAAACTAATCTATTCTTGTACTATGCTTGATTAGCTAGTCTGCACTAGCTAAGGATTCAAAACCTCTACACTCAGCACTTAACAACTTAGGAGAAAGCCTTTCTATACCCATTCATTCCAACTTTATCAAGCAACTAAATTTGCTGTACATAATTCTTTCATATTATTCTAGATTCAACTTAAGCCAAATATAGCTTTCTTACTTGTTGCTATCATTAAGAATAGTAAGTGGAAAAACACTGAAAATAACGGGGAGCAAAGAAAACGATAAAGTCTTTTATTCATTTAATTATTCGTAATTATAATTATACGCTTTTGTCCGCTTAATATTATATGAAAGATAAGAATTTTAGTTAAATAAATTTATTTCGATTTGCAACACGCAAGAGAGCATTTGAGAGTAATTTTATGAGAGAACACCACACCCAGTGACCAACACTGCGCATTGACACAGATTGACCTTTTTATTATGAATTTAAATGAGTTATGAGAAACGTATACTTATGCAACAGCTCCATCACAATATGTCGAAAGTGTATACTTCACATGAATTAAGCGAACTAAAGCAGAAGTAGTTAAAAACTAACTCAGGCTTAGGTCAAAACTTCAATACGCTTCAGAACAACCTAGAACAACCACTTCTGCCAATATCTGAAAATCTATAACCGTGAGCATTCCTTCAGCGGACGGACCTACAGACACAGAGACACCAATTTTGAAACTGATCCATACTTTATGGAATTCCTAACGCCTCCTTCTGGGTGTTGCGAACGGGATTGCAAACCTACTGTCCACATCTTATGTTTGGTTGATATAATAAGTAATAGAGTTACTTTTGAGATACCCTTCCCCAACATGAAGAATGTACTACATTTCCGTTGCAGTATTGGTATTTGTCAATTGTGGGCGTAACTGTCAACCAACGTCGCCCATTTTAAATAGAAAACTATCTGCATGAACTACAAAAGACTATACCGAATTTCCTGTCAACACATATTGAGTACTTCACTGGTTCCTGATAAAGAATTCATATGCGCTTCCTGAAACCTTGCTGTGGCTGTTGCAAACGAAATGATAAGCATTGGATACCGCCCCTGCCATGGTTAGCAATAAAGACTTTTGTGCGATAATATTGAGGGAGAAATGCAATTAAGGAATATATCCACTCTTATATCGTATGGAATGTCATTGCTTTATATTTTTTTATTTACATATACATAATATTCATGTATTCGACATATATGCGGCATAGAATGTGCGATGGACGCAAATAACGGATGTGATATAATCAATTTAATAAGAGCACAAATAGAATAGATGAAATCAATAAAAATTTATTAAGTACGTATGTGGAAAAAAGCCAAATCAAAATTCCGCTTGGGCCGTAACCTTCAATATTTAAAAATTGCTTTGTTTTTTAATTTTGTTTAATTTAAAAAAAAACAAGTAAGAAAACTAAATTTGGCTTAAACCAAATCTTAAATACCCTCCACCTCTACAAGAATGGGCGTGGTAAATATATATATATATATATTGCGCCTTCTAATAGTGTACATATTACGTATCAGCATGCAAGTCTACTTTTACGTTAAATATGGTTTTTTTTAAATTGTGGACGTGTCTGTTATCCGACCGCGCCCATTTTTGGCACATCAGTAGATGGGATAATTATGTATACAAGTACCAAATTTCAAGTTTCTAGGTCAACTTTTGTGGCAGATATAAAGATTTTTATTAATTGTGGGCGTGTTTGTAATTCGATTACGCCCATTTTTGGCATACCGATGAAAATAATATTCATAGATGTACATACCAAATTTCAAGTTTTTAGCTCAATTTTTGTGGTAGATAAATAGATTTTTGTCTATTGTGGGCGTAGCTCTTGACCGATTTTGCCCATTTTAAATAGCGATCTGCGTGCAAAAACTAAAAGTGCCTGTACAAAATTTTAGCTCGATATCTCAAAATTTACGCCCGTGAGAGTGCCAACAACAGACGGGCACACGGACACACGGACATACATGTCTAAATCGACTCAGTTTTTGACGCTGATCAAGAATATATATACTTTGTAGGGTCTCTGACGCCCCCTTCTGGGTGTTGCGAACGGAAGAACAAACTTAGTATACCCTCATCACTGAGGTGGAGGGTATAAAAAAACAACCATTATATAAAATTTAGGCCATATGTGAGAGAAATTTCAAAATTAGTCGACGCCTCTAATGGAGCAGGTCGATCAATGTTCAATGTTCGAGGCCCCCCAAAAAGGCGTAGTACGTTCACTTAGAGAATTTCCTCCAAAGTATCGGTCTTTCAAATTGGATCAAGAAAACTTTTTTCACTTATGAGTAAAAATGTGGAAGTGCTCCAAAACTGATTGTGGCCTTGATGAATGCGACACCGCATGTAAGTATATAGAATAAAACAAGCAAACAAATGAAAATTTTAGAATAGTCTTTAGCATCATATACCAGTTAATTAGTAAATTTATAAAAGTGAAACAATTTTTACGATAATTTGTGTAGAAGTGACCATAAATGCGAAACATTTAAATAAAAGCTCGATGAGTAAAAAAAAAGTCACAATAGAGGAGCTAACAACAGGCAGACGGTTACATCGACCCAAGTCGGACTTAAACATACTTTGTGGGATTTCTAACGGGATAACGTACTTTGTGGACCCTACACCTTATGTGGAATATGAACAAACTGCCTGCTTCTGAACTTTACCATCGAAGATGGACAAAAGCTAAGTATCACGAACGATTTCTATGCCGGCGCTTACGAAACATCGCATTTATTTATCGCATATAAATGATGCATAATTATTTATATATATTTGACTTGCAGTTGTTATTTCAAATTATGATTGTGTTATTTTCTTGGTTATCTAAATATATAAAAAAAATGTACACATACATTTGGTCATAAAAATAAAAATAATCATTTGTCTTTTGTGCCAATTTCGTACGTGTAAATATACGACTTTATTATTGATTAGAGGCATATAGATTTTACAAAAAAGAAAAAGAATCGAATAAGTTTTGTTTTACAATCACAACCAGCACCGAAGATTGGTGCATTCTGGAAAACACCTACAAAGTTTTTTTCAATTTCGTTTTTCTGTAATTATTGGAAAATCATGACAGTTATACGTGCATATACGTGCATACGAAAAGAATTTGTATAGTATTAACCTACATATGTAAAGCATACGTTCGTATATTTTACATGTAGTTGCAATTAGAGGAAGTACAATGTATTTGTCAATAAAAACTAATATCAGGTTAAGTTTTATTTACGTTGGTAACACGTCAGCGTGTTACATGAAAATTGCAAAAGTATTCGAAGTTATTGTTGTGCACAAATTGAAAAAGAAAGCAACAAAAAAAAAACAAACCAAACTCAGTGTGGCCAGCAACGTACTTATTGTTTGTAGATGTTTTAAATAATTGGTCAACACACACACACACTATATAGCAATTGCATATTTTTACGTAAACGGGGTAAGAATCCTAGAAGGACGTCTCGCATATTTTATCTAAAATTCCTTTGCCGTACACTTTCAGTAAATCAACACAACGTATCTAAATTTTTGACAAACAAAAAACGCGAGAATGCGAACAAATATTTGAACACCATTTTCGATTGTGAAAGAGGGGTTTTCACTTGAAATTGGAAAATTTTCGTTTGAAAATGTAAACGAACCAAATGCAGTAGTTTGTATATCTGTGACTGTATGTTGTAGACACTCTCACAGTCCTAAATTTTGAGATATAGAGCTGGAATTTTGTACAGACACTTTAAATTCCTGCAAACAAATCGCTATTTAAAAACGAGCAATACCGGTTAAGAGATAAGCCCAATCGACAAAAATCTATTTCTCTGCAACAAACACTCTTACACTTCAACTCGAAGATCGAATTTTACACCAAAGAGCATGCTTATTATCTGACCACGCCCATTTTTAGAGCATTAGTGGATGAGCTAATTATAAATTGCTTTATTTTGTGGCTACATCAATTTTGACTGTAATCAATAATATTTAGAACTTTCACAATTTAGAACAAATCGTTTATAATTCCGCTTGTAACTGTCAGAGGTCGGATTTGGAGATTGCAGTATCAAAATTATAACAATAAAAAATCTTACGCCTAACTCTCACTTACAATGTGCTCTTTGAGTTCTTTGGTACGTATTGGACCTAACCAATGATGTAATCCAATGAAACGTTTTTGTACCATCTTGAGGGCTGGTGCCCCCTGGGCGTAAGGGACACCCAAAATGGTGGTGCCTGCTTCCAAAACTACCATATTGTTGTTGTTATGAAACACTTTCACTCACTGCTTTACTTTTTTCGTGGGTTTAACTAATCGGGACGTTAATTTTTCAACTTCCGCTTACAAAACAAACAGTTGATGATTCTGCTTTCTATTAGCATTTTATCACTTAACTATAAAAAATGGTATATTTTTGTCCAATACACTTTGGTACATCTTAGTAATCGGTAGAGAGAGATATCTTGGTTCTGTGCGTACTATCTGAACCGTTTTTTTCGTAATTACAAATTCATAATAAATATATTTTTTTAATAAAGTCAAAGGGATCTGCAAATTATTTTTGTATAAATCAACAAGTATTTGATCCTAAGGCCCTGACTTGTTTTGAATTTTTGTATATGTTGTTATGTATTGTATATTATTTATATTTAGGTATAAAATTTTGGTTTAAATTTTTGTTATATTGTATAAGTATATATTTCTATAATATAATACTTATTAGGCACTAATATTCCTTAAAACAGATTTTTCCCAAAAGAGGTTTTTGTTGTTTGTGTTTTTATAATTTATTACACTTTTTGTTTAGGTTTACTTTTTACTGTATTTATTACTATTGTAGAATATTGGTCATAATGGGTGATGTTGGATTTGATTTTTACATTTTCGAATATTGTTGATGCATAATATACAAAATTGAATATTTTCTAAGTTCTATTTAAATATTTTTGCCAAGTAAAAAATTATGTTGAACATTATCGTTTAAAGTTCCATCACGTACTGAATAACATCATATACCTATAGATTTTTATTCACAATTCAACGAAAAAACACACACGTTCACCACATTTACAACACAAGTAACGCTTGTAAATAGAAACGAAAAGTTCACCAAACGAAAAAAGAGTATTATGAATATACATATATATATATATGTATATATATATATATATATACAGAGCCAGAGAAAAACTCTCCAATGAAAACTATAGGTGTAACAAAAACAAAAACAACAACAACAACAAAAGTGGTTTATTTAACTAGTACCAGAGAGAAATTTCTTTCTTTGGTACTTTTCGTTTGCAAATATGTGGAAAACATTTCTGTGTATACATACTATATTTTCCAATTTGGCACACCCTCTCTCCCTCTCTATTTCTCTCTCTGTGTTTAGCTCCACTCTGGTATTGTCACTTGTCCCATGTCTATTATTTAGAGTGTATGTGTGCTAGCATTTAGGAAAAAACTGTTGCTTTACTTCCAAACATACAAAAAATTCAAGTTTTCTCCAAAACAATATTAACCGCTTTACATAGCATAAAAAGTAGTCATAAAAAGTTCGAGCATTCTAAGAAATTTTGCACACATTTGCTTCGCTCTGCATTTGTAGATATTAGATAAAGTTTATATGCATACATACAATATATAAATATACAATACACACATGCAAGTAACAGGTTAGTACACGTACATGATTTCACACGTCACACCATAATTTTCACCAATACCAATAGTGAGTGGCATGGTGGCACGATGTAATTTACTTGACTTTCTGTTATAAAAGTGTTAGGCGCACAATCACACTTTTCAACTCTTCGGTACGCGCGTATTACGGATTTTTAATTTAAAATTTTCCTTAGGCGTTCTACGTACATGTTGCTGGTGTAGGGTGGGATATACATACCTACACATATATATAATTATACCCTGCACTTGTGGCACTCCGTAAGGACATTTGTAACTTCTAAATGAAATAACTTGTATATATACTGATACACTAAACTAATTATAGCATAATTTGTGAACTGAGTGGTGTAGGGTATTAAATGGTCGGGCTTAACCGACTATAACAAGTTTTACTTGTTTTATTTGGCCGTTGTGTTGACTCACCACCTTCTAATAAATTGGGGGTAAGTCCCCATAGGATACTCAATTAAAAAAACACTTTACAGAAAATGGATTCGTAATTATATTGTTTAAGGAAAAGTACTGGGTAAGTTATCATATGATATATAACTATTTTAATAGCAATATTTTTAGGACTATCGCCCAGATAAGATACTTTACTAAAGTAAATCAAACTCTCAAATGGGCGTGTCCACATCTATTTTAATACATAAACTTTATTAAGAACTCGTAGTTGCTCTAAGTTTGAGTATGTGGCCATTACAAAAAAACCCTTCCTTGCTAAAAACCGCCTTTGAAACTGCATAGCGTTTTTTTTGGAAATGCCGATATAATTCCTTGATATAGGATTGGAACGAATCTTACAATTGGGTCGTTTCTTTTACGAATTTTTTTAAAGAACTAATTGTCTTCCCAAAGTGACGTTATGGTTATGGTGAAGGCGTTTTTTTTTAACCTCAAAAAAAAAAACCTTATTTACAATTCTGAGTTGCAACAAAACCAAACTTATGTATGTACACTCTTAAGTCACAGATACGTAAAGGGGTGCTCTCTCAATTAATTATTACGCTATGACGTGCTTAATCAACGTATATTTAAAAATGTTACGTTTTCGTTGAAACTTTGAAGACTTGAACCCAAATCGTGTTATGTAAATTAAAGTGATGCGCAGGAATCCAACCATAGCGAAGGTCGGGCTTGTATCGCCCAGACTCTAGGTTATATGCTTTATATGTATCTCGTTGAAGATTTTAAGTTCATTTATTGTATGCACTTCTTCTTTAATTGCAGTTCATACTCTCACATACATAATATTTATATGTAAACGTAACGGTATGTCCTGAAACTGGTTTTAAGTAAGATTTTCACCGTGGTCACTCACTTCCAATCGAATGAGAAATTCATACAATACATTCTAGATAAGTAAGTAGGTTTCTGTTTTTACTAAATTTGTCTTCAATGGGGATAATGGTTGATGTTGAACTCCACCAAACACTAAGAGAGAAAGACGCACACACAAACACAGAGAGAGAGCGAGAGAAATAGGGAGAGTAGTGAAGGTTGATGCCTTTTATTATTTTCCGTTTTCAAAGTATAAGTATATAAATGTATACATGCGTTGTACACTTGTAGTTCGTTTACTTACATATGTATTTATTGTTAACACTAACCAGTTAATATACTCGTGCATATACATACTTTGAAATCATATTTTCTTATTCAATTAGCGAAAGAATACCGAATAGCGGGAATGTCCAAAATTTGTACAATATAATTTGAAGTAAATCAGATGATTTCAATGACTTTCTACACAACAACAGCAAATCACTATGAACCAGATAATAATAATGTTAAAAATCATTTAAGACCATCTGCTTAAGCAATCACCTTCACGTTTAAACAAAGTGTAACATTTTACGGATTATTGTAAAGAACTCCTCAAGACAAGTAAAAAAACTATAATTAACTGAGGGCCACTCTTGAACACCCACCATCGGTGCACAAGCAAAATATCTTCTGTAGTTTATCAGTAATAAGGAGAATTTCCTTAAGAAATCGTGTCTTGTTCAGTTTTTGTAGCATTGTGGGCGTGTCGCTTGACTGATCTTGACTGATCTTAGATCGGCTTTGTGGAATCTCTGATGCCTCGTTTTGGGCGTTGTAAACCTTTTGGAAAAATGATATATACCACACACATATGGTGGTTGGTATCAAAATGAATGTTAAGTGTAAAGTTTATGTTTTATAGAAAGGAAAGCGGTGCGCTTTGTCACAATCTATTGTTCTATTGCGATTCTAAATGTATATATATATATACATATATATATATTAATTATATATATATATAGATTATCATGAATAACTAGAAATTGTAGCAAAGTTGTTGTTACGATCATGAAAGTAGCGCGGTGAATGAACTTAATGTAGTTTGACTGGAAAGTGGAAATCATACTAATAATGACACGACTAAAGTTTGCTCAGCTGTACCAAGCATTCATATTATTCATTGTGTTCTAAGCTGTGGTTTGTTCAATTTATGCTCTCCACCTTTGTTAGGAGAGCATAGTAAGTTAGTCACTCCGTCTGCAACTATTGAAGAAGGTGACTTAAGAGACTCTACTTAACCCTGATTGTTAAGTAAGTCATTAACACTTAATGTATATGACATTTAATGGAAACCAAATTTACATTTTTCTATGAAACTCTTCATCTTCCCTTTTAGCTTTGGTCTGGGATCCTTTTGATCCTTTTAGGCAAATAATGTAACGTAAACTCATTTTAATTTGCATATTTTAATAAGGGACTTTAATTAAACATGCTCTGCACATAAGTGGATAAGGAGTTTAAGCAAATCAAAGATGCATAATTTGCGTTAAAGTGGGACAACTTTATCTTTAAATTCAAATTCCACTTGAAAGATGTTACATCACCATTTGCGCTTTTGAACTTTACTACATAAGTACACACCCATTTCTACTACTACTAAAGGTTCGATTCATTATATATATATAATGAATATATGTAGTGGTTATGTACATAATGTAAGATATGCGCATTACAATGTAGGGACGCTTTTCTCCACAAAGTCACAGATTAAATTCTCTTAAACATACGCATTCATCTCTGTCGCCTTGTAGTGCTATTTTCCAACTTAAACTTTTTGCCACATTGATGGATGGGGTAATTATAAATACAACAAATTTCAACCTAGTAGCTCAAATTTTTTGCCAGATACATAGATTTTTGTCGATTTTGGGCGTGGCTCTTGGCCGATTTAGCCCATTTTAAATAGTGATCTGCGAGCAACAACTAAATTTACCAGGGTCTCTAAAAGGCGTGATCGGATAACAGACACGCCCACAAACGGCAAAAATCTATATGTCTGCCACAAAAATTGAGCTAAGGAGTTGAAATTTGGAATACATATTTATACATATATATATTTGCCACGCCCAACGCTATGGATGTGAAGGGACATTTGGCCTAAGCCTAATTAAGTTTTCTTACTTGTTCGTCCATAGGTTTGTCAATTGAATATTCCTTTGGCATGTGTAAATGGACGTCACAGTACTTTTGATGATTATCAAATGTGAGCTGTGCGAAATGCAATGATGTGAATAACTTAATCAAGAAAAAGTATGCTTTATTTTTGATTGCAATATGAAAAGAAATAATTCGGAAGGCTTATGATTGCCTACTTTTAGGACTATTATGAATAAGAAATTTGTCAGTGTTTGTTAAAATCTGAATGAAAAGAAATGAGCAAAAAATATAAAAAAATGCACTCATTATCAAAACACTAGTGCACACCAATGAATTCATAACGAATCGTGGTTAAAACAGAATGCGTTCTGCAGTCAAGTGTCAGTTCGATCTAAGTTTTCATATTTGATTTTTTCTGCATTACTGCAGCAATGCAAAAAGTTTAATTTTGTTTAATTTTAACTTTACTTCATGTACATTTGCTTGGCAGGCATAACAAACAATTAAACATACGGTTACTTTGGTTACATTTTTCAAAGGAACTCATGATTTTAATGCAATGATATGTCACTCAAGTAACACTTTTGTTTTAAATATTTCCCATGTTATAATTGATTAGTAATAAACGATAAATGTGCACACATTCTGTATCAGCCATCAGTAATTTTTATGGAAATGCTTTCATATTATTGTTGTATGGATTTAACATGGATGATTGTTTGGTAGATACATACTTTAACATTCACCTGGAGCAACGGTTCTAAAACTTTTTGAGCTGCGGAGACCTCCAAAGGCATAATAATTTACACGGAACCCCAGTGGTTTAGTAATGACTAATTGTGTATGTGCCAATTGATGATGTCTAAAACCAAAGAGATTTGCGGAGCCCTTTTAATTGGCTCAAGGAGCTCCAGGGCTTCGCGCAATCTCGCATTTTTCTGATTTATTTTGATGAAATTTGGTACAAAGTCATGTCTTGGCTTAGAAAAGAACCCTGTTGAAAATGGACCATTTTTGGAGCCCCTCCCCATATAACGTCCTATTATAATTGAAATATTTAAATAGCAAAAAAACGCTTATATATTTTTTGCCTAAATTTGGTGGATAATAACAGTTAATTACCTTAATAATTGGCTGGGCCAAATTTGGATTCGACCGGACCATTTTTAGAACTCCTGTCTATATAATTACATTTCACGGAGAGACTTACATGGCAATACCTTGCATTTACTGACATAATGTTTGTTACTTAGTTTTTAATTTTACCTACCTGTACATCATAGTTTGGTGGTTGTTGTTGCATCAAATTCACGGGAGATTCAATTTGATTCGATGTTTGTCCTTGATGATTAAGTAATGGACTCTAAATAAATTATATATAAACAAGTAGAAACCACGTAAAAACATTAGTCCCAAAGCCAAATCATAAAACCATCCTGGCATTCACACTTTAATGATTTAGAATTTCAAATATTCTATTAAGGCTATTTAGAAGGCCTAACCCACTTAAATTCAATAACTCAGGAAGATAACAAATTTTCATATACATTTTTGCCTGAGCACGAAAGGTGTTTAAGTAGTTCCATTTTTGGGAGATATGAAACACATCAAACATTGACAAATTTAGTATAATCTCTTTACTGAACAATTTTTCAGATTTAAACCTAACTCGTATATACGCACTATACGTTTATATGAGTACCATGACAGTTAGAGTTGAGGTGTATAGTGGTTTTACTGGATACATACCTGAGACATTTGCATTCCGCCGACACCGTTCATTACCTGTGGCTGTAATTGAGTCATTTGATGGGGAAAGCCAGCGTTTAGTTGATTTCCCAACACCGTATGTGCTCCGATGGCCGCATTACCACCGTGATCCATAACCGAGCTGCCACCACTAAGCATATGATGATTAAAAGGTGGAAAATGTTGAATGGGATCCAGCAAAGGAGGAGGACGTGGTAAAGATTCTTCCGCAGGTGACGGTTGACGAGAGCCAGGAGTTCGACTAATAAAATTAGTACAATAAATTATAATGGATTCAGCATTAGACTTTTGGAAGCTAACGAACTATTGCAAACAATAAATTGGTTTTTATATAAATAAATTTAGTTTAGGGGCGAACTTTTTTACGAACTTTAGACGGTTTCATAAGTTGTAAAGATTGTAAAGTTGTTTAAACATTGAATAACTTTGATTTTTATACGCTTCGCTTAAAGGACTTAGGTGCACACTAAGTTTGTCAAACAGTTACCAACACACAGGAAGAACGAGAAGGGGTTAGAGACCCCATACACTATATACAATCTTAATCAGCATTAAAATCGGAGTCTATGTCCGTCCGTTCGTCCGTCTGTGCGTATGGTTGTATTGGAGAAACGCTCAATCCCAAAAATTCACATATTGGGCCATATAGTTGCTATAGATATTAATAGTCCATGGTGGTGGTTTCCTATTTAAAATGTACAAAGTAGTTTGGTAGCCAATTAACAAATTTAACATACATATATTTGTTAATTATTCCTTCCTTCAATTAAAAAAATGGGCAGGGTTAGATAACATACACGTTCACAATTTATAGAAAGCCTATTTAATCCAGAACTTATCTGCTTTGTATATATGCCACACATTGTTTATATATATGATGGGTATTCAAAATTTGACTTCAGTCGAGAATACGCTATAACTATTATGTAGGAAATTCTGATTACGAAAGTATGTGAAATGTTATAGTTGATTAAGGTCGCACATTTCCTTCCAATTGCAGTTTTACCCCTTTTACCGACTTTACGTAGTAAGATTATTCCAACTGAATTTTGCGAGCTAACGGATGGATAGACATGAGCAGATCTACTCGGACTTTTCCGCTGATCAATAATATATCTAACGTGTGCTAACAGCTTTTTTCTTTCAATTGCAAAGGAAGATGAAATAATGTGGGGGTTATATAAATGAAGAAAACCAGCAGATAAACAAAATCTACATTTGGTTTGATCGCAATCTTGGGTACATTCATAATTTTTGCGACAATTATATCGTATCGATTTAGAGCACAGCAATTATATCATTTCAATGCGTCTTAACGACTGATTCACGCACAAACAAAGCAGGAAATTTTTCGCATATACAGATTTTTTGGAATTCAAAAACTAACTACAATTGTATATAATTTTAAACATTTGCTTTAGAATTGTATTGTAACGATTATGTAAATTATTATCATACGAATTAATTAAAATGGAACTTTTCATATGTTTTGTATACTCACTTGAATCCCTTATCATCGTCCATGCTCTTAACGGCACCGTTTGTCACTTGGTCGTCTTTTTTCATATCGTTTGTATCGAACGGAGAATGACAATTTTCCTTCTCATCATCTGACTATACGATATAGAAAAAAAAAGCATCTTAAATCCGCTACAATCATAATATCGTAAATGATTTTTTTAAATCTTTTGATGCCCTGCAGATATTTTTACCCACAACCATCGATATCGAAAGAAAATTCTGAGACTACGCAATGTATATACAATACAATCTTGATAATCCAACACTTTCAGCATATCAATGTATTGTATATACAATATGTAAAAACTTTCAATTTTTTCATAAGGACAAATTCCCTTCGCCTGTACCTGTCTCTTACAGCCCAATTTAAATAGAAAACCATGTATACAAATTTAATTTAAATAAATAAATATACACAAAGCTCTTTTCCTCACGTCAGTGTGTCAATTTTAGCACTTCGGCAATGAATAGAGAAATGTGTGGACTCATACTTTTGTGATGATCGAGAATCCTTTACATCCTTTCAGATAAGCTTGGACAACTGCCGGCAACATGCGTTACAAAAACATTTGATTTTGTGGTCTGAAGAGTTCATTTGGTATTATTATACCCTCCACCTCAGTGATGAGGGTATACTAAGTTTGTTCTTCCGTTTGCAACACCCAGAAGAAGGCGTCAGAGACCCTACAAAATATATATATTCTTGATCAGCGTCAAAAACTGAGTCGATTTAGACATGTATGTCCGTGTGTCCGTTGAGCTAAAATTTTGTACAGGTACTTTTAGTTTTTTCACGCAGATCGCTATTTAAAATGGGCAAAATCGGTCCACAGCCACGCCCACAATCAACACAAATCTATTTATCTGCCACAAAAATTGAATTGAAATTTAGTATGTACATCTATAAATATTAGATTCATTGATATGCCAAAAATGGGCGTATTCGAATAACAGACACGCCCACACCCAATAAAAATGTTTATATCTGCCACAAAAGTTGACCTAAGAACTTGGAATTTGGTACGCATATACATAGTTATCCCATTAACTGATGTGCCAAAAATGGGCGTGTTCGAATTATAGACACGCCCACAATCGACATATATCTATATATTTGTCACAAAAGTTGACCTAGAATCTTAAAATTTGGTACGCGTATACGTAGTTATCCTATGGACTGAGGTTCCAAAAATGGGCGTGGTCGGATAATAGACACGCCCACAATTTACAAAAAACCCTATTCACCATGAAACTAGACTTGCATGTTGATACGTAAGACATACACTATTAGAGGGCGCAATGTACATATATTTGCCACGCCCGTGGAGAGTATTTAAGATTTGGCCTAAGTCAAATTTAGTTTTCTTACTTGTTTTTATTTAATAATTGATGCCCGCAAAGTAGCGCAATTTTGGCTGTTTAATATTTTTAAATTGTGATTAGTATGTATTGTGTTTTTATGAAACCACATAACTACGTGAAAAAGAGTATCTCTAAAGCGTAACGACGACCTAAATGGATATTTTGCATAATTTTACGCCCCCTACGTAAATGGAGTACCTTACCTTATCGTTATTATTGAACTTTAAGCTTCCTAGTCGTGGTTCCAAGCCTGATAAAGAATTGTCTTTGTTTGTTGGGGATCCACGCAATACATACTCAACCATCTTAACACCTAAACCACTTGTGGCATCACGAGGACTAAAATATAATTGAGCAGTTATATAGAAACATTTTTAATTTTCTCAGATTTACTTTATTTAATACTTACCTTAAGATGCCAGTATTACTACATGCAGTAGTTTCAGGGCCTTGGGCGAAAGTTCGGGGTCTGGGCAACATTGAATCACCCTGAGTAGACCAAGGTGAATCTTTCCAAACGTGGGGATCTCCTATATGTAAAGTGTTCAAGGGGCCACCACTTGATGAAGGGCTCTTGCCATCGGATTTCTCCCATAACTTTTTGGCAGTGGATGTAGTAATCTATTTAAACAACAACAGGGAAGGAGTTTTAGTCATAAAGTATGAACAAGACTTGATATTGACGTAAGTAATCATTTTAATGCAATATGGACTTGACGTGATGTTTAATGTCTTAAATGTACTTGGCATTAAATAAATTACTTTTATACCCACCATCAAATGTATATCGGCGTGAATATGACTTTGTGGAAACGTGTGGAAGTATTCATACTCAGGTATTGGTATTGAAATTGGGCAAAATGACTCAAATGAAACAACCACTGTACAACAAAAACTTATGAAATTAATCGCATTTCTAATAAAATGTAGAATATGTGTTGGCATATATACTCCTTATAGAGCTCTGTTGCATCAATGGCGGGGAGATTTGGCCTGAGCTAATATTAGGCTTTTGACTTGCTCTAATTACTATTGTTGAATTAACTTAAATTATTGTATTAAAGAATATTAATGATTTCAAATACTATATGCAACCTAGCTTTAAACTGTTCGGTCAACAAAATTCATAGTCCTATTTCTATTCATTTAGAAAAGTGCGGCGCTATAAAAAGCATACTAAACAATACACTTACCGCTGCAGAGTTACGGTTAGCGACAGCCGTGAGGGCTGCTTGATTATTTAAGAATTGGTTTTGCGGCATAATACCTAACGTAGCAGCTGCATGAGACTGTCCGCCCATATAAACCAAATCACCATGACCAGGTTGTCCCTGTGACGCCGGCTTGGGTAGTCCCATGCCGTTCATGCCCACATTTGGATGAACACTTGAATGATCATAAATATTGCCAGACTGCATATTCGGAGGCAATTGCATATGTGCCATTCCGGCTACCAAAGCGGCAGCTGCCGGATTGTTGATTGCATTATTAAGAAGATTCGAATTGAACTGCTGAGATGACATTTGCGATGTAATTGGGACACTATGTTGTGGATGTGATTGCTGATGATGAACTTGATGAGTTGCTTGTTGTTGCGCTGCTGCGGCTGCTACTTGAGATATCATTTGATTATGCTTAGCTACAGCTGCGGCTTGTTGCATAGCAGCTACACCCGCTGCTGCGGCTGCCACAGCTGAATTAGGACCACCACCCATTGAAGGTAGTAATCCACAATTAGCACCCATACCTCCCATACTTGCATTTATGCCTATGTGACTCATAGTACTAGAACCACAACCAGGCTGTGTCCCAGGGATAGCATTGGCCGTATTTAAAGGTGGATTATATTTCCATTTATCTGGATTCTGTAAAAAAAAACCAATTTAAAATCAAAATGATTTCTTATCGAATCTTAAATGTAGTGAATATCTACAACCATGGAATATACATATATATATATATAAGTATACTTACGTCTAAGGCATGCTCATCACCACAAGCCCAGCGTGCTTGTTTTTGGGAGAATTGAGCAGCATATTCCGCAGCAGCCGCTTCATGCACACTGTGTACTCCACTGTTTGGTGGGATTAGACTGCTACCTTGATGTGGTCGTTGAAAGACATATCCTACTGCGGTGGATGTATCATCTCCACTCCGAGATACAGACTGATCACCACCACGCATATTACGATCATCGTTGCCGCCTAAGAGCGTCATGTGTGGTTCTGAAGTTAACGCTTCAAAATCGTTTATTGATATTAATGACGGTGTCGGAGATACAAGTGATGATGTTGTCAACAGAAAGTTCGGCGTTTGCAAAACAGCGGAAACCGGATGATAAAAGAGTGAGTAATAAGAAGATACTATGGGTTCTAAAGGATCGAAGGATCTGGTTGAAGTCGATAACAGCTCTATCTTGACACCCTAGCACTATTTAAGCACTATTTAATAAAACAATAAATGCATTTTGTGAGTGAAGAGATGTTGTTCATGCTTATGCTTTGCGGTATCCTTTTCACATAAAACACTTTAGACGAAAACCACAGGTTTCAGTTTGGAGAACAACGACAACCGATTATATGTCCTTTTCTTGACTTGCTGATTTTTTATCTAAAATAATAAAATAAAATGCCTTACAATCAATGTGAGTACAAAACATTTACACATTATGGACTTATTACGTTAATAAGATATAAATGAGCTTTTATTAAGTAAAACATTGTGGGCACGAATGTTACGACCACGCCCATTTTTGACACAACGATGATGATGATGATGGATGATGTCTTTCAACTTTCTAACTCAATTTTTTTATCAGATAAATAGATTTTTGCCGATTGTGGGCGTGGCTCTTTACCAATTGTACCCAATTTAAAATGCGATCTGAAGGCAAAAACTAGAAGTATCAGTATAAAATGTCAACTGAATATCTCGAAATTTATTTATTTTGCACATGGAAAGACAAACATACCCCCAAACTTATGTGGAGGGTATAAATATACATTCGACTTTGGCCGTATATTAAATACCAAATAATAGGCAATGATACTTTTAGATTGTGCCCGCAGCAGTCTTAATATACGTAACTTTTAGATGGAGCATTGCAATTAGACAAAAACTGAAAAATGATCGAATAATTGTCATTTTTATATCCCCTACATTCTAGTAGGGATTATACTAAATTTTTCACTTAGTAAAGGCGCTCCAAACACTCCATATTATAAATATTTCACAAAAAAAAAAAAACATAGGAAAAAAATTAAATTTGGCTTAAATATCCTCCACATGTGTGTGTGTTTATTACACGACCATCCAATTCCCGCTATTGTAACGGTTCAACCCGGACATTGTTTTTCATTTGGTTGACGCCTTCTACCATCATTCCCTGGTAGCGGCGCCATTTGACGCAAATGACGCAAATAATATACTTTATTTTATCGTATTTTATATAAAAGTTCCTAACAAGGATAGAAACTATTTCATCATAAATCAATCAATCAGCACAAATAAGTGCCATCGTTTTTAATCCAACCGTTTGCCGTGAGAACGCAGGAGTTTGGTTACAACAAGCATACCCCGGGCAATATATCTTAAAGCCTGCCAACCTAATGGAGAAGTGAAGAAATCATCCACGCCCACTTGTGTGGGCCTGGGTGTTATTTGTTTGCGTCTGCTTTTAATTTAACACCTGCATGTACTAACTATAAATGTGTTTAGACCCTAAGTTAACCTGGATTCTATATTTCATAAAATGTTTTAATACCACGCCCATAACTGATGAGCATTATTTAATTTTTTGTTTTCCCCCTTGGTTTTCATTTATTATTCTCTTCTCGAAACGTTAGATTTGGTTTTATATTTTAATTTTGAATTATTATTTTTTGTTCTTCTACTAAACATAATTAGTACCAAACTATAATTAAATTCGTTTCATATATTTATTAATTTGGAGCCATACAACTGGTACTTGTGCTAGTACCTACGTAAGTATTTTCATGTTTAATTTTATATTTAAGGACCAAAATTACGCCTAAATTATGTACATCGAATAAGCCGTTCTCTCTATACCCGTTTAAACTTGAGAGAAAAAGGGCGCGACAGTTTATTTACGTACCCAATTTATAAAAATTTTAAATGCGCTTCTTTGAAAGGCTTTTCACCGGCGATGTACAAAAATTAAGCACATGGTGCAGAAGAAAACGACGTATCAAACTGTATGTGCTTATTTTGCAGTGCATACATATATTAGCGTTGTATGATGCGTAAAGAACAGCGAAATTTTTCAACATAATGAAGGCGAAGACTCGAAACTTCCGAACAAACAACACAAACTATAATAGCCGTATTAATAACACTGTCAAACCGTATTGCCGAAACAAGTTCTCAATAAGTAAATGACCAACTAGTACATGTAAATAAAAGCGAATCTGATATCTTGCCGATATCTCTATGGATTGTATATATACTAAAAACCAACAACATATATATATGTATGGCTGTTGTTGCGGTCATTTGCAGACTTAAAAGAGAGAAGTTTAAAACGGGGAAGACACAGACCAACGGAACAAACACAAGCAAGGCGGCATAGGTAAGAAGCATGCACTACATAGATAATAAATGCGCAATGGAGGTAAATGTTCTAAGCGAATACATGTGGTAAGACCATTATATTTAAATAATTTAGAAACTACTTGCTTGTTTGTACATATAAATTATATTTTTCACCCATATAAATTATAACACAACACGCAACATCACCGCAAATATAGTACATATTTGTGTAATCACAAAGCACATTTCATTGATTTTTACCATTTTTATGGTTTTTCTTCATCTTCAAAATCTCTTTCAAATTCGTTCGTTGAACAAAACCACTTTATTCTTAAAATTAAAAGGGGATTACGGATTGCTATTGACTTTTCCTTTATATACCTGCACGTAGAGATAGATATCGACGCATGCATGTGTATACATATTATAATTGTACATAAATTAATTAAGTCACATATTTTCTTACACAAATTTATGGGCTCAATGGCAGTTGCTTAAATCCATGTATTTCGCACAATAATATACAATATCTATGTAAAATTTATACAGTTCCTTATACTATATATACTATACAATTATTTACACAAAAAGGATTCAGTTTAAAAAACTTTTTTGTCGGCTGAAGAAATAATTTCTTCGTTGCGAGAACACACACAAAATGCTTCTGTTTTAAGTTGCGTTGCATTTCATTCTCAAACCCTGAGAATTGCGGTTCTTACAACTCCTCTCTCTCACTCTCTCCTTCTCTCTGACCAACCATCATAATGAATTCATTCTTTCCCACTCATGTCTCTCATCATTACATCTTTTTCTTTATTTTTGCGTGCCAGTGGCTGTGCCTGAATTCTTGTGGTATCATATATTCTTCATTTTTATTTTAACTATTCTTATTCCTTTATCTCTATTATACCTACAAAAATGAATTCATTTGTAAAATATGCGTGTATTGCATTAACCGAATATGATATCCTCTACGCCTTGCAACCATTTTTTAAATTACAAACTTGCAATGTATGCAATACACCGAAACTACAATTTCCCAATTTTATATATAATTATTTGGTTTTACGTTTCGGTTTTTGATTAAGAACGTTATCATTATGCAAATAATCGACTATTAAAGTTCTTGTAGTTTGAAACGAAGTAAAATGTTTAATATACCTTTCGTGTACTGCCGCTAGTGATTGATGGTATAAATAGAAAGATATACAGAACATAGGTAAATAAACCGTATATACTGGCTAATGTACGTATACTTGGTAACCCGAATTTATAAAAGGATAAAATATTTATCAAAATGAATAGTAATAAGTCTAACATCTTTTATTCATATATATTTTTTGAGTGAAATACAAGAAAAATTTAAAATCAGGGACTGTATATATCAAAGAGAACTACAAGTAAAATTCGTGCTTAACGATTACGTCTATTTAAAAAAGTTTCTTAGAAAGAATTATATACCTCAAATATAAACTCAAGGGATTTCCCATTGATGCATCCATTACAAATTTGCCACAAACACACACACACACACACATTCCCATCACATCAAAAATATTAAAGGCCATCCATGGACTAAGCTTCAGCTTATAATTAAAATATATTATACAAGGGCGTGGTGACCCATCTGGCCCACTTTGTATATATATATACGAGATAGATACGTCAGGAGAGGGTAATAAACATTATTATTGATCACTAAATTATTTCAAAAATAATTATGATTCATATAATCCTGCGTCTCAATCCCTGAGTAATCATTTTTTTCTTTTTGATGAAACAATAACTCACGGACAATGCAGCATAATATATAAAAAAACACAGTCGCCTTCCTGAAATATGTGCTAAAAACTTGTAAAATTAGTGTGAAACTTTCAATTCATGTAATTGATTTTATTCCCTCTACAAACAACTACAATCACATTTACTTTTTACTATTGTTCTCATATTTAGCCATAGCCGTCAGACAGAGTTGCTTACTGGTTTATAAAATTACACATTCTCTAATCTGCATATTCATACACACATACAATTCAAATGAATGCCAAACAGTCAGCAACCCTGGATGTAAAGAATGAAAATTTTACTGCAATCATTTACTCAGGTAATCCTTCTTACTTTGTAATCAAGAATAAGGAGACAAAACCTCCATGAATAGCAACGTCTATAATATAGAAGGACAAAGTTACATTTGGCTTAGGCCATATACAATACACAATGATATAAAAAACCGTTGGACACACTACTGCACGGAGGAAGATAACGACCTAGCCATTTCATTTTGGGACTCTGATCAAGAATATTTGTATTTTGTGCAATTCTGACACGTCCTTCCTTTGATTCAAACAGGATATCTTAACTTATTATACCACCTCTACTACATCATTTGAGAACGGGGTAGACTTTAATTAAATATATATAAGCGCTTTTTAAAGTAATGTTCTGCAATGGTTGAACAGTCTATTATCTGTCTGATTGCAATTTAGCCTTTTAATGTTTTAAAAATCAAACTAAGAGCAATTCTCTTCAACACTATTTGTAGTAAATATACATTGAGTTCACTTCTATTAATTAAAGTACATAATCTATATTTCACTCACAGCATTTCCTTTCTGCACATTTTACTTTCGCATATTATTTAATGTAAATTTATTCCTTCAATTTTAAACTTTCAGCAATACATAATCGTCTTTTGAACATTTGCGAAATTAAAGGAGACGTAGAACATTATTTTATCAATATAGGTAGAGGTCATAAAAATGGAGTATAGAATATTTTAAATTATTTGGAACGAGGAGTTATAGGATTATGTTAGTGAATAATAATCGTACATGTATCTAAGATTTTCCGCTTTCATTGTCAGGCACAATTTTTACCGCTGGGGAATACGCGTTTTTGTCCCTAGAGTATATTATATATGAATATATTGTACACCCACATTTCTATATATATATATATATATATATATATATATATATAAGCACACACTAAACTATTGTATAAAGTTAAGCTGTATTTCTTGTTCCTTTTTCCAACACATTTCATCTATATTTGCATTGAACATAAAAACTTCTTTCTTGTAATAACTCTAATGTAATTTCACCAAACCCCAAGCAATTTATCAACAAAATTTTTCTTTGCAAAAAAACCATACCATAAAGCAAGCCCCGATTATCCGGAGTAGAATACTTTGTCGCACAAAACAAATAACAATTATCCGCATTTGTATAATATTTTTCGTTTTCATACTGGCAACTCTTAAAGTGTTAAATTTAGCACCAGCAAAGTTGCAAAATTTAGCACCAACAACCAAAGTTATAAAAACTTGTATAAAATTTTTGATTCGAATGTAAGATTGTGCAAATAAATACTAGTTGCGAGGTGCATTGATCGAACCAAAATGTTGCAGTTTCTTAAATCACAGTTGTTGCGATTAAACCAAATTGTATTGAATGCCTGAAAAATTGGCATCAATCAATGTAGCCAAGTTAATAAACCTTTAACCAGTAAATATTAATCAGAGACCTCTAATATAGAGGCGGAGCGTCTGGTTTTAAATATTTTGGACCTACAAAATTTTGGTTCGAAGTTCCAGTTTTTCAAACTTTGAACTTGTATGTTTTTCAATAAATGCGACAATTTTACACGAAATATCATATATACTAATTAATAATTAATCAACTTCTTTAATCAAATTTGTTATTTGAACCGAAATGTTGCGATGTTACCTAAATTACCAACCGAAATAAATTGTCACAAGATTTTGTGAGAAAAACACTAAAAGGACAAAGTACGATTTGAGATCTTTATCATATTAATTGTTTCTGTATGTAAAAAAAGCGTAAAAGTGATCAATTTAATATTTTATGTTAGTGACTAATATATACTACGCATGGACCTGGCAAGAATTTATGTAGAGAAAAATCAATATCAACAAAATAGGGCTGACAATATTCAATATTCATAAGCTCAGGCTACTTCAGTACAAAGGAGTAAGTTTGACAAGTAGTTTGATACGGTTATTCTTCCTTTCACTACATATAACAAAATGATGCTTAATTTGTAAAATGGTGTAGGGTCGTGATGATGTTGAAATGTGAATTATTGATGAACTTGCAAAGATGGATTTATTTCAACTAGTAAAGCGCCTGCTGATGAGAACTCGATGAGGGCGAGTTCGAAACCGGTCCATGTTCAGTCGCCAAGTATTAATTTTTCACATCTTCAACATACCAGATTGCATGAAACGCTGTGCATAATTTGAAGGAGATTGACCAAAAGGACATTCCCACATGCCACTTAAAATAAATTTAAAATGGAAGTAATTATAGATAACAAACCTCGTATGGGCCTACAGCGTATATGGATCTACTCCACATATGAAAGTAACCTCCTGAAGTGAAATAAAAAAAATTTCTGTACTTTAGCTAAGTACAGCAGCAACTCATTATACCTTACAGAATTTCTATAATGGATGTATCAAATAAAACCCCATATCTTCAGTATTTTGAAACCGATTTTGAATAAAAATACCTCAATAGTATGTCAGCAAATATCAAACCATCAGCCAAGTTTTCACTTTCATTAGAGGTTTTTTAAATATTTGCTCTTTTTTTCGTTATTATTATAGTCTTATTTATTTTAGTTATTTGTAAACATAATTCATAAAATAACTCAGTAAAAGACTACATTAGGCACAGGGAACATCTCATTACCCATCTATAAAACAAGACAGACACTTTCTGTTATTAAAAAAAAAAAACATTACCATAAATATACTTGATGTGCACCGAAAGGTAGTCATGAAACAACGGTTGTTAACGGTTATGCATATATATAAAAATAATCGTCAGATTTCGTCCAAGAAAGAATTCAATAAGTGAACGCCGTTGGTTATTTTGACTATGTTGTTGAGGTGGTTACATCGTTTAAAACTACCAAAATACTACATATCCATACACACACTACAATGTTCATGAGGAAATGATTTCGTTGGTCGTTTTAAAGTAAAACTAATTGGGTAAAAACATTTTTGCAGTTCAAAACCTATATTACTTACGCTAGTATATGATAAAATGTTCAATATTTATAAAATTTGCTTTTTAAACATATTCCAAAAAGCAAAATGAGTGATGGCGCTGCTGACGAAATTCAATTTCGTTTTCGCCTTTTTACTATTTTTTGCTGAACCCATTAAGCATGCTTAATCCTGGAATTAAAATTTACAATACTATTGGGTACTATTGGGATTTAGGAATTCGTACTCCGTTATTCTTTTCATCGCTTTCACTTGCTGAAATCTCATTTCTCATCGTCAGCCAAATTATTATTAGCTATCTCGGACCCGTACTCCATAACCGCGTCAGTTGTGTCTTTTTTGATATCCTCTTTAGTGGAAGCAGCCGGTCGGCCGCGCTTCTTTGGCACAACTATAGATCCATTGTCATTAATACCAGTTTCCGTTTTTTGCTTTTTGGGTCGTCCTTGACCCCGTCCTGTACGTTTAATATTAAGATTAAGGCCCCCAGTGCGGGGTCGACCAACACTGCGCCGCTCTTCTTCATAATCGTTTTTCTCCTCAGATCCTAATTAAATAAGGCGAAAAATATTCGTTTATTCATTATCAAATATCTCATTATACTGTTACCACTCACTTTCATCGTCACTATTATGTACTTTTCTAGGACGACCACGACGTTGACCTGAAACCTTTCTCGGTATTACTTTAGAAAATTTTACATTATCCTCATCAGTATCATCTTCCGCTTTATTTATTTTTTTTGGGCGTCCCCGACCCCTGCCAGTGGCCACAATAGTATATGTGGATCCTGGTTTGGGCGGCCGTCCCCGAGTTGTAGCACTTCCCACTATCAATGGACTGTACTTACCATCTATTTCGTCATCAGATATATCAACTTTTACAGTGGATTTCACATTAACAGGCTTTACCGTTTTGGCGGGTCTGCCTCTGCCGCGACCACTAGGCACTTTTAAAATCTTATTCAGTTTAGCAGGACGTCCCCTTTTTTTCGGCACAATTATGGGTTTTAACAAATCGTTAACAGTGTCACCCTCAACATCGTCGAGTTCCTCCATTTTATATGTTTCCTTATTAAAATTCTGCAAATTTATATTTCCTCGAATACATTATCCTTTTCTTCTCCACACAAAGAAAACGTACGAGCCTTACTTGTGCGCGTTTGCACTTATTTTAGTTTTTCGCTTTTAAATAAAGATTATTATTATTAAAATAATCTATATATATATATTTATATCTATATAGATTTGTTTATACTATGAATCTTTTTAAAATGTGAAAACTTCAAGAATGAATGAATTAATCTGCTCTCTGTTTTATCCTTCTATTCTTTATACCGTTTACTTTTAGGTTGGTGGTACACTTAGTTCGTCAAAACATTCATAACGACCCGAAATGTATGTCATTGCTATGCTTAATAAATATGAAATTTTACTACGAATTAACTATATCTCCTGTTCACCTCTTTATGTCTATTGGACATGTGAAACAAATAATTATCTGAAATAATGATAATGAAAAATCGGAGTATATAGGCTGTATAGACTGAACATGGATATTGAATGTATAAATTGAGAAAATCTAACAATAAACAATCGATTGGAGCAGTAAAGTCTAAAAAGGGATAAGAAAAACTACGTTAATTAAAAAAGAGAAAAGTACTGCCGCTCCATTAAATGCACTTCTACATTGGCAACCAAAATTGTAAATTTTATGTTTTCTGTGAAAAATGTGTATTAGTTCACCATGCTCGTTACAAGGTCAATCAAACGGTAAAGACTGCAGACTAGGTCAACCAAGCGGTAAAGACAGTTACAAACCATAACAACAATAAAACTAGCTAAGAACGAAGCGCACATCCAACGAAATATATAAGAGGAAGGAAAAAAGAGAATTAATAAAGGAAAACAAGAGATGACATAAAAATTATTTGTCGATCTGGAGCATACGTTTTTACATGTTTTATATATATTTTTAAAATATAACAATTATGGAAGCAAAGCTGAGGAATGCAAAGGAATATATCATATTACTTTATTAAGGTGCGTGAAAATAACTTCGTGTGCGTGACGCACATTTATCTCTTTTGACGCAACGCATCTTCGCGTGGTTGACGCGACTAGGCAAGAAGAAGAAGATAAAATATTCGCCTCTCCTTTTTCTTTTATAGAAGAAAAAACCAGTTTAACATTGTTCACTGTCGAGAACCGTGCATTTCTGTCTGGAATATATATTGTTCTCAGTGCTAATACAAGGAATATTTTGGGGTTGTTATCGAAAGTTATCGGAAATAATGACATAAATTAATTTCTTGCTTTTGTATATTGTATTGTGCTGCATTTTCATAATAATTCCTACTATACCCAAGTGTTACTTATATTAATATTCTCTTCGAAGAAATTATTTAGGAATTGCCAAAGATTTCAAGAAGTTGATTTAGTTTAGTTGGAAAAATGAATATTTTACCTAAGAAAAGGTGCTAAATTATAATTCTTTAATAATGTATGTATAATATATAAATTATATTAATTAAGGTGGCATGTTCGCACCAAAGACAACATAACAAGAAAGAATAGGGACGAAAAAGCCGCACGAGAAGTCGAAAAAGAACGACAACAGCAACTATTATTGGCGGTAATGTGTTTCATTAAAAATATAAACTTTTGTATTAATTACATAACATATCTTAAAGGATGGTGAAGCCCGACTAAGTTTTTTACGAAAAAATTGTGCCCTAACAAAAAACAATTGTGGCGGAGAACAACCTAATAACGAATTCAAAAATGTTAACCTGTTTTCGGATTATAAATCTCATGTAAAAGACATAAATAGGGCCAATGAGAAGGAAAAGAAAGGAGAAAAGGAAGCGTACGAAAAGCGTATTGGTTATTTAACTTATTTAGGACAAGATACGAATGAAGCACTGAAAATAAAAAGCTGGTATGAAAAAGCACCTCAACGGTATCTTCGACAGGACCGTCCTAAAGATTTAATTAATAAACAATTCCATGATCCTTTAGTTACAATGAATGCTCTAATTTCCCCTAACAAAACTACTGTCACAAACACTAAGAGCAAATCAATTATATACAATGCTTCAGATAGGAAAATTAAAACACAAAATTGTAAAAAATCTTGTATAAGCAATCGTTATAATGAAAATGACACAAGAGGGAATTTAAAACTACAGCAATTACGAAAAGAACGGATAAAACGTGAGGTAAAAGAAAGAATAAGGCAGGCGGCACTCATGGAACCAAAAGTTGTTCATGAAAAAAAAGAATCTGCTCCATTCAATTCAATATATAAATATAATTGTCAATTCAATCCAAATCTTGCAAAACAAAATAATAATTAAACAAGTTTCTCACTTCAAGTAAATTGAATTTGAATTTCAATCCCAATTCTTAGCACAGCGAAAGCCCATATTTCCCGCCGAACTATCTGCTGTGTTTTGTGAACGAGCCGCGCAACGATAACGGTAACAATATGATTTATGGCATAAGTAAGAACCTCCTTTCTTAACTCTATATGGATTGGCACTGGCATCATCTCGAAACCATAGATCCTGCGTCCATTCCCAAACGTTCCCTACAATATTGTAAAGTTGATATGCATTCTGGACGTATTGTTGTACTGGACAAGTTGTAGCAAATCCATCTTCATTAGTGTTGTTATTGGGAAATTCGCCTTGCCATATGTTAAGCCTATAAACACAGCATTAAAGTTCATTTGTAATAAATGGCATTGCTACTGACCAATGCTTATCGTTAGGCATATGTTTGTTGCCCCATGGAAAAAGCCTACGTTTTTTTCCTCCTCTACAGGCTACTTCCCATTCTACTTCGGTCGGTAAACGTTTACCAATCCATTTGCAAAATGACTTAGCATCGTTCCAAGACACATGAACCACAGGATGATGTTGTAAACCTGTCAAGTCACTATCCGGACCGTTAGGATGTCGCCAATTTACTCCTTTAACTTTGTACCACCAAGGCGCATCAGCTACTCGATAATCTTTTAAACTATTTTGCATCTCTTCATCCAATAATGATTTAAATAAAAAACTATCGCCAAATTTTTCAGCATCAGTTGTATAATTCGTCGCTTTAACAAATGCAGCAAATATTTCATTAGACACTTCATATTTATCTAAATAAAATTTTTTAACATATATCAAGCGCTCCGGTGATTCCTTATCTTCGTGTATGTGAAAATCATTAGTTCCGATTAAGTAATTGCCACCTGGTATTAAAGACATATCGCTATAGTTTACTACATCCACGTTACGAGATAAGATAGCACTTTGCTTGTATTGGGATGCAAAGCTTTCTGATTGCCATGGATGATTTGCCTCATTTTCATATGTGGTACACCTATCCAATTTACCGCAACCACAATCTAGTAAAACAGGTGATATCAACAGCATAATTATACTTAATTGGATCATTTTGTGCTATATAGGAAAAATCAATGTGCATTTATTTATTTAATTTTTCAAAGAGCTAATTTATCTATTCACCAAAACTTCAAGAGCTCATTTATTCACCAAGTTATTTTACAAACAAAATTAAATTGATTTTCTTAATTAATAAAAGAGTTTTTGAGAAATGAATAAAATTGTGCTTAAGATTAATATATAATATATGCATTTGTATGGCGCTTACACACTTAGGGTATCTGCACCATCATACCTACTGTAGACGGCAAACAATATACAGGGTGTGTACATATTTCAAGTAATTTGTTTCTATTTTTTGCAAAATTTGTTATATTTCCTCCTACTCTATTCAATTATTCAATAAAATTTAATTAATCAATTTCTATTAATTTCTGTAATATCATCTACAATCTCTTCTACTTAAAAATTTTTTATTATACTCTGCACCACGCTGTGGAAAAGGGTATATTAAGTTTGTGCGGATGTTTCGAGATATTTCGATGAAATTTGGTAAAAGGACATGTATTGGCCCAAAGGGGAACCGTATTGAAAATGGACCGGATTGGACCATTTTTAGAACCCCTCTCCATATGATATCCTATTATTTTTTGAAGTATTTCGATAAAATTTGATACGCGGAAAAGCAGTGACCTGAAAATAACCGCTTTTGAAAATGAACCGGATTGGACCATTTTTAGAACCTCTCCCTATATATATATTTTTTTTAAATCATAAACAAACAAAAAATAAAAAGAATTTCTGACTTATGTATCTTTTTGAAATTTTTGAAAATACAAGCAGGTATAGAAAAATAAAATTTTTCATTTTTCAAAGAAAAAAAGAGAAAAAAATAAAACTTTTCATTTATCAAAGGAAAAAATTAAATTGAATAATATAATATATCAAGTGGGGTAGGATATTTGATGGTCGGGCTTGACCGACTATAATATTTTCATTTGTTTTAATTTATAATAAAAAAAACATAGTTCTCACAGAGGTGTTCCACAAGGTAGCGTTTTAAGTCGCGTTTTAATATTTATTTTCAGTTCCCACATTAATCCCGAGCAGTGCAGGCGTACCTTACAAACCGCTTTAGATATTATATACCGTAAAAAGGACGCACTCCAGCTGCACATAACCATTTTGAAAACAAAGTGCATGATATTTTCGAATAAATTTAAGCCAATCAGTTGTTATCCACTGTGCATTGACGGCAGCAACTTACCCTATGTCGACACTCTTAACTTTTTAGGTTTCACGTTTCACAGGAAGCTGTCGCTTACACCACACGTACAAACCACAGTAACCGAATGTTTTCAGTTTGTTAATATTCTGAGATCTATCTGTGGCATAAGTTGGGGATCTGATCCCTCGAGTATTCTCATACTTTACGTTGGTGTTGTGAGGCCTAGGCTAGAATACCTTTGGCACTTCTTCTCGATTGTTCTGAGAAGGACGTTTTAAAACTTCAAAGGGTACAATGGAAGTGTGCGTATTGCGCTCGGTGCTAGGACCTCTACACATACATTAAGCCTTGAGCAAATGTCTAATATCATGCCACTACCTGAAAGATTCTTTTTAACAACAATTTATTATCCATACAAGAATACCTTTCCTATAATCATAACATGACTTTCTTTAAGATCTTTTCCCAGAAAGGTAACGATTTTAGCGTGTCCAAATTTTTTAGGCACCCATTGCTTTCTATACCCTACAAGTCACAAATTTTTGGCCCTACTATGAAGTTGAAAAATCCAATGTGACACCAGCAGAAGTACAGAGTCGCTATAGTAGGCTTGTGTGCACTAAATGGAAGAATTTTAGACAGATTTTTACAGATGGATCCAAGTAGAATGTGATGGGCAGTAGAGTTTGATTCCCTGATATTAACATAAAAGCTTATTTTTCAAGTCACCCTTGCAGTTCCGTTTTTACGACAGAAGCTCTTGACCTACTGGAATCTATTCGTCTAGTGTCCCTCCAAGATCAATATAAATTTTTAATTATCAAGGACAGTAAATCGGTTTTATTGGCTATAAAATCTTATCCCCCTAGTAAAACACATCCTTTTGTTTTGGAAATAAGATCGCTTTTATTTGACTTGTAACTTGCTATTCACTTTCTCTGGGTTCCCAGCCATATGGGGATTCGCGGTAATTGCACTGCCGATAAAATTGCCTCTTCTATAAGTAACGATTATGATAACACTTCCATAATTAACACCGACGTGAAATCATTAGACAAGCGTAACGCCGTCAATATGTGGCAACAGCGGTGGAGTTCTTCTTCTTCTTGCCACGGTCGTCATTTGTCTTCTCTGTTGTTTGGGTCCCAACATTGTCTGTTTTATTAACAGACTCCTGTTATCCACACAAGATGTAGAGAACATCTTCATAAAATCAGCATAGTTAACAGTCCTCTTTGCGACTGTGGCTCTATTAAAACTGTCGATCACATTTTGTTTGCCTGCTAAAATATAAATCATACCATTACACAAAATATGCCTCAAAAACTTTCTCGGTTTAACACTAAAGCTACCGCGAGGGGTCAAATGACCCTTTTTAAACTTTTGGACAGAATTTCATTGTAAATAACATTATCACGTCGCCATTTGCCTTTACTACTTTTATTAAAAAATACATCGAAAGTATTTTTTAATATTTACTCCCCTCTTGCTTAATTTTTTTACCGAAAAATATATGTAATCTGCCTTAACTACCTCAAGGGGTCATTTGACCCCTACAAAGATTCATGTAATATCATGTAGATTTGTATGTGTGGTTGTGATACAAAACCATTGCACTAGGCGTTTTTGCTATTGCATCGTATTTTACCTGGTGTATATTTTATCTGGTGTATATTTTACCTGCGTTATATTATATATATTGAGTTAAAGTTTCAAGTTATAGTGTATTTCGCGAGTCAAGAATTCTTATTTCATTATTTTACAAAAAATTCTTATCCTAAAAATGTCGAAAGGTTCAAGATATGTGAAATCAACGGAACTTATAAATAACATAGATGAAGAATGTTCGGAATGTAGTGAAGAGAAACTATCTGAAAGTGAAGTAGATAGTATAGAACAATATGGTGACTCGTTTGACACTATAGACGAATGTGAGTCCTCAGATAAAGGAAGTGGATTTCCACATTTGGGGAAGGATGAAAACAGAGCAGCTTCAGTTCCGCTTGGAGAATTCGTTGTTCTCAAACTACTGGAACCATTCACGGGATACAGAGAAGCGTGGCTACAGATAATTTTTTTACGAGCGCATCACTAGCTGCGAAACTATTACAAAAAAGGACCACTATTGTTGGAACTATCCGTGCAAATAAAAGAGAACTACCAAAATTCGCCAAGCAGACAAAAGATGGTATACCACGCTTCACAACAAAACTATATAAATCGAGTCATTGTTCACTTACCATTTACAAAAGTAAGCCAAACAAAAAAGTGCTTCTACTAAGCTCAAAGCATAAATCCATAAGCATTGAAAAAAACGATAAGTGTATACCTGAAACGATCAGATTCTACAATAGTAACTAAACACGGAGTAGACACGGCGGACAAAATGGCAAAACAATACTCCGTGAAATCGAAATCGGAAAGATGGCCTGTGCAGATTTTCTTCAATATCCTAGACCTGACTGGAATCAACTCATGAGTTTTATACAGAGAAACAACCGGCGAAAACATTTCTAGACAACAATTTTTATTCCAATTAGCTGAAGAGCTTGCCGAAGATTTTCAACACGAGCAACAGGAAGAAAAAGAAAATATACAGAAAACGTCAACAAATTCAAGTTCGAATTCTTATATGCAAAAGCGAAATAAATGCCAAATAGGTTTTTACAAAAAAAATAACTACCAAAATCTGTAGGAAATGCAACAAATATGTGTGTGGAAAATGTGCTTTTGAAAACGCAATAATTTGCAAAATATGCGCTGAACAAGAATAAAGTTAGCATTATTTATTTATTTTATAACTTTAGAATTCAGTTGAAAAATATCTAATTTTTTTCTTGCATTATTTTTATGTTTTTAAATTTAATAAACAAATATTTTTGAATCGTTATATGAAAAAAATTGTTTACTTCAAGTACTAAATTATGCTACAATAAAGAAGGGTCATTTGACCCCCTTTGGTAGAAATAGGTATATATGAAGTGTCGGTAGCTTTAGTGTTAATCTTCAAGGACACAGCGCCTTCAATGTACTCACCTTAGATGACTTCTATTTATTCAATATTTATAAAATATTTTGGCGTTTTTTAAAGCCTGTAAAATTGAGATTTGACTTTATGCAATCAAGCTTGAATCCTCGAATATCTTTATCTTTTTATTTATTCTTTATATGTTTATTTTTATTTATTTTTAAACTTGCTTTGCTGTTTTCTTTTATATTGTACTTTTTTAATATTTTCGATTATTGTATTTTGTCAACGTTTTTGTTTACTGCTTTGACGAGGTCTGTCATATCGTTTAAATAATATATTTGTATTACACAATCATGTATAAACTTATTAGAATTTTATTGTATGTTTGTTGTAAATTTGAACAAGTTTTATAACGTTTCTGAAAAAATAGAAAAAAAATTACACAACGTATAAAAATATAAAAAAGAAATAGAAATGATATATATATATATATATTTTTAAAATATATATATAATATAACAATTATGGAAACAAAGATGAGGAATTCAAAGGAATATATCATATTACTTTATTAAGGTGCGTGAAAATAACTTCGTGTGCGTGATGCACTTTTATTCACTTTTGACGCAACGCATCTTCGCGTGGTTGACGCGCCTATAGAAGAAGAAGAATTGTTGAACTAAGATCGATTTTATTGCACCCGTTTTATAACAGACAAGTGAAATTTGTAGAAATATAGGATTCTTTTCGCGTTAACTTATTGTTATATATTATATGAAAACTTAAGGATTTCGAAATGATTTATATAAAAAGTATTCTTTGGTGTATTTTTTATTATGAAAATGTTGCTACGAACTATAATCCGTATAAAATATTAAACGTGGATAAACATGCCAATAACTTCGAAATAAGAAGTGCGTATAAACATTTGGCCAAAGAATGGTAAAAAACAAGAAAAAGAACTTTGTATAAGTAAAATATTTACTAATTTAGAAGCAAAGGAGCACAACAAATAAGTAAGCTGTAGAAATTTTCGATCGGGGTTATAGCAATTAATAATTAAACGACTTACATATGAAATGTCGTCAGAGAGCTTGAGAGAAGAAACAAATCCACGTTTTTCTTTTTTTATTATAATTACACCAACCAAGCCCTCTAGGACCGAACATGGGAGAGTGTTACACTTTAATTTGTAAATTGAGGAATATTCCTGTTTTAATGGACATGTTAACCACAGCTTTGGTGTATCGATGGTGCTTTTTCACGATGTTTAACTTTTTTATTCCAGATGTCACATGTAATCGTTACGTTCCGGAATTAAAACTTTAGGGGCTGCATGTGGAGAAGTATAATGGTATGGTTAGACTGCTTAAGTCAGGCTGCCGGGCAATTATATTAATAACGGATATAAAGACGCGAGCAAAACTTCTACCACCGTATCACAAGGCGTTATGGCCTTTTACATATGTATCACTATAAAACTTTTCAAAATACGGGTAGGTATAGATGGTATAGATAAGTGATGGCAAAAAACTTGTACGAAGATAAGGAATCACCGGAGCGCTTGATATATGTTTAAAAAATTTATTTAAATAAATATGAAGTGTCTAATGAAATAGGAGGTTCTTACTTATGCCATAAATCATATTGTTACCGTTATCGTTGCGCGGCTCGTTCACAAAACACAGCAGATAGTTCGGCGGGAAATATGGGCTTTCGCTGTGCTAAGAATTGGGATTGAAATTCAAATTCAATTTACTTGAAGTGAGAAACTTGTTTAATTATTATTTTGTTTTGCAAGATTTGGATTGAATTGACAATTATATTTATATATTGAATTGAATGGAGCAGATTCTTTTTTTTCATGAACAACTTTTGGTTCCATGAGTGCCGCCTGCCTTATTCTTTCTTTTACCTCACGTTTTATCCGTTCTTTTCGTAATTGCTGTAGTTTTAAATTCCCTCTTGTGTCATTTTCATTATAACGATTGCTTATACAAGATTTTTTACAATTTTGTGTTTTAATTTTCCTATCTGAAGCATTGTATATAATTGATTTGCTCTTAGTGTTTGTGACAGTAGTTTTGTTAGGGGAAATTAGAGCATTCATTGTAACTAAAGGATCATGGAATTGTTTATTAATTAAATCTTTAGGACGGTCCTGTCGAAGATACCGTTGAGGTGCTTTTTCATACCAGCTTTTTATTTTCAGTGCTTCATTCGTATCTTGTCCTAAATAAGTTAAATAACCAATACGCTTTTCGTACGCTTCCTTTTCTCCTTTCTTTTCCTTCTCATTGGCCCTATTTATGTCTTTTACATGAGATTTATAATCCGAAAACAGGTTAACATTTTTGAATTCGTTATTAGGTTGTTCTCCGCCACAATTGTTTTTTGTTAGGGCACAATTTTTTCGTAAAAAACTTAGTCGGGCTTCACCATCCTTTAAGATATGTTATGTAATTAATACAAAAGTTTATATTTTTAATGAAACACATTACCGCCAATAATAGTTGCTGTTGTCGTTCTTTTTCGACTTCTCGTGCGGCTTTTTCGTCCCTATTCTTTCTTGTTATGTTGTCTTTGGTGCGAACATGCCACCTTAATTAATATAATTTATATATTATACATACATTATTAAAGAATTATAATTTAGCACCTTTTCTTAGGTAAAATATTCATTTTTCCAACTAAACTAAATCAATTTCTTGAAATCTTTGGCAATTCCTAAATAATTTCTTCGAAGAGAATATTAATATAAGTAACACTTGGGTATAGTAGGAATTATTATGAAAATGCAGCACAATACAATATACAAAAGCAAGAAATTAATTTATGTCATTATTTCCGATAACTTTCGATAACAACCCCAAAATATTCCTTGTATTAGCACTGAGAACAATATATATTCCAGACAGAAATGCACGGTTCTCGACAGTGAACAATGTTAAACTGGTTTTTTCTTCTATAAAAGAAAAAGGAGAGGCGAATATTTTATCTTCTTCTTCTTGCCTAGTCGCGTCAACCACGCGAAGATGTGTTGCGTCAAAAGAGATAAAAGTGCGTCACGCACACGAAGTTATTTTCACGCACCTTAATAAAGTAATATGATATATTCCTTTGAATTCCTCATCTTTGCTTCCATAATTGTTATATTTTAAAAATATATATAAAACATGTAAAAACGTATGCTCCAGATCAACCAATAATTTTTATGTCATCTCTTGTTTTTCTTTATTAATTCTCTTTTTTCTAGAGAAAATAAGAATTGGGTGGGTAATCAGCCGCATAAGGGCACAAAAAACATTGAAAAAATGCTTTAAGAGCCTCGAGTTTGGATGCAGATTAACATCAATCATTGTCGCCTTGCTCACGACTTGTTAAGACAAAACATTATTGCATGTTGCATTTTGCATGTTGCATATTGCATGTTGCATATTGCATGTTGCATATTGCATGTTGCATATTGCATCTTGCATGTTGCATGTTGCATATTGCATGTTGCTTGTTGTATGTTGCATATTGCATATAGCATATTTTATTTTTTTTAGTACTAATTTTATTGTTTTCTAGTACTAATTTTATTGTTTTTAGTACTAATTTTTATTGTTTTTAGTACTAATTTTATTGTTTTTTAGTACTAATTTTAATGTGTGTGTGTGTTGTAAACGTAATGATAAACATGTATTTGTGTATATGTGTAGGGTATACAAAATAGTTTATACCTTTTTTATAAGAATTATTACAAAATCGCTGAGGAGCACCACATCAATGTTATGATCTCTGATGTTTTTTCTTAACAAGTCGTGAGCAAGGCAACAATTATTGATATTAATCTGCATCCAAACTCGAGGCACTAAAAGCATTTTTTCAATTTTTCATGTTGTATGTTGCATATTGCATATTGCATATTGCATGTTTCATGTTGCATGTTGCATATTGCTTGTTGCATATTGCATATTGCATATTATTTATATAAAATATAACTGGTACACTACTTCTACAAGTTTTTTGCCATCACTTTTGTGTTAAAAACACCATAATTCGTATGAAGTTTTTTAAACAGTACTACCATTGCTTACAGTAGATTTTATGGTGCAAGGATATGAATGGGTCCAAAAATAAATCCTTTTGAAAATAGAGAGTATAGGACCATTTTTAGAACCTTTTACCATATAATTTAGTTTTATTTAACATGTATCAAAGAAAAAAATTAAATTGAATATATATATCAAGTGGTGTAGGGTATTTGATGTTCGGGCTAGACCGACATTAATATTTTGACTTGTTTTCAATAAAAAATTAAACTCTTAACAGGCATTTATATCAAATTTTTGTTTAAACATTACTTCATAATACTAACAATCCTTATAGTACTTTTTGGTCATATATTCTAAAACAAATAAAAATTCTTGTATATTATTTATATAAAATATAACTGGTACACTACTTCTACAAGTTTTTTGCCATCATTTTATTTGATGTTCCGGCTAGACCGACTTTAATATTTTGACTTGTTTTCAATTAACCCTTTTGAAAATGGATGGGATTGGACCACTTTTGAACCCCTTCCATATATTTTTATTTTGATTCATAAACAAAGTATAAAAAAATTAAACTTGTAACAGGCATTTATATCAAATTTTTGTTCAAACATCACTTCATAATACTACCAATCCTTATAGTACTTTTTGGTCATATATTCTCAAACAAATAAAAATTCTTGTATATTATTTATATAAAATATAACTGGTACACTACTTCTACAAGTTTTTTGCTACCACTTTTGTGTTATTATTATTATTATTATTATTATTATTATTATTATTCTATTCTATTAGTTACAAAAACCAATTATCAACTAATATATATTTACACAGTTATATAAATAAGAATATAAAAATAAAATTTTTATAAATAAAATAATAACACTGGCCGCAGCATCAGCAACAACAACAACAACAACAACAACAACAACCTCTGGAACAACTTAGAATAAAATTAAAATTAATATATGCTAAACTTAATATTAAGCCTACAACTAAAGGTTACAATTAATGAGGCAAAAGGATATTATAAAATCAATTAATATATAAAAATAACAACAAAGTAATAAAAGTGCTATAAGTACATATAAAAAAGAAAAAACTATTGGTTAAGGACCAATGATTCTAATAGTTTGGTAGATTAAGTAAGTAATTCCTTATAACGTCAACTGAGTCAACGGACGGATCAAATAAAAAATAATTTTCATTAAATGATTTACACAGGACTCGGAACGGACCAAACAGCTGATAGTTTCTACGACAATGCGTTAGTTTTATAGGAATATAATGGCGAGTTGACCTACTTGGTACATTAAACGGAATATTCTCTAACAAGAAAGGAGACGATATAGTGCCACGAATTAACTTAACCATGAATATAACGCTCAACATGGTACGCCTTTTTTCAAGCGATGGCAAATTAATAAGTAACAGCCTACTTTCATAAGGAGGGAGAGAGCGACGAGTGTCCCAGCCTAGTCCACGAAGGGCAAAAATGAGAAAATTTCTTTGGACTGACTCCAGCAAATCAATCTGACATCTATAACTTGGAGTCCAGACAACACATGCATATTCCAAAACTGGTCTCACTAGAGCAGTGTAAAGCCTTTTACAAATATAAGGATCAGTAAATTCCTTAGACCACCTTTTAACGAACCCTAATAACGACTTAGCCTTATTCACCGAGGCTTCAATGTGTAAATTAAACTTCAGTCTTGAATCAAGTAGAACACCTAAACCTTTAAAAGAATCAACACTAGCAAGCAAGTTATTATAGATATAGTAATCAGACGGAATGGCAGTAACCCAGTTAAATGACATCTTTTTACACTTATTTAAATTCAAAAGCATTCCGTTAACAACGCACCATTTAGCCAAGCTCGAAAGGTCAGACTGAAGAGTAACAATAGAACCCGGAGAATCAATCCGATAATAAAGCTTAACATCGTCAGCAAACATCAAGACTTTAGAGCTACGAACGGACGTGGAAAGGTCATTAACAAATAGCGCAAATAAAAGTGGCCCCAAGTGACTACCTTGTGGTACTCCTGACGTAACTACGATTTCCCTCGACAGGCAACGATTAAATGACACACATTGAGATCTGTTGGTAAGGTAAGAATAGAACCAGCGAACAAAGTTGTCCGGAAAGCCCAAACGTCGAAGTTTAAACGTTAAAAGATTGTGATCCACTGTATCAAATGCTTTTGAAAAATCCGTAAAAATTACGTCCGTTTGTTTAAAATCAGAGAACGCTTGACATATATAGTGTGTAAATTCCAACAAATTTGTTGAGGTTGATTTACCCTGGGTAAAACCATGTTGGCAAGGTGCGAGTACTGATCTAATCGCTGACTTAAGCCTCTTAGCTATTAATGATTCACATAATTTTGGCATCACGCTTAGTTTAGCAATGCCTCTGTAGTTCTCGACATTCTCCCTCGAGCCATTTTTATACAATGGTAAAATATGGCTGGTTTTCCAGATGGAGGGAAAATATCCTTGACTCAGACTACTATTAAATATATGCGTTAGCGGAATATACAGAAAAGGAGCACAGTTCCGAAGAACACAAGAGGGGAGTCCATCAGGACCAGGTATTACGGAGAATTTTAGGGCAGAAAGGGAGGAAAGTACATCATCCCCAGATAATATGATTTGCGGAAAAATATCAAACGAACTTATTGGAAATGGGTAATTATCAGATGAAATATAAGAACGAGAATAATTCTTTTCAAAAAAGTCAGCAAATAAATTAGCAATCACAGATGCGTCTGATGATTCACAATTTTCGTAGCACATTACGGACGGAAAGTTCTTAACTTTTCTTTTAGAATCAACAAAGCGAAAAAATGTCTTGGGATCAGAATACAGTTTATACTTTATTAAACTAATATACTCCGAGTAGCATTTATTTTTCAAAGCATTAAAATACCTTCTCATAGAAGAGTATCTAGTATAATCCACAAGTGAACCACTACGCTTAAACTTTTTAAACAATCTACTCTTTTTATTACGGACATATTTAAGATTAGCATTAAACCAAACTGGACAAAGGGGGTTATAATTGAAATTGAAACGTCTGATCGGAACGGACAAAGAAATAGCGCAAGATAAAGCATTGTAAACATAATTTAAGGACTCGTCGATATTATTGTAGTCAAGGTCCCACGCAAAAGTAGATAAAACATTACAAAGTTTAATAAAGTCCGTTTTGCAATATTGGAGGTAATGTAAGGTATCTCGTGGTCTATTGATAAAACCACTACCGAACTCACCTAAGATTAATAACAATGTAGGGTGGTAATGATCCTCAGGCTCCACAAAAGGTAACGAACGCGAAACCTTTATATTAGTGTCACTTGAAAAAATCAAATCCAATAATTTATCATTACTATTATAAATTGAATTAAGTTGAAACAGAGAAAGTTCACAAATCAAATCAAAATAATCATTAAAAATAGACGGATACGAGGTAGGTGTAAAATATCCAAGGTCTTTGTTAAAATACCACATGACATTGGGTAGGTTAAAATCTCCTAGAACAATTAATTTGTCAATATTCCTCAGACTGTGGAGTATGACTTGTACCATTCTAAGATGTTCTAAATAGATTGACACATCAGACAAAGGTGGAATATATGAACACGCTATATATAACTTAGGCTCACCATAAGACACACTTACACAAATAAACTCTGTATCAGAGGACGCAACTAACCTTGCAGGTAAAGAACTATGAACGGCTACTAGCACACCACCACCCTTCTTAAGCTTTCTATCAGCTCTAAAAACCGAATACTCAGTAGAAAAAATTTCAAAATCGTTAACCTTTGGCTTCAGCCAAGTTTCTGTAAATACCACAATATGATGTACACAACTAATAGAGGCCAAAAATGTATCACGAAGCTTGGTATTAAGCCCACGGACATTTTGATAAAGAATAGATGGCTTATTACTTAGTTTTTTGACAAAGCGACTGATTGATTTAGCGTAACCGGACGATTTAACTTTCTGCGAGGAATAAACTCCTTAACCAGTACACCATTAGGCCAGGACTTCTTATCGAGGAAAATATCAAATGCTGACGACGGAACTAAGATTTTAAAGGAACAGATTTCACTATTATAAGGAGGATTGAATTTGATAATAGATATTTTAGAAATGTCAGAAATTAATTTACTACGGACAATATGGTTCTTGATCATATCAATTGAGGTATTTGATGCAAATCTCGAAACGAAAATAGATTTGCGCGCAGGAATCACTACCAATTCACTATCCTGTGGTAATGCCGCCGGTGCCGCCAACCCAGCAGATGACACCAGAGGAACATCACCACAGGTATTAGAAACGGTAGTAGTTCCATTAGATTTAGAGTTTAGTGAAACCAGCGTGACCACATTTTGGGAAACCGGCGGTTCCAACGGAATGTCAGCCACTGGATCAGGAAGGGCATCGGTTGCTGGATGAGATGGAGCATCGGCTCTGGGACTAGATGTAAGAACAGCTGAAATTGTAGCCTGAGGCACAGAGGGAGAAACAGGCGGAGAATCGGATGGTGGATTAACCGTTACGACAGGAACCTTACTCGATGTAAAAATAGATAATTCATCTGAAGTACATGACATAGAGGATGGTGGACCAACAGACAAACAAGGAGATGAAAAGTCAGGAATTGGTGAAACCTGTAGAGTTGACGGTCGACAAGTATTAGAAACAATACCACCACCATCCAACAACTTACAATTGTTAAATAGCGATTGATATTTTACCAGCTTGTCCATTGACCTTTTCAACTCCTTTTCTGTCTCAATAAACGCACGTTGCGTTTGTTTGAAGAGTTTGAAGAATTCTATATCGGCTTTTCTACAATCAGGGCAGGCCCAACGCAAACCCTTATTTCTGTTAGTGATGTGATCAAAATCACGACCACTAAATCCAGCACAATTTGGGTGCCCTTGACGATCACATAGCCAAAATAAAAGAAAATTCTCATGTTGCGTTATCTTACACTTGGGATAACAACAATCCATAATAAATTATGTAAAGAAGTTTAACCAGGGTAGCCTGAAAGTATACTATAAAGCAACTGAATCCTGTTAAAAAAAAACAGTTTCGTTAACAGAATTATTTAGATAAGCACTCTGCAACGAACAAAACAATAAAAAATATGAAAATAAGGAAAGAGACAATTATAGTCACCTCAATTAAAGAAAAAAACCAAAAGCATAAAGAAATGACCAGTCAAAGTAAAAAATTTCCACAAATTAGACGAAAATACGATTCGCCAATTATAACCACTTCACTAACGATCAAATCACCACTTTAATTAAACAATTTAATCAATAATTGTCCACTACGTTGTAGAGAAACAATAAAAATCTGCAATGTAATCAGAGACAAAGCGAAACACGTCAATAACACTCTAGAGTTACCAAACTACTCTGAACATGGTCTTAAAAACACCATAATTCGTATGAAATTTTTTAAACAATACTACCATTGCTTATAGTAGATTTTATGATGCAAGGATATGAATTGGCCCAAAAATAAATCTTTTTGAAAAGAGATAGTATAGGACCATTTTTAGAACCTTTTACCATATAATTTTGTTTTATTTAACATTTATCAAAGAAAAAAATTAAATTGAATATATATATCAAGTGGTGTAGGGTATTTGATGTTCGGGTTAGACCGACTTTAATATTTTGACTTGTTTTCAATAAAAAATTAAACTCTTAACAGGCATTTATATCAAATTTTTGTTTAAACATCACTTCATAATACTACCAATTCTACTTTTTGGTCATATATTCTCAAACAAATAAAAATTCTTGTATATTATTTATATAAAATATAACTGGTACACTACTTCTACAAGTTTTTTGCCATCACTTTTGTGTTAAAAACATCATAATTCGTATGAAATTTTTTAAACAATACTACCATTGCTTATAGTAGATTTTATGGTGCAAGGATATGAATTGGTCTAAAAATAAATCCTTTTGAAAAGAGATAGTATAGGACCATTTTTAGAACCTTTAACATTTTAATTTTGTTTTATTTAACATTTATCAAAGAAAAAAATTAAATTGAATATATATATCAAGTGGTGTAGGGTATTTGATGTTCGGGCTAGACCGACTTTAATATTTTGACTAGTTTTCAATAAAAAATTTAACTCTTAACAGGCATTTATATCAAATTTTTGTTTAAACATTACTTCATAATACTACCAATTCTTATAGTACTTTTTGGTCATATATTCTCAAACAAATAAAAATTCTTGTATATTATTTATTGAAAATATAACTGGTACACTACTTCTACAAGTTTTTTGCCACCACTTTTGTGTTAAAAACACCATAATTCGTATGAAATTTTTTAAACAATACTACCATTGCTTATAGTAGATTTTATGGTGCAAGGATATGAATTGGTCCAAAAATAAATCCTTTTGAAAATAGAGAGTATAGGACCATTTTTAGAATCTTTTACCATATAATTTTGTTTAATTTAATAGTTATCAAAGAAAAAAATTAAATTGAATATATATATCAAGTGGTGTAGGGTATTTGATGTTCCGGCTAGACCGGCTCTAATATTTTGACTTCTTTTCAATTAACCCTTTTGAAAATGGATGGGATTGGACCACTTTTGAACCCCTTCCATATATTTTTATTTTAATTCATAAACAAAGTATAAAAAAATTAAACTTGTAACAGGCATTTATATCAAATTTTTGTTCAAACATCACTTCATAATACTACCAATCCTTATAGTACTTTTTGGTCATATATTCTAAAACAAATAAAAATTCTTGTATATTATTTATATAAAATATAACTGGTACACTACTTCTACAAGTTTTTTGCCATCACTTTTGTGTTAAAAACACCACAATTCGCATCAAATTTTTTAAACAATACTACCATTGCTTATAGTAGATTTTATGATGCAAGGATATGAATTGGTCCAAAAATAAATCTTTTTGAAAGTAGTGAGTATAGGACCATTTTTAGAACCTTTTACATTTTAATTTTTTTTATTTAATATTTTTCAAAGAAAAAAATTAAATTGAAATCAAGTGGTGTAGGGTATTTGGTGTTCGGGCTAGACCGACTTTAATATTTTGACTTGTTTTAAATAAAAAATGAAACTCTTAACATGCATTTATATCAAATTTTTGTTTAAACATCACTTCATAATACTACCAATTCTTATAGTACTTTTTGGTCATATATTCTCAAACAAATAAAAATTCTTGTATTGTTATGATTGTATTTAAATCGCCAAATTAAGATTGTATACAATTATATTATATATATTTACTAACCTCCAGCTGCTAAGAGAGAGCAGCGTCCTTTCGGCTATATGCCTGGTAAGGGGAGATGTAGTAAATAATGAGAGGACTTGGATTTGTTTTGTGTTAAAGCAAAAGTCTTTCTGATTTATTCTTTTTAGATTTACACTATTTATACTTATAATAATTCTTACTCTAGCACAATTAATAAGTAGGTTATTAGGTGACATTGAGTTTATTTAAATCTATGTTAAGGTAAAATGCAAGTATGCATTTTTATTTAATCAACTTATTGCTAAAAATGTTGGTGTAGGTAATGATTAACGTGTGAGTACACTACACCCTTACTCTTTGAGGAAAAAAAAAAAAAATTTGATTATATTAAAAACTTTTTTTTGTAATAAAGAATAAAATTCGATTTAAAATATTTTTAAAGTATTTCCTATGCTAATGGTTTTACTTAATCATAAGCGCTTTTTTTTTTTTAACTTGTATATAAGAGTATAATTATAGTAAGTGTAGTAATACATTCATTCATATAGTACATATTGTATTTATATTTTAACATTATTGTAATTTAATATTGTATGGTTTTAATTGATTGTTATGAAATTCTTTATAACTACTATTTATTTTTATAATTGAATTTACTCCGTTATTTGCTATTATTTTGTATGGTCCCGAGTAAGGCTTTTGATTTTTCTTTCTAGCTTCATTTTTGAGTAACACTAAATCTCCTACATGTAAATCTAGAGGATTAATCTGTTTAGTGTTTTTTGCTGTGGCTCTTCTGTTTTTTTCTCTATTAATTAACATTTTGGCTTGTTCTATAGAATATTTTAATCTGGTATTTAACTCGTTTACATAGTTTTCTAAATTATATATTTTTATATTTGTTTCGATCGAATCATTTGGCAAATAGGGTAACTTTCCAAAAATTAATTCATATGGTGTATAGTTTGTGGTGACATGAGGTGTCGTGTTGTAAGCAAAACAGTAGTAAGGTACCCATTTATCCCAATCATTACTGTCAGTGAAAGCTAACTTCATTCATTTAGTACTCTATGATTTCTTTCCACACTTCCTAGAGTTTGGTGGTGATATGGGGTAGAAAAGATTTGTTTAATACTTAATAATTCGCAAACATTCCTTAGGAGTTCGTTTGTAAATTCAGTACCTCTATCGGACTTTAAGACTCTAAAATGACCATATTTAAGTATGAATTGTTCAACTATGGTCTGAGCTATCGTTTTTTCATCTTTGCTAGGTACAGGGTAAGCTATTATATATTTCGTCAGTTCACATTGCATAGTTAATATATATCTAAATCCGTTCGATATTCTTAAGGGTCCAATAATATCTATTTGTATTATTTCAAAACTATTAGCTGGTGTGTATGTTATTACTTGCTTTTCTTGTGTGTGTCGCACTTGTTTGTTTAGTTTGCAATCTGTGCAGTTGTTTATAAAGTTTTTTATCATTTTATTCATGTTTTTCCATATGTATCTCTGTTTCAGTTTAAGTTGTGTTTTTCGTACACCTAAATGTCCTCCATGCGCACTGTTATGGAATTCGTCTATTAATTTGTATTGAGTTAATATATCATCTATTCTTTGAGGGTCTTTGTATATTATAATATTTAATAATTCTCGTTTCTTATTTTTATTTTGTTGCAATTTATTAAATTTTCTTTTAAATTCATTTTCATTTATATGTTTAAATATGACGTCACTCTTATTTAATGCTACTTCATATATGTTCTCTTTTTCTAGTTTTGATGTCAGCTTCTCCATAATCGAATCTAAATTCGGAGGATTATCACTGCATCTTGTAATAATATTTTCTTTATTTATACTGATTTGAACTTTAGAGCTCTTTTGGCCTTTTCTTTGTTCAAAATGTAACTTTCTTAATTTCTTGACGTCAGAAATAGATGTGCATTCCCAAACGTAAAGTTGATCAGACTTTGTTTGTGGTAAGCTATTCTGATTTGTCAATTCAGTAACCGGTTCATTATTTTCATATTCTTTTGATTTTTGCCCTCTTGTTATCACTTTTATATGCTTAGGTATCATATCCTTCAATGTGTCAGAGTCTAATTTAATTCTTGATAGTGCGTCTGCGTTTGTATTGGCGGATCCTTTTTTATAAATGATATCGAAATCATAGTCAGACAAGTCCATTCTTATTCTTGTCATTCTTGATGATGGATTGCTGTGGGTGAAAAGAGAAACTAGTGGTCTGTGGTCTGTTACCACTATAAATCTTCGTCCATATAAATATGGTCTAAAAAAATTTATTGCCCAATGTATGGCTAGTAGTTTCTTTTTCTATAACTGATTTATTTACATCATGCTTAGATAGTGTTGTGCTTGCATATGAGATGGGTAGATCGTTTCCGATTTCTCCTTGTGAAAGTACTGCTCCTAATGCGAAATCCGATGCATCTGTCGTTAGTATGAACGTTTTATCAAAGTCAGGATATTGGAGTACTGGCGGACTCATTAGTTTTTGTTTCAAAATATTAAAAGATTTTTCACATTCTGGAGACCAAATAAAAGGTTGATGTTTCTTTAGTAATGAATTTAGGCATTTTGAGGTTTTTGCGAAATCTTTTATAAATCTTCGGTAGTAGTTGCAGAAAGCTATAAATCTGCGTACTTCGTCTGGATTTTTAGGTGTGGGATAGTCTTTTATAACTTTATATTTTGATGGGTCTGTTTTAATTCCGTCTTTTGTTATTAAATGGCCCAAATATACTACTTCTGGTCGGAGGAATTGACATTTGCTGGCGTTTAGTTTTAGATTGTATTTTCTTAAACGCGAGAATACTTTGAGGAGGTTTTCGTTGTGATGTTGTAGGCTGCATCCAAATATGATTATGTCATCTACATATAAAAATGCGTTGGCATCCAATCCACTTAGAGCTATCGTAAGCATTCTTTGAAAACTATTTGAAGATATTTTTAAGCCAAAAGGTAGGCGTTTAAATTGAAAGTGACCTTTGTCAGTTGAAAATGCAGTTAGAGGCCTTGAGTCCTTGTCAACCTTTATTTGATGAAAGGAGCTCGTCATGTCTAAAGTGGAGAAGTATTTAGCTCGTCCTAATACGTCAAGTACGTCATTTAGTCTAGTTAAAAGGAATTTATCATTTACAAGTTTATTATTAAGTTTTCTAAAATCAACTACTAGTCTCCATTTTTTTGTGTTGTCTTTGTCTTTTTTTGGTACTATTAGTAAAGGTGAATTGTACGGGCTAATTGATGGTTCTATTATGTCGTTATTTAGTAATTTCTGTACTTGGTTATTGATTTCTTTGTTATGTGCTTGTGGTAATCTAAAGTTTTTTACGTAGACCGGTGTGTTGTCATTTGTTGTTAGTTTTTGTGTATAAAAGTTGTTACATGTTAATTTTTCGCCGTCTAAATGAAAAATGTCTTGGTATTCAGAAAAAATTTTTTTTAGTATATTAGTAGCATTTGTGTCTTCCTGTTTTATATTGATATATATTTAGAAGTTTTTGTAGTCGTTCCTTATTGTATTTCGGTGTTGAATTGGTTTGGAGTACGTGGTAGTTTCTGAGTGGTTGAGAATGAATATTTAATTTTTTTATTGTCACAGTTTCTGTTGTAGTGTTTAATATTTTGACGTGGCATGTTTCTTTACTTGGTACAATTGTATTGGCCAAAAATATTCCTTTTTGTAGTTCTTGGTTTAAAATAACAGCATCTTCTTTAAACTTAAGGTGTATAGGTGTTATTATTTCTGTTCGTGGTGGAATTGTGATTGGTGACAATGAAGTGGATTCCATTGGTAAAATTATATTTAATTCTTCTAAGTTAATTTCCAGAGTTAATGTTTCATAGTCAATTTTACAAAGATAGGAGGATAAAAAGTCGGTACCCAAGATTCCATCTGTTAAATTGGGAAATTTTGGTCAACAATATGAAATTCGTGGTGTAGTGTTGAATTTGATATGTTAAATTTTAAGTTCGTAGTTTCTAATGTTTCTAATTTTTCTGATGTAATGCCACTTAATCTGTATGTTCTGTATGTGTCATAAGGTGTATTGATGGAATTTAATTTTATTAAGGAGATTTCTGCACCTGTATCTATTAAAAATTTTAAATAATTTTTACCGTCTCTTAGTACAATAAAATGTGTATGTTTATTGGATATATTAAGTATTTTAACTATAGTTTTTGCGCGTCGGTGGTAGTGTTTTATACCAACTGCGCATCGTCCTTTCCCTGGTTCTGGACTATGTTTATGTGTCTATTGTTTGTGTTTTGCCTAGGATTTATGTTTCTCTCAAAGTTTATGTTTCTGTTCCTTCTTTCTGGAAAATTATTTTGTATAGGGTATTGTTGTCTATTGTTATAGTTTCGTCTATTTTGACTATTGGGTTGCCTGTGCAAACTGTTAAATTGTTTGTTTGGGTTTGCATTATAATTTTGTTGATTATAGGTTTGTCTTTGTTGATTATAATTTCTAGTGCGAGATTGTTTTTTGTGTATGTGCGAATATTTCATGTGTAATATTTGATTGTTATCTTTAAAGGTGTTATCTTTCTCTAATTCAAGAGCCAAGTTAACGGCTTATTCTAGGCTTTGTGGTTGGGCAGCATAGATAGTGGTTTTGAATCTTTCATCAAGACCGATTTAGAATGTTGTTAATGCAAGTAGCTCGTTTGTTTTAAGAATGACTGATCGTTCAGTCGCTGTTGCTGTATCTCCTAGCTGTTGTATTTGGAGATTATTTAATTCTCCAATAAGGTCAATTATTCTATTTTTATAATTTGCGATATTCCCTTGTTGTTTAGTCGAGTTTAGGTTGTTGAGAATTGTCGGTATAGTGTTCGTATTCTTATAGGTTGTTTTTAATCTTATTATTAGCTCTGTACGAGTACTTAGTGTTTGGAGTGACCCTATTGTTGTTTTTACTTTTTGCGTGAGTTCAATGTGGTAAGCGAAATCAAATAGTTCTTTTTTACCCTCTTCATTTAAATTTTTTGATAATAGTTCTAAAATTTTGCAAAATGAATCGGTCTCCTTATAGTTACCATTGAAAGAAGGTAGTGTTTTCATCGCTACTTCGATATTAAAAGACATGATTGTTTTTAAGGTAGTTAGTTGTTGATGCAGTAAATCTTTTACTTTGACGTATGTGGTTTTAAATTGATTTGTTATGCTTTGGATTTCTTCTGAAGCTTTTAATTGTTGTAATGTTTGGTTAAATTCGTTTTTGTAGTGTTCTATATCTCTTAGTTTTTCTTCTATGGTTTCCTTTTTGTATGGCCTACCAGTTGTTTTCTTAATATTAGTTTCTATCCTGGTCAGAGCCTTTACTAAATCTATCAATTGGTCCATACAATTTTTTGTTATTTATTCATTTATTTATTTTCTTGTTTACACTACTTCTAGAGTTTTGCCTATTTCTATAGTTCTATTTTCTCTAATCTTATTTTTTACATAAGTTTTATAATGTTTATTGATCCTATATATAATGTATACAATTATAAAAAGGAATATGCATAAAGTAAGTGTTTCTAAAGTTGTGCTGATTGCACCTATAATGCTATTTTTAGAGTTATCTATATTTATGCTCGAATTTTTTTCTTCTTTAGAATTCGTTTTTCCCATTCTTATTTATATATTATTCAATTTATAGCTTTGAGTTCTTTTCTCTTTTTTTCTTGTTTTTTGAATTCTTCTTTTAATTTAGCTAACTCTTGTTGTAATAGTTTTTTATTTGCAGTATCTGCTATGTTGATTATATTGTGGAGCTGTTTTATCTTTTGTAAGTGTTTAATTTTTCGTCCTCCCCTAGGACGTTTCTTGGGTTGTTGTTGTTGTTGTTGTTGTTGTTCTCGGTGTTTTCGTTGTTTTTTGTATGCGTTTTGCCGGGCTTTATATTCTTCTATGGTTATAGGCCTTGGTCCTGGGATGGGAGTGGGCTTGTAAGTTGGAGGCGTATGTTCTATGCCCTTAATATGCCGTGGTTCATATTTTTCCATTGTTGAGTAAAGCTATTGTTGGTTGAACATGAACAGGTTGGCAGGATAGCAGGATCGCCATGTTATAATTGTATTTAAATCGCCAAATTAAGATTGTATACAATTATATTATATATATTTACTAACCTCCAGCTGCTAAGAGAGAGCAGCGTCCTTTCGGCTATATGCCTGGTAAGGGGAGATGTAGTAAATAATGAGAGGACTTGGATTTGTTTTGTGTTAAAGCAAAAGTCTTTCTGATTTATTCTTTTTAGATTTACACTATTTATACTTATAATAATTCTTACTCTAGCACAATTAATAAGTAGGTTATTAGGTGACATTGAGTTTATTTAAATCTATGTTAAGGTAAAATGCAAGTATGCATTTTTATTTAATCAACTTATTGCTAAAAATGTTGGTGTAGGTAATGCTTAACGTGTGAGTACACTACAGTATATTATTTATATAAAATATAACTGGTACACTACTTCTACAAGTTTTTTGCCACCACTTTTGTGTTAAAAACACCATAATTCGTATGAAATTTTTTAAACAATACTACCATTGCTTATAGTAGATTTTATGGTGCAAGGATATTAATGGGTCCAAAAATAAATCCTTTTGAAAATAGATAGTGTACGACCATTTTTAGAACCTTTTACCAAATAATTTAGTTTTATTTAACATGTATCAAAGAAAAAAATTAAATTGAATATATATATCAAGTGGTGTAGGGTATTTGATGTTCGGGCTAGACCGACTTTAATATTTTGACTTGTTTTAAATAAAAAATGAAACTCTTAACATGCATTTATATCAAATTTTTATTTAAACATTACTTTATAATACTAACAATCCTTATAGTACTTTTTGGTCATATATTCTCAAACAAATAAAAATTCTTGTATATTATTTATTGAAAATATAACTGGTACACTACTTCTACAAGTTTTTTGCCACCACTTTTGTGTTAAAAACATCATAATTCGCATCAAATTTTTTAAACAATACTACCATTGCTTATAGTAGATTTTATGGTGCAAGGATATGAATTGGTCCAAAAATAAATCCTTTTGAAAATAGTGAGTATAGGACCATTTTTAGAACCTCTTACCATATAATTTTGTTTAATTTAATAGTTATCAAAGAAAAAAATTAAATTGAAATCAAGTGGTGTAGGGTATTTGATGTTCGGGCTAGACCGACTTTAATATTTTGACTTGTTTTCAATTAACCCTTTTTAAAATGGATGGGAATGGACCACTTTTGAACCCTTCCATATATTTTTATTTTAATTCATAAACAAAGTATAAAAAAATTAAACTTGTAACAGGCATTTATATCAAATTTTTGTTTAAACATCACTTCATAATACTACCAATTCTTATAGTACTTTTTGGTCATATATTCTCAAACAAATAAAAATTCTTGTATATTATTTATGGAAAATATAACTGGTACACTACTTCTACAAGTTTTTTGCCACCACTTTTGTGTTAAAAACATCATAATTCGTATGAAATTTTTTAAACAGTACTACCATTGCTTACAGTAGATTTTATGGTGCAAGGATATGAATGGGTCCAAAAATAAATCCTTTTGAAAATAGATAGTATAGGATCATTTTTAGAACCTTGTACCACATAATTTTGTTTTATTAACCATTTTTCAAAGAAAAAAATTAAATTGAATACATATATCAAGTGGTGTAGGGTATTTGCTGTTCCGGCTAGACCGGCTCTAATATTTTGACTTGTTTTCAATAAAAAATTAAACTCTTAACAGGCATTTATATCAAATTTTTGTTTAAACATCACTTCATAATACTACCAATTCTTATAGTACTTTTTGGTCATATATTCTAAAACAAATAAAAATTCTTGTATATTATTTATATAAAATATAACTGGTACACTACTTCTACAAGTTTTTTGCCATCACTTTTGTGTTAAAAACACCATAATTCGTATGAAATTTTTTAAACAGTACTACCATTGCTTACAGTAGATTTTATGGTGCAAGGATATGAATGGGTCCAAAAATAAATCCTTTTGAAAATAGATAGTATAGGATCATTTTTAGAACCTTGTACCACATAATTTTGTTTTATTAACCATTTTTCAAAAAAAAAAATTAAATTGAATACATATATCAAGTGGTGTAGGGTATTTGCTGTTCCGGCTAGACCGGCTCTAATATTTTGACTTGTTTTCAATAAAAAATTAAACTCTTAACAGGCATTTATATCAAATTTTTGTTTAAACATCACTTCATAATACTACCAATTCTTATAGTACTTTTTGGTCATATATTCTAAAACAAATAAAAATTCTTGTATATTATTTATATAAAATATAACTGGTACACTACTTCTACAAGTTTTTTGCCAGCACTTTTGTGTTAAAAACATCATAATTCGTATGAAATTTTTTAAACAATACTACCATTGCTTACAGTAGATTTTATGGTGCAAGGATATGAATGGGTCCAAAAATAAATCCTTTTGAAAATAGATAGTATAGGATCATTTTTAGAACCTTGTACCACATAATTTTGTTTTATTAACCATTTTTCAAAGAAAAAAATTAAATTGAATACATATATCAAGTGGTGTAGGGTATTTGATGTTCCGGCTAGACCGGCTCTAATATTTTGACTAGTTTTCAATAAAAAATTAAACTCTTAACAGACATTTATATCAAATTTTTGTTTAAACATTACTTCATAATACTAACAATCCTTATAGTACTTTTTGGTCATATATTCTCAAACAAATAAAAATTCTTGTATATTATTTATATAAAATATAACTGGTACACTACTTCTACAAGTTTTTTGCCATCACTTTTGTGTTAAAAACACCATAATTCGTATGAAATTTTTTAAACAGTACTACCATTGCTTACAGTAGATTTTATGGTGCAAGGATATGAATGGGTCCAAAAATAAATCCTTTTGAAAATAGATAGTATAGGATCATTTTTAGAACCTTGTACCACATAATTTTGTTTTATTAACCATTTTTCAAAGAAAAAAATTAAATTGAATACATATACCAAGTGGTGTAGGGTATTTGCTGTTCCGGCTAGACCGGCTCTAATATTTTGACTTCTTTTCAATTAACCCTTTTTAAAATGGATGGGAATGGACCACTTTTGAACCCTTCCATATATTTTTATTTTAATTCATAAACAAAGTATAAAAAAATTAAACTTGAAACAGGCATTTATATCAAATTTTTGTTTAAACATCACTTCATAATACTACCAATTCTTATAGTATTTTTTGGTCATATATTCTAAAACAAATAAAAATTCTTGTATATTATTTATATAAAATATAACTGGTACACTACTTCTACAAGTTTTTTGCCATCACTTTTGTGTTAAAAACACCATAATTCGTATGAAATTTTTTAAACAATACTACCATTGCTTATAGTAGATTTTATGATGCAAGGATATGAATTGGCCCAAAAATAAATCCTTTTAAAAATAGTGAGAATAGGACCATTTTTAGAACCTTGTACCATATAATTTTGTTTTATTTAACATTTATCAAAGAAAAAAAATTAAATTGAATACATATATGAAGTGGTGTAGGGTATTTGATGTTCCGGCTAGACCGGCTCTAATATTTTGACTTCTTTTCAATTAACTTTTTTGAAAATGGATGGGAATGGACCACTTTTGAACCCTTCCATATATTTTTATTTTAACTCATAAACAAAGTATAAAAAAATTAAACTCTTAACAGGCATTTATATCAAATTTTTGTTTAAACATTACTTCATAATACTAACAATCCTTATAGTACTTTTTGGTCATATATTCTCAAACAAATAAAAATTCTTGTATATTATTTATTGAAAATATAACTGGTACACTACTTCTACAAGTTTTTTGCCAGCACTTTTGTGTTAAAAACATCATAATTCGTATGAAATTTTTTAAACAATACTACCATTGCTTACAGTAGATTTTATGGTGCAAGGATATGAATGGGTCCAAAAATAAATCCTTTTGAAAATAGATAGTATAGGATCATTTTTAGAACCTTGTACCACATAATTTTGTTTTATTAACCATTTTTCAAAGAAAAAAATTAAATTGAATACATATATCAAGTGGTGTAGGGTATTTGATGTTCCGGCTAGACCGGCTCTAATATTTTGACTAGTTTTCAATAAAAAATTAAACTCTTAACAGACATTTATATCAAATTTTTGTTTAAACATTACTTCATAATACTAACAATCCTTATAGTACTTTTTGGTCATATATTCTCAAACAAATAAAAATTCTTGTATATTATTTATATAAAATATAACTGGTACACTACTTCTACAAGTTTTTTGCCATCACTTTTGTGTTAAAAACACCATAATTCGTATGAAATTTTTTAAACAGTACTACCATTGCTTACAGTAGATTTTATGGTGCAAGGATATGAATGGGTCCAAAAATAAATCCTTTTGAAAATAGATAGTATAGGATCATTTTTAGAACCTTGTACCACATAATTTTGTTTTATTAACCATTTTTCAAAGAAAAAAATTAAATTGAATACATATACCAAGTGGTGTAGGGTATTTGCTGTTCCGGCTAGACCGGCTCTAATATTTTGACTTCTTTTCAATTAACCCTTTTTAAAATGGATGGGAATGGACCACTTTTGAACCCTTCCATATATTTTTATTTTAATTCATAAACAAAGTATAAAAAAATTAAACTTGAAACAGGCATTTATATCAAATTTTTGTTTAAACATCACTTCATAATACTACCAATTCTTATAGTATTTTTTGGTCATATATTCTAAAACAAATAAAAATTCTTGTATATTATTTATATAAAATATAACTGGTACACTACTTCTACAAGTTTTTTGCCATCACTTTTGTGTTAAAAACACCATAATTCGTATGAAATTTTTTAAACAATACTACCATTGCTTATAGTAGATTTTATGATGCAAGGATATGAATTGGCCCAAAAATAAATCCTTTTAAAAATAGTGAGAATAGGACCATTTTTAGAACCTTGTACCATATAATTTTGTTTTATTTAACATTTATCAAAGAAAAAAAATTAAATTGAATACATATATGAAGTGGTGTAGGGTATTTGATGTTCCGGCTAGACCGGCTCTAATATTTTGACTTCTTTTCAATTAACTTTTTTGAAAATGGATGGGAATGGACCACTTTTGAACCCTTCCATATATTTTTATTTTAACTCATAAACAAAGTATAAAAAAATTAAACTCTTAACAGGCATTTATATCAAATTTTTGTTTAAACATTACTTCATAATACTAACAATCCTTATAGTACTTTTTGGTCATATATTCTCAAACAAATAAAAATTCTTGTATATTATTTATTGAAAATATAACTGGTACACTACTTCTACAAGTTTTTTGCCAGCACTTTTGTGTTAAAAACATCATAATTCGTATGAAATTTTTTAAACAATACTACCATTGCTTACAGTAGATTTTATGGTGCAAGGATATGAATGGGTCCAAAAATAAATCCTTTTGAAAATAGATAGTATAGGATCATTTTTAGAACCTTGTACCACATAATTTTGTTTTATTAACCATTTTTCAAAGAAAAAAATTAAATTGAATACATATATCAAGTGGTGTAGGGTATTTGATGTTCCGGCTAGACCGGCTCTAATATTTTGACTAGTTTTCAATAAAAAATTAAACTCTTAACAGACATTTATATCAAATTTTTGTTTAAACATTACTTCATAATACTAACAATCCTTATAGTACTTTTTGGTCATATATTCTCAAACAAATAAAAATTCTTGTATATTATTTATATAAAATATAACTGGTACACTACTTCTACAAGTTTTTTGCCATCACTTTTGTGTTAAAAACACCATAATTCGTATGAAATTTTTTAAACAGTACTACCATTGCTTACAGTAGATTTTATGGTGCAAGGATATGAATGGGTCCAAAAATAAATCCTTTTGAAAATAGATAGTATAGGATCATTTTTAGAACCTTGTACCACATAATTTTGTTTTATTAACCATTTTTCAAAGAAAAAAATTAAATTGAATACATATACCAAGTGGTGTAGGGTATTTGCTGTTCCGGCTAGACCGGCTCTAATATTTTGACTTCTTTTCAATAAAAAATTAAACCCTTAACAGGTATTTATATCAAATTTTTGTTTAAACATCACTTCATAATACTACCAATTCTTATAGTACTTTTTGGTCATATATTCTAAAACAAATAAAAATTCTTGTATATTATTTATATAAAATATAACTGGTACACTACTTCTACAAGTTTTTTGCCAGCACTTTTGTGTTAAAAACACCATAATTCGTATGAAATTTTTTAAACAGTACTACCATTGCTTACAATAGATTTTATGGTGCAAGGATATGAATGGGTCCAAAAATAAATCCTTTTGAAAATAGATAGTATAGGATCATTTTTAGAACCTTGTACCACATAATTTTGTTTTATTAACCATTTTTCAAAGAAAAAAATTAAATTGAATATATATATCAAGTGGTGTAGGGTATTTGATGTTCCGGCTAGACCGGCTCTAATATTTTGACTTATTTTCAATAAAAAATTAAACTCTTAACGGGCATTTATATCAAATTTTTGTTTAAACATTACTTCATAATACTAACAATCCTTATAGTACTTTTTGGTCATATATTCTCAAACAAATAAAAATTCTTGCATATTATTTATTGAAAATATAACTAGTACACTACTTCTACAAGTTTTTTGCCACCTCTTTTGTGTTAAAAACACCATAATTCGTATTAAATTTTTTAAACAATACTACTACTGCTTATAGTGGATTTTATGATGCAAGGATATGAATTGGTCCAAAAATAAATCTTTTTGAAAATAGTGAGTATAGGACCATTTTTAGAACCTTTTACCATATAATTTAGTTTTATTTAACATGTATCAAAGAAAAAAATTAAATTGAATATATATATGAAGTGGTGTAGGGTATTTGATGTTCGGGCTAGACCGACTTTAATATTTTGACTTCTTTACAATTAACCCTTTTGAAAATGGATGGGAATGGACCACTTTTGAACCCTTCCATATATTTTTATTTTAATTCATAAACAAAGTATAAAAAAATTAAACTTGAAACAGGCATTTATATCAAATTTTTGTTTAAACATTACTTCATAATACTAACAATCCTTATAGTACTTTTTGGTCATATATTCTCAAACAAATAAAAATTCTTGTATATTATTTATTGAAAATATAACTGGTACACTACTTCTACAAGTTTTTTGCCACCACTTTTGTGTTAAAAACACCATAATTCGTATCAAATTTTTTAAACAATACTACCACTGCTTATAGTGGATTTTATGATGCAAGGATATGAATTGGTCCAAAAATAAATTCTTTTGAAAATAGTGTGTACAGGACCATTTTTAGAACCTTTTACCATATAATTTTGTTTTATTTAACATTTATCAAAGAAAAAAATTAAATTGAATATATATATCAAGTGGTGTAGGGTATTTGATGTTCGGGCTAGACCGACATTAATATTTTGACTTGTTTTCAATAAAAAATTAAACTCTTAACAGGCATTTATATCAAATTTTTGTTTAAACATTACTTCATAATACTAACAATCCTTATAGTACTTTTTGGTCATATATTCTCAAACAAATAAAAATTCTTGTATATTATTTATATAAAATATAACTGGTACACTACTTCTACAAGTTTTTTGCCACCACTTTTTGTTAAAAACTTCATAATTCGTATGAAATTTTTTAAACAATACTACCATTGCTTACAGTAGATTTTATGGTGCAAGGATATGAATTGGTCCAAAAATAAATCCCTTTGAAAATAGATTGTATAGAACCATTTTTAGAACCTTTTACATTTTAATTTTTTTTATTTAACATTTTTCAAAGAAAAAAATTAAATTGAAATCAAGTGGTGTAGGGTATTTGATGTTCGAGCTAGACCGACTCTAATATTTTGACTTGTTTTCAATAAAAAATTAAACTCTTAACAGACATTTATATCAAATTTTTGTTTAAATGCATGTTGCATATTGCATATTGCATATTGCATATTGCATGTTGCATGTTGCATTTTGAATATTGCATATTGCATGTTGCATGTTGCGTGTTGAATATTTTATATTGCATATTACATGTTGCACGTTGCATATTGCATATTGTATGTTGCATGTTGTATGTTGTATGTTGCATGTTGCATATTGCATATTGCATATTGCATATTGCATATTGCATATTCTTGTATATTATTTATTGAAAATATAACTGGTACACTACTTCTACAAGTCTTTTGCCAGCACTTTTTTGTTAAAAACACCATAATTCGTATCAAATTTTTTAAACAATACTACCATTGCTTATAGTAGATTTTATGATGCAAGGATATGAATTGGCCCAAAAATAAATCCTTTTAAAAATAGTGAGAATAGGACCATTTTTAGAACCTCTTACCATATAATTTTGTTTTATTTAACATTTATCAAAGAAAAAAATTAAATTGAATACATATATCAAGTGGTGTAGGGTATTTGATGTTCCGGCTAGACCATCTCTAATATTTTGACTTCTTTTCAATTAACTTTTTTGAAAATGGATGGGAATGGACCACTTTTGAACCCTTCCATATATTTTTATTTTAATTCATAAACAAAGTATAAAAAAATTAAACTTGAAACAGGCATTTATATCAAATTTTTGTTTAAACATCACTTCATAATACTACCAATTCTTATAGTACTTTTTGGTCATATATTCTAAAACAAATAAAAATTCTTGTATATTATTTATTGAAAATATAACTGGTACACTACTTCTACAAGTTTGTTGCCATCACTTTTGTGTTAAAAACACCATAATTCGTATGAAATTTTTTAAACAATACTACCATTGCTTATAGTAGATTTTATGGTGCAAGGATATGAATTGGCCCAAAAATAAATCTTTTTGAAAATAGTGAGTATAGGACCATTTTTAGAACCTTTTACCATATAATTTAGTTTTATTTAACATGTATCAAAGAAAAAAATTAAATTGAATATATATATCAAGTGGTGTAGGGTATTTGATGTTCCGGCTAGACCGACATTAATATTTTGACTTGTTTTCAATAAAAAATTAAACTCTTAACAGGCATTTATATCAAATTTTTGTTTAAACATCACTTCATAATACTACCAATTCTTATAGTATTTTTTGGTCATATATTCTAAAACAAATAAAAATTCTTGTATATTATTTATATAAAATATAACTGGTACACTACTTCTACAAGTTTTTTGCCATCACTTTTGTGTTAAAAACACCATAATTCGTATGAAATTTTTTAAACAATACTACCATTGCTTATAGTAGATTTTATGATGCAAGGATATGAATTGGCCCAAAAATAAATCCTTTTAAAAATAGTGAGAATAGGACCATTTTTAGAACCTCTTACCATATAATTTTGTTTTATTTAACATTTATCAATGAAAAAAAATTAAATTGAATACATATATGAAGTGGTGTAGGGTATTTGATGTTCCGGCTAGACCGGCTCTAATATTTTGACTTCTTTTCAATTAACTTTTTTGAAAATGGATGGGAATGGACCACTTTTGAACCCTTCCATATATTTTTATTTTAACTCATAAACAAAGTATAAAAAAATTAAACTTGAAACAGGCATTTATATCAAATTTTTGTTTAAACATCACTTCATAATACTACCAATTCTTATAGTACTTTTTGGTCATATATTCTAAAACAAATAAAAATTCTTGTATATTATTTATTGAAAATATAACTGGTACACTACTTCTACAAGTTTGTTGCCATCACTTTTGTGTTAAAAACACCATAATTCGTATGAAATTTTTTAAACAATACTACCATTGCTTATAGTAGATTTTATGGTGCAAGGATATGAATTGGCCCAAAAATAAATCTTTTTGAAAATAGTGAGTATAGGACCATTTTTAGAACCTTTTACCATATAATTTAGTTTTATTTAACATGTATCAAAGAAAAAAATTAAATTGAATATATATATCAAGTGGTGTAGGGTATTTGATGTTCCGGCTAGACCGACATTAATATTTTGACTTGTTTTCAATAAAAAATTAAACTCTTAACAGGCATTTATATCAAATTTTTGTTTAAACATCACTTCATAATACTACCAATTCTTATAGTATTTTTTGGTCATATATTCTAAAACAAATAAAAATTCTTGTATATTATTTATATAAAATATAACTGGTACACTACTTCTACAAGTTTTTTGCCATCACTTTTGTGTTAAAAACACCATAATTCGTATGAAGTTTTTTAAACAGTACTACCATTGCTTACAGTAGATTTTATGGTGCAAGGATATGAATGGGTCCAAAAATAAATCCTTTTGAAAATAGAGAGTATAGGACCATTTTTAGAACCTTTTACCATATAATTTAGTTTTATTTAACATTTATCAAAGAAAAAAAATTAAATTGAATACATATATGAAGTGGTGTAGGGTATTTGATGTTCCGGCTAGACCGGCTCTAATATTTTGACTTCTTTTCAATTAACTTTTTTGAAAATGGATGGGAATGGACCACTTTTGAACCCTTCCATATATTTTTATTTTAATTCATAAACAAAGTATAAAAAAATTAAACTTGAAACAGGCATTTATATCAAATTTTTGTTTAAACATCACTTCATAATACTACCAATTCTTATAGTACTTTTTGGTCATATATTCTAAAACAAATAAAAATTCTTGTATATTATTTATTGAAAATATAACTGGTACACTACTTCTACAAGTTTGTTGCCATCACTTTTGTGTTAAAAACACCATAATTCGTATGAAATTTTTTAAACAATACTACCATTGCTTATAGTAGATTTTATGGTGCAAGGATATGAATTGGCCCAAAAATAAATCTTTTTGAAAATAGTGAGTATAGGACCATTTTTAGAACCTTTTACCATATAATTTAGTTTTATTTAACATGTATCAAAGAAAAAAATTAAATTGAATATATATATCAAGTGGTGTAGGGTATTTGATGTTCCGGCTAGACCGACATTAATATTTTGACTTGTTTTCAATAAAAAATTAAACTCTTAACAGGCATTTATATCAAATTTTTGTTTAAACATCACTTCATAATACTACCAATTCTTATAGTATTTTTTGGTCATATATTCTAAAACAAATAAAAATTCTTGTATATTATTTATATAAAATATAACTGGTACACTACTTCTACAAGTTTTTTGCCATCACTTTTGTGTTAAAAACACCATAATTCGTATGAAATTTTTTAAACAATACTACCATTGCTTATAGTAGATTTTATGATGCAAGGATATGAATTGGCCCAAAAATAAATCCTTTTAAAAATAGTGAGAATAGGACCATTTTTAGAACCTCTTACCATATAATTTTGTTTTATTTAACATTTATCAATGAAAAAAAATTAAATTGAATACATATATGAAGTGGTGTAGGGTATTTGATGTTCCGGCTAGACCGGCTCTAATATTTTGACTTCTTTTCAATTAACTTTTTTGAAAATGGATGGGAATGGACCACTTTTGAACCCTTCCATATATTTTTATTTTAACTCATAAACAAAGTATAAAAAAATTAAACTTGAAACAGGCATTTATATCAAATTTTTGTTTAAACATCACTTCATAATACTACCAATTCTTATAGTACTTTTTGGTCATATATTCTAAAACAAATAAAAATTCTTGTATATTATTTATTGAAAATATAACTGGTACACTACTTCTACAAGTTTTTTGCCATCACTTTTGTGTTAAAAACACCATAATTCGTATCAAATTTTTTAAACAATACTACCATTGCTTATAGTAGATTTTATGATGCAAGGATATGAATTGGCCCAAAAATAAATCCTTTTAAAAATAGTGAGAATAGGACCATTTTTAGAACCTCTTACCATATAATTTTGTTTTATTTAACATTTATCAAAGAAAAAAATTAAATTGAATACATATATCAAGTGGTGTAGGGTATTTGATGTTCCGGCTAGACCGGCTCTAATATTTTGACTTCTTTTCAATTAACCCTTTTGAAAATGGATGGGAATGGACCACTTTTGAACCCTTCCATATATTTTTATTTTAACTCATAAACAAAGTATAAAAAAATTAAACTTGAAACAGGCATTTATATCAAATTTTTGTTCAAACATTACTTCATAATACTAACAATCCTTATAGTACTTTTTGGTCATATATTCTCAAACAAATAAAAATTCTTGTATATTATTTATTGAAAATATAACTGGTACACTACTTCTACAAGTTTGTTGCCATCACTTTTGTGTTAAAAACACCATAATTCGTATGAAATTTTTTAAACAATACTACCATTGCTTATAGTCGATTTTATGATGCAAGGATATGAATTGGTCCAAAAATAAATCCTTTTAAAAATAGATTTATTTATTTATTATTTTATTTAACATTTATCAAAGAAAAAAATTATATTGAATATATATATCAAGTGGTGTAGGGTATTTGATGTTCGGGCTAGACCGACTTTAATATTTTGACTTGTTTTCAATAAAAAATTAAACTCTTAACAGGCACTTATATCAAATTTTTGTTCAAACATCACTTCATAATACTACCAATCCTTATAGTACTTTTTGGTCATATATTCTCAAACAAATAAAAATTCTTGCATATTATTTATTGAAAATATAACTGGTACACTACTTCTACAAGTTTTTTGCCACCTCTTTTGTGTCAAAAACACCATAATTCGTATCAAATTTTTTAAACAATACTACTATTGCTTATAGTAGATTTTATGATGCAAGGACATGAATTGGTCCAAATATAAATCCTTTTGAAAATAGAGAGTATAGGACCATTTTTAGAACCTTTTACCATATAATTTTGTTTTATTTAACATTTATCGAAGAAAAAAATAAATTGAATATATATATGAAGTGGTGTAGGGTATTTGATGTTCGTACTTCTACAAGTTTTTTGCCACCACTTTTGTGTTAAAAACACCATAATTCGTATCAAATTTTTTAAACAATACTACCACTGCTTATAGTGGATTTTATGATGCAAGGATATGAATTGGTCCAAAAATAAATTCTTTTGAAAATAGTGTGTACAGGGCCATTTTTAGAACCTTTTACCATATAATTTTGTTTTATTTAACATTTATCAAAGAAAAAAATTAAATTGAATATATATATCTAGTGGTGTAGGGTATTTGATGTTCGGGCTAGACCGACATTAATATTTTGACTTGTTTTCAATAAAAAATTAAACTCTTAACAGGCATTTATATCAAATTTTTGTTTAAACATTACTTCATAATACTAACAATCCTTATAGTACTTTTTGGTCATATATTCTCAAACAAATAAAAATTCTTGTATATTATTTATATAAAATATAACTGGTACACTACTTCTACAAGTTTTTTGCCACCACTTTTTGTTAAAAACATCATAATTCGTATGAAATTTTTTAAACAATACTACCATTGCTTACAGTAGATTTTATGGTGCAAGGATATGAATTGGTCCAAAAATAAATCCCTTTGAAAATAGATTGTATAGAACCATTTTTAGAACCTTTTACATTTTAATTTTTTTTATTTAACATTTTTCAAAGAAAAAAATTAAATTGAAATCAAGTGGTGTAGGGTATTTGATGTTCGAGCTAGACCGACTCTAATATTTTGACTTGTTTTCAATAAAAAATTAAACTCTTAACAGACATTTATATCAAATTTTTGTTTAAATGCATGTTGCATATTGCATATTGCATATTGCATATTGCATATTGCATATTGCATGTTGCATGTTGCATTTTGAATATTGCATATTGCATGTTGCATGTTGCGTGTTGCATATTTTATATTGCATATTACATGTTGCACGTTGCATATTGCATATTGTATGTTGCATGTTGTATGTTGTATGTTGCATGTTGCATATTGCATATTGCATATTGCATATTGCATATTGCATATTCTTGTATATTATTTATTGAAAATATAACTGGTACACTACTTCTACAAGTTTTTTGCCACCTCTTTTGTGTTAAAAACACCATAATTCGTATCAAATTTTTTAAACAATACTACCATTGCTTATAGTAGATTTTATGATGCAAGGATATGAATTGGCCCAAAAATAAATCCTTTTAAAAATAGTGAGAATAGGACCATTTTTAGAACCTCTTACCATATAATTTTGTTTTATTTAACATTTATCAATGAAAAAAAATTAAATTGAATACATATATGAAGTGGTGTAGGGTATTTGATGTTCCGGCTAGACCGGCTCTAATATTTTGACTTCTTTTCAATTAACTTTTTTGAAAATGGATGGGAATGGACCACTTTTGAACCCTTCCATATATTTTTATTTTAACTCATAAACAAAGTATAAAAAAATTAAACTTGAAACAGGCATTTATATCAAATTTTTGTTTAAACATCACTTCATAATACTACCAATTCTTATAGTACTTTTTGGTCATATATTCTAAAACAAATAAAAATTCTTGTATATTATTTATTGAAAATATAACTGGTACACTACTTCTACAAGTTTTTTGCCATCACTTTTGTGTTAAAAACACCATAATTCGTATCAAATTTTTTAAACAATACTACCATTGCTTATAGTAGATTTTATGATGCAAGGATATGAATTGGCCCAAAAATAAATCCTTTTGAAAATAGTGAGAATAGGACCATTTTTAGAACCTCTTACCATATAATTTTGTTTTATTTAACATTTATCAAAGAAAAAAATTAAATTGAATACATATATCAAGTGGTGTAGGGTATTTGATGTTCCGGCTAGACCGGCTCTAATATTTTGACTTCTTTTCAATTAACCCTTTTGAAAATGGATGGGAATGGACCACTTTTGAACCCTTCCATATATTTTTATTTTAACTCATAAACAAAGTATAAAAAAATTAAACTCTTAACAGGCATTTATATCAAATTTTTGTTTAAACATTACTTCATAATACTAACAATCCTTATAGTACTTTTTGGTCATATATTCTCAAACAAATAAAAATTCTTGTATATTATTTATTGAAAATATAACTGGTACACTACTTCTACAAGTTTGTTGCCATCACTTTTGTGTTAAAAACACCATAATTCGTATGAAATTTTTTAAACAATACTACCATTGCTTATAGTCGATTTTATGATGCAAGGATATGAATTGGTCCAAAAATAAATCCTTTTAAAAATAGATTTATTTATTTATTATTTTATTTAACATTTATCAAAGAAAAAAATTATATTGAATATATATATCAAGTGGTGTAGGGTATTTGATGTTCGGGCTAGACCGACTTTAATATTTTGACTTGTTTTCAATAAAAAATTAAACTCTTAACAGGCACTTATATCAAATTTTTGTTCAAACATCACTTCATAATACTACCAATCCTTATAGTACTTTTTGGTCATATATTCTCAAACAAATAAAAATTCTTGCATATTATTTATTGAAAATATAACTGGTACACTACTTCTACAAGTTTTTTGCCACCTCTTTTGTGTCAAAAACACCATAATTCGTATCAAATTTTTTAAACAATACTACTATTGCTTATAGTAGATTTTATGATGCAAGGACATGAATTGGTCCAAATATAAATCCTTTTGAAAATAGAGAGTATAGGACCATTTTTAGAACCTTTTACCATATAATTTTGTTTTATTTAACATTTATCGAAGAAAAAAATAAATTGAATATATATATGAAGTGGTGTAGGGTATTTGATGTTCGTACTTCTACAAGTTTTTTGCCACCACTTTTGTGTTAAAAACACCATAATTCGTATCAAATTTTTTAAACAATACTACCACTGCTTATAGTGGATTTTATGATGCAAGGATATGAATTGGTCCAAAAATAAATTCTTTTGAAAATAGTGTGTACAGGGCCATTTTTAGAACCTTTTACCATATAATTTTGTTTTATTTAACATTTATCAAAGAAAAAAATTAAATTGAATATATATATCTAGTGGTGTAGGGTATTTGATGTTCGGGCTAGACCGACATTAATATTTTGACTTGTTTTCAATAAAAAATTAAACTCTTAACAGGCATTTATATCAAATTTTTGTTTAAACATTACTTCATAATACTAACAATCCTTATAGTACTTTTTGGTCATATATTCTCAAACAAATAAAAATTCTTGTATATTATTTATATAAAATATAACTGGTACACTACTTCTACAAGTTTTTTGCCACCACTTTTTGTTAAAAACATCATAATTCGTATGAAATTTTTTAAACAATACTACCATTGCTTACAGTAGATTTTATGGTGCAAGGATATGAATTGGTCCAAAAATAAATCCCTTTGAAAATAGATTGTATAGAACCATTTTTAGAACCTTTTACATTTTAATTTTTTTTATTTAACATTTTTCAAAGAAAAAAATTAAATTGAAATCAAGTGGTGTAGGGTATTTGATGTTCGAGCTAGACCGACTCTAATATTTTGACTTGTTTTCAATAAAAAATTAAACTCTTAACAGACATTTATATCAAATTTTTGTTTAAATGCATGTTGCATATTGCATATTGCATATTGCATATTGCATATTGCATGTTGCATGTTGCATTTTGAATATTGCATATTGCATGTTGCATGTTGCGTGTTGCATATTTTATATTGCATATTACATGTTGCACGTTGCATATTGCATATTGTATGTTGCATGTTGTATGTTGTATGTTGCATGTTGCATATTGCATATTGCATATTGCATATTGCATATTGCATATTGCATATTCTTGTATATTATTTATTGAAAATATAACTGGTACACTACTTCTACAAGTTTTTTGCCACCTCTTTTGTGTTAAAAACACCATAATTCGTATCAAATTTTTTAAACAATACTACCATTGCTTATAGTAGATTTTATGATGCAAGGATATGAATTGGCCCAAAAATAAATCCTTTTAAAAATAGTGAGAATAGGACCATTTTTAGAACCTCTTACCATATAATTTTGTTTTATTTAACATTTATCAAAGAAAAAAATTAAATTGAATACATATATCAAGTGGTGTAGGGTATTTGATGTTCCGGCTAGACCGGCTCTAATATTTTGACTTCTTTTCAATTAACCCTTTTGAAAATGGATGGGAATGGACCACTTTTGAACCCTTCCATATATTTTTATTTTAATTCATAAACAAAGTATAAAAAAATTAAACTTGAAACAGGCATTTATATCAAATTTTTGTTTAAACATTACTTCATAATACTAACAATCCTTATAGTACTTTTTGGTCATATATTCTCAAACAAATAAAAATTCTTGCATATTATTTATTGAAAATATAACTGGTACACTACTTCTACAAGTTTTTTGCCACCACTTTTGTGTTAAAAACACCATAATTCGTATCAAATTTTTTAAACAATACTACCATTGCATATAGTAGATTTTATGGTGCAAGGATATGAATTGGCCCAAAAATAAATCCTTTTGAAAATAGTGAGTACAGGACCATTTTTGAACCTTTTACCATATAATTTTGTTTTATTTAACATTTATCAAAGAAAAAAATTAAATTGAATATATATATGAAGTGGTGTAGGGTATTTGATGTTCCGGCTAGACCGGCTCTAATATTTTGACTTCTTTTCAATTAACCCTTTTGAAAATGGATGGGAATGGACCACTTTTGAACCCTTCCATATATTTTTATTTTAATTCATAAACAAAGTATAAAAAAATTAAACTTGAAACAGGCATTTATATCAAATTTTTGTTTAAACATCACTTCATAATACTACCAATTCTTATAGTACTTTTTGGTCATATATTCTAAAACAAATAAAAATTCTTGTATATTATTTATTGAAAATATAACTGGTACACTACTTCTACAAGTTTGTTGCCATCACTTTTGTGTTAAAAACACCATAATTCGTATGAAATTTTTTAAACAATACTACCATTGCATATAGTAGATTTTATGGTGCAAGGATATGAATTGGCCCAAAAATAAATCCTTTTGAAAATAGTGAGTACAGGACCATTTTTGAACCTTTTACCATATAATTTTGTTTTATTTAACATTTATCAAAGAAAAAAATTAAATTGAATACATATATCAAGTGGTGTAGGGTATTTGATGTTCCGGCTAGACCGGCTCTAATATTTTGACTTCTTTTCAATTAACCCTTTTGAAAATGGATGGGAATGGACCACTTTTGAACCCTTCCATATATTTTTATTTTAACTCATAAACAAAGTATAAAAAAATTAAACTTGAAACAGGCATTTATATCAAATTTTTGTTCAAACATTACTTCATAATACTAACAATCCTTATAGTACTTTTTGGTCATATATTCTCAAACAAATAAAAATTCTTGTATATTATTTATTGAAAATATAACTGGTACACTACTTCTACAAGTTTGTTGCCATCACTTTTGTGTTAAAAACACCATAATTCGTATGAAATTTTTTAAACAATACTACCATTGCTTATAGTCGATTTTATGATGCAAGGATATGAATTGGTCCAAAAATAAATCTTTTTGAAAATAGTGAGTATAGGACCATTTTTAGAACCTTTTACCATATAATTTAGTTTTATTTAACATGTATCAAAGAAAAAAATTAAATTGAATATATATATCAAGTGGTGTAGGGTATTTGATGTTCCGGCTAGACCGACATTAATATTTTGACTTGTTTTCAATAAAAAATTAAACTCTTAACAGGCATTTATATCAAATTTTTGTTTAAACATCACTTCATAATACTACCAATTCTTATAGTATTTTTTGGTCATATATTCTAAAACAAATAAAAATTCTTGTATATTATTTATATAAAATATAACTGGTACACTACTTCTACAAGTTTTTTGCCAGCACTTTTGTGTTAAAAACACCATAATTCGTATGAAATTTTTTAAACAATACTACCATTGCTTATAGTAGATTTTATGATGCAAGGATATGAATTGGCCCAAAAATAAATCCTTTTAAAAATAGTGAGAATAGGACCATTTTTAGAACCTCTTACCATATAATTTTGTTTTATTTAACATTTATCAATGAAAAAAAATTAAATTGAATACATATATGAAGTGGTGTAGGGTATTTGATGTTCCGGCTAGACCGGCTCTAATATTTTGACTTCTTTTCAATTAACTTTTTTGAAAATGGATGGGAATGGACCACTTTTGAACCCTTCCATATATTTTTATTTTAACTCATAAACAAAGTATAAAAAAATTAAACTTGAAACAGGCATTTATATCAAATTTTTGTTTAAACATCACTTCATAATACTACCAATTCTTATAGTACTTTTTGGTCATATATTCTAAAACAAATAAAAATTCTTGTATATTATTTATTGAAAATATAACTGGTACACTACTTCTACAAGTTTGTTGCCATCACTTTTGTGTTAAAAACACCATAATTCGTATGAAATTTTTTAAACAATACTACCATTGCTTATAGTAGATTTTATGGTGCAAGGATATGAATTGGCCCAAAAATAAATCTTTTTGAAAATAGTGAGTATAGGACCATTTTTAGAACCTTTTACCATATAATTTAGTTTTATTTAACATGTATCAAAGAAAAAAATTAAATTGAATATATATATCAAGTGGTGTAGGGTATTTGATGTTCCGGCTAGACCGACATTAATATTTTGACTTGTTTTCAATAAAAAATTAAACTCTTAACAGGCATTTATATCAAATTTTTGTTTAAACATCACTTCATAATACTACCAATTCTTATAGTATTTTTTGGTCATATATTCTAAAACAATTAAAAATTCTTGTATATTATTTATTGAAAATATAACTGGTACACTACTTCTACAAGTTTTTTGCCAGCACTTTTGTGTTAAAAACATCATAATTCGTATGAAATTTTTTAAACAATACTACCATTGCTTATAGTAGATTTTATGATGCAAGGATATGAATTGGCCCAAAAATAAATCCTTTTAAAAATAGTGAGAATAGGACCATTTTTAGAACCTCTTACCATATAATTTTGTTTTATTTAACATTTATCAAAGAAAAAAATTAAATTGAATACATATATCAAGTGGTGTAGGGTATTTGATGTTCCGGCTAGACCGGCTCTAATATTTTGACTTCTTTTCAATTAACCCTTTTGAAAATGGATGGGAATGGACCACTTTTGAACCCTTCCATATATTTTTATTTTAACTCATAAACAAAGTATAAAAAAATTAAACTTGAAACAGGCATTTATATCAAATTTTTGTTTAAACATCACTTCATAATACTACCAATTCTTATAGTATTTTTTGGTCATATATTCTAAAACAAATAAAAATTCTTGTATATTATTTATATAAAATATAACTGGTACACTACTTCTACAAGTTTTTTGCCAGCACTTTTGTGTTAAAAACACCATAATTCGTATGAAATTTTTTAAACAATACTACCATTGCTTATAGTAGATTTTATGATGCAAGGATATGAATTGGCCCAAAAATAAATCCTTTTAAAAATAGTGAGAATAGGACCATTTTTAGAACCTCTTACCATATAATTTTGTTTTATTTAACATTTATCAATGAAAAAAAATTAAATTGAATACATATATGAAGTGGTGTAGGGTATTTGATGTTCCGGCTAGACCGGCTCTAATATTTTGACTTCTTTTCAATTAACTTTTTTGAAAATGGATGGGAATGGACCACTTTTGAACCCTTCCATATATTTTTATTTTAACTCATAAACAAAGTATAAAAAAATTAAACTTGAAACAGGCATTTATATCAAATTTTTGTTTAAACATCACTTCATAATACTACCAATTCTTATAGTACTTTTTGGTCATATATTCTAAAACAAATAAAAATTCTTGTATATTATTTATTGAAAATATAACTGGTACACTACTTCTACAAGTTTGTTGCCATCACTTTTGTGTTAAAAACACCATAATTCGTATGAAATTTTTTAAACAATACTACCATTGCTTATAGTAGATTTTATGGTGCAAGGATATGAATTGGCCCAAAAATAAATCTTTTTGAAAATAGTGAGTATAGGACCATTTTTAGAACCTTTTACCATATAATTTAGTTTTATTTAACATGTATCAAAGAAAAAAATTAAATTGAATATATATATCAAGTGGTGTAGGGTATTTGATGTTCCGGCTAGACCGACATTAATATTTTGACTTGTTTTCAATAAAAAATTAAACTCTTAACAGGCATTTATATCAAATTTTTGTTTAAACATCACTTCATAATACTACCAATTCTTATAGTATTTTTTGGTCATATATTCTAAAACAATTAAAAATTCTTGTATATTATTTATTGAAAATATAACTGGTACACTACTTCTACAAGTTTTTTGCCAGCACTTTTGTGTTAAAAACATCATAATTCGTATGAAATTTTTTAAACAATACTACCATTGCTTATAGTAGATTTTATGATGCAAGGATATGAATTGGCCCAAAAATAAATCCTTTTAAAAATAGTGAGAATAGGACCATTTTTAGAACCTCTTACCATATAATTTTGTTTTATTTAACATTTATCAAAGAAAAAAATTAAATTGAATATATATATCAAGTGGTGTAGGGTATTTGATGTTCCGGCTAGACCGGCTCTAATATTTTGACTTATTTTCAATAAAAAATTAAACTCTTAACGGGCATTTATATCAAATTTTTGTTTAAACATTACTTCATAATACTAACAATCCTTATAGTACTTTTTGGTCATATATTCTCAAACAAATAAAAATTCTTGTATATTATTTATTGAAAATATAACTGGTACACTACTTCTACAAGTTTTTTGCCATCACTTTTGTGTTAAAAACACCATAATTCGTATCAAATTTTTTAAACAATACTACCATTGCTTATAGTAGATTTTATGATGCAAGGATATGAATTGGCCCAAAAATAAATCCTTTTAAAAATAGTGAGAATAGGACCATTTTTAGAACCTCTTACCATATAATTTTGTTTTATTTAACATTTATCAAAGAAAAAAATTAAATTGAATACATATATCAAGTGGTGTAGGGTATTTGATGTTCCGGCTAGACCGGCTCTAATATTTTGACTTCTTTTCAATTAACCCTTTTGAAAATGGATGGGAATGGACCACTTTTGAACCCTTCCATATATTTTTATTTTAACTCATAAACAAAGTATAAAAAAATTAAACTTGAAACAGGCATTTATATCAAATTTTTGTTCAAACATTACTTCATAATACTAACAATCCTTATAGTACTTTTTGGTCATATATTCTCAAACAAATAAAAATTCTTGTATATTATTTATTGAAAATATAACTGGTACACTACTTCTACAAGTTTGTTGCCATCACTTTTGTGTTAAAAACACCATAATTCGTATGAAATTTTTTAAACAATACTACCATTGCTTATAGTCGATTTTATGATGCAAGGATATGAATTGGTCCAAAAATAAATCCTTTTAAAAATAGATTTATTTATTTATTATTTTATTTAACATTTATCAAAGAAAAAAATTATATTGAATATATATATCAAGTGGTGTAGGGTATTTGATGTTCGGGCTAGACCGACTTTAATATTTTGACTTGTTTTCAATAAAAAATTAAACTCTTAACAGGCACTTATATCAAATTTTTGTTCAAACATCACTTCATAATACTACCAATCCTTATAGTACTTTTTGGTCATATATTCTCAAACAAATAAAAATTCTTGCATATTATTTATTGAAAATATAACTGGTACACTACTTCTACAAGTTTTTTGCCACCTCTTTTGTGTCAAAAACACCATAATTCGTATCAAATTTTTTAAACAATACTACTATTGCTTATAGTAGATTTTATGATGCAAGGACATGAATTGGTCCAAATATAAATCCTTTTGAAAATAGAGAGTATAGGACCATTTTTAGAACCTTTTACCATATAATTTTGTTTTATTTAACATTTATCGAAGAAAAAAATAAATTGAATATATATATGAAGTGGTGTAGGGTATTTGATGTTCGTACTTCTACAAGTTTTTTGCCACCACTTTTGTGTTAAAAACACCATAATTCGTATCAAATTTTTTAAACAATACTACCACTGCTTATAGTGGATTTTATGATGCAAGGATATGAATTGGTCCAAAAATAAATTCTTTTGAAAATAGTGTGTACAGGGCCATTTTTAGAACCTTTTACCATATAATTTTGTTTTATTTAACATTTATCAAAGAAAAAAATTAAATTGAATATATATATCAAGTGGTGTAGGGTATTTGATGTTCGGGCTAGACCGACATTAATATTTTGACTTGTTTTCAATAAAAAATTAAACTCTTAACAGGCATTTATATCAAATTTTTGTTTAAACATTACTTCATAATACTAACAATCCTTATAGTACTTTTTGGTCATATATTCTCAAACAAATAAAAATTCTTGTATATTATTTATATAAAATATAACTGGTACACTACTTCTACAAGTTTTTTGCCACCACTTTTTGTTAAAAACATCATAATTCGTATGAAATTTTTTAAACAATACTACCATTGCTTACAGTAGATTTTATGGTGCAAGGATATGAATTGGTCCAAAAATAAATCCCTTTGAAAATAGATTGTATAGAACCATTTTTAGAACCTTTTACATTTTAATTTTTTTTATTTAACATTTTTCAAAGAAAAAAATTAAATTGAAATCAAGTGGTGTAGGGTATTTGATGTTCGAGCTAGACCGACTCTAATATTTTGACTTGTTTTCAATAAAAAATTAAACTCTTAACAGACATTTATATCAAATTTTTGTTTAAATGCATGTTGCATATTGCATATTGCATATTGCATATTGCATGTTGCATGTTGCATTTTGAATATTGCATATTGCATGTTGCATGTTGCGTGTTGCATATTTTATATTGCATATTACATGTTGCACGTTGCATATTGCATATTGTATGTTGCATGTTGTATGTTGTATGTTGCATGTTGCATATTGCATATTGCATATTGCATATTGCATATTGCATATTCTTGTATATTATTTATTGAAAATATAACTGGTACACTACTTCTACAAGTTTTTTGCCACCTCTTTTGTGTTAAAAACACCATAATTCGTATCAAATTTTTTAAACAATACTACCATTGCTTATAGTAGATTTTATGATGCAAGGATATGAATTGGCCCAAAAATAAATCCTTTTAAAAATAGTGAGAATAGGACCATTTTTAGAACCTCTTACCATATAATTTTGTTTTATTTAACATTTATCAAAGAAAAAAATTAAATTGAATACATATATCAAGTGGTGTAGGGTATTTGATGTTCCGGCTAGACCGGCTCTAATATTTTGACTTCTTTTCAATTAACCCTTTTGAAAATGGATGGGAATGGACCACTTTTGAACCCTTCCATATATTTTTATTTTAATTCATAAACAAAGTATAAAAAAATTAAACTTGAAACAGGCATTTATATCAAATTTTTGTTTAAACATAACTTCATAATACTAACAATCCTTATAGTACTTTTTGGTCATATATTCTCAAACAAATAAAAATTCTTGCATATTATTTATTGAAAATATAACTGGTACACTACTTCTACAAGTTTTTTGCCACCACTTTTGTGTTAAAAACACCATAATTCGTATCAAATTTTTTAAACAATACTACTATTGCTTATAGTAGATTTTATGATGCAAGGATATGAATTGGCCCAAAAATAAATCCTTTTGAAAATAGTGAGTACAGGACCATTTTTGAACCTTTTACCATATAATTTTGTTTTATTTAACATTTATCAAAGAAAAAAATTAAATTGAATATATATATGAAGTGGTGTAGGGTATTTGATGTTCCGGCTAGACCGGCTCTAATATTTTGACTTCTTTTCAATTAACCCTTTTGAAAATGGATGGGAATGGACCACTTTTGAACCCTTCCATATATTTTTATTTTAATTCATAAACAAAGTATAAAAAAATTAAACTTGAAACAGGCATTTATATCAAATTTTTGTTTAAACATCACTTCATAATACTACCAATTCTTATAGTACTTTTTGGTCATATATTCTAAAACAAATAAAAATTCTTGTATATTATTTATTGAAAATATAACTGGTACACTACTTCTACAAGTTTGTTGCCATCACTTTTGTGTTAAAAACACCATAATTCGTATGAAATTTTTTAAACAATACTACCATTGCATATAGTAGATTTTATGGTGCAAGGATATGAATTGGCCCAAAAATAAATCCTTTTGAAAATAGTGAGTACAGGACCATTTTTGAACCTTTTACCATATAATTTTGTTTTATTTAACATTTATCAAAGAAAAAATTAAATTGAATACATATATCAAGTGGTGTAGGGTATTTGATGTTCCGGCTAGACCGGCTCTAATATTTTGACTTCTTTTCAATTAACCCTTTTGAAAATGGATGGGAATGGACCACTTTTGAACCCTTCCATATATTTTTATTTTAACTCATAAACAAAGTATAAAAAAATTAAACTTGAAACAGGCATTTATATCAAATTTTTGTTCAAACATTACTTCATAATACTAACAATCCTTATAGTACTTTTTGGTCATATATTCTCAAACAAATAAAAATTCTTGTATATTATTTATTGAAAATATAACTGGTACACTACTTCTACAAGTTTGTTGCCATCACTTTTGTGTTAAAAACACCATAATTCGTATGAAATTTTTTAAACAATACTACCATTGCTTATAGTCGATTTTATGATGCAAGGATATGAATTGGTCCAAAAATAAATCCTTTTAAAAATAGATTTATTTATTTATTATTTTATTTAACATTTATCAAAGAAAAAAATTATATTGAATATATATATCAAGTGGTGTAGGGTATTTGATGTTCGGGCTAGACCGACTTTAATATTTTGACTTGTTTTCAATAAAAAATTAAACTCTTAACAGGCACTTATATCAAATTTTTGTTCAAACATCACTTCATAATACTACCAATCCTTATAGTACTTTTTGGTCATATATTCTCAAACAAATAATAATTCTTGCATATTATTTATTGAAAATATAACTGGTACACTACTTCTACAAGTTTTTTGCCACCTCTTTTGTGTCAAAAACACCATAATTCGTATCAAATTTTTTAAACAATACTACTATTGCTTATAGTAGATTTTATGATGCAAGGACATGAATTGGTCCAAATATAAATCCTTTTGAAAATAGAGAGTATAGGACCATTTTTAGAACCTTTTACCATATAATTTTGTTTTATTTAACATTTATCGAAGAAAAAAATAAATTGAATATATATATGAAGTGGTGTAGGGTATTTGATGTTCGTACTTCTACAAGTTTTTTGCCACCACTTTTGTGTTAAAAACACCATAATTCGTATCAAATTTTTTAAACAATACTACCACTGCTTATAGTGGATTTTATGATGCAAGGATATGAATTGGTCCAAAAATAAATTCTTTTGAAAATAGTGTGTACAGGGCCATTTTTAGAACCTTTTACCATATAATTTTGTTTTATTTAACATTTATCAAAGAAAAAAATTAAATTGAATATATATATCAAGTGGTGTAGGGTATTTGATGTTCGGGCTAGACCGACATTAATATTTTGACTTGTTTTCAATAAAAAATTAAACTCTTAACAGGCATTTATATCAAATTTTTGTTTAAACATTACTTCATAATACTAACAATCCTTATAGTACTTTTTCGTCATATATTCTCAAACAAATAAAAATTCTTGTATATTATTTATATAAAATATAACTGGTACACTACTTCTACAAGTTTTTTGCCACCACTTTTTGTTAAAAACATCATAATTCGTATGAAATTTTTTAAACAATACTACCATTGCTTACAGTAGATTTTATGGTGCAAGGATATGAATTGGTCCAAAAATAAATCCCTTTGAAAATAGATTGTATAGAACCATTTTTAGAACCTTTTACATTTTAATTTTTTTTATTTAACATTTTTCAAAGAAAAAAATTAAATTGAAATCAAGTGGTGTAGGGTATTTGATGTTCGAGCTAGACCGACTCTAATATTTTGACTTGTTTTCAATAAAAAATTAAACTCTTAACAGACATTTATATCAAATTTTTGTTTAAATGCATGTTGCATATTGCATATTGCATATTGCATATTGCATATTGCATGTTGCATGTTGCATTTTGAATATTGCATATTGCATGTTGCATGTTGCGTGTTGCATATTTTATATTGCATATTACATGTTGCACGTTGCATATTGCATATTGTATGTTGCATGTTGTATGTTGTATGTTGCATGTTGCATATTGCATATTGCATATTGCATATTGCATATTGCATATTCTTGTATATTATTTATTGAAAATATAACTGGTACACTACTTCTACAAGTTTTTTGCCACCTCTTTTGTGTTAAAAACACCATAATTCGTATCAAATTTTTTAAACAATACTACCATTGCTTATAGTAGATTTTATGATGCAAGGATATGAATTGGCCCAAAAATAAATCCTTTTAAAAATAGTGAGAATAGGACCATTTTTAGAACCTCTTACCATATAATTTTGTTTTATTTAACATTTATCAAAGAAAAAAATTAAATTGAATACATATATCAAGTGGTGTAGGGTATTTGATGTTCCGGCTAGACCGGCTCTAATATTTTGACTTCTTTTCAATTAACCCTTTTGAAAATGGATGGGAATGGACCACTTTTGAACCCTTCCATATATTTTTATTTTAACTCATAAACAAAGTATAAAAAAATTAAACTTGAAACAGGCATTTATATCAAATTTTTGTTCAAACATTACTTCATAATACTAACAATCCTTATAGTACTTTTTGGTCATATATTCTCAAACAAATAAAAATTCTTGTATATTATTTATTGAAAATATAACTGGTACACTACTTCTACAAGTTTGTTGCCATCACTTTTGTGTTAAAAACACCATAATTCGTATGAAATTTTTTAAACAATACTACCATTGCTTATAGTCGATTTTATGATGCAAGGATATGAATTGGTCCAAAAATAAATCCTTTTAAAAATAGATTTATTTATTTATTATTTTATTTAACATTTATCAAAGAAAAAAATTATATTGAATATATATATCAAGTGGTGTAGGGTATTTGATGTTCGGGCTAGACCGACTTTAATATTTTGACTTGTTTTGAATAAAAAATTAAACTCTTAACAGGCACTTATATCAAATTTTTGTTCAAACATCACTTCATAATACTACCAATCCTTATAGTACTTTTTGGTCATATATTCTCAAACAAATAAAAATTCTTGCATATTATTTATTGAAAATATAACTGGTACACTACTTCTACAAGTTTTTTGCCACCTCTTTTGTGTCAAAAACACCATAATTCGTATCAAATTTTTTAAACAATACTACTATTGCTTATAGTAGATTTTATGATGCAAGGACATGAATTGGTCCAAATATAAATCCTTTTGAAAATAGAGAGTATAGGACCATTTTTAGAACCTTTTACCATATAATTTTGTTTTATTTAACATTTATCGAAGAAAAAAATAAATTGAATATATATATGAAGTGGTGTAGGGTATTTGATGTTCGTACTTCTACAAGTTTTTTGCCACCACTTTTGTGTTAAAAACACCATAATTCGTATCAAATTTTTTAAACAATACTACCACTGCTTACAGTAGATTTTATGGTGCAAGGATATGAATTGGTCCAAAAATAAATCCCTTTGAAAATAGATTGTATAGAACCATTTTTAGAACCTTTTACATTTTAATTTTTTTTATTTAACATTTTTCAAAGAAAAAAATTAAATTGAAATCAAGTGGTGTAGGGTATTTGATGTTCGAGCTAGACCGACTCTAATATTTTGACTTGTTTTCAATAAAAAATTAAACTCTTAACAGACATTTATATCAAATTTTTGTTTAAATGCATGTTGCATATTGCATATTGCATATTGCATATTGCATATTGCATGTTGCATGTTGCATTTTGAATATTGCATATTGCATGTTGCATGTTGCGTGTTGCATATTTTATATTGCATATTACATGTTGCACGTTGCATATTGCATATTGTATGTTGCATGTTGTATGTTGTATGTTGCATGTTGCATATTGCATATTGCATATTGCATATTGCATATTGCATATTGCATATTCTTGTATATTATTTATTGAAAATATAACTGGTACACTACTTCTACAAGTTTTTTGCCACCTCTTTTGTGTTAAAAACACCATAATTCGTATCAAATTTTTTAAACAATACTACCATTGCTTATAGTAGATTTTATGATGCAAGGATATGAATTGGCCCAAAAATAAATCCTTTTAAAAATAGTGAGAATAGGACCATTTTTAGAACCTCTTACCATATAATTTTGTTTTATTTAACATTTATCAAAGAAAAAAATTAAATTGAATACATATATCAAGTGGTGTAGGGTATTTGATGTTCCGGCTAGACCGGCTCTAATATTTTGACTTCTTTTCAATTAACCCTTTTGAAAATGGATGGGAATGGACCACTTTTGAACCCTTCCATATATTTTTATTTTAATTCATAAACAAAGTATAAAAAAATTAAACTTGAAACAGGCATTTATATCAAATTTTTGTTTAAACATTACTTCATAATACTAACAATCCTTATAGTACTTTTTGGTCATATATTCTCAAACAAATAAAAATTCTTGCATATTATTTATTGAAAATATAACTGGTACACTACTTCTACAAGTTTTTTGCCACCACTTTTGTGTTAAAAACACCATAATTCGTATCAAATTTTTTAAACAATACTACTATTGCTTATAGTAGATTTTATGATGCAAGGATATGAATTGGCCCAAAAATAAATCCTTTTGAAAATAGTGAGTACAGGACCATTTTTGAACCTTTTACCATATAATTTTGTTTTATTTAACATTTATCAAAGAAAAAAATTAAATTGAATATATATATGAAGTGGTGTAGGGTATTTGATGTTCCGGCTAGACCGGCTCTAATATTTTGACTTCTTTTCAATTAACCCTTTTGAAAATGGATGGGAATGGACCACTTTTGAACCCTTCCATATATTTTTATTTTAATTCATAAACAAAGTATAAAAAAATTAAACTTGAAACAGGCATTTATATCAAATTTTTGTTTAAACATCACTTCATAATACTACCAATTCTTATAGTACTTTTTGGTCATATATTCTAAAACAAATAAAAATTCTTGTATATTATTTATTGAAAATATAACTGGTACACTACTTCTACAAGTTTGTTGCCATCACTTTTGTGTTAAAAACACCATAATTCGTATGAAATTTTTTAAACAATACTACCATTGCATATAGTAGATTTTATGGTGCAAGGATATGAATTGGCCCAAAAATAAATCCTTTTGAAAATAGTGAGTACAGGACCATTTTTGAACCTTTTACCATATAATTTTGTTTTATTTAACATTTATCAAAGAAAAAAATTAAATTGAATACATATATCAAGTGGTGTAGGGTATTTGATGTTCCGGCTAGACCGGCTCTAATATTTTGACTTCTTTTCAATTAACCCTTTTGAAAATGGATGGGAATGGACCACTTTTGAACCCTTCCATATATTTTTATTTTAATTCATAAACAAAGTATAAAAAAATTAAACTTGAAACAGGCATTTATATCAAATTTTTGTTTAAACATCACTTCATAATACTACCAATTCTTATAGTACTCTTTGGTCATATATTCTCAAACAAATAAAAATTCTTGTATATTATTTATTGAAAATATAACTGGTACACTACTTCTACAAGTTTTTTGCCAGCACTTTTGTGTTAAAAACATCATAATTCGTATGAAATTTTTTAAACAATACTACCATTGCTTATAGTAGATTTTATGATGCAAGGATATGAATTGGCCCAAAAATAAATCCTTTTAAAAATAGTGAGAATAGGACCATTTTTAGAACCTCTTACCATATAATTTTGTTTTATTTAACATTTATCAAAGAAAAAAATTAAATTGAATACATATATCAAGTGGTGTAGGGTATTTGATGTTCCGGCTAGACCGGCTCTAATATTTTGACTTCTTTTCAATTAACCCTTTTGAAAATGGATGGGAATGGACCACTTTTGAACCCTTCCATATATTTTTATTTTAATTCATAAACAAAGTATAAAAAAATTAAACTTGAAACAGGCATTTATATCAAATTTTTGTTTAAACATCACTTCATAATACTACCAATTCTTATAGTACTTTTTGGTCATATATTCTAAAACAAATAAAAATTCTTGTATATTATTTATTGAAAATATAACTGGTACACTACTTCTACAAGTTTGTTGCCATCACTTTTGTGTTAAAAACACCATAATTCGTATGAAATTTTTTAAACAATACTACCATTGCATATAGTAGATTTTATGGTGCAAGGATATGAATTGGCCCAAAAATAAATCTTTTTGAAAATAGTGAGTATAGGACCATTTTTAGAACCTTTTACCATATAATTTAGTTTTATTTAACATGTATCAAAGAAAAAAATTAAATTGAATATATATATCAAGTGGTGTAGGGTATTTGATGTTCCGGCTAGACCGACATTAATATTTTGACTTGTTTTCAATAAAAAATTAAACTCTTAACAGGCATTTATATCAAATTTTTGTTTAAACATCACTTCATAATACTACCAATTCTTATAGTACTCTTTGGTCATATATTCTCAAACAAATAAAAATTCTTGTATATTATTTATTGAAAATATAACTGGTACACTACTTCTACAAGTTTTTTGCCAGCACTTTTGTGTTAAAAACATCATAATTCGTATGAAATTTTTTAAACAATACTACCATTGCTTATAGTAGATTTTATGATGCAAGGATATGAATTGGCCCAAAAATAAATCCTTTTAAAAATAGTGAGAATAGGACCATTTTTAGAACCTCTTACCATATAATTTTGTTTTATTTAACATTTATCAAAGAAAAAAATTAAATTGAATACATATATCAAGTGGTGTAGGGTATTTGATGTTCCGGCTAGACCGGCTCTAATATTTTGACTTCTTTTCAATTAACCCTTTTGAAAATGGATGGGAATGGACCACTTTTGAACCCTTCCATATATTTTTATTTTAACTCATAAACAAAGTATAAAAAAATTAAACTTGAAACAGGCATTTATATCAAATTTTTGTTTAAACATTACTTCATAATACTAACAATCCTTATAGTACTTTTTGGTCATATATTCTCAAACAAATAAAAATTCTTGTATATTATTTATTGAAAATATAACTGGTACACTACTTCTACAAGTTTTTTGCCATCACTTTTGTGTTAAAAACACCATAATTCGTATCAAATTTTTTAAACAATACTACCATTGCTTATAGTAGATTTTATGATGCAAGGATATGAATTGGTCCAAAAATAAATCCTTTTAAAAATAGTGAGAATAGGACCATTTTTAGAACCTCTTACCATATAATTTTGTTTTATTTAACATTTATCAAAGAAAAAAATTAAATTGAATACATATATCAAGTGGTGTAGGGTATTTGATGTTCCGGCTAGACCGGCTCTAATATTTTGACTTCTTTTCAATTAACCCTTTTGAAAATGGATGCGAATGGACCACTTTTGAACCCTTCCATATATTTTTATTTTAACTCATAAACAAAGTATAAAAAAATTAAACTTGAAACAGGCATTTATATCAAATTTTTGTTTAAACATTACTTCATAATACTAACAATCCTTATAGTACTTTTTGGTCATATATTCTCAAACAAATAAAAATTCTTGCATATTATTTATTGAAAATATAACTGGTACACTACTTCTACAAGTTTGTTGCCATCACTTTTGTGTTAAAAACACCATAATTCGTATGAAATTTTTTAAACAATACTACCATTGCATATAGTAGATTTTATGGTGCAAGGATATGAATTGGCCCAAAAATAAATCTTTTTGAAAATAGTGAGTATAGGACCATTTTTAGAACCTTTTACCATATAATTTAGTTTTATTTAACATGTATCAAAGAAAAAAATTAAATTGAATATATATATCAAGTGGTGTAGGGTATTTGATGTTCCGGCTAGACCGACATTAATATTTTGACTTGTTTTCAATAAAAAATTAAACTCTTAACAGGCATTTATATCAAATTTTTGTTTAAACATCACTTCATAATACTACCAATTCTTATAGTACTCTTTGGTCATATATTCTCAAACAAATAAAAATTCTTGTATATTATTTATTGAAAATATAACTGGTACACTACTTCTACAAGTTTTTTGCCAGCACTTTTGTGTTAAAAACATCATAATTCGTATGAAATTTTTTAAACAATACTACCATTGCTTATAGTAGATTTTATGATGCAAGGATATGAATTGGCCCAAAAATAAATCCTTTTAAAAATAGTGAGAATAGGACCATTTTTAGAACCTCTTACCATATAATTTTGTTTTATTTAACATTTATCAAAGAAAAAAATTAAATTGAATACATATATCAAGTGGTGTAGGGTATTTGATGTTCCGGCTAGACCGGCTCTAATATTTTGACTTCTTTTCAATTAACCCTTTTGAAAATGGATGCGAATGGACCACTTTTGAACCCTTCCATATATTTTTATTTTAACTCATAAACAAAGTATAAAAAAATTAAACTTGAAACAGGCATTTATATCAAATTTTTGTTTAAACATTACTTCATAATACTAACAATCCTTATAGTACTTTTTGGTCATATATTCTCAAACAAATAAAAATTCTTGCATATTATTTATTGAAAATATAACTGGTACACTACTTCTACAAGTTTTTTGCCATCACTTTTGTGTTAAAAACACCATAATTCGTATCAAATTTTTTAAACAATACTACCATTGCTTATAGTAGATTTTATGATGCAAGGATATGAATTGGCCCAAAAATAAATCCTTTTAAAAATAGTGAGAATAGGACCATTTTTAGAACCTCTTACCATATAATTTTGTTTTATTTAACATTTATCAAAGAAAAAAATTAAATTGAATACATATATCAAGTGGTGTAGGGTATTTGATGTTCCGGCTAGACCGGCTCTAATATTTTGACTTCTTTTCAATTAACCCTTTTGAAAATGGATGGGAATGGACCACTTTTGAACCCTTCCATATATTTTTATTTTAACTCATAAACAAAGTATAAAAAAATTAAACTCTTAACAGGCACTTATATCAAATTTTTGTTCAAACATCACTTCATAATACTACCAATCCTTATAGTACTCTTTGGTCATATATTCTCAAACAAATAAAAATTCTTGTATATTATTTATTGAAAATATAACTGGTACACTACTTCTACAAGTTTTTTGCCAGCACTTTTGTGTTAAAAACATCATAATTCGTATGAAATTTTTTAAACAATACTACCATTGCTTATAGTAGATTTTATGATGCAAGGATATGAATTGGCCCAAAAATAAATCCTTTTAAAAATAGTGAGAATAGGACCATTTTTAGAACCTCTTACCATATAATTTTGTTTTATTTAACATTTATCAAAGAAAAAAATTAAATTGAATACATATATCAAGTGGTGTAGGGTATTTGATGTTCCGGCTAGACCGGCTCTAGTATTTTGACTTCTTTTCAATTAACCCTTTTGAAAATGGATGCGAATGGACCACTTTTGAACCCTTCCATATATTTTTATTTTAACTCATAAACAAAGTATAAAAAAATTAAACTCTTAACAGGCACTTATATCAAATTTTTGTTCAAACATCACTTCATAATACTACCAATTCTTATAGTACTCTTTGGTCATATATTCTCAAACAAATAAAAATTCTTGTATATTATTTATTGAAAATATAACTGGTACACTACTTCTACAAGTTTTTTGCCAGCACTTTTGTGTTAAAAACATCATAATTCGTATGAAATTTTTTAAACAATACTACCATTGCTTATAGTAGATTTTATGATGCAAGGATATGAATTGGCCCAAAAATAAATCCTTTTAAAAATAGTGAGAATAGGACCATTTTTAGAACCTCTTACCATATAATTTTGTTTTATTTAACATTTATCAAAGAAAAAAATTAAATTGAATACATATATCAAGTGGTGTAGGGTATTTGATGTTCCGGCTAGACCGGCTCTAATATTTTGACTTCTTTTCAATTAACCCTTTTGAAAATGGATGCGAATGGACCACTTTTGAACCCTTCCATATATTTTTATTTTAACTCATAAACAAAGTATAAAAAAATTAAACTCTTAACAGGCACTTATATCAAATTTTTGTTCAAACATCACTTCATAATACTACCAATCCTTATAGTACTCTTTGGTCATATATTCTCAAACAAATAAAAATTCTTGTATATTATTTATTGAAAATATAACTGGTACACTACTTCTACAAGTTTTTTGCCAGCACTTTTGTGTTAAAAACATCATAATTCGTATGAAATTTTTTAAACAATACTACCATTGCTTATAGTAGATTTTATGATGCAAGGATATGAATTGGCCCAAAAATAAATCCTTTTAAAAATAGTGAGAATAGGACCATTTTTAGAACCTCTTACCATATAATTTTGTTTTATTTAACATTTATCAAAGAAAAAAATTAAATTGAATACATATATCAAGTGGTGTAGGGTATTTGATGTTCCGGCTAGACCGTCTCTAATATTTTGACTTCTTTTCAATTAACCCTTTTGAAAATGGATGGGAATGGACCACTTTTGAACCCTTCCATATATTTTTATTTTAACTCATAAACAAAGTATAAAAAAATTAAACTTGAAACAGGCATTTATATCAAATTTTTGTTTAAACATTACTTCATAATACTAACAATCCTTATAGTACTTTTTGGTCATATATTCTCAAACAAATAAAAATTCTTGTATATTATTTATATAAAATATAACTGGTACACTACTTCTACAAGTTTGTTGCCATCACTTTTGTGTTAAAAACACCATAATTCGTATGAAATTTTTTAAACAATACTACCATTGCTTATAGTAGATTTTATGATGCAAGGATATGAATTGGCCCAAAAATAAATCCTTTTAAAAATAGTGAGAATAGGACCATTTTTAGAACCTCTTACCATATAATTTTGTTTTATTTAACATTTATCAAAGAAAAAAATTAAATTGAATACATATATCAAGTGGTGTAGGGTATTTGATGTTCCGGCTAGACCGGCTCTAATATTTTGACTTCTTTTCAATTAACCCTTTTGAAAATGGATGGGAATGGACCACTTTTGAACCCTTCCATATATTTTTATTTTAACTCATAAACAAAGTATAAAAAAATTAAACTTGAAACAGGCATTTATATCAAATTTTTGTTCAAACATTACTTCATAATACTAACAATCCTTATAGTACTTTTTGGTCATATATTCTCAAACAAATAAAAATTCTTGTATATTATTTATTGAAAATATAACTGGTACACTACTTCTACAAGTTTGTTGCCATCACTTTTGTGTTAAAAACACCATAATTCGTATGAAATTTTTTAAACAATACTACCATTGCTTATAGTCGATTTTATGATGCAAGGATATGAATTGGTCCAAAAATAAATCCTTTTAAAAATAGATTTATTTATTTATTATTTTATTTAACATTTATCAAAGAAAAAAATTAAATTGAATACATATATGAAGTGGTGTAGGGTATTTGATGTTCGGGCTAGACCGACTTTAATATTTTGACTTGTTTTCAATAAAAAATTAAACTCTTAACAGGCACTTATATCAAATTTTTGTTCAAACATCACTTCATAATACTACCAATCCTTATAGTACTTTTTGGTCATATATTCTCAAACAAATAAAAATTCTTGCATATTATTTATTGAAAATATAACTGGTACACTACTTCTACAAGTTTTTTGCCACCTCTTTTGTGTCAAAAACACCATAATTCGTATCAAATTTTTTAAACAATACTACTATTGCTTATAGTAGATTTTATGATGCAAGGACATGAATTGGTCCAAATATAAATCCTTTTGAAAATAGAGAGTATAGGACCATTTTTAGAACCTTTTACCATATAATTTTGTTTTATTTAACATTTATCGAAGAAAAAAATAAATTGAATATATATATGAAGTGGTGTAGGGTATTTGATGTTCGTACTTCTACAAGTTTTTTGCCACCACTTTTGTGTTAAAAACACCATAATTCGTATCAAATTTTTTAAACAATACTACCACTGCTTATAGTGGATTTTATGATGCAAGGATATGAATTGGTCCAAAAATAAATTCTTTTGAAAATAGTGTGTACAGGGCCATTTTTAGAACCTTTTACCATATAATTTTGTTTTATTTAACATTTATCAAAGAAAAAAATTAAATTGAATATATATATCAAGTGGTGTAGGGTATTTGATGTTCGGGCTAGACCGACATTAATATTTTGACTTGTTTTCAATAAAAAATTAAACTCTTAACAGGCATTTATATCAAATTTTTGTTTAAACATTACTTCATAATACTAACAATCCTTATAGTACTTTTTGGTCATATATTCTCAAACAAATAAAAATTCTTGTATATTATTTATATAAAATATAACTGGTACACTACTTCTACAAGTTTTTTGCCACCACTTTTTGTTAAAAACATCATAATTCGTATGAAATTTTTTAAACAATACTACCATTGCTTACAGTAGATTTTATGGTGCAAGGATATGAATTGGTCCAAAAATAAATCCCTTTGAAAATAGATTGTATAGAACCATTTTTAGAACCTTTTACATTTTAATTTTTTTTATTTAACATTTTTCAAAGAAAAAAATTAAATTGAAATCAAGTGGTGTAGGGTATTTGATGTTCGAGCTAGACCGACTCTAATATTTTGACTTGTTTTCAATAAAAAATTAAACTCTTAACAGACATTTATATCAAATTTTTGTTTAAATGCATGTTGCATATTGCATATTGCATATTGCATATTGCATATTGCATGTTGCATGTTGCATTTTGAATATTGCATATTGCATGTTGCATGTTGCGTGTTGCATATTTTATATTGCATATTACATGTTGCACGTTGCATATTGCATATTGTATGTTGCATGTTGTATGTTGTATGTTGCATGTTGCATATTGCATATTGCATATTGCATATTGCATATTCTTGTATATTATTTATTGAAAATATAACTGGTACACTACTTCTACAAGTTTTTTGCCACCTCTTTTGTGTTAAAAACACCATAATTCGTATCAAATTTTTTAAACAATACTACCATTGCTTATAGTAGATTTTATGATGCAAGGATATGAATTGGCCCAAAAATAAATCCTTTTAAAAATAGTGAGAATAGGACCATTTTTAGAACCTCTTACCATATAATTTTGTTTTATTTAACATTTATCAAAGAAAAAAATTAAATTGAATACATATATCAAGTGGTGTAGGGTATTTGATGTTCCGGCTAGACCGGCTCTAATATTTTGACTTCTTTTCAATTAACCCTTTTGAAAATGGATGGGAATGGACCACTTTTGAACCCTTCCATATATTTTTATTTTAATTCATAAACAAAGTATAAAAAAATTAAACTTGAAACAGGCATTTATATCAAATTTTTGTTTAAACATTACTTCATAATACTAACAATCCTTATAGTACTTTTTGGTCATATATTCTCAAACAAATAAAAATTCTTGCATATTATTTATTGAAAATATAACTGGTACACTACTTCTACAAGTTTTTTGCCACCACTTTTGTGTTAAAAACACCATAATTCGTATCAAATTTTTTAAACAATACACTATTGCTTATAGTAGATTTTATGATGCAAGGATATGAATTGGCCCAAAAATAAATCCTTTTGAAAATAGTGAGTACAGGACCATTTTTGAACCTTTTACCATATAATTTTGTTTTATTTAACATTTATCAAAGAAAAAAATTAAATTGAATATATATATGAAGTGGTGTAGGGTATTTGATGTTCCGGCTAGACCGGCTCTAATATTTTGACTTCTTTTCAATTAACCCTTTTGAAAATGGATGGGAATGGACCACTTTTGAACCCTTCCATATATTTTTATTTTAATTCATAAACAAAGTATAAAAAAATTAAACTTGAAACAGGCATTTATATCAAATTTTTGTTTAAACATCACTTCATAATACTACCAATTCTTATAGTACTTTTTGGTCATATATTCTAAAACAAATAAAAATTCTTGTATATTATTTATTGAAAATATAACTGGTACACTACTTCTACAAGTTTGTTGCCATCACTTTTGTGTTAAAAACACCATAATTCGTATGAAATTTTTTAAACAATACTACCATTGCATATAGTAGATTTTATGGTGCAAGGATATGAATTGGCCCAAAAATAAATCCTTTTGAAAATAGTGAGTACAGGACCATTTTTGAACCTTTTACCATATAATTTTGTTTTATTTAACATTTATCAAAGAAAAAAATTAAATTGAATACATATATCAAGTGGTGTAGGGTATTTGATGTTCCGGCTAGACCGGCTCTAATATTTTGACTTCTTTTCAATTAACCCTTTTGAAAATGGATGGGAATGGACCACTTTTGAACCCTTCCATATATTTTTATTTTAATTCATAAACAAAGTATAAAAAAATTAAACTTGAAACAGGCATTTATATCAAATTTTTGTTTAAACATCACTTCATAATACTACCAATTCTTATAGTACTCTTTGGTCATATATTCTCAAACAAATAAAAATTCTTGTATATTATTTATTGAAAATATAACTGGTACACTACTTCTACAAGTTTTTTGCCAGCACTTTTGTGTTAAAAACATCATAATTCGTATGAAATTTTTTAAACAATACTACCATTGCTTATAGTAGATTTTATGATGCAAGGATATGAATTGGCCCAAAAATAAATCCTTTTAAAAATAGTGAGAATAGGACCATTTTTAGAACCTCTTACCATATAATTTTGTTTTATTTAAAATTTATCAAAGAAAAAAATTAAATTGAATACATATATCAAGTGGTGTAGGGTATTTGATGTTCCGGCTAGACCGGCTCTAATATTTTGACTTCTTTTCAATTAACCCTTTTGAAAATGGATGGGAATGGACCACTTTTGAACCCTTCCATATATTTTTATTTTAATTCATAAACAAAGTATAAAAAAATTAAACTTGAAACAGGCATTTATATCAAATTTTTGTTTAAACATCACTTCATAATACTACCAATTCTTATAGTACTTTTTGGTCATATATTCTAAAACAAATAAAAATTCTTGTATATTATTTATTGAAAATATAACTGGTACACTACTTCTACAAGTTTGTTGCCATCACTTTTGTGTTAAAAACATCATAATTCGTATGAAATTTTTTAAACAATACTACCATTGCTTATAGTAGATTTTATGATGCAAGGATATGAATTGGCCCAAAAATAAATCCTTTTAAAAATAGTGAGAATAGGACCATTTTTAGAACCTCTTACCATATAATTTTGTTTTATTTAACATTTATCAAAGAAAAAAATTAAATTGAATACATATATGAAGTGGTGTAGGGTATTTGATGTTCGGGCTAGACCGACTTTAATATTTTGACTAGTTTTCAATAAAAAATTAAACTCTTAACAGACATTTATATCAAATTTTTGTTTAAACATTACTTCATAATACTAACAATCCTTATAGTACTTTTTGGTCATATATTCTCAAACAAATAAAAATTCTTGCATATTATTTATTGAAAATATAACTGGTACACTACTTCTACAAGTTTGTTGCCACCTCTTTTGTGTCAAAAACGCCATAATTCGTATCAAATTTTTTAAACAATACTACTATTGCTTATAGTAGATTTTATGATGCAAGGACATGAATTGGTCCAAATATAAATCCTTTTGAAAATAGAGAGTATAGGACCATTTTTAGAACCTTTTACCATATAATTTTGTTTTATTTAACATTTATCGAAGAAAAAAATAAATTGAATATATATATGAAGTGGTGTAGGGTATTTGATGTTCGTACTTCTACAAGTTTTTTGCCACCACTTTTGTGTTAAAAACACCATAATTCGTATCAAATTTTTTAAACAATACTACCACTGCTTATAGTGGATTTTATGATGCAAGGATATGAATTGGTCCAAAAATAAATTCTTTTGAAAATAGTGTGTACAGGGCCATTTTTAGAACCTTTTACCATATAATTTTGTTTTATTTAACATTTATCAAAGAAAAAAATTAAATTGAATACATATATCAAGTGGTGTAGGGTATTTGATGTTCCGGCTAGACCGGCTCTAATATTTTGACTTCTTTTCAATTAACCCTTTTGAAAATGGATGGGAATGGACCACTTTTGAACCCTTCCATATATTTTTATTTTAACTCATAAACAAAGTATAAAAAAATTAAACTTGAAACAGGCATTTATATCAAATTTTTGTTTAAACATTACTTCATAATACTACCAATTCTTATAGTACTTTTTGGTCATATATTCTAAAACAAATAAAAATTCTTGTATATTATTTATATAAAATATAACTGGTACACTACTTCTACAAGTTTTTTGCCACCACTTTTTGTTAAAAACATCATAATTCGTATGAAATTTTTTAAACAATACTACCATTGCTTACAGTAGATTTTATGGTGCAAGGATATGAATTGGTCCAAAAATAAATCCCTTTGAAAATAGATTGTATAGAACCATTTTTAGAACCTTTTACATTTTAATTTTTTTTATTTAACATTTTTCAAAGAAAAAAATTAAATTGAAATCAAGTGGTGTAGGGTATTTGATGTTCGAGCTAGACCGACTCTAATATTTTGACTTGTTTTCAATAAAAAATTAAACTCTTAACAGACATTTATATCAAATTTTTGTTTAAATGCATGTTGCATATTGCATATTGCATATTGCATATTGCATATTGCATGTTGCATGTTGCATTTTGAATATTGCATATTGCATGTTGCATGTTGCGTGTTGCATATTTTATATTGCATATTACATGTTGCACGTTGCATATTGCATATTGTATGTTGCATGTTGTATGTTGTATGTTGCATGTTGCATATTGCATATTGCATATTGCATATTGCATATTCTTGTATATTATTTATTGAAAATATAACTGGTACACTACTTCTACAAGTTTTTTGCCACCTCTTTTGTGTTAAAAACACCATAATTCGTATCAAATTTTTTAAACAATACTACCATTGCTTATAGTAGATTTTATGATGCAAGGATATGAATTGGCCCAAAAATAAATCCTTTTAAAAATAGTGAGAATAGGACCATTTTTAGAACCTCTTACCATATAATTTTGTTTTATTTAACATTTATCAAAGAAAAAATTAAATTGAATACATATATCAAGTGGTGTAGGGTATTTGATGTTCCGGCTAGACCGGCTCTAATATTTTGACTTCTTTTCAATTAACCCTTTTGAAAATGGATGGGAATGGACCACTTTTGAACCCTTCCATATATTTTTATTTTAATTCATAAACAAAGTATAAAAAAATTAAACTTGAAACAGGCATTTATATCAAATTTTTGTTTAAACATTACTTCATAATACTAACAATCCTTATAGTACTTTTTGGTCATATATTCTCAAACAAATAAAAATTCTTGCATATTATTTATTGAAAATATAACTGGTACACTACTTCTACAAGTTTTTTGCCACCACTTTTGTGTTAAAAACACCATAATTCGTATCAAATTTTTTAAACAATACTACTATTGCTTATAGTAGATTTTATGATGCAAGGACATGAATTGGTCCAAATATAAATCCTTTTGAAAATAGAGAGTATAGGACCATTTTTAGAACCTTTTACCATATAATTTTGTTTTATTTAACATTTATCGAAGAAAAAAATAAATTGAATATATATATGAAGTGGTGTAGGGTATTTGATGTTCGTACTTCTACAAGTTTTTTGCCACCACTTTTGTGTTAAAAACACCATAATTCGTATCAAATTTTTTAAACAATACTACCACTGCTTATAGTGGATTTTATGATGCAAGGATATGAATTGGTCCAAAAATAAATTCTTTTGAAAATAGTGAGTACAGGACCATTTTTGAACCTTTTACCATATAATTTTGTTTTATTTAACATTTATCAAAGAAAAAAATTAAATTGAATACATATATCAAGTGGTGTAGGGTATTTGATGTTCCGGCTAGACCGGCTCTAATATTTTGACTTCTTTTCAATTAACCCTTTTGAAAATGGATGGGAATGGACCACTTTTGAACCCTTCCATATATTTTTATTTTAATTCATAAACAAAGTATAAAAAAATTAAACTTGAAACAGGCATTTATATCAAATTTTTGTTTAAACATCACTTCATAATACTACCAATTCTTATAGTACTCTTTGGTCATATATTCTCAAACAAATAAAAATTCTTGTATATTATTTATTGAAAATATAACTGGTACACTACTTCTACAAGTTTTTTGCCAGCACTTTTGTGTTAAAAACATCATAATTCGTATGAAATTTTTTAAACAATACTACCATTGCTTATAGTAGATTTTATGATGCAAGGATATGAATTGGCCCAAAAATAAATCCTTTTAAAAATAGTGAGAATAGGACCATTTTTAGAACCTCTTACCATATAATTTTGTTTTATTTAACATTTATCAAAGAAAAAAATTAAATTGAATACATATATCAAGTGGTGTAGGGTATTTGATGTTCCGGCTAGACCGGCTCTAATATTTTGACTTCTTTTCAATTAACCCTTTTGAAAATGGATGGGAATGGACCACTTTTGAACCCTTCCATATATTTTTATTTTAACTCATAAACAAAGTATAAAAAAATTAAACTTGAAACAGGCATTTATATCAAATTTTTGTTTAAACATTACTTCATAATACTACCAATTCTTATAGTACTTTTTGGTCATATATTCTAAAACAAATAAAAATTCTTGTATATTATTAATATAAAATATAACTGGTACACTACTTCTACAAGTTTTTTGCCATCACTTTTGTGTTAAAAACACCATAATTCGTATGAAATTTTTTAAACAATACTACCATTGCATATAGTAGATTTTATGGTGCAAGGATATGAATTGGCCCAAAAATAAATCTTTTTGAAAATAGTGAGTACAGGACCATTTTTGAACCTTTTACCATATAATTTTGTTTTATTTAACATTTATCAAAGAAAAAAATTAAATTGAATATATATATCAAGTGGTGTAGGGTATTTGATGTTCGGGCTAGACCGACTTTAATATTTTGACTAGTTTTCAATAAAAAATTAAACTCTTAACAGACATTTATATCAAATTTTTGTTTAAACATTACTTCATAATACTAACAATCCTTATAGTACTTTTTGGTCATATATTCTCAAACAAATAAAAATTCTTGTATATTATTTATTGAAAATATAACTGGTACACTACTTCTACAAGTTTTTTGCCAGCACTTTTGTGTTAAAAACACCATAATTCGTATGAAATTTTTTAAACAATACTACCATTGCTTATAGTAGATTTTATGGTGCAAGGATATGAATTGGCCCAAAAATAAATCTTTTTGAAAATAGTGAGTACAGGACCATTTTTGAACCTTTTACCATATAATTTTGTTTTATTTAACATTTATCAAAGAAAAAAATTAAATTGAATACATATATCAAGTGGTGTAGGGTATTTGATGTTCCGGCTAGACCGGCTCTAATATTTTGACTTCTTTTCAATTAACCCTTTTGAAAATGGATGCGAATGGACCACTTTTGAACCCTTCCATATATTTTTATTTTAACTCATAAACAAAGTATAAAAAAATTAAACTTGAAACAGGCATTTATATCAAATTTTTGTTTAAACATTACTTCATAATACTAACAATCCTTATAGTACTTTTTGGTCATATATTCTCAAACAAATAAAAATTCTTGAATATTATTTATTGAAAATATAACTGGTACACTACTTCTACAAGTTTTTTGCCATCACTTTTGTGTTAAAAACACCATAATTCGTATCAAATTTTTTAAACAATACTACCATTGCTTATAGTAGATTTTATGATGCAAGGATATGAATTGGCCCAAAAATAAATCCTTTTAAAAATAGTGAGAATAGGACCATTTTTAGAACCTCTTACCATATAATTTTGTTTTATTTAACATTTATCAAAGAAAAAAATTAAATTGAATACATATATCAAGTGGTGTAGGGTATTTGATGTTCCGGCTAGACCGGCTCTAATATTTTGACTTCTTTTCAATTAACCCTTTTGAAAATGGATGGGAATGGACCACTTTTGAACCCTTCCATATATTTTTATTTTAACTCATAAACAAAGTATAAAAAAATTAAACTTGAAACAGGCATTTATATCAAATTTTTGTTTAAACATTACTTCATAATACTACCAATTCTTATAGTACTTTTTGGTCATATATTCTAAAACAAATAAAAATTCTTGTATATTATTAATATAAAATATAACTGGTACACTACTTCTACAAGTTTTTTGCCATCACTTTTGTGTTAAAAACACCATAATTCGTATGAAATTTTTTAAACAATACTACCATTGCTTATAGTAGATTTTATGGTGCAAGGATATGAATTGGCCCAAAAATAAATCTTTTTGAAAATAGTGAGTACAGGACCATTTTTGAACCTTTTACCATATAATTTTGTTTTATTTAACATTTATCAAAGAAAAAAATTAAATTGAATATATATATGAAGTGGTGTAGGGTATTTGATGTTCGGGCTAGACCGACTTTAATATTTTGACTAGTTTTCAATAAAAAATTAAACTCTTAACAGACATTTATATCAAATTTTTGTTTAAACATTACTTCATAATACTAACAATCCTTATAGTACTTTTTGGTCATATATTCTAAAACAAATAAAAATTCTTGTATATTATTTATTGAAAATATAACTGGTACACTACTTCTACAAGTTTGTTGCCATCACTTTTGTGTTAAAAACACCATAATTCGTATGAAATTTTTTAAACAATACTACCATTGCATATAGTAGATTTTATGGTGCAAGGATATGAATTGGCCCAAAAATAAATCTTTTTGAAAATAGTGAGTATAGGACCATTTTTAAAACCTTTTACCATATAATTTAGTTTTATTTAACATGTATCAAAGAAAAAAATTAAATTGAATATATATATCAAGTGGTGTAGGGTATTTGATGTTCCGGCTAGACCGACATTAATATTTTGACTTGTTTTCAATAAAAAATTAAACTCTTAACAGGCATTTATATCAAATTTTTGTTTAAACATCACTTCATAATACTACCAATTCTTATAGTACTCTTTGGTCATAAATTCTCAAACAAATAAAAATTCTTGTATATTATTTATTGAAAATATAACTGGTACACTACTTCTACAAGTTTTTTGCCAGCACTTTTGTGTTAAAAACATCATAATTCGTATGAAATTTTTTAAACAATACTACCATTGCTTATAGTAGATTTTATGATGCAAGGATATGAATTGGCCCAAAAATAAATCCTTTTAAAAATAGTGAGAATAGGACCATTTTTAGAACCTCTTACCATATAATTTTGTTTTATTTAACATTTATCAAAGAAAAAAATTAAATTGAATACATATATCAAGTGGTGTAGGGTATTTGATGTTCCGGCTAGACCGGCTCTAATATTTTGACTTCTTTTCAATTAACCCTTTTGAAAATGGATGCGAATGGACCACTTTTGAACCCTTCCATATATTTTTATTTTAACTCATAAACAAAGTATAAAAAAATTAAACTTGAAACAGGCATTTATATCAAATTTTTGTTTAAACATTACTTCATAATACTAACAATCCTTATAGTACTTTTTGGTCATATATTCTAAAACAAATAAAAATTCTTGTATATTATTTATTGAAAATATAACTGGTACACTACTTCTACAAGTTTTTTGCCATCACTTTTGTGTTAAAAACACCATAATTCGTATCAAATTTTTTAAACAATACTACCATTGCTTATAGTAGATTTTATGATGCAAGGATATGAATTGGCCCAAAAATAAATCCTTTTAAAAATAGTGAGAATAGGACCATTTTTAGAACCTCTTACCATATAATTTTGTTTTATTTAACATTTATCAAAGAAAAAAATTAAATTGAATACATATATCAAGTGGTGTAGGGTATTTGATGTTCCGGCTAGACCGGCTCTAATATTTTGACTTCTTTTCAATTAACCCTTTTGAAAATGGATGGGAATGGACCACTTTTGAACCCTTCCATATATTTTTATTTTAACTCATAAACAAAGTATAAAAAAATTAAACTTGAAACAGGCATTTATATCAAATTTTTGTTTAAACATTACTTCATAATACTACCAATTCTTATAGTACTTTTTGGTCATATATTCTAAAACAAATAAAAATTCTTGTATATTATTAATATAAAATATAACTGGTACACTACTTCTACAAGTTTTTTGCCATCACTTTTGTGTTAAAAACACCATAATTCGTATGAAATTTTTTAAACAATACTACCATTGCTTATAGTAGATTTTATGGTGCAAGGATATGAATTGGCCCAAAAATAAATCTTTTTGAAAATAGTGAGTACAGGACCATTTTTGAACCTTTTACCATATAATTTTGTTTTATTTAACATTTATCAAAGAAAAAAATTAAATTGAATATATATATGAAGTGGTGTAGGGTATTTGATGTTCGGGCTAGACCGACTTTAATATTTTGACTAGTTTTCAATAAAAAATTAAACTCTTAACAGACATTTATATCAAATTTTTGTTTAAACATTACTTCATAATACTAACAATCCTTATAGTACTTTTTGGTCATATATTCTCAAACAAATAAAAATTCTTGTATATTATTTATTGAAAATATAACTGGTACACTACTTCTACAAGTTTTTTGCCATCACTTTTGTGTTAAAAACACCATAATTCGTATGAAATTTTTTAAACAATACTACCATTGCTTATAGTCGATTTTATGATGCAAGGATATGAATTGGTCCAAAAATAAATCCTTTTAAAAATAGATTTATTTATTTATTATTTTATTTAACATTTATCAAAGAAAAAAAATTATATTGAATATATATATCAAGTGGTGTAGGGTATTTGATGTTCGGGCTAGACCGACTTTAATATTTTGACTTGTTTTCAATAAAAAATTAAACTCTTAACAGGCATTTATATCAAATTTTTGTTCAAACATCACTTCATAATACTACCAATCCTTATAGTACTTTTTGGTCATATATTCTCAAACAAATAAAAATTCTTGCATATTATTTATTGAAAATATAACTGGTACACTACTTCTACAAGTTTTTTGCCACCTCTTTTGTGTCAAAAACACCATAATTCGTATCAAATTTTTTAAACAATACTACTATTGCTTATAGTAGATTTTATGATGCAAGGACATGAATTGGTCCAAATATAAATCCTTTTGAAAATAGAGAGTATAGGACCATTTTTAGAACCTTTTACCATATAATTTTGTTTTATTTAACATTTATCGAAGAAAAAATAAATTGAATATATATATGAAGTGGTGTAGGGTATTTGATGTTCGGGCTAGACCGACTTTAATATTTTGACTAGTTTTCAATAAAAAATTAAACTCTTAACAGGCATTTATATCAAATTTTTATTTAAACATTACTTCATAATACTAACAATCCTTATAGTACTTTTTGGTCATATATTCTCAAACAAATAAAAATTCTTGTATATTATTTATATAAAATATAACTGGTACACTACTTCTACAAGTTTTTTGCCACCACTTTTGTGTTAAAAACACCATAATTCGTATCAAATTTTTTAAACAATACTACTACTGCTTATAGTGGATTTTATGATGCAAGGATATGAATTGGCCCAAAAATAAATCCTTTTAAAAATAGTGAGAAAAGGACCATTTTTAGTACCTCTTACCATATAATTTTGTTTTATTTAACATTTATCAAAGAAAAAAATTAAATTGAATATATATATCAAGTGGTGTAGGGTATTTGATGTTCGGGCTAGACCGACTCTAATATTTTGACTTGTTTTAAATAAAAAATTAAACTCTTAACAGGCATTTATATCAAATTTTTGTTTAAACATTACTTCATAATACTAACAATCCTTATAGTACTTTTTGGTCATATATTCTCAAACAAATAAAAATTCTTGTATATTATTTATTGAAAATATAACTGGTACACTACTTCTACAAGTTTTTTGCCACCACTTTTGTGTTAAAAACACCATAATTCGTATCAAATTTTTTAAACAATACTACTACTGCTTATAGTGGATTTTATGATGCAAGGATATGAATTGGTCGAAAAACAAATTCTTTTGAAAATAGTGTGTACAGAACCATTTTTAGAACCTTTTACCATATAATTTTGTTTTATTTAACATTTATCAAAGAAAAAAATTAAATTGAATATATATATCAAGTGGTGTAGGGTATTTGATGTTCCGGCTAGACCGACTCTAATATTTTGACTTGTTTTAAATAAAAAATTAAACTCTTAACAGGCATTTATATCAAATTTTTGTTTAAACATCACTTCATAATACTAACAATCCTTATAGTACTTTTTGGTCATATATTCTCAAACAAATAAAAATTCTTGTATATTATTTATTGAAAATATAACTGGTACACTACTTCTACAAGTTTTTTGCCACCACTTTTGTGTTAAAAACACCATAATTCGTATCAAATTTTTTAAACAATACTACTACTGCTTATAGTGGATTTTATGATGCAAGGATATGAATTGGCCCAAAAATAAATCCTTTTAAAAATAGTGAGAAAAGGACCATTTTTAGAACCTCTTACCATATAATTTTGTTTTATTTAACATTTATCAAAGAAAAAAATTAAATTGAATATATATATCAAGTGGTGTAGGGTATTTGATGTTCGGGCTAGACCGACTCTAATATTTTGACTTGTTTTAAATAAAAAATTAAACTCTTAACAGGCATTTATATCAAATTTTTGTTTAAACATTACTTCATAATACTAACAATCCTTATAGTACTTTTTGGTCATATATTCTCAAACAAATAAAAATTCTTGTATATTATTTATATAAAATATAACTGGTACACTACTTCTACAAGTTTTTTGCCACCACTTTTGTGTTAAAAACACCATAATTCGTATCAAATTTTTTAAACAATACTACTACTGCTTATAGTGGATTTTATGATGCAAGGATATGAATTGGCCCAAAAATAAATCCTTTTAAAAATAGTGAGAAAAGGACCATTTTTAGAACCTCTTACCATATAATTTTGTTTTATTTAACATTTATCAAAGAAAAAAATTAAATTGAATATATATATCAAGTGGTGTAGGGTATTTGATGTTCCGGCTAGACCGGCTCTAATATTTTGACTTCTTTTCAATTAACCCTTTTGAAAATGGATGGGAATGGACCACTTTTGAACCCTTCCATATATTTTTATTTTAACTCATAAACAAAGTATAAAAAAATTAAACTCTTAACAGGCATTTATATCAAATTTTTGTTCAAACATCACTTCATAATACTACCAATCCTTATAGTACTTTTTGGTCATATATTCTCAAACAAATAAAAATTCTTGCATATTATTTATTGAAAATATAACTGGTACACTACTTCTACAAGTTTTTTGCCACCTCTTTTGTGTCAAAAACACCATAATTCGTATCAAATTTTTTAAACAATACTACTACTGCTTATAGTGGATTTTATGATGCAAGGATATGAATTGGCCCAAAAATAAATCCTTTTAAAAATAGTGAGAAAAGGACCATTTTTAGAACTTCTTACCATATAATTTTGTTTTATTTAACATTTATCAAAGAAAAAAATTAAATTGAATATATATATCAAGTGGTGTAGGGTATTTGATGTTCGGGCTAGACCGACTCTAATATTTTGACTTGTTTTAAATAAAAAATTAAACTCTTAACAGGCATTTATATCAAATTTTTGTTTAAACATTACTTCATAATACTAACAATCCTTATAGTACTTTTTGGTCATATATTCTCAAACAAATAAAAATTCTTGTATATTATTTATATAAAATATAACTGGTACACTACTTCTACAAGTTTTTTGCCATCACTTTTGTGTTAAAAACACCATAATTCGTATGAAATTTTTTAAACAATACTACCATTGCTTATAGTAGATTTTATGATGCAAGGATATGAATTGGTCCAAAAATAAATCTTTTTGAAAATAGTGAGTATAGGACCATTTTTAGAACCTTTTACCATATAATTTTGTTTTATTTAACATTTATCAAAGAAAAAAATTAAATTGAATACATATATCAAGTGGTGTAGGGTATTTGATGTTCCGGCTAGACCGGCTCTAATATTTTGTCTTCTTTTCAATTAACCCTTTTGAAAATGGATGGGAATGGACCAATTTTGAACCCTTCCATATATTTTTATTTTAACTCATAAACAAAGTATAAAAAAATTAAACTCTTAACAGGCATTTATATCAAATTTTTGTTTAAACATTACTTCATAATACTAACAATCCTTATAGTACTTTTTGGTCATATATTCTCAAAAAATAAAAATTCTTGTATATTATTTATTGAAAATATAACTGGTACACTACTTCTACAAGTTTTTTGCCACCACTTTTGTGTTAAAAACATCATAATTCGTATGAAATTTTTTAAACAATACAACCATTGCTTATAGTAGATTTTATGGTGCAAGGATATGAATGGGTCCAAAAATAAATCCTTTTGAAAATAGTGAGTATAGGACCATTTTTAGAACCTCTTACCATATAATTTTGTTTTATTTAACATTTATCAAAGAAAAAAATTAAATTGAATACATATATCAAGTGGTGTAGGGTATTTGATGTTCCGGCTAGACCGACATTAATATTTTGACTTGTTTTCAATAAAAAATTAAACTCTTAACAGGCATTTGTATCAAATTTTTGTTTAAACATTACTTCATAATACTAACAATCCTTATAGTACTTTTTGGTCATATATTCTCAAACAAATAAAAATTCTTGTATATTATTTATTGAAAATATAACTGGTACACTACTTCTACAAGTTTTTTGCCACCACTTTTGTGTTAAAAACACCATAATTCGTATCAAATTTTTTAAACAATACTACTACTGCTTATAGTGGATTTTATGATGCAAGGATATGAATTGGTCGAAAAATAAATTCTTTTGAAAATAGTGTGTACAGAACCATTTTTAGAACCTTTTACCATATAATTTTGTTTTATTTAACATTTATCAAAGAAAAAAATTAAATTGAATATATATATCAAGTGGTGTAGGGTATTTGATGTTCGGGCTAGACCGACTCTAATATTTTGACTTGTTTTAAATAAAAAATTAAACTCTTAACAGGCATTTATATCAAATTTTTGTTTAAACATTACTTCATAATACTAACAATCCTTATAGTACTTTTTGGTCATATATTCTCAAACAAATAAAAATTCTTGTATATTATTTATTGAAAATATAACTGGTACACTACTTCTACAAGTTTTTTGCCACCACTTTTGTGTTAAAAACACCATAATTCGTATCAAATTTTTTAAACAATACTACTACTGCTTATAGTGGATTTTATGATGCAAGGATATGAATTGGCCCAAAAATAAATCCTTTTGAAAATAGTGAGTACAGGACCATTTTTAGAACCTTTTACCATATAATTTTGTTTTATTTAACATTTATCAAAGAAAAAAATTAAATTGAATATATATATGAAGTGGTGTAGGGTATTTGATGTTCGGGCTAGACCGACTTTAATAATTTGACTAGTTTTCAATAAAAAATTAAACCCCTAACAGGAATTTATATCAAATTTTTGTTTAAACATCACTTCATAATACTACCAATTCTTATAGTACTTTTTGGTCATATATTCTAAAACAAATAAAAATTCTTGTATATTATTTATATAAAATATAACTGGTACACTACTTCTACAAGTTTTTTGCCATCACTTTTGTGTTAAAAACACCATAATTCGTATGAAATTTTTTAAACAATACTACCATTGCTTATAGTAGATTTTATGATGCAAGGATATGAATTGGTCCAAAAATAAATCTTTTTGAAAATAGTGAGAACAGGACCATTTTTAGAACCTCTTACCATATAATTTTGTTTTATTTAACATTTATCAAAGAAAAAAATTAAATTGAATACATATATGAAGTGGTGTAGGGTATTTGATGTTCCGGCTAGACCGGCTCTAATATTTTGACTTCTTTTCAATTAACCCTTTTGAAAATGGATGGGAATGGACCACTTTTGAACCCTTCCATATATTTTTATTTTAACTCATAAACAAAGTATAAAAAAATTAAACTCTTAACAGGCATTTATATCAAATTTTTGTTTAAACATTACTTCATAATACTAACAATCCTTATAATACTTTTTGGTCATATATTCTCAAACAAATAAAAATTCTTGTATATTATTTATTGAAAATATAACTGGTACACTACTTCTACAAGTTTTTTGCCACCACTTTTGTGTTAAAAACACCATAATTCGTATCAAATTTTTTAAACAATACTACTACTGCTTATAGTAGATTTTATGATGCAAGGACATGAATTGGTCCAAATATAAATCCTTTTGAAAATAGTGTGTACAGGACCATTTTTAGAACCTTTTACCATATAATTTTGTTTTATTTAACATTTATCAAAGAAAAAAATTAAATTGAATATATATATCAAGTGGTGTAGGGTATTTGATGTTCCGGCTAGACCGGCTCTAATATTTTGACTAGTTTTCAATAAAAAATTAAACTCTTAACAGGCATTTATATCAAATTTTTGTTTAAACATTACTTCATAATACTAACAATCCTTATAGTACTTTTTGGTCATATATTCTCAAACAAATAAAAATTCTTGTATATTATTTATTGAAAATATAACTGGTACACTACTTCTACAAGTTTGTTGCCATCACTTTTGTGTTAAAAACACCATAATTCGTATGAAATTTTTTAAACAATACTACCATTGCTTATAGTAGATTTTATGGTGCAAGGATATGAATTGGCCCAAAAATAAATCTTTTTGAAAATAGTGAGTATAGGACCATTTTTAGAACCTTTTACCATATAATTTAGTTTTATTTAACATTTATCAAAGAAAAAAATTAAATTGAATATATATATCAAGTGGTGTAGGGTATTTGATGTTCCGGCTAGACCGGCTCTAATATTTTGACTAGTTTTCAATAAAAAATTAAACTCTTAACAGGCATTTATATCAAATTTTTGTTTAAACATTACTTCATAATACTAACAATCCTTATAGTACTTTTTGGTCATATATTCTCAAACAAATAAAAATTCTTGTATATTATTTATATAAAATATAACTGGTACACTACTTCTACAAGTTTTTTGCCACCACTTTTGTGTTAAAAACACCATAATTCGTATCAAATTTTTTAAACAATACTACTACTGCTTATAGTGGATTTTATGATGCAAGGATATGAATTGGCCCAAAAATAAATCCTTTTAAAAATAGTGAGAAAAGGACCATTTTTAGAACCTCTTACCATATAATTTTGTTTTATTTAACATTTATCAAAGAAAAAAATTAAATTGAATATATATATCAAGTGGTGTAGGGTATTTGATGTTCCGGCTAGACCGGCTCTAATATTTTGACTAGTTTTCAATAAAAAATTAAACTCTTAACAGGCATTTATATCAAATTTTTGTTTAAACATTACTTCATAATACTAACAATCCTTATAGTACTTTTTGGTCATATATTCTCAAACAAATAAAAATTCTTGTATATTATTTATTGAAAATATAACTGGTACACTACTTCTACAAGTTTGTTGCCATCACTTTTGTGTTAAAAACACCATAATTCGTATGAAATTTTTTAAACAATACTACCATTGCTTATAGTAGATTTTATGGTGCAAGGATATGAATTGGCCCAAAAATAAATCTTTTTGAAAATAGTGAGTATAGGACCATTTTTAGAACCTTTTACCATATAATTTAGTTTTATTTAACATTTATCAAAGAAAAAAATTAAATTGAATATATATATGAAGTGGTGTAGGGTATTTGATGTTCGGGCTAGACCGACTCTAATATTTTGACTTGTTTTAAATAAAAAATTAAACTCTTAACAGGCATTTATATCAAATTTTTGTTTAAACATTACTTCATAATACTAACAATCCTTATAGTACTTTTTGGTCATATATTCTCAAACAAATAAAAATTCTTGTATATTATTTATATAAAATATAACTGGTACACTACTTCTACAAGTTTTTTGCCACCACTTTTGTGTTAAAAACACCATAATTCGTATCAAATTTTTTAAACAATACTACTACTGCTTATAGTGGATTTTATGATGCAAGGATATGAATTGGCCCAAAAATAAATCCTTTTAAAAATAGTGAGAAAAGGACCATTTTTAGAACCTCTTACCATATAATTTTGTTTTATTTAACATTTATCAAAGAAAAAAATTAAATTGAATATATATATCAAGTGGTGTAGGGTATTTGATGTTCCGGCTAGACCGGCTCTAATATTTTGACTAGTTTTCAATAAAAAATTAAACTCTTAACAGGCATTTATATCAAATTTTTGTTTAAACATTACTTCATAATACTAACAATCCTTATAGTACTTTTTGGTCATATATTCTCAAACAAATAAAAATTCTTGTATATTATTTATTGAAAATATAACTGGTACACTACTTCTACAAGTTTGTTGCCATCACTTTTGTGTTAAAAACACCATAATTCGTATGAAATTTTTCAAACAATACTACCATTGCTTATAGTAGATTTTATGGTGCAAGGATATGAATTGGCCCAAAAATAAATCTTTTTGAAAATAGTGAGTATAGGACCATTTTTAGAACCTTTTACCATATAATTTAGTTTTATTTAACATGTATCAAAGAAAAAAATTAAATTGAATATATATATCAAGTGGTGTAGGGTATTTGATGTTCCGGCTAGACCGACATTAATATTTTGACTTGTTTTCAATAAAAAATTAAACTCTTAACAGGCATTTATATCAAATTTTTGTTTAAACATCACTTCATAATACTACCAATTCTTATAGTACTCTTTGGTCATATATTCTCAAACAAATAAAAATTCTTGTATATTATTTATTGAAAATATAACTGGTACACTACTTCTACAAGTTTTTTGCCACCACTTTTGTGTTAAAAACATCATAATTCGTATGAAATTTTTTAAACAATACTACTATTGCTTATAGTGGATTTTATGATGCAAGGATATGAATTGGTCCAAAAATAAATCCTTTTGAAAATAGTGTGTACAGGACCATTTTTAGAACCTTTTACCATATAATTTTGTTTTATTTAACATTTATCAAAGAAAAAAATTAAATTGAATACATATATGAAGTGGTGTAGGGTATTTGATGTTCCGGCTAGACCGGCTCTAATATTTTGACTTCTTTTCAATTAACCCTTTTGAAAATGGATGGGAATGGACCACTTTTGAACCCTTCCATATATTTTTATTTTAACTTATAAACAAAGTATAAAAAAATTAAACTCTTAACAGGCATTTATATCAAATTTTTGTTTAAACATTACTTCATAATACTAACAATCCTTATAGTACTTTTTGGTCATATATTCTCAAACAAATAAAAATTCTTGTATATTATTTATTGAAAATATAACTGGTACACTACTTCTACAAGTTTTTTGCCATCACTTTTGTGTTAAAAACACCATAATTCGTATCAAATTTTTTAAACAATACTACCATTGCTTATAGTCGATTTTATGATGCAAGGATATGAATTGGTCCAAAAATAAATCCTTTTGAAAATAGTGTGTACAGGACCATTTTTAGAACCTTTTACCATATAATTTTGTTTTATTTAACATTTATCAAAGAAAAAAATTAAATTGAATATATATATGAAGTGGTGTAGGGTATTTGATGTTCGGGCTAGACCGACTTTAATATTTTGACTAGTTTTCAATAAAAAATTAAACTCTTAACAGGCATTTATATCAAATTTTTGTTTAAACATTACTTCATAATACTAACAATCCTTATAGTACTTTTTGGTCATATATTCTCAAACAAATAAAAATTCTTGTATATTATTTATTGAAAATATAACTGGTACACTACTTCTACAAGTTTTTTGCCACCACTTTTGTGTTAAAAACATCATAATTCGTATGAAATTTTTTAAACAATACTACTACTGCTTATAGTAGATTTTATGATGCAAGGATATGAATTGGTCCAAAAATAAATTCTTTTGAAAATAGTGAGTATAGGACCATTTTTAGAACCTTTTACCATATAATTTAGTTTTATTTAACATTTATCAAAGAAAAAAATTAAATTGAATACATATATCAAGTGGTGTAGGGTATTTGATGTTCCGGCTAGACCGACATTAATATTTTGACTTGTTTTCAATAAAAATTAAACTCTTAACAGGCATTTACATCAAATTTTTGTTTAAACATCACTTCATAATACTACCAATTCTTATAGTACTCTTTGGTCATATATTCTCAAACAAATAAAAATTCTTGTACATTATTTATTGAAAATATAACTGGTACACTACTTCTACAAGTTTTTTGCCAGCACTTTTGTGTTAAAAACATCCTAATTCGTATGAAATTTTTTAAACAATACTACCATTGCTTACAGTAGATTTTATGATGCAAGGATATGAATTGGCCCAAAAATAAATCCTTTTAAAAATAGTGAGAATAGGACCATTTTTAGAACCTCTTACCATATAATTTTGTTTTATTTAACATTTATCAAAGAAAAAAATTAAATTGAATACATATATCAAGTGGTGTAGGGTATTTGATGTTCCGGCTAGACCGGCTCTAATATTTTGACTTCTTTTCAATTAACCCTTTTGAAAATGGATGGGAATGGACCACTTTTGAACCCTTCCATATATTTTTATTTTAACTCATAAACAAAGTATAAAAAAATTAAACTCTTAACAGGCATTTATATCAAATTTTTGTTTAAACATTACTTCATAATACTAACAATCCTTATAGTACTTTTTGGTCATATATTCTAAAACAAATAAAAATTCTTGTATATTATTTATTGAAAATATAACTGGTACACTACTTCTACAAGTTTGTTGCCATCACTTTTGTGTTAAAAACACCATAATTCGTATGAAATTTTTTAAACAATACTACCATTGCTTATAGTAGATTTTATGATGCAAGGATATGAATTGGCCCAAAAATAAATCCTTTTAAAAATAGTGAGAATAGGACCATTTTTAGAACCTCTTACCATATAATTTTGTTTTATTTAACATTTATCAAAGAAAAAAATTAAATTGAATACATATATCAAGTGGTGTAGGGTATTTGATGTTCCGGCTAGACCGGCTCTAATATTTTGACTTCTTTTCAATTAACCCTTTTGAAAATGGATGGGAATGGACCACTTTTGAACCCTTCCATATATTTTTATTTTAACTCATAAACAAAGTATAAAAAAATTAAACTTGAAACAGGCATTTATATCAAATTTTTGTTTAAACATTACTTCATAATACTAACAATCCTTATAGTACTTTTTGGTCATATATTCTCAAACAAATAAAAATTCTTGTATATTATTTATTGAAAATATAACTGGTACACTACTTCTACAAGTTTTTTGCCATCACTTTTGTGTTAAAAACATCATAATTCGTATGAAATTTTTTAAACAATACTACCATTGCTTATAGTAGATTTTATGATGCAAGGATATGAATTGGCCCAAAAATAAATCCTTTTAAAAATAGTGAGAATAGGACCATTTTTAGAACCTCTTACCATATAATTTTGTTTTATTTAACATTTATCAAAGAAAAAAATTAAATTGAATACATATATCAAGTGGTGTAGGGTATTTGATGTTCCGGCTAGACCGGCTCTAATATTTTGACTTCTTTTCAATTAACCCTTTTGAAAATGGATGGGAATGGACCACTTTTGAACCCTTCCATATATTTTTATTTTAACTCATAAACAAAGTATAAAAAAATTAAACTTGAAACAGGCATTTATATCAAATTTTTGTTTAAACATTACTTCATAATACTAACAATCCTTATAGTACTTTTTGGTCATATATTCTCAAACAAATAAAAATTCTTGTATATTATTTATTGAAAATATAACTGGTACACTACTTCTACAAGTTTTTTGCCACCACTTTTGTGTTAAAAACACCATAATTCGTATGAAATTTTTTAAACAATACTACCATTGCTTATAGTAGATTTTATGATGCAAGGATATGAATTGGTCCAAAAATAAATCCTATTAAAAATAGATTTATTTATTTATTATTTTATTTAACATTTATCAAAGAAAAAAATTATATTGAATATATATATGAAGTGGTGTAGGGTATTTGATGTTCGGGCTAGACCGACTTTAATATTTTGACTTGTTTTCAATAAAAAATTAAACTCTTAACAGGCATTTATATCAAATTTTTGTTCAAACATCACTTCATAATACTACCAATCCTTATAGTACTTTTTGGTCATATATTCTCAAACAAATAAAAATTCTTGCATATTATTTATTGAAAATATAACTGGTACACTACTTCTACAAGTTTTTTGCCACCTCTTTTGTGTTAAAAACACCATAATTCGTATCAATTTTTTTAAACAATACTACTACTGCTTATAGTAGATTTTATGATGCAAGGATATGAATTGGCCCAAAAATAAATCCTTTTAAAAATAGTGAGAATAGGACCATTTTTAGAACCTCTTACCATATAATTTTGTTTTATTTAACATTTATCAAAGAAAAAAATTAAATTGAATACATATATCAAGTGGTGTAGGGTATTTGATGTTCCGGCTAGACCGGCTCTAATATTTTGACTTCTTTTCAATTAACCCTTTTGAAAATGGATGGGAATGGACCACTTTTGAACCCTTCCATATATTTTTATTTTAACTCATAAACAAAGTATAAAAAAATTAAACTCTTAACAGGCATTTATATCAAATTTTTGTTTAAACATTACTTCATAATACTAACAATCCTTATAGTACTTTTTGGTCATATATTCTCAAACAAATAAAAATTCTTGTATATTATTTATTGAAAATATAACTGGTACACTACTTCTACAAGTTTTTTGCCATCACTTTTGTGTTAAAAACATCATAATTCGTATGAAATTTTTTAAACAATACTACCATTGCTTATAGTAGATTTTATGATGCAAGGATATGAATTGGCCCAAAAATAAATCCTTTTAAAAATAGTGAGAATAGGACCATTTTTAGAACCTTTTACCATATAATTTTGTTTTATTTAACATTTATCAAAGAAAAAAATTAAATTGAATATATATATCAAGTGGTGTAGGGTATTTGATGTTCGGGCTAGACCGACTTTAATATTTTGACTAGTTTTCAATAAAAAATTTAACTCTTAACAGGCATTTATATCAAATTTTTGTTTAAACATTACTTCATAATACTAACAATCCTTATAGTACTTTTTGGTCATATATTCTCAAACAAATAAAAATTCTTGTATATTATTTATTGAAAATATAACTGGTACACTACTTCTACAAGTTTTTTGCCACCACTTTTGTGTTAAAAACATCATAATTCGTATGAAATTTTTTAAACAATACTACTACTGCTTATAGTAGATTTTATGATGCAAGGATATGAATTGGTCCAAAAATAAATCCTTTTGAAAATAGTGTGTACAGGACCATTTTTAGAACCTTTTACCATATAATTTAGTTTTATTTAACATTTATCAAAGAAAAAAATTAAATTGAATATATATATGAAGTGGTGTAGGGTACTTGATGTTCGGGCTAGACCGACTTTAATATTTTGACTAGTTTTCAATAAAAAATTAAACTCTTAACAGGCATTTATATCAAATTTTTGTTTAAACATCACTTCATAATACTACCAATTCTTATAGTCCTTTTTGGTCATATATTCTCAAACAAATAAAAATTCTTGTATATTATTTATATAAAATATAACTGGTACACTACTTCTACAAGTTTTTTGCCATTACCTTTGTGTTAAAAACACCATAATTCGTATGAAATTTTTTAAACAATACTACCATTGCTTATAGTAGATTTTATGATGCAAGGATATGAATTGGTCCAAAAATAAATCTTTTTGAAAATAGTGAGTATAGGACCATTTTTAGAACCTTTTACCATATAATTTAGTTTTATTTAACATGTATCAAAGAAAAAAATTAAATTGAATATATATATCAAGTGGTGTAGGGTATTTGATGTTCGGGCTAGACCGACTCTAATATTTTGACTTGTTTTAAATAAAAAATGAAACTCTTAACATGCATTTATATCAAATTTTTGTTTAAACATCACTTCATAATACTACCAATTCTACTTTTTGGTCATATATTCTCAAACAAATAAAAATTCTTGTATATTATTTATTGAAAATATAACTGGTACACTACTTCTACAAGTTTTTTGCCAGCACTTTTGTGTTAAAAACACCATAATTCGTATGAAATTTTTTAAACAATACTACCATTGCTTATAGTAGATTTTATGATGCAAGGATATGAATTGGTCCAAAAATAAATCTTTTTGAAAATAGTGAGTATAGGACCATTTTTAGAACCTTTTACCATATAATTTAGTTTTATTTAACATGTATCAAAGAAAAAAATTAAATTGAATATATATATCAAGTGGTGTAGGGTATTTGATGTTCGGGCTAGACCGACTCTAATATTTTGACTTGTTTTAAATAAAAAATGAAACTCTTAACATGCATTTATATCAAATTTTTGTTTAAACATCACTTCATAATACTACCAATTCTACTTTTTGGTCATATATTCTCAAACAAATAAAAATTCTTGTATATTATTTATTGAAAATATAACTGGTACACTACTTCTACAAGTTTTTTGCCAGCACTTTTGTGTTAAAAACACCATAATTCGTATGAAATTTTTTAAACAATACTACCATTGCTTATAGTAGATTTTATGATGCAAGGATATGAATTGGTCCAAAAATAAATCTTTTTGAAAATAGTGAGTATAGGACCATTTTTAGAACCTTTTACCATATAATTTAGTTTTATTTAACATGTATCAAAGAAAAAAATTAAATTGAATATATATATCAAGTGGTGTAGGGTATTTGATGTTCGGGCTAGACCGACTCTAATATTTTGACTTGTTTTAAATAAAAAATGAAACTCTTAACATGCATTTATATCAAATTTTTGTTTAAATATCACTTCATAATACTACCAATTCTACTTTTTGGTCATATATTCTAAAACAAATAAAAATTATTGTATATTATTTATATAAAATATAACTGGTACACTACTTCTACAAGTTTTTTGCCATCACTTTTATGTTAAAAACACCATAATTCGTATGAAATTTTTTAAACAATACTACCATTGCTTATAGTAGATTTTATGATGCAAGGATATGAATTGGTCCAAAAATAAATCTTTTTGAAAATAGTGAGTATAGGACCATTTTTAGAACCTTTTACCAAATAATTTTGTTTTATTTAACATTTATCAAAGAAAAAAATTAAATTGAATACATATATCAAGTGGTGTAGGGTATTTGATGTTCCGGCTAGACCGGCTCTAATATTTTGACTAGTTTTCAATAAAAAATTAAACTCTTAACAGGCATTTATATCAAATTTTTGTTTAAACATTACTTCATAATACTAACAATCCTTATAGTACTTTTTGGTCATATATTCTCAAACAAATAAAAATCCTTGTATATTATTTATTGAAAATATAACTGGTACACTACTTCTACAAGTTTTTTGCCATCACTTTTGTGTTAAAAACACCATAATTCGTATCAAATTTTTTAAACAATACTACCATTGCTTATAGTCGATTTTATGATGCAAGGATATGAATTGGTCTAAAAATAAATCCTTTTGAAAATAGTGTGTACAGGACCATTTTTAGAACCTTTTACCATATAATTTTGTTTTATTTAACATTTATCAAAGAAAAAAATTAAATTGAATATATATATCAAGTGGTGTAGGGTATTTGATGTTCGGGCTAGACCGACTTTAATATTTTGACTAGTTTTCAATAAAAAATTAAACTCTTAACAGGCATTTATATCAAATTTTTGTTTAAACATTACTTCATAATACTAACAATCCTTATAGTACTTTTTGGTCATATATTCTCAAACAAATAAAAATTCTTGTATATTATTTATTGAAAATATAACTGGTACACTACTTCTACAAGTTTTTTGCCACCACTTTTGTGTTAAAAACACCATAATTCGTATGAAATTTTTTAAACAATACAACCATTGCTTATAGTAGATTTTATGGTGCAAGGATATGAATGGGTCCAAAAATAAATCCTTTTGAAAATAGTGAGTATAGGACCATTTTTAGAACCTCTTACCATATAATTTTGTTTTATTTAACATTTATCAAAAAAAAAAATTAAATTGAATACATATATCAAGTGGTGTAGGGTATTTGATGTTCCGGCTAGACCGACATTAATATTTTGACTTGTTTTCAATAAAAAATTAAACTCTTAACAGGCATTTATATCAAATTTTTGTTTAAACATTACTTCATAATACTAACAATCCTTATAGTACTTTTTGGTCATATATTCTCAAACAAATAAAAATTCTTGTATATTATTTATTGAAAATATAACTGGTACACTACTTCTACAAGTTTTTTGCCACCACTTTTGTGTTAAAAACACCATAATTCGTATCAAATTTTTTAAACAATACTACTACTGCTTATAGTGGATTTTATGATGCAAGGATATGAATTGGTCGAAAAATAAATTCTTTTGAAAATAGTGTGTACAGAACCATTTTTAGAACCTTTTACCATATAATTTTGTTTTATTTAACATTTATCAAAGAAAAAAATTAAATTGAATATATATATCAAGTGGTGTAGGGTATTTGATGTTCGGGCTAGACCGACTCTAATATTTTGACTTGTTTTAAATAAAAAATTAAACTCTTAACAGGCATTTATATCAAATTTTTGTTTAAACATTACTTCATAATACTAACAATCCTTATAGTACTTTTTGGTCATATATTCTCAAACAAATAAAAATTCTTGTATATTATTAATATAAAATATAACTGGTACACTACTTCTACAAGTTTTTTGCCACCACTTTTGTGTTAAAAACACCATAATTCGTATGAAATTTTTTAAACAATACTACCATTGCTTATAGTAGATTTTATGATGCAAGGATATGAATTGGTCCAAAAATAAATCCTTTTGAAAATAGTGAGTACAGGACCATTTTTAGAACCTTTTACCATATAATTTTGTTTTATTTAACATTTATCAAAGAAAAAAATTAAATTGAATATATATATGAAGTGGTGTAGGGTATTTGATGTTCGGGCTAGACCGACTTTAATAATTTGACTAGTTTTCAATAAAAAATTAAACCCCTAACAGGAATTTATATCAAATTTTTGTTTAAACATCACTTCATAATACTACCAATTCTTATAGTACTTTTTGGTCATATATTCTCAAACAAATAAAAATTCTTGTATATTATTTATTGAAAATATAACTGGTACACTACTTCTACAAGTTTTTTGCCATCACTTTTGTGTTAAAAACACCATAATTCGTATGAAATTTTTTAAACAATACTACCATTGCTTATAGTAGATTTTATGATGCAAGGATATGAATTGGTCCAAAAATAAATCTTTTTGAAAATAGTGAGAACAGGACCATTTTTAGAACCTCTTACCATATAATTTTGTTTTATTTAACATTTATCAAAGAAAAAAATTAAATTGAATACATATATGAAGTGGTGTAGGGTATTTGATGTTCCGGCTAGACCGGCTCTAATATTTTGACTTCTTTTCAATTAACCCTTTTGAAAATGGATGGGAATGGACCACTTTTGAACCCTTCCATATATTTTTATTTTAACTCATAAACAAAGTATAAAAAAATTAAACTCTTAACAGGCATTTATATCAAATTTTTGTTTAAACATTACTTCATAATACTAACAATCCTTATAATACTTTTTGGTCATATATTCTCAAACAAATAAAAATTCTTGTATATTATTTATTGAAAATATAACTGGTACACTACTTCTACAAGTTTTTTGCCACCACTTTTGTGTTAAAAACACCATAATTCGTATCAAATTTTTTAAACAATACTACTACTGCTTATAGTAGATTTTATGATGCAAGGACATGAATTGGTCCAAATATAAATCCTTTTGAAAATAGTGTGTACAGGACCATTTTTAGAACCTTTTACCATATAATTTTGTTTTATTTAACATTTATCAAAGAAAAAAATTAAATTGAATATATATATGAAGTGGTGTAGGGTATTTGATGTTCGGGCTAGACCGGCTCTAATATTTTGACTTGTTTTAAATAAAAAATTAAACTCTTAACAGGCATTTATATCAAATTTTTGTTTAAACATTACTTCATAATACTAACAATCCTTATAGTACTTTTTGGTCATATATTCTCAAACAAATAAAAATTCTTGTATATTATTTATATAAAATATAACTGGTACACTACTTCTACAAGTTTTTTGCCACCACTTTTGTGTTAAAAACACCATAATTCGTATCAAATTTTTTAAACAATACTACTACTGCTTATAGTGGATTTTATGATGCAAGGATATGAATTGGCCCAAAAATAAATCCTTTTAAAAATAGTGAGAAAAGGACCATTTTTAGAACCTCTTACCATATAATTTTGTTTTATTTAACATTTATCAAAAAAAAAAATTAAATTGAATACATATATCAAGTGGTGTAGGGTATTTGATGTTCCGGCTAGACCGGCTCTAATATTTTGACTAGTTTTCAATAAAAAATTAAACTCTTAACAGGCATTTATATCAAATTTTTGTTTAAACATTACTTCATAATACTAACAATCCTTATAGTACTTTTTGGTCATATATTCTCAAACAAATAAAAATTCTTGTATATTATTTATTGAAAATATAACTGGTACACTACTTCTACAAGTTTGTTGCCATCACTTTTGTGTTAAAAACACCATAATTCGTATGAAATTTTTTAAACAATACTACCATTGCTTATAGTAGATTTTATGGTGCAAGGATATGAATTGGCCCAAAAATAAATCTTTTTGAAAATAGTGAGTATAGGACCATTTTTAGAACCTTTTACCATATAATTTAGTTTTATTTAACATGTATCAAAGAAAAAAATTAAATTGAATATATATATCAAGTGGTGTAGGGTATTTGATGTTCCGGCTAGACCGACATTAATATTTTGACTTGTTTTCAATAAAAAATTAAACTCTTAACAGGCATTTATATCAAATTTTTGTTTAAACATCACTTCATAATACTACCAATTCTTATAGTACTCTTTGGTCATATATTCTCAAACAAATAAAAATTCTTGTATATTATTTATTGAAAATATAACTGGTACACTACTTCTACAAGTTTTTTGCCACCACTTTTGTGTTAAAAACATCATAATTCGTATGAAATTTTTTAAACAATACTACTATTGCTTATAGTGGATTTTATGATGCAAGGATATGAATTGGTCCAAAAATAAATCCTTTTGAAAATAGTGTGTACAGGACCATTTTTAGAACCTTTTACCATATAATTTTGTTTTATTTAACATTTATCAAAGAAAAAAATTAAATTGAATACATATATGAAGTGGTGTAGGGTATTTGATGTTCCGGCTAGACCGGCTCTAATATTTTGACTTCTTTTCAATTAACCCTTTTGAAAATGGATGGGAATGGACCACTTTTGAACCCTTCCATATATTTTTATTTTAACTCATAAACAAAGTATAAAAAAATTAAACTCTTAACAGGCATTTATATCAAATTTTTGTTTAAACATTACTTCATAATACTAACAATCCTTATAGTACTTTTTGGTCATATATTCTCAAACAAATAAAAATTCTTGTATATTATTTATTGAAAATATAACTGGTACACTACTTCTACAAGTTTTTTGCCATCACTTTTGTGTTAAAAACACCATAATTCGTATCAAATTTTTTAAACAATACTACCATTGCTTATAGTCGATTTTATGATGCAAGGATATGAATTGGTCCAAAAATAAATCCTTTTGAAAATAGTGTGTACAGGACCATTTTTAGAACCTTTTACCATATAATTTTGTTTTATTTAACATTTATCAAAGAAAAAAATTAAATTGAATATATATATGAAGTGGTGTAGGGTATTTGATGTTCGGGCTAGACCGACATTAATATTTTGACTAGTTTTCAATAAAAAATTAAACTCTTAACAGGCATTTATATCAAATTTTTGTTTAAACATTACTTCATAATACTAACAATCCTTATAGTACTTTTTGGTCATATATTCTAAAACAAATAAAAATTCTTGTATATTATTTATTGAAAATATAACTGGTACACTACTTCTACAAGTTTTTTGCCACCACTTTTGTGTTAAAAACATCATAATTCGTATGAAATTTTTTAAACAATACTACTACTGCTTATAGTAGATTTTATGATGCAAGGATATGAATTGGTCCAAAAATAAATTCTTTTGAAAATAGTGAGTATAGGACCATTTTTAGAACCTTTTACCATATAATTTAGTTTTATTTAACATTTATCAAAGAAAAAAATTAAATTGAATACATATATCAAGTGGTGTAGGGTATTTGATGTTCCGGCTAGACCGACATTAATATTTTGACTTGTTTTCAATAAAAATTAAACTCTTAACAGGCATTTACATCAAATTTTTGTTTAAACATCACTTCATAATACTACCAATTCTTATAGTACTCTTTGGTCATATATTCTCAAACAAATAAAAATTCTTGTACATTATTTATTGAAAATATAACTGGTACACTACTTCTACAAGTTTTTTGCCAGCACTTTTGTGTTAAAAACATCCTAATTCGTATGAAATTTTTTAAACAATACTACCATTGCTTACAGTAGATTTTATGATGCAAGGATATGAATTGGCCCAAAAATAAATCCTTTTAAAAATAGTGAGAATAGGACCATTTTTAGAACCTCTTACCATATAATTTTGTTTTATTTAACATTTATCAAAGAAAAAAATTAAATTGAATACATATATCAAGTGGTGTAGGGTATTTGATGTTCCGGCTAGACCGGCTCTAATATTTTGACTTCTTTTCAATTAACCCTTTTGAAAATGGATGGGAATGGACCACTTTTGAACCCTTCCATATATTTTTATTTTAACTCATAAACAAAGTATAAAAAAATTAAACTCTTAACAGGCATTTATATCAAATTTTTGTTTAAACATTACTTCATAATACTAACAATCCTTATAGTACTTTTTGGTCATATATTCTCAAACAAATAAAAATCCTTGTATATTATTTATTGAAAATATAACTGGTACACTACTTCTACAAGTTTGTTGCCATCACTTTTGTGTTAAAAACACCATAATTCGTATGAAATTTTTTAAACAATACTACCATTGCTTATAGTAGATTTTATGATGCAAGGATATGAATTGGCCCAAAAATAAATCCTTTTAAAAATAGTGAGAATAGGACCATTTTTAGAACCTCTTACCATATAATTTTGTTTTATTTAACATTTATCAAAGAAAAAAATTAAATTGAATACATATATCAAGTGGTGTAGGGTATTTGATGTTCCGGCTAGACCGGCTCTAATATTTTGACTTCTTTTCAATTAACCCTTTTGAAAATGGATGGGAATGGACCACTTTTGAACCCTTCCATATATTTTTATTTTAACTCATAAACAAAGTATAAAAAAATTAAACTTGAAACAGGCATTTATATCAAATTTTTGTTTAAACATTACTTCATAATACTAACAATCCTTATAGTACTTTTTGGTCATATATTCTCAAACAAATAAAAATTCTTGTATATTATTTATTGAAAATATAACTGGTACACTACTTCTACAAGTTTTTTGCCATCACTTTTGTGTTAAAAACATCATAATTCGTATGAAATTTTTTAAACAATACTACCATTGCTTATAGTAGATTTTATGATGCAAGGATATGAATTGGCCCAAAAATAAATCCTTTTAAAAATAGTGAGAATAGGACCATTTTTAGAACCTCTTACCATATAATTTTGTTTTATTTAACATTTATCAAAGAAAAAAATTAAATTGAATACATATATCAAGTGGTGTAGGGTATTTGATGTTCCGGCTAGACCGGCTCTAATATTTTGACTTCTTTTCAATTAACCCTTTTGAAAATGGATGGGAATGGACCACTTTTGAACCCTTCCATATATTTTTATTTTAACTCATAAACAAAGTATAAAAAAATTAAACTTGAAACAGGCATTTATATCAAATTTTTGTTTAAACATTACTTCATAATACTAACAATCCTTATAGTACTTTTTGGTCATATATTCTCAAACAAATAAAAATTCTTGTATATTATTTATTGAAAATATAACTGGTACACTACTTCTACAAGTTTTTTGCCACCACTTTTGTGTTAAAAACACCATAATTCGTATGAAATTTTTTAAACAATACTACCATTGCTTATAGTAGATTTTATGATGCAAGGATATGAATTGGTCCAAAAATAAATCCTATTAAAAATAGATTTATTTATTTATTATTTTATTTAACATTTATCAAAGAAAAAAATTATATTGAATATATATATCAAGTGGTGTAGGGTATTTGATGTTCGGGCTAGACCGACTTTAATATTTTGACTTGTTTTCAATAAAAAATTAAACTCTTAACAGGCATTTATATCAAATTTTTGTTCAAACATCACTTCATAATACTACCAATCCTTATAGTACTTTTTGGTCATATATTCTCAAACAAATAAAAATTCTTGCATATTATTTATTGAAAATATAACTGGTACACTACTTCTACAAGTTTTTTGCCACCTCTTTTGTGTTAAAAACACCATAATTCGTATCAATTTTTTTAAACAATACTACTACTGCTTATAGTAGATTTTATGATGCAAGGATATGAATTGGCCCAAAAATAAATCCTTTTAAAAATAGTGAGAATAGGACCATTTTTAGAACCTCTTACCATATAATTTTGTTTTATTTAACATTTATCAAAGAAAAAAATTAAATTGAATACATATATCAAGTGGTGTAGGGTATTTGATGTTCCGGCTAGACCGGCTCTAATATTTTGACTTCTTTTCAATTAACCCTTTTGAAAATGGATGGGAATGGACCACTTTTGAACCCTTCCATATATTTTTATTTTAACTCATAAACAAAGTATAAAAAAATTAAACTTGAAACAGGCATTTATATCAAATTTTTGTTTAAACATTACTTCATAATACTAACAATCCTTATAGTACTTTTTGGTCATATATTCTCAAACAAATAAAAATTCTTGTATATTATTTATTGAAAATATAACTGGTACACTACTTCTACAAGTTTTTTGCCATCACTTTTGTGTTAAAAACACCATAATTCGTATCAAATTTTTTAAACAATACTACCATTGCTTATAGTCGATTTTATGATGCAAGGATATGAATTGGTCCAAAAATAAATCCTTTTGAAAATAGTGTGTACAGGACCATTTTTAGAACCTTTTACCATATAATTTTGTTTTATTTAACATTTATCAAAGAAAAAAATTAAATTGAATATATATATCAAGTGGTGTAGGGTATTTGATGTTCGGGCTAGACCGACTTTAATATTTTGACTAGTTTTCAATAAAAAATTAAACTCTTAACAGGCATTTATATCAAATTTTTGTTTAAACATTACTTCATAATACTAACAATCCTTATAGTACTTTTTGGTCATATATTCTCAAACAAATAAAAATTCTTGTATATTATTTATTGAAAATATAACTGGTACACTACTTCTACAAGTTTTTTGCCACCACTTTTGTGTTAAAAACATCATAATTCGTATGAAATTTTTTAAACAATACTACTACTGCTTATAGTAGATTTTATGATGCAAGGATATGAATTGGTCCAAAAATAAATCCTTTTGAAAATAGTGTGTACAGGACCATTTTTAGAACCTTTTACCATATAATTTAGTTTTATTTAACATTTATCAAAGAAAAAAATTAAATTGAATATATATATGAAGTGGTGTAGGGTACTTGATGTTCGGGCTAGACCGACTTTAATATTTTGACTAGTTTTCAATAAAAAATTAAACTCTTAACAGGCATTTATATCAAATTTTTGTTTAAACATCACTTCATAATACTACCAATTCTTATAGTCCTTTTTGGTCATATATTCTCAAACAAATAAAAATTCTTGTATATTATTTATATAAAATATAACTGGTACACTACTTCTACAAGTTTTTTGCCATTACCTTTGTGTTAAAAACACCATAATTCGTATGAAATTTTTTAAACAATACTACCATTGCTTATAGTAGATTTTATGATGCAAGGATATGAATTGGTCCAAAAATAAATCTTTTTGAAAATAGTGAGTATAGGACCATTTTTAGAACCTTTTACCATATAATTTAGTTTTATTTAACATGTATCAAAGAAAAAAATTAAATTGAATATATATATCAAGTGGTGTAGGGTATTTGATGTTCGGGCTAGACCGACATTAATATTTTGACTTGTTTTCAATAAAAAATTAAACTCTTAACAGGCATTTATATCAAATTTTTGTTTAAACATTACTTCATAATACTAACAATCCTTATAGTACTTTTTGGTCATATATTCTAAAACAAATAAAAATTCTTGTATATTATTTATGGAAAATATAACTGGAACACTACTTCTACAAGTTTTTTGCCATCACTTTTATGTTAAAAACACCATAATTCGTATGAAATTTTTTAAACAATACTACCATTGCTTATAGTAGATTTTATGATGCAAGGATATGAATTGGTCCAAAAATAAATCCTTTTAAAAATAGATTTATTTATTTATTATTTTATTTAACATTTATCAAAAAAAAAAATTATATTGAATATATATATCAAGTGGTGTAGGGTATTTGATGTTCGGGCTAGACCGACTTTAATATTTTGACTTGTTTTCAATAAAAAATTAAACTCTTAACAGGCATTTATATCAAATTTTTGTTCAAACATCACTTCATAATACTACCAATCCTTATAGTACTTTTTGGTCATATATTCTCAAACAAATAAAAATTCTTGTATATTATTTATTGAAAATATAACTGGTACACTACTTCTACAAGTTTTTTGCCATCACTTTTGTGTTAAAAACACCATAATTCGTATCAAATTTTTTAAACAATACTACTACTGCTTATAGTAGATTTTATGATGCAAGGATATGAATTGGTCCAAAAATAAAACCTTTTAAAAATAGTGAGAATAGGACCATTTTTAGAACCTCTTACCATATAATTTTGTTTTATTTAACATTTATCAAAGAAAAAAATTAAATTGAATATATATATCAAGTGGTGTAGGGTATTTGATGTTCGGGCTAGACCGACTTTAATATTTTGACTTGTTTTAAATAAAAAATGAAACTCTTAACATGCATTTATATCAAATTTTTGTTTAAATATCACTTCATAATACTACCAATTCTACTTTTTGGTCATATATTCTAAAACAAATAAAAATTATTGTATATTATTTATATAAAATATAACTGGTACACTACTTCTACAAGTTTTTTGCCATCACTTTTATGTTAAAAACACCATAATTCGTATGAAATTTTTTAAACAATACTACCATTGCTTATAGTAGATTTTATGATGCAAGGATATGAATTGGTCCAAAAATAAATCTTTTTGAAAATAGTGAGTATAGGACCATTTTTAGAACCTTTTACCAAATAATTTTGTTTTATTTAACATTTATCAAAGAAAAAAATTAAATTGAATACATATATCAAGTGGTGTAGGGTATTTGATGTTCCGGCTAGACCGGCTCTAATATTTTGTCTTCTTTTCAATTAACCCTTTTGAAAATGGATGGGAATGGACCAATTTTGAACCCTTCCATATATTTTTATTTTAACTCATAAACAAAGTATAAAAAAATTAAACTCTTAACAGGCATTTATATCAAATTTTTGTTTAAACATTACTTCATAATACTAACAATCCTTATAGTACTTTTTGGTCATATATTCTCAAAAAATAAAAATTCTTGTATATTATTTATTGAAAATATAACTGGTACACTACTTCTACAAGTTTTTTGCCACCACTTTTGTGTTAAAAACATCATAATTCGTATGAAATTTTTTAAACAATACAACCATTGCTTATAGTAGATTTTATGATGCAAGGATATGAATTGGTCCAAAAATAAATCTTTTTGAAAATAGTGAGTATAGGACCATTTTTAGAACCTTTTACCATATAATTTAGTTTTATTTAACATGTATCAAAGAAAAAAATTAAATTGAATATATATATCAAGTGGTGTAGGGTATTTGATATTCGGGCTAGACCGACTCTAATATTTTGACTTGTTTTAAATAAAAAATGAAACTCTTAACATGCATTTATATCAAATTTTTGTTTAAACATCACTTCATAATACTACCAATTCTACTTTTTGGTCATATATTCTCAAACAAATAAAAATTCTTGTATATTATTTATTGAAAATATAACTGGTACACTACTTCTACAAGTTTTTTGCCAGCACTTTTGTGTTAAAAACACCATAATTCGTATGAAATTTTTTAAACAATACTACCATTGCTTATAGTAGATTTTATGATGCAAGGATATGAATTGGTCCAAAAATAAATCTTTTTGAAAATAGTGAGTATAGGACCATTTTTAGAACCTTTTACCATATAATTTAGTTTTATTTAACATGTATCAAAGAAAAAAATTAAATTGAATATATATATCAAGTGGTGTAGGGTATTTGATGTTCGGGCTAGACCGACTCTAATATTTTGACTTGTTTTAAATAAAAAATGAAACTCTTAACATGCATTTATATCAAATTTTTGTTTAAACATCACTTCATAATACTACCAATTCTACTTTTTGGTCATATATTCTCAAACAAATAAAAATTCTTGTATATTATTTATTGAAAATATAACTGGTACACTACTTCTACAAGTTTTTTGCCAGCACTTTTGTGTTAAAAACACCATAATTCGTATGAAATTTTTTAAACAATACTACCATTGCTTATAGTAGATTTTATGATGCAAGGATATGAATTGGTCCAAAAATAAATCTTTTTGAAAATAGTGAGTATAGGACCATTTTTAGAACCTTTTACCATATAATTTAGTTTTATTTAACATGTATCAAAGAAAAAAATTAAATTGAATATATATATCAAGTGGTGTAGGGTATTTGATGTTCGGGCTAGACCGACTCTAATATTTTGACTTGTTTTAAATAAAAAATGAAACTCTTAACATGCATTTATATCAAATTTTTGTTTAAATATCACTTCATAATACTACCAATTCTACTTTTTGGTCATATATTCTAAAACAAATAAAAATTATTGTATATTATTTATATAAAATATAACTGGTACACTACTTCTACAAGTTTTTTGCCATCACTTTTATGTTAAAAACACCATAATTCGTATGAAATTTTTTAAACAATACTACCATTGCTTATAGTAGATTTTATGATGCAAGGATATGAATTGGTCCAAAAATAAATCTTTTTGAAAATAGTGAGTATAGGACCATTTTTAGAACCTTTTACCAAATAATTTTGTTTTATTTAACATTTATCAAAGAAAAAAATTAAATTGAATACATATATCAAGTGGTGTAGGGTATTTGATGTTCCGGCTAGACCGGCTCTAATATTTTGTCTTCTTTTCAATTAACCCTTTTGAAAATGGATGGGAATGGACCAATTTTGAACCCTTCCATATATTTTTATTTTAACTCATAAACAAAGTATAAAAAAATTAAACTCTTAACAGGCATTTATATCAAATTTTTGTTTAAACATTACTTCATAATACTAACAATCCTTATAGTACTTTTTGGTCATATATTCTCAAAAAATAAAAATTCTTGTATATTATTTATTGAAAATATAACTGGTACACTACTTCTACAAGTTTTTTGCCACCACTTTTGTGTTAAAAACATCATAATTCGTATGAAATTTTTTAAACAATACAACCATTGCTTATAGTAGATTTTATGGTGCAAGGATATGAATGGGTCCAAAAATAAATCCTTTTGAAAATAGTGAGTATAGGACCATTTTTAGAACCTCTTACCATATAATTTTGTTTTATTTAACATTTATCAAAAAAAAAAATTAAATTGAATACATATATCAAGTGGTGTAGGGTATTTGATGTTCCGGCTAGACCGACATTAATATTTTGACTTGTTTTCAATAAAAAATTAAACTCTTAACAGGCATTTATATCAAATTTTTGTTTAAACATTACTTCATAATACTAACAATCCTTATAGTACTTTTTGGTCATATATTCTCAAACAAATAAAAATTCTTGTATATTATTTATTGAAAATATAACTGGTACACTACTTCTACAAGTTTTTTGCCACCACTTTTGTGTTAAAAACACCATAATTCGTATGAAATTTTTTAAACAATACTACTACTGCTTATAGTAGATTTTATGATGCAAGGATATGAATTGGCCCAAAAATAAATCCTTTTGAAAATAGTGTGTACAGGACCATTTTTAGAACCTTTTACCATATAATTTTGTTTTATTTAACATTTATCAAAGAAAAAAATTAAATTGAATATATATATGAAGTGGTGTAGGGTATTTGATGTCCGGGCTAGGCCGACTTTAATATTTTGACTAGTTTTCAATAAAAAATTAAACTCTTAACAGGCATTTATATCAAATTTTTGTTTAAACATTACTTCATAATACTAACAATCCTTATAGTACTTTTTGGTCATATATTCTCAAACAAATAAAAATTCTTGTATATTATTTATTGAAAATATAACTGGTACACTACTTCTACAAGTTTTTTGCCACCACTTTTGTGTTAAAAACACCATAATTCGTATGAAATTTTTTAAACAATACTACTACTGCTTATAGTAGATTTTATGATGCAAGGATATGAATTGGCCCAAAAATAAATCCTTTTGAAAATAGTGAGTATAGGACCATTTTTAGAACCTTTTACCATATAATTTTATTTTATTTAACATTTATCAAAGAAAAAATTAAATTGAATACATATATCAAGTGGTGTAGGGTATTTGATGTTCGGGCTAGACCGACTTTAATATTTTGACTTGTTTTCAATAAAAAATTAAACTCTTAACAGGCATTTATATCAAATTTTTGTTTAAACATCACTTCATAATACTAACAATCCTTATAGTACTTTTTGGTCATATATTCTCAAACAAATAAAAATTCTTGTATATTATTTATTGAAAATATAACTGGTACACTACTTCTACAAGTTTTTTGCCAGCACTTTTGTGTTAAAAACACCATAATTCGTATGAAATTTTTTAAACAATACTACCATTGCTTATAGTAGATTTTATGATGCAAGGATATGAATTGGTCCAAAAATAAATCTTTTTGAAAATAGTGAGTATAGGACCATTTTTAGAACCTTTTACCATATAATTTAGTTTTATTTAACATGTATCAAAGAAAAAAATTAAATTGAATATATATATCAAGTGGTGTAGGGTATTTGATGTTCGGGCTAGACCGACTCTAATATTTTGACTTGTTTTAAATAAAAAATGAAACTCTTAACATGCATTTATATCAAATTTTTGTTTAAATATCACTTCATAATACTACCAATTCTACTTTTTGGTCATATATTCTAAAACAAATAAAAATTCTTGTATATTATTTATATAAAATATAACTGGTACACTACTTCTACAAGTTTTTTGCCACCACTTTTGTGTTAAAAACACCATAATTCGTATCAAATTTTTTAAACAATACTACTATTGCTTATAGTGGATTTTATGATGCAAGGATATGAATTGGTCCAAAAATAAATCCTTTTGAAAATAGTGTGTACAGGACCATTTTTAGAACCTTTTACCATATAATTTTGTTTTATTTAACATTTATCAAAGAAAAAAATTAAATTGAATATATATATGAAGTGGTGTAGGGTATTTGATGTCCGGGCTAGACCGACTTTAATATTTTGACTAGTTTTCAATAAAAAATTAAACTCTTAACAGGCATTTATATCAAATTTTTGTTTAAACATTACTTCATAATACTAACAATCCTTATAGTACTTTTTGGTCATATATTCTCAAACAAATAAAAATTCTTGTATATTATTTATTGAAAATATAACTGGTACACTACTTCTACAAGTTTTTTGCCACCACTTTTGTGTTAAAAACACCATAATTCGTATGAAATTTTTTAAACAATACTACTACTGCTTATAGTAGATTTTATGATGCAAGGATATGAATTGGCCCAAAAATAAATCCTTTTGAAAATAGTGAGTATAGGACCATTTTTAGAACCTTTTACCATATAATTTTATTTTATTTAACATTTATCAAAGAAAAAATTAAATTGAATACATATATCAAGTGGTGTAGGGTATTTGATGTTCGGGCTAGACCGACTTTAATATTTTGACTTGTTTTCAATAAAAAATTAAACTCTTAACAGGCATTTATATCAAATTTTTGTTTAAACATCACTTCATAATACTAACAATCCTTATAGTACTTTTTGGTCATATATTCTCAAACAAATAAAAATTCTTGTATATTATTTATTGAAAATATAACTGGTACACTACTTCTACAAGTTTTTTGCCAGCACTTTTGTGTTAAAAACACCATAATTCGTATGAAATTTTTTAAACAATACTACCATTGCTTATAGTAGATTTTATGATGCAAGGATATGAATTGGTCCAAAAATAAATCTTTTTGAAAATAGTGAGTATAGGACCATTTTTAGAACCTTTTACCATATAATTTAGTTTTATTTAACATGTATCAAAGAAAAAAATTAAATTGAATATATATATCAAGTGGTGTAGGGTATTTGATGTTCGGGCTAGACCGACTCTAATATTTTGACTTGTTTTAAATAAAAAATGAAACTCTTAACATGCATTTATATCAAATTTTTGTTTAAATATCACTTCATAATACTACCAATTCTACTTTTTGGTCATATATTCTAAAACAAATAAAAATTCTTGTATATTATTTATATAAAATATAACTGGTACACTACTTCTACAAGTTTTTTGCCATCACTTTTGTGTTAAAAACACCATAATTCGTATGAAATTTTTTAAACAATACTACCATTGCTTATAGTAGATTTTATGATGCAAGGATATGAATTGGTCCAAAAATAAATCTTTTTGAAAATAGTGAGTATAGGACCATTTTTAGAACCTTTTACCATATAATTTTGTTTTATTTAACATTTATCAAAGAAAAAAATTAAATTGAATACATATATCAAGTGGTGTAGGGTATTTGATGTTCCGGCTAGACCGGCTCTAATATTTTGTCTTCTTTTCAATTAACCCTTTTGAAAATGGATGGGAATGGACCAATTTTGAACCCTTCCATATATTTTTATTTTAACTCATAAACAAAGTATAAAAAAATTAAACTCTTAACAGGCATTTATATCAAATTTTTGTTTAAACATTACTTCATAATACTAACAATCCTTATAGTACTTTTTGGTCATATATTCTCAAAAAATAAAAATTCTTGTATATTATTTATTGAAAATATAACTGGTACACTACTTCTACAAGTTTTTTGCCACCACTTTTGTGTTAAAAACATCATAATTCGTATCAAATTTTTTAAACAATACTACCATTGCTTATAGTAGATTTTATGATGCAAGGATATGAATTGGCCCAAAAATAAATCCTTTTGAAAATAGTGAGTATAGGACCATTTTTAGAACCTTTTACCATATAATTTTATTTTATTTAACATTTATCAAAGAAAAAAATAAATTGAATATATATATCAAGTGGTGTAGGGTATTTGATGTTCGGGCTAGACCGACTTTAATATTTTGACTAGTTTTCAATAAAAAATTAAACCCTTAACAGGCATTTATATCAAATTTTTGTTTAAACATCACTTCATAATACTAACAATCCTTATAGTACTTTTTGGTCATATATTCTCAAACAAATAAAAATTCTTGTATATTATTTATTGAAAATATAACTGGTACACTACTTCTACAAGTTTTTTGCCACCACTTTTGTGTTAAAAACACCATAATTCGTATGAAATTTTTTAAACAATACTACCATTGCTTATAGTAGATTTTATGGTGCAAGGATATGAATTGGCCCAAAAATAAATCTTTTTGAAAATAGTGAGTATAGGACCATTTTTAGAACCTTTTACCATATAATTTAGTTTTATTTAACATTTATCAAAGAAAAAAATTAAATTGAATACATATATCAAGTGGTGTAGGGTATTTGATGTTCCGGCTAGACCGACATTAATATTTTGACTTGTTTTCAATAAAAAATTAAACTCTTAACAGGCATTTACATCAAATTTTTGTTTAAACATTACTTCATAATACTACCAATTCTTATAGTACTCTTTGGTCATATATTCTCAAACAAATAAAAATTCTTGTACATTATTTATTGAAAATATAACTGGTACACTACTTCTACAAGTTTTTTGCCACCACTTTTGTGTTAAAAACATCATAATTCGTATGAAATTTTTTAAACAATACTACCATTGCTTATAGTAGATTTTATGATGCAAGGATATGAATTGGCCCAAAAATAAATCCTTTTAAAAATAGTGAGAATAGGACCATTTTTAGAACCTCTTACCATATAATTTTGTTTTATTTAACATTTATCAAAGAAAAAAATTAAATTGAATACATATATCAAGTGGTGTAGGGTATTTGATGTTCCGGCTAGACCGGCTCTAATATTTTGACTTCTTTTCAATTAACCCTTTTGAAAATGGATGGGAATGGACCACTTTTGAACCCTTCCATATATTTTTATTTTAACTCATAAACAAAGTATAAAAAAATTAAACTCTTAACAGGCATTTATATCAAATTTTTGTTTAAACATTACTTCATAATACTAATAATCCTTATAGTACTTTTTGGTCATATATTCTCAAACAAATAAAAATTCTTGTATATTATTTATATAAAATATAACTGGTACACTACTTCTACAAGTTTTTTGCCAGCACTTTTGTGTTAAAAACACCATAATTCGTATCAAATTTTTTAAACAATACAACTACTGCTTATAGTAGATTTTATGATGCAAGGATATGAATTGGTCCAAAAATAAATACTTTTGAAAATAGTGTGTACAGGACCATTTTTAGAACCTTTTACCATATAATTTTGTTTTATTTACCATTTATCAAAGAAAAAAATTAAATTGAATATATATATCAAGTGGTGTAGGGTATTTGATGTTCGGGCTAGACCGACTTTAATATTTTGACTAGTTTTCAATAAAAAATTAAACTCTTAACAGGCATTTATATCAAATTTTTGTTTAAACATTACTTCATAATACTAACAATCCTTATAGTACTTTTTGGTCATATATTCTCAAACAAATAAAAATTCTTGTATATTATTTATTGAAAATATAACTGGTACACTACTTCTACAAGTTTTTTGCCACCACTTTTGTGTTAAAAACACCATAATTCGTATCAAATTTTTTAAACAATACTACTATTGCTTATAGTGGATTTTATGATGCAAGGATATGAATTGGTCCAAAAATAAATCCTTTTGAAAATAGTGTGTACAGGACCATTTTTAGAACCTTTTACCATATAATTTTGTTTTATTTAACATTTATCAAAGAAAAAAATTAAATTGAATATATATATGAAGTGGTGTAGGGTATTTGATGTCCGGGCTAGACCGACTTTAATATTTTGACTAGTTTTCAATAAAAAATTAAACTCTTAACAGGCATTTATATCAAATTTTTGTTTAAACATTACTTCATAATACTAACAATCCTTATAGTACTTTTTGGTCATATATTCTCAAACAAATAAAAATTCTTGTATATTATTTATTGAAAATATAACTGGAACACTACTTCTACAAGTTTTTTGCCACCACTTTTGTGTTAAAAACACCATAATTCGTATCAAATTTTTTAAACAATACTACTACTGCTTATAGTAGATTTTATGATGCAAGGATATGAATTGGCCCAAAAATAAATCCTTTTGAAAATAGTGAGTATAGGACCATTTTTAGAACCTTTTACCATATAATTTTATTTTATTTAACATTTATCAAAGAAAAAATTAAATTGAATACATATATCAAGTGGTGTAGGGTATTTGATGTTCGGGCTAGACCGACTTTAATATTTTGACTTGTTTTCAATAAAAAATTAAACTCTTAACAGGCATTTATATCAAATTTTTGTTTAAACATTACTTCATAATACTAATAATCCTTATAGTACTTTTTGGTCATATATTCTCAAACAAATAAAAATTCTTGTATATTATTTATATAAAATATAACTGGTACACTACTTCTACAAGTTTTTTGCCAGCACTTTTGTGTTAAAAACATCCTAATTCGTATGAAATTTTTTAAACAATACTACCATTGCTTATAGTAGATTTTATGATGCAAGGATATGAATTGGTCCAAAAATAAATACTTTTGAAAATAGTGTGTACAGGACCATTTTTAGAACCTTTTACCATATAATTTAGTTTTATTTAACATTTATCAAAGAAAAAAATTAAATTGAATACATATATCAAGTGGTGTAGGGTATTTGATGTTCCGGCTAGACCGGCTCTAATATTTTGACTTCTTTTCAATTAACCCTTTTGAAAATGGATGGGAATGGACCACTTTTGAACCCTTCCATATATTTTTATTTTAACTCATAAACAAAGTATAAAAAAATTAAACTTGAAACAGGCATTTATATCAAATTTTTGTTTAAACATTACTTCATAATACTAACAATCCTTATAGTACTTTTTGGTCATATATTCTCAAACAAATAAAAATTCTTGTATATTATTTATTGAAAATATAACTGGAACACTACTTCTACAAGTTTTTTGCCACCACTTTTGTGTTAAAAACACCATAATTCGTATCAAATTTTTTAAACAATACTACCATTGCTTATAGTCGATTTTATGATGCAAGGATATGAATTGGTCCAAAAATAAATCCTTTTGAAAATAGTGAGTATAGGACCATTTTTAGAACCTTTTACCATATAATTTTATTTTATTTAACATTTATCAAAGAAAAAAATTAAATTGAATATATATATGAAGTGGTGTAGGGTACTTGATGTTCGGGCTAGACCGACTTTAATATTTTGACTAGTTTTCAATAAAAAATTAAACTCTTAACAGGCATTTATATCAAATTTTTGTTCAAACATCACTTCATAATACTACCAATTCTTATAGTACTCTTTGGTCATATATTCTCAAACAAATAAAAATTCTTGTATATTATTTATTGAAAATATAACTGGTACACTACTTCTACAAGTTTTTTGCCAGCACTTTTGTGTTAAAAACACCATAATTCGTATCAATTTTTTTAAACAATACTACTACTGCTTATAGTAGATTTTATGATGCAAGGATATGAATTGGCCCAAAAATAAATCCTTTTAAAAATAGTGAGAATAGGACCATTTTTAGAACCTCTTACCATATAATTTTGTTTTATTTAACATTTATCAAAGAAAAAAATTAAATTGAATACATATATCAAGTGGTGTAGGGTATTTGATGTTCCGGCTAGACCGGCTCTAATATTTTGACTTCTTTTCAATTAACCCTTTTGAAAATGGATGGGAATGGACCACTTTTGAACCCTTCCATATATTTTTATTTTAACTCATAAACAAAGTATAAAAAAATTAAACTTGAAACAGGCATTTATATCAAATTTTTGTTTAAACATTACTTCATAATACTAACAATCCTTATAGTACTTTTTGGTCATATATTCTCAAACAAATAAAAATTCTTGTATATTATTTATTGAAAATATAACTGGAACACTACTTCTACAAGTTTTTTGCCATCACTTTTGTGTTAAAAACACCACAATTCGCATCAAATTTTTTAAACAATACTACCATTGCTTATAGTAGATTTTATGATGCAAGGATATGAATTGGCCCAAAAATAAATCCTTTTGAAAATAGTGAGTATAGGACCATTTTTAGAACCTTTTACCATATAATTTTATTTTATTTAACATTTATCAAAGAAAAAAATTAAATTGAATATATATATGAAGTGGTGTAGGGTATTTGATGTTTGGGCTAGACCGACTTTAATATTTTGACTTGTTTTCAATAAAAAATTAAACTCTTAACAGGCATTTATATCAAATTTTTGTTTAAACATTACTTCATAATACTAATAATCCTTATAGTACTTTTTGGTCATATATTCTCAAACAAATAAAAATTCTTGTATATTATTTATTGAAAATATAACTGGAACACTACTTCTACAAGTTTTTTGCCACCACTTTTGTGTTAAAAACACCATAATTCGTATCAAATTTTTTAAACAATACTACCATTGCTTATAGTCGATTTTATGATGCAAGGATATGAATTGGTCCAAAAATAAATCCTTTTAAAAATAGATTTATTTATTTATTATTTTATTTAACATTTATCAAAGAAAAAAATTATATTGAATATATATATGAAGTGGTGTAGGGTATTTGATGTTCGGGCTAGACCGACTTTAATATTTTGACTTGTTTTCAATAAAAAATTAAACTCTTAACAGGCATTTATATCAAATTTTTGTTCAAACATCACTTCATAATACTACCAATTCTTATAGTACTCTTTGGTCATATATTCTCAAACAAATAAAAATTCTTGTATATTATTTATTGAAAATATAACTGGTACACTACTTCTACAAGTTTTTTGCCAGCACTTTTGTGTTAAAAACACCATAATTCGTATGAAATTTTTTAAACAATACTACTACTGCTTATAGTAGATTTTATGATGCAAGGATATGAATTGGCCCAAAAATAAATCCTTTTAAAAATAGTGAGAATAGGACCATTTTTAGAACCTCTTACCATATAATTTTGTTTTATTTAACATTTATCAAAGAAAAAAATTAAATTGAATGCATATATCAAGTGGTGTAGGGTATTTGATGTTCCGGCTAGACCGGCTCTAATATTTTGACTTCTTTTCAATTAACCCTTTTTAAAATGGATGGGAATGGACCACTTTTGAACCCTTCCATATATTTTTATTTTAACTCATAAACAAAGTATAAAAAAATTAAACTTGAAACAGGCATTTATATCAAATTTTTGTTTAAACATTACTTCATAATACTAATAATCCTTATAGTACTTTTTGGTCATATATTCTCAAACAAATAAAAATTCTTGTATATTATTTATTGAAAGTATAACTGGTACACTACTTCTACAAGTTTTTTGCCATCACTTTTGTGTTAAAAACACCATAATTCGTATCAAATTTTTTAAACAATACTACCATTGCTTATAGTCGATTTTATGATGCAAGGATATGAATTGGTCCAAAAATAAATCTTTTTAAAAATAGATTTATTTATTTATTATTTTATTTAACATTTATCAAAGAAAAAAATTATATTGAATATATATATCAAGTGGTGTAGGGTATTTGATGTTCGGGCTAGACCGACTTTAATATTTTGACTTGTTTTCAATAAAAAATTAAACTCTTAACAGGCATTTATATCAAATTTTTGTTTAATCATTACTTCATAATACTAACAATCCTTATAGTACTTTTTGGTCATATATTCTCAAACAAATAAAAATTCTTGTATATTATTTATTGAAAATATAACTGGTACACTACTCCTACAAGTTTTTTGCCAGCACTTTTGTGTTAAAAACACCATAATTCGTATCAAATTTTTTAAACAATACTACTACTGCTTATAGTAGATTTTATGATGCAAGGATATGAATTGGCCCAAAAATAAATCCTTTTGAAAATAGTGAGTATAGGACCATTTTTAGAACCTTTTACCATATAATTTTATTTTATTTAACATTTATCAAAGAAAAAATTAAATTGAATACATATATCAAGTGGTGTAGGGTATTTGATGTTCGGGCTAGACCGACTTTAATATTTTGACTTGTTTTCAATAAAAAATTAAACTCTTAACAGGCATTTATATCAAATTTTTGTTTAAACATTACTTCATAATACTAATAATCCTTATAGTACTTTTTGGTCATATATTCTAAAACAAATAAAAATTCTTGTATATTATTTATTGAAAATATAACTGGAACACTACTTCTACAAGTTTTTTGCCACCACTTTTGTGTTAAAAACACCATAATTCGTATCAAATTTTTTAAACAATACTACTACTGCTTATAGTAGATTTTATGATGCAAGGATATGAATTGGCCCAAAAATAAATCCTTTTGAAAATAGTGAGTATAGGACCATTTTTGAACCTTTTACCATATAATTTTATTTTATTTAACATTTATCAAAGAAAAAAATAAATTGAATATATATATGAAGTGGTGTAGGGTATTTGATGTTCGGGCTAGACCGACTTTAATATTTTGTCTAGTTTTCAATAAAAAATTAAACTCTTAACAGGCATTTATATCAAATTTTTGTTCAAACATCACTTCATAATACTACCAATTCTTATAGTACTCTTTGGTCATATATTCTCAAACAAATAAAAATTCTTGTATATTATTTATTGAAAATATAACTGGTACACTACTTCTACAAGTTTTTTGCCATCACTTTTGTGTTAAAAACACCATAATTCGTATCAATTTTTTTAAACAATACTACTACTGCTTATAGTAGATTTTATGATGCAAGGATATGAATTGGTCCAAAAATAAATCCTTTTAAAAATAGATTTATTTATTTATTATTTTATTTAACATTTATCAAAGAAAAAAATTATATTGAATATATATATGAAGTGGTGTAGGGTATTTGATGTTCGGGCTAGACCGACTTTAATATTTTGACTTGTTTTCAATAAAAAATTAAACTCTTAACATGCATTTATATCAAATTTTTGTTTAAACATCACTTCATAATACTACCAATTCTACTTTTTGGTCATATATTCTCAAACAAATAAAAATTCTTGTATATTATTTATTGAAAATATAACTGGTACACTACTTCTACAAGTTTTTTGCCAGCACTTTTGTGTTAAAAACACCATAATTCGTATCAATTTTTTTAAACAATACTACTACTGCTTATAGTAGATTTTATGATGCAAGGATATGAATTGGTCCAAAAATAAATCTTTTTGAAAATAGTGAGTATAGGACCATTTTTAGAACCTTTTACCATATAATTTAGTTTTATTTAACATGTATCAAAGAAAAAAATTAAATTGAATATATATATCAAGTGGTGTAGGGTATTTGATGTTCGGGCTAGACCGACTTTAATATTTTGACTTGTTTTCAATAAAAAATTAAACTCTTAACAGGCATTTATATCAAATTTTTGTTTAAACATTACTTCATAATACTAATAATCCTTATAGTACTTTTTGGTCATATATTCTCAAACAAATAAAAATTCTTGTATATTATTTATTGAAAATATAACTGGAACACTACTTCTACAAGTTTTTTGCCACCACTTTTGTGTTAAAAACACCATAATTCGTATCAATTTTTTTAAACAATACTACTACTGCTTATAGTAGATTTTATGATGCAAGGATATGAATTGGCCCAAAAATAAATCCTTTTAAAAATAGTGAGAATAGGACCATTTTTAGAACCTTTTACCATATAATTTTGTTTTATTTAACATTTATCAAAGAAAAAAATTAAATTGAATACATATATCAAGTGGTGTAGGGTATTTGATGTTCCGGCTAGACCGGCTCTAATATTTTGACTTCTTTTCAATTAACCCTTTTTAAAATGGATGGGAATGGACCACTTTTGAACCCTTCCATATATTTTTATTTTAACTCATAAACAAAGTATAAAAAAATTAAACTTGAAACAGGCATTTATATCAAATTTTTGTTTAAACATTACTTCATAATACTAACAATCCTTATAGTACTTTTTGGTCATATATTCTCAAACAAATAAAAATTCTTGTATATTATTTATTGAAAATATAACTGGAACACTACTTCTACAAGTTTTTTGCCACCACTTTTGTGTTAAAAACACCATAATTCGTATCAAATTTTTTAAACAATACTACTACTGCTTATAGTAGATTTTATGATGCAAGGATATGAATTGGCCCAAAAATAAATCCTTTTAAAAATAGTGAGAATAGGACCATTTTTAGAACCTCTTACCATATAATTTTGTTTTATTTAACATTTATCAAAGAAAAAAATTAAATTGAATACATATATCAAGTGGTGTAGGGTATTTGATGTTCCGGCTAGACCGGCTCTAATATTTTGACTTCTTTTCAATTAACCCTTTTTAAAATGGATGGGAATGGACCACTTTTGAACCCTTCCATATATTTTTATTTTAACTCATAAACAAAGTATAAAAAAATTAAACTTGAAACAGGCATTTATATCAAATTTTTGTTTAAACATTACTTCATAATACTAACAATCCTTATAGTACTTTTTGGTCATATATTCTCAAACAAATAAAAATTCTTGTATATTATTTATTGAAAGTATAACTGGTACACTACTTCTACAAGTTTTTTGCCATCACTTTTGTGTTAAAAACACCATAATTCGTATCAAATTTTTTAAACAATACTACCATTGCTTATAGTCGATTTTATGATGCAAGGATATGAATTGGTCCAAAAATAAATCTTTTTAAAAATAGATTTATTTATTTATTATTTTATTTAACATTTATCAAAGAAAAAAATTATATTGAATATATATATGAAGTGGTGTAGGGTATTTGATGTTCGGGCTAGACCGACTTTAATATTTTGACTTGTTTTCAATAAAAAATTAAACTCTTAACAGGCATTTATATCAAATTTTTGTTCAAACATCACTTCATAATACTACCAATTCTTATAGTACTCTTTGGTCATATATTCTCAAACAAATAAAAATTCTTGTATATTATTTATTGAAAATATAACTGGTACACTACTTCTACAAGTTTTTTGCCATCACTTTTGTGTTAAAAACACCATAATTCGTATGAAATTTTTTAAACAATACTACCATTGCTTATAGTAGATTTTATGATGCAAGGATATGAATTGGCCCAAAAATAAATCCTTTTAAAAATAGTGAGAATAGGACCATTTTTAGAACCTTTTACCATATAATTTTATTTTATTTAACATTTATCGAAGAAAAAATTAAATTGAATATATATATGAAGTGGTGTAGGGTATTTGATGTTCGGGCTAGACCGACTTTAATATTTTGACTAGTTTTCAATAAAAAATTAAACTCTTAACAGGCATTTATATCAAATTTTTGTTTAAACATCACTTCATAATACTACCAATTTTTATAGTACTTTTTGGTCATATATTCTCAAACAAATAAAAATTCTTGTATATTATTTATTGAAAATATAACTGGTACACTACTTCTACAAGTTTTTTGCCACCACTTTTGTGTTAAAAACACCATAATTCGTATCAAATTTTTTAAGCAATACTACCATTGCTTATATTAGATTTTATGATGCAAGGATATGAATTGGCCCAAAAATAAATCCTTTTGAAAATAGTGAGTATAGGACCATTTTTAGAACCTTTTACCATATAATTTTATTTTATTTAACATTTATCAAAGAAAAAAATTAAATTGAATATATATATCAAGTGGTGTAGGGTATTTGATGTTCGGGCTAGACCGACATTAATATTTTGACTTGTTTTCAATAAAAAATTAAACTCTTAACAGGCATTTATATCAAATTTTTGTGTAAACATTACTTCATAATACTAACAATCCTTATAGTACTCTTTGGTCATATATTCTCAAACAAATAAAAATTCTTGTATATTATTTATTGAAAATATAACTGGTACACTACTTCTACAAGTTTTTTGCCAGCACTTTTGTGTTAAAAACACCATAATTCGTATCAAATTTTTTAAACAATACTACTACTGCTTATAGTAGATTTTATGATGCAAGGATATGAATTGGTCCAAAAATAAATACTTTTGAAAATAGTGTGTACAGGACCATTTTTAGAACCTTGTACCATATAATTTTGTTTTATTTAACATTTATCGAAGAAAAAAATTAAATTGAATATATATATGAAGTGGTGTAGGGTATTTGATGTTCGGGCTAGACCGACTTTAATATTTTGACTAGTTTTCAATAAAAAATTAAACTCTTAACAGACATTTATATCAAATTTTTGTTTAAACATTACTTCATAATACTAACAATCCTTATAGTACTTTTTGGTCATATATTCTAAAACAAATAAAAATTCTTGTATATTATTTATTGAAAATATAACTGGAACACTACTTCTACAAGTTTTTTGCCATCACTTTTGTGTTAAAAACACCACAATTCGCATCAAATTTTTTAAACAATACTACCATTGCTTATAGTAGATTTTATGATGCAAGGATATGAATTGGTCCAAAAATAAATCTTTTTGAAAATAGTGAGTATAGGACCATTTTTAGAACCTTTTACCATATAATTTAGTTTTATTTAACATGTATCAAAGAAAAAAATTAAATTGAATATATATATCAAGTGGTGTAGGGTATTTGATGTTCGGGCTAGACCGACTTTAATATTTTGACTAGTTTTCAATAAAAAATTAAACTCTTAACAGGCATTTATATCAAATTTTTGTTTAAACATCACTTCATAATACTACCAATTCTTATAGTCCTTTTTGGTCATATATTCTCAAACAAATAAAAATTCTTGTATATTATTTATGGAAAATATAACTGGTACACTACTTCTACAAGTTTTTTGCCACCACTTTTGTGTTAAAAACACCATAATTCGTATCAAATTTTTTAAACAATACTACTACTGCTTATAGTAGATTTTATGATGCAAGGATATGAATTGGTCCAAAAATAAATCCTTTTGAAAATAGTGAGTACAGGACCATTTTTAGAACCTTTATCATATAATTTTGTTTTATTTAACATTTATCAAAGAAAAAAATTAAATTGAATATATATATCAAGTGGTGTAGGGTATTTGATGTTCGGGCTAGACCGACTTTAATATTTTGACTAGTTTTCAATAAAAAATTAAACTCTTAACAGGCATTTATATCAAATTTTTGTTTAAACATCACTTCATAATACTACCAATTCTTATAGTCCTTTTTGGTCATATATTCTCAAACAAATAAAAATTCTTGTATATTATTTATGGAAAATATAACTGGTACACTACTTCTACAAGTTTTTTGCCACCACTTTTGTGTTAAAAACATCATAATTCGTATGAAATTTTTTAAACAATACTACTACTGCTTATAGTAGATTTTATGATGCAAGGATATGAATTGGTCCAAAAATAAATACTTTTGAAAATAGTGTGTACAGGACCATTTTTAGAACCTTGTACCATATAATTTTGTTTTATTTAACATTTATCGAAGAAAAAAATTAAATTGAATATATATATGAAGTGGTGTAGGGTATTTGATGTTCGGGCTAGACCGACTTTAATATTTTGACTAGTTTTCAATAAAAAATTAAACTCTTAACAGGCATTTATATCAAATTTTTGTTTAAACATCACTTCATAATACTACCAATTCTTATAGTCCTTTTTGGTCATATATTCTAAAACAAATAAAAATTCTTGTATATTATTTATATAAAATATAACTGGTACACTACTTCTACAAGTTTTTTGCCATCACTTTTGTGTTAAAAACACCACAATTCGCATCAAATTTTTTAAACAATACTACTACTGCTTATAGTAGATTTTATGATGCAAGGATATGAATTGGTCCAAAAATAAATCCTTTTGAAAATAGTGAGTACAGGACCATTTTTAGAACCTTTATCATATAATTTTGTTTTATTTAACATTTATCAAAGAAAAAAATTAAATTGAATATATATATCAAGTGGTGTAGGGTATTTGATGTTCGGGCTAGACCGACTTTAATATTTTGACTAGTTTTCAATAAAAAATTAAACTCTTAACAGGCATTTATATCAAATTTTTGTTTAAACATCACTTCATAATACTACCAATTCTTATAGTCCTTTTTGGTCATATATTCTCAAACAAATAAAAATTCTTGTATATTATTTATTGAAAATATAACTGGAACACTACTTCTACAAGTTTTTTGCCATCACTTTTGTGTTAAAAACACCACAATTCGCATCAAATTTTTTAAACAATACTACCATTGCTTATAGTAGATTTTATGATGCAAGGATATGAATTGGTCCAAAAATAAATCTTTTTGAAAATAGTGAGTATAGGACCATTTTTAGAACCTTTTACCATATAATTTAGTTTTATTTAACATGTATCAAAGAAAAAATTAAATTGAATATATATATCAAGTGGTGTAAGGTATTTGATGTTCGGGCTAGACCGACATTAATATTTTGACTTGTTTTCAATAAAAAATTAAACTCTTAACAGGCATTTATATCAAATTTTTGTTTAAACATTACTTCATAATACTAACAATCCTTATAGTACTTTTTGGTCATATATTCTAAAACAAATAAAAATTCTTGTATATTATTTATGGAAAATATAACTGGTACACTACTTCTACAAGTTTTTTGCCACCACTTTTGTGTTAAAAACACCATAATTCGTATGAAATTTTTTAAACAATACTACCATTGCTTATAGTAGATTTTATGATGCAAGGATATGAATTGGTCCAAAAATAAATCTTTTTGAAAATAGTGAGTATAGGACCATTTTTAGAACCTTTTACCATATAATTTAGTTTTATTTAACATGTATCAAAGAAAAAAATTAAATTGAATATATATATCAAGTGGTGTAGGGTATTTGATGTTCGGGCTAGACCGACATTAATATTTTGACTTGTTTTCAATAAAAAATTAAACTCTTAACAGGCATTTATATCAAATTTTTGTTTAAACATTACTTCATAATACTAACAATCCTTATAGTACTTTTTGGTCATATATTCTAAAACAAATAAAAATTCTTGTATATTATTTATGGAAAATATAACTGGAACACTACTTCTACAAGTTTTTTGCCATCACTTTTGTGTTAAAAACACCACAATTCGCATCAAATTTTTTAAACAATACTACCATTGCTTATAGTAGATTTTATGATGCAAGGATATGAATTGGTCCAAAAATAAATCTTTTTGAAAATAGTGAGTATAGGACCAGTTTTAGAACCTTTTACCATATAATTTAGTTTTATTTAACATGTATCAAAGAAAAAAATTAAATTGAATATATATATCAAGTGGTGTAGGGTATTTGATGTTCGGGCTAGACCGACATTAATATTTTGACTTGTTTTCAATAAAAAATTAAACTCTTAACAGGCATTTATATCAAATTTTTGTTTAAACATTACTTCATAATACTAACAATCCTTATAGTACTTTTTGGTCATATATTCTAAAACAAATAAAAATTCTTGTATATTATTTATGGAAAATATAACTGGTACACTACTTCTACAAGTTTTTTGCCACCACTTTTGTGTTAAAAACACCATAATTCGTATGAAATTTTTTAAACAATACTACCATTGCTTATAGTAGATTTTATGATGCAAGGATATGAATTGGTCCAAAAATAAATCTTTTTGAAAATAGTGAGTATAGGACCATTTTTAGAACCTTTTACCATATAATTTAGTTTTATTTAACATGTATCAAAGAAAAAATTAAATTGAATATATATATCAAGTGGTGTAGGGTATTTGATGTTCGGGCTAGACCGACATTAATATTTTGACTTGTTTTCAATAAAAAATTAAACTCTTAACAGGCATTTATATCAAATTTTTGTTTAAACATTACTTCATAATACTAACAATCCTTATAGTACTTTTTGGTCATATATTCTAAAACAAATAAAAATTCTTGTATATTATTTATGGAAAATATAACTGGTACACTACTTCTACAAGTTTTTTGCCACCACTTTTGTGTTAAAAACACCATAATTCGTATGAAATTTTTTAAACAATACTACCATTGCTTATAGTAGATTTTATGATGCAAGGATATGAATTGGTCCAAAAATAAATCTTTTTGAAAATAGTGAGTATAGGACCATTTTTAGAACCTTTTACCATATAATTTTATTTTATTTAACATTTATCAAAGAAAAAAATTAAATTGAATATATATATCAAGTGGTGTAGGGTATTTGATGTTCGGGCTAGACCGACATTAATATTTTGACTTGTTTTCAATAAAAAATTAAACTCTTAACAGGCATTTATATCAAATTTTTGATTAAACATCACTTCATAATACTACCAATTCTTATAGTCCTTTTTGGTCATATATTCTAAAACAAATAAAAATTCTTGTATATTATTTATATAAAATATAACTGGTACACTACTTCTACAAGTTTTTTGCCATCACTTTTGTGTTAAAAACACCATAATTCGTATGAAATTTTTTAAACAATACTACCATTGCTTATAGTAGATTTTATGATGCAAGGATATGAATTGGTCCAAAAATAAATCTTTTTGAAAATAGTGAGTATAGGACCATTTTTAGAACCTTTTACCATATAATTTAGTTTTATTTAACATGTATCAAAGAAAAAAATTAAATTGAATATATATATCAAGTGGTGTAGGGTATTTGATGTTCGGGCTAGACCGACATTAATATTTTGACTTGTTTTCAATAAAAAATTAAACTCTTAACAGGCATTTATATCAAATTTTTGTTTAAACATTACTTCATAATACTAACAATCCTTATAGTACTTTTTGGTCATATATTCTAAAACAAATAAAAATTCTTGTATATTATTTATGGAAAATATAACTGGTACACTACTTCTACAAGTTTTTTGCCACCACTTTTGTGTTAAAAACACCATAATTCGTATGAAATTTTTTAAACAATACTACCATTGCTTATAGTAGATTTTATGATGCAAGGATATGAATTGGTCCAAAAATAAATCTTTTTGAAAATAGTGAGTATAGGACCATTTTTAGAACCTTTTACCATATAATTTTATTTTATTTAACATTTATCAAAGAAAAAAATTAAATTGAATATATATATCAAGTGGTGTAGGGTATTTGATGTTCGGGCTAGACCGACATTAATATTTTGACTTGTTTTCAATAAAAAATTAAACTCTTAACAGGCATTTATATCAAATTTTTGTGTAAACATTACTTCATAATACTAACAATCCTTATAGTACTCTTTGGTCATATATTCTCAAACAAATAAAAATTCTTGTATATTATTTATTGAAAATATAACTGGTACACTACTTCTACAAGTTTTTTGCCAGCACTTTTGTGTTAAAAACACCATAATTCGTATCAAATTTTTTAAACAATACTACTACTGCTTATAGTAGATTTTATGATGCAAGGATATGAATTGGTCCAAAAATAAATACTTTTGAAAATAGTGTGTACAGGACCATTTTTAGAACCTTGTACCATATAATTTTGTTTTATTTAACATTTATCGAAGAAAAAAATTAAATTGAATATTTATATGAAGTGGTGTAGGGTATTTGATGTTCGGGCTAGACCGACTTTAATATTTTGACTAGTTTTCAATAAAAAATTAAACTCTTAACAGACATTTATATCAAATTTTTGTTTAAACATTACTTCATAATACTAACAATCCTTATAGTACTTTTTGGTCATATATTCTAAAACAAATAAAAATTCTTGTATATTATTTATTGAAAATATAACTGGAACACTACTTCTACAAGTTTTTTGCCATCACTTTTGTGTTAAAAACACCACAATTCGCATCAAATTTTTTAAACAATACTACCATTGCTTATAGTAGATTTTATGATGCAAGGATATGAATTGGTCCAAAAATAAATCCTTTTGAAAATAGAGAGTATAGGACCATTTTTAGAACCTTTTACCATATAATTTTGTTTTATTTAACATTTATCAAAGAAAAAATTAAATTGAATATATATATCAAGTGGTGTAGGGTATTTGATGTTCGGGCTAGACCGACTTTAATATTTTGACTAGTTTTCAATAAAAAATTAAACTCTTAACAGGCATTTATATCAAATTTTTGTTTAAACATCACTTCATAATACTACCAATTCTTATAGTCCTTTTTGGTCATATATTCTCAAACAAATAAAAATTCTTGTATATTATTTATGGAAAATATAACTGGTACACTACTTCTACAAGTTTTTTGCCACCACTTTTGTGTTAAAAACATCATAATTCGTATCAAATTTTTTAAACAATACTACTACTGCTTATAGTAGATTTTATGATGCAAGGATATGAATTGGTCCAAAAATAAATACTTTTGAAAATAGTGTGTACAGGACCATTTTTAGAACCTTGTACCATATAATTTTGTTTTATTTAACATTTATCGAAGAAAAAAATTAAATTGAATATATATATGAAGTGGTGTAGGGTATTTGATGTTCGGGCTAGACCGACTTTAATATTTTGACTAGTTTTCAATAAAAAATTAAACTCTTAACAGGCATTTATATCAAATTTTTGTTTAAACATCACTTCATAATACTACCAATTCTTATAGTCCTTTTTGGTCATATATTCTCAAACAAATAAAAATTCTTGTATATTATTTATGGAAAATATAACTGGTACACTACTTCTACAAGTTTTTTGCCACCACTTTTGTGTTAAAAACATCATAATTCGTATCAAATTTTTTAAACAATACTACTACTGCTTATAGTAGATTTTATGATGCAAGGATATGAATTGGTCCAAAAATAAATCCTTTTGAAAATAGAGAGTATAGGACCATTTTTAGAACCTTTTACCATATAATTTTGTTTTATTTAACATTTATCAAAGAAAAAATTAAATTGAATATATATATCAAGTGGTGTAGGGTATTTGATGTTCGGGCTAGACCGACTTTAATATTTTGACTAGTTTTCAATAAAAAATTAAACTCTTAACAGACATTTATATCAAATTTTTGTTTAAACATTACTTCATAATACTAACAATCCTTATAGTACTTTTTGGTCATATATTCTAAAACAAATAAAAATTCTTGTATATTATTTATTGAAAATATAACTGGAACACTACTTCTACAAGTTTTTTGCCATCACTTTTGTGTTAAAAACACCACAATTCGCATCAAATTTTTTAAACAATACTACTACTGCTTATAGTAGATTTTATGATGCAAGGATATGAATTGGTCCAAAAATAAATCCTTTTGAAAATAGTGAGTACAGGACCATTTTTAGAACCTTTATCATATAATTTTGTTTTATTTAACATTTATCAAAGAAAAAAATTAAATTGAATATATATATCAAGTGGTGTAGGGTATTTGATGTTCGGGCTAGACCGACTTTAATATTTTGACTAGTTTTCAATAAAAAATTAAACTCTTAACAGGCATTTATATCAAATTTTTGTTTAAACATCACTTCATAATACTACCAATTCTTATAGTCCTTTTTGGTCATATATTCTCAAACAAATAAAAATTCTTGTATATTATTTATTGAAAATATAACTGGAACACTACTTCTACAAGTTTTTTGCCATCACTTTTGTGTTAAAAACACCACAATTCGCATCAAATTTTTTAAACAATACTACCATTGCTTATAGTAGATTTTATGATGCAAGGATATGAATTGGTCCAAAAATAAATCTTTTTGAAAATAGTGAGTATAGGACCATTTTTAGAACCTTTTACCATATAATTTAGTTTTATTTAACATGTATCAAAGAAAAAATTAAATTGAATATATATATCAAGTGGTGTAGGGTATTTGATGTTCGGGCTAGACCGACATTAATATTTTGACTTGTTTTCAATAAAAAATTAAACTCTTAACAGGCATTTATATCAAATTTTTGTTTAAACATTACTTCATAATACTAACAATCCTTATAGTACTTTTTGGTCATATATTCTAAAACAAATAAAAATTCTTGTATATTATTTATGGAAAATATAACTGGTACACTACTTCTACAAGTTTTTTGCCACCACTTTTGTGTTAAAAACACCATAATTCGTATGAAATTTTTTAAACAATACTACCATTGCTTATAGTAGATTTTATGATGCAAGGATATGAATTGGTCCAAAAATAAATCTTTTTGAAAATAGTGAGTATAGGACCATTTTTAGAACCTTTTACCATATAATTTAGTTTTATTTAACATGTATCAAAGAAAAAAATTAAATTGAATATATATATCAAGTGGTGTAGGGTATTTGATGTTCGGGCTAGACCGACTTTAATATTTTGACTAGTTTTCAATAAAAAATTAAACTCTTAACAGGCATTTATATCAAATTTTTGTTTAAACATCACTTCATAATACTACCAATTCTTATAGTCCTTTTTGGTCATATATTCTAAAACAAATAAAAATTCTTGTATATTATTTATATAAAATATAACTGGTACACTACTTCTACAAGTTTTTTGCCATCACTTTTGTGTTAAAAACACCACAATTCGCATCAAATTTTTTAAACAATACTACTACTGCTTATAGTAGATTTTATGATGCAAGGATATGAATTGGTCCAAAAATAAATCCTTTTGAAAATAGTGAGTACAGGACCATTTTTAGAACCTTTATCATATAATTTTGTTTTATTTAACATTTATCAAAGAAAAAAATTAAATTGAATATATATATCAAGTGGTGTAGGGTATTTGATGTTCGGGCTAGACCGACTTTAATATTTTGACTAGTTTTCAATAAAAAATTAAACTCTTAACAGGCATTTATATCAAATTTTTGTTTAAACATCACTTCATAATACTACCAATTCTTATAGTCCTTTTTGGTCATATATTCTCAAACAAATAAAAATTCTTGTATATTATTTATTGAAAATATAACTGGAACACTACTTCTACAAGTTTTTTGCCATCACTTTTGTGTTAAAAACACCACAATTCGCATCAAATTTTTTAAACAATACTACCATTGCTTATAGTAGATTTTATGATGCAAGGATATGAATTGGTCCAAAAATAAATCTTTTTGAAAATAGTGAGTATAGGACCATTTTTAGAACCTTTTACCATATAATTTAGTTTTATTTAACATGTATCAAAGAAAAAATTAAATTGAATATATATATCAAGTGGTGTAGGGTATTTGATGTTCGGGCTAGACCGACATTAATATTTTGACTTGTTTTCAATAAAAAATTAAACTCTTAACAGGCATTTATATCAAATTTTTGTTTAAACATTACTTCATAATACTAACAATCCTTATAGTACTTTTTGGTCATATATTCTAAAACAAATAAAAATTCTTGTATATTATTTATGGAAAATATAACTGGTACACTACTTCTACAAGTTTTTTGCCACCACTTTTGTGTTAAAAACACCATAATTCGTATGAAATTTTTTAAACAATACTACCATTGCTTATAGTAGATTTTATGATGCAAGGATATGAATTGGTCCAAAAATAAATCTTTTTGAAAATAGTGAGTATAGGACCATTTTTAGAACCTTTTACCATATAATTTAGTTTTATTTAACATGTATCAAAGAAAAAAATTAAATTGAATATATATATCAAGTGGTGTAGGGTATTTGATGTTCGGGCTAGACCGACATTAATATTTTGACTTGTTTTCAATAAAAAATTAAACTCTTAACAGGCATTTATATCAAATTTTTGTTTAAACATTACTTCATAATACTAACAATCCTTATAGTACTTTTTGGTCATATATTCTAAAACAAATAAAAATTCTTGTATATTATTTATGGAAAATATAACTGGAACACTACTTCTACAAGTTTTTTGCCATCACTTTTGTGTTAAAAACACCACAATTCGCATCAAATTTTTTAAACAATACTACCATTGCTTATAGTAGATTTTATGATGCAAGGATATGAATTGGTCCAAAAATAAATCTTTTTGAAAATAGTGAGTATAGGACCAGTTTTAGAACCTTTTACCATATAATTTAGTTTTATTTAACATGTATCAAAGAAAAAAATTAAATTGAATATATATATCAAGTGGTGTAGGGTATTTGATGTTCGGGCTAGACCGACATTAATATTTTGACTTGTTTTCAATAAAAAATTAAACTCTTAACAGGCATTTATATCAAATTTTTGTTTAAACATTACTTCATAATACTAACAATCCTTATAGTACTTTTTGGTCATATATTCTAAAACAAATAAAAATTCTTGTATATTATTTATGGAAAATATAACTGGTACACTACTTCTACAAGTTTTTTGCCACCACTTTTGTGTTAAAAACACCATAATTCGTATGAAATTTTTTAAACAATACTACCATTGCTTATAGTAGATTTTATGATGCAAGGATATGAATTGGTCCAAAAATAAATCTTTTTGAAAATAGTGAGTATAGGACCATTTTTAGAACCTTTTACCATATAATTTAGTTTTATTTAACATGTATCAAAGAAAAAATTAAATTGAATATATATATCAAGTGGTGTAGGGTATTTGATGTTCGGGCTAGACCGACATTAATATTTTGACTTGTTTTCAATAAAAAATTAAACTCTTAACAGGCATTTATATCAAATTTTTGTTTAAACATTACTTCATAATACTAACAATCCTTATAGTACTTTTTGGTCATATATTCTAAAACAAATAAAAATTCTTGTATATTATTTATGGAAAATATAACTGGAACACTACTTCTACAAGTTTTTTGCCACCACTTTTGTGTTAAAAACACCATAATTCGTATGAAATTTTTTAAACAATACTACCATTGCTTATAGTAGATTTTATGATGCAAGGATATGAATTGGTCCAAAAATAAATCTTTTTGAAAATAGTGAGTATAGGACCATTTTTAGAACCTTTTACCATATAATTTTATTTTATTTAACATTTATCAAAGAAAAAAATTAAATTGAATATATATATCAAGTGGTGTAGGGTATTTGATGTTCGGGCTAGACCGACATTAATATTTTGACTTGTTTTCAATAAAAAATTAAACTCTTAACAGGCATTTATATCAAATTTTTGATTAAACATCACTTCATAATACTACCAATTCTTATAGTCCTTTTTGGTCATATATTCTAAAACAAATAAAAATTCTTGTATATTATTTATATAAAATATAACTGGTACACTACTTCTACAAGTTTTTTGCCATCACTTTTGTGTTAAAAACACCATAATTCGTATGAAATTTTTTAAACAATACTACCATTGCTTATAGTAGATTTTATGATGCAAGGATATGAATTGGTCCAAAAATAAATCTTTTTGAAAATAGTGAGTATAGGACCATTTTTAGAACCTTTTACCATATAATTTAGTTTTATTTAACATGTATCAAAGAAAAAAATTAAATTGAATATATATATCAAGTGGTGTAGGGTATTTGATGTTCGGGCTAGACCGACATTAATATTTTGACTTGTTTTCAATAAAAAATTAAACTCTTAACAGGCATTTATATCAAATTTTTGTTTAAACATTACTTCATAATACTAACAATCCTTATAGTACTTTTTGGTCATATATTCTAAAACAAATAAAAATTCTTGTATATTATTTATGGAAAATATAACTGGTACACTACTTCTACAAGTTTTTTGCCACCACTTTTGTGTTAAAAACACCATAATTCGTATGAAATTTTTTAAACAATACTACCATTGCTTATAGTAGATTTTATGATGCAAGGATATGAATTGGTCCAAAAATAAATCTTTTTGAAAATAGTGAGTATAGGACCATTTTTAGAACCTTTTACCATATAATTTTATTTTATTTAACATTTATCAAAGAAAAAAATTAAATTGAATATATATATCAAGTGGTGTAGGGTATTTGATGTTCGGGCTAGACCGACATTAATATTTTGACTTGTTTTCAATAAAAAATTAAACTCTTAACAGGCATTTATATCAAATTTTTGTGTAAACATTACTTCATAATACTAACAATCCTTATAGTACTCTTTGGTCATATATTCTCAAACAAATAAAAATTCTTGTATATTATTTATTGAAAATATAACTGGTACACTACTTCTACAAGTTTTTTGCCAGCACTTTTGTGTTAAAAACACCATAATTCGTATCAAATTTTTTAAACAATACTACTACTGCTTATAGTAGATTTTATGATGCAAGGATATGAATTGGTCCAAAAATAAATACTTTTGAAAATAGTGTGTACAGGACCATTTTTAGAACCTTGTACCATATAATTTTGTTTTATTTAACATTTATCGAAGAAAAAAATTAAATTGAATATATATATGAAGTGGTGTAGGGTATTTGATGTTCGGGCTAGACCGACTTTAATATTTTGACTAGTTTTCAATAAAAAATTAAACTCTTAACAGACATTTATATCAAATTTTTGTTTAAACATTACTTCATAATACTAACAATCCTTATAGTACTTTTTGGTCATATATTCTAAAACAAATAAAAATTCTTGTATATTATTTATTGAAAATATAACTGGAACACTACTTCTACAAGTTTTTTGCCATCACTTTTGTGTTAAAAACACCACAATTCGCATCAAATTTTTTAAACAATACTACCATTGCTTATAGTAGATTTTATGATGCAAGGATATGAATTGGTCCAAAAATAAATCTTTTTGAAAATAGTGAGTATAGGACCATTTTTAGAACCTTTTACCATATAATTTAGTTTTATTTAACATGTATCAAAGAAAAAAATTAAATTGAATATATATATCAAGTGGTGTAGGGTATTTGATGTTCGGGCTAGACCGACTTTAATATTTTGACTAGTTTTCAATAAAAAATTAAACTCTTAACAGGCATTTATATCAAATTTTTGTTTAAACATCACTTCATAATACTACCAATTCTTATAGTCCTTTTTGGTCATATATTCTCAAACAAATAAAAATTCTTGTATATTATTTATGGAAAATATAACTGGTACACTACTTCTACAAGTTTTTTGCCACCACTTTTGTGTTAAAAACATCATAATTCGTATCAAATTTTTTAAACAATACTACTACTGCTTATAGTAGATTTTATGATGCAAGGATATGAATTGGTCCAAAAATAAATCCTTTTGAAAATAGTGAGTACAGGACCATTTTTAGAACCTTTATCATATAATTTTGTTTTATTTAACATTTATCAAAGAAAAAAATTAAATTGAATATATATATCAAGTGGTGTAGGGTATTTGATGTTCGGGCTAGACCGACTTTAATATTTTGACTAGTTTTCAATAAAAAATTAAACTCTTAACAGGCATTTATATCAAATTTTTGTTTAAACATCACTTCATAATACTACCAATTCTTATAGTCCTTTTTGGTCATATATTCTAAAACAAATAAAAATTCTTGTATATTATTTATATAAAATATAACTGGTACACTACTTCTACAAGTTTTTTGCCATCACTTTTGTGTTAAAAACACCACAATTCGCATCAAATTTTTTAAACAATACTACTACTGCTTATAGTAGATTTTATGATGCAAGGATATGAATTGGTCCAAAAATAAATCCTTTTGAAAATAGTGAGTACAGGACCATTTTTAGAACCTTTATCATATAATTTTGTTTTATTTAACATTTATCAAAGAAAAAAATTAAATTGAATATATATATCAAGTGGTGTAGGGTATTTGATGTTCGGGCTAGACCGACTTTAATATTTTGACTAGTTTTCAATAAAAAATTAAACTCTTAACAGGCATTTATATCAAATTTTTGTTTAAACATCACTTCATAATACTACCAATTCTTATAGTCCTTTTTGGTCATATATTCTAAAACAAATAAAAATTCTTGTATATTATTTATATAAAATATAACTGGTACACTACTTCTACAAGTTTTTTGCCACCACTTTTGTGTTAAAAACACCACAATTCGCATCAATTTTTTTAAACAATACTACTACTGCTTATAGTAGATTTTATGATGCAAGGATATGAATTGGTCCAAAAATAAATCCTTTTGAAAATAGTGAGTACAGGACCATTTTTAGAACCTTTATCATATAATTTTGTTTTATTTAACATTTATCAAAGAAAAAAATTAAATTGAATATATATATCAAGTGGTGTAGGGTATTTGATGTTCGGGCTAGACCGACTTTAATATTTTGACTAGTTTTCAATAAAAAATTAAACTCTTAACAGGCATTTATATCAAATTTTTGTTTAAACATCACTTCATAATACTACCAATTCTTATAGTCCTTTTTGGTCATATATTCTCAAACAAATAAAAATTCTTGTATATTATTTATTGAAAATATAACTGGAACACTACTTCTACAAGTTTTTTGCCATCACTTTTGTGTTAAAAACACCACAATTCGCATCAAATTTTTTAAACAATACTACCATTGCTTATAGTAGATTTTATGATGCAAGGATATGAATTGGTCCAAAAATAAATCTTTTTGAAAATAGTGAGTATAGGACCATTTTTAGAACCTTTTACCATATAATTTAGTTTTATTTAACATGTATCAAAGAAAAAATTAAATTGAATATATATATCAAGTGGTGTAGGGTATTTGATGTTCGGGCTAGACCGACATTAATATTTTGACTTGTTTTCAATAAAAAATTAAACTCTTAACAGGCATTTATATCAAATTTTTGTTTAAACATTACTTCATAATACTAACAATCCTTATAGTACTTTTTGGTCATATATTCTAAAACAAATAAAAATTCTTGTATATTATTTATGGAAAATATAACTGGTACACTACTTCTACAAGTTTTTTGCCACCACTTTTGTGTTAAAAACACCATAATTCGTATGAAATTTTTTAAACAATACTACCATTGCTTATAGTAGATTTTATGATGCAAGGATATGAATTGGTCCAAAAATAAATCTTTTTGAAAATAGTGAGTATAGGACCATTTTTAGAACCTTTTACCATATAATTTAGTTTTATTTAACATGTATCAAAGAAAAAAATTAAATTGAATATATATATCAAGTGGTGTAGGGTATTTGATGTTCGGGCTAGACCGACATTAATATTTTGACTTGTTTTCAATAAAAAATTAAACTCTTAACAGGCATTTATATCAAATTTTTGTTTAAACATTACTTCATAATACTAACAATCCTTATAGTACTTTTTGGTCATATATTCTAAAACAAATAAAAATTCTTGTATATTATTTATGGAAAATATAACTGGAACACTACTTCTACAAGTTTTTTGCCATCACTTTTGTGTTAAAAACACCACAATTCGCATCAAATTTTTTAAACAATACTACCATTGCTTATAGTAGATTTTATGATGCAAGGATATGAATTGGTCCAAAAATAAATCTTTTTGAAAATAGTGAGTATAGGACCAGTTTTAGAACCTTTTACCATATAATTTAGTTTTATTTAACATGTATCAAAGAAAAAAATTATATTGAATATATATATCAAGTGGTGTAGGGTATTTGATGTTCGGGCTAGACCGACATTAATATTTTGACTTGTTTTCAATAAAAAATTAAACTCTTAACAGGCATTTATATCAAATTTTTGTTTAAACATTACTTCATAATACTAACAATCCTTATAGTACTTTTTGGTCATATATTCTAAAACAAATAAAAATTCTTGTATATTATTTATGGAAAATATAACTGGTACACTACTTCTACAAGTTTTTTGCCACCACTTTTGTGTTAAAAACACCATAATTCGTATGAAATTTTTTAAACAATACTACCATTGCTTATAGTAGATTTTATGATGCAAGGATATGAATTGGTCCAAAAATAAATCTTTTTGAAAATAGTGAGTATAGGACCATTTTTAGAACCTTTTACCATATAATTTAGTTTTATTTAACATGTATCAAAGAAAAAATTAAATTGAATATATATATCAAGTGGTGTAGGGTATTTGATGTTCGGGCTAGACCGACATTAATATTTTGACTTGTTTTCAATAAAAAATTAAACTCTTAACAGGCATTTATATCAAATTTTTGTTTAAACATTACTTCATAATACTAACAATCCTTATAGTACTTTTTGGTCATATATTCTAAAACAAATAAAAATTCTTGTATATTATTTATGGAAAATATAACTGGAACACTACTTCTACAAGTTTTTTGCCACCACTTTTGTGTTAAAAACACCATAATTCGTATGAAATTTTTTAAACAATACTACCATTGCTTATAGTAGATTTTATGATGCAAGGATATGAATTGGTCCAAAAATAAATCTTTTTGAAAATAGTGAGTATAGGACCATTTTTAGAACCTTTTACCATATAATTTTGTTTTATTTAACATTTATCAAAGAAAAAAATTAAATTGAATACATATATCAAGTGGTGTAGGGTATTTGATGTTCCGGCTAGACCGGCTCTAATATTTTGACTTCTTTTCAATTAACCCTTTTTAAAATGGATGGGAATGGACCACTTTTGAACCCTTCCACATATATTTATTTTAATTCATAAACAAAGTATAAAAAAATTAAACTTGAAACAGGCATTTATATCAAATTTTTGTTTAAACATCACTTCATAATACTACCAATTCTTATAGTACTTTTTGGTCATATATTCTAAAACAAATAAAAATTCTTGTATATTATTTATATAAAATATAACTGGTACACTACTTCTACAAGTTTGTTGCCATCACTTTTGTGTTAAAAACACCATAATTCGTATGAAATTTTTTAAACAATACTACCATTGCTTATAGTAGATTTTATGGTGCAAGGATATGAATTGGCCCAAAAATAAATCTTTTTGAAAATAGTGAGTATAGGACCATTTTTAGAACCTTTTACCATATAATTTAGTTTTATTTAACATGTATCAAAGAAAAAAATTAAATTGAATATATATATCAAGTGGTGTAGGGTATTTGATGTTCCGGCTAGACCGGCTCTAATATTTTGACTTCTTTTCAATTAACCCTTTTTAAAATGGATGGGAATGGACCACTTTTGAACCCTTCCACATATTTTTATTTTAATTCATAAACAAAGTATAAAAAAATTAAATTTGAAACAGGCATTTATATCAAATTTTTGTTTAAACATCACTTCATAATACTACCAATTCTTATAGTACTTTTTTGTCATATATTCTCAAACAAATAAAAATTCTTGTATATTATTTATATAAAATATAACTGGTACACTACTTCTACAAGTTTTTTGACATCACTTTTGTGTTAAAAACACCACAATTCGCATCAAATTTTTTAAACAATACTACCATTGCTTATAGTAGATTTTATGGTGCAAGGATATGAATGGGTCCAAAAATAAATCCTTTTGAAAAGAGATAGTATAGGACCATTTTTAGAACCTTTAACATTTTAATTTTGTTTTATTTAACATTTTTCAAAGAAAAAAATTAAATTGAATACATATATCAAGTGGTGTAGGGTATTTGATGTTCCGGCTAGACCGGCTCTAATATTTTGACTTCTTTTCAATTAACCCTTTTTAAAATGGATGGGAATGGACCACTTTTGAACCCTTCCATATATTTTTATTTTAATTCATAAACAAAGTATAAAAAAATTAAACTTGAAACAGGCATTTATATCAAATTTTTGTTTAAACATTACTTCATAATACTAACAATCCTTATAGTACTTTTTGGTCATATATTCTGAAACAAATAAAAATTCTTGTATATTATTTATTGAAAATATAACTGGTACACTACTTCTACAAGTTTTTTGCCAGCACTTTTGTGTTAAAAACATCATAATTCGTATGAAATTTTTTAAACAAAACAACCATTGCTTATAGTAGATTTTATGGTGCAAGGATATGAATGGGTCCAAAAATAAATCCTTTTGAAAATAGTGAGTATAGGACCATTTTTAGAACCTCTTACCATATAATTTTGTTTTATTTAACATTTATCAAAAAAAAAAATTATATTGAATATATATATCAAATGGTGTAGGGTATTTGATGTTCGGGCTAGACCGACTTTAATATTTTGACTTCTTTTCAATTAACCCTTTTAAAAATGGATGGGAATGGACCACTTTTGAACACTTCCATATATTTTTATTTTAACTCATAAACAAAGTATAAAAAAATTAAACTCTTAACAGGCATTTATATCAAATTTTTGTTTAAACATTACTTCATAATACTAACAATCCTTATAGTACTCTTTGGTCATATATTCTCAAACAAATAAAAATTCTTGTATATTATTTATTGAAAATGTAACTTGTACACTACTTCTACAAGTTTTTTGCCATCACTTTTGTGTTAAAAACACCATAATTCGTATCAAATTTTTTAAACAATACTACCATTGCGTATAGTCGATTTTATGATGCGAGGATATGAATTGGTCCAAAAATAAATCCTTTTAAAAATAGATTTATTTATTTATTATTTTATTTAACATTTATCAAAAAAAAAAATTATATTGAATATATATATCAAGTGGTGTAGGGTATTTGATGTTCGGGCTAGACCGACTTTAATATTTTGACTTGTTTTCAATAAAAAATTAAACTCTTAACAGGCATTTATATCAAATTTTTGTTCAAACATCACTTCATAATACTACCAATCCTTATAGTACTTTTTGGTCATATATTCTCAAACAAATAAAAATTCTTGTATATTATTTATTGAAAATATAACTGGTACACTACTTCTACAAGTTTTTTGCCATCACTTTTGTGTTAAAAACACCATAATTCGTATCAAATTTTTTAAACAATACTACTACTGCTTATAGTAGATTTTATGATGCAAGGATATGAATTGGTCCAAAAATAAAACCTTTTAAAAATAGTGAGAATAGGACCATTTTTAGAACCTCTTACCATATAATTTTGTTTTATTTAACATTTATCAAAGAAAAAAATTAAATTGAATATATATATCAAGTGGTGTAGGGTATTTGATGTTCGGGCTAGACCGACTTTAATATTTTGACTAGTTTTCAATAAAAAATTAAACTCTTAACAGGCATTTATATCAAATTTTTGTTTAAACATCACTTCATAATACTACCAATTCTTATAGTCCTTTTTGGTCATATATTCTAAAACAAATAAAAATTCTTGTATATTATTTATATAAAATATAACTGGTACACTACTTCTACAAGTTTTTTGCCATCACCTTTGTGTTAAAAACACCATAATTCGTATCAAATTTTTTAAACAATACTACCATTGCTTATAGTAGATTTTATGATGCAAGGATATGAATTGGTCCAAAAATAAATCCTTTTAAAAATAGTGTGTACAGGACCATTTTTAGAACCTTTTACCATATAATTTTGTTTTATTTAACATGTATCAAAGAAAAAAATTAAATTGAATATATATATCAAGTGGTGTAGGGTATTTGATGTTCGGGCTAGACCGACTCTAATATTTTGACTTGTTTTAAATAAAAAATGAAACTCTTAACATGCATTTATATCAAATTTTTGTTTAAACATCACTTCATAATACTACCAATTCTTATAGTCCTTTTTGGTCATATATTCTAAAACAAATAAAAATTCTTGTATATTATTTATATAAAATATAACTGGTACACTACTTCTACAAGTTTTTTGCCATCACCTTTGTGTTAAAAACAACATAATTCGTATCAAATTTTTTAAACAATACTACTACTGCTTATAGTAGATTTTATGATGCAAGGATATGAATTGGTCCAAAAATAAAACCTTTTAAAAATAGTGAGAATAGGACCATTTTTAGAACCTCTTACCATATAATTTTGTTTTATTTAACATTTATCAAAGAAAAAAATTAAATTGAATATATATATCAAGTGGTGTAGGGTATTTGATGTTCGGGCTAGACCGACTTTAATATTTTGACTAGTTTTCAATAAAAAATTAAACTCTTAACAGGCATTTATATCAAATTTTTGTTTAAACATCACTTCATAATACTACCAATTCTTATAGTCCTTTTTGGTCATATATTCTAAAACAAATAAAAATTCTTGTATATTATTTATATAAAATATAACTGGTACACTACTTCTACAAGTTTTTTGCCATCACCTTTGTGTTAAAAACACCATAATTCGTATCAAATTTTTTAAACAATACTACCATTGCTTATAGTAGATTTTATGATGCAAGGATATGAATTGGTCCAAAAATAAATCCTTTTAAAAATAGTGTGTACAGGACCATTTTTAGAACCTCTTACCATATAATTTTGTTTTATTTAACATTTATCAAAGAAAAAAATTAAATTGAATATATATATCAAGTGGTGTAGGGTATTTGATGTTCGGGCTAGACCGACTTTAATATTTTGACTAGTTTTCAATAAAAAATTAAACTCTTAACAGGCATTTATATCAAATTTTTGTTTAAACATCACTTCATAATACTACCAATTCTTATAGTCCTTTTTGGTCATATATTCTAAAACAAATAAAAATTCTTGTATATTATTTATATAAAATATAACTGGTACACTACTTCTACAAGTTTTTTGCCATCACCTTTGTGTTAAAAACACCATAATTCGTATCAAATTTTTTAAACAATACTACCATTGCTTATAGTAGATTTTATGATGCAAGGATATGAATTGGTCCAAAAATAAATCCTTTTAAAAATAGTGTGTACAGGACCATTTTTAGAACCTTTTACCATATAATTTTGTTTTATTTAACATGTATCAAAGAAAAAAATTAAATTGAATATATATATCAAGTGGTGTAGGGTATTTGATGTTCGGGCTAGACCGACTCTAATATTTTGACTTGTTTTAAATAAAAAATGAAACTCTTAACATGCATTTATATCAAATTTTTGTTTAAACATCACTTCATAATACTACCAATTCTACTTTTTGGTCATATATTCTCAAACAAATAAAAATTCTTGTATATTATTTATTGAAAATATAACTGGTACACTACTTCTACAAGTTTTTTGCCAGCACTTTTGTGTTAAAAACACCATAATTCGTATGAAATTTTTTAAACAATACTACTACTGCTTATAGTAGATTTTATGATGCAAGGATATGAATTGGTCCAAAAATAAATCCTTTTGAAAATAGTGAGTACAGGACCATTTTTAGAACCTTTATCATATAATTTTGTTTTATTTAACATTTATCAAAGAAAAAAATTAAATTGAATATATATATCAAGTGGTGTAGGGTATTTGATGTTCGGCCTAGACCGACTTTAATATTTTGACTAGTTTTCAATAAAAAATTAAACTCTTAACAGGCATTTATATCAAATTTTTGATTAAACATCACTTCATAATACTACCAATTCTTATAGTCCTTTTTGGTCATATATTCTAAAACAAATAAAAATTCTTGTATATTATTTATATAAAATATAACTGGTACACTACTTCTACAAGTTTTTTGCCATCACTTTTGTGTTAAAAACACCATAATTCGTATGAAATTTTTTAAACAATACTACCATTGCTTATAGTAGATTTTATGATGCAAGGATATGAATTGGTCCAAAAATAAATCTTTTTGAAAATAGTGAGTATAGGACCATTTTTAGAACCTTTTACCATATAATTTAGTTTTATTTAACATGTATCAAAGAAAAAAATTAAATTGAATATATATATCAAGTGGTGTAGGGTATTTGATGTTCGGGCTAGACCGACATTAATATTTTGACTTGTTTTCAATAAAAAATTAAACTCTTAACAGGCATTTATATCAAATTTTTGTTTAAACATTACTTCATAATACTAACAATCCTTATAGTACTTTTTGGTCATATATTCTTAAACAAATAAAAATTCTTGTATATTATTTATTGAAAATATAACTGGTACACTACTTCTACAAGTTTTTTGCCATCACTTTTGTGTTAAAAACACCATAATTCGTATGAAATTTTTTAAACAATACTACCATTGCTTATAGTAGATTTTATGATGCAAGGATATGAATTGGTCCAAAAATAAATCTTTTTGAAAATAGTGAGTATAGGACCATTTTTAGAACCTTTTACCATATAATTTAGTTTTATTTAACATGTATCAAAGAAAAAAATTAAATTGAATATATATATCAAGTGGTGTAGGGTATTTGATGTTCGGGCTAGACCGACTCTAATATTTTGACTTGTTTTAAATAAAAAATGAAACTTGTAACAGGCATTTATATCAAATTTTTGTTTAAACATCACTTCATAATACTACCAATTCTACTTTTTGGTCATATATTCTCAAACAAATAAAAATTCTTGTATATTATTTATTGAAAATATAACTGGTACACTACTTCTACAAGTTTTTTGCCAGCACTTTTGTGTTAAAAACACCATAATTCGTATGAAATTTTTTAAACAATACTACTACTGCTTATAGTGGATTTTATGATGCAAGGATATGAATTGGTCCAAAAATAAATCTTTTTGAAAATAGTGAGTATAGGACCATTTTTAGAACCTTTTACCATATAATTTAGTTTTATTTAACATGTATCAAAGAAAAAAATTAAATTGAATATATATATCAAGTGGTGTAGGGTATTTGATGTTCGGGCTAGACCGACTCTAATATTTTGACTTGTTTTAAATAAAAAATGAAACTCTTAACATGCATTTATATCAAATTTTTGTTTAAATATCACTTCATAATACTACCAATTCTACTTTTTGGTCATATATTCTAAAACAAATAAAAATTCTTGTATATTATTTATGGAAAATATAACTGGTACACTACTTCTACAAGTTTTTTGCCATCACTTTTGTGTTAAAAACACCATAATTCGTATGAAATTTTTTAAACAATACTACTACTGCTTATAGTGGATTTTATGATGCAAGGATATGAATTGGTCCAAAAATAAATCTTTTTGAAAATAGTGAGTATAGGACCATTTTTAGAACCTTTTACCATATAATTTAGTTTTATTTAACATGTATCAAAGAAAAAAATTAAATTGAATATATATATCAAGTGGTGTAGGGTATTTGATGTTCGGGCTAGACCGACTCTAATATTTTGACTTGTTTTAAATAAAAAATGAAACTCTTAACATGCATTTATATCAAATTTTTGTTTAAACATCACTTCATAATACTACCAATTCTACTTTTTGGTCATATATTCTCAAACAAATAAAAATTCTTGTATATTATTTATTGAAAATATAACTGGTACACTACTTCTACAAGTTTTTTGCCAGCACTTTTGTGTTAAAAACACCATAATTCGTATGAAATTTTTTAAACAATACTACTACTGCTTATAGTGGATTTTATGATGCAAGGATATGAATTGGTCCAAAAATAAATCTTTTTGAAAATAGTGAGTATAGGACCATTTTTAGAACCTTTTACCATATAATTTAGTTTTATTTAACATGTATCAAAGAAAAAAATTAAATTGAATATATATATCAAGTGGTGTAGGGTATTTGATGTTCGGGCTAGACCGACTCTAATATTTTGACTTGTTTTAAATAAAAAATGAAACTCTTAACATGCATTTATATCAAATTTTTGTTTAAATATCACTTCATAATACTACCAATTCTACTTTTTGGTCATATATTCTAAAACAAATAAAAATTCTTGTATATTATTTATGGAAAATATAACTGGTACACTACTTCTACAAGTTTTTTGCCATCACTTTTGTGTTAAAAACACCATAATTCGTATGAAATTTTTTAAACAATACTACTACTGCTTATAGTGGATTTTATGATGCAAGGATATGAATTGGTCCAAAAATAAATCTTTTTGAAAATAGTGAGTATAGGACCATTTTTAGAACCTTTTACCATATAATTTAGTTTTATTTAACATGTATCAAAGAAAAAAATTAAATTGAATATATATATCAAGTGGTGTAGGGTATTTGATGTTCGGGCTAGACCGACTCTAATATTTTGACTTGTTTTAAATAAAAAATGAAACTCTTAACATGCATTTATATCAAATTTTTGTTTAAATATCACTTCATAATACTACCAATTCTACTTTTTGGTCATATATTCTCAAACAAATAAAAATTCTTGTATATTATTTATTGAAAATATAACTGGTACACTACTTCTACAAGTTTTTTGCCAGCACTTTTGTGTTAAAAACATCATAATTCGTATGAAATTTTTTAAACAATACTACCATTGCTTATAGTAGATTTTATGGTGCAAGGATATGAATTGGCCCAAAAATAAATCTTTTTGAAAATAGTGAGTATAGGACCATTTTTAGAACCTTTTACCATATAATGTAGTTTTATTTAACATGTATCAAAGAAAAAAATTAAATTGAATATATATATCAAGTGGTGTAGGGTATTTGATGTTCCGGCTAGACCGACATTAATATTTTGACTTGTTTTCAATAAAAAATTAAACTCTTAACAGGCATTTATATCAAATTTTTGTTTAAACATTACTTCATAATACTAACAATCCTTATAGTACTTTTTGGTCATATATTCTCAAACAAATAAAAATTTTTGTATATTATTTATGGAAAATATAACTGGTACACTACTTCTACAAGTTTTTTGCCATCACTTTTGTGTTAAAAACACCATAATTCGTATGAAATTTTTTAAACAATACTACTACTGCTTATAGTGGATTTTATGATGCAAGGATATGAATTGGTCCAAAAATAAATCTTTTTGAAAATAGTGAGTATAGGACCATTTTTAGAACCTTTTACCATATAATTTAGTTTTATTTAACATGTATCAAAGAAAAAAATTAAATTGAATATATATATCAAGTGGTGTAGGGTATTTGATGTTCGGGCTAGACCGACTCTAATATTTTGACTTGTTTTAAATAAAAAATGAAACTCTTAACATGCATTTATATCAAATTTTTGTTTAAATATCACTTCATAATACTACCAATTCTACTTTTTGGTCATATATTCTCAAACAAATAAAAATTCTTGTATATTATTTATTGAAAATATAACTGGTACACTACTTCTACAAGTTTTTTGCCAGCACTTTTGTGTTAAAAACATCATAATTCGTATGAAATTTTTTAAACAATACAACCATTGCTTATAGTAGATTTTATGATGCAAGGACATGAATTGGTCCAAATATAAATCCTTTTGAAAATAGAGAGTATAGGACCATTTTTAGAACCTTTTACCATATAATTTTGTTTTATTTAACATTTATCAAAGAAAAAAATTAAATTGAATATATATATCAAGTGGTGTAGGGTATTTGATGTTCGTGCTAGACCGACTCTAATATTTTGACTTGTTTTAAATAAAAAATGAAACTCTTAACATGCATTTATATCAAATTTTTGTTTAAATATCACTTCATAATACTACCAATTCTACTTTTTGGTCATATATTCTAAAACAAATAAAAATTCTTGTATATTATTTATATAAAATATAACTGGTACACTACTTCTACAAGTTTTTTGCCATCAGTTTTGTGTTAAAAACACCATAATTCGTATGAAATTTTTTAAACAATACTACCATTGCTTATAGTAGATTTTATGATGCAAGGATATGAATTGGTCCAAAAATAAATCTTTTTGAAAATAGTGAGTATAGGACCATTTTTAGAACCTTTTACCATATAATTTTGTTTTATTTAACATTTATCAAAGAAAAAAATTAAATTGAATACATATATCAAGTGGTGTAGGGTGTTTGATGTTCCGGCTAGACCGGCTCTAATATTTTGACTTCTTTTCAATTAACCCTTTTTAAAATGGATGGGAATGGACCACTTTTGAACCCTTCCATATATTTTTATTTTAATTCATAAACAAAGTATAAAAAAATTAAACTTGAAACAGGCATTTATATCAAATTTTTGTTTAAACATCACTTCATAATACTACCAATTCTTATAGTACTTTTTGGTCATATATTCTAAAACAAATAAAAATTCTTGTATATTATTTATATAAAATATAACTGGTACACTACTTCTACAAGTTTGTTGCCATCACTTTTGTGTTAAAAACACCATAATTCGTATGAAATTTTTTAAACAATACTACCATTGCTTATAGTAGATTTTATGGTGCAAGGATATGAATTGGCCCAAAAATAAATCTTTTTGAAAATAGTGAGTATAGGACCATTTTTAGAACCTTTTACCATATAATGTAGTTTTATTTAACATGTATCAAAGAAAAAAATTAAATTGAATATATATATCAAGTGGTGTAGGGTATTTGATGTTCGGGCTAGACCGACTCTAATATTTTGACTTGTTTTAAATAAAAAATGAAACTCTTAACATGCATTTATATCAAATTTTTGTTTAAACATCACTTCATAATACTACCAATTCTTATAGTACTATTTTGTCATATATTCTCAAACAAATAAAAATTCTTGTATATTATTTATTGAAAATATAACTGGTACACTACTTCTACAAGTTTTTTGCCAGCACTTTTGTGTTAAAAACATCATAATTCGTATGAAATTTTTTAAACAATACAACCATTGCTTATAGTAGATTTTATGATGCAAGGATATGAATTGGTCCAAAAATAAATCCTTTTGAAAATAGAGAGTATAGGACCATTTTTAGAACCTATTACCATATAATTTTGTTTTATTTAACATTTTTCAAAGAAAAAAATTAAATTGAATACATATATCAAGTGGTGTAGGGTATTTGATGTTCCGGCTAGACCGGCTCTAATATTTTGACTTCTTTTCAATTAACCCTTTTTAAAATGGATGGGAATGGACCACTTTTGAACCCTTCCATATATTTTTATTTTAACTCATAAACAAAGTATAAAAAAATTAAACTTGAAACAGGCATTTATATCAAATTTTTGTTTAAACATTACTTCATAATACTAACAATCCTTATAGTACTCTTTGGTCATATATTCTCAAACAAATAAAAATTCTTGTATATTATTTATTGAAAATATAACTGGTACACTACTTCTACAAGTTTTTTGCCAGCACTTTTGTGTTAAAAACATCATAATTCGTATGAAATTTTTTAAACAATACAACCATTGCTTATAGTAGATTTTATGATGCAAGGACATGAATTGGTCCAAATATAAATTCTTTTGAAAATAGAGAGTATAGGACCATTTTTAGAACCTTTTACCATATAATTTTGTTTTATTTAACATTTATCAAAGAAAAAAATTAAATTGAATACATATATCAAGTGGTGTAGGGTATTTGATGTTCCGGCTAGACCGGCTCTAATATTTTGACTTCTTTTCAATTAACCCTTTTTAAAATGGATGGGAATGGACCACTTTTGAACCCTTCCACATATTTTTATTTTAATTCATAAACAAAGTATAAAAAAATTAAACTTGAAACAGGCATTTATATCAAATTTTTGTTTAAACATCACTTCATAATACTACCAATTCTTATAGTACTTTTTGGTCATATATTCTAAAACAAATAAAAATTCTTGTATATTATTTATATAAAATATAACTGGTACACTACTTCTACAAGTTTGTTGCCATCACTTTTGTGTTAAAAACACCATAATTCGTATGAAATTTTTTAAACAATACTACCATTGCTTATAGTAGATTTTATGGTGCAAGGATATGAATTGGCCCAAAAATAAATCTTTTTGAAAATAGTGAGTATAGGACCATTTTTAGAACCTTTTACCATATAATGTAGTTTTATTTAACATGTATCAAAGAAAAAAATTAAATTGAATATATATATCAAGTGGTGTAGGGTATTTGATGTTCGGGCTAGACCGACTCTAATATTTTGACTTGTTTTAAATAAAAAATGAAACTCTTAACATGCATTTATATCAAATTTTTGTTTAAACATCACTTCATAATACTACCAATTCTTATAGTACTATTTTGTCATATATTCTCAAACAAATAAAAATTCTTGTATATTATTTATTGAAAATATAACTGGTACACTACTTCTACAAGTTTTTTGCCAGCACTTTTGTGTTAAAAACATCATAATTCGTATGAAATTTTTTAAACAATACAACCATTGCTTATAGTAGATTTTATGATGCAAGGATATGAATTGGTCCAAAAATAAATCCTTTTGAAAATAGAGAGTATAGGACCATTTTTAGAACCTTTATCATATAATTTTGTATTATTTAACATTTATCAAAGAAAAAAATTAAATTGAATATATATATCAAGTGGTGTAGGGTATTTGATGTTCCGGCTAGACCGGCTCTAATATTTTGACTTCTTTTCAATTAACCCTTTTTAAAATGGATGGGAATGGACCACTTTTGAACCCTTCCACATATTTTTATTTTAATTCATAAACAAAGTATAAAAAAATTAAACTTGAAACAGGCATTTATATCAAATTTTTGTTTAAACATCACTTCATAATACTACCAATTCTACTTTTTGGTCATATATTCTAAAACAAATAAAAATTCTTGTATATTATTTATTGAAAATATAACTGGTACACTACTTCTACAAGTTTTTTGCCATCACTTTTGTGTTAAAAACACCATAATTCGTATCAAATTTTTTAAACAATACTACTACTGCTTATAGTAGATTTTATGATGCAAGGATATGAATTGGTCCAAAAATAAATCCTTTTGAAAATAGTGAGTACAGGACCATTTTTAAAACCTTTATCATATAATTTTGTTTTATTTAACATTTATCAAAGAAAAAAATTAAATTGAATATACATATCAAGTGGTGTAGGGTATTTGATGTTCGGGCTAGACCGACTTTAATATTTTGACTAGTTTTCAATAAAAAATTAAACTCTTAACAGGCATTTATATCAAATTTTTGTTTAAACATCACTTCATAATACTACCAATTCTACTTTTTGGTCATATATTCTCAAACAAATAAAAATTCTTGTATATTATTTATTGAAAATATAACTGGTACACTACTTCTACAAGTTTTTTGCCAGCACTTTTGTGTTAAAAACACCATAATTCGTATGAAATTTTTTAAACAATACTACTACTGCTTATAGTGGATTTTATGATGCAAGGATATGAATTGGTCCAAAAATAAATCTTTTTGAAAATAGTGAGTATAGGACCATTTTTAGAACCTTTTACCATATAATTTAGTTTTATTTAACATGTATCAAAGAAAAAAATTAAATTGAATATATATATCAAGTGGTGTAGGGTATTTGATGTTCGGGCTAGACCGACTCTAATATTTTGACTTGTTTTAAATAAAAAATGAAACTCTTAACATGCATTTATATCAAATTTTTGTTTAAACATCACTTCATAATACTACCAATTCTTATAGTACTTTTTTGTCATATATTCTCAAACAAATAAAAATTCTTGTATATTATTTATTGAAAATATAACTGGTACACTACTTCTACAAGTTTTTTGCCAGCACTTTTGTGTTAAAAACATCATAATTCGTATGAAATTTTTTAAACAATACAACCATTGCTTATAGTAGATTTTATGATGCAAGGATATGAATTGGTCCAAAAATAAATCCTTTTGAAAATAGAGAGTATAGGACCATTTTTAGAACCTTTATCATATAATTTTGTATTATTTAACATTTATCAAAGAAAAAAATTAAATTGAATATATATATCAAGTGGTGTAGGGTATTTGATGTTCCGGCTAGACCGGCTCTAATATTTTGACTTCTTTTCAATTAACCCTTTTTAAAATGGATGGGAATGGACCACTTTTGAACCCTTCCACATATTTTTATTTTAATTCATAAACAAAGTATAAAAAAATTAAACTTGAAACAGGCATTTATATCAAATTTTTGTTTAAACATCACTTCATAATACTACCAATTCTACTTTTTGGTCATATATTCTAAAACAAATAAAAATTCTTGTATATTATTTATTGAAAATATAACTGGTACACTACTTCTACAAGTTTTTTGCCATCACTTTTGTGTTAAAAACACCATAATTCGTATCAAATTTTTTAAACAATACTACTACTGCTTATAGTAGATTTTATGATGCAAGGATATGAATTGGTCCAAAAATAAATCCTTTTGAAAATAGTGAGTACAGGACCATTTTTAAAACCTTTATCATATAATTTTGTTTTATTTAACATTTATCAAAGAAAAAAATTAAATTGAATATACATATCAAGTGGTGTAGGGTATTTGATGTTCGGGCTAGACCGACTTTAATATTTTGACTAGTTTTCAATAAAAAATTAAACTCTTAACAGGCATTTATATCAAATTTTTGTTTAAACATCACTTCATAATACTACCAATTCTACTTTTTGGTCATATATTCTCAAACAAATAAAAATTCTTGTATATTATTTATTGAAAATATAACTGGTACACTACTTCTACAAGTTTTTTGCCAGCACTTTTGTGTTAAAAACACCATAATTCGTATGAAATTTTTTAAACAATACTACTACTGCTTATAGTGGATTTTATGATGCAAGGATATGAATTGGTCCAAAAATAAATCTTTTTGAAAATAGTGAGTATAGGACCATTTTTAGAACCTTTTACCATATAATTTAGTTTTATTTAACATGTATCAAAGAAAAAAATTAAATTGAATATATATATCAAGTGGTGTAGGGTATTTGATGTTCGGGCTAGACCGACTCTAATATTTTGACTTGTTTTAAATAAAAAATGAAACTCTTAACATGCATTTATATCAAATTTTTGTTTAAACATCACTTCATAATACTACCAATTCTACTTTTTGGTCATATATTCTCAAACAAATAAAAATTCTTGTATATTATTTATTGAAAATATAACTGGTACACTACTTCTACAAGTTTTTTGCCAGCACTTTTGTGTTAAAAACATCATAATTCGTATGAAATTTTTTAAACAATACAACCATTGCTTATAGTAGATTTTATGATGCAAGGATATGAATTGGTCCAAAAATAAATCCTTTTGAAAATAGAGAGTATAGGACCATTTTTAGAACCTTTATCATATAATTTTGTATTATTTAACATTTATCAAAGAAAAAAATTAAATTGAATATATATATCAAGTGGTGTAGGGTATTTGATGTTCCGGCTAGACCGGCTCTAATATTTTGACTTCTTTTCAATTAACCCTTTTTAAAATGGATGGGAATGGACCACTTTTGAACCCTTCCACATATTTTTATTTTAATTCATAAACAAAGTATAAAAAAATTAAACTTGAAACAGGCATTTATATCAAATTTTTGTTTAAACATCACTTCATAATACTACCAATTCTACTTTTTGGTCATATATTCTAAAACAAATAAAAATTCTTGTATATTATTTATTGAAAATATAACTGGTACACTACTTCTACAAGTTTTTTGCCATCACTTTTGTGTTAAAAACACCATAATTCGTATCAAATTTTTTAAACAATACTACTACTGCTTATAGTAGATTTTATGATGCAAGGATATGAATTGGTCCAAAAATAAATCCTTTTGAAAATAGTGAGTACAGGACCATTTTTAAAACCTTTATCATATAATTTTGTTTTATTTAACATTTATCAAAGAAAAAAATTAAATTGAATATACATATCAAGTGGTGTAGGGTATTTGATGTTCGGGCTAGACCGACTTTAATATTTTGACTAGTTTTCAATAAAAAATTAAACTCTTAACAGGCATTTATATCAAATTTTTGTTTAAACATCACTTCATAATACTACCAATTCTACTTTTTGGTCATATATTCTCAAACAAATAAAAATTCTTGTATATTATTTATTGAAAATATAACTGGTACACTACTTCTACAAGTTTTTTGCCAGCACTTTTGTGTTAAAAACACCATAATTCGTATGAAATTTTTTAAACAATACTACTGCTGCTTATAGTGGATTTTATGATGCAAGGATATGAATTGGTCCAAAAATAAATCTTTTTGAAAATAGTGAGTATAGGACCATTTTTAGAACCTTTTACCATATAATTTAGTTTTATTTAACATGTATCAAAGAAAAAAATTAAATTGAATATATATATCAAGTGGTGTAGGGTATTTGATGTTCGGGCTAGACCGACTCTAATATTTTGACTTGTTTTAAATAAAAAATGAAACTCTTAACATGCATTTATATCAAATTTTTGTTTAAACATCACTTCATAATACTACCAATTCTACTTTTTGGTCATATATTCTCAAACAAATAAAAATTCTTGTATATTATTTATTGAAAATATAACTGGTACACTACTTCTACAAGTTTTTTGCCAGCACTTTTGTGTTAAAAACACCATAATTCGTATGAAATTTTTTAAACAATACTACTACTGCTTATAGTAGATTTTATGATGCAAGGATATGAATTGGTCCAAAAATTAATCCTTTTGAAAATAGTGAGTACAGGACCATTTTTAGAACCTTTATCATATAATTTTGTTTTATTTAACATTTATCAAAGAAAAAAATTAAATTGAATATATATAGCAAGTGGTGTAGGGTATTTGATGTTCGGGCTAGACCGACTTTAATATTTTGACTAGTTTTCAATAAAAAATTAAACTCTTAACAGGCATTTATATCAAATTTTTGTTTAAACATCACTTCATAATACTACCAATTCTTATAGTCCTTTTTGGTCATATATTCTAAAACAAATAAAAATTCTTGTATATTATTTATATAAAATATAACTGGTACACTACTTCTACAAGTTTTTTGCCATCACTTTTGTGTTAAAAACACCATAATTCGTATAAAATTTTTTAAACAATACTACCATTGCTTATAGTAGATTTTATGATGCAAGGATATGAATTGGTCCAAAAATAAATCTTTTTGAAAATAGTGAGTATAGGACCATTTTTAGAACCTTTTACCATATAATGTAGTTTTATTTAACATGTATCAAAGAAAAAAATTAAATTGAATATATATATCAAGTGGTGTAGGGTATTTGATGTTCGGGCTAGACCGACTCTAATATTTTGACTTGTTTTAAATAAAAAATTAAACTCTTAACAGGCATTTATATCAAATTTTTGTTTAAACATCACTTCATAATACTACCAATTCTTATAGTACTTTTTTGTCATATATTCTCAAACAAATAAAAATTCTTGTATATTATTTATTGAAAATATAACTGGTACACTACTTCTACAAGTTTTTTGCCAGCACTTTTGTGTTAAAAACATCATAATTCGTATGAAATTTTTTAAACAATACAACCATTGCTTATAGTAGATTTTATGATGCAAGGATATGAATTGGTCCAAAAATAAATCTTTTTGAAAATAGTGAGTATAGGACCATTTTTAGAACCTTTTACCATATAATTTAGTTTTATTTAACATGTATCAAAGAAAAAAATTAAATTGAATATATATATCAAGTGGTGTAGGGTATTTGATGTTCGGGCTAGACCGACATTAATATTTTGACTTGTTTTAAATAAAAAATTAAACTCTTAACAGGCATTTATATCAAATTTTTGTTTAAACATCACTTCATAATACTACCAATTCTTATAGTACTTTTTTGTCATATATTCTCAAACAAATAAAAATTCTTGTATATTATTTATTGAAAATATAACTGGTACACTACTTCTACAAGTTTTTTGCCATCACTTTTGTGTTAAAAACACCATAATTCGTATAAAATTTTTTAAACAATACTACCATTGCTTATAGTAGATTTTATGATGCAAGGATATGAATTGGTCCAAAAATAAATCTTTTTGAAAATAGTGAGTATAGGACCATTTTTAGAACCTTTTACCATATAATGTAGTTTTATTTAACATGTATCAAAGAAAAAAATTAAATTGAATATATATATCAAGTGGTGTAGGGTATTTGATGTTCGGGCTAGACCGACTCTAATATTTTGACTTGTTTTAAATAAAAAATGAAACTCTTAACATGCATTTATATCAAATTTTTGTTTAAACATCACTTCATAATACTACCAATTCTACTTTTTGGTCATATATTCTCAAACAAATAAAAATTCTTGTATATTATTTATTGAAAATATAACTGGTACACTACTTCTACAAGTTTTTTGCCAGCACTTTTGTGTTAAAAACACCATAATTCGTATGAAATTTTTTAAACAATACTACTACTGCTTATAGTAGATTTTATGATGCAAGGATATGAATTGGTCCAAAAATTAATCCTTTTGAAAATAGTGAGTACAGGACCATTTTTAGAACCTTTATCATATAATTTTGTTTTATTTAACATTTATCAAAGAAAAAAATTAAATTGAATATATATAGCAAGTGGTGTAGGGTATTTGATGTTCGGGCTAGACCGACTTTAATATTTTGACTAGTTTTCAATAAAAAATTAAACTCTTAACAGGCATTTATATCAAATTTTTGTTTAAACATCACTTCATAATACTACCAATTCTTATAGTCCTTTTTGGTCATATATTCTAAAACAAATAAAAATTCTTGTATATTATTTATATAAAATATAACTGGTACACTACTTCTACAAGTTTGTTGCCATCACTTTTGTGTTAAAAACACCATAATTCGTATGAAATTTTTTAAACAATACTACCATTGCTTATAGTAGATTTTATGGTGCAAGGATATGAATTGGCCCAAAAATAAATCTTTTTGAAAATAGTGAGTATAGGACCATTTTTAGAACCTTTTACCATATAATGTAGTTTTATTTAACATGTATCAAAGAAAAAAATTAAATTGAATATATATATCAAGTGGTGTAGGGTATTTGATGTTCGGGCTAGACCGACTCTAATATTTTGACTTGTTTTAAATAAAAAATTAAACTCTTAACAGGCATTTATATCAAATTTTTGTTTAAACATCACTTCATAATACTACCAATTCTTATAGTACTTTTTTGTCATATATTCTCAAACAAATAAAAATTCTTGTATATTATTTATTGAAAATATAACTGGTACACTACTTCTACAAGTTTTTTGCCAGCACTTTTGTGTTAAAAACATCATAATTCGTATGAAATTTTTTAAACAATACAACCATTGCTTATAGTAGATTTTATGATGCAAGGATATGAATTGGTCCAAAAATAAATCCTTTTGAAAATAGAGAGTATAGGACCATTTTTAGAACCTATTACCATATAATTTTGTTTTATTTAACATTTTTCAAAGAAAAAAATTAAATTGAATACATATATCAAGTGGTGTAGGGTATTTGATGTTCCGGCTAGACCGGCTCTAATATTTTGACTTCTTTTCAATTAACCCTTTTTAAAATGGATGGGAATGGACCACTTTTGAACCCTTCCATATATTTTTATTTTAACTCATAAACAAAGTATAAAAAAATTAAACTTGAAACAGGCATTTATATCAAATTTTTGTTTAAACATTACTTCATAATACTAACAATCCTTATAGTACTCTTTGGTCATATATTCTCAAACAAATAAAAATTCTTGTATATTATTTATTGAAAATATAACTGGTACACTACTTCTACAAGTTTTTTGCCAGCACTTTTGTGTTAAAAACATCATAATTCGTATGAAATTTTTTAAACAATACAACCATTGCTTATAGTAGATTTTATGATGCAAGGACATGAATTGGTCCAAATATAAATTCTTTTGAAAATAGAGAGTATAGGACCATTTTTAGAACCTTTTACCATATAATTTTGTTTTATTTAACATTTATCAAAGAAAAAAATTAAATTGAATACATATATCAAGTGGTGTAGGGTATTTGATGTTCCGGCTAGACCGGCTCTAATATTTTGACTTCTTTTCAATTAACCCTTTTTAAAATGGATGGGAATGGACCACTTTTGAACCCTTCCACATATTTTTATTTTAATTCATAAACAAAGTATAAAAAAATTAAACTTGAAACAGGCATTTATATCAAATTTTTGTTTAAACATCACTTCATAATACTACCAATTCTTATAGTACTTTTTGGTCATATATTCTAAAACAAATAAAAATTCTTGTATATTATTTATATAAAATATAACTGGTACACTACTTCTACAAGTTTGTTGCCATCACTTTTGTGTTAAAAACACCATAATTCGTATGAAATTTTTTAAACAATACTACCATTGCTTATAGTAGATTTTATGGTGCAAGGATATGAATTGGCCCAAAAATAAATCCTTTTGAAAATAGTGAGTACAGGACCATTTTTAGAACCTTTATCATATAATTTTGTTTTATTTAACATTTATCAAAGAAAAAAATTAAATTGAATATATATATCAAGTGGTGTAGGGTATTTGATGTTCGTGCTAGACCGACTTTAATATTTTGACTAGTTCTCAATAAAAAATTAAACTCTTAACAGGCATTTATATCAAATTTTTGTTTAAACATTACTTCATAATACTAACAATCCTTATAGTACTTTTTGGTCATATATTCTGAAACAAATAAAAATTCTTGTATATTATTAATTGAAAATATAACTGGTACACTACTTCTACAAGTTTTTTGCCACCACTTTTGTGTTAAAAACATCATAATTCGTATGAAATTTTTTAAACAATACAACCATTGCTTATAGTAGATTTTATGGTGCAAGGATATGAATGGGTCCAAAAATAAATCCTTTTGAAAATAGTGAGTATAGGACCATTTTTAGAACCTCTTACCATATAATTTTGTTTTATTTAACATTTATCAAAAAAAAAAATTATATTGAATATATATATCAAGTGGTGTAGGGTATTTGATGTTCGGGCTAGACCGACTTTAATATATTGACTTCTTTTCAATTACCCCTTTTGAAAATGGATGGGAATGGACCACTTTTGAACCCTTCCACATATTTTTATTTTAACTCATAAACAAAGTATAAAAAAATTAAACTCCTAACAGGCATTTATATCAAATTTTTGTTTAAACATTACTTCATAATACTAACAATCCTTATAGTACTTTTTGGTCATATATTCTAAAACAAATAAAAATTCTTGTATATTATTTATATAAAATATAACTGGTACACTACTTCTACAAGTTTTTTGCCATCACTTTTGTGTTAAAAACACCATAATTCGTATGAAATTTTTTAAACAATACTACCATTGCTTATAGTAGATTTTATGATGCAAGGATATGAATTGGTCCAAAAATAAATCCTTTTAAAAATAGATTTATTTATTTATTATTTTATTTAACATTTATCAAAAAAAAAAATTATATTGAATATATATATCAAGTGGTGTAGGGTATTTGATGTTCGGGCTAGACCGACTTTAATATTTTGACTTGTTTTCAATAAAAAATTAAACTCTTAACAGGCATTTATATCAAATTTTTGTTCAAACATCACTTCATAATACTACCAATCCTTATAGTACTTTTTGGTCATATATTCTCAAACAAATAAAAATTCTTGTATATTATTTATTGAAAATATAACTGGTACACTACTTCTACAAGTTTTTTGCCATCACTTTTGTGTTAAAAACACCATAATTCGTATCAAATTTTTTAAACAATACTACTACTGCTTATAGTAGATTTTATGATGCAAGGATATGAATTGGTCCAAAAATAAATCCTTTTGAAAATAGTGAGTACAGGACCATTTTTAAAACCTTTATCATATAATTTTGTTTTATTTAACATTTATCAAAGAAAAAAATTAAATTGAATATACATATCAAGTGGTGTAGGGTATTTGATGTTCGGGCTAGACCGACTTTAATATTTTGACTAGTTTTCAATAAAAAATTAAACTCTTAACAGGCATTTATATCAAATTTTTGTTTAAACATCACTTCATAATACTACCAATTCTACTTTTTGGTCATATATTCTCAAACAAATAAAAATTCTTGTATATTATTTATTGAAAATATAACTGGTACACTACTTCTACAAGTTTTTTGCCAGCACTTTTGTGTTAAAAACACCATAATTCGTATGAAATTTTTTAAACAATACTACTACTGCTTATAGTGGATTTTATGATGCAAGGATATGAATTGGTCCAAAAATAAATCTTTTTGAAAATAGTGAGTATAGGACCATTTTTAGAACCTTTTACCATATAATTTAGTTTTATTTAACATGTATCAAAGAAAAAAATTAAATTGAATATATATATCAAGTGGTGTAGGGTATTTGATGTTCGGGCTAGACCGACTCTAATATTTTGACTTGTTTTAAATAAAAAATGAAACTCTTAACATGCATTTATATCAAATTTTTGTTTAAACATCACTTCATAATACTACCAATTCTACTTTTTGGTCATATATTCTCAAACAAATAAAAATTCTTGTATATTATTTATTGAAAATATAACTGGTACACTACTTCTACAAGTTTTTTGCCAGCACTTTTGTGTTAAAAACACCATAATTCGTATCAAATTTTTTAAACAATACTACTACTGCTTATAGTAGATTTTATGATGCAAGGATATGAATTGGTCCAAAAATTAATCCTTTTGAAAATAGTGAGTACAGGACCATTTTTAGAACCTTTATCATATAATTTTGTTTTATTTAACATTTATCAAAGAAAAAAATTAAATTGAATATATATATCAAGTGGTGTAGGGTATTTGATGTTCGGGCTAGACCGACTTTAATATTTTGACTAGTTTTCAATAAAAAATTAAACTCTTAACAGGCATTTATATCAAATTTTTGTTTAAACATCACTTCATAATACTACCAATTCTTATAGTCCTTTTTGGTCATATATTCTAAAACAAATAAAAATTCTTGTATATTATTTATATAAAATATAACTGGTACACTACTTCTACAAGTTTTTTGCCATCACTTTTGTGTTAAAAACACCATAATTCGTATAAAATTTTTTAAACAATACTACCATTGCTTATAGTAGATTTTATGATGCAAGGATATGAATTGGTCCAAAAATAAATCTTTTTGAAAATAGTGAGTATAGGACCATTTTTAGAACCTTTTACCATATAATTTAGTTTTATTTAACATGTATCAAAGAAAAAAATTAAATTGAATATATATATCAAGTGGTGTAGGGTATTTGATGTTCGGGCTAGACCGACATTAATATTTTGACTTGTTTTCAATAAAAAATTAAACTCTTAACAGGCATTTATATCAAATTTTTGTTTAAACATCACTTCATAATACTACCAATTCTTATAGTCCTTTTTGGTCATATATTCTCAAACAAATAAAAATTCTTGTATATTATTTATATAAAATATAACTGGTACACTACTTCTACAAGTTTTTTGCCATCACCTTTGTGTTAAAAACACCATAATTCGTATGAAATTTTTTAAACAATACTACCATTGCTTATAGTAGATTTTATGATGCAAGGATATGAATTGGTCCAAAAATAAATCTTTTTGAAAATAGTGAGTATAGGACCATTTTTAGAACCTTTTACCATATAATTTAGTTTTATTTAACATGTATCAAAGAAAAAAATTAAATTGAATATATATAGCAAGTGGTGTAGGGTATTTGATGTTCGGGCTAGACCGACTCTAATATTTTGACTTGTTTTAAATAAAAAATGAAACTCTTAACATGCATTTATATCAAATTTTTGTTTAAACATCACTTCATAATACTACCAATTCTACTTTTTGGTCATATATTCTAAAACAAATAAAAATTCTTGTATATTATTTATTGAAAATATAACTGGTACACTACTTCTACAAGTTTTTTGCCATCACTTTTGTGTTAAAAACACCATAATTCGTATCAAATTTTTTAAACAATACTACTACTGCTTATAGTAGATTTTATGATGCAAGGATATGAATTGGTCCAAAAATAAATCCTTTTGAAAATAGTGAGTACAGGACCATTTTTAAAACCTTTATCATATAATTTTGTTTTATTTAACATTTATCAAAGAAAAAAATTAAATTGAATATACATATCAAGTGGTGTAGGGTATTTGATGTTCGGGCTAGACCGACTTTAATATTTTGACTAGTTTTCAATAAAAAATTAAACTCTTAACAGGCATTTATATCAAATTTTTGTTTAAACATCACTTCATAATACTACCAATTCTACTTTTTGGTCATATATTCTCAAACAAATAAAAATTCTTGTATATTATTTATTGAAAATATAACTGGTACACTACTTCTACAAGTTTTTTGCCAGCACTTTTGTGTTAAAAACACCATAATTCGTATGAAATTTTTTAAACAATACTACTACTGCTTATAGTGGATTTTATGATGCAAGGATATGAATTGGTCCAAAAATAAATCTTTTTGAAAATAGTGAGTATAGGACCATTTTTAGAACCTTTTACCATATAATTTAGTTTTATTTAACATGTATCAAAGAAAAAAATTAAATTGAATATATATATCAAGTGGTGTAGGGTATTTGATGTTCGGGCTAGACCGACTCTAATATTTTGACTTGTTTTAAATAAAAAATGAAACTCTTAACATGCATTTATATCAAATTTTTGTTTAAACATCACTTCATAATACTACCAATTCTACTTTTTGGTCATATATTCTCAAACAAATAAAAATTCTTGTATATTATTTATTGAAAATATAACTGGTACACTACTTCTACAAGTTTTTTGCCAGCACTTTTGTGTTAAAAACACCATAATTCGTATGAAATTTTTTAAACAATACTACTACTGCTTATAGTAGATTTTATGATGCAAGGATATGAATTGGTCCAAAAATTAATCCTTTTGAAAATAGTGAGTACAGGACCATTTTTAGAACCTTTATCATATAATTTTGTTTTATTTAACATTTATCAAAGAAAAAAATTAAATTGAATATATATAGCAAGTGGTGTAGGGTATTTGATGTTCGGGCTAGACCGACTTTAATATTTTGACTAGTTTTCAATAAAAAATTAAACTCTTAACAGGCATTTATATCAAATTTTTGTTTAAACATCACTTCATAATACTACCAATTCTTATAGTCCTTTTTGGTCATATATTCTAAAACAAATAAAAATTCTTGTATATTATTTATATAAAATATAACTGGTACACTACTTCTACAAGTTTTTTGCCATCACTTTTGTGTTAAAAACACCATAATTCGTATAAAATTTTTTAAACAATACTACCATTGCTTATAGTAGATTTTATGATGCAAGGATATGAATTGGTCCAAAAATAAATCTTTTTGAAAATAGTGAGTATAGGACCATTTTTAGAACCTTTTACCATATAATTTAGTTTTATTTAACATGTATCAAAGAAAAAAATTAAATTGAATATATATATCAAGTGGTGTAGGGTATTTGATGTTCGGGCTAGACCGACATTAATATTTTGACTTGTTTTCAATAAAAAATTAAACTCTTAACAGGCATTTATATCAAATTTTTGTTTAAACATCACTTCATAATACTACCAATTCTTATAGTCCTTTTTGGTCATATATTCTCAAACAAATAAAAATTCTTGTATATTATTTATATAAAATATAACTGGTACACTACTTCTACAAGTTTTTTGCCATCACCTTTGTGTTAAAAACACCATAATTCGTATGAAATTTTTTAAACAATACTACCATTGCTTATAGTAGATTTTATGATGCAAGGATATGAATTGGTCCAAAAATAAATCTTTTTGAAAATAGTGAGTATAGGACCATTTTTAGAACCTTTTACCATATAATTTAGTTTTATTTAACATGTATCAAAGAAAAAAATTAAATTGAATATATATAGCAAGTGGTGTAGGGTATTTGATGTTCGGGCTAGACCGACTCTAATATTTTGACTTGTTTTAAATAAAAAATGAAACTCTTAACATGCATTTATATCAAATTTTTGTTTAAACATCACTTCATAATACTACCAATTCTACTTTTTGGTCATATATTCTAAAACAAATAAAAATTCTTGTATATTATTTATTGAAAATATAACTGGTACACTACTTCTACAAGTTTTTTGCCATCACTTTTGTGTTAAAAACACCATAATTCGTATCAAATTTTTTAAACAATACTACTACTGCTTATAGTAGATTTTATGATGCAAGGATATGAATTGGTCCAAAAATAAATCCTTTTGAAAATAGTGAGTACAGGACCATTTTTAAAACCTTTATCATATAATTTTGTTTTATTTAACATTTATCAAAGAAAAAAATTAAATTGAATATACATATCAAGTGGTGTAGGGTATTTGATGTTCGGGCTAGACCGACTTTAATATTTTGACTAGTTTTCAATAAAAAATTAAACTCTTAACAGGCATTTATATCAAATTTTTGTTTAAACATCACTTCATAATACTACCAATTCTTATAGTCCTTTTTGGTCATATATTCTCAAACAAATAAAAATTCTTGTATATTATTTATATAAAATATAACTGGTACACTACTTCTACAAGTTTTTTGCCAGCACTTTTGTGTTAAAAACACCATAATTCGTATGAAATTTTTTAAACAATACTACTACTGCTTATAGTGGATTTTATGATGCAAGGATATGAATTGGTCCAAAAATAAATCTTTTTGAAAATAGTGAGTATAGGACCATTTTTAGAACCTTTTACCATATAATTTAGTTTTATTTAACATGTATCAAAGAAAAAAATTAAATTGAATATATATATCAAGTGGTGTAGGGTATTTGATGTTCGGGCTAGACCGACTCTAATATTTTGACTTGTTTTAAATAAAAAATGAAACTCTTAACATGCATTTATATCAAATTTTTGTTTAAACATCACTTCATAATACTACCAATTCTACTTTTTGGTCATATATTCTCAAACAAATAAAAATTCTTGTATATTATTTATTGAAAATATAACTGGTACACTACTTCTACAAGTTTTTTGCCAGCACTTTTGTGTTAAAAACACCATAATTCGTATGAAATTTTTTAAACAATACTACTACTGCTTATAGTAGATTTTATGATGCAAGGATATGAATTGGTCCAAAAATAAATCTTTTTGAAAATAGTGAGTATAGGACCATTTTTAGAACCTTTTACCATATAATTTAGTTTTATTTAACATGTATCAAAGAAAAAAATTAAATTGAATATATATAGCAAGTGGTGTAGGGTATTTGATGTTCGGGCTAGACCGACTTTAATATTTTGACTAGTTTTCAATAAAAAATTAAACTCTTAACAGGCATTTATATCAAATTTTTGTTTAAACATCACTTCATAATACTACCAATTCTTATAGTCCTTTTTGGTCATATATTCTAAAACAAATAAAAATTCTTGTATATTATTTATATAAAATATAACTGGTACACTACTTCTACAAGTTTTTTGCCATCACTTTTGTGTTAAAAACACCATAATTCGTATAAAATTTTTTAAACAATACTACCATTGCTTATAGTAGATTTTATGATGCAAGGATATGAATTGGTCCAAAAATAAATCTTTTTGAAAATAGTGAGTATAGGACCATTTTTAGAACCTTTTACCATATAATTTAGTTTTATTTAACATGTATCAAAGAAAAAAATTAAATTGAATATATATATCAAGTGGTGTAGGGTATTTGATGTTCGGGCTAGACCGACATTAATATTTTGACTTGTTTTCAATAAAAAATTAAACTCTTAACAGGCATTTATATCAAATTTTTGTTTAAACATCACTTCATAATACTACCAATTCTTATAGTCCTTTTTGGTCATATATTCTCAAACAAATTAAAATTCTTGTATATTATTTATATAAAATATAACTGGTACACTACTTCTACAAGTTTTTTGCCATCACCTTTGTGTTAAAAACACCATAATTCGTATGAAATTTTTTAAACAATACTACCATTGCTTATAGTAGATTTTATGATGCAAGGATATGAATTGGTCCAAAAATAAATCTTTTTGAAAATAGTGAGTATAGGACCATTTTTAGAACCTTTTACCATATAATTTAGTTTTATTTAACATGTATCAAAGAAAAAAATTAAATTGAATATATATATCAAGTGGTGTAGGGTATTTGATGTTCGGGCTAGACCGACATTAATATTTTGACTTGTTTTCAATAAAAAATTAAACTCTTAACAGGCATTTATATCAAATTTTTGTTTAAACATCACTTCATAATACTACCAATTCTTATAGTCCTTTTTGGTCATATATTCTCAAACAAATAAAAATTCTTGTATATTATTTATATAAAATATAACTGGTACACTACTTCTACAAGTTTTTTGCCATCACCTTTGTGTTAAAAACACCATAATTCGTATGAAATTTTTTAAACAATACTACCATTGCTTATAGTAGATTTTATGATGCAAGGATATGAATTGGTCCAAAAATAAATCTTTTTGAAAATAGTGAGTATAGGACCATTTTTAGAACCTTTTACCATATAATTTAGTTTTATTTAACATGTATCAAAGAAAAAAATTAAATTGAATATATATAGCAAGTGGTGTAGGGTATTTGATGTTCGGGCTAGACCGACTCTAATATTTTGACTTGTTTTAAATAAAAAATGAAACTCTTAACATGCATTTATATCAAATTTTTGTTTAAACATTACTTCATAATACTAACAATCCTTATAGTACTTTTTGGTCATATATTCTTAAACAAATAAAAATTCTTGTATATTATTTATTGAAAATATAACTGGTACACTACTTCTACAAGTTTTTTGCCATCACTTTTGTGTTAAAAACACCATAATTCGTATCAAATTTTTTAAACAATACTACTACTGCTTATAGTAGATTTTATGATGCAAGGATATGAATTGGTCCAAAAATAAATCCTTTTGAAAATAGTGAGAATAGGACCATTTTTAGAACCTTTATCATATAATTTTGTTTTATTTAACATTTATCAAAGAAAAAAATTAAATTGAATATATATATCAAGTGGTGTAGGGTATTTGATGTTCGGGCTAGACCGACTTTAATATTTTGACTAGTTTTCAATAAAAAATTAAACTCTTAACAGGCATTTATATCAAATTTTTGTTTAAACATCACTTCATAATACTACCAATTCTTATAGTCCTTTTTGGTCATATATTCTCAAACAAATAAAAATTCTTGTATATTATTTATATAAAATATAACTGGTACACTACTTCTACAAGTTTTTTGCCATCACCTTTGTGTTAAAAACACCATAATTCGTATGAAATTTTTTAAACAATACTACCATTGCTTATAGTAGATTTTATGATGCAAGGATATGAATTGGTCCAAAAATAAATCTTTTTGAAAATAGTGAGTATAGGACCATTTTTAGAACCTTTTACCATATAATTTAGTTTTATTTAACATGTATCAAAGAAAAAAATTAAATTGAATATATATAGCAAGTGGTGTAGGGTATTTGATGTTCGGGCTAGACCGACTCTAATATTTTGACTTGTTTTAAATAAAAAATGAAACTCTTAACATGCATTTATATCAAATTTTTGTTTAAACATCACTTCATAATACTACCAATTCTACTTTTTGGTCATATATTCTAAAACAAATAAAAATTCTTGTATATTATTTATATAAAATATAACTGGTACACTACTTCTACAAGTTTTTTGCCAGCACTTTTGTGTTAAAAACACCATAATTCGTATGAAATTTTTTAAACAATACTACCATTGCTTATAGTAGATTTTATGATGCAAGGATATGAATTGGTCCAAAAATAAATCTTTTTGAAAATAGTGAGTATAGGACCATTTTTAGAACCTTTTACCATATAATTTAGTTTTATTTAACATGTATCAAAGAAAAAAATTAAATTGAATATATATATCAAGTGGTGTAGGGTATTTGATGTTCGGGCTAGACCGACTCTAATATTTTGACTTGTTTTAAATAAAAAATGAAACTCTTAACATGCATTTATATCAAATTTTTGTTTAAATATCACTTCATAATACTACCAATTCTACTTTTTGGTCATATATTCTAAAACAAATAAAAATTCTTGTATATTATTTATATAAAATATAACTGGTACACTACTTCTACAAGTTTTTTGCCATCACTTTTGTGTTAAAAACACCATAATTCGTATGAAATTTTTTAAACAATACTACCATTGCTTATAGTAGATTTTATGATGCAAGGATATGAATTGGTCCAAAAATAAATCTTTTTGAAAATAGTGAGTATAGGACCATTTTTAGAACCTTTTACCATATAATTTTGTTTTATTTAACATGTATCAAAGAAAAAAATTAAATTGAATACATATATCAAGTGGTGTAGGGTATTTGATGTTCCGGCTAGACCGGCTCTAATATTTTGTCTTCTTTTCAATTAACCCTTTTGAAAATGGATGGGAATGGACCACTTTTGAACCCTTCCATATATTTTTATTTTAACTCATAAACAAAGTATAAAAAAATTAAACTCTTAACAGGCATTTATATCAAATTTTTGTTTAAACATTACTTCATAATACTAACAATCCTTATAGTACTTTTTGGTCATATATTCTGAAACAAATAAAAATTCTTGTATATTATTTATATAAAATATAACTGGTACACTACTTCTACAAGTTTTTTGCCATCACTTTTGTGTTAAAAACACCATAATTCGTATGAAATTTTTTAAACAATACTACCATTGCTTATAGTAGATTTTATGATGCAAGGATATGAATTGGTCCAAAAATAAATCTTTTTGAAAATAGTGAGTATAGGACCATTTTTAGAACCTTTTACCATATAATTTTGTTTTATTTAACATTTATCAAAGAAAAAAATTAAATTGAATACATATATCAAGTAGTGTAGGGTATTTAATGTTCCGGCTAGACCGGCTCTAATATTTTGACTTCTTTTCAATTAACCCTTTTTAAAATGGATGGGAATGGACCACTTTTGAACCCTTCCACATATTTTTATTTTAATTCATAAACAAAGTATAAAAAAATTAAACTTGAAACAGGCATTTATATCAAATTTTTGTTTAAACATCACTTCATAATACTACCAATTCTTATAGTACTTTTTGGTCATATATTCTAAAACAAATAAAAATTCTTGTATATTATTTATTGAAAATATAACTGGTACACTACTTCTACAAGTTTTTTGCCAGCACTTTTGTGTTAAAAACACCATAATTCGTATGAAATTTTTTAAACAATACTACCATTGCTTATAGTAGATTTTATGATGCAAGGATATGAATTGGTCCAAAAATAAATCTTTTTGAAAATAGTGAGTATAGGACCATTTTTAGAACCTTTTACCATATAATTTAGTTTTATTTAACATGTATCAAAGAAAAAAATTAAATTGAATATATATATCAAGTGGTGTAGGGTATTTGATGTTCGGGCTAGACCGACATTAATATTTTGACTTGTTTTCAATAAAAAATTAAACTCTTAACAGGCATTTATATCAAATTTTTGTTTAAACATTACTTCATAATACTAACAATCCTTATAGTACTTTTTGGTCATATATTCTGAAACAAATAAAAATTCTTGTATATTATTTATTGAAAATATAACTGGTACACTACTTCTACAAGTTTTTTGCCACCACTTTTGTGTTAAAAACATCATAATTCGTATGAAATTTTTTAAACAATACAACCATTGCTTATAGTAGATTTTATGGTGCAAGGATATGAATGGGTCCAAAAATAAATCCTTTTGAAAATAGTGAGTATAGGACCATTTTTAGAACCTCTTACCATATAATTTTGTTTTATTTAACATTTATCAAAAAAAAAAATTATATTGAATATATATATCAAGTGGTGTAGGGTATTTGATGTTCGGGCTAGACCGACTTTAATATTTTGACTTCTTTTCAATTAACCCTTTTGAAAATGGATGAGAATGGACCACTTTTGAACCCTTCCATATATTTTTATTTTAACTCATAAACAAAGTATAAAAAAATTAAACTCTTAACAGGCATTTATATCAAATTTTTGTTTAAACATTACTTCATAATACTAACAATTCTTATAGTACTTTTTGGTCATATATTCTCAAACAAATAAAAATTCTTGTATATTATTTATTGAAAATATAACTGGTACACTACTTCTACAAGTTTTTTGCCAGCACTTTTGTGTTAAAAACACCATAATTCGTATGAAATTTTTTAAACAATACTACCATTGCTTATAGTAGATTTTATGATGCAAGGATATGAATTGGTCCAAAAATAAATCTTTTTGAAAATAGTGAGTATAGGACCATTTTTAGAACCTTTTACCATATAATTTAGTTTTATTTAACATGTATCAAAGAAAAAAATTAAATTGAATATATATATCAAGTGGTGTAGGGTATTTGATGTTCCGGCTAGACCGACATTAATATTTTGACTTGTTTTCAATAAAAAATTAAACTCTTAACAGGCATTTATATCAAATTTTTGTTTAAACATCACTTCATAATACTACCAATTCTTATAGTACTTTTTTGTCATATATTCTCAAACAAATAAAAATTCTTGTATATTATTTATTGAAAATATAACTGGTACACTACTTCTACAAGTTTTTTGCCACCACTTTTGTGTTAAAAACATCATAATTCGTATGAAATTTTTAAAACAATACAACCATTGCTTATAGTAGATTTTATGGTGCAAGGATATGAATTGGTCCAAAAATAAATCCTTTTGAAAATAGTGAGAATAGGACCATTTTTAGAACCTTTATCATATAATTTTGTTTTATTTAACATTTATCAAAGAAAAAAATTAAATTGAATATATATATCAAGTGGTGTAGGGTATTTGATGTTCGGGCTAGACCGACTATAATATTTTGACTTGTTTTCAATAAAAAATTAAACTCTTAACAGGCATTTATATCAAATTTTTGTTCAAACATCACTTCATAATACTACCAATTCTTATAGTACTCTTTGGTCATATATTCTCAAACAAATAAAAATTCTTGTACATTATTTATTGAAAATATAACTGGTACACTACTTCTACAAGTTTTTTGCCAGCACTTTTGTGTTAAAAACATCATAATTCGTATGAAATTTTTTAAACAATACTACCATTGCTTATAGTAGATTTTATGGTGCAAGGATATGAATTGGCCCAAAAATAAATCTTTTTGAAAATAGTGAGTATAGGACCATTTTTAGAACCTTTTACCATATAATTTAGTTTTATTTAACATTTATCAAAGAAAAAAATTAAATTGAATATATATATCAAGTGGTGTAGGGTATTTGATGTTCGGGCTAGACCGACTTTAATATATTGACTTCTTTTCAATTACCCCTTTTGAAAATGGATGGGAATGGACCACTTTTGAACCCTTCCACATATTTTTATTTTAACTCATAAACAAAGTATAAAAAAATTAAACTCCTAACAGGCATTTATATCAAATTTTTGTTTAAACATTACTTCATAATACTAACAATCCTTATAGTACTTTTTGGTCATATATTCTAAAACAAATAAAAATTCTTGTATATTATTTATATAAAATATAACTGGTACACTACTTCTACAAGTTTTTTGCCATCACTTTTGTGTTAAAAACACCATAATTCGTATGAAATTTTTTAAACAATACTACCATTGCTTATAGTAGATTTTATGATGCAAGGATATGAATTGGTCCAAAAATAAATCCTTTTAAAAATAGATTTATTTATTTATTATTTTATTTAACATTTATCAAAAAAAAAAATTATATTGAATATATATATCAAGTGGTGTAGGGTATTTGATGTTCGGGCTAGACCGACTTTAATATTTTGACTTGTTTTCAATAAAAAATTAAACTCTTAACAGGCATTTATATCAAATTTTTGTTCAAACATCACTTCATAATACTACCAATCCTTATAGTACTTTTTGGTCATATATTCTCAAACAAATAAAAATTCTTGTATATTATTTATTGAAAATATAACTGGTACACTACTTCTACAAGTTTTTTGCCATCACTTTTGTGTTAAAAACACCATAATTCGTATCAAATTTTTTAAACAATACTACTACTGCTTATAGTAGATTTTATGATGCAAGGATATGAATTGGTCCAAAAATAAATCCTTTTGAAAATAGTGAGTACAGGACCATTTTTAAAACCTTTATCATATAATTTTGTTTTATTTAACATTTATCAAAGAAAAAAATTAAATTGAATATACATATCAAGTGGTGTAGGGTATTTGATGTTCGGGCTAGACCGACTTTAATATTTTGACTAGTTTTCAATAAAAAATTAAACTCTTAACAGGCATTTATATCAAATTTTTGTTTAAACATCACTTCATAATACTACCAATTCTACTTTTTGGTCATATATTCTCAAACAAATAAAAATTCTTGTATATTATTTATTGAAAATATAACTGGTACACTACTTCTACAAGTTTTTTGCCAGCACTTTTGTGTTAAAAACACCATAATTCGTATGAAATTTTTTAAACAATACTACTACTGCTTATAGTGGATTTTATGATGCAAGGATATGAATTGGTCCAAAAATAAATCTTTTTGAAAATAGTGAGTATAGGACCATTTTTAGAACCTTTTACCATATAATTTAGTTTTATTTAACATGTATCAAAGAAAAAAATTAAATTGAATATATATATCAAGTGGTGTAGGGTATTTGATGTTCGGGCTAGACCGACTCTAATATTTTGACTTGTTTTAAATAAAAAATGAAACTCTTAACATGCATTTATATCAAATTTTTGTTTAAACATCACTTCATAATACTACCAATTCTACTTTTTGGTCATATATTCTCAAACAAATAAAAATTCTTGTATATTATTTATTGAAAATATAACTGGTACACTACTTCTACAAGTTTTTTGCCAGCACTTTTGTGTTAAAAACATCATAATTCGTATGAAATTTTTTAAACAATACAACCATTGCTTATAGTAGATTTTATGATGCAAGGATATGAATTGGTCCAAAAATAAATCTTTTTGAAAATAGTGAGTATAGGACCATTTTTAGAACCTTTTACCATATAATTTAGTTTTATTTAACATGTATCAAAGAAAAAAATTAAATTGAATACATATATCAAGTGGTGTAGGGTATTTGATGTTCCGGCTAGACCGACTTTAATATTTTGACTAGTTTTCAATAAAAAATTAAACTCTTAACAGGCATTTATATCAAATTTTTGTTTAAACATCACTTCATAATACTACCAATTCTTATAGTCCTTTTTGGTCATATATTCTAAAACAAATAAAAATTCTTGTATATTATTTATATAAAATATAACTGGTACACTACTTCTACAAGTTTTTTGCCATCACTTTTGTGTTAAAAACACCATAATTCGTATAAAATTTTTTAAACAATACTACCATTGCTTATAGTAGATTTTATGATGCAAGGATATGAATTGGTCCAAAAATAAATCTTTTTGAAAATAGTGAGTATAGGACCATTTTTAGAACCTTTTACCATATAATTTAGTTTTATTTAACATGTATCAAAGAAAAAAATTAAATTGAATATATATATCAAGTGGTGTAGGGTATTTGATGTTCGGGCTAGACCGACATTAATATTTTGACTTGTTTTCAATAAAAAATTAAACTCTTAACAGGCATTTATATCAAATTTTTGTTTAAACATCACTTCATAATACTACCAATTCTTATAGTCCTTTTTGGTCATATATTCTCAAACAAATAAAAATTCTTGTATATTATTTATATAAAATATAACTGGTACACTACTTCTACAAGTTTTTTGCCATCACCTTTGTGTTAAAAACACCATAATTCGTATGAAATTTTTTAAACAATACTACCATTGCTTATAGTAGATTTTATGATGCAAGGATATGAATTGGTCCAAAAATAAATCTTTTTGAAAATAGTGAGTATAGGACCATTTTTAGAACCTTTTACCATATAATTTAGTTTTATTTAACATGTATCAAAGAAAAAAATTAAATTGAATATATATAGCAAGTGGTGTAGGGTATTTGATGTTCGGGCTAGACCGACTCTAATATTTTGACTTGTTTTAAATAAAAAATGAAACTCTTAACATGCATTTATATCAAATTTTTGTTTAAACATCACTTCATAATACTACCAATTCTACTTTTTGGTCATATATTCTAAAACAAATAAAAATTCTTGTATATTATTTATTGAAAATATAACTGGTACACTACTTCTACAAGTTTTTTGCCATCACTTTTGTGTTAAAAACACCATAATTCGTATCAAATTTTTTAAACAATACTACTACTGCTTATAGTAGATTTTATGATGCAAGGATATGAATTGGTCCAAAAATAAATCCTTTTGAAAATAGTGAGTACAGGACCATTTTTAAAACCTTTATCATATAATTTTGTTTTATTTAACATTTATCAAAGAAAAAAATTAAATTGAATATACATATCAAGTGGTGTAGGGAATTTGATGTTCGGGCTAGACCGACTTTAATATTTTGACTAGTTTTCAATAAAAAATTAAACTCTTAACAGGCATTTATATCAAATTTTTGTTTAAACATCACTTCATAATACTACCAATTCTACTTTTTGGTCATATATTCTCAAACAAATAAAAATTCTTGTATATTATTTATTGAAAATATAACTGGTACACTACTTCTACAAGTTTTTTGCCAGCACTTTTGTGTTAAAAACACCATAATTCGTATGAAATTTTTTAAACAATACTACCATTGCTTATAGTAGATTTTATGATGCAAGGATATGAATTGGTCCAAAAATAAATCTTTTTGAAAATAGTGAGTATAGGACCATTTTTAGAACCTTTTACCATATAATTTAGTTTTATTTAACATGTATCAAAGAAAAAAATTAAATTGAATATATATAGCAAGTGGTGTAGGGTATTTGATGTTCGGGCTAGACCGACTCTAATATTTTGACTTGTTTTAAATAAAAAATGAAACTCTTAACATGCATTTATATCAAATTTTTGTTTAAACATTACTTCATAATACTAACAATCCTTATAGTACTTTTTGGTCATATATTCTTAAACAAATAAAAATTCTTGTATATTATTTATTGAAAATATAACTGGTACACTACTTCTACAAGTTTTTTGCCATCACTTTTGTGTTAAAAACACCATAATTCGTATGAAATTTTTTAAACAATACTACTACTGCTTATAGTAGATTTTATGATGCAAGGATATGAATTGGTCCAAAAATTAATCCTTTTGAAAATAGTGAGTACAGGACCATTTTTAGAACCTTTATCATATAATTTTGTTTTATTTAACATTTATCAAAGAAAAAAATTAAATTGAATATATATATCAAGTGGTGTAGGGTATTTGATGTTCGGGCTAGACCGACTTTAATATTTTGACTAGTTTTCAATAAAAAATTAAACTCTTAACAGGCATTTATATCAAATTTTTGTTTAAACATCACTTCATAATACTACCAATTCTTATAGTCCTTTTTGGTCATATATTCTAAAACAAATAAAAATTCTTGTATATTATTTATATAAAATATAACTGGTACACTACTTCTACAAGTTTTTTGCCATCACTTTTGTGTTAAAAACACCATAATTCGTATAAAATTTTTTAAACAATACTACCATTGCTTATAGTAGATTTTATGATGCAAGGATATGAATTGGTCCAAAAATAAATCTTTTTGAAAATAGTGAGTATAGGACCATTTTTAGAACCTTTTACCATATAATTTAGTTTTATTTAACATGTATCAAAGAAAAAAATTAAATTGAATATATATATCAAGTGGTGTAGGGTATTTGATGTTCGGGCTAGACCGACTCTAATATTTTGACTTGTTTTAAATAAAAAATGAAACTCTTAACATGCATTTATATCAAATTTTTGTTTAAACATTACTTCATAATACTAACAATCCTTATAGTACTTTTTGGTCATATATTCTTAAACAAATAAAAATTCTTGTATATTATTTATTGAAAATATAACTGGTACACTACTTCTACAAGTTTTTTGCCATCACTTTTGTGTTAAAAACACCATAATTCGTATGAAATTTTTTAAACAATACTACTACTGCTTATAGTAGATTTTATGATGCAAGGATATGAATTGGTCCAAAAATAAATCCTTTTGAAAATAGTGAGTACAGGACCATTTTTAAAACCTTTATCATATAATTTTGTTTTATTTAACATTTATCAAAGAAAAAAATTAAATTGAATATACATATCAAGTGGTGTAGGGTATTTGATGTTCGGGCTAGACCGACTTTAATATTTTGACTAGTTTTCAATAAAAAATTAAACTCTTAACAGGCATTTATATCAAATTTTTGTTTAAACATCACTTCATAATACTACCAATTCTACTTTTTGGTCATATATTCTCAAACAAATAAAAATTCTTGTATATTATTTATTGAAAATATAACTGGTACACTACTTTTACAAGTTTTTTGCCAGCACTTTTGTGTTAAAAACACCATAATTCGTATGAAATTTTTTAAACAATACTACCATTGCTTATAGTAGATTTTATGATGCAAGGATATGAATTGGTCCAAAAATAAATCTTTTTGAAAATAGTGAGTATAGGACCATTTTTAGAACCTTTTACCATATAATTTAGTTTTATTTAACATGTATCAAAGAAAAAAATTAAATTGAATATATATAGCAAGTGGTGTAGGGTATTTGATGTTCGGGCTAGACCGACTCTAATATTTTGACTTGTTTTAAATAAAAAATGAAACTCTTAACATGCATTTATATCAAATTTTTGTTTAAACATTACTTCATAATACTAACAATCCTTATAGTACTTTTTGGTCATATATTCTTAAACAAATAAAAATTCTTGTATATTATTTATTGAAAATATAACTGGTACACTACTTCTACAAGTTTTTTGCCATCACTTTTGTGTTAAAAACACCATAATTCGTATGAAATTTTTTAAACAATACTACTACTGCTTATAGTAGATTTTATGATGCAAGGATATGAATTGGTCCAAAAATTAATCCTTTTGAAAATAGTGAGTACAGGACCATTTTTAGAACCTTTATCATATAATTTTGTTTTATTTAACATTTATCAAAGAAAAAAATTAAATTGAATATATATATCAAGTGGTGTAGGGTATTTGATGTTCGGGCTAGACCGACTTTAATATTTTGACTAGTTTTCAATAAAAAATTAAACTCTTAACAGGCATTTATATCAAATTTTTGTTTAAACATCACTTCATAATACTACCAATTCTACTTTTTGGTCATATATTCTAAAACAAATAAAAATTCTTGTATATTATTTATATAAAATATAACTGGTACACTACTTCTACAAGTTTTTTGCCATCACTTTTGTGTTAAAAACACCATAATTCGTATAAAATTTTTTAAACAATACTACCATTGCTTATAGTAGATTTTATGATGCAAGGATATGAATTGGTCCAAAAATAAATCTTTTTGAAAATAGTGAGTATAGGACCATTTTTAGAACCTTTTACCATATAATTTAGTTTTATTTAACATGTATCAAAGAAAAAAATTAAATTGAATATATATATCAAGTGGTGTAGGGTATTTGATGTTCGGGCTAGACCGACTTTAATATTTTGACTAGTTTTCAATAAAAAATTAAACTCTTAACAGGCATTTATATCAAATTTTTGTTTAAACATCACTTCATAATACTACCAATTCTTATAGTCCTTTTTGGTCATATATTCTAAAACAAATAAAAATTCTTGTATATTATTTATATAAAATATAACTGGTACACTACTTCTACAAGTTTTTTGCCATCACTTTTGTGTTAAAAACACCATAATTCGTATAAAATTTTTTAAACAATACTACCATTGCTTATAGTAGATTTTATGATGCAAGGATATGAATTGGTCCAAAAATAAATCTTTTTGAAAATAGTGAGTATAGGACCATTTTTAGAACCTTTTACCATATAATTTAGTTTTATTTAACATGTATCAAAGAAAAAAATTAAATTGAATATATATATCAAGTGGTGTAGGGTATTTGATGTTCGGGCTAGACCGACATTAATATTTTGACTTGTTTTCAATAAAAAATTAAACTCTTAACAGGCATTTATATCAAATTTTTGTTTAAACATCACTTCATAATACTACCAATTCTACTTTTTGGTCATATATTCTCAAACAAATAAAAATTCTTGTATATTATTTATTGAAAATATAACTGGTACACTACTTCTACAAGTTTTTTGCCAGCACTTTTGTGTTAAAAACACCATAATTCGTATGAAATTTTTTAAACAATACTACCATTGCTTATAGTAGATTTTATGATGCAAGGATATGAATTGGTCCAAAAATAAATCTTTTTGAAAATAGTGAGTATAGGACCATTTTTAGAACCTTTTACCATATAATTTAGTTTTATTTAACATGTATCAAAGAAAAAAATTAAATTGAATATATATATCAAGTGGTGTAGGGTATTTGATGTTCGGGCTAGACCGACTCTAATATTTTGACTTGTTTTAAATAAAAAATGAAACTCTTAACATGCATTTATATCAAATTTTTGTTTAAACATCACTTCATAATACTACCAATTCTACTTTTTGGTCATATATTCTCAAACAAATAAAAATTCTTGTATATTATTTATTGAAAATATAACTGGTACACTACTTCTACAAGTTTTTTGCCAGCACTTTTGTGTTAAAAACACCATAATTCGTATGAAATTTTTTAAACAATACTACTACTGCTTATAGTAGATTTTATGATGCAAGGATATGAATTGGTCCAAAAATTAATCCTTTTGAAAATAGTGAGTACAGGACCATTTTTAGAACCTTTATCATATAATTTTGTTTTATTTAACATTTATCAAAGAAAAAAATTAAATTGAATATATATATCAAGTGGTGTAGGGTATTTGATGTTCGGGCTAGACCGACTTTAATATTTTGACTAGTTTTCAATAAAAAATTAAACTCTTAACAGGCATTTATATCAAATTTTTGTTTAAACATCACTTCATAATACTACCAATTCTTATAGTCCTTTTTGGTCATATATTCTAAAACAAATAAAAATTCTTGTATATTATTTATATAAAATATAACTGGTACACTACTTCTACAAGTTTTTTGCCATCACTTTTGTGTTAAAAACACCATAATTCGTATAAAATTTTTTAAACAATACTACCATTGCTTATAGTAGATTTTATGATGCAAGGATATGAATTGGTCCAAAAATAAATCTTTTTGAAAATAGTGAGTATAGGACCATTTTTAGAACCTTTTACCATATAATTTAGTTTTATTTAACATGTATCAAAGAAAAAAATTAAATTGAATATATATATCAAGTGGTGTAGGGTATTTGATGTTCGGGCTAGACCGACATTAATATTTTGACTTGTTTTCAATAAAAAATTAAACTCTTAACAGGCATTTATATCAAATTTTTGTTTAAACATCACTTCATAATACTACCAATTCTTATAGTCCTTTTTGGTCATATATTCTCAAACAAATAAAAATTCTTGTATATTATTTATATAAAATATAACTGGTACACTACTTCTACAAGTTTTTTGCCATCACCTTTGTGTTAAAAACACCATAATTCGTATGAAATTTTTTAAACAATACTACCATTGCTTATAGTAGATTTTATGATGCAAGGATATGAATTGGTCCAAAAATAAATCTTTTTGAAAATAGTGAGTATAGGACCATTTTTAGAACCTTTTACCATATAATTTAGTTTTATTTAACATGTATCAAAGAAAAAAATTAAATTGAATATATATATCAAGTGGTGTAGGGTATTTGATGTTCGGGCTAGACCGACATTAATATTTTGACTTGTTTTCAATAAAAAATTAAACTCTTAACAGGCATTTATATCAAATTTTTGTTTAAACATCACTTCATAATACTACCAATTCTTATAGTCCTTTTTGGTCATATATTCTCAAACAAATAAAAATTCTTGTATATTATTTATATAAAATATAACTGGTACACTACTTCTACAAGTTTTTTGCCATCACCTTTGTGTTAAAAACACCATAATTCGTATGAAATTTTTTAAACAATACTACCATTGCTTATAGTAGATTTTATGATGCAAGGATATGAATTGGTCCAAAAATAAATCTTTTTGAAAATAGTGAGTATAGGACCATTTTTAGAACCTTTTACCATATAATTTAGTTTTATTTAACATGTATCAAAGAAAAAAATTAAATTGAATATATATAGCAAGTGGTGTAGGGTATTTGATGTTCGGGCTAGACCGACTCTAATATTTTGACTTGTTTTAAATAAAAAATGAAACTCTTAACATGCATTTATATCAAATTTTTGTTTAAACATTACTTCATAATACTAACAATCCTTATAGTACTTTTTGGTCATATATTCTTAAACAAATAAAAATTCTTGTATATTATTTATTGAAAATATAACTGGTACACTACTTCTACAAGTTTTTTGCCATCACTTTTGTGTTAAAAACACCATAATTCGTATCAAATTTTTTAAACAATACTACTACTGCTTATAGTAGATTTTATGATGCAAGGATATGAATTGGTCCAAAAATAAATCCTTTTGAAAATAGTGAGAATAGGACCATTTTTAGAACCTTTATCATATAATTTTGTTTTATTTAACATTTATCAAAGAAAAAAATTAAATTGAATATATATATCAAGTGGTGTAGGGTATTTGATGTTCGGGCTAGACCGACTTTAATATTTTGACTAGTTTTCAATAAAAAATTAAACTCTTAACAGGCATTTATATCAAATTTTTGTTTAAACATCACTTCATAATACTACCAATTCTTATAGTCCTTTTTGGTCATATATTCTCAAACAAATAAAAATTCTTGTATATTATTTATATAAAATATAACTGGTACACTACTTCTACAAGTTTTTTGCCATCACCTTTGTGTTAAAAACACCATAATTCGTATGAAATTTTTTAAACAATACTACCATTGCTTATAGTAGATTTTATGATGCAAGGATATGAATTGGTCCAAAAATAAATCTTTTTGAAAATAGTGAGTATAGGACCATTTTTAGAACCTTTTACCATATAATTTAGTTTTATTTAACATGTATCAAAGAAAAAAATTAAATTGAATATATATAGCAAGTGGTGTAGGGTATTTGATGTTCGGGCTAGACCGACTCTAATATTTTGACTTGTTTTAAATAAAAAATGAAACTCTTAACATGCATTTATATCAAATTTTTGTTTAAACATCACTTCATAATACTACCAATTCTACTTTTTGGTCATATATTCTAAAACAAATAAAAATTCTTGTATATTATTTATATAAAATATAACTGGTACACTACTTCTACAAGTTTTTTGCCAGCACTTTTGTGTTAAAAACACCATAATTCGTATGAAATTTTTTAAACAATACTACCATTGCTTATAGTAGATTTTATGATGCAAGGATATGAATTGGTCCAAAAATAAATCTTTTTGAAAATAGTGAGTATAGGACCATTTTTAGAACCTTTTACCATATAATTTAGTTTTATTTAACATGTATCAAAGAAAAAAATTAAATTGAATATATATATCAAGTGGTGTAGGGTATTTGATGTTCGGGCTAGACCGACTCTAATATTTTGACTTGTTTTAAATAAAAAATGAAACTCTTAACATGCATTTATATCAAATTTTTGTTTAAATATCACTTCATAATACTACCAATTCTACTTTTTGGTCATATATTCTAAAACAAATAAAAATTCTTGTATATTATTTATATAAAATATAACTGGTACACTACTTCTACAAGTTTTTTGCCATCACTTTTGTGTTAAAAACACCATAATTCGTATGAAATTTTTTAAACAATACTACCATTGCTTATAGTAGATTTTATGATGCAAGGATATGAATTGGTCCAAAAATAAATCTTTTTGAAAATAGTGAGTATAGGACCATTTTTAGAACCTTTTACCATATAATTTAGTTTTATTTAACATGTATCAAAGAAAAAAATTAAATTGAATATATATATCAAGTGGTGTAGGGTATTTGATGTTCGGGCTAGACCGACATTAATATTTTGACTTGTTTTCAATAAAAAATTAAACTCTTAACAGGCATTTATATCAAATTTTTGTTTAAACATCACTTCATAATACTACCAATTCTTATAGTCCTTTTTGGTCATATATTCTCAAACAAATAAAAATTCTTGTATATTATTTATTGAAAATATAACTGGTACACTACTTCTACAAGTTTTTTGCCACCACTTTTGTGTTAAAAACATCATAATTCGTATGAAATTTTTTAAACAATACTACTACTGCTTATAGTAGATTTTATGATGCAAGGATATGAATTGGTCCAAAAATAAATCTTTTTGAAAATAGTGAGTATAGGACCATTTTTAGAACCTTTTACCATATAATTTTGTTTTATTTAACATTTATCAAAGAAAAAAATTAAATTGAATACATATATCAAGTGGTGTAGGGTATTTGATGTTCCGGCTAGACCGGCTCTAATATTTTGTCTTCTTTTCAATTAACCCTTTTGAAAATGGATGGGAATGGACCACTTTTGAACCCTTCCATATATTTTTATTTTAACTCATAAACAAAGTATAAAAAAATTAAACTCTTAACAGGCATTTATATCAAATTTTTGTTTAAACATTACTTCATAATACTAACAATCCTTATAGTACTTTTTGGTCATATATTCTGAAACAAATAAAAATTCTTGTATATTATTTATATAAAATATAACTGGTACACTACTTCTACAAGTTTTTTGCCATCACTTTTGTGTTAAAAACACCATAATTCGTATGAAATTTTTTAAACAATACTACCATTGCTTATAGTAGATTTTATGATGCAAGGATATGAATTGGTCCAAAAATAAATCTTTTTGAAAATAGTGAGTATAGGACCATTTTTAGAACCTTTTACCATATAATTTTGTTTTATTTAACATTTATCAAAGAAAAAAATTAAATTGAATACATATATCAAGTGGTGTAGGGTATTTAATGTTCCGGCTAGACCGGCTCTAATATTTTGACTTCTTTTCAATTAACCCTTTTTAAAATGGATGGGAATGGACCACTTTTGAACCCTTCCACATATTTTTATTTTAATTCATAAACAAAGTATAAAAAAATTAAACTTGAAACAGGCATTTATATCAAATTTTTGTTTAAACATCACTTCATAATACTACCAATTCTTATAGTACTTTTTGGTCATATATTCTAAAACAAATAAAAATTCTTGTATATTATTTATTGAAAATATAACTGGTACACTACTTCTACAAGTTTTTTGCCAGCACTTTTGTGTTAAAAACACCATAATTCGTATGAAATTTTTTAAACAATACTACCATTGCTTATAGTAGATTTTATGATGCAAGGATATGAATTGGTCCAAAAATAAATCTTTTTGAAAATAGTGAGTATAGGACCATTTTTAGAACCTTTTACCATATAATTTAGTTTTATTTAACATGTATCAAAGAAAAAAATTAAATTGAATATATATATCAAGTGGTGTAGGGTATTTGATGTTCGGGCTAGACCGACATTAATATTTTGACTTGTTTTCAATAAAAAATTAAACTCTTAACAGGCATTTATATCAAATTTTTGTTTAAACATTACTTCATAATACTAACAATCCTTATAGTACTTTTTGGTCATATATTCTGAAACAAATAAAAATTCTTGTATATTATTTATTGAAAATATAACTGGTACACTACTTCTACAAGTTTTTTGCCACCACTTTTGTGTTAAAAACATCATAATTCGTATGAAATTTTTTAAACAATACAACCATTGCTTATAGTAGATTTTATGGTGCAAGGATATGAATGGGTCCAAAAATAAATCCTTTTGAAAATAGTGAGTATAGGACCATTTTTAGAACCTCTTACCATATAATTTTGTTTTATTTAACATTTATCAAAAAAAAAAATTATATTGAATATATATATCAAGTGGTGTAGGGTATTTGATGTTCGGGCTAGACCGACTTTAATATTTTGACTTCTTTTCAATTAACCCTTTTGAAAATGGATGAGAATGGACCACTTTTGAACCCTTCCATATATTTTTATTTTAACTCATAAACAAAGTATAAAAAAATTAAACTCTTAACAGGCATTTATATCAAATTTTTGTTTAAACATTACTTCATAATACTAACAATTCTTATAGTACTTTTTGGTCATATATTCTCAAACAAATAAAAATTCTTGTATATTATTTATTGAAAATATAACTGGTACACTACTTCTACAAGTTTTTTGCCAGCACTTTTGTGTTAAAAACACCATAATTCGTATGAAATTTTTTAAACAATACTACCATTGCTTATAGTAGATTTTATGATGCAAGGATATGAATTGGTCCAAAAATAAATCTTTTTGAAAATAGTGAGTATAGGACCATTTTTAGAACCTTTTACCATATAATTTAGTTTTATTTAACATGTATCAAAGAAAAAAATTAAATTGAATATATATATCAAGTGGTGTAGGGTATTTGATGTTCCGGCTAGACCGACATTAATATTTTGACTTGTTTTCAATAAAAAATTAAACTCTTAACAGGCATTTATATCAAATTTTTGTTTAAACATCACTTCATAATACTACCAATTCTTATAGTACTTTTTTGTCATATATTCTCAAACAAATAAAAATTCTTGTATATTATTTATTGAAAATATAACTGGTACACTACTTCTACAAGTTTTTTGCCACCACTTTTGTGTTAAAAACATCATAATTCGTATGAAATTTTTAAAACAATACAACCATTGCTTATAGTAGATTTTATGGTGCAAGGATATGAATTGGTCCAAAAATAAATCCTTTTGAAAATAGTGAGAATAGGACCATTTTTAGAACCTTTATCATATAATTTTGTTTTATTTAACATTTATCAAAGAAAAAAATTAAATTGAATATATATATCAAGTGGTGTAGGGTATTTGATGTTCGGGCTAGACCGACTATAATATTTTGACTTGTTTTCAATAAAAAATTAAACTCTTAACAGGCATTTATATCAAATTTTTGTTCAAACATCACTTCATAATACTACCAATTCTTATAGTACTCTTTGGTCATATATTCTCAAACAAATAAAAATTCTTGTACATTATTTATTGAAAATATAACTGGTACACTACTTCTACAAGTTTTTTGCCAGCACTTTTGTGTTAAAAACATCATAATTCGTATGAAATTTTTTAAACAATACTACCATTGCTTATAGTAGATTTTATGGTGCAAGGATATGAATTGGCCCAAAAATAAATCTTTTTGAAAATAGTGAGTATAGGACCATTTTTAGAACCTTTTACCATATAATTTAGTTTTATTTAACATTTATCAAAGAAAAAAATTAAATTGAATATATATATCAAGTGGTGTAGGGTATTTGATGTTCGGGCTAGACCGACTATAATATTTTGACTTGTTTTCAATAAAAAATTAAACTCTTAACAGGCATTTATATCAAATTTTTGTTCAAACATCACTTCATAATACTACCAATTCTTATAGTACTCTTTGGTCATATATTCTCAAACAAATAAAAATTCTTGTACATTATTTATTGAAAATATAACTGGTACACTACTTCTACAAGTTTTTTGCCAGCACTTTTGTGTTAAAAACATCATAATTCGTATGAAATTTTTTAAACAATACTACCATTGCTTATAGTAGATTTTATGGTGCAAGGATATGAATTGGCCCAAAAATAAATCTTTTTGAAAATAGTGAGTATAGGACCATTTTTAGAACCTTTTACCATATAATTTAGTTTTATTTAACATGTATCAAAGAAAAAAATTAAATTGAATATATATATCAAGTGGTGTAGGGTATTTGATGTTCCGGCTAGACCGACATTAATATTTTGACTTGTTTTCAATAAAAAATTAAACTCTTAACAGGCATTTATATCAAATTTTTGTTTAAACATCACTTCATAATACTACCAATTCTTATAGTACTTTTTGGTCATATATTCTAAAACAAATAAAAATTCTTGTATATTATTTATATAAAATATAACTGGTACACTACTTCTACAAGTTTTTTGCCAGCACTTTTGTGTTAAAAACATCATAATTCGTATGAAATTTTTTAAACAATACAACCATTGCTTATAGTAGATTTTATGATGCAAGGATATGAATTGGTCCAAAAATAAATCCTTTTGAAAATAGAGAGTATAGGACCATTTTTAGAACCTATTACCATATAATTTTGTTTTATTTAACATTTATCAAAGAAAAAAATTAAATTGAATATATATATCAAGTGGTGTAGGGTATTTGATGTTCGGGCTAGACCGACTTTAATAATTTGACTTGTTTTCAATAAAAAATTAAACCCTTAACAGGCATTTATATCAAATTTTTGTTTAAACATCACTTCATAATACTACCAATTCTTATAGTACTTTTTGGTCATATATTCTAAAACAAATAAAAATTCTTGTATATTATTTATATAAAATATAACTGGTACACTACTTCTACAAGTTTTTTGCCATCACTTTTGTGTTAAAAACACCATAATTCGTATGAAATTTTTTAAACAATACTACCATTGCTTATAGTAGATTTTATGATGCAAGGATATGAATTGGTCCAAAAATAAATCTTTTTGAAAATAGTGAGTATAGGACCATTTTTAGAACCTTTTACCATATAATTTAGTTTTATTTAACATGTATCAAAGAAAAAAATTAAATTGAATACATATATCAAGTGGTGTAGGGTATTTGATGTTCCGGCTAGACCGACTTTAATAATTTGACTTGTTTTCAATAAAAAATTAAACCCTTAACAGGCATTTATATCAAATTTTTGTTTAAACATCACTTCATAATACTACCAATTCTTATAGTACTTTTTGGTCATATATTCTAAAACAAATAAAAATTCTTGTATATTATTTATATAAAATATAACTGGTACACTACTTCTACAAGTTTTTTGCCAGCACTTTTGTGTTAAAAACATCATAATTCGTATGAAATTTTTTAAACAATACAACCATTGCTTATAGTAGATTTTATGATGCAAGGATATGAATTGGTCCAAAAATAAATCTTTTTGAAAATAGTGAGTATAGGACCATTTTTAGAACCTTTTACCATATAATTTAGTTTTATTTAACATGTATCAAAGAAAAAAATTAAATTGAATATATATATCAAGTGGTGTAGGGTATTTGATGTTCGGGCTAGACCGACTCTAATATTTTGACTTGTTTTAAATAAAAAATGAAACTCTTAACATGCATTTATATCAAATTTTTGTTTAAATATCACTTCATAATACTACCAATTCTACTTTTTGGTCATATATTCTAAAACAAATAAAAATTCTTGTATATTATTTATATAAAATATAACTGGTACACTACGTCTACAAGTTTTTTGCCATCACTTTTGTGTTAAAAACACCATAATTCGTATGAAATTTTTTAAACAGTACTACCATTGCTTATAGTAGATTTTATGGTGCAAGGATATGAATGGGTCCAAAAATAAATCCTTTTGAAAATAGTGAGTATAGGACCATTTTTGAACCTTGTACCACATAATTTTGTTTTATTAACCATTTTTCAAAGAAAAAAATTAAATTGAATACATATATCAAGTGGTGTAGGGTATTTGATGTTCCGGCTAGACCGGCTCTAATATTTTGACTTCTTTTCAATTAACCCTTTTTAAAATGGATGGGAATGGACCACTTTTGAACCCTTCCATATATTTTTATTTTAATTCATAAACAAAGTATAAAAAAATTAAACTTGAAACAGGCATTTATATCAAATTTTTGTTTAAACATTACTTCATAATACTAACAATCCTTATAGTACTCTTTGGTCATATATTCTCAAACAAATAAAAATTCTTGTATATTATTTATTGAAAATATAACTGGTACACTACTTCTACAAGTTTTTTGCCAGCACTTTTGTGTTAAAAACATCATAATTCGTATGAAATTTTTTTAACAATACAACCATTGCTTATAGTAGATTTTATGATGCAAGGACATGAATTGGTCCAAATATAAATCCTTTTGAAAATAGAGAGTATAGGACCATTTTTAGAACCTTTTACCATATAATTTTGTTTTATTTAACATTTATCAAAGAAAAAATTAAATTGAATATATATATCAAGTGGTGTAGGGTATTTGATGTTCGTGCTAGACCGACTTTAATATTTTGACTAGTTCTCAATAAAAAATTAAACTCTTAACAGGCATTTATATCAAATTTTTGTTTAAACATTACTTCATAATACTAACAATCCTTATAGTACTTTTTGGTCATATATTCTGAAACAAATAAAAATTCTTGTATATTATTTATTGAAAATATAACTGGTACACTACTTCTACAAGTTTTTTGCCACCACTTTTGTGTTAAAAACATCATAATTCGTATGAAATTTTTTAAACAATACAACCATTGCTTATAGTAGATTTTATGGTGCAAGGATATGAATGGGTCCAAAAATAAATCCTTTTGAAAATAGTGAGTATAGGACCATTTTTAGAACCTCTTACCATATAATTTTGTTTTATTTAACATTTATCAAAAAAAAAAATTATATTGAATATATATATCAAGTGGTGTAGGGTATTTGATGTTCGGGCTAGACCGACTATAATATTTTGACTTGTTTTCAATAAAAAATTAAACTCTTAACAGGCATTTATATCAAATTTTTGTTCAAACATCACTTCATAATACTACCAATCCTTATAGTACTTTTTGGTCATATATTCTCAAACAAATAAAAATTCTTGTATATTATTTATTGAAAATATAACTGGTACACTACTTCTACAAGTTTTTTGCCATCACTTTTGTGTTAAAAACACCATAATTCGTATCAAATTTTTTAAACAATACTACTACTGCTTATAGTAGATTTTATGATGCAAGGATATGAATTGGTCCAAAAATAAATCCTTTTGAAAATAGTGAGTACAGGACCATTTTTAAAACCTTTATCATATAATTTTGTTTTATTTAACATTTATCAAAGAAAAAAATTAAATTGAATATATATATCAAGTGGTGTAGGGTATTTGATGTTCGGGCTAGACCGACTTTAATATTTTGACTAGTTTTCAATAAAAAATTAAACTCTTAACAGGCATTTATATCAAATTTTTGTTTAAACATTACTTCATAATACTAACAATCCTTATAGTACTTTTTGGTCATATATTCTGAAACAAATAAAAATTCTTGTATATTATTTATTGAAAATATAACTGGTACACTACTTCTACAAGTTTTTTGCCACCACTTTTGTGTTAAAAACACCATAATTCGTATGAAATTTTTTAAACAATACTACTACTGCTTATAGTAGATTTTATGATGCAAGGATATGAATTGGTCCAAAAATAAATCCTTTTGAAAATAGTGAGTACAGGACCATTTTTGAACCTTTTACCATATAATTTTGTTTTATTTAACATTTATCAAAGAAAAAAATTAAATTGAATATATATATCAAGTGGTGTAGGGTATTTGGTGTTCGGGCTAGACCGACTTTAATATTTTGACTAGTTTTCAATAAAAAATTAAACTCTTAACAGGCATTTATATCAAATTTTTGTTTAAACATCACTTCATAATACTACCAATTCTTATAGTACTTTTTGGTCATATATTCTAAAACAAATAAAAATTCTTGTATATTATTTATATAAAATATAACTGGTACACTACTTCTACAAGTTTTTTGCCAGCACTTTTGTGTTAAAAACATCATAATTCGTATGAAATTTTTTAAACAATACAACCATTGCTTATAGTAGATTTTATGATGCAAGGATATGAATTGGTCCAAAAATAAATCTTTTTGAAAATAGTGAGTATAGGACCATTTTTAGAACCTTTTACCATATAATTTAGTTTTATTTAACATGTATCAAAGAAAAAAATTAAATTGAATACATATATCAAGTGGTGTAGGGTATTTGATGTTCCGGCTAGACCGACTTTAATAATTTGACTTGTTTTCAATAAAAAATTAAACCCTTAACAGGCATTTATATCAAATTTTTGTTTAAACATCACTTCATAATACTACCAATTCTTATAGTACTTTTTGGTCATATATTCTAAAACAAATAAAAATTCTTGTATATTATTTATATAAAATATAACTGGTACACTACTTCTACAAGTTTTTTGCCAGCACTTTTGTGTTAAAAACATCATAATTCGTATGAAATTTTTTAAACAATACAACCATTGCTTATAGTAGATTTTATGATGCAAGGATATGAATTGGTCCAAAAATAAATCTTTTTGAAAATAGTGAGTATAGGACCATTTTTAGAACCTTTTACCATATAATTTAGTTTTATTTAACATGTATCAAAGAAAAAAATTAAATTGAATATATATATCAAGTGGTGTAGGGTATTTGATGTTCGGGCTAGACCGACTCTAATATTTTGACTTGTTTTAAATAAAAAATGAAACTCTTAACATGCATTTATATCAAATTTTTGTTTAAATATCACTTCATAATACTACCAATTCTACTTTTTGGTCATATATTCTAAAACAAATAAAAATTCTTGTATATTATTTATATAAAATATAACTGGTACACTACGTCTACAAGTTTTTTGCCATCACTTTTGTGTTAAAAACACCATAATTCGTATGAAATTTTTTAAACAGTACTACCATTGCTTATAGTAGATTTTATGATGCAAGGATATGAATTGGTCCAAAAATAAATCTTTTTGAAAATAGTGAGTATAGGACCATTTTTAGAACCTTTTACCATATAATTTAGTTTTATTTAACATGTATCAAAGAAAAAAATTAAATTGAATACATATATCAAGTGGTGTAGGGTATTTGATGTTCCGGCTAGACCGACTTTAATAATTTGACTTGTTTTCAATAAAAAATTAAACCCTTAACAGGCATTTATATCAAATTTTTGTTTAAACATCACTTCATAATACTAACAATCCTTATAGTACTCTTTGGTCATATATTCTCAAACAAATAAAAATTCTTGTATATTATTTATTGAAAATATAACTGGTACACTACTTCTACAAGTTTTTTGCCAGCACTTTTGTGTTAAAAACATCATAATTCGTATGAAATTTTTTTAACAATACAACCATTGCTTATAGTAGATTTTATGATGCAAGGACATGAATTGGTCCAAATATAAATCCTTTTGAAAATAGAGAGTATAGGACCATTTTTAGAACCTTTTACCATATAATTTTGTTTTATTTAACATTTATCAAAGAAAAAATTAAATTGAATATATATATCAAGTGGTGTAGGGTATTTGATGTTCGTGCTAGACCGACTTTAATATTTTGACTAGTTCTCAATAAAAAATTAAACTCTTAACAGGCATTTATATCAAATTTTTGTTTAAACATTACTTCATAATACTAACAATCCTTATAGTACTTTTTGGTCATATATTCTAAAACAAATAAAAATTCTTGTATATTATTTATTGAAAATATAACTGGTACACTACTTCTACAAGTTTTTTGCCACCACTTTTGTGTTAAAAACATCATAATTCGTATGAAATTTTTTAAACAATACAACCATTGCTTATAGTAGATTTTATGGTGCAAGGATATGAATGGGTCCAAAAATAAATCCTTTTGAAAATAGTGAGTATAGGACCATTTTTAGAACCTCTTACCATATAATTTTGTTTTATTTAACATTTATCAAAGAAAAAATTAAATTGAATATATATATCAAGTGGTGTAGGGTATTTGATGTTCGTGCTAGACCGACTTTAATATTTTGACTAGTTCTCAATAAAAAATTAAACTCTTAACAGGCATTTATATCAAATTTTTGTTTAAACATTACTTCATAATACTACCAATTCTTATAGTACTTTTTGGTCATATATTCTAAAACAAATAAAAATTCTTGTATATTATTTATTGAAAATATAACTGGTACACTACTTCTACAAGTTTTTTGCCACCACTTTTGTGTTAAAAACATCATAATTCGTATGAAATTTTTTAAACAATACAACCATTGCTTATAGTAGATTTTATGGTGCAAGGATATGAATGGGTCCAAAAATAAATCCTTTTGAAAATAGTGAGTATAGGACCATTTTTAGAACCTCTTACCATATAATTTTGTTTTATTTAACATTTATCAAAAAAAAAAATTATATTGAATATATATATCAAGTGGTGTAGGGTATTTGATGTTCGGGCTAGACCGACTATAATATTTTGACTTGTTTTCAATAAAAAATTAAACTCTTAACAGGCATTTATATCAAATTTTTGTTCAAACATCACTTCATAATACTACCAATCCTTATAGTACTTTTTGGTCATATATTCTCAAACAAATAAAAATTCTTGTATATTATTTATTGAAAATATAACTGGTACACTACTTCTACAAGTTTTTTGCCATCACTTTTGTGTTAAAAACACCATAATTCGTATCAAATTTTTTAAACAATACTACTACTGCTTATAGTAGATTTTATGATGCAAGGATATGAATTGGTCCAAAAATAAATCCTTTTGAAAATAGTGAGTACAGGACCATTTTTAAAACCTTTATCATATAATTTTGTTTTATTTAACATTTATCAAAGAAAAAAATTAAATTGAATATATATATCAAGTGGTGTAGGGTATTTGATGTTCGGGCTAGACCGACTTTAATATTTTGACTAGTTTTCAATAAAAAATTAAACTCTTAACAGGCATTTATATCAAATTTTTGTTTAAACATTACTTCATAATACTAACAATCCTTATAGTACTTTTTGGTCATATATTCTGAAACAAATAAAAATTCTTGTATATTATTTATTGAAAATATAACTGGTACACTACTTCTACAAGTTTTTTGCCACCACTTTTGTGTTAAAAACACCATAATTCGTATGAAATTTTTTAAACAATACTACTACTGCTTATAGTAGATTTTATGATGCAAGGATATGAATTGGTCCAAAAATAAATCCTTTTGAAAATAGTGAGTACAGGACCATTTTTGAACCTTTTACCATATAATTTTGTTTTATTTAACATTTATCAAAGAAAAAAATTAAATTGAATATATATATCAAGTGGTGTAGGGTATTTGGTGTTCGGGCTAGACCGACTTTAATATTTTGACTAGTTTTCAATAAAAAATTAAACTCTTAACAGACATTTATATCAAATTTTTGTTTAAACATTACTTCATAATACTAACAATCCTTATAGTACTTTTTGGTCATATATTCTCAAATAAATAAAAATTCTTGTATATTATTTATTGAAAATATAACTGGTACACTACTTCTACAAGTTTTTTGCCACCACTTTTGTGTTAAAAACACCATAATTCGTATGAAATTTTTTAAACAATACTACTACTGCTTATAGTAGATTTTATGATTCAAGGACATGAATTGGTCCAAATTTAAATCCTTTTGAAAATAGTGTGTACAGGACCATTTTTAGAACCTTTTACCATATAATTTTGTTTTATTTAACATTTATCAAAGAAAAAAATTAAATTGAATATATATATGAAGTGGTGTAGGGTACTTGATGTTCGGGCTAGACCGACTTTAATATTTTGACTAGTTTTCAATAAAAAATTAAACTCTTAACAGACATTTATATCAAATTTTTGTTTAAACATTACTTCATAATACTAACAATCCTTATAGTACTTTTTGGTCATATATTCTCAAACAAATAAAAATTCTTGTATATTATTTATTGAAAATATAACTGGTACACTACTTCTACAAGTTTTTTGCCAGCACTTTTGTGTTAAAAACACCATAATTCGTATGAAATTTTTTAAACAATACTACTACTGCTTATAGTAGATTTTATGATGCAAGGACATAAATTGGTCCAAATATAAATCCTTTTGAAAATAGTGTGTACAGGACCATTTTACCATATAATTTTGTTTTATTTAACATTTATCAAAGAAAAAAATTAAATTGAATATATATATGAAGTGGTGTAGGGTATTTGATGTTCGTGCTAGACCGACTTTAATATTTTGACTTGTTTTAAATAAAAAATGAAACTCTTAACAGGCATTTATATCAAATTTTTGTTTAAACATTACTTCATAATACTAACAATCCTTATAGTACTCTTTGGTCATATATTATCAAACAAATAAAAATTCTTGTATATTATTTATTGAAAATATAACTGGTACACTACTTCTACAAGTTTTTTGCCATCACTTTTGTGTTAAAAACACCAAATTCGTATCAAATTTTTTAAACAATACTACTATTGCTTATAGTAGATTTTATGATGCAAGGACATGAATTGGTCCAAATATAAATCCTTTTGAAAATAGAGAGTATAGGACCATTTTTAGAACCTTTTACCATATAATTTTGTTTTATTTAACATTTATCAAAGAAAAAAATTAAATTGAATATATATATCAAGTGGTGTAGGGTATTTGATGTTCGGGCTAGACCGACATTAATATTTTGACTTGTTTTCAATAAAAAATTAAACTCTTAACAGGCATTTATATCAAATTTTTGTTTAAACATTACTTCATAATACTAACAATCCTTATAGTACTTTTTGGTCATATATTCTCAAACAAATAAAAATTCTTGTATATTATTTATTGAAAATATAACTGGTACACTACTTCTACAAGTTTTTTGCCAGCACTTTTGTGTTAAAAACACCATAATTCGTATGAAATTTTTTAAACAATACTACTACTGCTTATAGTAGATTTTATGATGCAAGGACATGAATTGGTCCAAATATAAATCCTTTTGAAAATAGAGAGTATAGGACCATTTTTAGAACCTTTTACCATATAATTTTGTTTTATTTAACATTTATCAAAGAAAAAAATTAAATTGAATATATATATGAAGTGGTGTAGGGTATTTGATGTTCCGGCTAGACCGACATTAATATTTTGACTTGTTTTCAATAAAAAATGAAACTCTTAACATGCATTTATATCAAATTTTTGTTTAAACATTACTTCATAATACTAACAATCCTTATAGTACTTTTTGGTCATATATTCTCAAACAAATAAAAATTCTTGTATATTATTTATATAAAATATAACTGGTACACTACTTCTACAAGTTTTTTGCCAGCACTTTTGTGTTAAAAACATCATAATTCGTATGAAATTTTTTAAACAATACAACCATTGCTTATAGTAGATTTTATGATGCAAGGACATGAATTGGTCCAAATATAAATCCTTTTGAAAATAGAGAGTATAGGACCATTTTTAGAACCTTTTACCATATAATTTTGTTTTATTTAACATTTATCAAAGAAAAAAATTAAATTGAATATATATATCAAGTGGTGTAGGGTATTTGATGTTCGAGCTAGACCGACTCTAATATTTTGACTTGTTTTCAATAAAAAATTAAACTCTTAACAGACATTTATATCAAATTTTTGTTTAAATGCATGTTGCATATTGCATATTGCATGTTGCATGTTGCGTGTTGCATATTTTATATTGCATATTACATGTTGCACGTTGCATATTGCATATTGTATGTTGCATGTTGTATGTTGTATGTTGCATGTTGCATATTGCATATTGCATATTGCATATTCTTGTATATTATGTATTGAAAATATAACTGGTACACTACTTCTACAAGTTTTTTGCCAGCACTTTTGTGTTAAAAACACCATAATTCGTATCAAATTTTTTAAACAATACTACCATTGCTTATAGTAGATTTTATGATGCAAGGATGTGAATTGGTCCAAAAATAAATCCTTTTGAAAATAGTGAGTACAGGATCATTTTTAGAACCTTTTACCATATAATTTTGTTTTATTTAACATTTATCAAAGAAAAAAATTAAATTGACCATTTTTAGAACCTTTTACCATATAATTGTGTTTTATTTAACATTTATCAAAGAAAAAAATTAAATTGAATATATATATCAAGTGGTGTAGGGTATTTGATGTTCGGGCTAGACCGACATTAATATTTTGACTTGTTTTCAATAAAAAATTAAACTCTTAACAGGCATTTATATCAAATTTTTGTTTAAACATTACTTCATAATACTAACAATCCTTATAGTACTTTTTGGTCATATATTCTTAAACAAATAAAAATTCTTGTATATTATTTATGGAAAATATAACTGGTACACTACTTCTACAAGTTTTTTGCCACCACTTTTGTGTTAAAAACACCATAATTGGTATCAAATTTTTTAAACAATACTACTACTGCTTATAGTAGATTTTATGATGCAAGGACATGAATTGGTCCAAATATAAATCCTTTTGAAAATAGTGTGTACAGGACCATTTTTAGAACCTTTTACCATATAATTTTGTTTTATTTAACATTTATCAAAGAAAAAAATTAAATTGAATATATATATGAAGTGGTGTAGGGTACTTGATGTTCGGGCTAGACCGACTTTAATATTTTGACTAGTTTTCAATAAAAAATTAAACTCTTAACAGACATTTATATCAAATTTTTGTTTAAACATTACTTCATAATACTAACAATCCTTATAGTACTTTTTGGTCATATATTCTAAAACAAATAAAAATTCTTGTATATTATTTATGGAAAATATAACTGGTACACTACTTCTACAAGTTTTTTGCCACCACTTTTGTGTTAAAAACACCCTAATTCGTATCAAATTTTTTAAACAATACTACTACTGCTTATAGTAGATTTTATGATGCAAGGATATGAATTGGTCCAAAAATAAATCCTTTTGAAAATAGTGAGTACAGGACCATTTTTGAACCTTTTACCATATAATTTTGTTTTATTTAACATTTATCAAAGAAAAAAAATTATATTGAATATATATATCAAGTGGTGTAGGGTATTTGATTTTCGGGCTAGACCGACTTTAATAATTTGACTGGTTTTCAATAAAAAATTAAACCCTTAACAGACATTTATATCAAATTTTTGTTTAAACATTACTTCATAATACTAACAATCCTTATAGTACTTTTTGGTCATATATTCTCAAACAAATAAAAATTTTTGTATATTATTTATATAAAATATAACTGGTACACTACTTCTACAAGTTTTTTGCCATCACTTTTGTGTTAAAAACACCAAATTCGTATCAAATTTTTTAAACAATACTACCATTTCTTATAGTAGATTTTATGATGCAAGGATATGAATTGGTCTAATAATAAATCCTTTTAAAAATAGATTTATTTATTTATTATTTTATTTAACATTTATCAAAGAAAAAAATTATATTGAATATATATATCAAGTGGTGTAGGGTATTTGATGTTCGGGCTAGACCGACTTTAATATTTTGACTTGTTTTCAATAAAAAATTAAACTCTTAACAGACATTTATATCAAATTTTTGTTTAAACATTACTTCATAATACTAACAATCCTTATAGTACTTTTTGGTCATATATTCTCAAACAAATAAAAATTCTTGTATATTATTTATGGAAAATATAACTGGTACACTACTTCTACAAGTTTTTTGCCAGCACTTTTGTGTTAAAAACACCATAATTCGTATGAAATTTTTTAAACAATACTACTACTGCTTATAGTAGATTTTATGATGCAAGGACATGAATTGGTCCAAATATAAATCCTTTTGAAAATAGTGTGTACAGGACCATTTTTAGAACCTTTTACCATATAATTTTGTTTTATTTAACATTTATCAAAGAAAAAAATTAAATTGAATATATATATGAAGTGGTGTAGGGTACTTGATGTTCGGGCTAGACCGACTTTAATATTTTGACTAGTTTTCAATAAAAAATTAAACTCTTAACAGACATTTATATCAAATTTTTGTTTAAACATTACTTCATAATACTAACAATCCTTATAGTACTTTTTGGTCATATATTCTAAAACAAATAAAAATTCTTGTATATTATTTATGGAAAATATAACTGGTACACTACTTCTACAAGTTTTTTGCCATCACTTTTGTGTTAAAAACACCAAATTCGTATCAAATTTTTTAAACAATACTACCATTTCTTATAGTAGATTTTATGATGCAAGGATATGAATTGGTCTAATAATAAATCCTTTTAAAAATAGATTTATTTATTTATTATTTTATTTAACATTTATCAAAGAAAAAAATTATATTGAATATATATATCAAGTGGTGTAGGGTATTTGATGTTCGGGCTAGACCGACTTTAATATTTTGACTTGTTTTCAATAAAAAATTAAACTCTTAACAGACATTTATATCAAATTTTTGTTTAAACATTACTTCATAATACTAACAATCCTTATAGTACTTTTTGGTCATATATTCTCAAACAAATAAAAATTCTTGTATATTATTTATGGAAAATATAACTGGTACACTACTTCTACAAGTTTTTTGCCAGCACTTTTGTGTTAAAAACACCATAATTCGTATGAAATTTTTTAAACAATACTACTACTGCTTATAGTAGATTTTATGATGCAAGGACATGAATTGGTCCAAATATAAATCCTTTTGAAAATAGTGTGTACAGGACCATTTTTAGAACCTTTTACCATATAATTTTGTTTTATTTAACATTTATCAAAGAAAAAAATTAAATTGAATATATATATGAAGTGGTGTAGGGTATTTGATGTTCGTGCTAGACCGACTTTAATATTTTGACTTGTTTTAAATAAAAAATGAAACTCTTAACAGGCATTTATATCAAATTTTTGTTTAAACATTACTTCATAATACTAACAATCCTTATAGTACTCTTTGGTCATATATTCTCAAACAAATAAAAATTCTTGTATATTATTTATTGAAAATATAACTGGTACACTACTTCTACAAGTTTTTTGCCACCACTTTTTGTTAAAAACATCATAATTCGTATGAAATTTTTTAAACAATACTACCATTGCTTACAGTAGATTTTATGGTGCAAGGATATGAATTGGTCCAAAAATAAATCCCTTTGAAAATAGATTGTATAGAACCATTTTTAGAACCTTTTACATTTTAATTTTTTTTATTTAACATTTTTCAAAGAAAAAAATTAAATTGAAATCAAGTGGTGTAGGGTATTTGATGTTCGAGCTAGACCGACTCTAATATTTTGACTTGTTTTCAATAAAAAATTAAACTCTTAACAGACATTTATATCAAATTTTTGTTTAAATGCATGTTGCATATTGCATATTGCATATTGCATATTGCATGTTGCATTTTGAATATTGCATATTGCATGTTGCATGTTGCGTGTTGCATATTTTATATTGCATATTACATGTTGCACGTTGCATATTGCATATTGTATGTTGCATGTTGTATGTTGTATGTTGCATGTTGCATATTGCATATTGCATATTCTTGTATATTATTTATTGAAAATATAACTGGTACACTACTTCTACAAGTTTTTTGCCAGCACTTTTGTGTTAAAAACACCATAATTCGTATCAAATTTTTTAAACAATACTACCATTGCTTATAGTAGATTTTATGATGCAAGGATATGAATTGGTCCAAAAATAAATCCTTTTGAAAATAGTGAGTACAGGACCATTTTTAGAACCTTTTACCATATAATTTTGTTTTATTTAACATTTATCAAAGAAAAAAATTAAATTGAATATATATATCAAGTGGTGTAGGGTATTTGATGTTCGGGCTAGACCGACTTTAATATTTTGACTTGTTTTCAATAAAAAATTAAACTCTTAACAGGCATTTATATCAAATTTTTGTTCAAACATCACTTCATAATACTACCAATCCTTATAGTACTTTTTGGTCATATATTCTCAAACAAATAAAAATTCTTGCATATTATTTATTGAAAATATAACTGGTACACTACTTCTACAAGTTTTTTGCCACCTCTTTTGTGTTAAAAACACCATAATTCGTATCAAATTTTTTAAACAATACTACTATTGCTTATAGTAGATTTTATGATGCAAGGACATGAATTGGTCCAAATATAAATCCTTTTGAAAATAGTGAGTACAGGACCATTTTTGAACCTTTTACCATATAATTTTGTTTTATTTAACATTTATCAAAGAAAAAAATTAAATTGAGTATATATATGAAGTGGTGTAGGGTACTTGATGTTCGGGCTAGACCGACTTTAATATTTTGACTAGTTTTCAATAAAAAATTAAACTCTTAACAGACATTTATATCAAATTTTTGTTTAAACATTACTTCATAATACTAACAATCCTTATAGTACTTTTTGGTCATATATTCTCAAACAAATAAAAATTCTTGTATATTATTTATGGAAAATATAACTGGTACACTACTTCTACAAGTTTTTTGCCACCACTTTTGTGTTAAAAACACCATAATTCGTATGAAATTTTTTAAACAATACTACTACTGCTTATAGTAGATTTTATGATGCAAGGACATGAATTGGTCCAAATATAAATCCTTTTGAAAATAGTGTGTACAGGACCATTTTTAGAACCTTTTACCATATAATTTTGTTTTATTTAACATTTATCAAAGAAAAAAATTAAATTGAATATATATATGAAGTGGTGTAGGGTATTTGATGTTCGTGCTAGACCGACTTTAATATTTTGACTTGTTTTAAATAAAAAATGAAACTCTTAACAGGCATTTATATCAAATTTTTGTTTAAACATTACTTCATAATACTAACAATCCTTATAGTACTCTTTGGTCATATATTCTCAAACAAATAAAAATTCTTGTATATTATTTATTGAAAATATAACTGGTACACTACTTCTACAAGTTTTTTGCCACCACTTTTTGTTAAAAACATCATAATTCGTATGAAATTTTTTAAACAATACTACCATTGCTTACAGTAGATTTTATGGTGCAAGGATATGAATTGGTCCAAAAATAAATCCCTTTGAAAATAGATTGTATAGAACCATTTTTAGAACCTTTTACATTTTAATTTTTTTTATTTAACATTTTTCAAAGAAAAAAATTAAATTGAAATCAAGTGGTGTAGGGTATTTGATGTTCGAGCTAGACCGACTCTAATATTTTGACTTGTTTTCAATAAAAAATTAAACTCTTAACAGACATTTATATCAAATTTTTGTTTAAATGCATGTTGCATATTGCATATTGCATATTGCATATTGCATGTTGCATTTTGAATATTGCATATTGCATGTTGCATGTTGCGTGTTGCATATTTTATATTGCATATTACATGTTGCACGTTGCATATTGCATATTGTATGTTGCATGTTGTATGTTGTATGTTGCATGTTGCATATTGCATATTGCATATTCTTGTATATTATTTATTGAAAATATAACTGGTACACTACTTCTACAAGTTTTTTGCCAGCACTTTTGTGTTAAAAACACCATAATTCGTATCAAATTTTTTAAACAATACTACCATTGCTTATAGTAGATTTTATGATGCAAGGATATGAATTGGTCCAAAAATAAATCCTTTTGAAAATAGTGAGTACAGGACCATTTTTAGAACCTTTTACCATATAATTTTGTTTTATTTAACATTTATCAAAGAAAAAAATTAAATTGAATATATATATCAAGTGGTGTAGGGTATTTGATGTTCGGGCTAGACCGACTTTAATATTTTGACTTGTTTTCAATAAAAAATTAAACTCTTAACAGGCATTTATATCAAATTTTTGTTCAAACATCACTTCATAATACTACCAATCCTTATAGTACTTTTTGGTCATATATTCTCAAACAAATAAAAATTCTTGCATATTATTTATTGAAAATATAACTGGTACACTACTTCTACAAGTTTTTTGCCACCTCTTTTGTGTTAAAAACACCATAATTCGTATCAAATTTTTTAAACAATACTACTATTGCTTATAGTAGATTTTATGATGCAAGGACATGAATTGGTCCAAATATAAATCCTTTTGAAAATAGAGAGTATAGGACCATTTTTAGAACCTTTTACCATATAATTTTGTTTTATTTAACATTTATCAAAGAAAAAAATTAAATTGAATATATATATGAAGTGGTGTAGGGTACTTGATGTTCGGGCTAGACCGACTTTAATATTTTGACTAGTTTTCAATAAAAAATTAAACTCTTAACAGACATTTATATCAAATTTTTGTTTAAACATTACTTCATAATACTAACAATCCTTATAGTACTTTTTGGTCATATATTCTAAAACAAATAAAAATTCTTGTATATTATTTATGGAAAATATAACTGGTACACTACTTCTACAAGTTTTTTGCCACCACTTTTGTGTTAAAAACACCATAATTCGTATCAAATTTTTTAAACAATACTACTACTGCTTATAGTAGATTTTATGATGCAAGGATATGAATTGGTCCAAAAATAAATCCTTTTGAAAATAGTGAGTACAGGACAATTTTTGAACCTTTTACCATATAATTTTGTTTTATTTAACATTTATCAAAGAAAAAAATTAAATTGAATATATATATGAAGTGGTGTAGGGTACTTGATGTTCGGGCTAGACCGACTTTAATATTTTGACTAGTTTTCAATAAAAAATTAAACTCTTAACAGACATTTATATCAAATTTTTGTTTAAACATTACTTCATAATACTAACAATCCTTATAGTACTTTTTGGTCATATATTCTCAAACAAATAAAAATTCTTGTATATTATTTATGGAAAATATAACTGGTACACTACTTCTACAAGTTTTTTGCCACCACTTTTGTGTTAAAAACACCATAATTCGTATCAAATTTTTTAAACAATACTACTACTGCTTATAGTAGATTTTATGATGCAAGGATATGAATTGGTCCAAAAATAAATCCTTTTGAAAATAGTGAGTACAGGACCATTTTTGAACCTTTTACCATATAATTTTGTTTTATTTAACATTTATCAAAGAAAAAAATTAAATTGAATATATATATCAAGTGGTGTAGGGTATTTGGTGTTCGGGCTAGACCGACTTTAATATTTTGACTAGTTTTCAATAAAAAATTAAACTCTTAACAGACATTTATATCAAATTTTTGTTTAAACATTACTTCATAATACTAACAATCCTTATAGTACTTTTTGGTCATATATTCTCAAACAAATAAAAATTCTTGTATATTATTTATTGAAAATATAACTGGTACACTACTTCTACAAGTTTTTTGCCACCACTTTTGTGTTAAAAACACCATAATTCGTATGAAATTTTTTAAACAATACTACTACTGCTTATAGTAGATTTTATGATTCAAGGACATGAATTGGTCCAAATTTAAATCCTTTTGAAAATAGTGTGTACAGGACCATTTTTAGAACCTTTTACCATATAATTTTGTTTTATTTAACATTTATCAAAGAAAAAAATTAAATTGAATATATATATGAAGTGGTGTAGGGTACTTGATGTTCGGGCTAGACCGACTTTAATATTTTGACTAGTTTTCAATAAAAAATTAAACTCTTAACAGACATTTATATCAAATTTTTGTTTAAACATTACTTCATAATACTAACAATCCTTATAGTACTTTTTGGTCATATATTCTCAAACAAATAAAAATTCTTGTATATTATTTATTGAAAATATAACTGGTACACTACTTCTACAAGTTTTTTGCCAGCACTTTTGTGTTAAAAACACCATAATTCGTATGAAATTTTTTAAACAATACTACTACTGCTTATAGTAGATTTTATGATGCAAGGACATAAATTGGTCCAAATATAAATCCTTTTGAAAATAGTGTGTACAGGACCATTTTTAGAACCTTTTACCATATAATTTTGTTTTATTTAACATTTATCAAAGAAAAAAATTAAATTGAATATATATATGAAGTGGTGTAGGGTACTTGATGTTCGGGCTAGACCGACTTTAATATTTTGACTAGTTTTCAATAAAAAATTAAACTCTTAACAGACATTTATATCAAATTTTTGTTTAAACATTACTTCATAATACTAACAATCCTTATAGTACTTTTTGGTCATATATTCTCAAACAAATAAAAATTCTTGTATATTATTTATTGAAAATATAACTGGTACACTACTTCTACAAGTTTTTTGCCAGCACTTTTGTGTTAAAAACACCATAATTCGTATGAAATTTTTTAAACAATACTACTACTGCTTATAGTAGATTTTATGATGCAAGGACATAAATTGGTCCAAATATAAATCCTTTTGAAAATAGTGTGTACAGGACCATTTTACCATATAATTTTGTTTTATTTAACATTTATCAAAGAAAAAAATTAAATTGAATATATATATGAAGTGGTGTAGGGTATTTGATGTTCGTGCTAGACCGACTTTAATATTTTGACTTGTTTTAAATAAAAAATGAAACTCTTAACAGGCATTTATATCAAATTTTTGTTTAAACATTACTTCATAATACTAACAATCCTTATAGTACTCTTTGGTCATATATTCTCAAACAAATAAAAATTCTTGTATATTATTTATTGAAAATATAACTGGTACACTACTTCTACAAGTTTTTTGCCATCACTTTTGTGTTAAAAACACCAAATTCGTATCAAATTTTTTAAACAATACTACTATTGCTTATAGTAGATTTTATGATGCAAGGACATGAATTGGTCCAAATATAAATCCTTTTGAAAATAGAGAGTATAGGACCATTTTTAGAACCTTTTACCATATAATTTTGTTTTATTTAACATTTATCAAAGAAAAAAATTAAATTGAATATATATATCAAGTGGTGTAGGGTATTTGATGTTCGGGCTAGACCGACATTAATATTTTGACTTGTTTTCAATAAAAAATTAAACTCTTAACAGGCATTTATATCAAATTTTTGTTTAAACATTACTTCATAATACTAACAATCCTTATAGTACGTTTTGGTCATATATTCTCAAACAAATAAAAATTCTTGTATATTATTTATTGAAAATATAACTGGTACACTACTTCTACAAGTTTTTTGCCAGCACTTTTGTGTTAAAAACACCATAATTCGTATGAAATTTTTTAAACAATACTACTACTGCTTATAGTAGATTTTATGATGCAAGGACATGAATTGGTCCAAATATAAATCCTTTTGAAAATAGAGAGTATAGGACCATTTTTAGAACCTTTTACCATATAATTTTGTTTTATTTAACATTTATCAAAGAAAAAAATTAAATTGAATATATATATGAAGTGGTGTAGGGTATTTGATGTTCCGGCTAGACCGACATTAATATTTTGACTTGTTTTCAATAAAAAATTAAACTCTTAACAGGCATTTATATCAAATTTTTGTTTAAACATTACTTCATAATACTAACAATCCTTATAGTACTTTTTGGTCATATATTCTCAAACAAATAAAAATTCTTGTATATTATTTATATAAAATATAACTGGTACACTACTTCTACAAGTTTTTTGCCAGCACTTTTGTGTTAAAAACATCATAATTCGTATGAAATTTTTTAAACAATACAACCATTGCTTATAGTAGATTTTATGATGCAAGGATATGAATTGGTCCAAAAATAAATCCTTTTGAAAATAGAGAGTATAGGACCATTTTTAGAACCTTTTATCATATAATTTTGTTTTATTTAACATTTATCAAAGAAATAAATTAAATTGAATATATATATGAAGTGGTGTAGGGTATTTGATGTTCGTGCTAGACCGACTTTAATATTTTGACTTGTTTTAAATAAAAAATGAAACTCTTAACAGGCATTTATATCAAATTTTTGTTTAAATGCATGTTGCATATTGCATATTGCATGTTGCATGTTGCATTTTGAATATTGCATATTGCATGTTGCATGTTGCGTGTTGCATATTTTATATTGCATATTACATGTTGCACGTTGCATATTGCATATTGTATGTTGCATGTTGTATGTTGTATGTTGCATGTTGCATATTGCATATTGCATATTGCATATTCTTGTATATTATGTATTGAAAATATAACTGGTACACTACTTCTACAAGTTTTTTGCCAGCACTTTTGTGTTAAAAACACCATAATTCGTATCAAATTTTTTAAACAATACTACCATTGCTTATTGTAGATTTTATGATGCAAGGATATGAATTGGTCCAAAAATAAATCCTTTTGAAAATAGTGAGTACAGGATCATTTTTAGAACCTTTTACCATATAATTTTGTTTTATTTAACATTTATCAAAGAAAAAAATTAAATTGAATATATATATGAAGTGGTGTAGGGTATTTGATGTTCGTGCTAGACCGACTTTAATATTTTGACTTGTTTTAAATAAAAAATGAAACTCTTAACAGGCATTTATATCAAATTTTTGTTTAAATGCATGTTGCATATTGCATATTGCATGTTGCATGTTGCATTTTGAATATTGCATATTGCATGTTGCATGTTGCGTGTTGCATATTTTATATTGCATATTACATGTTGCACGTTGCATATTGCATATTGTATGTTGCATGTTGTATGTTGTATGTTGCATGTTGCATATTGCATATTGCATATTGCATATTCTTGTATATTATGTATTGAAAATATAACTGGTACACTACTTCTACAAGTTTTTTGCCAGCACTTTTGTGTTAAAAACACCATAATTCGTATGAAATTTTTTAAACAATACTACTACTGCTTATAGTAGATTTTATGATGCAAGGACATGAATTGGTCCAAATATAAATCCTTTTGAAAATAGTGTGTACAGGACCATTTTTAGAACCTTTTACCATATAATTTTGTTTTATTTAACATTTATCAAAGAAAAAAATTAAATTGAATATATATATGAAGTGGTGTAGGGTACTTGATGTTCGGGCTAGACCGACTTTAATATTTTGACTAGTTTTCAATAAAAAATTAAACTCTTAACAGACATTTATATCAAATTTTTGTTTAAACATTACTTCATAATACTAACAATCCTTATAGTACTTTTTGGTCATATATTCTAAAACAAATAAAAATTCTTGTATATTATTTATGGAAAATATAACTGGTACACTACTTCTACAAGTTTTTTGCCACCACTTTTGTGTTAAAAACACCCTAATTCGTATCAAATTTTTTAAACAATACTACTACTGCTTATAGTAGATTTTATGATGCAAGGATATGAATTGGTCCAAAAATAAATCCTTTTGAAAATAGTGAGTACAGGACCATTTTTGAACCTTTTACCATATAATTTTGTTTTATTTAACATTTATCAAAGAAAAAAAATTATATTGAATATATATATCAAGTGGTGTAGGGTATTTGATTTTCGGGCTAGACCGACTTTAATAATTTGACTGGTTTTCAATAAAAAATTAAACCCTTAACAGACATTTATATCAAATTTTTGTTTAAACATTACTTCATAATACTAACAATCCTTATAGTACTTTTTGGTCATATATTCTCAAACAAATAAAAATTTTTGTATATTATTTATATAAAATATAACTGGTACACTACTTCTACAAGTTTTTTGCCATCACTTTTGTGTTAAAAACACCAAATTCGTATCAAATTTTTTAAACAATACTACCATTTCTTATAGTAGATTTTATGATGCAAGGATATGAATTGGTCTAATAATAAATCCTTTTAAAAATAGATTTATTTATTTATTATTTTATTTAACATTTATCAAAGAAAAAAATTATATTGAATATATATATCAAGTGGTGTAGGGTATTTGATGTTCGGGCTAGACCGACTTTAATATTTTGACTTGTTTTCAATAAAAAATTAAACTCTTAACAGACATTTATATCAAATTTTTGTTTAAACATTACTTCATAATACTAACAATCCTTATAGTACTTTTTGGTCATATATTCTCAAACAAATAAAAATTCTTGTATATTATTTATGGAAAATATAACTGGTACACTACTTCTACAAGTTTTTTGCCAGCACTTTTGTGTTAAAAACACCATAATTCGTATGAAATTTTTTAAACAATACTACTACTGCTTATAGTAGATTTTATGATGCAAGGACATGAATTGGTCCAAATATAAATCCTTTTGAAAATAGTGTGTACAGGACCATTTTTAGAACCTTTTACCATATAATTTTGTTTTATTTAACATTTATCAAAGAAAAAAATTAAATTGAATATATATATGAAGTGGTGTAGGGTACTTGATGTTCGGGCTAGACCGACTTTAATATTTTGACTAGTTTTCAATAAAAAATTAAACTCTTAACAGACATTTATATCAAATTTTTGTTTAAACATTACTTCATAATACTAACAATCCTTATAGTACTTTTTGGTCATATATTCTAAAACAAATAAAAATTCTTGTATATTATTTATGGAAAATATAACTGGTACACTACTTCTACAAGTTTTTTGCCACCACTTTTGTGTTAAAAACACCCTAATTCGTATCAAATTTTTTAAACAATACTACTACTGCTTATAGTAGATTTTATGATGCAAGGATATGAATTGGTCCAAAAATAAATCCTTTTGAAAATAGTGAGTACAGGACCATTTTTGAACCTTTTACCATATAATTTTGTTTTATTTAACATTTATCAAAGAAAAAAAATTATATTGAATATATATATCAAGTGGTGTAGGGTATTTGATTTTCGGGCTAGACCGACTTTAATAATTTGACTGGTTTTCAATAAAAAATTAAACCCTTAACAGACATTTATATCAAATTTTTGTTTAAACATTACTTCATAATACTAACAATCCTTATAGTACTTTTTGGTCATATATTCTCAAACAAATAAAAATTTTTGTATATTATTTATATAAAATATAACTGGTACACTACTTCTACAAGTTTTTTGCCATCACTTTTGTGTTAAAAACACCAAATTCGTATCAAATTTTTTAAACAATACTACCATTTCTTATAGTAGATTTTATGATGCAAGGATATGAATTGGTCTAATAATAAATCCTTTTAAAAATAGATTTATTTATTTATTATTTTATTTAACATTTATCAAAGAAAAAAATTATATTGAATATATATATCAAGTGGTGTAGGGTATTTGATGTTCGGGCTAGACCGACTTTAATATTTTGACTTGTTTTCAATAAAAAATTAAACTCTTAACAGACATTTATATCAAATTTTTGTTTAAACATTACTTCATAATACTAACAATCCTTATAGTACTTTTTGGTCATATATTCTCAAACAAATAAAAATTCTTGTATATTATTTATGGAAAATATAACTGGTACACTACTTCTACAAGTTTTTTGCCAGCACTTTTGTGTTAAAAACACCATAATTCGTATGAAATTTTTTAAACAATACTACTACTGCTTATAGTAGATTTTATGATGCAAGGACATGAATTGGTCCAAATATAAATCCTTTTGAAAATAGTGTGTACAGGACCATTTTTAGAACCTTTTACCATATAATTTTGTTTTATTTAACATTTATCAAAGAAAAAAATTAAATTGAATATATATATGAAGTGGTGTAGGGTATTTGATGTTCGTGCTAGACCGACTTTAATATTTTGACTTGTTTTAAATAAAAAATGAAACTCTTAACAGGCATTTATATCAAATTTTTGTTTAAACATTACTTCATAATACTAACAATCCTTATAGTACTCTTTGGTCATATATTCTCAAACAAATAAAAATTCTTGTATATTATTTATTGAAAATATAACTGGTACACTACTTCTACAAGTTTTTTGCCACCACTTTTTGTTAAAAACATCATAATTCGTATGAAATTTTTTAAACAATACTACCATTGCTTACAGTAGATTTTATGGTGCAAGGATATGAATTGGTCCAAAAATAAATCCCTTTGAAAATAGATTGTATAGAACCATTTTTAGAACCTTTTACATTTTAATTTTTTTTATTTAACATTTTTCAAAGAAAAAAATTAAATTGAAATCAAGTGGTGTAGGGTATTTGATGTTCGAGCTAGACCGACTCTAATATTTTGACTTGTTTTCAATAAAAAATTAAACTCTTAACAGACATTTATATCAAATTTTTGTTTAAATGCATGTTGCATATTGCATATTGCATATTGCATATTGCATGTTGCATTTTGAATATTGCATATTGCATGTTGCATGTTGCGTGTTGCATATTTTATATTGCATATTACATGTTGCACGTTGCATATTGCATATTGTATGTTGCATGTTGTATGTTGTATGTTGCATGTTGCATATTGCATATTGCATATTCTTGTATATTATTTATTGAAAATATAACTGGTACACTACTTCTACAAGTTTTTTGCCAGCACTTTTGTGTTAAAAACACCATAATTCGTATCAAATTTTTTAAACAATACTACCATTGCTTATAGTAGATTTTATGATGCAAGGATATGAATTGGTCCAAAAATAAATCCTTTTGAAAATAGTGAGTACAGGACCATTTTTAGAACCTTTTACCATATAATTTTGTTTTATTTAACATTTATCAAAGAAAAAAATTAAATTGAATATATATATCAAGTGGTGTAGGGTATTTGATGTTCGGGCTAGACCGACTTTAATATTTTGACTTGTTTTCAATAAAAAATTAAACTCTTAACAGGCATTTATATCAAATTTTTGTTCAAACATCACTTCATAATACTACCAATCCTTATAGTACTTTTTGGTCATATATTCTCAAACAAATAAAAATTCTTGCATATTATTTATTGAAAATATAACTGGTACACTACTTCTACAAGTTTTTTGCCACCTCTTTTGTGTTAAAAACACCATAATTCGTATCAAATTTTTTAAACAATACTACTATTGCTTATAGTAGATTTTATGATGCAAGGACATGAATTGGTCCAAATATAAATCCTTTTGAAAATAGTGAGTACAGGACCATTTTTGAACCTTTTACCATATAATTTTGTTTTATTTAACATTTATCAAAGAAAAAAATTAAATTGAGTATATATATGAAGTGGTGTAGGGTACTTGATGTTCGGGCTAGACCGACTTTAATATTTTGACTAGTTTTCAATAAAAAATTAAACTCTTAACAGACATTTATATCAAATTTTTGTTTAAACATTACTTCATAATACTAACAATCCTTATAGTACTTTTTGGTCATATATTCTCAAACAAATAAAAATTCTTGTATATTATTTATGGAAAATATAACTGGTACACTACTTCTACAAGTTTTTTGCCACCACTTTTGTGTTAAAAACACCATAATTCGTATGAAATTTTTTAAACAATACTACTACTGCTTATAGTAGATTTTATGATGCAAGGACATGAATTGGTCCAAATATAAATCCTTTTGAAAATAGTGTGTACAGGACCATTTTTAGAACCTTTTACCATATAATTTTGTTTTATTTAACATTTATCAAAGAAAAAAATTAAATTGAATATATATATGAAGTGGTGTAGGGTATTTGATGTTCGTGCTAGACCGACTTTAATATTTTGACTTGTTTTAAATAAAAAATGAAACTCTTAACAGGCATTTATATCAAATTTTTGTTTAAACATTACTTCATAATACTAACAATCCTTATAGTACTCTTTGGTCATATATTCTCAAACAAATAAAAATTCTTGTATATTATTTATTGAAAATATAACTGGTACACTACTTCTACAAGTTTTTTGCCACCACTTTTTGTTAAAAACATCATAATTCGTATGAAATTTTTTAAACAATACTACCATTGCTTACAGTAGATTTTATGGTGCAAGGATATGAATTGGTCCAAAAATAAATCCCTTTGAAAATAGATTGTATAGAACCATTTTTAGAACCTTTTACATTTTAATTTTTTTTATTTAACATTTTTCAAAGAAAAAAATTAAATTGAAATCAAGTGGTGTAGGGTATTTGATGTTCGAGCTAGACCGACTCTAATATTTTGACTTGTTTTCAATAAAAAATTAAACTCTTAACAGACATTTATATCAAATTTTTGTTTAAATGCATGTTGCATATTGCATATTGCATATTGCATATTGCATGTTGCATTTTGAATATTGCATATTGCATGTTGCGTGTTGCATATTTTATATTGCATATTACATGTTGCACGTTGCATATTGCATATTGTATGTTGCATGTTGTATGTTGTATGTTGCATGTTGCATATTGCATATTGCATATTCTTGTATATTATTTATTGAAAATATAACTGGTACACTACTTCTACAAGTTTTTTGCCAGCACTTTTGTGTTAAAAACACCATAATTCGTATCAAATTTTTTAAACAATACTACCATTGCTTATAGTAGATTTTATGATGCAAGGATATGAATTGGTCCAAAAATAAATCCTTTTGAAAATAGTGAGTACAGGACCATTTTTAGAACCTTTTACCATATAATTTTGTTTTATTTAACATTTATCAAAGAAAAAAATTAAATTGAATATATATATCAAGTGGTGTAGGGTATTTGATGTTCGGGCTAGACCGACTTTAATATTTTGACTTGTTTTCAATAAAAAATTAAACTCTTAACAGGCATTTATATCAAATTTTTGTTCAAACATCACTTCATAATACTACCAATCCTTATAGTACTTTTTGGTCATATATTCTCAAACAAATAAAAATTCTTGCATATTATTTATTGAAAATATAACTGGTACACTACTTCTACAAGTTTTTTGCCACCTCTTTTGTGTTAAAAACACCATAATTCGTATCAAATTTTTTAAACAATACTACTATTGCTTATAGTAGATTTTATGATGCAAGGACATGAATTGGTCCAAATATAAATCCTTTTGAAAATAGAGAGTATAGGACCATTTTTAGAACCTTTTACCATATAATTTTGTTTTATTTAACATTTATCAAAGAAAAAAATTAAATTGAATATATATATGAAGTGGTGTAGGGTACTTGATGTTCGGGCTAGACCGACTTTAATATTTTGACTAGTTTTCAATAAAAAATTAAACTCTTAACAGACATTTATATCAAATTTTTGTTTAAACATTACTTCATAATACTAACAATCCTTATAGTACTTTTTGGTCATATATTCTAAAACAAATAAAAATTCTTGTATATTATTTATGGAAAATATAACTGGTACACTACTTCTACAAGTTTTTTGCCACCACTTTTGTGTTAAAAACACCATAATTCGTATCAAATTTTTTAAACAATACTACTACTGCTTATAGTAGATTTTATGATGCAAGGATATGAATTGGTCCAAAAATAAATCCTTTTGAAAATAGTGAGTACAGGACAATTTTTGAACCTTTTACCATATAATTTTGTTTTATTTAACATTTATCAAAGAAAAAAATTAAATTGAATATATATATGAAGTGGTGTAGGGTACTTGATGTTCGGGCTAGACCGACTTTAATATTTTGACTAGTTTTCAATAAAAAATTAAACTCTTAACAGACATTTATATCAAATTTTTGTTTAAACATTACTTCATAATACTAACAATCCTTATAGTACTTTTTGGTCATATATTCTCAAACAAATAAAAATTCTTGTATATTATTTATGGAAAATATAACTGGTACACTACTTCTACAAGTTTTTTGCCACCACTTTTGTGTTAAAAACACCATAATTCGTATCAAATTTTTTAAACAATACTACTACTGCTTATAGTAGATTTTATGATGCAAGGATATGAATTGGTCCAAAAATAAATCCTTTTGAAAATAGTGAGTACAGGACCATTTTTGAACCTTTTACCATATAATTTTGTTTTATTTAACATTTATCAAAGAAAAAAATTAAATTGAATATATATATCAAGTGGTGTAGGGTATTTGGTGTTCGGGCTAGACCGACTTTAATATTTTGACTAGTTTTCAATAAAAAATTAAACTCTTAACAGACATTTATATCAAATTTTTGTTTAAACATTACTTCATAATACTAACAATCCTTATAGTACTTTTTGGTCATATATTCTCAAACAAATAAAAATTCTTGTATATTATTTATTGAAAATATAACTGGTACACTACTTCTACAAGTTTTTTGCCACCACTTTTGTGTTAAAAACACCATAATTCGTATGAAATTTTTTAAACAATACTACTACTGCTTATAGTAGATTTTATGATTCAAGGACATGAATTGGTCCAAATTTAAATCCTTTTGAAAATAGTGTGTACAGGACCATTTTTAGAACCTTTTACCATATAATTTTGTTTTATTTAACATTTATCAAAGAAAAAAATTAAATTGAATATATATATGAAGTGGTGTAGGGTACTTGATGTTCGGGCTAGACCGACTTTAATATTTTGACTAGTTTTCAATAAAAAATTAAACTCTTAACAGACATTTATATCAAATTTTTGTTTAAACATTACTTCATAATACTAACAATCCTTATAGTACTTTTTGGTCATATATTCTCAAACAAATAAAAATTCTTGTATATTATTTATTGAAAATATAACTGGTACACTACTTCTACAAGTTTTTTGCCAGCACTTTTGTGTTAAAAACACCATAATTCGTATGAAATTTTTTAAACAATACTACTACTGCTTATAGTAGATTTTATGATGCAAGGACATAAATTGGTCCAAATATAAATCCTTTTGAAAATAGTGTGTACAGGACCATTTTTAGAACCTTTTACCATATAATTTTGTTTTATTTAACATTTATCAAAGAAAAAAATTAAATTGAATATATATATGAAGTGGTGTAGGGTACTTGATGTTCGGGCTAGACCGACTTTAATATTTTGACTAGTTTTCAATAAAAAATTAAACTCTTAACAGACATTTATATCAAATTTTTGTTTAAACATTACTTCATAATACTAACAATCCTTATAGTACTTTTTGGTCATATATTCTCAAACAAATAAAAATTCTTGTATATTATTTATTGAAAATATAACTGGTACACTACTTCTACAAGTTTTTTGCCAGCACTTTTGTGTTAAAAACACCATAATTCGTATGAAATTTTTTAAACAATACTACTACTGCTTATAGTAGATTTTATGATGCAAGGACATAAATTGGTCCAAATATAAATCCTTTTGAAAATAGTGTGTACAGGACCATTTTACCATATAATTTTGTTTTATTTAACATTTATCAAAGAAAAAAATTAAATTGAATATATATATGAAGTGGTGTAGGGTATTTGATGTTCGTGCTAGACCGACTTTAATATTTTGACTTGTTTTAAATAAAAAATGAAACTCTTAACAGGCATTTATATCAAATTTTTGTTTAAACATTACTTCATAATACTAACAATCCTTATAGTACTCTTTGGTCATATATTCTCAAACAAATAAAAATTCTTGTATATTATTTATTGAAAATATAACTGGTACACTACTTCTACAAGTTTTTTGCCATCACTTTTGTGTTAAAAACACCAAATTCGTATCAAATTTTTTAAACAATACTACTATTGCTTATAGTAGATTTTATGATGCAAGGACATGAATTGGTCCAAATATAAATCCTTTTGAAAATAGAGAGTATAGGACCATTTTTAGAACCTTTTACCATATAATTTTGTTTTATTTAACATTTATCAAAGAAAAAAATTAAATTGAATATATATATCAAGTGGTGTAGGGTATTTGATGTTCGGGCTAGACCGACATTAATATTTTGACTTGTTTTCAATAAAAAATTAAACTCTTAACAGGCATTTATATCAAATTTTTGTTTAAACATTACTTCATAATACTAACAATCCTTATAGTACGTTTTGGTCATATATTCTCAAACAAATAAAAATTCTTGTATATTATTTATTGAAAATATAACTGGTACACTACTTCTACAAGTTTTTTGCCAGCACTTTTGTGTTAAAAACACCATAATTCGTATGAAATTTTTTAAACAATACTACTACTGCTTATAGTAGATTTTATGATGCAAGGACATAAATTGGTCCAAATATAAATCCTTTTGAAAATAGTGTGTACAGGACCATTTTACCATATAATTTTGTTTTATTTAACATTTATCAAAGAAAAAAATTAAATTGAATATATATATGAAGTGGTGTAGGGTATTTGATGTTCGTGCTAGACCGACTTTAATATTTTGACTTGTTTTAAATAAAAAATGAAACTCTTAACAGGCATTTATATCAAATTTTTGTTTAAACATTACTTCATAATACTAACAATCCTTATAGTACTCTTTGGTCATATATTCTCAAACAAATAAAAATTCTTGTATATTATTTATTGAAAATATAACTGGTACACTACTTCTACAAGTTTTTTGCCATCACTTTTGTGTTAAAAACACCAAATTCGTATCAAATTTTTTAAACAATACTACTATTGCTTATAGTAGATTTTATGATGCAAGGACATGAATTGGTCCAAATATAAATCCTTTTGAAAATAGAGAGTATAGGACCATTTTTAGAACCTTTTACCATATAATTTTGTTTTATTTAACATTTATCAAAGAAAAAAATTAAATTGAATATATATATGAAGTGGTGTAGGGTACTTGATGTTCGGGCTAGACCGACTTTAATATTTTGACTAGTTTTCAATAAAAAATTAAACTCTTAACAGACATTTATATCAAATTTTTGTTTAAACATTACTTCATAATACTAACAATCCTTATAGTACGTTTTGGTCATATATTCTCAAACAAATAAAAATTCTTGTATATTATTTATTGAAAATATAACTGGTACACTACTTCTACAAGTTTTTTGCCAGCACTTTTGTGTTAAAAACACCATAATTCGTATGAAATTTTTTAAACAATACTACTACTGCTTATAGTAGATTTTATGATGCAAGGACATAAATTGGTCCAAATATAAATCCTTTTGAAAATAGTGTGTACAGGACCATTTTACCATATAATTTTGTTTTATTTAACATTTATCAAAGAAAAAAATTAAATTGAATATATATATGAAGTGGTGTAGGGTATTTGATGTTCGTGCTAGACCGACTTTAATATTTTGACTTGTTTTAAATAAAAAATGAAACTCTTAACAGGCATTTATATCAAATTTTTGTTTAAACATTACTTCATAATACTAACAATCCTTATAGTACTCTTTGGTCATATATTCTCAAACAAATAAAAATTCTTGTATATTATTTATTGAAAATATAACTGGTACACTACTTCTACAAGTTTTTTGCCATCACTTTTGTGTTAAAAACACCAAATTCGTATCAAATTTTTTAAACAATACTACTATTGCTTATAGTAGATTTTATGATGCAAGGACATAAATTGGTCCAAATATAAATCCTTTTGAAAATAGTGTGTACAGGACCATTTTTAGAACCTTTTACCATATAATTTTGTTTTATTTAACATTTATCAAAGAAAAAAATTAAATTGAATATATATATGAAGTGGTGTAGGGTACTTGATGTTCGGGCTAGACCGACTTTAATATTTTGACTAGTTTTCAATAAAAAATTAAACTCTTAACAGACATTTATATCAAATTTTTGTTTAAACATTACTTCATAATACTAACAATCCTTATAGTACTTTTTGGTCATATATTCTCAAACAAATAAAAATTCTTGTATATTATTTATTGAAAATATAACTGGTACACTACTTCTACAAGTTTTTTGCCAGCACTTTTGTGTTAAAAACACCATAATTCGTATGAAATTTTTTAAACAATACTACTACTGCTTATAGTAGATTTTATGATGCAAGGACATAAATTGGTCCAAATATAAATCCTTTTGAAAATAGTGTGTACAGGACCATTTTACCATATAATTTTGTTTTATTTAACATTTATCAAAGAAAAAAATTAAATTGAATATATATATGAAGTGGTGTAGGGTATTTGATGTTCGTGCTAGACCGACTTTAATATTTTGACTTGTTTTAAATAAAAAATGAAACTCTTAACAGGCATTTATATCAAATTTTTGTTTAAACATTACTTCATAATACTAACAATCCTTATAGTACTCTTTGGTCATATATTCTCAAACAAATAAAAATTCTTGTATATTATTTATTGAAAATATAACTGGTACACTACTTCTACAAGTTTTTTGCCATCACTTTTGTGTTAAAAACACCAAATTCGTATCAAATTTTTTAAACAATACTACTATTGCTTATAGTAGATTTTATGATGCAAGGACATAAATTGGTCCAAATATAAATCCTTTTGAAAATAGTGTGTACAGGACCATTTTTAGAACCTTTTACCATATAATTTTGTTTTATTTAACATTTATCAAAGAAAAAAATTAAATTGAATATATATATGAAGTGGTGTAGGGTACTTGATGTTCGGGCTAGACCGACTTTAATATTTTGACTAGTTTTCAATAAAAAATTAAACTCTTAACAGACATTTATATCAAATTTTTGTTTAAACATTACTTCATAATACTAACAATCCTTATAGTACTTTTTGGTCATATATTCTCAAACAAATAAAAATTCTTGTATATTATTTATTGAAAATATAACTGGTACACTACTTCTACAAGTTTTTTGCCAGCACTTTTGTGTTAAAAACACCATAATTCGTATGAAATTTTTTAAACAATACTACTACTGCTTATAGTAGATTTTATGATGCAAGGACATAAATTGGTCCAAATATAAATCCTTTTGAAAATAGTGTGTACAGGACCATTTTACCATATAATTTTGTTTTATTTAACATTTATCAAAGAAAAAAATTAAATTGAATATATATATGAAGTGGTGTAGGGTATTTGATGTTCGTGCTAGACCGACTTTAATATTTTGACTTGTTTTAAATAAAAAATGAAACTCTTAACAGGCATTTATATCAAATTTTTGTTTAAACATTACTTCATAATACTAACAATCCTTATAGTACTCTTTGGTCATATATTCTCAAACAAATAAAAATTCTTGTATATTATTTATTGAAAATATAACTGGTACACTACTTCTACAAGTTTTTTGCCATCACTTTTGTGTTAAAAACACCAAATTCGTATCAAATTTTTTAAACAATACTACTATTGCTTATAGTAGATTTTATGATGCAAGGACATGAATTGGTCCAAATATAAATCCTTTTGAAAATAGTGAGTACAGGACAATTTTTGAACCTTTTACCATATAATTTTGTTTTATTTAACATTTATCAAAGAAAAAAATTAAATTGAATATATATATGAAGTGGTGTAGGGTACTTGATGTTCGGGCTAGACCGACTTTAATATTTTGACTAGTTTTCAATAAAAAATTAAACTCTTAACAGACATTTATATCAAATTTTTGTTTAAACATTACTTCATAATACTAACAATCCTTATAGTACTTTTTGGTCATATATTCTCAAACAAATAAAAATTCTTGTATATTATTTATGGAAAATATAACTGGTACACTACTTCTACAAGTTTTTTGCCACCACTTTTGTGTTAAAAACACCATAATTCGTATCAAATTTTTTAAACAATACTACTATTGCTTATAGTAGATTTTATGATGCAAGGACATGAATTGGTCCAAATATAAATCCTTTTGAAAATAGAGAGTATAGGACCATTTTTAGAACCTTTTATCATATAATTTTGTTTTATTTAACATTTATCAAAGAAATAAATTAAATTGAATATATATATGAAGTGGTGTAGGGTATTTGATGTTCGTGCTAGACCGACTTTAATATTTTGACTTGTTTTAAATAAAAAATGAAACTCTTAACAGGCATTTATATCAAATTTTTGTTTAAATGCATGTTGCATATTGCATATTGCATGTTGCATGTTGCATTTTGAATATTGCATATTGCATGTTGCATGTTGCGTGTTGCATATTTTATATTGCATATTACATGTTGCACGTTGCATATTGCATATTGTATGTTGCATGTTGTATGTTGTATGTTGCATGTTGCATATTGCATATTGCATATTGCATATTCTTGTATATTATGTATTGAAAATATAACTGGTACACTACTTCTACAAGTTTTTTGCCAGCACTTTTGTGTTAAAAACACCATAATTCGTATCAAATTTTTTAAACAATACTACCATTGCTTATTGTAGATTTTATGATGCAAGGATATGAATTGGTCCAAAAATAAATCCTTTTGAAAATAGTGAGTACAGGATCATTTTTAGAACCTTTTACCATATAATTTTGTTTTATTTAACATTTATCAAAGAAAAAAATTAAATTGAATATATATATGAAGTGGTGTAGGGTATTTGATGTTCGTGCTAGACCGACTTTAATATTTTGACTTGTTTTAAATAAAAAATGAAACTCTTAACAGGCATTTATATCAAATTTTTGTTTAAATGCATGTTGCATATTGCATATTGCATGTTGCATGTTGCATTTTGAATATTGCATATTGCATGTTGCATGTTGCGTGTTGCATATTTTATATTGCATATTACATGTTGCACGTTGCATATTGCATATTGTATGTTGCATGTTGTATGTTGTATGTTGCATGTTGCATATTGCATATTGCATATTGCATATTCTTGTATATTATGTATTGAAAATATAACTGGTACACTACTTCTACAAGTTTTTTGCCAGCACTTTTGTGTTAAAAACACCATAATTGGTATCAAATTTTTTAAACAATACTACTACTGCTTATAGTAGATTTTATGATGCAAGGACATGAATTGGTCCAAATATAAATCCTTTTGAAAATAGTGTGTACAGGACCATTTTTAGAACCTTTTACCATATAATTTTGTTTTATTTAACATTTATCAAAGAAAAAAATTAAATTGAATATATATATGAAGTGGTGTAGGGTACTTGATGTTCGGGCTAGACCGACTTTAATATTTTGACTAGTTTTCAATAAAAAATTAAACTCTTAACAGACATTTATATCAAATTTTTGTTTAAACATTACTTCATAATACTAACAATCCTTATAGTACTTTTTGGTCATATATTCTAAAACAAATAAAAATTCTTGTATATTATTTATGGAAAATATAACTGGTACACTACTTCTACAAGTTTTTTGCCACCACTTTTGTGTTAAAAACACCCTAATTCGTATCAAATTTTTTAAACAATACTACTACTGCTTATAGTAGATTTTATGATGCAAGGATATGAATTGGTCCAAAAATAAATCCTTTTGAAAATAGTGAGTACAGGACCATTTTTGAACCTTTTACCATATAAATTTGTTTTATTTAACATTTATCAAAGAAAAAAAATTATATTGAATATATATATCAAGTGGTGTAGGGTATTTGATTTTCGGGCTAGACCGACTTTAATAATTTGACTGGTTTTCAATAAAAAATTAAACCCTTAACAGACATTTATATCAAATTTTTGTTTAAACATTACTTCATAATACTAACAATCCTTATAGTACTTTTTGGTCATATATTCTCAAACAAATAAAAATTTTTGTATATTATTTATATAAAATATAACTGGTACACTACTTCTACAAGTTTTTTGCCATCACTTTTGTGTTAAAAACACCAAATTCGTATCAAATTTTTTAAACAATACTACCATTTCTTATAGTAGATTTTATGATGCAAGGATATGAATTGGTCTAATAATAAATCCTTTTAAAAATAGATTTATTTATTTATTATTTTATTTAACATTTATCAAAGAAAAAAATTATATTGAATATATATATCAAGTGGTGTAGGGTATTTGATGTTCGGGCTAGACCGACTTTAATATTTTGACTTGTTTTCAATAAAAAATTAAACTCTTAACAGACATTTATATCAAATTTTTGTTTAAACATTACTTCATAATACTAACAATCCTTATAGTACTTTTTGGTCATATATTCTCAAACAAATAAAAATTCTTGTATATTATTTATGGAAAATATAACTGGTACACTACTTCTACAAGTTTTTTGCCAGCACTTTTGTGTTAAAAACACCATAATTCGTATGAAATTTTTTAAACAATACTACTACTGCTTATAGTAGATTTTATGATGCAAGGACATGAATTGGTCCAAATATAAATCCTTTTGAAAATAGTGTGTACAGGACCATTTTTAGAACCTTTTACCATATAATTTTGTTTTATTTAACATTTATCAAAGAAAAAAATTAAATTGAATATATATATGAAGTGGTGTAGGGTACTTGATGTTCGGGCTAGACCGACTTTAATATTTTGACTAGTTTTCAATAAAAAATTAAACTCTTAACAGACATTTATATCAAATTTTTGTTTAAACATTACTTCATAATACTAACAATCCTTATAGTACTTTTTGGTCATATATTCTAAAACAAATAAAAATTCTTGTATATTATTTATGGAAAATATAACTGGTACACTACTTCTACAAGTTTTTTGCCACCACTTTTGTGTTAAAAACACCCTAATTCGTATCAAATTTTTTAAACAATACTACTACTGCTTATAGTAGATTTTATGATGCAAGGATATGAATTGGTCCAAAAATAAATCCTTTTGAAAATAGTGAGTACAGGACCATTTTTGAACCTTTTACCATATAATTTTGTTTTATTTAACATTTATCAAAGAAAAAAAATTATATTGAATATATATATCAAGTGGTGTAGGGTATTTGATTTTCGGGCTAGACCGACTTTAATAATTTGACTGGTTTTCAATAAAAAATTAAACCCTTAACAGACATTTATATCAAATTTTTGTTTAAACATTACTTCATAATACTAACAATCCTTATAGTACTTTTTGGTCATATATTCTCAAACAAATAAAAATTTTTGTATATTATTTATATAAAATATAACTGGTACACTACTTCTACAAGTTTTTTGCCATCACTTTTGTGTTAAAAACACCAAATTCGTATCAAATTTTTTAAACAATACTACCATTTCTTATAGTAGATTTTATGATGCAAGGATATGAATTGGTCTAATAATAAATCCTTTTAAAAATAGATTTATTTATTTATTATTTTATTTAACATTTATCAAAGAAAAAAATTATATTGAATATATATATCAAGTGGTGTAGGGTATTTGATGTTCGGGCTAGACCGACTTTAATATTTTGACTTGTTTTCAATAAAAAATTAAACTCTTAACAGACATTTATATCAAATTTTTGTTTAAACATTACTTCATAATACTAACAATCCTTATAGTACTTTTTGGTCATATATTCTCAAACAAATAAAAATTCTTGTATATTATTTATGGAAAATATAACTGGTACACTACTTCTACAAGTTTTTTGCCAGCACTTTTGTGTTAAAAACACCATAATTCGTATGAAATTTTTTAAACAATACTACTACTGCTTATAGTAGATTTTATGATGCAAGGACATGAATTGGTCCAAATATAAATCCTTTTGAAAATAGTGTGTACAGGACCATTTTTAGAACCTTTTACCATATAATTTTGTTTTATTTAACATTTATCAAAGAAAAAAATTAAATTGAATATATATATGAAGTGGTGTAGGGTATTTGATGTTCGTGCTAGACCGACTTTAATATTTTGACTTGTTTTAAATAAAAAATGAAACTCTTAACAGGCATTTATATCAAATTTTTGTTTAAACATTACTTCATAATACTAACAATCCTTATAGTACTCTTTGGTCATATATTCTCAAACAAATAAAAATTCTTGTATATTATTTATTGAAAATATAACTGGTACACTACTTCTACAAGTTTTTTGCCACCACTTTTTGTTAAAAACATCATAATTCGTATGAAATTTTTTAAACAATACTACCATTGCTTACAGTAGATTTTATGGTGCAAGGATATGAATTGGTCCAAAAATAAATCCCTTTGAAAATAGATTGTATAGAACCATTTTTAGAACCTTTTACATTTTAATTTTTTTTATTTAACATTTTTCAAAGAAAAAAATTAAATTGAAATCAAGTGGTGTAGGGTATTTGATGTTCGAGCTAGACCGACTCTAATATTTTGACTTGTTTTCAATAAAAAATTAAACTCTTAACAGACATTTATATCAAATTTTTGTTTAAATGCATGTTGCATATTGCATATTGCATATTGCATATTGCATGTTGCATTTTGAATATTGCATATTGCATGTTGCATGTTGCGTGTTGCATATTTTATATTGCATATTACATGTTGCACGTTGCATATTGCATATTGTATGTTGCATGTTGTATGTTGTATGTTGCATGTTGCATATTGCATATTGCATATTCTTGTATATTATTTATTGAAAATATAACTGGTACACTACTTCTACAAGTTTTTTGCCAGCACTTTTGTGTTAAAAACACCATAATTCGTATCAAATTTTTTAAACAATACTACCATTGCTTATAGTAGATTTTATGATGCAAGGATATGAATTGGTCCAAAAATAAATCCTTTTGAAAATAGTGAGTACAGGACCATTTTTAGAACCTTTTACCATATAATTTTGTTTTATTTAACATTTATCAAAGAAAAAAATTAAATTGAATATATATATCAAGTGGTGTAGGGTATTTGATGTTCGGGCTAGACCGACTTTAATATTTTGACTTGTTTTCAATAAAAAATTAAACTCTTAACAGGCATTTATATCAAATTTTTGTTCAAACATCACTTCATAATACTACCAATCCTTATAGTACTTTTTGGTCATATATTCTCAAACAAATAAAAATTCTTGCATATTATTTATTGAAAATATAACTGGTACACTACTTCTACAAGTTTTTTGCCACCTCTTTTGTGTTAAAAACACCATAATTCGTATCAAATTTTTTAAACAATACTACTATTGCTTATAGTAGATTTTATGATGCAAGGACATGAATTGGTCCAAATATAAATCCTTTTGAAAATAGTGAGTACAGGACCATTTTTGAACCTTTTACCATATAATTTTGTTTTATTTAACATTTATCAAAGAAAAAAATTAAATTGAGTATATATATGAAGTGGTGTAGGGTACTTGATGTTCGGGCTAGACCGACTTTAATAATTTGACTGGTTTTCAATAAAAAATTAAACCCTTAACAGACATTTATATCAAATTTTTGTTTAAACATTACTTCATAATACTAACAATCCTTATAGTACTTTTTGGTCATATATTCTCAAACAAATAAAAATTCTTGTATATTATTTATGGAAAATATAACTGGTACACTACTTCTACAAGTTTTTTGCCACCACTTTTGTGTTAAAAACACCATAATTCGTATGAAATTTTTTAAACAATACTACTACTGCTTATAGTAGATTTTATGATGCAAGGACATGAATTGGTCCAAATATAAATCCTTTTGAAAATAGTGTGTACAGGACCATTTTTAGAACCTTTTACCATATAATTTTGTTTTATTTAACATTTATCAAAGAAAAAAATTAAATTGAATATATATATGAAGTGGTGTAGGGTATTTGATGTTCGTGCTAGACCGACTTTAATATTTTGACTTGTTTTAAATAAAAAATGAAACTCTTAACAGGCATTTATATCAAATTTTTGTTTAAACATTACTTCATAATACTAACAATCCTTATAGTACTCTTTGGTCATATATTCTCAAACAAATAAAAATTCTTGTATATTATTTATTGAAAATATAACTGGTACACTACTTCTACAAGTTTTTTGCCACCACTTTTTGTTAAAAACATCATAATTCGTATGAAATTTTTTAAACAATACTACCATTGCTTACAGTAGATTTTATGGTGCAAGGATATGAATTGGTCCAAAAATAAATCCCTTTGAAAATAGATTGTATAGAACCATTTTTAGAACCTTTTACATTTTAATTTTTTTTATTTAACATTTTTCAAAGAAAAAAATTAAATTGAAATCAAGTGGTGTAGGGTATTTGATGTTCGAGCTAGACCGACTCTAATATTTTGACTTGTTTTCAATAAAAAATTAAACTCTTAACAGACATTTATATCAAATTTTTGTTTAAATGCATGTTGCATATTGCATATTGCATATTGCATATTGCATGTTGCATTTTGAATATTGCATATTGCATGTTGCATGTTGCGTGTTGCATATTTTATATTGCATATTACATGTTGCACGTTGCATATTGCATATTGTATGTTGCATGTTGTATGTTGTATGTTGCATGTTGCATATTGCATATTGCATATTCTTGTATATTATTTATTGAAAATATAACTGGTACACTACTTCTACAAGTTTTTTGCCAGCACTTTTGTGTTAAAAACACCATAATTCGTATCAAATTTTTTAAACAATACTACCATTGCTTATAGTAGATTTTATGATGCAAGGATATGAATTGGTCCAAAAATAAATCCTTTTGAAAATAGTGAGTACAGGACCATTTTTAGAACCTTTTACCATATAATTTTGTTTTATTTAACATTTATCAAAGAAAAAAATTAAATTGAATATATATATCAAGTGGTGTAGGGTATTTGATGTTCGGGCTAGACCGACTTTAATATTTTGACTTGTTTTCAATAAAAAATTAAACTCTTAACAGGCATTTATATCAAATTTTTGTTCAAACATCACTTCATAATACTACCAATCCTTATAGTACTTTTTGGTCATATATTCTCAAACAAATAAAAATTCTTGCATATTATTTATTGAAAATATAACTGGTACACTACTTCTACAAGTTTTTTGCCACCTCTTTTGTGTTAAAAACACCATAATTCGTATCAAATTTTTTAAACAATACTACCATTGCTTATTGTAGATTTTATGATGCAAGGACATGAATTGGTCCAAATATAAATCCTTTTGAAAATAGAGAGTATAGGACCATTTTTAGAACCTTTTACCATATAATTTTGTTTTATTTAACATTTATCAAAGAAAAAAATTAAATTGAATATATATATGAAGTGGTGTAGGGTACTTGATGTTCGGGCTAGACCGACTTTAATATTTTGACTAGTTTTCAATAAAAAATTAAACTCTTAACAGACATTTATATCAAATTTTTGTTTAAACATTACTTCATAATACTAACAATCCTTATAGTACTTTTTGGTCATATATTCTAAAACAAATAAAAATTCTTGTATATTATTTATGGAAAATATAACTGGTACACTACTTCTACAAGTTTTTTGCCACCACTTTTGTGTTAAAAACACCATAATTCGTATCAAATTTTTTAAACAATACTACTACTGCTTATAGTAGATTTTATGATGCAAGGATATGAATTGGTCCAAAAATAAATCCTTTTGAAAATAGTGAGTACAGGACAATTTTTGAACCTTTTACCATATAATTTTGTTTTATTTAACATTTATCAAAGAAAAAAATTAAATTGAATATATATATGAAGTGGTGTAGGGTACTTGATGTTCGGGCTAGACCGACTTTAATATTTTGACTAGTTTTCAATAAAAAATTAAACTCTTAACAGACATTTATATCAAATTTTTGTTTAAACATTACTTCATAATACTAACAATCCTTATAGTACTTTTTGGTCATATATTCTCAAACAAATAAAAATTCTTGTATATTATTTATGGAAAATATAACTGGTACACTACTTCTACAAGTTTTTTGCCACCACTTTTGTGTTAAAAACACCATAATTCGTATCAAATTTTTTAAACAATACTACTACTGCTTATAGTAGATTTTATGATGCAAGGATATGAATTGGTCCAAAAATAAATCCTTTTGAAAATAGTGAGTACAGGACCATTTTTGAACCTTTTACCATATAATTTTGTTTTATTTAACATTTATCAAAGAAAAAAATTAAATTGAATATATATATCAAGTGGTGTAGGGTATTTGGTGTTCGGGCTAGACCGACTTTAATATTTTGACTAGTTTTCAATAAAAAATTAAACTCTTAACAGACATTTATATCAAATTTTTGTTTAAACATTACTTCATAATACTAACAATCCTTATAGTACTTTTTGGTCATATATTCTCAAACAAATAAAAATTCTTGTATATTATTTATTGAAAATATAACTGGTACACTACTTCTACAAGTTTTTTGCCACCACTTTTGTGTTAAAAACACCATAATTCGTATGAAATTTTTTAAACAATACTACTACTGCTTATAGTAGATTTTATGATTCAAGGACATGAATTGGTCCAAATTTAAATCCTTTTGAAAATAGTGTGTACAGGACCATTTTTAGAACCTTTTACCATATAATTTTGTTTTATTTAACATTTATCAAAGAAAAAAATTAAATTGAATATATATATGAAGTGGTGTAGGGTACTTGATGTTCGGGCTAGACCGACTTTAATATTTTGACTAGTTTTCAATAAAAAATTAAACTCTTAACAGACATTTATATCAAATTTTTGTTTAAACATTACTTCATAATACTAACAATCCTTATAGTACTTTTTGGTCATATATTCTCAAACAAATAAAAATTCTTGTATATTATTTATTGAAAATATAACTGGTACACTACTTCTACAAGTTTTTTGCCAGCACTTTTGTGTTAAAAACACCATAATTCGTATGAAATTTTTTAAACAATACTACTACTGCTTATAGTAGATTTTATGATGCAAGGACATGAATTGGTCCAAATATAAATCCTTTTGAAAATAGAGAGTATAGGACCATTTTTAGAACCTTTTACCATATAATTTTGTTTTATTTAACATTTATCAAAGAAAAAAATTAAATTGAATATATATATGAAGTGGTGTAGGGTATTTGATGTTCCGGCTAGACCGACATTAATATTTTGACTTGTTTTCAATAAAAAATTAAACTCTTAACAGGCATTTATATCAAATTTTTGTTTAAACATTACTTCATAATACTAACAATCCTTATAGTACTTTTTGGTCATATATTCTCAAACAAATAAAAATTCTTGTATATTATTTATATAAAATATAACTGGTACACTACTTCTACAAGTTTTTTGCCAGCACTTTTGTGTTAAAAACATCATAATTCGTATGAAATTTTTTAAACAATACAACCATTGCTTATAGTAGATTTTATGATGCAAGGATATGAATTGGTCCAAAAATAAATCCTTTTGAAAATAGAGAGTATAGGACCATTTTTAGAACCTTTTATCATATAATTTTGTTTTATTTAACATTTATCAAAGAAATAAATTAAATTGAATATATATATGAAGTGGTGTAGGGTATTTGATGTTCGTGCTAGACCGACTTTAATATTTTGACTTGTTTTAAATAAAAAATGAAACTCTTAACAGGCATTTATATCAAATTTTTGTTTAAATGCATGTTGCATATTGCATATTGCATGTTGCATGTTGCATTTTGAATATTGCATATTGCATGTTGCATGTTGCGTGTTGCATATTTTATATTGCATATTACATGTTGCACGTTGCATATTGCATATTGTATGTTGCATGTTGTATGTTGTATGTTGCATGTTGCATATTGCATATTGCATATTGCATATTCTTGTATATTATGTATTGAAAATATAACTGGTACACTACTTCTACAAGTTTTTTGCCAGCACTTTTGTGTTAAAAACACCATAATTCGTATCAAATTTTTTAAACAATACTACCATTGCTTATTGTAGATTTTATGATGCAAGGATATGAATTGGTCCAAAAATAAATCCTTTTGAAAATAGTGAGTACAGGATCATTTTTAGAACCTTTTACCATATAATTTTGTTTTATTTAACATTTATCAAAGAAAAAAATTAAATTGAATATATATATGAAGTGGTGTAGGGTATTTGATGTTCGTGCTAGACCGACTTTAATATTTTGACTTGTTTTAAATAAAAAATGAAACTCTTAACAGGCATTTATATCAAATTTTTGTTTAAATGCATGTTGCATATTGCATATTGCATGTTGCATGTTGCATTTTGAATATTGCATATTGCATGTTGCATGTTGCGTGTTGCATATTTTATATTGCATATTACATGTTGCACGTTGCATATTGCATATTGTATGTTGCATGTTGTATGTTGTATGTTGCATGTTGCATATTGCATATTGCATATTGCATATTCTTGTATATTATGTATTGAAAATATAACTGGTACACTACTTCTACAAGTTTTTTGCCAGCACTTTTGTGTTAAAAACACCATAATTGGTATCAAATTTTTTAAACAATACTACTACTGCTTATAGTAGATTTTATGATGCAAGGACATGAATTGGTCCAAATATAAATCCTTTTGAAAATAGTGTGTACAGGACCATTTTTAGAACCTTTTACCATATAATTTTGTTTTATTTAACATTTATCAAAGAAAAAAATTAAATTGAATATATATATGAAGTGGTGTAGGGTACTTGATGTTCGGGCTAGACCGACTTTAATATTTTGACTAGTTTTCAATAAAAAATTAAACTCTTAACAGACATTTATATCAAATTTTTGTTTAAACATTACTTCATAATACTAACAATCCTTATAGTACTTTTTGGTCATATATTCTAAAACAAATAAAAATTCTTGTATATTATTTATGGAAAATATAACTGGTACACTACTTCTACAAGTTTTTTGCCACCACTTTTGTGTTAAAAACACCCTAATTCGTATCAAATTTTTTAAACAATACTACTACTGCTTATAGTAGATTTTATGATGCAAGGATATGAATTGGTCCAAAAATAAATCCTTTTGAAAATAGTGAGTACAGGACCATTTTTGAACCTTTTACCATATAATTTTGTTTTATTTAACATTTATCAAAGAAAAAAAATTATATTGAATATATATATCAAGTGGTGTAGGGTATTTGATTTTCGGGCTAGACCGACTTTAATAATTTGACTGGTTTTCAATAAAAAATTAAACCCTTAACAGACATTTATATCAAATTTTTGTTTAAACATTACTTCATAATACTAACAATCCTTATAGTACTTTTTGGTCATATATTCTCAAACAAATAAAAATTTTTGTATATTATTTATATAAAATATAACTGGTACACTACTTCTACAAGTTTTTTGCCATCACTTTTGTGTTAAAAACACCAAATTCGTATCAAATTTTTTAAACAATACTACCATTTCTTATAGTAGATTTTATGATGCAAGGATATGAATTGGTCTAATAATAAATCCTTTTAAAAATAGATTTATTTATTTATTATTTTATTTAACATTTATCAAAGAAAAAAATTATATTGAATATATATATCAAGTGGTGTAGGGTATTTGATGTTCGGGCTAGACCGACTTTAATATTTTGACTTGTTTTCAATAAAAAATTAAACTCTTAACAGACATTTATATCAAATTTTTGTTTAAACATTACTTCATAATACTAACAATCCTTATAGTACGTTTTGGTCATATATTCTCAAACAAATAAAAATTCTTGTATATTATTTATGGAAAATATAACTGGTACACTACTTCTACAAGTTTTTTGCCAGCACTTTTGTGTTAAAAACACCATAATTCGTATGAAATTTTTTAAACAATACTACTACTGCTTATAGTAGATTTTATGATGCAAGGACATGAATTGGTCCAAATATAAATCCTTTTGAAAATAGTGTGTACAGGACCATTTTTAGAACCTTTTACCATATAATTTTGTTTTATTTAACATTTATCAAAGAAAAAAATTAAATTGAATATATATATGAAGTGGTGTAGGGTACTTGATGTTCGGGCTAGACCGACTTTAATATTTTGACTAGTTTTCAATAAAAAATTAAACTCTTAACAGACATTTATATCAAATTTTTGTTTAAACATTACTTCATAATACTAACAATCCTTATAGTACTTTTTGGTCATATATTCTAAAACAAATAAAAATTCTTGTATATTATTTATGGAAAATATAACTGGTACACTACTTCTACAAGTTTTTTGCCACCACTTTTGTGTTAAAAACACCCTAATTCGTATCAAATTTTTTAAACAATACTACTACTGCTTATAGTAGATTTTATGATGCAAGGATATGAATTGGTCCAAAAATAAATCCTTTTGAAAATAGTGAGTACAGGACCATTTTTGAACCTTTTACCATATAATTTTGTTTTATTTAACATTTATCAAAGAAAAAAAATTATATTGAATATATATATCAAGTGGTGTAGGGTATTTGATTTTCGGGCTAGACCGACTTTAATAATTTGACTGGTTTTCAATAAAAAATTAAACCCTTAACAGACATTTATATCAAATTTTTGTTTAAACATTACTTCATAATACTAACAATCCTTATAGTACTTTTTGGTCATATATTCTCAAACAAATAAAAATTTTTGTATATTATTTATATAAAATATAACTGGTACACTACTTCTACAAGTTTTTTGCCATCACTTTTGTGTTAAAAACACCAAATTCGTATCAAATTTTTTAAACAATACTACTACTGCTTATAGTAGATTTTATGATGCAAGGATATGAATTGGTCTAATAATAAATCCTTTTAAAAATAGATTTATTTATTTATTATTTTATTTAACATTTATCAAAGAAAAAAATTATATTGAATATATATATCAAGTGGTGTAGGGTATTTGATGTTCGGGCTAGACCGACTTTAATATTTTGACTTGTTTTCAATAAAAAATTAAACTCTTAACAGACATTTATATCAAATTTTTGTTTAAACATTACTTCATAATACTAACAATCCTTATAGTACTTTTTGGTCATATATTCTCAAACAAATAAAAATTCTTGTATATTATTTATGGAAAATATAACTGGTACACTACTTCTACAAGTTTTTTGCCAGCACTTTTGTGTTAAAAACACCATAATTCGTATGAAATTTTTTAAACAATACTACTACTGCTTATAGTAGATTTTATGATGCAAGGACATGAATTGGTCCAAATATAAATCCTTTTGAAAATAGTGTGTACAGGACCATTTTTAGAACCTTTTACCATATAATTTTGTTTTATTTAACATTTATCAAAGAAAAAAATTAAATTGAATATATATATGAAGTGGTGTAGGGTATTTGATGTTCGTGCTAGACCGACTTTAATATTTTGACTTGTTTTAAATAAAAAATGAAACTCTTAACAGGCATTTATATCAAATTTTTGTTTAAACATTACTTCATAATACTAACAATCCTTATAGTACTCTTTGGTCATATATTCTCAAACAAATAAAAATTCTTGTATATTATTTATTGAAAATATAACTGGTACACTACTTCTACAAGTTTTTTGCCACCACTTTTTGTTAAAAACATCATAATTCGTATGAAATTTTTTAAACAATACTACCATTGCTTACAGTAGATTTTATGGTGCAAGGATATGAATTGGTCCAAAAATAAATCCCTTTGAAAATAGATTGTATAGAACCATTTTTAGAACCTTTTACATTTTAATTTTTTTTATTTAACATTTTTCAAAGAAAAAAATTAAATTGAAATCAAGTGGTGTAGGGTATTTGATGTTCGAGCTGGACCGACTCTAATATTTTGACTTGTTTTCAATAAAAAATTAAACTCTTAACAGACATTTATATCAAATTTTTGTTTAAATGCATGTTGCATATTGCATATTGCATATTGCATATTGCATGTTGCATTTTGAATATTGCATATTGCATGTTGCATGTTGCGTGTTGCATATTTTATATTGCATATTACATGTTGCACGTTGCATATTGCATATTGTATGTTGCATGTTGTATGTTGTATGTTGCATGTTGCATATTGCATATTGCATATTCTTGTATATTATTTATTGAAAATATAACTGGTACACTACTTCTACAAGTTTTTTGCCAGCACTTTTGTGTTAAAAACACCATAATTCGTATCAAATTTTTTAAACAATACTACCATTGCTTATAGTAGATTTTATGATGCAAGGATATGAATTGGTCCAAAAATAAATCCTTTTGAAAATAGTGAGTACAGGACCATTTTTAGAACCTTTTACCATATAATTTTGTTTTATTTAACATTTATCAAAGAAAAAAATTAAATTGAATATATATATCAAGTGGTGTAGGGTATTTGATGTTCGGGCTAGACCGACTTTAATATTTTGACTTGTTTTCAATAAAAAATTAAACTCTTAACAGGCATTTATATCAAATTTTTGTTCAAACATCACTTCATAATACTACCAATCCTTATAGTACTTTTTGGTCATATATTCTCAAACAAATAAAAATTCTTGCATATTATTTATTGAAAATATAACTGGTACACTACTTCTACAAGTTTTTTGCCACCTCTTTTGTGTTAAAAACACCATAATTCGTATCAAATTTTTTAAACAATACTACTATTGCTTATAGTAGATTTTATGATGCAAGGACATGAATTGGTCCAAATATAAATCCTTTTGAAAATAGTGAGTACAGGACCATTTTTGAACCTTTTACCATATAATTTTGTTTTATTTAACATTTATCAAAGAAAAAAATTAAATTGAGTATATATATGAAGTGGTGTAGGGTACTTGATGTTCGGGCTAGACCGACTTTAATATTTTGACTAGTTTTCAATAAAAAATTAAACTCTTAACAGACATTTATATCAAATTTTTGTTTAAACATTACTTCATAATACTAACAATCCTTATAGTACTTTTTGGTCATATATTCTCAAACAAATAAAAATTCTTGTATATTATTTATGGAAAATATAACTGGTACACTACTTCTACAAGTTTTTTGCCACCACTTTTGTGTTAAAAACACCATAATTCGTATGAAATTTTTTAAACAATACTACTACTGCTTATAGTAGATTTTATGATGCAAGGACATGAATTGGTCCAAATATAAATCCTTTTGAAAATAGTGTGTACAGGACCATTTTTAGAACCTTTTACCATATAATTTTGTTTTATTTAACATTTATCAAAGAAAAAAATTAAATTGAATATATATATGAAGTGGTGTAGGGTATTTGATGTTCGTGCTAGACCGACTTTAATATTTTGACTTGTTTTAAATAAAAAATGAAACTCTTAACAGGCATTTATATCAAATTTTTGTTTAAACATTACTTCATAATACTAACAATCCTTATAGTACTCTTTGGTCATATATTCTCAAACAAATAAAAATTCTTGTATATTATTTATTGAAAATATAACTGGTACACTACTTCTACAAGTTTTTTGCCACCACTTTTTGTTAAAAACATCATAATTCGTATGAAATTTTTTAAACAATACTACCATTGCTTACAGTAGATTTTATGGTGCAAGGATATGAATTGGTCCAAAAATAAATCCCTTTGAAAATAGATTGTATAGAACCATTTTTAGAACCTTTTACATTTTAATTTTTTTTATTTAACATTTTTCAAAGAAAAAAATTAAATTGAAATCAAGTGGTGTAGGGTATTTGATGTTCGAGCTAGACCGACTCTAATATTTTGACTTGTTTTCAATAAAAAATTAAACTCTTAACAGACATTTATATCAAATTTTTGTTTAAATGCATGTTGCATATTGCATATTGCATATTGCATATTGCATGTTGCATTTTGAATATTGCATATTGCATGTTGCATGTTGCGTGTTGCATATTTTATATTGCATATTACATGTTGCACGTTGCATATTGCATATTGTATGTTGCATGTTGTATGTTGTATGTTGCATGTTGCATATTGCATATTGCATATTCTTGTATATTATTTATTGAAAATATAACTGGTACACTACTTCTACAAGTTTTTTGCCAGCACTTTTGTGTTAAAAACACCATAATTCGTATCAAATTTTTTAAACAATACTACCATTGCTTATAGTAGATTTTATGATGCAAGGATATGAATTGGTCCAAAAATAAATCCTTTTGAAAATAGTGAGTACAGGACCATTTTTAGAACCTTTTACCATATAATTTTGTTTTATTTAACATTTATCAAAGAAAAAAATTAAATTGAATATATATATCAAGTGGTGTAGGGTATTTGATGTTCGGGCTAGACCGACTTTAATATTTTGACTTGTTTTCAATAAAAAATTAAACTCTTAACAGGCATTTATATCAAATTTTTGTTCAAACATCACTTCATAATACTACCAATCCTTATAGTACTTTTTGGTCATATATTCTCAAACAAATAAAAATTCTTGCATATTATTTATTGAAAATATAACTGGTACACTACTTCTACAAGTTTTTTGCCACCTCTTTTGTGTTAAAAACACCATAATTCGTATCAAATTTTTTAAACAATACTACTATTGCTTATAGTAGATTTTATGATGCAAGGACATGAATTGGTCCAAATATAAATCCTTTTGAAAATAGAGAGTATAGGACCATTTTTAGAACCTTTTACCATATAATTTTGTTTTATTTAACATTTATCAAAGAAAAAAATTAAATTGAATATATATATGAAGTGGTGTAGGGTACTTGATGTTCGGGCTAGACCGACTTTAATATTTTGACTAGTTTTCAATAAAAAATTAAACTCTTAACAGACATTTATATCAAATTTTTGTTTAAACATTACTTCATAATACTAACAATCCTTATAGTACTTTTTGGTCATATATTCTAAAACAAATAAAAATTCTTGTATATTATTTATGGAAAATATAACTGGTACACTACTTCTACAAGTTTTTTGCCACCACTTTTGTGTTAAAAACACCATAATTCGTATCAAATTTTTTAAACAATACTACTACTGCTTATAGTAGATTTTATGATGCAAGGATATGAATTGGTCCAAAAATAAATCCTTTTGAAAATAGTGAGTACAGGACAATTTTTGAACCTTTTACCATATAATTTTGTTTTATTTAACATTTATCAAAGAAAAAAATTAAATTGAATATATATATGAAGTGGTGTAGGGTACTTGATGTTCGGGCTAGACCGACTTTAATATTTTGACTAGTTTTCAATAAAAAATTAAACTCTTAACAGACATTTATATCAAATTTTTGTTTAAACATTACTTCATAATACTAACAATCCTTATAGTACTTTTTGGTCATATATTCTCAAACAAATAAAAATTCTTGTATATTATTTATGGAAAATATAACTGGTACACTACTTCTACAAGTTTTTTGCCACCACTTTTGTGTTAAAAACACCATAATTCGTATCAAATTTTTTAAACAATACTACTACTGCTTATAGTAGATTTTATGATGCAAGGATATGAATTGGTCCAAAAATAAATCCTTTTGAAAATAGTGAGTACAGGACCATTTTTGAACCTTTTACCATATAATTTTGTTTTATTTAACATTTATCAAAGAAAAAAATTAAATTGAATATATATATCAAGTGGTGTAGGGTATTTGGTGTTCGGGCTAGACCGACTTTAATATTTTGACTAGTTTTCAATAAAAAATTAAACTCTTAACAGACATTTATATCAAATTTTTGTTTAAACATTACTTCATAATACTAACAATCCTTATAGTACTTTTTGGTCATATATTCTCAAACAAATAAAAATTCTTGTATATTATTTATTGAAAATATAACTGGTACACTACTTCTACAAGTTTTTTGCCACCACTTTTGTGTTAAAAACACCATAATTCGTATGAAATTTTTTAAACAATACTACTACTGCTTATAGTAGATTTTATGATTCAAGGACATGAATTGGTCCAAATTTAAATCCTTTTGAAAATAGTGTGTACAGGACCATTTTTAGAACCTTTTACCATATAATTTTGTTTTATTTAACATTTATCAAAGAAAAAAATTAAATTGAATATATATATGAAGTGGTGTAGGGTACTTGATGTTCGGGCTAGACCGACTTTAATATTTTGACTAGTTTTCAATAAAAAATTAAACTCTTAACAGACATTTATATCAAATTTTTGTTTAAACATTACTTCATAATACTAACAATCCTTATAGTACTTTTTGGTCATATATTCTCAAACAAATAAAAATTCTTGTATATTATTTATTGAAAATATAACTGGTACACTACTTCTACAAGTTTTTTGCCAGCACTTTTGTGTTAAAAACACCATAATTCGTATGAAATTTTTTAAACAATACTACTACTGCTTATAGTAGATTTTATGATGCAAGGACATAAATTGGTCCAAATATAAATCCTTTTGAAAATAGTGTGTACAGGACCATTTTTAGAACCTTTTACCATATAATTTTGTTTTATTTAACATTTATCAAAGAAAAAAATTAAATTGAATATATATATGAAGTGGTGTAGGGTACTTGATGTTCGGGCTAGACCGACTTTAATATTTTGACTAGTTTTCAATAAAAAATTAAACTCTTAACAGACATTTATATCAAATTTTTGTTTAAACATTACTTCATAATACTAACAATCCTTATAGTACTTTTTGGTCATATATTCTCAAACAAATAAAAATTCTTGTATATTATTTATTGAAAATATAACTGGTACACTACTTCTACAAGTTTTTTGCCAGCACTTTTGTGTTAAAAACACCATAATTCGTATGAAATTTTTTAAACAATACTACTACTGCTTATAGTAGATTTTATGATGCAAGGACATAAATTGGTCCAAATATAAATCCTTTTGAAAATAGTGTGTACAGGACCATTTTACCATATAATTTTGTTTTATTTAACATTTATCAAAGAAAAAAATTAAATTGAATATATATATGAAGTGGTGTAGGGTATTTGATGTTCGTGCTAGACCGACTTTAATATTTTGACTTGTTTTAAATAAAAAATGAAACTCTTAACAGGCATTTATATCAAATTTTTGTTTAAACATTACTTCATAATACTAACAATCCTTATAGTACTCTTTGGTCATATATTCTCAAACAAATAAAAATTCTTGTATATTATTTATTGAAAATATAACTGGTACACTACTTCTACAAGTTTTTTGCCATCACTTTTGTGTTAAAAACACCAAATTCGTATCAAATTTTTTAAACAATACTACTATTGCTTATAGTAGATTTTATGATGCAAGGACATGAATTGGTCCAAATATAAATCCTTTTGAAAATAGAGAGTATAGGACCATTTTTAGAACCTTTTACCATATAATTTTGTTTTATTTAACATTTATCAAAGAAAAAAATTAAATTGAATATATATATCAAGTGGTGTAGGGTATTTGATGTTCGGGCTAGACCGACATTAATATTTTGACTTGTTTTCAATAAAAAATTAAACTCTTAACAGGCATTTATATCAAATTTTTGTTTAAACATTACTTCATAATACTAACAATCCTTATAGTACGTTTTGGTCATATATTCTCAAACAAATAAAAATTCTTGTATATTATTTATTGAAAATATAACTGGTACACTACTTCTACAAGTTTTTTGCCAGCACTTTTGTGTTAAAAACACCATAATTCGTATGAAATTTTTTAAACAATACTACTACTGCTTATAGTAGATTTTATGATGCAAGGACATGAATTGGTCCAAATATAAATCCTTTTGAAAATAGAGAGTATAGGACCATTTTTAGAACCTTTTACCATATAATTTTGTTTTATTTAACATTTATCAAAGAAAAAAATTAAATTGAATATATATATGAAGTGGTGTAGGGTATTTGATGTTCCGGCTAGACCGACATTAATATTTTGACTTGTTTTCAATAAAAAATTAAACTCTTAACAGGCATTTATATCAAATTTTTGTTTAAACATTACTTCATAATACTAACAATCCTTATAGTACTTTTTGGTCATATATTCTCAAACAAATAAAAATTCTTGTATATTATTTATATAAAATATAACTGGTACACTACTTCTACAAGTTTTTTGCCAGCACTTTTGTGTTAAAAACATCATAATTCGTATGAAATTTTTTAAACAATACAACCATTGCTTATAGTAGATTTTATGATGCAAGGATATGAATTGGTCCAAAAATAAATCCTTTTGAAAATAGAGAGTATAGGACCATTTTTAGAACCTTTTATCATATAATTTTGTTTTATTTAACATTTATCAAAGAAATAAATTAAATTGAATATATATATGAAGTGGTGTAGGGTATTTGATGTTCGTGCTAGACCGACTTTAATATTTTGACTTGTTTTAAATAAAAAATGAAACTCTTAACAGGCATTTATATCAAATTTTTGTTTAAATGCATGTTGCATATTGCATATTGCATGTTGCATGTTGCATTTTGAATATTGCATATTGCATGTTGCATGTTGCGTGTTGCATATTTTATATTGCATATTACATGTTGCACGTTGCATATTGCATATTGTATGTTGCATGTTGTATGTTGTATGTTGCATGTTGCATATTGCATATTGCATATTGCATATTCTTGTATATTATGTATTGAAAATATAACTGGTACACTACTTCTACAAGTTTTTTGCCAGCACTTTTGTGTTAAAAACACCATAATTCGTATCAAATTTTTTAAACAATACTACCATTGCTTATTGTAGATTTTATGATGCAAGGATATGAATTGGTCCAAAAATAAATCCTTTTGAAAATAGTGAGTACAGGATCATTTTTAGAACCTTTTACCATATAATTTTGTTTTATTTAACATTTATCAAAGAAAAAAATTAAATTGACCATTTTTAGAACCTTTTACCATATAATTGTGTTTTATTTAACATTTATCAAAGAAAAAAATTAAATTGAATATATATATCAAGTGGTGTAGGGTATTTGATGTTCGGGCTAGACCGACATTAATATTTTGACTTGTTTTCAATAAAAAATTAAACTCTTAACAGGCATTTATATCAAATTTTTGTTTAAACATTACTTCATAATACTAACAATCCTTATAGTACTTTTTGGTCATATATTCTTAAACAAATAAAAATTCTTGTATATTATTTATGGAAAATATAACTGGTACACTACTTCTACAAGTTTTTTGCCACCACTTTTGTGTTAAAAACACCATAATTGGTATCAAATTTTTTAAACAATACTACTACTGCTTATAGTAGATTTTATGATGCAAGGACATGAATTGGTCCAAATATAAATCCTTTTGAAAATAGTGTGTACAGGACCATTTTTAGAACCTTTTACCATATAATTTTGTTTTATTTAACATTTATCAAAGAAAAAAATTAAATTGAATATATATATGAAGTGGTGTAGGGTACTTGATGTTCGGGCTAGACCGACTTTAATATTTTGACTAGTTTTCAATAAAAAATTAAACTCTTAACAGACATTTATATCAAATTTTTGTTTAAACATTACTTCATAATACTAACAATCCTTATAGTACTTTTTGGTCATATATTCTAAAACAAATAAAAATTCTTGTATATTATTTATGGAAAATATAACTGGTACACTACTTCTACAAGTTTTTTGCCACCACTTTTGTGTTAAAAACACCCTAATTCGTATCAAATTTTTTAAACAATACTACTACTGCTTATAGTAGATTTTATGATGCAAGGATATGAATTGGTCCAAAAATAAATCCTTTTGAAAATAGTGAGTACAGGACCATTTTTGAACCTTTTACCATATAATTTTGTTTTATTTAACATTTATCAAAGAAAAAAATTATATTGAATATATATATCAAGTGGTGTAGGGTATTTGATTTTCGGGCTAGACCGACTTTAATAATTTGACTGGTTTTCAATAAAAAATTAAACCCTTAACAGACATTTATATCAAATTTTTGTTTAAACATTACTTCATAATACTAACAATCCTTATAGTACTTTTTGGTCATATATTCTCAAACAAATAAAAATTTTTGTATATTATTTATATAAAATATAACTGGTACACTACTTCTACAAGTTTTTTGCCATCACTTTTGTGTTAAAAACACCAAATTCGTATCAAATTTTTTAAACAATACTACCATTTCTTATAGTAGATTTTATGATGCAAGGATATGAATTGGTCTAATAATAAATCCTTTTAAAAATAGATTTATTTATTTATTATTTTATTTAACATTTATCAAAGAAAAAAATTATATTGAATATATATATCAAGTGGTGTAGGGTATTTGATGTTCGGGCTAGACCGACTTTAATATTTTGACTTGTTTTCAATAAAAAATTAAACTCTTAACAGACATTTATATCAAATTTTTGTTTAAACATTACTTCATAATACTAACAATCCTTATAGTACTTTTTGGTCATATATTCTCAAACAAATAAAAATTCTTGTATATTATTTATTGAAAATATAACTGGTACACTACTTCTACAAGTTTTTTGCCAGCACTTTTGTGTTAAAAACACCATAATTCGTATCAAATTTTTTAAACAATACTACCATTGCTTATAGTAGATTTTATGATGCAAGGATATGAATTGGTCCAAATATAAATCCTTTTGAAAATAGTGTGTACAGGACCATTTTTAGAACCTTTTACCATATAATTTAGTTTTATTTAACATGTATCAAAGAAAAAAATTAAATTGAATATATATATCAAGTGGTGTAGGGTATTTGATGTTCGGGCTAGACCGACTCTAATATTTTGACTTGTTTTCAATAAAAAATTAAACCCTTAACAGCATTTATATCAAATTTTTGTTTAAACATCACTTCATAATACTACCAATTCTACTTTTTGGTCATATATTCTAAAACAAATAAAAATTCTTGTATATTATTTATTGAAAATATAACTGGTACACTACTTCTACAAGTTTTTTGCCATCACTTTTGTGTTAAAAACACCATAATTCGTATGAAATTTTTTAAACAATACTACTATTGCTTATAGTAGATTTTATGATGCAAGGATATGAATTGGCCCAAAAATAAATCCTTTTGAAAATAGTGAGAATAGGACCATTTTTAGAACCTATTACCATATAATTTTGTTTTATTTAACATTTATCAAAGAAAAAAATTAAATTGAATACATATATCAAGTGGTGTAGGGTATTTGATGTTCCGGCTAGACCGGCTCTAATATTTTGACTTCTTTTCAATTAACCCTTTTTAAAATGGATGGGAATGGACCACTTTTGAACCCTTCCATATATTTTTATTTTAATTCATAAACAAAGTATAAAAAAATTAAACTTGAAACAGGCATTTATATCAAATTTTTGTTTAAACATCACTTCATAATACTACCAATTCTTATAGTACTTTTAGGTTATATATTCTAAAACAAATAAAAATTCTTGTATATTATTTATTGAAAATATAACTGGTACACTACTTCTACAAGTTTTTTGCCATCACTTTTGTGTTAAAAACACCATAATTCGTATGAAATTTTTTAAACAATACTACCATTGTTTATAGTAGATTTTATGGTGCAAGGATATGAATTGGCCCAAAAATAAATCTTTTTGAAAATAGTGAGTATAGGACCATTTTTAGAACCTTTTACCATATAATTTTGTTTTATTTAACATTTATCAAAGAAAAAAATTACATTGAATATATATATCAAGTGGTGTAGGGTATTTGGTGTTCGGGCTAGACCGACTTTAATATTTTGACTTGTTTTCAATAAAAAATTAAACTCTTAACAGGCATTTATATCAAATTTTTGTTTAAACATTACTTCATAATACTAACAATCCTTATAGTACTTTTTGGTCATATATTCTCAAACAAATAAAAATTCTTGTATATTATTTATGGAAAATATAACTGGTACACTACTTCTACAAGTTTTTTGCCACCACTTTTGTGTTAAAAACACCATAATTCGTATGAAATTTTTTAAACAATACTACCATTGCTTATAGTCGATTTTATGATGCAAGGATATGAATTGGCCCAAAAATAAATCCTTTTGAAAATAGTGAGAATAGGACCATTTTTAGAACCTATTACCATATAATTTTGTTTTATTTAACATTTATCAAAGAAAAAAATTAAATTGAATACATATATCAAGTGGTGTAGGGTTTTTGATGTTCCGGCTAGACCGGCTCTAATATTTTGACTTCTTTTCAATTAACCCTTTTTAAAATGGATGGGAATGGACCACTTTTGAACCCTTCCATATATTTTTATTTTAATTCATAAACAAAGTATAAAAAAATTAAACTTGAAACAGGCATTTATATCAAATTTTTGTTTAAACATCACTTCATAATACTACCAATTCTTATAGTACTTTTTGGTCATATATTCTAAAACAAATAAAAATTCTTGTATATTATTTATATAAAATATAACTGGTACACTACTTCTACAAGTTTTTTGCCATCACTTTTGTGTTAAAAACACCATAATTCGTATGAAATTTTTTAAACAATACTACCATTGCTTATAGTAGATTTTATGGTGCAAGGATATGAATTGGCCCAAAAATAAATATTTTTGAAAATAGTGAGTATAGGACCATTTTTAGAACCTTTTACCATATAATTTTGTTTTATTTAACATTTATCAAAGAAAAAAATTACATTGAAATATATATCAAGTGGTGTAGGGTATTTGGTGTTCGGGCTAGACCGACTTTAATATTTTGACTTGTTTTCAATAAAAAATTAAACCCTTAACAGGCATTTATATCAAATTTTTGTTTAAACATCACTTCATAGTACTACCAATTCTTATAGTACTTTTTGGTCATATATTCTCAAACAAATAAAAATTCTTGTATATTATTTATATAAAATATAACTGGTACACTACTTCTACAAGTTTTTTGCCATCACTTTTGTGTTAAAAACACCATAATTCGTATAAAATTTTTTAAACAGTACTACCATTGCTTACAGTAGATTTTATGGTGCAAGGATATGAATGGGTCCAAAAATAAATCCTTTTGAAAATAGATAGTATAGGATCATTTTTAGAACCTTGTACCACATAATTTTGTTTTATTAACCATTTTTCAAAGAAAAAAATTAAATTGAATACATATATCAAGTGGTGTAGGGTATTTGATGTTCCGGCTAGACCGGCTCTAATATTTTGACTTCTTTTCAATTAACCCTTTTTAAAATGGATGGGAATGGACCACTTTTGAACCCTTCCATATATTTTTATTTTAATTCATAAACAAAGTATAAAAAAATTAAACTTGAAACAGGCATTTATATCAAATTTTTGTTTAAACATCACTTCATAATACTACCAATTCTTATAGTACTTTTTGGTCATATATTCTAAAACAAATAAAAATTCTTGTATATTATTTATATAAAATATAACTGGTACACTACTTCTACAAGTTTTTTGCCATCACTTTTGTGTTAAAAACACCATAATTCGTATGAAATTTTTTAAACAATACTACCATTTCTTATAGTAGATTTTATGATGCAAGGATATGAATCGGCCCAAAAATAAATCCTTTTGAAAATAGTGAGAATAGGACCATTTTTAGAACTTATTACCATATAATTTTGTTTTATTTAACATTTATCAAAGAAAAAAATTACATTGAATATATATATCAAGTGGTGTAGGGTATTTGGTGTTCGGGCTAGACCGACTTTAATATTTTGACTTGTTTTCAATAAAAAATTAAACCCTTAACAGGCATTTATATCAAATTTTTGTTTAAACATCACTTCATAATACTACCAATTCTACTTTTTGGTCATATATTCTAAAACAAATAAAAATTCTTGTATATTATTTATATAAAATATAACTGGTACACTACTTCTACAAGTTTTTTGCCATCACTTTTGTGTTAAAAACACCATAATTCGTATCAAATTTTTTAAACAATACTACTATTGCTTATAGTAGATTTTATGATGCAAGGATATGAATTGGCCCAAAAATAAATCCTTTTGAAAATAGTGAGAATAGGACCATTTTTAGAACCTATTACCATATAATTTTGTTTTATTTAACATTTATCAAAGAAAAAAATTAAATTGAATACATATATCAAGTGGTGTAGGGTATTTGATGTTCCGGCTAGACCGGCTCTAATATTTTGACTTCTTTTCAATTAACCCTTTTTAAAATGGATGGGAATAGACCACTTTTGAACCCTTCCATATATTTTTATTTTAATTCATAAACAAAGTATAAAAAAATTAAACTTGAAACAGGCATTTATATCAAATTTTTGTTTAAACATCACTTCATAATACTACCAATTCTTATAGTACTTTTTGGCCATATATTCTAAAACAAATAAAAATTCTTGTATATTATTTATATAAAATATAACTGGTACACTACTTCTACAAGTTTGTTGCCATCACTTTTGTGTTAAAAACACCATAATTCGTATGAAATTTTTTAAACAATACTACCATTGCTTATAGTAGATTTTATGGTGCAAGGATATGAATTGGCCCAAAAATAAATCTTTTTGAAAATAGTGAGTACAGGACCATTTTTAGAACCTTTTACCATATAATTTAGTTTTATTTAACATGTATCAAAGAAAAAAATTAAATTGAATATATATATCAAGTGGTGTAGGGTATTTGATGTTCGGGCTAGACCGACTCTAATATTTTGACTTGTTTTCAATAAAAAATTAAACCCTTAACAGGCATTTATATCAAATTTTTGTTTAAACATCACTTCATAATACTAACAATCCTTATAGTACTTTTTGGTCATATATTCTAAAACAAATAAAAATTCTTGTATATTATTTATATAAAATATAACTGGTACACTACTTCTACAAGTTTTTTGCCATCACTTTTGTGTTAAAAACACCATAATTCGTATGAAATTTTTTAAACAATACTACCATTGCTTATAGTAGATTTTATGATGCAAGGATATGAATTGGTCCAAAAATAAATCTTTTTGAAAATAGTGAGTATAGGACCATTTTTAGAACCTTTTACCATATAATTTAGTTTTATTTAACATGTATCAAAGAAAAAAATTAAATTGAATATATATATCAAGTGGTGTAGGGTATTTGATGTTCGGGCTAGACCGACTCTAATATTTTGACTTGTTTTCAATAAAAAATTAAACCCTTAACAGCATTTATATCAAATTTTTGTTTAAACATCACTTCATAATACTACCAATTCTACTTTTTGGTCATATATTCTAAAACAAATAAAAATTCTTGTATATTATTTATTGAAAATATAACTGGTACACTACTTCTACAAGTTTTTTGCCATCACTTTTGTGTTAAAAACACCATAATTCGTATGAAATTTTTTAAACAATACTACTATTGCTTATAGTAGATTTTATGATGCAAGGATATGAATTGGCCCAAAAATAAATCCTTTTGAAAATAGTGAGAATAGGACCATTTTTAGAACCTATTACCATATAATTTTGTTTTATTTAACATTTATCAAAGAAAAAAATTAAATTGAATACATATATCAAGTGGTGTAGGGTATTTGATGTTCCGGCTAGACCGGCTCTAATATTTTGACTTCTTTTCAATTAACCCTTTTTAAAATGGATGGGAATGGACCACTTTTGAACCCTTCCATATATTTTTATTTTAATTCATAAACAAAGTATAAAAAAATTAAACTTGAAACAGGCATTTATATCAAATTTTTGTTTAAACATCACTTCATAATACTACCAATTCTTATAGTACTTTTAGGTTATATATTCTAAAACAAATAAAAATTCTTGTATATTATTTATTGAAAATATAACTGGTACACTACTTCTACAAGTTTTTTGCCATCACTTTTGTGTTAAAAACACCATAATTCGTATGAAATTTTTTAAACAATACTACCATTGTTTATAGTAGATTTTATGGTGCAAGGATATGAATTGGCCCAAAAATAAATCTTTTTGAAAATAGTGAGTATAGGACCATTTTTAGAACCTTTTACCATATAATTTTGTTTTATTTAACATTTATCAAAGAAAAAAATTACATTGAATATATATATCAAGTGGTGTAGGGTATTTGGTGTTCGGGCTAGACCGACTTTAATATTTTGACTTGTTTTCAATAAAAAATTAAACTCTTAACAGGCATTTATATCAAATTTTTGTTTAAACATTACTTCATAATACTAACAATCCTTATAGTACTTTTTGGTCATATATTCTCAAACAAATAAAAATTCTTGTATATTATTTATGGAAAATATAACTGGTACACTACTTCTACAAGTTTTTTGCCACCACTTTTGTGTTAAAAACACCATAATTCGTATGAAATTTTTTAAACAATACTACCATTGCTTATAGTCGATTTTATGATGCAAGGATATGAATTGGCCCAAAAATAAATCCTTTTGAAAATAGTGAGAATAGGACCATTTTTAGAACCTATTACCATATAATTTTGTTTTATTTAACATTTATCAAAGAAAAAAATTAAATTGAATACATATATCAAGTGGTGTAGGGTTTTTGATGTTCCGGCTAGACCGGCTCTAATATTTTGACTTCTTTTCAATTAACCCTTTTTAAAATGGATGGGAATGGACCACTTTTGAACCCTTCCATATATTTTTATTTTAATTCATAAACAAAGTATAAAAAAATTAAACTTGAAACAGGCATTTATATCAAATTTTTGTTTAAACATCACTTCATAATACTACCAATTCTTATAGTACTTTTTGGTCATATATTCTAAAACAAATAAAAATTCTTGTATATTATTTATATAAAATATAACTGGTACACTACTTCTACAAGTTTTTTGCCATCACTTTTGTGTTAAAAACACCATAATTCGTATGAAATTTTTTAAACAATACTACCATTGCTTATAGTAGATTTTATGGTGCAAGGATATGAATTGGCCCAAAAATAAATATTTTTGAAAATAGTGAGTATAGGACCATTTTTAGAACCTTTTACCATATAATTTTGTTTTATTTAACATTTATCAAAGAAAAAAATTACATTGAAATATATATCAAGTGGTGTAGGGTATTTGGTGTTCGGGCTAGACCGACTTTAATATTTTGACTTGTTTTCAATAAAAAATTAAACCCTTAACAGGCATTTATATCAAATTTTTGTTTAAACATCACTTCATAGTACTACCAATTCTTATAGTACTTTTTGGTCATATATTCTCAAACAAATAAAAATTCTTGTATATTATTTATATAAAATATAACTGGTACACTACTTCTACAAGTTTTTTGCCATCACTTTTGTGTTAAAAACACCATAATTCGTATAAAATTTTTTAAACAGTACTACCATTGCTTACAGTAGATTTTATGGTGCAAGGATATGAATGGGTCCAAAAATAAATCCTTTTGAAAATAGATAGTATAGGATCATTTTTAGAACCTTGTACCACATAATTTTGTTTTATTAACCATTTTTCAAAGAAAAAAATTAAATTGAATACATATATCAAGTGGTGTAGGGTATTTGATGTTCCGGCTAGACCGGCTCTAATATTTTGACTTCTTTTCAATTAACCCTTTTTAAAATGGATGGGAATGGACCACTTTTGAACCCTTCCATATATTTTTATTTTAATTCATAAACAAAGTATAAAAAAATTAAACTTGAAACAGGCATTTATATCAAATTTTTGTTTAAACATCACTTCATAATACTACCAATTCTTATAGTACTTTTTGGTCATATATTCTAAAACAAATAAAAATTCTTGTATATTATTTATATAAAATATAACTGGTACACTACTTCTACAAGTTTTTTGCCATCACTTTTGTGTTAAAAACACCATAATTCGTATGAAATTTTTTAAACAATACTACCATTTCTTATAGTAGATTTTATGATGCAAGGATATGAATCGGCCCAAAAATAAATCCTTTTGAAAATAGTGAGAATAGGACCATTTTTAGAACTTATTACCATATAATTTTGTTTTATTTAACATTTATCAAAGAAAAAAATTACATTGAATATATATATCAAGTGGTGTAGGGTATTTGGTGTTCGGGCTAGACCGACTTTAATATTTTGACTTGTTTTCAATAAAAAATTAAACCCTTAACAGGCATTTATATCAAATTTTTGTTTAAACATCACTTCATAATACTACCAATTCTACTTTTTGGTCATATATTCTAAAACAAATAAAAATTCTTGTATATTATTTATATAAAATATAACTGGTACACTACTTCTACAAGTTTTTTGCCATCACTTTTGTGTTAAAAACACCATAATTCGTATCAAATTTTTTAAACAATACTACTATTGCTTATAGTAGATTTTATGATGCAAGGATATGAATTGGCCCAAAAATAAATCCTTTTGAAAATAGTGAGAATAGGACCATTTTTAGAACCTATTACCATATAATTTTGTTTCATTTAACATTTATCAAAGAAAAAAATTAAATTGAATACATATATCAAGTGGTGTAGGGTATTTGATGTTCCGGCTAGACCGGCTCTAATATTTTGACTTCTTTTCAATTAACCCTTTTTAAAATGGATGGGAATGGACCACTTTTGAACCCTTCCATATATTTTTATTTTAATTCATAAACAAAGTATAAAAAAATTAAACTTGAAACAGGCATTTATATCAAATTTTTGTTTAAACATCACTTCATAATACTACCAATTCTTATAGTACTTTTTGGTCATATATTCTAAAACAAATAAAAATTCTTGTATATTATTTATATAAAATATAACTGGTACACTACTTCTACAAGTTTGTTGCCATCACTTTTGTGTTAAAAACACCATAATTCGTATGAAATTTTTTAAACAATACTACCATTGCTTATAGTAGATTTTATGGTGCAAGGATATGAATTGGCCCAAAAATAAATCCTTTTAAAAATAGATTTATTTATTTATTATTTTATTTAACATTTATCAAAGAAAAAAATTATATTGAATATATATATCAAGTGGTGTAGGGTATTTGATGTTCGGGCTAGACCGACTTTAATATTTTGACTTGTTTTCAATAAAAAATTAAACTCTTAACAGGCATTTATATCAAATTTTTGTTTAAACATCACTTCATAATACTAACAATCCTTATAGTACTTTTTGGTCATATATTCTCAAACAAATAAAAATTCTTGTATATTATTTATTGAAAATATAACTGGTACACTACTTCTACAAGTTTTTTGCCAGCACTTTTGTGTTAAAAACACCATAATTCGTATCAAATTTTTTAAACAATACTACTACTGCTTATAGTAGATTTTATGATGCAAGGACATGAATTGGTCCAAATATAAATCCTTTTGAAAATAGTGTGTACAGGACCATTTTTAGAACCTTTTACCATATAATTTTGTTTTATTTAACATTTATCAAAGAAAAAAATTAAATTGAATATATATATGAAGTGGTGTAGGGTATTTGATGTTCGTGCTAGACCGACTTTAATATTTTGACTTGTTTTAAATAAAAAATGAAAATCTTAACAGGCATTTATATCAAATTTTTGTTTAAATGCATGTTGCATATTGCATATTGCATATTGCATGTTGCATGTTGCATGTTGCATTTTGAATATTGCATATTGCATGTTGCGTGTTGCATATTTTATATTGCATATTACATGTTGCACGTTGCATATTGCATATTGTATGTTGCATGTTGTATGTTGTATGTTGCATGTTGCATATTGCATATTGCATATTGCATATTGCATATTCTTGTATATTATTTATTGAAAATATAACTGGTACACTACTTCTTCAAGTTTTTTGCCAGCACTTTTGTGTTAAAAACACCATAATTCGTATCAAATTTTTTAAACAATACTACCATTGCTTATAGTAGATTTTATGATGCAAGGATATGAATTGGTCCAAAAATAAATCCTTTTGAAAATAGTGAGTACAGGACCATTTTTGAACCTTTTACCATATAATTTTGTTTTATTTAACATTTATCAAAGAAAAAAATTATATTGAATATATATATCAAGTGGTGTAGGGTATTTGATTTTCGGGCTAGACCGACTTTAATAATTTGACTGGTTTTCAATAAAAAATTAAACCCTTAACAGACATTTATATCAAATTTTTGTTTAAACATTACTTCATAATACTAACAATCCTTATAGTACTTTTTGGTCATATATTCTCAAACAAATAAAAATTTTTGTATATTATTTATATAAAATATAACTGGTACACTACTTCTACAAGTTTTTTGCCATCACTTTTGTGTTAAAAACACCAAATTCGTATCAAATTTTTTAAACAATACTACCATTGCTTATAGTAGATTTTATGATGCAAGGATATGAATTGGTCCAAATATAAATCCTTTTGAAAATAGTGTGTACAGGACCATTTTTAGAACCTTTTACCATATAATTTTGTTTTATTTAACATTTATCAAAGAAAAAAATTAAATTGAATATATATATGAAGTGGTGTAGGGTACTTGATGTTCGGGCTAGACCGACTTTAATATTTTGACTTGTATTCAATAAAAAATTAAACTCTTAACAGGCATTTATATCAAATTTTTGTTCAAACATCACTTCATAATACTACCAATCCTTATAGTACTTTTTGGTCATATATTCTCAAACAAATAAAAATTCTTGTATATTATTTATTGAAAATATTACTGGTACACTACTTCTACAAGTTTTTTGCCAGCACTTTTGTTTTAAAAACACCATAATTCGTATGAAATTTTTTAAACAATACTACTACTGCTTATAGTAGATTTTATGATGCAAGGACATGAATTGGTCCAAATATAAATCCTTTTGAAAATAGTGTGTACAGGACCATTTTTAGAACCTTTTACCATATAATTTTGTTTTATTTAACATTTATCAAAGAAAAAAATTAAATTGAATACATATATCAAGTGGTGTAGGGTATTTGATGTTCCGGCTAGACCGGCTCTAATATTTTGACTTCTTTTCAATTAACCCTTTTTAAAATGGATGGGAATGGACCACTTTTGAACCCTTCCACATATTTTTATTTTAATTCATAAACAAAGTATAAAAAAATTAAACTTGAAACAGGCATTTATATCAAATTTTTGTTTAAACATCACTCCATAATACTACCAATTCTTATAGTACTTTTTAGTCATATATTCTAAAACAAATAAAAATTCTTGTATATTATTTATATAAAATATAACTGGTACACTACTTCTACAAGTTTTTTGCCATCACTTTTGTGTTAAAAACACCATAATTCGTATGAAATTTTTTAAACAATACTACCATTTCTTATAGTAGATTTTATGATGCAAGGATATGAATTGGTCCAAAAATAAATCTTTTTGAAAATAGTGAGTACAGGACCATTTTTAGAACCTTTTACCATATAATTTAGTTTTATTTAACATGTATCAAAGAAAAAAATTAAATTGAATATATATATCAAGTGGTGTAGGGTATTTGATGTTCGGGCTAGACCGACTCTAATATTTTGACTTGTTTTCAATAAAAAATTAAACCCTTAACAGGCATTTATATCAAATTTTTGTTTAAACATCACTTCATAATACTACCAATTCTACTTTTTGGTCATATATTCTAAAACAAATAAAAATTCTTGTATATTATTTATATAAAATATAACTGGTACACTACTTCTACAAGTTTTTTGCCATCACTTTTGTGTTAAAAACACCATAATTCGTATGAAATTTTTTAAACAATACTACCATTGCTTATAGTAGATTTTATGATGCAAGGATATGAATTGGTCCAAAAATAAATCTTTTTGAAAATAGTGAGTATAGGACCATTTTTAGAACCTTTTACCATATAATTTAGTTTTATTTAACATGTATCAAAGAAAAAAATTAAATTGAATATATATATCAAGTGGTGTAGGGTATTTGATGTTCGGGCTAGACCGACTCTAATATTTTGACTTGTTTTCAATAAAAAATTAAACCCTTAACAGCATTTATATCAAATTTTTGTTTAAACATCACTTCATAATACTACCAATTCTACTTTTTGGTCATATATTCTAAAACAAATAAAAATTCTTGTATATTATTTATTGAAAATATAACTGGTACACTACTTCTACAAGTTTTTTGCCATCACTTTTGTGTTAAAAACACCATAATTCGTATGAAATTTTTTAAACAATACTACTATTGCTTATAGTAGATTTTATGATGCAAGGATATGAATTGGCCCAAAAATAAATCCTTTTGAAAATAGTGAGAATAGGACCATTTTTAGAACCTATTACCATATAATTTTGTTTTATTTAACATTTATCAAAGAAAAAAATTAAATTGAATACATATATCAAGTGGTGTAGGGTATTTGATGTTCCGGCTAGACCGGCTCTAATATTTTGACTTCTTTTCAATTAACCCTTTTTAAAATGGATGGGAATGGACCACTTTTGAACCCTTCCACATATTTTTATTTTAATTCATAAACAAAGTATAAAAAAATTAAACTTGAAACAGGCATTTATATCAAATTTTTGTTTAAACATCACTCCATAATACTACCAATTCTTATAGTACTTTTTAGTCATATATTCTAAAACAAATAAAAATTCTTGTATATTATTTATATAAAATATAACTGGTACACTACTTCTACAAGTTTTTTGCCATCACTTTTGTGTTAAAAACACCATAATTCGTATGAAATTTTTTAAACAATACTACCATTTCTTATAGTAGATTTTATGATGCAAGGATATGAATTGGTCCAAAAATAAATCTTTTTGAAAATAGTGAGTACAGGACCATTTTTAGAACCTTTTACCATATAATTTAGTTTTATTTAACATGTATCAAAGAAAAAAATTAAATTGAATATATATATCAAGTGGTGTAGGGTATTTGATGTTCGGGCTAGACCGACTCTAATATTTTGACTTGTTTTCAATAAAAAATTAAACCCTTAACAGGCATTTATATCAAATTTTTGTTTAAACATCACTTCATAATACTACCAATTCTACTTTTTGGTCATATATTCTAAAACAAATAAAAATTCTTGTATATTATTTATATAAAATATAACTGGTACACTACTTCTACAAGTTTTTTGCCATCACTTTTGTGTTAAAAACACCATAATTCGTATGAAATTTTTTAAACAATACTACCATTGCTTATAGTAGATTTTATGATGCAAGGATATGAATTGGTCCAAAAATAAATCTTTTTGAAAATAGTGAGTATAGGACCATTTTTAGAACCTTTTACCATATAATTTAGTTTTATTTAACATGTATCAAAGAAAAAAATTAAATTGAATATATATATCAAGTGGTGTAGGGTATTTGATGTTCGGGCTAGACCGACTCTAATATTTTGACTTGTTTTCAATAAAAAATTAAACCCTTAACAGCATTTATATCAAATTTTTGTTTAAACATCACTTCATAATACTACCAATTCTACTTTTTGGTCATATATTCTAAAACAAATAAAAATTCTTGTATATTATTTATTGAAAATATAACTGGTACACTACTTCTACAAGTTTTTTGCCATCACTTTTGTGTTAAAAACACCATAATTCGTATGAAATTTTTTAAACAATACTACTATTGCTTATAGTAGATTTTATGATGCAAGGATATGAATTGGCCCAAAAATAAATCCTTTTGAAAATAGTGAGAATAGGACCATTTTTAGAACCTATTACCATATAATTTTGTTTTATTTAACATTTATCAAAGAAAAAAATTAAATTGAATACATATATCAAGTGGTGTAGGGTATTTGATGTTCCGGCTAGACCGGCTCTAATATTTTGACTTCTTTTCAATTAACCCTTTTTAAAATGGATGGGAATGGACCACTTTTGAACCCTTCCATATATTTTTATTTTAATTCATAAACAAAGTATAAAAAAATTAAACTTGAAACAGGCATTTATATCAAATTTTTGTTTAAACATCACTTCATAATACTACCAATTCTTATAGTACTTTTAGGTTATATATTCTAAAACAAATAAAAATTCTTGTATATTATTTATTGAAAATATAACTGGTACACTACTTCTACAAGTTTTTTGCCATCACTTTTGTGTTAAAAACACCATAATTCGTATGAAATTTTTTAAACAATACTACCATTGTTTATAGTAGATTTTATGGTGCAAGGATATGAATTGGCCCAAAAATAAATCTTTTTGAAAATAGTGAGTATAGGACCATTTTTAGAACCTTTTACCATATAATTTTGTTTTATTTAACATTTATCAAAGAAAAAAATTACATTGAATATATATATCAAGTGGTGTAGGGTATTTGGTGTTCGGGCTAGACCGACTTTAATATTTTGACTTGTTTTCAATAAAAAATTAAACTCTTAACAGGCATTTATATCAAATTTTTGTTTAAACATTACTTCATAATACTAACAATCCTTATAGTACTTTTTGGTCATATATTCTCAAACAAATAAAAATTCTTGTATATTATTTATGGAAAATATAACTGGTACACTACTTCTACAAGTTTTTTGCCACCACTTTTGTGTTAAAAACACCATAATTCGTATGAAATTTTTTAAACAATACTACCATTGCTTATAGTCGATTTTATGATGCAAGGATATGAATTGGCCCAAAAATAAATCCTTTTGAAAATAGTGAGAATAGGACCATTTTTAGAACCTATTACCATATAATTTTGTTTTATTTAACATTTATCAAAGAAAAAAATTAAATTGAATACATATATCAAGTGGTGTAGGGTTTTTGATGTTCCGGCTAGACCGGCTCTAATATTTTGACTTCTTTTCAATTAACCCTTTTTAAAATGGATGGGAATGGACCACTTTTGAACCCTTCCATATATTTTTATTTTAATTCATAAACAAAGTATAAAAAAATTAAACTTGAAACAGGCATTTATATCAAATTTTTGTTTAAACATCACTTCATAATACTACCAATTCTTATAGTACTTTTTGGTCATATATTCTAAAACAAATAAAAATTCTTGTATATTATTTATATAAAATATAACTGGTACACTACTTCTACAAGTTTTTTGCCATCACTTTTGTGTTAAAAACACCATAATTCGTATGAAATTTTTTAAACAATACTACCATTGCTTATAGTAGATTTTATGGTGCAAGGATATGAATTGGCCCAAAAATAAATATTTTTGAAAATAGTGAGTATAGGACCATTTTTAGAACCTTTTACCATATAATTTTGTTTTATTTAACATTTATCAAAGAAAAAAATTACATTGAAATATATATCAAGTGGTGTAGGGTATTTGGTGTTCGGGCTAGACCGACTTTAATATTTTGACTTGTTTTCAATAAAAAATTAAACCCTTAACAGGCATTTATATCAAATTTTTGTTTAAACATCACTTCATAGTACTACCAATTCTTATAGTACTTTTTGGTCATATATTCTCAAACAAATAAAAATTCTTGTATATTATTTATATAAAATATAACTGGTACACTACTTCTACAAATTTTTTTCCATCACTTTTGTGTTAAAAACACCATAATTCGTATAAAATTTTTTAAACAGTACTACCATTGCTTACAGTAGATTTTATGGTGCAAGGATATGAATGGGTCCAAAAATAAATCCTTTTGAAAATAGATAGTATAGGATCATTTTTAGAACCTTGTACCACATAATTTTGTTTTATTAACCATTTTTCAAAGAAAAAAATTAAATTGAATACATATATCAAGTGGTGTAGGGTATTTGATGTTCCGGCTAGACCGGCTCTAATATTTTGACTTCTTTTCAATTAACCCTTTTTAAAATGGATGGGAATGGACCACTTTTGAACCCTTCCATATATTTTTATTTTAATTCATAAACAAAGTATAAAAAAATTAAACTTGAAACAGGCATTTATATCAAATTTTTGTTTAAACATCACTTCATAATACTACCAATTCTTATAGTACTTTTTGGTCATATATTCTAAAACAAATAAAAATTCTTGTATATTATTTATATAAAATATAACTGGTACACTACTTCTACAAGTTTTTTGCCATCACTTTTGTGTTAAAAACACCATAATTCGTATGAAATTTTTTAAACAATACTACCATTTCTTATAGTAGATTTTATGATGCAAGGATATGAATCGGCCCAAAAATAAATCCTTTTGAAAATAGTGAGAATAGGACCATTTTTAGAACTTATTACCATATAATTTTGTTTTATTTAACATTTATCAAAGAAAAAAATTACATTGAATATATATATCAAGTGGTGTAGGGTATTTGGTGTTCGGGCTAGACCGACTTTAATATTTTGACTTGTTTTCAATAAAAAATTAAACCCTTAACAGGCATTTATATCAAATTTTTGTTTAAACATCACTTCATAATACTACCAATTCTACTTTTTGGTCATATATTCTAAAACAAATAAAAATTCTTGTATATTATTTATATAAAATATAACTGGTACACTACTTCTACAAGTTTTTTGCCATCACTTTTGTGTTAAAAACACCATAATTCGTATCAAATTTTTTAAACAATACTACTATTGCTTATAGTAGATTTTATGATGCAAGGATATGAATTGGCCCAAAAATAAATCCTTTTGAAAATAGTGAGAATAGGACCATTTTTAGAACCTATTACCATATAATTTTGTTTTATTTAACATTTATCAAAGAAAAAAATTAAATTGAATACATATATCAAGTGGTGTAGGGTATTTGATGTTCCGGCTAGACCGGCTCTAATATTTTGACTTCTTTTCAATTAACCCTTTTTAAAATGGATGGGAATGGACCACTTTTGAACCCTTCCATATATTTTTATTTTAATTCATAAACAAAGTATAAAAAAATTAAACTTGAAACAGGCATTTATATCAAATTTTTGTTTAAACATCACTTCATAATACTACCAATTCTTATAGTACTTTTAGGTTATATATTCTAAAACAAATAAAAATTCTTGTATATTATTTATATAAAATATAACTGGTACACTACTTCTACAAGTTTGTTGCCATCACTTTTGTGTTAAAAACACCATAATTCGTATGAAATTTTTTAAACAATACTACCATTGCTTATAGTAGATTTTATGGTGCAAGGATATGAATTGGCCCAAAAATAAATCCTTTTAAAAATAGATTTATTTATTTATTATTTTATTTAACATTTATCAAAGAAAAAAATTATATTGAATATATATATCAAGTGGTGTAGGGTATTTGATGTTCGGGCTAGACCGACTTTAATATTTTGACTTGTTTTCAATAAAAAATTAAACTCTTAACAGGCATTTATATCAAATTTTTGTTTAAACATCACTTCATAATACTAACAATCCTTATAGTACTTTTTGGTCATATATTCTCAAACAAATAAAAATTCTTGTATATTATTTATTGAAAATATAACTGGTACACTACTTCTACAAGTTTTTTGCCAGCACTTTTGTGTTAAAAACACCATAATTCGTATCAAATTTTTTAAACAATACTACTACTGCTTATAGTAGATTTTATGATGCAAGGACATGAATTGGTCCAAATATAAATCCTTTTGAAAATAGTGTGTACAGGACCATTTTTAGAACCTTTTACCATATAATTTTGTTTTATTTAACATTTATCAAAGAAAAAAATTAAATTGAATATATATATGAAGTGGTGTAGGGTATTTGATGTTCGTGCTAGACCGACTTTAATATTTTGACTTGTTTTAAATAAAAAATGAAAATCTTAACAGGCATTTATATCAAATTTTTGTTTAAATGCATGTTGCATATTGCATATTGCATATTGCATGTTGCATGTTGCATGTTGCATTTTGAATATTGCATATTGCATGTTGCGTGTTGCATATTTTATATTGCATATTACATGTTGCACGTTGCATATTGCATATTGTATGTTGCATGTTGTATGTTGTATGTTGCATGTTGCATATTGCATATTGCATATTGCATATTCTTGTATATTATTTATTGAAAATATAACTGGTACACTACTTCTTCAAGTTTTTTGCCAGCACTTTTGTGTTAAAAACACCATAATTCGTATCAAATTTTTTAAACAATACTACCATTGCTTATAGTAGATTTTATGATGCAAGGATATGAATTGGTCCAAAAATAAATCCTTTTGAAAATAGTGAGTACAGGACCATTTTTAGAACCTTTTACCATATAATTTTGTTTTATTTAACATTTATCAAAGAAAAAAATTAAATTGACCATTTTTAGAACCTTTTACCATATAATTGTGTTTTATTTAACATTTATCAAAGAAAAAAATTAAATTGAATATATATATCAAGTGGTGTAGGGTATTTGATTTTCGGGCTAGACAGACTTTAATAATTTGACTTGTTTTCAATAAAAAATTAAACTCTTAACAGGCATTTATATCAAATTTTTGTTTAAACATTACTTCATAATACTAACAATCCTTATAGTACTTTTTGGTCATATATTCTCAAACAAATAAAAATTTTTGTATATTATTTATATAAAATATAAATGGTACACTACTTCTACAAGTTTTTTGCCATCACTTTTGTGTTAAAAACACCAAATTCGTATCAAATTTTTTAAACAATACTACCATTGCTTATAGTCGATTTTATGATGCAAGGATATGAATTGGTCCAAAAATAAATCCTTTTAAAAATAGATTTATTTATTTATTATTTTATTTAACATTTATCAAAGAAAAAATTTATATTGAATATATATATCAAGTGGTGTAGGGTATTTGATGTTCGGGCTAGACCGACTTTAATATTTTGACTTGTTTTAAATAAAAAATGAAACTCTTAACAGGCATTTATATCAAATTTTTGTTCAAACATCACTTCATAATACTACCAATCCTTATAGTACTTTTTGGTCATATATTCTCAAACAAATAAAAATTCTTGCATATTATTTATTGAAAATATAACTGGTACACTACTTCTACAAGTTTTTTGCCACCACTTTTGTGTTAAAAACACCATAATTCGTATCAAATTTTTTAAACAATACTACTACTGCTTATAGTAGATTTTATGGTGCAAGGATATGAATTGGTCCAAAAATAAATTCTTTTGAAAATAGTGAGTACAGGACCATTTTTGAACCTTTTACCATATAATTTTGTTTTATTTAACATTTATCAAAGAAAAAAATTAAATTGAATATATATATGAAGTGGTGTAGGGTATTTGATGTTCGGGCTAGACCGACTTTAATATTTTGACTTGTTTTCAATAAAAAATTAAACTCTTAACAGGCATTTATATCAAATTTTTGTTCAAACATCACTTCATAATACTACCAATCCTTATAGTACTTTTTGGTCATATATTCTCAAACAAATAAAAATTCTTGCATATTATTTATTGAAAATATAACTGGTACACTACTTCTACAAGTTTTTTGCCACCTCTTTTGTGTTAAAAACACCATAATTCGTATCAAATTTTTTAAACAATACTACTATTGCTTATAGTAGATTTTATGATGCAAGGACATGAATTGGTCCAAATATAAATCCTTTTGAAAATAGAGAGTATAGGACCATTTTTAGAACCTTTTACTATATAATTTTGTTTTATTTAACATTTATCGAAGAAAAAATTAAATTGAATATATATATGAAGTGGTGTAGGGTATTTGATGTTCGGGCTAGACCGACTTTAATATTTTGACTAGTTTTCAATAAAAAATTAAACTCTTAACAGGCATTTATATCAAATTTTTGTTTAAACATTACTTCATAATACTAACAATCCTTATAGTTGTTTTTGGTCATATATTCTCAAACAAATAAAAATTCTTGTATATTATTTATTGAAAATATAACTGGTACACTACTTCTACAAGTTTTTTGCCACCACTTTTGTGTTAAAAACACCATAATTCGTATCAAATTTTTTAAACAATACTACTACTGCTTATAGTAGATTTTATGGTGCAAGGATATGAATTGGTCCAAAAATAAATTCTTTTGAAAATAGTGAGTACAGGACCATTTTTGAACCTTTTACCATATAATTTTGTTTTATTTAACATTTATCAAAGAAAAAAATTAAATTGAATATATATATCAAGTGGTGTAGGGTATTTGATGTTCGGGCTAGACCGACTTTAATATTTTGACTAGTTTTCAATAAAAAATTAAACTCTTAAGAGGCATTTATATCAAATTTTTGTTTAAACATTACTTCATAATACTAACAATCCTTATAGTACTTTTTGGTCATATATTCTCAAACAAATAAAAATTCTTGTATATTATTTATTGAAAATATAACTGGTACACTACTTCTACAAGTTTTTTGCCAGCACTTTTGTGTTAAAAACACCATAATTCGTATCAAATTTTTTAAACAATACTACTACTGCTTATAGTAGATTTTATGGTGCAAGGATATGAATTGGTCCAAAAATAAATTCTTTTGAAAATAGTGAGTACAGGACCATTTTTGAACCTTTTACCATATAATTTTGTTTTATTTAACATTTATCAAAGAAAAAAATTAAATTGAATATATATATGAAGTGGTGTAGGGTATTTGATGTTCGGGCTAGACCGACTTTAATATTTTGACTAGTTTTCAATAAAAAATTAAACTTTTAACAGGCATTTATATCAAATTTTTGTTTAAACATTACTTCATAATACTAACAATCCTTATAGTACTTTTTGGTCATATATTCTAAAACAAATAAAAATTCTTGCATATTATTTATTGAAAATATAACTGGTACACTACTTCTACAAGTTTTTTGCCACCTCTTTTGTGTTAAAAACACCATAATTCGTATCAAATTTTTTAAACAATACTACTATTGCTTATAGTAGATTTTATGATGCAAGGACATGAATTGGTCCAAATATAAATCCTTTTGAAAATAGTGAGAATAGGACCACTTTTAAAACCTATTACCATATAATTTTGTTTTATTTAACATTTATCAAAGAAAAAAATTAAATTGAATACATATATCAAGTGGTGTAGGGTATTTGATGTTCCGGCTAGACCGGCTCTAATATTTTGACTTCTTTTCAATTAACCCTTTTGAAAATGGATGGGAATGGACCACTTTTGAACCCTTCCATATATTTTTATTTTAATTCATAAACAAAGTATAAAAAAATTAAACTTGAAACAGGCATTTATATCAAATTTTTGTTTAAACATCACTTCATAATACTATCAATTCTTATAGTACTTTTTGATCATATATTCTAAAACAAATAAAAATTCTTGTATATTATTTATATAAAATATAACTGGTACACTACTTCTACAAGTTTTTTGCCATCACTTTTGTGTTAAAAACACCATAATTCGTATGAAATTTTTTAAACAATACTACTACTGCTTATAGTAGATTTTATGATGCAAGGATATGAATTGGCCCAAAAATAAATCCTTTTGAAAATAGTGAGAATAGGACCATTTTTAGAACCTATTATCATATCATTTTGTTTTATTTAACATTTATCAAAGAAAAAAATTAAATTGAATACATATATCAAGTGGTGTAGGGTATTTGATGTTCCGGCTAGACCGGCTCTAATATTTTGACTTCTTTTCAATTAACCCTTTTTAAAATGGATGGGAATGGACCACTTTTGAACCCTTCCATATATTTTTATTTTAATTCATAAACAAAGTATAAAAAAATTAAACTTGAAACAGGCATTTATATCAAATTTTTGTTTAAACATCACTTCATAATACTACCAATTCTTATAGTACTTTTTGGTCATATATTCTAAAACAAATAAAAATTCTTGTATATTATTAATATAAAATATAACTGGTACACTACTTCTACAAGTTTTTTGCCATCACTTTTGTGTTAAAAACACCATAATTCGTATGAAATTTTTTAAACAATACTACCATTGCTTATAGTAGATTTTATGGTGCAAGGATATGAATTGGCCCAAAAATAAATCTTTTTGAAAATAGTGAGTACAGGACCATTTTTGAACCTTTTACCATATAATTTTGTTTTATTTAACATTTATCAAAGAAAAAAATTAAATTGAATATATATATGAAGTGGTGTAGGGTATTTGATGTTCGGGCTAGACCGACTTTAATATTTTGACTAGTTTTCAATAAAAAATTAAACTCTTAACAGACATTTATATCAAATTTTTGTTTAAACATTACTTCATAATACTAACAATCCTTATAGTACTTTTTGGTCATATATTCTCAAACAAATAAAAATTCTTGTATATTATTTATTGAAAATATAACTGGTACACTACTTCTACAAGTTTTTTGCCAGCACTTTTGTGTTAAAAACACCATAATTCGTATCAAATTTTTTAAACAATACTACCATTGCTTATAGTAGATTTTATGATGCAAGGATATGAATTGGTCCAAATTTAAATCCTTTTGAAAATAGTGTGTACAGGACCATTTTTAGAACCTTTTACCATATAATTTTGTTTTATTTAACATTTATCAAAGAAAAAAATTAAATTGAATATATATATGAAGTGGTGTAGGGTACTTGATGTTCGGGCTAGACCGACTTTAATATTTTGACTAGTTTTCAATAAAAAATTAAACTCTTAACAGACATTTATATCAAATTTTTGTTCAAACATCACTTCATAATACTACCAATCCTTATAGTACTTTTTGGTCATATATTCTCAAACAAATAAAAATTCTTGTATATTATTTATTGAAAATATAACTGGTACACTACTTCTACAAGTTTTTTGCCACCACTTTTGTGTTAAAAACACCATAATTCGTATCAAATTTTTTAAACAATACTACTACTGCTTATAGTAGATTTTATGATGCAAGGATATGAATTGGTCCAAAAATAAATCCTTTTGAAAATAGTGAGTACAGGACCATTTTTGAACCTTTTACCATATAATTTTGTTTTATTTAACATTTATCAAAGAAAAAAATTAAATTGAATATATATATGAAGTGGTGTAGGGTACTTGATGTTCGGGCTAGACCGACTTTAATATTTTGACTAGTTTTCAATAAAAAATTAAACTCTTAACAGACATTTATATCAAATTTTTGTTTAAACATTACTTCATAATACTAACAATCCTTATAGTACTTTTTGGTCATATATTCTCAAACAAATAAAAATTCTTGTATATTATTTATTGAAAATATAACTGGTACACTACTTCTACAAGTTTTTTGCCACCACTTTTGTGTTAAAAACACCATAATTCGTATGAAATTTTTTAAACAATACTACTACTGCTTATAGTAGATTTTATGATGCAAGGATATGAATTGGTCCAAAAATAAATCCTTTTGAAAATAGTGAGTACAGGACCATTTTTGAACCTTTTACCATATAATTTTGTTTTATTTAACATTTATCAAAGAAAAAAATTAAATTGAATATATATATGAAGTGGTGTAGGGTACTTGATGTTCGGGCTAGACCGACTTTAATATTTTGACTAGTTTTCAATAAAAAATTAAACTCTTAACAGACATTTATATCAAATTTTTGTTTAAACATTACTTCATAATACTAACAATCCTTATAGTACTTTTTGGTCATATATTCTAAAACAAATAAAAATTCTTGCATATTATTTATTGAAAATATAACTGGTACACTACTTCTACAAGTTTTTTGCCACCTCTTTTGTGTTAAAAACACCATAATTCGTATCAAATTTTTTAAACAATACTACTATTGCTTATAGTAGATTTTATGATGCAAGGACATGAATTGGTCCAAAAATAAATCCTTTTGAAAATAGTGAGTACAGGACCATTTTTGAACCTTTTACCATATAATTTTGTTTTATTTAACATGTATCAAAGAAAAAAATTAAATTGAATATATATATGAAGTGGTGTAGGGTATTTGATGTTCGGGCTAGACCGACTTTAATATTTTGACTAGTTTTCAATAAAAAATTAAACTCTTAACAGACATTTATATCAAATTTTTGTTTAAACATTACTTCATAATACTAACAATCCTTATAGTACTTTTTGGTCATATATTCTCAAACAAATAAAAATTCTTGTATATTATTTATTGAAAATATAACTGGTACACTACTTCTACAAGTTTTTTGCCAGCACTTTTGTGTTAAAAACACCATAATTCGTATGAAATTTTTTAAACAATACTACCATTGCTTATAGTAGATTTTATGGTGCAAGGATATGAATTGGCCCAAAAATAAATCTTTTTGAAAATAGTGAGTACAGGACCATTTTTGAACCTTTTACCATATAATTTTGTTTTATTTAACATTTATCAAAGAAAAAAATTAAATTGAATATATATATGAAGTGGTGTAGGGTATTTGATGTTCGGGCTAGACCGACTTTAATATTTTGACTAGTTTTCAATAAAAAATTAAACTCTTAACAGACATTTATATCAAATTTTTGTTTAAACATTACTTCATAATACTAACAATCCTTATAGTACTTTTTGGTCATATATTCTCAAACAAATAAAAATTCTTGTATATTATTTATTGAAAATATAACTGGTACACTACTTCTACAAGTTTTTTGCCAGCACTTTTGTGTTAAAAACACCATAATTCGTATCAAATTTTTTAAACAATACTACCATTGCTTATAGTAGATTTTATGGTGCAAGGATATGAATTGGCCCAAAAATAAATCTTTTTGAAAATAGTGAGTACAGGACCATTTTTGAACCTTTTACCATATAATTTTGTTTTATTTAACATTTATCAAAGAAAAAAATTAAATTGAATATATATATGAAGTGGTGTAGGGTACTTGATGTTCGGGCTAGACCGACTTTAATATTTTGACTAGTTTTCAATAAAAAATTAAACTCTTAACAGACATTTATATCAAATTTTTGTTTAAACATTACTTCATAATACTAACAATCCTTATAGTACTTTTTGGTCATATATTCTAAAACAAATAAAAATTCTTGTATATTATTTATGGAAAATATAACTGGTACACTACTTCTACAAGTTTTTTGCCACCACTTTTGTGTTAAAAACACCATAATTCGTATCAAATTTTTTAAACAATACTACTACTGCTTATAGTAGATTTTATGATGCAAGGATATGAATTGGTCCAAAAATAAATCCTTTTGAAAATAGTGAGTACAGGACCATTTTTGAACCTTTTACCATATAATTTTGTTTTATTTAACATTTATCAAAGAAAAAAATTAAATTGAATATATATATCAAGTGGTGTAGGGTATTTGATGTTCGGGCTAGACCGACTTTAATATTTTGACTTGTTTTCAATAAAAAATTAAACTCTTAACAGACATTTATATCAAATTTTTGTTTAAACATTACTTCATAATACTAACAATCCTTATAGTACTTTTTGGTCATATATTCTCAAACAAATAAAAATTCTTGTATATTATTTATATAAAATATAACTGGTACACTACTTCTACAAATTTTTTTCCAGCACTTTTGTGTTAAAAACACCATAATTCGTATCAAATTTTTTAAACAATACTACTACTGCTTATAGTAGATTTTATGATGCAAGGATATGAATTGGTCCAAAAATAAATCCTTTTGAAAATAGTGAGTACAGGACTATTTTTGAAATTTTCACCATATAATTTTGTTTTATTTAACATTTATCAAAGAAAAAAATTAAATTGAATATATATATCAAGTGGTGTAGGGTATTTGATGTTCGGGCTAGACCGACTTTAATATTTTGACTAGTTTTCAATAAAAAATTAAACTCTTAACAGACATTTATATCAAATTTTTGTTTAAACATTACTTCATAATACTAACAATCCTTATAGTACTTTTTGGTCATATATTCTCAAACAAATAAAAATTCTTGTATATTATTTATATAAAATATAACTGGTACACTACTTCTACAAATTTTTTTCCAGCACTTTTGTGTTAAAAACACCATAATTCGTATCAAATTTTTTAAACAATACTACCATTGCTTATAGTAGATTTTATGATGCAAGGATATGAATTGGTCCAAAAATAAATCCTTTTGAAAATAGTGAGTACAGGACCATTTTTGAACCTTTTACCATATAATTTTGTTTTATTTAACATTTATCAAAGAAAAAAATTAAATTGAATATATATATGAAGTGGTGTAGGGTACTTGATGTTCGGGCTAGACCGACTTTAATATTTTGACTAGTTTTCAATAAAAAATTAAACTCTTAACAGACATTTATATCAAATTTTTGTTTAAACATTACTTCATAATACTAACAATCCTTATAGTACTTTTTGGTCATATATTCTCAAACAAATAAAAATTCTTGTATATTATTTATTGAAAATATAACTGGTACACTACTTCTACAAGTTTTTTGCCACCACTTTTGTGTTAAAAACACCATAATTCGTATGAAATTTTTTAAACAATACTACTACTGCTTATAGTAGATTTTATGATGCAAGGATATGAATTGGTCCAAAAATAAATCCTTTTGAAAATAGTGAGTACAGGACCATTTTTGAACCTTTTACCATATAATTTTGTTTTATTTAACATTTATCAAAGAAAAAAATTAAATTGAATATATATATGAAGTGGTGTAGGGTACTTGATGTTCGGGCTAGACCGACTTTAATATTTTGACTAGTTTTCAATAAAAAATTAAACTCTTAACAGACATTTATATCAAATTTTTGTTTAAACATTACTTCATAATACTAACAATCCTTATAGTACTTTTTGGTCATATATTCTAAAACAAATAAAAATTCTTGTATATTATTTATGGAAAATATAACTGGTACACTACTTCTACAAGTTTTTTGCCACCACTTTTGTGTTAAAAACACCATAATTCGTATCAAATTTTTTAAACAATACTACTACTGCTTATAGTAGATTTTATGATGCAAGGATATGAATTGGTCCAAAAATAAATCCTTTTGAAAATAGTGAGTACAGGACCATTTTTGAACCTTTTACCATATAATTTTGTTTTATTTAACATTTATCAAAGAAAAAAATTAAATTGAATATATATATGAAGTGGTGTAGGGTACTTGATGTTCGGGCTAGACCGACTTTAATATTTTGACTAGTTTTCAATAAAAAATTAAACTCTTAACAGACATTTATATCAAATTTTTGTTTAAACATTACTTCATAATACTAACAATCCTTATAGTACTTTTTGGTCATATATTCTAAAACAAATAAAAATTCTTGTATATTATTTATGGAAAATATAACTGGTACACTACTTCTACAAGTTTTTTGCCACCACTTTTGTGTTAAAAACACCATAATTCGTATCAAATTTTTTAAACAATACTACTACTGCTTATAGTAGATTTTATGATGCAAGGATATGAATTGGTCCAAAAATAAATCCTTTTGAAAATAGTGAGTACAGGACCATTTTTGAACCTTTTACCATATAATTTTGTTTTATTTAACATTTATCAAAGAAAAAAATTAAATTGAATATATATATGAAGTGGTGTAGGGTACTTGATGTTCGGGCTAGACCGACTTTAATATTTTGACTAGTTTTCAATAAAAAATTAAACTCTTAACAGACATTTATATCAAATTTTTGTTTAAACATTACTTCATAATACTAACAATCCTTATAGTACTTTTTGGTCATATATTCTCAAACAAATAAAAATTCTTGTATATTATTTATTGAAAATATAACTGGTACACTACTTCTACAAGTTTTTTGCCACCACTTTTGTGTTAAAAACACCATAATTGGTATCAAATTTTTTAAACAATACTACTACTGCTTATAGTAGATTTTATGATGCAAGGACATGAATTGGTCCAAATATAAATCCTTTTGAAAATAGTGTGTACAGGACCATTTTTAGAACCTTTTACCATATAATTTTGTTTTATTTAACATTTATCAAAGAAAAAAATTAAATTGAATATATATATGAAGTGGTGTAGGGTACTTGATGTTCGGGCTAGACCGACTTTAATATTTTGACTAGTTTTCAATAAAAAATTAAACTCTTAACAGACATTTATATCAAATTTTTGTTTAAACATTACTTCATAATACTAACAATCCTTATAGTACTTTTTGGTCATATATTCTAAAACAAATAAAAATTCTTGCATATTATTTATTGAAAATATAACTGGTACACTACTTCTACAAGTTTTTTGCCACCTCTTTTGTGTTAAAAACACCATAATTCGTATCAAATTTTTTAAACAATACTACTATTGCTTATAGTAGATTTTATGATGCAAGGACATGAATTGGTCCAAAAATAAATCCTTTTGAAAATAGTGAGTACAGGACCATTTTTAGAACCTTTTACCATATAATTTTGTTTTATTTAACATGTATCAAAGAAAAAAATTAAATTGAATATATATATGAAGTGGTGTAGGGTATTTGATGTTCGGGCTAGACCGACTTTAATATTTTGACTAGTTTTCAATAAAAAATTAAACTCTTAACAGACATTTATATCAAATTTTTGTTTAAACATTACTTCATAATACTAACAATCCTTATAGTACTTTTTGGTCATATATTCTCAAACAAATAAAAATTCTTGTATATTATTTATTGAAAATATAACTGGTACACTACTTCTACAAGTTTTTTGCCAGCACTTTTGTGTTAAAAACACCATAATTCGTATGAAATTTTTTAAACAATACTACCATTGCTTATAGTAGATTTTATGGTGCAAGGATATGAATTGGCCCAAAAATAAATCTTTTTGAAAATAGTGAGTACAGGACCATTTTTGAACCTTTTACCATATAATTTTGTTTTATTTAACATTTATCAAAGAAAAAAATTAAATTGAATATATATATGAAGTGGTGTAGGGTATTTGATGTTCGGGCTAGACCGACTTTAATATTTTGACTAGTTTTCAATAAAAAATTAAACTCTTAACAGACATTTATATCAAATTTTTGTTTAAACATTACTTCATAATACTAACAATCCTTATAGTACTTTTTGGTCATATATTCTCAAACAAATAAAAATTCTTGTATATTATTTATTGAAAATATAACTGGTACACTACTTCTACAAGTTTTTTGCCAGCACTTTTGTGTTAAAAACACCATAATTCGTATCAAATTTTTTAAACAATACTACCATTGCTTATAGTAGATTTTATGGTGCAAGGATATGAATTGGCCCAAAAATAAATCTTTTTGAAAATAGTGAGTACAGGACCATTTTTGAACCTTTTACCATATAATTTTGTTTTATTTAACATTTATCAAAGAAAAAAATTAAATTGAATATATATATGAAGTGGTGTAGGGTACTTGATGTTCGGGCTAGACCGACTTTAATATTTTGACTAGTTTTCAATAAAAAATTAAACTCTTAACAGACATTTATATCAAATTTTTGTTTAAACATTACTTCATAATACTAACAATCCTTATAGTACTTTTTGGTCATATATTCTAAAACAAATAAAAATTCTTGTATATTATTTATGGAAAATATAACTGGTACACTACTTCTACAAGTTTTTTGCCACCACTTTTGTGTTAAAAACACCATAATTCGTATCAAATTTTTTAAACAATACTACTACTGCTTATAGTAGATTTTATGATGCAAGGATATGAATTGGTCCAAAAATAAATCCTTTTGAAAATAGTGAGTACAGGACCATTTTTGAACCTTTTACCATATAATTTTGTTTTATTTAACATTTATCAAAGAAAAAAATTAAATTGAATATATATATCAAGTGGTGTAGGGTATTTGATGTTCGGGCTAGACCGACTTTAATATTTTGACTTGTTTTCAATAAAAAATTAAACTCTTAACAGACATTTATATCAAATTTTTGTTTAAACATTACTTCATAATACTAACAATCCTTATAGTACTTTTTGGTCATATATTCTCAAACAAATAAAAATTCTTGTATATTATTTATATAAAATATAACTGGTACACTACTTCTACAAATTTTTTTCCAGCACTTTTGTGTTAAAAACACCATAATTCGTATCAAATTTTTTAAACAATACTACTACTGCTTATAGTAGATTTTATGATGCAAGGATATGAATTGGTCCAAAAATAAATCCTTTTGAAAATAGTGAGTACAGGACTATTTTTGAAATTTTCACCATATAATTTTGTTTTATTTAACATTTATCAAAGAAAAAAATTAAATTGAATATATATATCAAGTGGTGTAGGGTATTTGATGTTCGGGCTAGACCGACATTAATATTTTGACTTGTTTTCAATAAAAAATTAAACTCTTAAGAGGCATTTATATCAAATTTTTGTTTAAACATTACTTCATAATACTAACAATCCTTATAGTACTTTTTGGTCATATATTCTCAAACAAATAAAAATTCTTGTATATTATTTATTGAAAATATAACTGGTACACTACTTCTACAAGTTTTTTTCCAGCACTTTTGTGTTAAAAACACCATAATTCGTATCAAATTTTTTAAACAATACTACCATTGCTTATAGTAGATTTTATGATGCAAGGATATGAATTGGTCCAAAAATAAATCCTTTTGAAAATAGTGTGTACAGGACCATTTTTGAAACTTATACCATATAATTTTGTTTTATTTAATATTTATCAAAGAAAAAAATTAAATTGAATATATATATCAAGTGGTGTAGGGTATTTGATGTTCGGGCTAGACCGACTTTAATATTTTGACTAGTTTTCAATAAAAAATTAAACTCTTAACAGGCATTTATATCAAATTTTTGTTTAAACATTACTTCATAATACTAATAATCCTTATAGTACTTTTTGGTCATATATTCTCAAACAAATAAAAATTCTTGTATATTATTTATATAAAATATAACTGGTACACTACTTCTACAAGTTTTTTGCCAGCACTTTTGTGTTAAAAACACCATAATTCGTATCAAATTTTTTAAACAATACTACTACTGCTTATAGTAGATTTTATGATGCAAGGATATGAATTGGTCCAAAAATAAATCCTTTTGAAAATAGTGAGTACAGGACCATTTTTGAAACTTATACCATATAATTTTGTTTTATTTAATATTTATCAAAGAAAAAAATTAAATTGAATATATATATCAAGTGGTGTAGGGTATTTGATGTTCGGGATAGACCGACTTTAATATTTTGACTAGTTTTCAATAAAAAATTAAACTCTTAACAGACATTTATATCAAATTTTTGTTTAAACATTACTTCATAATACTAACAATCCTTATAGTACTTTTTGGTCATATATTCTCAAACAAATAAAAATTCTTGTATATTATTTATTGAAAATATAACTGGTACACTACTTCTACAAGTTTTTTGCCAGCACTTTTGTGTTAAAAACACCATAATTCGTATCAAATTTTTTAAACAATACTACCATTGCTTATAGTAGATTTTATGATGCAAGGATATGAATTGGTCCAAAAATAAATCCTTTTGAAAATAGTGAGTACAGGACCATTTTTGAAACTTTCACCATATAATTTTGTTTTATTTAACATTTATCAAAGAAAAAAATTAAATTGAATATATATATCAAGTGGTGTAGGGTATTTGATATTCGGGCTAGACCGACATTAATATTTTGACTTGTTTTCAATAAAAAATTAAACTCTTAAGAGGCATTTATATCAAATTTTTGTTTAAACATTACTTCATAATACTAACAATCCTTATAGTACTTTTTGGTCATATATTCTCAAACAAATAAAAATTCTTGTATATTATTTATTGAAAATATAACTGGTACACTACTTCTACAAGTTTTTTGCCAGCACTTTTGTGTTAAAAACACCATAATTCGTATCAAATTTTTTAAACAATACTACCATTGCTTATAGTAGATTTTATGATGCAAGGATATTAATTGGTCCAAAAATAAATCCTTTTGAAAATAGTGTGTACAGGACCATTTTTGAAACTTATACCATATAATTTTGTTTTATTTAATATTTATCAAGAAAAAATTAAATTGAATATATATATCAAGTGGTGTAGGGTATTTGATGTTCGGGCTAGACCGACATTAATATTTTGACTTGTTTTCAATAAAAAATTAAACTCTTAAGAGGCATTTATATCAAATTTTTGTTTAAACATTACTTCATAATACTAACAATCCTTATAGTACTTTTTGGTCATATATTCTCAAACAAATAAAAATTCTTGTATATTATTTATTGAAAATATAACTGGTACACTACTTCTACAAGTTTTTTGCCAGCACTTTTGTGTTAAAAACACCATAATTCGTATCAAATTTTTTAAACAATACTACCATTGCTTATAGTAGATTTTATGATGCAAGGATATGAATTGGTCCAAAAATAAATCCTTTTGAAAATAGTGTGTACAGGACCATTTTTGAAACTTATACCATATAATTTTGTTTTATTTAATATTTATCAAAGAAAAAAATTAAATTGAATATATATATCAAGTGGTGTAGGGTATTTGATGTTCGGGATAGATCGACTTTAATATTTTGACTAGTTTTCAATAAAAAATTAAACTCTTAACAGGCATTTATATCAAATTTTTGTTTAAACATTACTTCATAATACTAATAATCCTTATAGTACTTTTTGGTCATATATTCTCAAACAAATAAAAATTCTTGTATATTATTTATATAAAATATAACTGGTACACTACTTCTACAAGTTTTTTGCCAGCACTTTTGTGTTAAAAACACCATAATTCGTATCAAATTTTTTAAACAATACTACTACTGCTTATAGTAGATATTATGATGCAAGGATATGAATTGGTCCAAAAATAAATCCTTTTGAAAATAGTGAGTACAGGACCATTTTTGAAACTTATACCATATAATTTTGTTTTATTTAATATTTATCAAAGAAAAAAATTAAATTGAATATATATATCAAGTGGTGTAGGGTATTTGATGTTCGGGATAGACCGACTTTAATATTTTGACTAGTTTTCAATAAAAAATTAAACTCTTAACAGACATTTATATCAAATTTTTGTTTAAACATTACTTCATAATACTAACAATCCTTATAGTACTTTTTGGTCATATATTCTCAAACAAATAAAAATTCTTGTATATTATTTATTGAAAATATAACTGGTACACTACTTCTACAAGTTTTTTGCCAGCACTTTTGTGTTAAAAACACCATAATTCGTATCAAATTTTTTAAACAATACTACCATTGCTTATAGTAGATTTTATGATGCAAGGATATGAATTGGACCAAAAATAAATCCTTTTGAAAATAGTGAGTACAGGACCATTTTTGAACCTTTTACCATGTAATTTTGTTTTGTTTAACATTTATCAAAGAAAAAAATTAAATTGAATATATATATCAAGTGGTGTAGGGTATTTGATGTTCGGGCTAGACCGACTTTAATATTTTGACTAGTTTTCAATAAAAAATTCAACTCTTAACAGGCATTTATATCAAATTTTTGTTTAAACATTACTTCATAATACTAACAATCCTTATAGTACGTTTTGGTCATATATTCTCAAACAAATAAAAATTCTTGTATATTATTTATTGAAAATATAACTGGTACACTACTTCTACAAGTTTTTTGCCAGCACTTTTGTGTTAAAAACACCATAATTCGTATCAAATTTTTTAAACAATACTACCATTGCTTATAGTAGATTTTATGATGCAAGGATATGAATTGAACCAAAAATAAATCCTTTTGAAAATAGTGAGTACAGGACCATTTTTGAACCTTTTACCATGTAATTTTGTTTTGTTTAACATTTATCAAAGAAAAAAATTAAATTGAATATATATATCAAGTGGTGTAGGGTATTTGATGTTCGGGCTAGACCGACTTTAATATTTTGACTAGTTTTCAATAAAAAATTAAACTCTTAACAGACATTTATATCAAATTTTTGTTTAAACATTACTTCATAATACTAACAATCCTTATAGTACTTTTTGGTCATATATTCTCAAACAAATAAAAATTCTTGTATATTATTTATTGAAAATATAACTGGTACACTACTTCTACAAGTTTTTTGCCAGCACTTTTGTGTTAAAAACACCATAATTCGTATCAAATTTTTTAAACAATACTACTACTGCTTATAGTAGATTTTATGATGCAAAGATATGAATTGGTCCAAAAATAAATCCTTTTGAAAATAGTGAGTATAGGATCATTTTTAGAACCTCTTACCATATAATTTTGTTTTATTTAACATTTATCAAAGAAAAAAATTAAATTGAATATATATATCAAGTGGTGTAGGGTATTTGATGTTCGGGATAGACCGACTTTAATATTTTGACTAGTTTTCAATAAAAAATTAAACTCTTAACAGACATTTATATCAAATTTTTGTTTAAACATTACTTCATAATACTAACAATCCTTATAGTACTTTTTGGTCATATATTCTCAAACAAATAAAAATTCTTGTATATTATTTATTGAAAATATAACTGGTACACTACTTCTACAAGTTTTTTGCCAGCACTTTTGTGTTAAAAACACCATAATTCGTATCAAATTTTTTAAACAATACTACCATTACTTATAGTAGATTTTATGATGCAAGGATATGAATTGGTCCAAAAATAAATCCTTTTGAAAATAGTGAGTACAGGACCATTTTTGAACCTTTTACCATATAATTTTGTTTTGTTTAACATTTATCAAAGAAAAAAATTAAATTGATCATTTTTAGAACCTTTTACCATATAATTTTGTTTTATTTAACATTTATCAAAGAAAAAAATTAAATTGAATATATATATCAAGTGGTGTAGGGTATTTGATGTTCGGGCTAGACCGACTTTAATATTTTGACTAGTTTTCAATAAAAAATTAAACTCTTAACAGACATTTATATCAAATTTTTGTTTAAACATTACTTCATAATACTAACAATCCTTATAGTACTTTTTGGTCATATATTCTCAAACAAATAAAAATTCTTGTATATTATTTATTGAAAATATAACTGGTACACTACTTCTACAAGTTTTTTGCCAGCACTTTTGTGTTAAAAACACCTTAATTCGTATTAAATTTTTTAAACAATACTACTACTGCTTATAGTAGATTTTATGATGCAAAGATATGAATTGGTCCAAAAATAAATCCTTTTGAAAATAGTGAGTATAGGATCATTTTTAGAACCTCTTACCATATAATTTTGTTTTATTTAACATTTATCAAAGAAAAAAATTAAATTGAATATATATATCAAGTGGTGTAGGGTATTTGATGTTCGGGCTAGACCGACTTTAAAATTTTGACTAGTTTTCAATAAAAAATTAAACTCTTAACAGGCATTTATATCAAATTTTTGTTTAAATGCATGTTGCATATTGCATATTGCATATTGCATATTGAATATTGCATATTGCATATTGCATATTGAATATAGCATATTGCAAATTGCATATTGCATATTGCATATTGCATATTTTATATTGCATATTGCATGTTGCACGTTGCATATTGCATATTGTATGTTGCATGTTGTATGTTGTATGTTGCATGTTGCATATTGCATATTGCATATTCTTGTATATTATTTATTGAATATATAACTGGTACACTACTTCTATAAGTTTTTTGCCACCACTTTTGTGTTAAAAACACAATAATTCGTATCAAATTTTTTAAACAATACTACTACTGCTTATAGTGGACTTTATGATGCAAGGATATGAATTGGTCCAAGAATAAACCCTTTTGAAAATAGTGAGTACAGGTCCATTTTTGAACCTTTTACCATATAATTTTGTTTTATTTAACATTTATCAAAGAAAAAAATTAAATTGACCATTTTTAGAACCTTTTACCATATAATTTTGTTTTATTTAACATTTATCAAAGAAAAAATTAAATTGAATATATATATCAAGTGGTGTAGGGTATTTGATGTTCGGGCTAGACCGACATTAATATTTTGACTTGTTTTCAATAAAAAATTAAACTCTTAAGAGGCATTTATATCAAATTTTTGTTTAAACATTACTTCATAATACTAACAATCCTTATAGTACTTTTTGGTCATATATTCTCAAACAAATAAAAATTCTTGTATATTATTTATTGAAAATATAACTGGTACACTACTTCTACAAGTTTTTTGCCAGCACTTTTGTGTTAAAAACACCATAATTCGTATCAAATTTTTTAAACAATACTACCATTGCTTATAGTAGATTTTATGATGCAAGGATATTAATTGGTCCAAAAATAAATCCTTTTGAAAATAGTGTGTACAGGACCATTTTTGAAACTTATACCATATAATTTTGTTTTATTTAATATTTATCAAGAAAAAATTAAATTGAATATATATATCAAGTGGTGTAGGGTATTTGATGTTCGGGCTAGACCGACATTAATATTTTGACTTGTTTTCAATAAAAAATTAAACTCTTAAGAGGCATTTATATCAAATTTTTGTTTAAACATTACTTCATAATACTAACAATCCTTATAGTACTTTTTGGTCATATATTCTCAAACAAATAAAAATTCTTGTATATTATTTATTGAAAATATAACTGGTACACTACTTCTACAAGTTTTTTGCCAGCACTTTTGTGTTAAAAACACCATAATTCGTATCAAATTTTTTAAACAATACTACCATTGCTTATAGTAGATTTTATGATGCAAGGATATGAATTGGTCCAAAAATAAATCCTTTTGAAAATAGTGAGTACAGGACCATTTTTAGAACCTTTTACCATATAATTTTGTTTTATTTAACATTTATCAAAGAAAAAAATAAAATTGACCATTTTTAGAACCTTTTACCATATAATTTTGTTTTGTTTAACATTTATCAAAGAAAAAAATTAAATTGAATATATATATCAAGTGGTGTAGGGTATTTGATGTTCGGGCTAGACCGACTTTAATATTTTGACTAGTTTTCAATAAAAAATTAAACTCTTAACAGGCATTTATATCAAATATTTTTTTTTGTTTAAATGCATGTTGCATATTGCATATTGCATATTGCATATTGAATATTGCATATTGCATATTGCATGTTGCATATTGCATATTGCATATTGAATATAGCATATTGCAAATTGCATATTGCATATTGCATATTGCATATTTTATATTGCATATTACATGTTGCACGTTGCATATTGCATATTGTATGTTGCATGTTGTATGTTGTATGTTGCATGTTGCATATTGCATATTGCATATTCTTGTATATTATTTATTGAATATATAACTGGTACACTACTTCTATAAGTTTTTTGCCACCACTTTTGTGTTAAAAACACAATAATTCGTATCAAATTTTTTAAACAATACTACTACTGCTTATAGTGGACTTTATGATGCAAGGATATGAATTGGTCCAAAAATAAACCCTTTTGAAAATAGTGAGTACAGGACCATTTTTGAACCTTTTACCATATAATTTTGTTTTATTTAACATTTATCAAAGAAAAAAATTAAATTGACCATTTTTAGAACCTTTTACCATATAATTTTGTTTTATTTAACATTTATCAAAGAAAAAATTAAATTGAATATATATATCAAGTGGTGTAGGGTATTTGATGTTCGGGCTAGACCGACATTAATATTTTGACTTGTTTTCAATAAAAAATTAAACTCTTAAGAGGCATTTATATCAAATTTTTGTTTAAACATTACTTCATAATACTAACAATCCTTATAGTACTTTTTGGTCATATATTCTCAAACAAATAAAAATTCTTGTATATTATTTATTGAAAATATAACTGGTACACTACTTCTACAAGTTTTTTGCCAGCACTTTTGTGTTAAAAACACCATAATTCGTATCAAATTTTTTAAACAATACTACCATTGCTTATAGTAGATTTTATGATGCAAGGATATGAATTGGTCCAAAAATAAATCCTTTTGAAAATAGTGAGTACAGGACCATTTTTAGAACCTTTTACCATATAATTTTGTTTTATTTAACATTTATCAAAGAAAAAAATAAAATTGACCATTTTTAGAACCTTTTACCATATAATTTTGTTTTATTTAACATTTATCAAAGAAAAAATTAAATTGAATATATATATCAAGTGGTGTAGGGTATTTGATGTTCGGGCTAGACCGAATTTAAAATTTTGACTAGTTTTCAATAAAAAATTAAACTCTTAACAGGCATTTATATCAAATATTTTTTTTTGTTTAAATGCATGTTGCATATTGCATATTGCATATTGCATATTGAATATTGCATATTGCATATTGCATGTTGCATATTGCATATTGCATATTGAATATAGCATATTGCAAATTGCATATTGCATATTGCATATTGCATATTTTATATTGCATATTACATGTTGCACGTTGCATATTGCATATTGTATGTTGCATGTTGTATGTTGTATTTTGCATGTTGCATATTGCATATTGCATATTCTTGTATATTATTTATTGAATATATAACTGGTACACTACTTCTATAAGTTTTTTGCCACCACTTTTGTGTTAAAAACACAATAATTCGTATCAAATTTTTTAAACAATACTACTACTGCTTATAGTGGACTTTATGATGCAAGGATATGAATTGGTCCAAAAATAAACCCTTTTGAAAATAGTGAGTACAGGACCATTTTTGAACCTTTTACCATATAATTTTGTTTTATTTAACATTTATCAAAGAAAAAAATTAAATTGACCATTTTTAGAACCTTTTACCATATAATTTTGTTTTGTTTAACATTTATCAAAGAAAAAATTAAATTGAATATATATATCAAGTGGTGTAGGGTATTTGATGTTCGGGCTAGACCGACATTAATATTTTGACTTGTTTTCAATAAAAAATTAAACTCTTAAGAGGCATTTATATCAAATTTTTGTTTAAACATTACTTCATAATACTAACAATCCTTATAGTACTTTTTGGTCATATATTCTCAAACAAATAAAAATTCTTGTATATTATTTATTGAAAATATAACTGGTACACTACTTCTACAAGTTTTTTGCCAGCACTTTTGTGTTAAAAACACCATAATTCGTATCAAATTTTTTAAACAATACTACCATTGCTTATAGTAGATTTTATGATGCAAGGATATGAATTGGTCCAAAAATAAATACTTTTGAAAATAGTGTGTACAGGACCATTTTTGAACCTTTTACCATATAATTTTGTTTTATTTAACATTTATCAAAGAAAAAATTAAATTGAATATATATATCAAGTGGTGTAGGGTATTTGATGTTCGGGCTAGACCGACATTAATATTTTGACTTGTTTTCAATAAAAAATTAAACTCTTAAGAGGCATTTATATCAAATTTTTGTTTAAACATTACTTCATAATACTAACAATCCTTATAGTACTTTTTGGTCATATATTCTCAAACAAATAAAAATTCTTGTATATTATTTATTGAAAATATAACTGGTACACTACTTCTACAAGTTTTTTGCCAGCACTTTTGTGTTAAAAACACAATAATTCGTATCAAATTTTTTAAACAATACTACTACTGCTTATAGTAGATTTTATGATGCAAGGATATGAATTGGTCCAAAAATAAATACTTTTGAAAATAGTGTGTACAGGACCATTTTTAGAACCTTGTACCATATAATTTTGTTTTATTTAACATTTATCAAAGAAAAAAATTAAATTGAATATATATATCAAGTGGTGTAGGGTATTTGATGTTCGGGCTAGACCGACATTAATATTTTGACTTGTTTTCAATAAAAAATTAAACTCTTAATATGCATTTATATCAAATTTTTGTTTAAACATCACTTCATAATACTACCAATTCTTATAGTACTTTTTGGTCATATATTCTCAAACAAATAAAAATTCTTGTATATTATTTATTGAAAATATAACTGGTACACTACTTCTACAAGTTTTTTGCCAGCACTTTTGTGTTAAAAACACCATAATTCGTATCAAATTTTTTAAACAATACTACCATTGCTTATAGTAGATTTTATGATGCAAGGATATGAATTGGTCCAAAAATAAATCCTTTTGAAAATAGTGTGTACAGGACCATTTTTGAAACTTATACCATATAATTTTGTTTTATTTAATATTTATCAAAGAAAAAAATTAAATTGAATATATATATCAAGTGGTGTAGGGTATTTGATGTTCGGGATAGATCGACTTTAATATTTTGACTAGTTTTCAATAAAAAATTAAACTCTTAACAGGCATTTATATCAAATTTTTGTTTAAACATTACTTCATAATACTAACAATCCTTATAGTACTTTTTGGTCATATATTCTCAAACAAATAAAAATTCTTGTATATTATTTATTGAAAATATAACTGGTACACTACTTCTACAAGTTTTTTGCCAGCACTTTTGTGTTAAAAACACCATAATTCGTATCAAATTTTTTAAACAATACTACTACTGCTTATAGTAGATTTTATGATGCAAGGATATGAATTGGTCCAAAAATAAATCCTTTTGAAAATAGTGAGTACAGGACCATTTTTGAAACTTTCACCATATAATTTTGTTTTATTTAACATTTATCAAAGAAAAAAATTAAATTGAATATATATATCAAGTGGTGTAGGGTATTTGATGTTCGGGATAGACCGACTTTAATATTTTGACTAGTTTTCAATAAAAAATTAAACTCTTAACAGACATTTATATCAAATTTTTGTTTAAACATTACTTCATAATACTAACAATCCTTATAGTACTTTTTGGTCATATATTCTCAAACAAATAAAAATTCTTGTATATTATTTATTGAAAATATAACTGGTACACTACTTCTACAAGTTTTTTGCCAGCACTTTTGTGTTAAAAACACCATAATTCGTATCAAATTTTTTAAACAATACTACCATTGCTTATAGTAGATTTTATGATGCAAGGATATGAATTGGTCCAAAAATAAATCCTTTTGAAAATAGTGTGTACAGGACCATTTTTGAAACTTATACCATATAATTTTGTTTTATTTAATATTTATCAAAGAAAAAAATTAAATTGAATATATATATCAAGTGGTGTAGGGTATTTGATGTTCGGGATAGATCGACTTTAATATTTTGACTAGTTTTCAATAAAAAATTAAACTCTTAACAGGCATTTATATCAAATTTTTGTTTAAACATTACTTACATCGCCTGTCACTCTTATTAATAAAATAAGATAAGTCGTAACATAGTAGATGTACTGAAGAGTGTATCTAGAATGCAATTTAAAGCTTATTAATAAAGTATTTCTTTTACATTGAAAAGAAATTTGTGTAAATCAATTTAAATTGATTATAAATAATTTATTAAATATTTAATTTTATTTATTTTTTTTTTTTAAATAGTTATAATTTTTAGTATAAAATAGAAAATATATTTAGATCAAGGTGTAGCTTATGTTTAAGTAGAAATGGGTTACAATAAATATATTTATACGACTATAAATTTGAAATTTATATTAAAGGTGGATTTGATAGTAAAATTATAAAGATTAATAATTTGATTTTAGCTCTAAAATATGTACACATATTAATAAAATAAGATAAGTCGTAACATAGTAGATGTACTGAAGAGTGTATCTAGAATGCAATTTAAAGCTTATTAATAAAGTATTTCTTTTACATTGAAAAGAAATTTGTGTAAATCAATTTAAATTGATTATAAATAATTTATTAAATATTTAATTTTATTTATTTTTTTTTTTTAAATAGTTATAATTTTTAGTATAAAATAGAAAATATATTTAGATCAAGGTGTAGCTTATGTTTAAGTAGAAATGGGTTACAATAAATATATTTATACGACTATAAATTTGAAATTTATATTAAAGGTGGATTTGATAGTAAAATTATAAAGATTAATAATTTGATTTTAGCTCTAAAATATGTACACATATTAATAAAATAAGATAAGTCGTAACATAGTAGATGTACTGAAGAGTGTATCTAGAATGCAATTTAAAGCTTATTAATAAAGTATTTCTTTTACATTGAAAAGAAATTTGTGTAAATCAATTTAAATTGATTATAAATAATTTATTAAATATTTAATTTTATTTATTTTTTTTTAAAAATAGTTATTATAATTTTTAGTATAAAATAGAAAATATATTTAGATCAAGGTGTAGCTTATGTTTAAGTAGAAATGGGTTACAATAAATATATTTATACGACTATAAATTTGAAATTTTTATTAAAGGTGGATTTGATAGTAAAATTATAAAGATTAATAATTTGATTTTAGCTCTAAAATATGTACACATCGCCTGTCACTCTTATTAATAAAATAAGATAAGTCGTAACATAGTAGATGTACTGAAGAGTGTATCTAGAATGCAATTTAAAGCTTATTAATAAAGTATTTCTTTTACATTGAAAAGAAATTTGTGTAAATCAATTTAAATTGATTATAAATAATTTATTAAATATTTAATTTGATTTATTTTTTTTTTTAAATAGTTATTATAATTTTTAGTATAAAATAGAAAATATATTTAGATCAAGGTGTAGCTTATGTTTAAGTAGAAATGGGTTACAATAAATATATTTATACGACTATAAATTTGAAATTTTTATTAAAGGTGGATTTGATAGTAAAATTATAAAGATTAATAATTTGATTTTAGCTCTAAAATATGTACACATATTAATAAAATAAGATAAGTCGTAACATAGTAGATGTACTGAAGAGTGTATCTAGAATGCAATTTAAAGCTTATTAATAAAGTATTTCTTTTACATTGAAAAGAAATTTGTGTAAATCAATTAAAATTGATTATAAATAATTTATTAAATATTTAATTTTATTTATTTTTTTTTTTAAATAGTTATAATTTTTAGTATAAAATAGAAAATATATTTAGATCAAGGTGTAGCTTATGTTTAAGTAGAAATGGGTTACAATAAATATATTTATACGACTATAAATTTGAAATTTTTATTAAAGGTGGATTTGATAGTAAAATTATAAAGATTAATAATTTGATTTTAGCTCTAAAATATGTACACATCGCCTGTCACTCTTATTAATAAAATAAGATAAGTCGTAACATAGTAGATGTACTGAAGAGTGTATCTAGAATGCAATTTAAAGCTTATTAATAAAGTATTTCTTTTACATTGAAAAGAAATTTGTGTAAATCAATTTAAATTGATTATAAATAATTTATTAAATATTTAATTTTATTTATTTTTTTTTAAAAATAGTTATTATAATTTTTAGTATAAAATAGAAAATATATTTAGATCAAGGTATAGCTTATGTTTAAGTAGAAATGGGTTACAATAAATATATTTATACGACTATAAATTTGAAATTTTTATTAAAGGTGGATTTGATAGTAAAATTATAAAGATTAATAATTTGATTTTAGCTCTAAAATATGTACACATATTAATAAAATAAGATAAGTCGTAACATAGTAGATGTACTGAAGAGTGTATCTAGAATGCAATTTAAAGCTTATTAATAAAGTATTTCTTTTACATTGAAAAGAAATTTGTGTAAATCAATTTAAATTGATTATAAATAATTTATTAAATATTTAATTTGATTTATTTTTTTTTTTAAATAGTTATTATAATTTTTAGTATAAAATAGAAAATATATTTAGATCAAGGTGTAGCTTATGTTTAAGTAGAAATGGGTTACAATAAATATATTTATACGACTATAAATTTGAAATTTTTATTAAAGGTGGATTTGATAGTAAAATTATAAAGATTAATAATTTGATTTTAGCTCTAAAATATGTACACATATTAATAAAATAAGATAAGTCGTAACATAGTAGATGTACTGAAGAGTGTATCTAGAATGCAATTTAAAGCTTATTAATAAAGTATTTCTTTTACATTGAAAAGAAATTTGTGTAAATCAATTTAAATTGATTATAAATAATTTATTAAATATTTAATTTTATTTATTTTTTTTTTTTAAATAGTTATAATTTTTAGTATAAAATAGAAAATATATTTAGATCAAGGTGTAGCTTATGTTTAAGTAGAAATGGGTTACAATAAATATATTTATACGACTATAAATTTGAAATTTTTATTAAAGGTGGATTTGATAGTAAAATTATAAAGATTAATAATTTGATTTTAGCTCTAAAATATGTACACATCGCCTGTCACTCTTATTAATAAAATAAGATAAGTCGTAACATAGTAGATGTACTGAAGAGTGTATCTAGAATGCAATTTAAAGCTTATTAATAAAGTATTTCTTTTACATTGAAAAGAAATTTGTGTAAATCAATTTAAATTGATTATAAATAATTTATTAAATATTTAATTTTATTTAATTTTATTTATTTTTTTTTAAAAATAGTTATTATAATTTTTAGTATAAAATAGAAAATATATTTAGATCAAGGTGTAGCTTATGTTTAAGTAGAAATGGGTTACAATAAATATATTTATACGACTATAAATTTGAAATTTTTATTAAAGGTGGATTTGATAGTAAAATTATAAAGATTAATAATTTGATTTTAGCTCTAAAATATGTACACATCGCCCGTCACTCTTATTAATAAAATAAGATAAGTCGTAACATAGTAGATGTACTGAAGAGTGTATCTAGAATGCAATTTAAAGCTTATTAATAAAGTATTTCTTTTACATTGAAAAGAAATTTGTGTAAATCAATTTAAATTGATTATAAATAATTTATTTAATATTTAATTTGATTTTTTTTTTTTTTAAATAGTTATAATTTTTAGTATAAAATAGAAAATAAATTTAGATCAAGGTGTAGCTTATGTTTAAGTAGAAATGGGTTACAATAAATATATTTATACGACTATAAATTTGAAATTTTTATTAAAGGTGGATTTGATAGTAAAATTATAAAGATTAATAATTTGATTTTAGCTCTAAAATATGTACACATCGCCCGTCACTCTTATTAATAAAATAAGATAAGTCGTAACATAGTAGATGTACTGAAGAGTGTATCTAGAATGCAATTTAAAGCTTATTAATATAGTATTTCCTCTACATTGAAAATAAATTTGTGTAAATCAATTTAAATTGATTATAAATAATTTATTAAATATTTAATTTTATTTATTTTTTTTTTTTAAATAGTTATTATAATTTTTAGTATAAAATAGAAAATATATTTAGATCAAGGTGTAGCTTATGTTTAAGTAGAAATGGGTTACAATAAATATATTTATACGACTATAAATTTGAAATTTTTATTAAAGGTGGATTTGATAGTAAAATTATAAAGATTAATAATTTGATTTTAGCTCTAAAATATGTACACATCGCCTGTCACTCTTATTAATAAAATAAGATAAGTCGTAACATAGTAGATGTACTGAAGAGTGTATCTAGAATGCAATTTAAAGCTTATTAATAAAGTATTTCTTTTACATTGAAAAGAAATTTGTGTAAATCAATTTAAATTGATTATAAATAATTTATTAAATATTTAATTTTATTTATTTTTTTTTTAAAATAGTTATTATAATTTTTAGTATAAAATAGAAAATATATTTAGATCAAGGTGTAGCTTATGTTTAAGTAGAAATGGGTTACAATAAATATATTTATACGACTATAAATTTGAAATTTTTATTAAAGGTGGATTTGATAGTAAAATTATAAAGATTAATAATTTGATTTTAGCTCTAAAATATGTACACATCGCCCGTCACTCTTATTAATAAAATAAGATAAGTCGTAACATAGTAGATGTACTGAAGAGTGTATCTAGAATGCAATTTAAAGCTTATTAATAAAGTATTTCTTTTACATTGAAAAGAAATTTGTGTAAATCAATTTAAATTGATTATAAATAATTTATTAAATATTTAATTTGATTTATATTTTTTTTAAAATAGTTATTATAATTTTTAGTATAAAATAGAAAATATATTTAGATCAAGGTGTAGCTTATGTTTAAGTAGAAATGGGTTACAATAAATATATTTATACGACTATAAATTTGAAATTTTTATTAAAGGTGGATTTGATAGTAAAATTATAAAGATTAATAATTTGATTTTAGCTCTAAAATATGTACACATCGCCCGTCACTCTTATTAATAAAATAAGATAAGTCGTAACATAGTAGATGTACTGAAGAGTGTATCTAGAATGCAATTTAAAGCTTATTAATAAAGTATTTCTTTTACATTGAAAAGAAATTTGTGTAAATCAATTTAAATTGATTATAAATAATTTATTAAATATTTAATTTGATTTATTTTTTTTTTTAAATAGTTATTATAATTTTTAGTATAAAATAGAAAATATATTTAGATCAAGGTGTAGCTTATGTTTAAGTAGAAATGGGTTACAATAAATATATTTATACGACTATAAATTTGAAATTTTTATTAAAGGTGGATTTGATAGTAAAATTATAAAGATTAATAATTTGATTTTAGCTCTAAAATATGTACACATATTAATAAAATAAGATAAGTCGTAACATAGTAGATGTACTGAAGAGTGTATCTAGAATGCAATTTAAAGCTTATTAATAAAGTATTTCTTTTACATTGAAAAGAAATTTGTGTAAATCAATTAAAATTGATTATAAATAATTTATTAAATATTTAATTTTATTTATTTTTTTTTTTAAATAGTTATAATTTTTAGTATAAAATAGAAAATATATTTAGATCAAGGTGTAGCTTATGTTTAAGTAGAAATGGGTTACAATAAATATATTTATACGACTATAAATTTGAAATTTTTATTAAAGGTGGATTTGATAGTAAAATTATAAAGATTAATAATTTGATTTTAGCTCTAAAATATGTACACATCGCCTGTCACTCTTATTAATAAAATAAGATAAGTCGTAACATAGTAGATGTACTGAAGAGTGTATCTAGAATGCAATTTAAAGCTTATTAATAAAGTATTTCTTTTACATTGAAAAGAAATTTGTGTAAATCAATTTAAATTGATTATAAATAATTTATTAAATATTTAATTTTATTTATTTTTTTTTAAAAATAGTTATTATAATTTTTAGTATAAAATAGAAAATATATTTAGATCAAGGTATAGCTTATGTTTAAGTAGAAATGGGTTACAATAAATATATTTATACGACTATAAATTTGAAATTTTTATTAAAGGTGGATTTGATAGTAAAATTATAAAGATTAATAATTTGATTTTAGCTCTAAAATATGTACACATATTAATAAAATAAGATAAGTCGTAACATAGTAGATGTACTGAAGAGTGTATCTAGAATGCAATTTAAAGCTTATTAATAAAGTATTTCTTTTACATTGAAAAGAAATTTGTGTAAATCAATTTAAATTGATTATAAATAATTTATTAAATATTTAATTTGATTTATTTTTTTTTTTAAATAGTTATTATAATTTTTAGTATAAAATAGAAAATATATTTAGATCAAGGTGTAGCTTATGTTTAAGTAGAAATGGGTTACAATAAATATATTTATACGACTATAAATTTGAAATTTTTATTAAAGGTGGATTTGATAGTAAAATTATAAAGATTAATAATTTGATTTTAGCTCTAAAATATGTACACATATTAATAAAATAAGATAAGTCGTAACATAGTAGATGTACTGAAGAGTGTATCTAGAATGCAATTTAAAGCTTATTAATAAAGTATTTCTTTTACATTGAAAAGAAATTTGTGTAAATCAATTTAAATTGATTATAAATAATTTATTAAATATTTAATTTTATTTATTTTTTTTTTTAAATAGTTATAATTTTTAGTATAAAATAGAAAATATATTTAGATCAAGGTGTAGCTTATGTTTAAGTAGAAATGGGTTACAATAAATATATTTATACGACTATAAATTTGAAATTTTTATTAAAGGTGGATTTGATAGTAAAATTATAAAGATTAATAATTTGATTTTAGCTCTAAAATATGTACACATCGCCTGTCACTCTTATTAATAAAATAAGATAAGTCGTAACATAGTAGATGTACTGAAGAGTGTATCTAGAATGCAATTTAAAGCTTATTAATAAAGTATTTCTTTTACATTGAAAAGAAATTTGTGTAAATCAATTTAAATTGATTATAAATAATTTATTAAATATTTAATTTTATTTATTTTTTTTTAAAAATAGTTATTATAATTTTTAGTATAAAATAGAAAATATATTTAGATCAAGGTGTAGCTTATGTTTAAGTAGAAATGGGTTACAATAAATATATTTATACGACTATAAATTTGAAATTTTTATTAAAGGTGGATTTGATAGTAAAATTATAAAGATTAATAATTTGATTTTAGCTCTAAAATATGTACACATCGCCTGTCACTCTTATTAATAAAATAAGATAAGTCGTAACATAGTAGATGTACTGAAGAGTGTATCTAGAATGCAATTTAAAGCTTATTAATAAAGTATTTCTTTTACATTGAAAAGAAATTTGTGTAAATCAATTTAAATTGATTATAAATAATTTATTAAATATTTAATTTTATTTATTTTTTTTTAAAAATAGTTATTATAATTTTTAGTATAAAATAGAAAATATATTTAGATCAAGGTGTAGCTTATGTTTAAGTAGAAATGGGTTACAATAAATATATTTATACGACTATAAATTTGAAATTTTTATTAAAGGTGGATTTGATAGTAAAATTATAAAGATTAATAATTTGATTTTAGCTCTAAAATATGTACACATCGCCCGTCACTCTTATTAATAAAATAAGATAAGTCGTAACATAGTAGATGTACTGAAGAGTGTATCTAGAATGCAATTTAAAGCTTATTAATAAAGTATTTCTTTTACATTGAAAAGAAATTTGTGTAAATCAATTTAAATTGATTATAAATAATTTATTTAATATTTAATTTGATTTTTTTTTTTTTTAAATAGTTATAATTTTTAGTATAAAATAGAAAATAAATTTAGATCAAGGTGTAGCTTATGTTTAAGTAGAAATGGGTTACAATAAATATATTTATACGACTATAAATTTGAAATTTTTATTAAAGGTGGATTTGATAGTAAAATTATAAAGATTAATAATTTGATTTTAGCTCTAAAATATGTACACATCGCCCGTCACTCTTATTAATAAAATAAGATAAGTCGTAACATAGTAGATGTACTGAAGAGTGTATCTAGAATGCAATTTAAAGCTTATTAATATAGTATTTCCTCTACATTGAAAATAAATTTGTGTAAATCAATTTAAATTGATTATAAATAATTTATTAAATATTTAATTTTATTTATTTTTTTTTAAAAATAGTTATTATAATTTTTAGTATAAAATAGAAAATATATTTAGATCAAGGTGTAGCTTATGTTTAAGTAGAAATGGGTTACAATAAATATATTTATACGACTATAAATTTGAAATTTTTATTAAAGGTGGATTTGATAGTAAAATTATAAAGATTAATAATTTGATTTTAGCTCTAAAATATGTACACATATTAATAAAATAAGATAAGTCGTAACATAGTAGATGTACTGAAGAGTGTATCTAGAATGCAATTTAAAGCTTATTAATAAAGTATTTCTTTTACATTGAAAAGAAATTTGTGTAAATCAATTTAAATTGATTATAAATAATTTATTTAATATTTAATTTGATTTTTTTTTTTTTTAAATAGTTATAATTTTTAGTATAAAATAGAAAATAAATTTAGATCAAGGTGTAGCTTATGTTTAAGTAGAAATGGGTTACAATAAATATATTTATACGACTATAAATTTGAAATTTTTATTAAAGGTGGATTTGATAGTAAAATTATAAAGATTAATAATTTGATTTTAGCTCTAAAATATGTACACATATTAATAAAATAAGATAAGTCGTAACATAGTAGATGTACTGAAGAGTGTATCTAGAATGCAATTTAAAGCTTATTAATAAAGTATTTCTTTTACATTGAAAAGAAATTTGTGTAAATCAATTTAAATTGATTATAAATAATTTATTTAATATTTAATTTGATTTTTTTTTTTTTTAAATAGTTATAATTTTTAGTATAAAATAGAAAATATATTTAGATCAAGGTGTAGCTTATGTTTAAGTAGAAATGGGTTACAATAAATATATTTATACGACTATAAATTTGAAATTTTTATTAAAGGTGGATTTGATAGTAAAATTATAAAGATTAATAATTTGATTTTAGCTCTAAAATATGTACACATCGCCTGTCACTCTTATTAATAAAATAAGATAAGTCGTAACATAGTAGATGTACTGAAGAGTGTATCTAGAATGCAATTTAAAGCTTATTAATAAAGTATTTCTTTTACATTGAAAAGAAATTTGTGTAAATCAATTTAAATTGATTATAAATAATTTATTAAATATTTAATTTTATTTATTTTTTTTTTAAAATAGTTATTATAATTTTTAGTATAAAATAGAAAATATATTTAGATCAAGGTGTAGCTTATGTTTAAGTAGAAATGGGTTACAATAAATATATTTATACGACTATAAATTTGAAATTTTTATTAAAGGTGGATTTGATAGTAAAATTATAAAGATTAATAATTTGATTTTAGCTCTAAAATATGTACACATCGCCCGTCACTCTTATTAATAAAATAAGATAAGTCGTAACATAGTAGATGTACTGAAGAGTGTATCTAGAATGCAATTTAAAGCTTATTAATAAAGTATTTCTTTTACATTGAAAAGAAATTTGTGTAAATCAATTTAAATTGATTATAAATAATTTATTAAATATTTAATTTGATTTATATTTTTTTTAAAATAGTTATTATAATTTTTAGTATAAAATAGAAAATATATTTAGATCAAGGTGTAGCTTATGTTTAAGTAGAAATGGGTTACAATAAATATATTTATACGACTATAAATTTGAAATTTTTATTAAAGGTGGATTTGATAGTAAAATTATAAAGATTAATAATTTGATTTTAGGTCTAAAATATGTACACATCGCCCGTCGTTCTTATTAATAAAATAAGATAAGTCGTAAAATAGTAGATGTACTGAAGAGTGTATCTAGAATGCAATTTAAAGCTTATTAATAAAGTATTTCTTTTACATTGAAAAGAAGTTTGTGTAAATCAATTTAAATTGATTATAAATAATTTATTAAATATTTAATTTTATTTATTTTTTTTTAAAAATAGTTATTATAATTTTTAGTATAAAATAGAAAATATATTTAGATCAAGGTGTAGCTTATGTTTAAGTAGAAATGGGTTACAATAAATATATTTATACGACTATAAATTTGAAATTTTTATTAAAGGTGGATTTGATAGTAAAATTATAAAGATTAATAATTTGATTTTAGCTCTAAAATATGTACACATATTAATAAAATAAGATAAGTCGTAACATAGTAGATGTACTGAAGAGTGTATCTAGAATGCAATTTAAAGCTTATTAATAAAGTATTTCTTTTACATTGAAAAGAAATTTGTGTAAATCAATTTAAATTGATTATAAATAATTTATTAAATATTTAATTTTATTTATTTTTTTTTAAAAATAGTTATTATAATTTTTAGTATAAAATAGAAAATATATTTAGATCAAGGTATAGCTTATGTTTAAGTAGAAATGGGTTACAATAAATATATTTATACGACTATAAATTTGAAATTTTTATTAAAGGTGGATTTGATAGTAAAATTATAAAGATTAATAATTTGATTTTAGCTCTAAAATATGTACACATATTAATAAAATAAGATAAGTCGTAACATAGTAGATGTACTGAAGAGTGTATCTAGAATGCAATTTAAAGCTTATTAATAAAGTATTTCTTTTACATTGAAAAGAAATTTGTGTAAATCAATTTAAATTGATTATAAATAATTTATTAAATATTTAATTTTATTTATTTTTTTTTTTTAAATAGTTATTATAATTTTTAGTATAAAATAGAAAATATATTTAGATCAAGGTGTAGCTTATGTTTAAGTAGAAATGGGTTACAATAAATATATTTATACGACTATAAATTTGAAATTTTTATTAAAGGTGGATTTGATAGTAAAATTATAAAGATTAATAATTTGATTTTAGCTCTAAAATATGTACACATCGCCTGTCACTCTTATTAATAAAATAAGATAAGTCGTAACATAGTAGATGTACTGAAGAGTGTATCTAGAATGCAATTTAAAGCTTATTAATAAAGTATTTCTTTTACATTGAAAAGAAATTTGTGTAAATCAATTTAAATTGATTATAAATAATTTATTAAATATTTAATTTTATTTATTTTTTTTTAAAAATAGTTATTATAATTTTTAGTATAAAATAGAAAATATATTTAGATCAAGGTGTAGCTTATGTTTAAGTAGAAATGGGTTACAATAAATATATTTATACGACTATAAATTTGAAATTTTTATTAAAGGTGGATTTGATAGTAAAATTATAAAGATTAATAATTTGATTTTAGCTCTAAAATATGTACACATATTAATAAAATAAGATAAGTCGTAACATAGTAGATGTACTGAAGAGTGTATCTAGAATGCAATTTAAAGCTTATTAATAAAGTATTTCTTTTACATTGAAAAGAAATTTGTGTAAATCAATTTAAATTGATTATAAATAATTTATTTAATATTTAATTTGATTTTTTTTTTTTTTAAATAGTTATAATTTTTAGTATAAAATAGAAAATAAATTTAGATCAAGGTGTAGCTTATGTTTAAGTAGAAATGGGTTACAATAAATATATTTATACGACTATAAATTTGAAATTTTTATTAAAGGTGGATTTGATAGTAAAATTATAAAGATTAATAATTTGATTTTAGCTCTAAAATATGTACACATCGCCCGTCGTTCTTATTAATAAAATAAGATAAGTCGTAACATAGTAGATGTACTGAAGAGTGTATCTAGAATGCAATTTAAAGCTTATTAATAAAGTATTTCTTTTACATTGAAAAGAAATTTGTGTAAATCAATTTAAATTGATTATAAATAATTTATTTAATATTTAATTTGATTTATTTTTTTTTTAAATAGTTATAATTTTTAGTATAAAATAGAAAATAAATTTAGATCAAGGTGTAGCTTATGTTTAAGTAGAAATGGGTTACAATAAATATATTTATACTAAAGCTTATTAATAAAGTATTTCTTTTACATTGAAAAGAAATTTGTGTAAATCAATTTAAATTGATTATAAATAATTTATTAAATATTTAATTTGATTTATTTTTTTTTAAATAGTTATTATAATTTTTAGTATAAAATAGAAAATATATTTAGATCAAGGTGTAGCTTATGTTTAAGTAGAAATGGGTTACAATAAATATATTTATACGACTATAAATTTGAAATTTTTATTAAAGGTGGATTTGATAGTAAAATTATAAAGATTAATAATTTGATTTTAGCTCTAAAATATGTACACATCGCCCGTCACTCTTATTAATAAAATAAGATAAGTCGTAACATAGTAGATGTACTGAAGAGTGTATCTAGAATGCAATTTAAAGCTTATTAATAAAGTATTTCTTTTACATTGAAAAGAAATTTGTGTAAATCAATTTAAATTGATTATAAATAATTTATTAAATATTTAATTTTATTTATTTTTTTTTTAAAATAGTTATTATAATTTTTAGTATAAAATAGAAAATAAATTTAGATCAAGGTGTAGCTTATGTTTAAGTAGAAATGGGTTACAATAAATATATTTATACGACTATAAATTTGAAATTTTTATTAAAGGTGGATTTGATAGTAAAATTATAAAGATTAATAATTTGATTTTAGGTCTAAAATATGTACACATCGCCCGTCGTTCTTATTAATAAAATAAGATAAGTCGTAACATAGTAGATGTACTGAAGAGTGTATCTAGAATGCAATTTAAAGCTTATTAATATAGTATTTCCTCTACATTGAAAATAAATTTGTGTAAATCAATTTAAATTGATTATAAATAATTTATTAAATATTTAATTTTATTTATTTTTTTTTTTTAAATAGTTATTATAATTTTTAGTATAAAATAGAAAATATATTTAGATCAAGGTGTAGCTTATGTTTAAGTAGAAATGGGTTACAATAAATATATTTATACGACTATAAATTTGAAATTTTTATTAAAGGTGGATTTGATAGTAAAATTATAAAGATTAATAATTTGATTTTAGCTCTAAAATATGTACACATCGCCTGTCACTCTTATTAATAAAATAAGATAAGTCGTAACATAGTAGATGTACTGAAGAGTGTATCTAGAATGCAATTTAAAGCTTATTAATAAAGTATTTCTTTTACATTGAAAAGAAATTTGTGTAAATCAATTTAAATTGATTATAAATAATTTATTAAATATTTAATTTTATTTATTTTTTTTTTAAATAGTTATTATAATTTTTAGTATAAAATAGAAAATATATTTAGATCAAGGTGTAGCTTATGTTTAAGTAGAAATGGGTTACAATAAATATATTTATACGACTATAAATTTGAAATTTTTATTAAAGGTGGATTTGATAGTAAAATTATAAAGATTAATAATTTGATTTTAGCTCTAAAATATGTACACATCGCCCGTCACTCTTATTAATAAAATAAGATAAGTCGTAACATAGTAGATGTACTGAAGAGTGTATCTAGAATGCAATTTAAAGCTTATTAATAAAGTATTTCTTTTACATTGAAAAGAAATTTGTGTAAATCAATTTAAATTGATTATAAATAATTTATTAAATATTTAATTTGATTTATATTTTTTTTAAAATAGTTATTATAATTTTTAGTATAAAATAGAAAATATATTTAGATCAAGGTGTAGCTTATGTTTAAGTAGAAATGGGTTACAATAAATATATTTATACGACTATAAATTTGAAATTTTTATTAAAGGTGGATTTGATAGTAAAATTATAAAGATTAATAATTTGATTTTAGGTCTAAAATATGTACACATCGCCCGTCGTTCTTATTAATAAAATAAGATAAGTCGTAAAATAGTAGATGTACTGAAGAGTGTATCTAGAATGCAATTTAAAGCTTATTAATAAAGTATTTCTTTTACATTGAAAAGAAATTTGTGTAAATCAATTTAAATTGATTATAAATAATTTATTAAATATTTAATTTTATTTATTTTTTTTTTAAAATAGTTATTATAATTTTTAGTATAAAATAGAAAATATATTTAGATCAAGGTGTAGCTTATGTTTAAGTAGAAATGGGTTACAATAAATATATTTATACGACTATAAATTTGAAATTTTTATTAAAGGTGGATTTGATAGTAAAATTATAAAGATTAATAATTTGATTTTAGCTCTAAAATATGTACACATCGCCCGTCACTCTTATTAATAAAATAAGATAAGTCGTAACATAGTAGATGTACTGAAGAGTGTATGTAGAATGCAATTTAAAGCTTATTAATAAAGTATTTCTTTTACATTGAAAAGAAATTTGTGTAAATCAATTTAAATTAATTATAAATAATTTATTAAATATTTAATTTTATTTATTTTTTTTTAAAAATAGTTATTATAATTTTTAGTATAAAATAGAAAATATATTTAGATCAAGGTATAGCTTATGTTTAAGTAGAAATGGGTTACAATAAATATATTTATACGACTATAAATTTGAAATTTTTATGAAAGGTGGATTTGATAGTAAAATTATAAAGATTAATAATTTGATTTTAGCTCTAAAATATGTACACATATTAATAAAATAAGATAAGTCGTAACATAGTAGATGTACTGAAGAGTGTATCTAGAATGCAATTTAAAGCTTATTAATAAAGTATTTCTTTTACATTGAAAAGAAATTTGTGTAAATCAATTTAAATTGATTATAAATAATTTATTAAATATTTAATTTTATTTATTTTTTTTTTTTAAATAGTTATTATAATTTTTAGTATAAAATAGAAAATATATTTAGATCAAGGTGTAGCTTATGTTTAAGTAGAAATGGGTTACAATAAATATATTTATACGACTATAAATTTGAAATTTTTATTAAAGGTGGATTTGATAGTAAAATTATAAAGATTAATAATTTGATTTTAGCTCTAAAATATGTACACATCGCCTGTCACTCTTATTAATAAAATAAGATAAGTCGTAACATAGTAGATGTACTGAAGAGTGTATCTAGAATGCAATTTAAAGCTTATTAATAAAGTATTTCTTTTACATTGAAAAGAAATTTGTGTAAATCAATTTAAATTGATTATAAATAATTTATTAAATATTTAATTTTATTTATTTTTTTTTAAAAATAGTTATTATAATTTTTAGTATAAAATAGAAAATATATTTAGATCAAGGTGTAGCTTATGTTTAAGTAGAAATGGGTTACAATAAATATATTTATACGACTATAAATTTGAAATTTTTATTAAAGGTGGATTTGATAGTAAAATTATAAAGATTAATAATTTGATTTTAGCTCTAAAATATGTACACATCGCCCGTCGTTCTTATTAATAAAATAAGATAAGTCGTAACATAGTAGATGTACTGAAGAGTGTATCTAGAATGCAATTTAAAGCTTATTAATAAAGTATTTCTTTTACATTGAAAAGAAATTTGTGTAAATCAATTTAAATTGATTATAAATAATTTATTTAATATTTAATTTGATTTATTTTTTTTTTAAATAGTTATAATTTTTAGTATAAAATAGAAAATAAATTTAGATCAAGGTGTAGCTTATGTTTAAGTAGAAATGGGTTACAATAAATATATTTATACTAAAGCTTATTAATAAAGTATTTCTTTTACATTGAAAAGAAATTTGTGTAAATCAATTTAAATTGATTATAAATAATTTATTAAATATTTAATTTGATTTATTTTTTTTTTAAATAGTTATTATAATTTTTAGTATAAAATAGAAAATATATTTAGATCAAGGTGTAGCTTATGTTTAAGTAGAAATGGGTTACAATAAATATATTTATACGACTATAAATTTGAAATTTTTATTAAAGGTGGATTTGATAGTAAAATTATAATGATTAATAATTTGATTTTAGCTCTAAAATATGTACACATCGCCCGTCACTCTTATTAATAAAATAAGATAAGTCGTAACATAGTAGATGTACTGAAGAGTGTATCTAGAATGCAATTTAAAGCTTATTAATAAAGTATTTCTTTTACATTGAAAAGAAATTTGTGTAAATCAATTTAAATTGATTATAAATAATTTATTAAATATTTAATTTTATTTATTTTTTTTTAAAAATAGTTATTATAATTTTTAGTATAAAATAGAAAATATATTTAGATCAAGGTGTAGCTTATGTTTAAGTAGAAATGGGTTACAATAAATATATTTATACGACTATAAATTTGAAATTTTTATTAAAGGTGGATTTGATAGTAAAATTATAAAGATTAATAATTTGATTTTAGCTCTAAAATATGTACACATATTAATAAAATAAGATAAGTCGTAACATAGTAGATGTACTGAAGAGTGTATCTAGAATGCAATTTAAAGCTTATTAATAAAGTATTTCTTTTACATTGAAAAGAAATTTGTGTAAATCAATTTAAATTGATTATAAATAATCTATTTAATATTTAATTTGATTTTTTTTTTTTTTAAATAGTTATAATTTTTAGTATAAAATAGAAAATAAATTTAGATCAAGGTGTAGCTTATGTTTAAGTAGAAATGGGTTACAATAAATATATTTATACGACTATAAATTTGAAATTTTTATTAAAGGTGGATTTGATAGTAAAATTATAAAGATTAATAATTTGATTTTAGCTCTAAAATATGTACACATCGCCCGTCGTTTTTATTAATAAAATAAGATAAGTCGTAACATAGTAGATGTACTGAAGAGTGTATCTAGAATGCAATTTAAAGCTTATTAATAAAGTATTTCTTTTACATTGAAAAGAAATTTGTGTAAATCAATTTAAATTGATTATAAATAATTTATTTAATATTTAATTTGATTTATTTTTTTTTTAAATAGTTATAATTTTTAGTATAAAATAGAAAATAAATTTAGATCAAGGTGTAGCTTATGTTTAAGTAGAAATGGGTTACAATAAATATATTTATACTAAAGCTTATTAATAAAGTATTTCTTTTACATTGAAAAGAAATTTGTGTAAATCAATTTAAATTGATTATAAATAATTTATTAAATATTTAATTTGATTTATTTTTTTTTTTTAAATAGTTATTATAATTTTTAGTATAAAATAGAAAATATATTTAGATCAAGGTGTAGCTTATGTTTAAGTAGAAATGGGTTACAATAAATATATTTATACGACTATAAATTTGAAATTTTTATTAAAGGTGGATTTGATAGTAAAATTATAAAGATTAATAATTTGATTTTAGCTCTAAAATATGTACACATCGCCCGTCACTCTTATTAATAAAATAAGATAAGTCGTAACATAGTAGATGTACTGAAGAGTGTATCTAGAATGCAATTTAAAGCTTATTAATAAAGTATTTCTTTTACATTGAAAAGAAATTTGTGTAAATCAATTTAAATTGATTATAAATAATTTATTAAATATTTAATTTGATTTATATTTTTTTTAAAATAGTTATTATAATTTTTAGTATAAAATAGAAAATATATTTAGATCAAGGTGTAGCTTATGTTTAAGTAGAAATGGGTTACAATAAATATATTTATACGACTATAAATTTGAAATTTTTATTAAAGGTGGATTTGATAGTAAAATTATAAAGATTAATAATTTGATTTTAGCTCTAAAATATGTACACATCGCCCGTCACTCTTATTAATAAAATAAGATAAGTCGTAACATAGTAGATGTACTGAAGAGTGTATCTAGAATGCAATTTAAAGCTTATTAATAAAGTATTTCTTTTACATTGAAAAGAAATTTGTGTAAATCAATTTAAATTGATTATAAATAATTTATTAAATATTTAATTTGATTTATTTTTTTTTTAAATAGTTATTATAATTTTTAGTATAAAATAGAAAATATATTTAGATCAAGGTGTAGCTTATGTTTAAGTAGAAATGGGTTACAATAAATATATTTATACGACTATAAATTTGAAATTTTTATTAAAGGTGGATTTGATAGTAAAATTATAAAGATTAATAATTTGATTTTAGGTCTAAAATATGTACACATCGCCCGTCGTTCTTATTAATAAAATAAGATAAGTCGTAACATAGTAGATGTACTGAAGAGTGTATCTAGAATCCAATTTAAAGCTTATTAATAAAGTACTTCTTTTACATTGAAAAGAAATTTGTGTAAATCAATTTAAATTGATTATAAATAATTTATTAAATATTTAATTTGATTTATTTTTTTTTTAAATAGTTATAATTTTTAGTATAAAATAGAAAATAAATTTAGATCAAGGTGTAGCTTATGTTTAAGTAGAAATGGGTTACAATAAATATATTTATACTAAAGCTTATTAATAAAGTATTTCTTTTACATTGAAAAGAAATTTGTGTAAATCAATTTAAATTGATTATAAATAATTTATTAAATATTTAATTTGATTTATTTTTTTTTTAAATAGTTATTATAATTTTTAGTATAAAATAGAAAATATATTTAGATCAAGGTGTAGCTTATGTTTAAGTAGAAATGGGTTACAATAAATATATTTATACGACTATAAATTTGAAATTTTTATTAAAGGTGGATTTGATAGTAAAATTATAAAGATTAATAATTTGATTTTAGCTCTAAAATATGTACACATCGCCCGTCGTTCTTATTAATAAAATAAGATAAGTCGTAACATAGTACATGTACTGAAGAGTGTATCTAGAATGCAATTTAAAGCTTATTAATAAAGTATTTCTTTTACATTGAAAAGAAATTTGTGTAAATCAATTTAAATTGATTATAAATAATTTATTTAATATTTAATTTGATTTATTTTTTTTTTAAATAGTTATAATTTTTAGTATAAAATAGAAAATATATTTAGATCAAGGTGTAGCTTATGTTTAAGTAGAAATGGGTTACAATAAATATATTTATACGACTATAAATTTGAAATTTTTATTAAAGGTGGATTTGATAGTAAAATTATAAAGATTAATAATTTGATTTTAGCTCTAAAATATGTACACATCGCCCGTCGTTCTTATTAATAAAATAAGATAAGTCGTAACATAGTAGATGTACTGAAGAGTGTATCTAGAATGCAATTTAAAGCTTATTAATAAAGTATTTCTTTTACATTGAAAAGAAATTTGTGTAAATCAATTTAAATTGATTATAAATAATTTATTAAATATTTAATTTGATTTATTTTTTTTTTAAATAGTTATTATAATTTTTAGTATAAAATAGAAAATATATTTAGATCAAGGTGTAGCTTATGTTTAAGTAGAAATGGGTTACAATAAATATATTTACACGACTATAAATTTGAAATTTTTATTAAAGGTGGATTTGATAGTAAAATTATAAAGATTAATAATTTGATTTTAGCTCTAAAATATGTACACATCGCCCGTCGTTCTTATTAATAAAATAAGATAAGTCGTAACATAGTAGATGTACTGAAGAGTGTATCTAGAATGCAATTTAAAGCTTATTAATAAAGTATTTCTTTTACATTGAAAAGAAATTTGTGTAAATCAATTTAAATTGATTATAAATAATTTATTAAATATTTAATTTGATTTATTTTTTTTTTAAATAGTTATTATAATTTTTAGTATAAAATAGAAAATATATTTAGATCAAGGTGTAGCTTATGTTTAAGTAGAAATGGGTTACAATAAATATATTTATACGACTATAAATTTGAAATTTTTATTAAAGGTGGATTTGATAGTAAAATTATAAAGATTAATAATTTGATTTTAGGTCTAAAATATGTACACATCGCCCGTCACTCTTATTAATAAAATAAGATAAGTCGTAACATAGTAGATGTACTGAAGAGTATATCTAGAATGCAATTTAAAGCTTATTAATAAAGTATTTCTTTTACATTGAAAAGAAATTTGTGTAAATCAATTTAAATTGATTATAAATAATTTATTAAATATTTAATTTTATTTATTTTTTTTTAAAAATAGTTATTATAATTTTTAGTATAAAATAGAAAATATATTTAGATCAAGGTGTAGCTTATGTTTAAGTAGAAATGGGTTACAATAAATATATTTATACGACTATAAATTTGAAATTTTTATTAAAGGTGGATTTGATAGTAAAATTATAAAGATTAATAATTTGATTTTAGGTCTAAAATATGTACACATCGCCCGTCGTTCTTATTAATAAAATAAGATAAGTCGTAACATAGTAGATGTACTGAAGAGTGTATCTAGAATGCAATTTAAAGCTTATTAATATAGTATTTCCTCTACATTGAAAATAAATTTGTGTAAATCAATTTAAATTGATTATAAATAATTTATTAAATATTTAATTTGATTTATTTTTTTTTTTAAATAGTTACTATAATTTTTAGTATAAAATAGAAAATATATTTAGATCAAGGTGTAGCTTATGTTTAAGTAGAAATGGGTTACAATAAATATATTTATACGACTATAAATTTGAAATTTTTATTAAAGGTGGATTTGATAGTAAAATTATAAAGATTAATAATTTGATTTTAGCTCTAAAATATGTACACATATTAATAAAATAAGATAAGTCGTAACATAGTAGATGTACTGAAGAGTGTATCTAGAATGCAATTTAAAGCTTATTAATAAAGTACTTCTTTTACATTGAAAAGAAATTTGTGTAAATCAATTTAAATTGATTATAAATAATTTATTAAATATTTAATTTTATTTATTTTTTTTTTTAAATAGTTATTATAATTTTTAGTATAAAATAGAAAATATATTTAGATCAAGGTGTAGCTTATGTTTAAGTAGAAATGGGTTACAATAAATATATTTATACGACTATAAATTTGAAATTTTTATTAAAGGTGGATTTGATAGTAAAATTATAAAGATTAATAATTTGATTTTAGGTCTAAAATATGTACACATCGCCCGTCGTTCTTATTAATAAAATAAGATAAGTCGTAACATAGTAGATGTACTGAAGAGTGTATCTAGAATGCAATTTAAAGCTTATTAATAAAGTATTTCTTTTACATTGAAAAGAAATTTGTGTAAATCAATTTAAATTGATTATAAATAATTTATTAAATATTTAATTTGATTTATTTTTTTTTTAAATAGTTATTATAATTTTTAGTATAAAATAGAAAATATATTTAGATCAAGGTGTAGCTTATGTTTAAGTAGAAATGGGTTACAATAAATATATTTATACGACTATAAATTTGAAATTTTTATTAAAGGTGGATTTGATAGTAAAATTATAAAGATTAATAATTTGATTTTAGCTCTAAAATATGTACACATCGCCCGTCGTTCTTATTAATAAAATAAGATAAGTCGTAACATAGTACATGTACTGAAGAGTGTATCTAGAATGCAATTTAAAGCTTATTAATAAAGTATTTCTTTTACATTGAAAAGAAATTTGTGTAAATCAATTTAAATTGATTATAAATAATTTATTTAATATTTAATTTGATTTATTTTTTTTTTAAATAGTTATAATTTTTAGTATAAAATAGAAAATATATTTAGATCAAGGTGTAGCTTATGTTTAAGTAGAAATGGGTTACAATAAATATATTTATACGACTATAAATTTGAAATTTTTATTAAAGGTGGATTTGATAGTAAAATTATAAAGATTAATAATTTGATTTTAGCTCTAAAATATGTACACATCGCCCGTCGTTCTTATTAATAAAATAAGATAAGTCGTAACATAGTAGATGTACTGAAGAGTGTATCTAGAATGCAATTTAAAGCTTATTAATAAAGTATTTCTTTTACATTGAAAAGAAATTTGTGTAAATCAATTTAAATTGATTATAAATAATTTATTAAATATTTAATTTGATTTATTTTTTTTTTAAATAGTTATTATAATTTTTAGTATAAAATAGAAAATATATTTAGATCAAGGTGTAGCTTATGTTTAAGTAGAAATGGGTTACAATAAATATATTTACACGACTATAAATTTGAAATTTTTATTAAAGGTGGATTTGATAGTAAAATTATAAAGATTAATAATTTGATTTTAGCTCTAAAATATGTACACATCGCCCGTCGTTCTTATTAATAAAATAAGATAAGTCGTAACATAGTAGATGTACTGAAGAGTGTATCTAGAATGCAATTTAAAGCTTATTAATAAAGTATTTCTTTTACATTGAAAAGAAATTTGTGTAAATCAATTTAAATTGATTATAAATAATTTATTAAATATTTAATTTGATTTATTTTTTTTTTAAATAGTTATTATAATTTTTAGTATAAAATAGAAAATATATTTAGATCAAGGTGTAGCTTATGTTTAAGTAGAAATGGGTTACAATAAATATATTTATACGACTATAAATTTGAAATTTTTATTAAAGGTGGATTTGATAGTAAAATTATAAAGATTAATAATTTGATTTTAGGTCTAAAATATGTACACATCGCCCGTCGTTCTTATTAATAAAATAAGATAAGTCGTAACATAGTAGATGTACTGAAGAGTGTATCTAGAATCCAATTTAAAGCTTATTAATAAAGTACTTCTTTTACATTGAAAAGAAATTTGTGTAAATCAATTTAAATTGATTATAAATAATTTATTAAATATTTAATTTGATTTATTTTTTTTTTAAATAGTTATAATTTTTAGTATAAAATAGAAAATAAATTTAGATCAAGGTGTAGCTTATGTTTAAGTAGAAATGGGTTACAATAAATATATTTATACTAAAGCTTATTAATAAAGTATTTCTTTTACATTGAAAAGAAATTTGTGTAAATCAATTTAAATTGATTATAAATAATTTATTAAATATTTAATTTGATTTATTTTTTTTTTAAATAGTTATTATAATTTTTAGTATAAAATAGAAAATATATTTAGATCAAGGTGTAGCTTATGTTTAAGTAGAAATGGGTTACAATAAATATATTTATACGACTATAAATTTGAAATTTTTATTAAAGGTGGATTTGATAGTAAAATTATAAAGATTAATAATTTGATTTTAGCTCTAAAATATGTACACATCGCCCGTCGTTCTTATTAATAAAATAAGATAAGTCGTAACATAGTACATGTACTGAAGAGTGTATCTAGAATGCAATTTAAAGCTTATTAATAAAGTATTTCTTTTACATTGAAAAGAAATTTGTGTAAATCAATTTAAATTGATTATAAATAATTTATTTAATATTTAATTTGATTTATTTTTTTTTTAAATAGTTATAATTTTTAGTATAAAATAGAAAATATATTTAGATCAAGGTGTAGCTTATGTTTAAGTAGAAATGGGTTACAATAAATATATTTACACGACTATAAATTTGAAATTTTTATTAAAGGTGGATTTGATAGTAAAATTATAAAGATTAATAATTTGATTTTAGCTCTAAAATATGTACACATCGCCCGTCACTCTTATTAATAAAATAAGATAAGTCGTAACATAGTAGATGTACTGAAGAGTGTATCTAGAATGCAATTTAAAGCTTATTAATAAAGTATTTCTTTTACATTGAAAAGAAATTTGTGTAAATCAATTTAAATTGATTATAAATAATTTATTAAATATTTAATTTGATTTATTTTTTTTTTAAATAGTTATTATAATTTTTAGTATAAAATAGAAAATATATTTAGATCAAGGTGTAGCTTATGTTTAAGTAGAAATGGGTTACAATAAATATATTTATACGACTATAAATTTGAAATTTTTATTAAAGGTGGATTTGATAGTAAAATTATAAAGATTAATAATTTGATTTTAGGTCTAAAATATGTACACATCGCCCGTCACTCTTATTAATAAAATAAGATAAGTCGTAACATAGTAGATGTACTGAAGAGTATATCTAGAATGCAATTTAAAGCTTATTAATAAAGTATTTCTTTTACATTGAAAAGAAATTTGTGTAAATCAATTTAAATTGATTATAAATAATTTATTAAATATTTAATTTTATTTATTTTTTTTTAAAAATAGTTATTATAATTTTTAGTATAAAATAGAAAATATATTTAGATCAAGGTGTAGCTTATGTTTAAGTAGAAATGGGTTACAATAAATATATTTATACGACTATAAATTTGAAATTTTTATTAAAGGTGGATTTGATAGTAAAATTATAAAGATTAAGAATTTGATTTTAGGTCTAAAATATGTACACATCGCCCGTCGTTCTTATTAATAAAATAAGATAAGTCGTAACATAGTAGATGTACTGAAGAGTGTATCTAGAATGCAATTTAAAGCTTATTAATATAGTATTTCCTCTACATTGAAAATAAATTTGTGTAAATCAATTTAAATTGATTATAAATAATTTATTAAATATTTAATTTTATTTATTTTTTTTTTAAATAGTTATTATAATTTTTAGTATAAAATAGAAAATATATTTAGATCAAGGTGTAGCTTATGTTTAAGTAGAAATGGGTTACAATAAATATATTTATACGACTATAAATTTGAAATTTTTATTAAAGGTGGATTTGATAGTAAAATTATAAAGATTAATAATTTGATTTTAGGTCTAAAATATGTACACATCGCCCGTCGTTCTTATTAATAAAATAAGATAAGTCGTAACATAGTAGATGTACTGAAGAGTGTATCTAGAATGCAATTTAAAGCTTATTAATAAAGTATTTCTTTTACATTGAAAAGAAATTTGTGTAAATCAATTTAAATTGATTATAAATAATTTATTAAATATTTAATTTGATTTATTTTTTTTTTAAATAGTTATTATAATTTTTAGTATAAAATAGAAAATATATTTAGATCAAGGTGTAGCTTATGTTTAAGTAGAAATGGGTTACAATAAATATATTTATACGACTATAAATTTGAAATTTTTATTAAAGGTGGATTTGATAGTAAAATTATAAAGATTAATAATTTGATTTTAGGTCTAAAATATGTACACATCGCCCGTCGTTCTTATTAATAAAATAAGATAAGTCGTAACATAGTAGATGTACTGAAGAGTGTATCTAGAATCCAATTTAAAGCTTATTAATAAAGTACTTCTTTTACATTGAAAAGAAATTTGTGTAAATCAATTTAAATTGATTATAAATAATTTATTAAATATTTAATTTGATTTATTTTTTTTTTAAATAGTTATAATTTTTAGTATAAAATAGAAAATAAATTTAGATCAAGGTGTAGCTTATGTTTAAGTAGAAATGGGTTACAATAAATATATTTATACTAAAGCTTATTAATAAAGTATTTCTTTTACATTGAAAAGAAATTTGTGTAAATCAATTTAAATTGATTATAAATAATTTATTAAATATTTAATTTTATTTATTTTTTTTTTAAATAGTTATTATAATTTTTAGTATAAAATAGAAAATATATTTAGATCAAGGTGTAGCTTATGTTTAAGTAGAAATGGGTTACAATAAATATATTTACACGACTATAAATTTGAAATTTTTATTAAAGGTGGATTTGATAGTAAAATTATAAAGATTAATAATTTGATTTTAGCTCTAAAATATGTACACATCGCCCGTCACTCTTATTAATAAAATAAGATAAGTCGTAACATAGTAGATGTACTGAAGAGTGTATCTAGAATGCAATTTAAAGCTTATTAATAAAGTATTTCTTTTACATTGAAAAGAAATTTGTGTAAATCAATTTAAATTGATTATAAATAATTTATTAAATATTTAATTTGATTTATTTTTTTTTTAAATAGTTATTATAATTTTTAGTATAAAATAGAAAATATATTTAGATCAAGGTGTAGCTTATGTTTAAGTAGAAATGGGTTACAATAAATATATTTATACGACTATAAATTTGAAATTTTTATTAAAGGTGGATTTGATAGTAAAATTATAAAGATTAATAATTTGATTTTAGGTCTAAAATATGTACACATCGCCCGTCACTCTTATTAATAAAATAAGATAAGTCGTAACATAGTAGATGTACTGAAGAGTATATCTAGAATGCAATTTAAAGCTTATTAATAAAGTATTTCTTTTACATTGAAAAGAAATTTGTGTAAATCAATTTAAATTGATTATAAATAATTTATTAAATATTTAATTTTATTTATTTTTTTTTAAAAATAGTTATTATAATTTTTAGTATAAAATAGAAAATATATTTAGATCAAGGTGTAGCTTATGTTTAAGTAGAAATGGGTTACAATAAATATATTTATACGACTATAAATTTGAAATTTTTATTAAAGGTGGATTTGATAGTAAAATTATAAAGATTAATAATTTGATTTTAGGTCTAAAATATGTACACATCGCCCGTCGTTCTTATTAATAAAATAAGATAAGTCGTAACATAGTAGATGTACTGAAGAGTGTATCTAGAATGCAATTTAAAGCTTATTAATATAGTATTTCCTCTACATTGAAAATAAATTTGTGTAAATCAATTTAAATTGATTATAAATAATTTATTAAATATTTAATTTTATTTATTTTTTTTTTTAAATAGTTATTATAATTTTTAGTATAAAATAGAAAATATATTTAGATCAAGGTGTAGCTTATGTTTAAGTAGAAATGGGTTACAATAAATATATTTATACGACTATAAATTTGAAATTTTTATTAAAGGTGGATTTGATAGTAAAATTATAAAGATTAATAATTTGATTTTAGCTCTAAAATATGTACACATCGCCCGTCACTCTTATTAATAAAATAAGATAAGTCGTAACATAGTAGATGTACTGAAGAGTGTATCTAGAATGCAATTTAAAGCTTATTAATAAAGTATTTCTTTTACATTGAAAAGAAATTTGTGTAAATCAATTTAAATTGATTATAAATAATTTATTAAATATTTAATTTTATTTATTTTTTTTTTTTAAATAGTTATTATAATTTTTAGTATAAAATAGAAAATATATTTAGATCAAGGTGTAGCTTATGTTTAAGTAGAAATGGGTTACAATAAATATATTTATACGACTATAAATTTGAAATTTTTATTAAAGGTGGATTTGATAGTAAAATTATAAAGATTAATAATTTGATTTTAGCTCTAAAATATGTACACATCGCCTGTCACTCTTATTAATAAAATAAGATAAGTCGTAACATAGTAGATGTACTGAAGAGTGTATCTAGAATGCAATTTAAAGCTTATTAATAAAGTATTTCTTTTACATTGAAAAGAAATTTGTGTAAATCAATTTAAATTGATTATAAATAATTTATTAAATATTTAATTTTATTTATTTTTTTTAAAAATAGTTATTATAATTTTTAGTATAAAATAGAAAATATATTTAGATCAAGGTGTAGCTTATGTTTAAGTAGAAATGGGTTACAATAAATATATTTATACGACTATAAATTTGAAATTTTTATTAAAGGTGGATTTGATAGTAAAATTATAAAGATTAATAATTTGATTTTAGCTCTAAAATATGTACACATCGCCCGTCACTCTTATTAATAAAATAAGATAAGTCGTAACATAGTAGATGTACTGAAGAGTGTATCTAGAATGCAATTTAAAGCTTATTAATATAGTATTTCCTCTACATTGAAAATAAATTTGTGTAAATCAATTTAAATTGATTATAAATAATTTATTAAATATTTCATTTGATTTATTTTTTTTTTTTAAATAGTTATTATAATTTTTAGTATAAAATAGAAAATATATTTAGATCAAGGTGTAGCTTATGTTTAAGTAGAAATGGGTTACAATAAATATATTTATACGACTATAAATTTGAAATTTTTATTAAAGGTGGATTTGATAGTAAAATTATAAAGATTAATAATTTGATTTTAGCTCTAAAATATGTACACATCGCCTGTCACTCTTATTAATAAAATAAGATAAGTCGTAACATAGTAGATGTACTGAAGAGTGTATCTAGAATGCAATTTAAAGCTTATTAATAAAGTATTTCCTCTACATTGAAAAGAAATTTGTGTAAATCAATTTAAATTGATTATAAATAATTTATTAAATATTTGATTTTATTTATTTTTTTTTAAAAATAGTTATTATAATTTTTAGTATAAAATAGAAAATATATTTAGATCAAGGTGTAGCTTATGTTTAAGTAGAAATGGGTTACAATAAATATATATATACGACTATAAATTTGAAATTTTTATTAAAGGTGGATTTGATAGTAAAATTATAAAGATTAATAATTTGATTTTAGCTCTAAAAAATGTACACATCGCCTGTCACTCTTATTAATAAAATAAGATAAGTCGTAACATAGTAGATGTACTGAAGAGTGTATCTAGAATGCAATTTAAAGCTTATTAATAAAGTATTTCTTTTACATTGAAAAGAAATTTGTGTAAATCAATTTAAATTGATTATAAATAATTTATTAAATATTTAATTTGATTTATATTTTTTTTAAAATAGTTATTATAATTTTTAGTATAAAATAGAAAATATATTTAGATCAAGGTGTAGCTTATGTTTAAGTAGAAATGGGTTACAATAAATATATTTATACGACTATAAATTTGAAATTTTTATTAAAGGTGGATTTGATAGTAAAATTATAAAGATTAATAATTTGATTTTAGGTCTAAAATATGTACACATCGCCCGTCGTTCTTATTAATAAAATAAGATAAGTCGTAACATAGTAGATGTACTGAAGAGTGTATCTAGAATGCAATTTAAAGCTTATTAATAAAGTATTTCTTTTACATTGAAAAGAAATTTGTGTAAATCAATTTAAATTGATTATAAATAATTTATTAAATATTTAATTTGATTTATTTTTTTTTTAAATAGTTATTATAATTTTTAGTATAAAATAGAAAATATATTTAGATCAAGGTGTAGCTTATGTTTAAGTAGAAATGGGTTACAATAAATATATTTATACGACTATAAATTCGAAATTTTTATTAAAAGTGGATTTGATAGTAAAATTATAAAGATTAATAATTTGATTTTAGCTCTAAAATATGTACACATCGCCCGTCGTTCTTATTAATAAAATAAGATAAGTCGTAACATAGTAGATGTACTGAAGAGTGTATCTAGAATGCAATTTAAAGCTTATTAATAAAGTATTTCTTTTACATTGAAAAGAAATTTGTGTAAATCAATTTAAATTGATTATAAATAATTTATTTAATATTTAGTTTGATTTATTTTTTTTTTAAATAGTTATAATTTTTAGTATAAAATAGAAAATATATTTAGATCAAGGTGTAGCTTATGTTTAAGTAGAAATGGGTTACAATAAATATATTTATACGACTATAAATTTGAAATTTTTATTAAAGGTGGATTTGATAGTAAAATTATAAAGATTAATAATTTGATTTTAGCTCTAAAATATGTACACATCGCCCGTCGTTCTTATTAATAAAATAAGATAAGTCGTAACATAGTAGATGTACTGAAGAGTGTATCTAGAATGCAATTTAAAGCTTATTAATAAAGTATTTCTTTTACATTGAAAAGAAATTTGTGTAAATCAATTTAAATTGATTATAAATAATTTATTAAATATTTAATTTGATTTATTTTTTTTTTAAATAGTTATTATAATTTTTAGTATAAAATAGAAAATATATTTAGATCAAGGTGTAGCTTATGTTTAAGTAGAAATGGGTTACAATAAATATATTTATACGACTATAAATTTGAAATTTTTATTAAAAGTGGATTTGATAGTAAAATTATAAAGATTAATAATTTGATTTTAGGTCTAAAATATGTACACATCGCCCGTCGTTCTTATTAATAAAATAAGATAAGTCGTAACATAGTAGATGTACTGAAGAGTGTATCTAGAATGCAATTTAAAGCTTATTAATAAAGTATTTCTTTTACATTGAAAAGAAATTTGTGTAAATCAATTTAAATTGATTATAAATAATTTATTAAATATTTAATTTTATTTATTTTTTTTTTAAATAGTTATTATAATTTTTAGTATAAAATAGAAAATATATTTAGATCAAGGTGTAGCTTATGTTTAAGTAGAAATGGGTTACAATAAATATATTTACACGACTATAAATTTGAAATTTTTATTAAAGGTGGATTTGATAGTAAAATTATAAAGATTAATAATTTGATTTTAGCTCTAAAATATGTACACATCGCCCGTCACTCTTATTAATAAAATAAGATAAGTCGTAACATAGTAGATGTACTGAAGAGTGTATCTAGAATGCAATTTAAAGCTTATTAATAAAGTATTTCTTTTACATTGAAAAGAAATTTGTGTAAATCAATTTAAATTGATTATAAATAATTTATTAAATATTTAATTTGATTTATTTTTTTTTTAAATAGTTATTATAATTTTTAGTATAAAATAGAAAATATATTTAGATCAAGGTGTAGCTTATGTTTAAGTAGAAATGGGTTACAATAAATATATTTATACGACTATAAATTTGAAATTTTTATTAAAAGTGGATTTGATAGTAAAATTATAAAGATTAATAATTTGATTTTAGGTCTAAAATATGTACACATCGCCCGTCGTTCTTATTAATAAAATAAGATAAGTCGTAACATAGTAGATGTACTGAAGAGTGTATCTAGAATGCAATTTAAAGCTTATTAATAAAGTATTTCTTTTACATTGAAAAGAAATTTGTGTAAATCATTTTAAATTGATTATAAATAATTTATTAAATATTTAATTTTATTTGTTTTTTTTTTAAATAGTTATTATAATTTTTAGTATAAAATAGAAAATATATTTAGATCAAGGTGTAGCTTATGTTTAAGTAGAAATGGGTTACAATAAATATATTTACACGACTATAAATTTGAAATTTTTATTAAAGGTGGATTTGATAGTAAAATTATAAAGATTAATAATTTGATTTTAGCTCTAAAATATGTACACATCGCCCGTCACTCTTATTAATAAAATAAGATAAGTCGTAACATAGTAGATGTACTGAAGAGTGTATCTAGAATGCAATTTAAAGCTTATTAATAAAGTATTTCTTTTACATTGAAAAGAAATTTGTGTAAATCAATTTAAATTGATTATAAATAATTTATTAAATATTTAATTTGATTTATTTTTTTTTTAAATAGTTATTATAATTTTTAGTATAAAATAGAAAATATATTTAGATCAAGGTGTAGCTTATGTTTAAGTAGAAATGGGTTACAATAAATATATTTATACGACTATAAATTTGAAATTTTTATTAAAGGTGGATTTGATAGTAAAATTATAAAGATTAATAATTTGATTTTAGCTCTAAAATATGTACACATCGCCCGTCGTTCTTATTAATAAAATAAGATAAGTCGTAACATAGTAGATGTACTGAAGAGTGTATCTAGAATGCAATTTAAAGCTTATTAATAAAGTATTTCTTTTACATTGAAAAGAAATTTGTGTAAATCAATTTAAATTGATTATAAATAATTTATTTAATATTTAATTTGATTTATTTTTTTTTTAAATAGTTATAATTTTTAGTATAAAATAGAAAATAAATTTAGATCAAGGTGTAGCTTATGTTTAAGTAGAAATGGGTTACAATAAATATATTTATACTAAAGCTTATTAATAAAGTATTTCTTTTACATTGAAAAGAAATTTGTGTAAATCAATTTAAATTGATTATAAATAATTTATTAAATATTTAATTTGATTTATTTTTTTTTAAATAGTTATTATAATTTTTAGTATAAAATAGAAAATATATTTAGATCAAGGTGTAGCTTATGTTTAAGTAGAAATGGGTTACAATAAATATATTTATACGACTATAAATTTGAAATTTTTATTAAAGGTGGATTTGATAGTAAAATTATAAAGATTAATAATTTGATTTTAGGTCTAAAATATGTACACATCGCCCGTCGTTCTTATTAATAAAATAAGATAAGTCGTAACATAGTAGATGTACTGAAGAGTGTATCTAGAATGCAATTTAAAGCTTATTAATAAAGTATTTCTTTTACATTGAAAAGAAATTTGTGTAAATCAATTTAAATTGATTATAAATAATTTATTAAATATTTAATTTTATTTATTTTTTTTTAAAAATAGTTATTATAATTTTTAGTATAAAATAGAAAATATATTTAGATCAAGGTGTAGCTTATGTTTAAGTAGAAATGGGTTACAATAAATATATTTATACGACTATAAATTTGAAATTTTTATTAAAGGTGGATTTGATAGTAAAATTATAAAGATTAATAATTTGATTTTAGCTCTAAAATATGTACACATATTAATAAAATAAGATAAGTCGTAACATAGTAGATGTACTGAAGAGTGTATCTAGAATGCAATTTAAAGCTTATTAATAAAGTATTTCTTTTACATTGAAAAGAAATTTGTGTAAATCAATTTAAATTGATTATAAATAATCTATTTAATATTTAATTTGATTTATTTTTTTTTTAAATAGTTATTATAATTTTTAGTATAAAATAGAAAATATATTTAGATCAAGGTGTAGCTTATGTTTAAGTAGAAATGGGTTACAATAAATATATTTATACGACTATAAATTTGAAATTTTTATTAAAGGTGGATTTGATAGTAAAATTATAAAGATTAATAATTTGATTTTAGCTCTAAAATATGTACACATCGCCCGTCGTTCTTATTAATAAAATAAGATAAGTCGTAACATAGTAGATGTACTGAAGAGTGTATCTAGAATGCAATTTAAAGCTTATTAATAAAGTATTTCTTTTACATTGAAAAGAAATTTGTGTAAATCAATTTAAATTGATTATAAATAATTTATTAAATATTTAATTTGATTTATTTTTTTTTTAAATAGTTATAATTTTTAGTATAAAATAGAAAATAAATTTAGATCAAGGTGTAGCTTATGTTTAAGTAGAAATGGGTTACAATAAATATATTTATACTAAAGCTTATTAATAAAGTATTTCTTTTACATTGAAAAGAAATTTGTGTAAATCAATTTAAATTGATTATAAATAATTTATTAAATATTTAATTTGATTTATTTTTTTTTAAATAGTTATTATAATTTTTAGTATAAAATAGAAAATATATTTAGATCAAGGTGTAGCTTATGTTTAAGTAGAAATGGGTTACAATAAATATATTTACACGACTATAAATTTGAAATTTTTATTAAAGGTGGATTTGATAGTAAAATTATAAAGATTAATAATTTGATTTTAGCTCTAAAATATGTACACATCGCCCGTCACTCTTATTAATAAAATAAGATAAGTCGTAACATAGTAGATGTACTGAAGAGTGTATCTAGAATGCAATTTAAAGCTTATTAATAAAGTATTTCTTTTACATTGAAAAGAAATTTGTGTAAATCAATTTAAATTGATTATAAATAATTTATTAAATATTTAATTTGATTTATTTTTTTTTTAAATAGTTATTATAATTTTTAGTATAAAATAGAAAATATATTTAGATCAAGGTGTAGCTTATGTTTAAGTAGAAATGGGTTACAATAAATATATTTATACGACTATAAATTTGAAATTTTTATTAAAGGTGGATTTGATAGTAAAATTATAAAGATTAATAATTTGATTTTAGCTCTAAAATATGTACACATCGCCCGTCGTTCTTATTAATAAAATAAGATAAGTCGTAACATAGTAGATGTACTGAAGAGTGTATCTAGAATGCAATTTAAAGCTTATTAATAAAGTATTTCTTTTACATTGAAAAGAAATTTGTGTAAATCAATTTAAATTGATTATAAATAATTTATTTAATATTTAATTTGATTTATTTTTTTTTTAAATAGTTATAATTTTTAGTATAAAATAGAAAATAAATTTAGATCAAGGTGTAGCTTATGTTTAAGTAGAAATGGGTTACAATAAATATATTTATACTAAAGCTTATTAATAAAGTATTTCTTTTACATTGAAAAGAAATTTGTGTAAATCAATTTAAATTGATTATAAATAATTTATTAAATATTTAATTTGATTTATTTTTTTTTAAATAGTTATTATAATTTTTAGTATAAAATAGAAAATATATTTAGATCAAGGTGTAGCTTATGTTTAAGTAGAAATGGGTTACAATAAATATATTTATACGACTATAAATTTGAAATTTTTATTAAAGGTGGATTTGATAGTAAAATTATAAAGATTAATAATTTGATTTTAGGTCTAAAATATGTACACATCGCCCGTCGTTCTTATTAATAAAATAAGATAAGTCGTAACATAGTAGATGTACTGAAGAGTGTATCTAGAATGCAATTTAAAGCTTATTAATAAAGTATTTCTTTTACATTGAAAAGAAATTTGTGTAAATCAATTTAAATTGATTATAAATAATTTATTAAATATTTAATTTTATTTATTTTTTTTTAAAAATAGTTATTATAATTTTTAGTATAAAATAGAAAATATATTTAGATCAAGGTGTAGCTTATGTTTAAGTAGAAATGGGTTACAATAAATATATTTATACGACTATAAATTTGAAATTTTTATTAAAGGTGGATTTGATAGTAAAATTATAAAGATTAATAATTTGATTTTAGCTCTAAAATATGTACACATATTAATAAAATAAGATAAGTCGTAACATAGTAGATGTACTGAAGAGTGTATCTAGAATGCAATTTAAAGCTTATTAATAAAGTATTTCTTTTACATTGAAAAGAAATTTGTGTAAATCAATTTAAATTGATTATAAATAATCTATTTAATATTTAATTTGATTTTTTTTTTTTTAAATAGTTATAATTTTTAGTATAAAATAGAAAATAAATTTAGATCAAGGTGTAGCTTATGTTTAAGTAGAAATGGGTTACAATAAATATATTTATACGACTATAAATTTGAAATTTTTATTAAAGGTGGATTTGATAGTAAAATTATAAAGATTAATAATTTGATTTTAGCTCTAAAATATGTACACATCGCCCGTCGTTCTTATTAATAAAATAAGATAAGTCGTAACATAGTAGATGTACTGAAGAGTGTATCTAGAATGCAATTTAAAGCTTATTAATAAAGTATTTCTTTTACATTGAAAAGAAATTTGTGTAAATCAATTTAAATTGATTATAAATAATTTATTTAATATTTAATTTGATTTATTTTTTTTTTAAATAGTTATAATTTTTAGTATAAAATAGAAAATAAATTTAGATCAAGGTGTAGCTTATGTTTAAGTAGAAATGGGTTACAATAAATATATTTATACTAAAGCTTATTAATAAAGTATTTCTTTTACATTGAAAAGAAATTTGTGTAAATCAATTTAAATTGATTATAAATAATTTATTAAATATTTAATTTGATTTATTTTTTTTTTTAAATAGTTATTATAATTTTTAGTATAAAATAGAAAATATATTTAGATCAAGGTGTAGCTTATGTTTAAGTAGAAATGGGTTACAATAAATATATTTATACGACTATAAATTTGAAATTTTTATTAAAGGTGGATTTGATAGTAAAATTATAAAGATTAATAATTTGATTTTAGCTCTAAAATATGTACACATCGCCCGTCACTCTTATTAATAAAATAAGATAAGTCGTAACATAGTAGATGTACTGAAGAGTGTATCTAGAATGCAATTTAAAGCTTATTAATAAAGTATTTCTTTTACATTGAAAAGAAATTTGTGTAAATCAATTTAAATTGATTATAAATAATTTATTAAATATTTAATTTGATTTATATTTTTTTTAAAATAGTTATTATAATTTTTAGTATAAAATAGAAAATATATTTAGATCAAGGTGTAGCTTATGTTTAAGTAGAAATGGGTTACAATAAATATATTTATACGACTATAAATTTGAAATTTTTATTAAAGGTGGATTTGATAGTAAAATTATAAAGATTAATAATTTGATTTTAGGTCTAAAATATGTACACATCGCCCGTCGTTCTTATTAATAAAATAAGATAAGTCGTAACATAGTAGATGTACTGAAGAGTGTATCTAGAATGCAATTTAAAGCTTATTAATAAAGTATTTCTTTTACATTGAAAAGAAATTTGTGTAAATCAATTTAAATTGATTATAAATAATTTATTAAATATTTAATTTGATTTATTTTTTTTTTAAATAGTTATTATAATTTTTAGTATAAAATAGAAAATATATTTAGATCAAGGTGTAGCTTATGTTTAAGTAGAAATGGGTTACAATAAATATATTTATACGACTATAAATTTGAAATTTTTATTAAAGGTGGATTTGATAGTAAAATTATAAAGATTAATAATTTGATTTTAGGTCTAAAATATGTACACATCGCCCGTCGTTCTTATTAATAAAATAAGATAAGTCGTAACATAGTAGATGTACTGAAGAGTGTATCTAGAATCCAATTTAAAGCTTATTAATAAAGTACTTCTTTTACATTGAAAAGAAATTTGTGTAAATCAATTTAAATTGATTATAAATAATTTATTAAATATTTAATTTGATTTATTTTTTTTTTAAATAGTTATAATTTTTAGTATAAAATAGAAAATAAATTTAGATCAAGGTGTAGCTTATGTTTAAGTAGAAATGGGTTACAATAAATATATTTATACTAAAGCTTATTAATAAAGTATTTCTTTTACATTGAAAAGAAATTTGTGTAAATCAATTTAAATTGATTATAAATAATTTATTAAATATTTAATTTGATTTATTTTTTTTTTAAATAGTTATTATAATTTTTAGTATAAAATAGAAAATATATTTAGATCAAGGTGTAGCTTATGTTTAAGTAGAAATGGGTTACAATAAATATATTTATACGACTATAAATTTGAAATTTTTATTAAAGGTGGATTTGATAGTAAAATTATAAAGATTAATAATTTGATTTTAGCTCTAAAATATGTACACATCGCCCGTCGTTCTTATTAATAAAATAAGATAAGTCGTAACATAGTACATGTACTGAAGAGTGTATCTAGAATGCAATTTAAAGCTTATTAATAAAGTATTTCTTTTACATTGAAAAGAAATTTGTGTAAATCAATTTAAATTGATTATAAATAATTTATTTAATATTTAATTTGATTTATTTTTTTTTTTAAATAGTTATAATTTTTAGTATAAAATAGAAAATATATTTAGATCAAGGTGTAGCTTATGTTTAAGTAGAAATGGGTTACAATAAATATATTTATACGACTATAAATTTGAAATTTTTATTAAAGGTGGATTTGATAGTAAAATTATAAAGATTAATAATTTGATTTTAGCTCTAAAATATGTACACATCGCCCGTCGTTCTTATTAATAAAATAAGATAAGTCGTAACATAGTAGATGTACTGAAGAGTGTATCTAGAATGCAATTTAAAGCTTATTAATAAAGTATTTCTTTTACATTGAAAAGAAATTTGTGTAAATCAATTTAAATTGATTATAAATAATTTATTAAATATTTAATTTGATTTATTTTTTTTTTAAATAGTTATTATAATTTTTAGTATAAAATAGAAAATATATTTAGATCAAGGTGTAGCTTATGTTTAAGTAGAAATGGGTTACAATAAATATATTTATACGACTATAAATTTGAAATTTTTATTAAAGGTGGATTTGATAGTAAAATTATAAAGATTAATAATTTGATTTTAGCTCTAAAATATGTACACATCGCCCGTCGTTCTTATTAATAAAATAAGATAAGTCGTAACATAGTACATGTACTGAAGAGTGTATCTAGAATGCAATTTAAAGCTTATTAATAAAGTATTTCTTTTACATTGAAAAGAAATTTGTGTAAATCAATTTAAATTGATTATAAATAATTTATTTAATATTTAATTTGATTTATTTTTTTTTTTAAATAGTTATAATTTTTAGTATAAAATAGAAAATATATTTAGATCAAGGTGTAGCTTATGTTTAAGTAGAAATGGGTTACAATAAATATATTTATACGACTATAAATTTGAAATTTTTATTAAAGGTGGATTTGATAGTAAAATTATAAAGATTAATAATTTGATTTTAGCTCTAAAATATGTACACATCGCCCGTCGTTCTTATTAATAAAATAAGATAAGTCGTAACATAGTAGATGTACTGAAGAGTGTATCTAGAATGCAATTTAAAGCTTATTAATAAAGTATTTCTTTTACATTGAAAAGAAATTTGTGTAAATCAATTTAAATTGATTATAAATAATTTATTAAATATTTAATTTGATTTATTTTTTTTTTAAATAGTTATTATAATTTTTAGTATAAAATAGAAAATATATTTAGATCAAGGTGTAGCTTATGTTTAAGTAGAAATGGGTTACAATAAATATATTTATACGACTATAAATTTGAAATTTTTATTAAAGGTGGATTTGATAGTAAAATTATAAAGATTAATAATTTGATTTTAGCTCTAAAATATGTACACATCGCCCGTCGTTCTTATTAATAAAATAAGATAAGTCGTAACATAGTAGATGTACTGAAGAGTGTATCTAGAATGCAATTTAAAGCTTATTAATAAAGTATTTCTTTTACATTGAAAAGAAATTTGTGTAAATCAATTTAAATTGATTATAAATAATTTATTAAATATTTAATTTGATTTATTTTTTTTTTAAAATAGTTATTATAATTTTTAGTATAAAATAGAAAATATATTTAGATCAAGGTATAGCTTATGTTTAAGTAGAAATGGGTTACAATAAATATATTTATACGACTATAAATTTGAAATTTTTATTAAAGGTGGATTTGATAGTAAAATTATAAAGATTAATAATTTGATTTTAGCTCTAAAATATGTACACATCGCCCGTCGTTCTTATTAATAAAATAAGATAAGTCGTAACATAGTAGATGTACTGAAGAGTGTATCTAGAATGCAATTTAAAGCTTATTAATAAAGTATTTCTTTTACATTGAAAAGAAATTTGTGTAAATCAATTTAAATTGATTATAAATAATTTATTTAATATTTAATTTGATTTATTTTTTTTTTAAATAGTTATTATAATTTTTAGTATAAAATAGAAAATATATTTAGATCAAGGTGTAGCTTATGTTTAAGTAGAAATGGGTTACAATAAATATATTTATACGACTATAAATTTGAAATTTTTATTAAAAGTGGATTTGATAGTAAAATTATAAAGATTAATAATTTGATTTTAGGTCTAAAATATGTACACATCGCCCGTCGTTCTTATTAATAAAATAAGATAAGTCGTAACATAGTAGATGTACTGAAGAGTGTATCTAGAATCCAATTTAAAGCTTATTAATAAAGTACTTCTTTTACATTGAAAAGAAATTTGTGTAAATCAATTTAAATTGATTATAAATAATTTATTAAATATTTAATTTGATTTATTTTTTTTTTAAATAGTTATAATTTTTAGTATAAAATAGAAAATAAATTTAGATCAAGGTGTAGCTTATGTTTAAGTAGAAATGGGTTACAATAAATATATTTATACTAAAGCTTATTAATAAAGTATTTCTTTTACATTGAAAAGAAATTTGTGTAAATCAATTTAAATTGATTATAAATAATTTATTTAATATTTAATTTGATTTATTTTTTTTTTAAATAGTTATTATAATTTTTAGTATAAAATAGAAAATATATTTAGATCAAGGTGTAGCTTATGTTTAAGTAGAAATGGGTTACAATAAATATATTTACACGACTATAAATTTGAAATTTTTATTAAAGGTGGATTTGATAGTAAAATTATAAAGATTAATAATTTGATTTTAGCTCTAAAATATGTACACATCGCCCGTCACTCTTATTAATAAAATAAGATAAGTCGTAACATAGTAGATGTACTGAAGAGTGTATCTAGAATGCAATTTAAAGCTTATTAATAAAGTATTTCTTTTACATTGAAAAGAAATTTGTGTAAATCAATTTAAATTGATTATAAATAATTTATTAAATATTTAATTTGATTTATTTTTTTTTAAAAATAGTTATTATAATTTTTAGTATAAAATAGAAAATATATTTAGATCAAGGTGTAGCTTATGTTTAAGTAGAAATGGGTTACAATAAATATATTTATACGACTATAAATTTGAAATTTTTATTAAAGGTGGATTTGATAGTAAAATTATAAAGATTAATAATTTGATTTTAGCTCTAAAATATGTACACATCGCCCGTCACTCTTATTAATAAAATAAGATAAGTCGTAACATAGTAGATGTACTGAAGAGTGTATCTAGAATGCAATTTAAAGCTTATTAATATAGTATTTCCTCTACATTGAAAATAAATTTGTGTAAATCAATTTAAATTGATTATAAATAATTTATTAAATATTTCATTTGATTTATTTTTTTTTTTTAAATAGTTATTATAATTTTTAGTATAAAATAGAAAATATATTTAGATCAAGGTGTAGCTTATGTTTAAGTAGAAATGGGTTACAATAAATATATTTATACGACTATAAATTTGAAATTTTTATTAAAGGTGGATTTGATAGTAAAATTATAAAGATTAATAATTTGATTTTAGCTCTAAAATATGTACACATCGCCTGTCACTCTTATTAATAAAATAAGATAAGTCGTAACATAGTAGATGTACTGAAGAGTGTATCTAGAATGCAATTTAAAGCTTATTAATAAAGTATTTCCTCTACATTGAAAAGAAATTTGTGTAAATCAATTTAAATTGATTATAAATAATTTATTAAATATTTAATTTTATTTATTTTTTTTTAAAAATAGTTATTATAATTTTTAGTATAAAATAGAAAATATATTTAGATCAAGGTGTAGCTTATGTTTAAGTAGAAATGGGTTACAATAAATATATATATACGACTACAAATTTGAAATTTTTATTAAAGGTGGATTTGATAGTAAAATTATAAAGATTAATAATTTGATTTTAGCTCTAAAAAATGTACACATCGCCTGTCACTCTTATTAATAAAATAAGATAAGTCGTAACATAGTAGATGTACTGAAGAGTGTATCTAGAATGCAATTTAAAGCTTATTAATAAAGTATTTCTTTTACATTGAAAAGAAATTTGTGTAAATCAATTTAAATTGATTATAAATAATTTATTAAATATTTAATTTTATTTATTTTTTTTTAAAAATAGTTATTATAATTTTTAGTATAAAATAGAAAATATATTTAGATCAAGGTGTAGCTTATGTTTAAGTAGAAATGGGTTACAATAAATATATTTATACGACTATAAATTTGAAATTTTTATTAAAGGTGGATTTGATAGTAAAATTATAAAGATTAATAATTTGATTTTAGCTCTAAAATATGTACACATCGCCCGTCACTCTTATTAATAAAATAAGATAAGTCGTAACATAGTAGATGTACTGAAGAGTGTATCTAGAATGCAATTTAAAGCTTATTAATAAAGTATTTCTTTTACATTGAAAAGAAATTTGTGTAAATCAATTTAAATTGATTATAAATAATTTATTAAATATTTAATTTTATTTATTTTTTTTTTTAAATAGTTATTATAATTTTTAGTATAAAATAGAAAATATATTTAGATCAAGGTGTAGCTTATGTTTAAGTAGAAATGGGTTACAATAAATATATTTATACGACTATAAATTTGAAATTTTTATTAAAGGTGGATTTGATAGTTGTTACGATTTTAGTTATGAAATTATACTTTTTATTGTTCAACTTCAAGACAAGACCAAAGACAAGAGAAAGCCAAAACTCATTTCTAGAGAAGAAGTTAAAAGGGATAGTAAATTCATATTATCGATAACTTAACATTTTCTCCCTTAATATGAATTCACCATTTACAAAAAATAAAAATAAAAATTACTTCAAACCTAGCAATCTCACAAACTTTTCATGTTTATCTTTACTCAGATTTTTTGTTAAAATATCAGCTATCATATCGTTAGTACTTAAATATTCCAGTTGTATTTCCTTTTTATTTATGATTTCCCTAACGAAATGATACCTAATATCAATGTGTTTGCTGCGACTATGATACGTAGCATTTCGAGCAAGCTGTTGTGCACTTAAGTTGTCGCTATATAACACAATATTGTTTTTCTGCACTCCAATTTCTGCGAGCAAATTCTTCAAATATATGGCTTCCTTCACAGCAGAAGCAATCGCCATGTATTCGGCCTCAGTTGTACTGAGCGCAACACTATTTTGACGTTTAGATTCCCAAGAAAATACACTATTAGCCAACATAAACGCATAACCGGTGTAGGACTTTCTGTCAATAGAATTGCTGCCCCAGTCGGCATCTACATAACCCACAATAGGCTCGCCTGTCGCTCGATACACTAATTTGTACTTAATTGTATCAGCCAAATATCGTAATACATGTTTAATAGCAGATTGATGTTCTTGATGAGGGTTCTGATTTCGCTGTGCAAGTTTAGCAACAGAATTTAAAATATCCGGCCTAGTGCATAATGCCAAATACATTAGTGCACCTATAGATGATTGATAACTCGTTACGTCTGCTCGTACACAATCTGCTTTTGTACAACCAATTTGGAAACCAGCGTCCAGTGGAGTTGAAACTTTACGACACTGTTCCATTTTATGTGATTTCAGAAGTTCTTTTATATATTTTTCTTGACCAATCGAAATTGCACCTGTTTCCCCTTCACGCTCTATGTCCATGCCCAAAAAATCTGTTATGGGACCTTTATCCACACAGTCAAACTCAAACATGATTTGTTTTTTAATATGGATCAAGTCATCTTTAACTTCACTGCTAATAATAAGGTCATCTACATATACAGCAATTAGATTTAAATGACCTTTAGAATACATTTTGTACAGACATGGTTCGTTGATACAAGGCGTAAAACCAATTCTTCGAAGAGCATCATCAAGACTTTGATTCCACTCCCTTCCAGACTGCTTCAACCCATAAATAGCTTTATTAAGTTTAAGCACTTGATTTGGGCTTGCAGTACATTCAAAATATTCGGGTTGATGCATATAGACGACATCATTGAGTTTACTATTCAAATATGCTGTACATACGTCCATTTGGTGAGTATACATTTTTCGTTCTACCGCTAATGCCAGTATCATACGAATAGTTGAGTAACGTACTACTGGTGAAAATGTATCTGTGTAATTCACGCCAAACTCCTGGTTACAACCCTTAGCTACCAAACGGGCTTTAAAACGTTTTACATTTCCATTTTTATCATATTTAACAGTATACACCCATTTTGAACCAATTACTTTTGCGTCTTTCGGCAAATCTACTACAGTCCATGTGTTGTTGGAAATAAGCGCATCATATTCTTCTTTCATGGCTTTTTGCCACTCATTGGCATATATACTTTCCTTTACCTCAGCCAAATTTCGAGGAATTCGTATTTCTTGTTTGCTTTGCATTATATTGACAGTATTGTATTGTTTTCTTGGCCTTCCAGGCTTACCTGTCCTAATGATTTTTGGCCTACCTGCTTTAATTGTTTTTTCAGTATTATTATTATCACAAATATCCGGAGCCTTATTTTCAACATCGTTGACAATTTCATCATCGGCAGATTCATATGTTTCTTCAGTGTCAGTATCGTTAACACTATCATTATCAATATCGTTATCGTTAAATTGTAATTTAGCTTTTTGATCTATCAAGATTGGAGACACATTTTCTTTTTCATCATTATTGTGTAGGATTGCATCGGAAAAATCAACTACATTTGGCTCTATTGTACGTTCCATAAACATCACATCACGTTTTATTACAACTGAACGTGATACAGGATCATACAACCTATAAGCTTTGGATTTAGTTGAATACCCGACCATTATATAAGATTTTCCTTTGGGTTCAAATTTCTTGGTACGTTTAGTTTCTAATGCAACCGCTGGTGATCCAAAAATTCTAAAATGTTTAACATTTGGTTTGTGGCCACACCATGCTTCATAAGGAGTCATGCCATTTAAGGACGCTGAAGGTGATCTATTTCGAATGTACACAGCAGTCGCTACGGCTTCAGCCCAAAAACTTTCATTTAAGCTTGATTGATACAACATACTGCGTGCCATTTCAACAATTGTACGATTGGCTCTTTCAGCGACGCCATTTTGTTGAGGGCTATATGGTACTGTTGTTTGATGTTTGATACCTTGTTCACAAAGATATTGACTAAATTGCATATTAATATATTCACGCCCATTATCACTACGAATGGACTTTATTTTCTTGCCTGTTTGTCGTTCAACGTATTGTTTAAAAGTCTTAAAATTTTCAAAAACCTCACTTTTAGATTTTATAAAGTATACAAATATTTTCCGTGAGTAATCATCGATGAACGTTAAAAAATATTCAGATCCAGCAAGAGATTTTGTTTGAAATGGGCCGCATAAGTCTGTGTGTATAGTTTCTAATATATCTTTTGCATATTTTTCACTTGAACGCGGAAAAGGACTACGTGTTATTTTACACTTGAGACATGTATCACACTTATTTTCTTTTACAAACTCAGCTTTCTCAAGACCATACACCATTTCCTTACATTTCAATTCTTGTAGACTAGTAACGTTTAAGTGACCATAGCGCTGATGCCACTTGGTACCATTTTCAATTCTAGCAGAAAAACACTTATTATTATTATTATATATATCAAGTAGAAATAGCTTATTTTGTTTTACTGCTTTCATCTTTGTTTGACCTTGTTTGTTAATAATACGAGCATTATCATTATCAAAAATGACTTTTGAATCTTTTTCCACTATTTTTGCGACCGAAATAAAATTTCCATTCATATTTGGTACGTACAGCACGTTTCTTAGAACTATAGGGCCTTCTTTTGTTAAAAATCTCACATCACCAACGCCATCTGCTGTTATATATTTGTTACCAGCTAAACTAATTTTTTCACTGTGGTGTTCTAGTGATGAGAACATATTAATATCGCAACACATATGCGAAGTTGCACCGCTGTCGAGTACCCAAGTGCGTGAACTTATTTGTTGAGCATCTGCTGCAGCTAGTACAGAATATTCGCTTTCTTTTTCTCTCACACTTGATAATTTTTTACCTTTGTTTCGACAATTTGCTGCGTAGTGACCACTTTGTTTGCATTTGAAACATTTTACGTTTACCTTTTTTTCTTTTGACGCCATTTTATTTCTAGCCACATATGCCTGCGTTTCGACATTCTCCGAATTAATCGTACTTTTTCGTTGATATTCTTCTAGAAGTTTCGATTTGGTTACACTTAACGATGGCAGATCGTCTCTTGTCTCTATAGCTACAACAAAATATTCGTATTCCTTAGGCAAACTAGATAATAATATTATAACCTTTAACTGCTCCTGTAGCTCAACACCCGCTTCGTTTAATTTTTCAATTACATCGCAGAAATCATTTAAATATTGAGACATTTCTGCTGTACTACTCATACGCATATATATTAATTTTTTGTACAGTGATACTTTATGTACCGGTCCTCTTGAGCAATGTATATTCTTTAAAGCCTTCCATGCTTCGGCAGAGGTTTTACATTGTTTAAAGTGATTTAGCTGCGTTGATTTTACACTTAGCACGATGGTTGCTAGAGCTTTTTCATCCAAACTATCCCAATCTGAAGGATTTTCTGCTTGTTCTCTTTTATATTTTTCGCAGACCACTTTCCATTGATCTGCATGCACAAGCACACTCTTCATCTGCGTTCGCCATGCGTCATAATTAGTATCGTTGAGTTTTTCTATATTATACAACGAATTCATTCTCTTTTACGGCAATGCGAATTTATAAACGTGATGACTGGGCTCATAACCTATGTTACGATTTTAGTTATGAAATTATACTTTTTATTGTTCAACTTCAAGACAAGACCAAAGACAAGAGAAAGCCAAAACTCATTTCTAGAGAAGAAGTTAAAAGGGATAGTAAATTCATATTATCGATAACTTAACAATAGTAAAATTATAAAGATTAATAATTTGATTTTAGCTCTAAAATATGTACACATCGCCTGTCACTCTTATTAATAAAATAAGATAAGTCGTAACATAGTAGATGTACTGAAGAGTGTATCTAGAATGCAATTTAAAGCTTATTAATAAAGTATTTCCTCTACATTGAAAAGAAATTTGTGTAAATCAATTTAAATTGATTATAAATAATTTATTAAATATTTAATTTTATTTATTTTTTTTTAAAAATAGTTATTATAATTTTTAGTATAAAATAGAAAATATATTTAGATCAAGGTGTAGCTTATGTTTAAGTAGAAATGGGTTACAATAAATATATATATACGACTATAAATTTGAAATTTTTATTAAAGGTGGATTTGATAGTAAAATTATAAAGATTAATAATTTGATTTTAGCTCTAAAAAATGCACACATCGCCTGTCACTCTTATTAATAAAATAAGATAAGTCGTAACATAGTAGATGTACTGAAGAGTGTATCTAGAATGCAATTTAAAGCTTATTAATAAAGTATTTCTTTTACATTGAAAAGAAATTTGTGTAAATCAATTTAAATTGATTATAAATAATTTATTAAATATTTAATTTTATTTATTTTTTTTTTAAAAATAGTTATTATAATTTTTAGTATAAAATAGAAAATATATTTAGATCAAGGTGTAGCTTATGTTTAAGTAGAAATGGGTTACAATAAATATATTTATACGACTATAAATTTGAAATTTTTATTAAAGGTGGATTTGATAGTAAAATTATAAAGATTAATAATTTGATTTTAGCTCTAAAATATGTACACATCGCCCGTCACTCTTATTAATAAAATAAGATAAGTCGTAACATAGTAGATGTACTGAAGAGTGTATCTAGAATGCAATTTAAAGCTTATTAATAAAGTATTTCTTTTACATTGAAAAGAAATTTGTGTAAATCAATTTAAATTGATTATAAATAATTTATTAAATATTTCATTTGATTTATTTTTTTTTTTTTAATAGTTATTATAATTTTTAGTATAAAATAGAAAATATATTTAGATCAAGGTGTAGCTTATGTTTAAGTAGAAATGGGTTACAATAAATATATTTACACGACTATAAATTTGAAATTTTTATTAAAGGTGGATTTGATAGTAAAATTATAAAGATTAATAATTTGATTTTAGGTCTAAAATATGTACACATCGCCCGTCGTTCTTATTAATAAAATAAGATAAGTCGTAACATAGTAGATGTACTGAAGAGTGTATCTAGAATGCAATTTAAAGCTTATTAATATAGTATTTCCTCTACATTGAAAATAAATTTGTGTAAATCAATTTAAATTGATTATAAATAATTTATTAAATATTTAATTTTATTTATTTTTTTTTTTTAAATAGTTATTATAATTTTTAGTATAAAATAGAAAATATATTTAGATCAAGGTGTAGCTTATGTTTAAGTAGAAATGGGTTACAATAAATATATTTATACGACTATAAATTTGAAATTTTTATTAAAGGTGGATTTGATAGTAAAATTATAAAGATTAATAATTTGATTTTAGGTCTAAAATATGTACACATCGCCCGTCGTTCTTATTAATAAAATAAGATAAGTCGTAACATAGTAGATGTACTGAAGAGTGTATCTAGAATGCAATTTAAAGCTTATTAATATAGTATTTCCTCTACATTGAAAAGAAATTTGTGTAAATCAATTTAAATTGATTATAAATAATTTATTAAATATTTAATTTGATTTATTTTTTTTTTAAATAGTTATTATAATTTTTAGTATAAAATAGAAAATATATTTAGATCAAGGTGTAGCTTATGTTTAAGTAGAAATGGGTTACAATAAATATATTTATACGACTATAAATTTGAAATTTTTATTAAAGGTGGATTTGATAGTAAAATTATAAAGATTAATAATTTGATTTTAGGTCTAAAATATGTACACATCGCCCGTCGTTCTTATTAATAAAATAAGATAAGTCGTAACATAGTAGATGTACTGAAGAGTGTATCTAGAATGCAATTTAAAGCTTATTAATATAGTATTTCCTCTACATTGAAAATAAATTTGTGTAAATCAATTTAAATTGATTATAAATAATTTATTAAATATTTAATTTTATTTATTTTTTTTTTTTAAATAGTTATTATAATTTTTAGTATAAAATAGAAAATATATTTAGATCAAGGTGTAGCTTATGTTTAAGTAGAAATGGGTTACAATAAATATATTTATACGACTATAAATTTGAAATTTTTATTAAAGGTGGATTTGATAGTAAAATTATAAAGATTAATAATTTGATTTTAGCTCTAAAATATGTACACATCGCCTGTCACTCTTATTAATAAAATAAGATAAGTCGTAACATAGTAGATAAACTGAAGAGTGTATCTAGAATGCAATTTAAAGCTTATTAATAAAGTATTTCTTTTACATTGAAAAGAAATTTGTGTAAATCAATTTAAATTGATTATAAATAATTTATTAAATATTTAATTTTATTTATTTTTTTTTAAAAATAGTTATTATAATTTTTAGTATAAAATAGAAAATATATTTAGATCAAGGTGTAGCTTATGTTTAAGTAGAAATGGGTTACAATAAATATATTTATACGACTATAAATTTGAAATTTTTATTAAAGGTGGATTTGATAGTAAAATTATAAAGATTAATAATTTGATTTTAGCTCTAAAATATGTACACATCGCCCGTCACTCTTATTAATAAAATAAGATAAGTCGTAACATAGTAGATGTACTGAAGAGTGTATCTAGAATGCAATTTAAAGCTTATTAATAAAGTATTTCTTTTACATTGAAAAGAAATTTGTGTAAATCAATTTAAATTGATTATAAATAATTTATTAAATATTTAATTTGATTTATATTTTTTTAAAATAGTTATTATAATTTTTAGTATAAAATAGAAAATATATTTAGATCAAGGTGTAGCTTATGTTTAAGTAGAAATGGGTTACAATAAATATATTTATACGACTATAAATTTGAAATTTTTATTAAAGGTGGATTTGATAGTAAAATTATAAAGATTAATAATTTGATTTTAGGTCTAAAATATGTACACATCGCCCGTCGTTCTTATTAATAAAATAAGATAAGTCGTAAAATAGTAGATGTACTGAAGAGTGTATCTAGAATGCAATTTAAAGCTTATTAATAAAGTATTTCTTTTACATTGAAAAGAAATTTGTGTAAATCAATTTAAATTGATTATAAATAATTTATTTAATATTTAATTTGATTTATTTTTTTTTTAAATAGTTATAATTTTTAGTATAAAATAGAAAATAAATTTAGATCAAGGTGTAGCTTATGTTTAAGTAGAAATGGGTTACAATAAATATATTTATACTAAAGCTTATTAATAAAGTATTTCTTTTACATTGAAAAGAAATTTGTGTAAATCAATTTAAATTGATTATAAATAATTTATTAAATATTTAATTTTATTTATTTTTTTTTAAAAATAGTTATTATAATTTTTAGTATAAAATAGAAAATATATTTAGATCAAGGTGTAGCTTATGTTTAAGTAGAAATGGGTTACAATAAATATATTTATACGACTATAAATTTGAAATTTTTATTAAAGGTGGATTTGATAGTAAAATTATAAAGATTAATAATTTGATTTTAGCTCTAAAATATGTACACATATTAATAAAATAAGATAAGTCGTAACATAGTAGATGTACTGAAGAGTGTATCTAGAATGCAATTTAAAGCTTATTAATAAAGTATTTCTTTTACATTGAAAAGAAATTTGTGTAAATCAATTTAAATTGATTATAAATAATTTATTAAATATTTAATTTTATTTATTTTTTTTTAAAAATAGTTATTATAATTTTTAGTATAAAATAGAAAATATATTTAGATCAAGGTGTAGCTTATGTTTAAGTAGAAATGGGTTACAATAAATATATTTATACGACTATAAATTTGAAATTTTTATTAAAGGTGGATTTGATAGTAAAATTATAAAGATTAATAATTTGATTTTAGCTCTAAAATATGTACACATCGCCCGTCACTCTTATTAATAAAATAAGATAAGTCGTAACATAGTAGATGTACTGAAGAGTGTATCTAGAATGCAATTTAAAGCTTATTAATATAGTATTTCCTCTACATTGAAAAGAAATTTGTGTAAATCAATTTAAATTGATTATAAATAATTTATTAAATATTTAATTTTATTTATTTTTTTTTTTTAAATAGTTATTATAATTTTTAGTATAAAATAGAAAATATATTTAGATCAAGGTGTAGCTTATGTTTAAGTAGAAATGGGTTACAATAAATATATTTATACGACTATAAATTTGAAATTTTTATTAAAGGTGGATTTGATAGTAAAATTATAAAGATTAATAATTTGATTTTAGCTCTAAAATATGTACACATCGCCTGTCACTCTTATTAATAAAATAAGATAAGTCGTAACATAGTAGATGTACTGAAGAGTGTATCTAGAATGCAATTTAAAGCTTATTAATAAAGTATTTCTTTTACATTGAAAAGAAATTTGTGTAAATCAATTTAAATTGATTATAAATAATTTATTTAATAGTTTGGTAACTCTAGAGTGTTATTGACGTGTTTTGCTTTGTCTCTGATCATATTGCAAATTTTTATTGTTTCTCTACAACCTAGTGGACAATTATTGATTAAATTGTTTAATTAAAGTGGTGATTTGATCGTTAGTGAAGTGGACATAATTGGCGAATCGTATTTTCGTCTAATTTGTGGAAATTTTTTACTTTGGCTGGTCATTTCTTTATGCTTTTGGTTTTTTTTTCTTTAATTGAGGTGACTATAATTGTCTCTTTCCTTATTTTCATATTTTTCTTTTTTTTATTGTTTTGTTCGTTGCAGAGTGCCTATCTAAATAATTCTGTTAACGAAACTGTTTGTTTTAACAGGATTCAGTTGCTTTATAGTATACTTTCAGGCTACCCTGGTTAAACTTCTAGACATAATTTATAATGGATTGTTGTTATCCCAAATGTAAGATAACGCAACATGAGAATTTTCTTTTATGTTGGCTATGTGATCGTCAAGCGCACCCAAATTGTGCTGGATTTAGTGGTCGTGATTTTGATCACATCACTAACAGAAATAAGGGTTTGCGTTGGGCCTGCCCTGATTGTAGAAAAGCCGATATAGAATTCTTTAAACTCTTCAAACAAACGCAACGTGCGTTTATTGAGATAGAGAAGGAGTTGAAAAGGTCAATGGACAAGCTGGTAAAATATCAATCGCTATTTAACAATTGTAAGTTGTTGGATGGTGGTGGTATTATTTCTAATACTTGTCGACCGTCAACTCTACAGGTTTCACCAATTCCTGACTTTTCATCTCCTTGTTTGTCTGTTGGTCCACCATCCTCTATGTCATGTGCTTCAGATGAATTATCTATTTTTACATCGAGTAAGGTTCCTGTCGTAACGGTTAATCCTCCATCCGATTCTCCGTCTGTTTCTCTCTCTGTGCCTCAGGCTATAATTTCAGCTGTTCTTACATCTAGTCCCAGAGCCGATGCTCCATCTCATCCAGCAACCGATGCCCTTCTTGATCCAGTGGCTGACATTCCGTTGGAACCGCCGGTTTCCCAAAATGTGGTCACGCTGGTTTCACTAAACTCTAAATCTAATGGAACTACTACCATTTCTAATACCTGTGCTGATGTTCCTCTGGTGTCATCTGCTGCGTTGGCGGCACCGGCGGCATTACCTCAGGATAGTGAATTGGTAGTGATACCTGCGCGTAAATCTATTTTCGTTTCGAGATTTGCATCAAATACCTCAATTGATATGATCAAGAACCATATTGTCCGTAGTAAATTAATTTCTGACATTTCTAAAATATCTATTATCAAATTCAATCCTCCTCATAATAGTGAAATCTGTTCCTTTAAAATCTTAGTTCCGTCGTCAGCATTTGATATTTTCCTCGATAAGAAGTCCTGGCCTAATGGTGCACTGGTTAAGGAGTTTATTCCTCGCAGAAAGTTAAATCGTCCGGTTACGCTAAATCAATCAGGCGCTGTGTCAAAAAACTAAGTAATAAGCCATCTATTCTTTATCAAAATGTCCGTGGGCTTAATACCAAGCTTCGTGATACATTTTTGGCCTCTATTAGTTGTGTACATCATATTGTGGTATTTACTGAAACTTGGCTGAAGCCAAAGGTTAACGATTTTGAAATTTTTTCTACTGAGTATTCGGTTTTTAGAGCTGATAGAAAGCTTAAGAAGGGTGGTGGTGTGCTAGTAGCCGTTCATAGTTCTTTACCTGCAAGGTTAGTTGCGTCCTCTGATACAGAGTTTATTTGTGTAAGTGTGTCTTATGGTGAGCCTAAGTTATATATAGCGTGTTCATATATTCCACCTTTGTCTGATGTGTCAATCTATTTAGAACATCTTAGAATGGTACAAGTCATACTCCACAGTCTGAGGAATATTGACAAATTAATTGTTCTAGGAGATTTTAACCTACCCAATGTCATGTGGTATTTTAACGAAGACCTTGGATATTTTACACCTACCTCGTATCCGTCTATTTTTAATGATTATTTTGATTTAATTTGTGAACTTTCTCTGTTTCAACTTAATTCAATTTATAATAGTAATAATAAATTATTGGATTTGATTTTTTCAAGTGACACTAATATAAAGGTTTCGCGTTCGTTACCTTTTGTGGAGCCTGAGGATCATTACCACCCTACATTGTTATTAATCTTAGGTGAGTTCGGTAGTGGTTTTATCAATAGACCACGAGATACCTTACATTACCTTCAATATTGCAAAACGGACTATATTAAACTTTGTAATGTTTTATCTACTTTTGCGTGGGACCTTGACTACAATAATATCGACGAGTCCTTAAATTATGTTTATAATGCTTTATCTTACGCTATTTCCTTGTCCGTTCCGATGAGACGTTTCAATTTCAATTATAACCCCCTTTGTCCAGTTTGGTTTAATGCTAATCTTAAATATGTCCGTAATAAAAAGAGTAGATTGTTTAAAAAGTTTAAGCGTAGTGGTTCACTTGTGGATTATACTAGATACTCTTCTATGAGAAGGTATTTTAATGCTTTGAAAAATAAATGCTACTCGGAGTATATTAGTTTAATAAAGTATAAACTGTATTCTGATCCCAAGACATTTTTTCGCTTTGTTGATTCTAAAAGAAAAGTCAGGAACTTTCCGTCCGTAATGTGCTACGAAAATTGTGAATCATCAGACGCATCTGTGATTGCTAATTTATTTGCTGACTTTTTTGAAAAGAATTATTCTCGTTCTTATATTTCATCCGATAATTACCCATTTCCAATAAGTTCGTTTGATATTTTTCCGCAAATCATATTATCTGGGGATGATGTACTTTCCTCCCTTTCTGCCCTAAAATTCTCCGTAATACCTGGTCCGGATGGACTCCCCTCTTGTGTTCTTCGGAACTGTGCTCCTTTTCTGTATATTCCGCTAACGCATATATTTAATAGTAGTCTGAGTCAAGGATACTTTCCCTCCATCTGGAAAAACAGCCATATTTTACCATTGTATAAAAATGGCTCGAGGGAGAATGTCGAGAACTACAGAGGCATTGCTAAACTAAGCGTGATACCAAAATTATTTGAATCATTAATAGCTAAGAGTCTTAAGTCAGCGATTAGATCAGTACTCTCACCTTGCCAACATGGTTTTACCCAGGGTAAATCAACCTCAACAAATTTGTTGGAATTTACACATTATATATGTCAAGCGTTCTCTGATTTTAAACAAACGGACGTAATTTTTACGGATTTTTCAAAAGCATTTGATACAGTGGATCACAATCTTTTAACGTTTAAACTTCGACGTTTGGGCTTTCCGGACAACTTTGTTCGCTGGTTCTATTCTTACCTTACCAACAGATCTCAATGTGTGTCATTTAATCGTTGCCTGTCGAGGGAAATCGTTGTTACGTCAGGAGTACCACAAGGTAGTCACTTGGGGCCACTTTTATTTGCGCTATTTGTTAATGACCTTCCCACGTCAGTTCGTAGCTCTAAAGTCTTGATGTTTGCTGACGATGTTAAGCTTTATTATCGGATTGATTCTCCGGGTTCTATTGTTACTCTTCAGTCTGACCTTTCGAGCTTGGCTAAATGGTGCGTTGTTAACGGAATGCTTTTAAATTTAAATAAGTGTAAAAAGATGTCATTTAACTGGGTTACTGCCATTCCGTCTGATTACTATATCTATAATAACTTGCTTGCTAGTGTTGATTCTTTTAAAGATTTAGGTGTTCTACTTGATTCAAGACTGAAGTTTGATTTACACATTGAAGCCTCGGTGAATAAGGCTAAGTCGTTATTAGGGTTCGTTAAAAGGTGGTCTAAGGAATTTACCGATCCTTATATTGGTAAAAGGCTTTACACTGCTCTAGTGAGACCAGTTTTGGAATATGCATGTGTTGTCTGGACTCCAAGTTATAGATGTCAGATTGATTTGTTGGAGTCAGTCCAAAGAAATTTTCTCATTTTTGCCCTTCGTGGACTAGGCTGGGACACTCGTCGCTCTCTCCCTCCTTATGAAAGTAGGCTGTTACTTATTAATTTGCCATCGCTTGAAAAAAGGCGTACCATGTTGAGCGTCATATTCATGGTTAAGTTAATTCGTGGCACTATATCGTCTCCTTTCTTGTTAGAGAATATTCCGTTTAATGTACCAAGTAGGTCAACTCGCCATTATATTCCTATAAAACTAACGCATTGTCGTACAAACTATCAGCTGTTTGGTCCGTTCAGAGTCCTGTGTAAATCATTTAATGAAAATTATTTTTTATTTGATCCGTCCGTTGACTCAGTTGACGTTATAAGGAATTACTTACTTAATCTACCAAACTATTAGAATCATTGGTCCTTAACCAATAGTTTGTTCTTTTTATATGTACTTATAGCACTTTTATTACTTTGTTGTTATTTTTATATATTAATTGATTTTATAATATCCTTTTGCCTCATTAATTGTAACCTTTAGTTGTAAGCTTAATATTAAGTTTAGCATATATTAATTTTAATTTTATTCTAAGTTGTTCCAGAGGTTGTTGTTGTTGTTGTTGTTGCTGATGCTGCGGCCAGTGTTATTATTTTATTTATAAAAAATTTTATTTTATATTCTTATTTATATAACTATATAAATATATATTAGTTGAAAATTGGTTTTGTAACTAATAGAATAAATAATAATAATAATAATAATAATATTTAATTTGATTTATTTTTTTTTTTAAATAGTTATAATTTTTAGTATAAAATAGAAAATAAATTTAGATCAAGGTGTAGCTTATGTTTAAGTAGAAATGGGTTACAATAAATATATTTATACTAAAGCTTATTAATAAAGTATTTCTTTTACATTGAAAAGAAATTTGTGTAAATCAATTTAAATTGATTATAAATAATTTATTAAATATTTAATTTGATTTATTTTTTTTTTTAAATAGTTATTATAATTTTTAGTATAAAATAGAAAATATATTTAGATCAAGGTGTAGCTTATGTTTAAGTAGAAATGGGTTACAATAAATATATTTATACGACTATAAATTTGAAATTTTTATTAAAGGTGGATTTGATAGTAAAATTATAAAGATTAATAATTTGATTTTAGCTCTAAAATATGTACACATCGCCCGTCACTCTTATTAATAAAATAAGATAAGTCGTAACATAGTAGATGTACTGAAGAGTGTATCTAGAATGCAATTTAAAGCTTATTAATAAAGTATTTCTTTTACATTGAAAAGAAATTTGTGTAAATCAATTTAAATTGATTATAAATAATTTATTAAATATTTAATTTGATTTATATTATTTTTAAAATAGTTATTATAATTTTTAGTATAAAATAGAAAATATATTTAGATCAAGGTGTAGCTTATGTTTAAGTAGAAATGGGTTACAATAAATATATTTATACGACTATAAATTTGAAATTTTTATTAAAGGTGGATTTGATAGTAAAATTATAAAGATTAATAATTTGATTTTAGGTCTAAAATATGTACACATCGCCCGTCGTTCTTATTAATAAAATAAGATAAGTCGTAACATAGTAGATGTACTGAAGAGTGTATCTAGAATGCAATTTAAAGCTTATTAATAAAGTATTTCTTTTACATTGAAAAGAAATTTGTGTAAATCAATTTAAATTGATTATAAATAATTTATTTAATATTTAATTTGATTTATTTTTTTTTTAAATAGTTATAATTTTTAGTATAAAATAGAAAATATATTTAGATCAAGGTGTAGCTTATGTTTAAGTAGAAATGGGTTACAATAAATATATTTATACGACTATAAATTTGAAATTTTTATTAAAGGTGGATTTGATAGTAAAATTATAAAGATTAATAATTTGATTTTAGGTCTAAAATATGTACACATCGCCTGTCACTCTTATTAATAAAATAAGATAAGTCGTAACATAGTAGATGTACTGAAGAGTGTATCTAGAATGCAATTTAAAGCTTATTAATAAAGTATTTCTTTTACATTGAAAAGAAATTTGTGTAAATCAATTTAAATTGATTATAAATAATTTATTAAATATTTAATTTTATTTATTTTTTTTTTTAAATAGTTATTATAATTTTTAGTATAAAATAGAAAATATATTTAGATCAAGGTGTAGCTTATGTTTAAGTAGAAATGGGTTACAATAAATATATTTACACGACTATAAATTTGAAATTTTTATTAAAGGTGGATTTGATAGTAAAATTATAAAGATTAATAATTTGATTTTAGGTCTAAAATATGTACACATCGCCCGTCGTTCTTATTAATAAAATAAGATAAGTCGTAACATAGTAGATGTACTGAAGAGTGTATCTAGAATGCAATTTAAAGCTTATTAATATAGTATTTCCTCTACATTGAAAATAAATTTGTGTAAATCAATTTAAATTGATTATAAATAATTTATTAAATATTTAATTTTATTTATTTTTTTTTTTAAATAGTTATTATAATTTTTAGTATAAAATAGAAAATATATTTAGATCAAGGTGTAGCTTATGTTTAAGTAGAAATGGGTTACAATAAATATATTTATACGACTATAAATTTGAAATTTTTATTAAAGGTGGATTTGATAGTAAAATTATAAAGATTAATAATTTGATTTTAGCTCTAAAATATGTACACATCGCCCGTCACTCTTATTAATAAAATAAGATAAGTCGTAACATAGTAGATGTACTGAAGAGTGTATCTAGAATGCAATTTAAAGCTTATTAATAAAGTATTTCTTTTACATTGAAAAGAAATTTGTGTAAATCAATTTAAATTGATTATAAATAATTTATTAAATATTTAATTTGATTTATTTTTTTTTTAAATAGTTATTATAATTTTTAGTATAAAATAGAAAATATATTTAGATCAAGGTGTAGCTTATGTTTAAGTAGAAATGGGTTACAATAAATATATTTATACGACTATAAATTTGAAATTTTTATTAAAGGTGGATTTGATAGTAAAATTATAAAGATTAATAATTTGATTTTAGGTCTAAAATATGTACACATCGCCCGTCACTCTTATTAATAAAATAAGATAAGTCGTAACATAGTAGATGTACTGAAGAGTATATCTAGAATGCAATTTAAAGCTTATTAATAAAGTATTTCTTTTACATTGAAAAGAAATTTGTGTAAATCAATTTAAATTGATTATAAATAATTTATTAAATATTTAATTTTATTTATTTTTTTTTTAAATAGTTATAATTTTTAGTATAAAATAGAAAATAAATTTAGATCAAGGTGTAGCTTATGTTTAAGTAGAAATGGGTTACAATAAATATATTTATACGACTATAAATTTGAAATTTTTATTAAAGGTGGATTTGATAGTAAAATTATAAAGATTAATAATTTGATTTTAGCTCTAAAATATGTACACATCGCCCGTCACTCTTATTAATAAAATAAGATAAGTCGTAACATAGTAGATGTACTGAAGAGTGTATCTAGAATGCAATTTAAAGCTTATTAATAAAGTATTTCTTTTACATTGAAAAGAAATTTGTGTAAATCAATTTAAATTGATTATAAATAATTTATTAAATATTTAATTTGATTTATTTTTTTTTTAAATAGTTATTATAATTTTTAGTATAAAATAGAAAATATATTTAGATCAAGGTGTAGCTTATGTTTAAGTAGAAATGGGTTACAATAAATATATTTATACGACTATAAATTTGAAATTTTTATTAAAGGTGGATTTGATAGTAAAATTATAAAGATTAATAATTTGATTTTAGCTCTAAAATATGTACACATCGCCTGTCACTCTTATTAATAAAATAAGATAAGTCGTAACATAGTAGATGTACTGAAGAGTGTATCTAGAATGCAATTTAAAGCTTATTAATAAAGTATTTCTTTTACATTGAAAAGAAATTTGTGTAAATCAATTTAAATTGATTATAAATAATTTATTAAATATTTAATTTTATTTATTTTTTTTTTTTAAATAGTTATTATAATTTTTAGTATAAAATAGAAAATATATTTAGATCAAGGTGTAGCTTATGTTTAAGTAGAAATGGGTTACAATAAATATATTTATACGACTATAAATTTGAAATTTTTATTAAAGGTGGATTTGATAGTAAAATTATAAAGATTAATAATTTGATTTTAGGTCTAAAATATGTACACATCGCCCGTCGTTCTTATTAATAAAATAAGATAAGTCGTAACATAGTAGATGTACTGAAGAGTGTATCTAGAATGCAATTTAAAGCTTATTAATATAGTATTTCCTCTACATTGAAAATAAATTTGTGTAAATCAATTTAAATTGATTATAAATAATTTATTAAATATTTAATTTTATTTATTTTTTTTTTTAAATAGTTATTATAATTTTTAGTATAAAATAGAAAATATATTTAGATCAAGGTGTAGCTTATGTTTAAGTAGAAATGGGTTACAATAAATATATTTATACGACTATAAATTTGAAATTTTTATTAAAGGTGGATTTGATAGTAAAATTATAAAGATTAATAATTTGATTTTAGGTCTAAAATATGTACACATCGCCCGTCGTTCTTATTAATAAAATAAGATAAGTCGTAACATAGTAGATGTACTGAAGAGTGTATCTAGAATGCAATTTAAAGCTTATTAATAAAGTATTTCCTCTACATTGAAAAGAAATTTGTGTAAATCAATTTAAATTGATTATAAATAATTTATTAAATATTTAATTTGATTTATTTTTTTTTTAAATAGTTATTATAATTTTTAGTATAAAATAGAAAATATATTTAGATCAAGGTGTAGCTTATGTTTAAGTAGAAATGGGTTACAATAAATATATTTATACGACTATAAATTTGAAATTTTTATTAAAGGTGGATTTGATAGTAAAATTATAAAGATTAATAATTTGATTTTAGCTCTAAAATATGTACACATCGCCTGTCACTCTTATTAATAAAATAAGATAAGTCGTAACATAGTAGATGTACTGAAGAGTGTATCTAGAATGCAATTTAAAGCTTATTAATAAAGTATTTCTTTTACATTGAAAAGAAATTTGTGTAAATCAATTTAAATTGATTATAAATAATTTATTAAATATTTAATTTTATTTATTTTTTTTTAAAAATAGTTATTATAATTTTTAGTATAAAATAGAAAATATATTTAGATCAAGGTGTAGCTTATGTTTAAGTAGAAATGGGTTACAATAAATATATTTATACGACTATAAATTTGAAATTTTTATTAAAGGTGGATTTGATAGTAAAATTATAAAGATTAATAATTTGATTTTAGCTCTAAAATATGTACACATCGCCCGTCACTCTTATTAATAAAATAAGATAAGTCGTAACATAGTAGATGTACTGAAGAGTGTATCTAGAATGCAATTTAAAGCTTATTAATATAGTATTTCCTCTACATTGAAAAGAAATTTGTGTAAATCAATTTAAATTGATTATAAATAATTTATTAAATATTTAATTTTATTTATTTTTTTTTTTTAAATAGTTATTATAATTTTTAGTATAAAATAGAAAATATATTTAGATCAAGGTGTAGCTTATGTTTAAGTAGAAATGGGTTACAATAAATATATTTATACGACTATAAATTTGAAATTTTTATTAAAGGTGGATTTGATAGTAAAATTATAAAGATTAATAATTTGATTTTAGCTCTAAAATATGTACACATCGCCTGTCACTCTTATTAATAAAATAAGATAAGTCGTAACATAGTAGATGTACTGAAGAGTGTATCTAGAATGCAATTTAAAGCTTATTAATAAAGTATTTCTTTTACATTGAAAAGAAATTTGTGTAAATCAATTTAAATTGATTATAAATAATTTATTAAATATTTAATTTTATTTATTTTTTTTTAAAAATAGTTATTATAATTTTTAGTATAAAATAGAAAATATATTTAGATCAAGGTGTAGCTTATGTTTAAGTAGAAATGGGTTACAATAAATATATTTATACGACTATAAATTTGAAATTTTTATTAAAGGTGGATTTGATAGTAAAATTATAAAGATTAATAATTTGATTTTAGCTCTAAAATATGTACACATATTAATAAAATAAGATAAGTCGTAACATAGTAGATGTACTGAAGAGTGTATCTAGAATGCAATTTAAAGCTTATTAATAAAGTATTTCTTTTACATTGAAAAGAAATTTGTGTAAATCAATTTAAATTGATTATAAATAATTTATTTAATATTTAATTTGATTTTTTTTTTTTTTAAATAGTTATAATTTTTAGTATAAAATAGAAAATAAATTTAGATCAAGGTGTAGCTTATGTTTAAGTAGAAATGGGTTACAATAAATATATTTATACGACTATAAATTTGAAATTTTTATTAAAGGTGGATTTGATAGTAAAATTATAAAGATTAATAATTTGATTTTAGCTCTAAAATATGTACACATCGCCCGTCGTTCTTATTAATAAAATAAGATAAGTCGTAACATAGTAGATGTACTGAAGAGTGTATCTAGAATGCAATTTAAAGCTTATTAATAAAGTATTTCTTTTACATTGAAAAGAAATTTGTGTAAATCAATTTAAATTGATTATAAATAATTTATTTAATATTTAATTTGATTTATTTTTTTTTTAAATAGTTATAATTTTTAGTATAAAATAGAAAATAAATTTAGATCAAGGTGTAGCTTATGTTTAAGTAGAAATGGGTTACAATAAATATATTTATACTAAAGCTTATTAATAAAGTATTTCTTTTACATTGAAAAGAAATTTGTGTAAATCAATTTAAATTGATTATAAATAATTTATTAAATATTTAATTTGATTTATTTTTTTTTTAAATAGTTATTATAATTTTTAGTATAAAATAGAAAATATATTTAGATCAAGGTGTAGCTTATGTTTAAGTAGAAATGGGTTACAATAAATATATTTATACGACTATAAATTTGAAATTTTTATTAAAGGTGGATTTGATAGTAAAATTATAAAGATTAATAATTTGATTTTAGCTCTAAAATATGTACACATCGCCCGTCACTCTTATTAATAAAATAAGATAAGTCGTAACATAGTAGATGTACTGAAGAGTGTATCTAGAATGCAATTTAAAGCTTATTAATAAAGTATTTCTTTTACATTGAAAAGAAATTTGTGTAAATCAATTTAAATTGATTATAAATAATTTATTAAATATTTAATTTGATTTATATTTTTTTTAAAATAGTTATTATAATTTTTAGTATAAAATAGAAAATATATTTAGATCAAGGTGTAGCTTATGTTTAAGTAGAAATGGGTTACAATAAATATATTTATACGACTATAAATTTGAAATTTTTATTAAAGGTGGATTTGATAGTAAAATTATAAAGATTAATAATTTGATTTTAGCTCTAAAATATGTACACATATTAATAAAATAAGATAAGTCGTAACATAGTAGATGTACTGAAGAGTGTATCTAGAATGCAATTTAAAGCTTATTAATAAAGTATTTCTTTTACATTGAAAAGAAATTTGTGTAAATCAATTTAAATTGATTATAAATAATTTATTAAATATTTAATTTGATTTATTTTTTTTTTAAATAGTTATTATAATTTTTAGTATAAAATAGAAAATATATTTAGATCAAGGTGTAGCTTATGTTTAAGTAGAAATGGGTTACAATAAATATATTTATACGACTATAAATTTGAAATTTTTATTAAAGGTGGATTTGATAGTAAAATTATAAAGATTAATAATTTGATTTTAGGTCTAAAATATGTACACATCGCCCGTCACTCTTATTAATAAAATAAGATAAGTCGTAACATAGTAGATGTACTGAAGAGTGTATCTAGAATGCAATTTAAAGCTTATTAATAAAGTACTTCTTTTACATTGAAAAGAAATTTGTGTAAATCAATTTAAATTGATTATAAATAATTTATTAAATATTTAATTTGATTTATTTTTTTTTTAAATAGTTATAATTTTTAGTATAAAATAGAAAATAAATTTAGATCAAGGTGTAGCTTATGTTTAAGTAGAAATGGGTTACAATAAATATATTTATACTAAAGCTTATTAATAAAGTATTTCTTTTACATTGAAAAGAAATTTGTGTAAATCAATTTAAATTGATTATAAATAATTTATTAAATATTTAATTTGATTTATTTTTTTTTTAAATAGTTATTATAATTTTTAGTATAAAATAGAAAATATATTTAGATCAAGGTGTAGCTTATGTTTAAGTAGAAATGGGTTACAATAAATATATTTATACGACTATAAATTTGAAATTTTTATTAAAGGTGGATTTGATAGTAAAATTATAAAGATTAATAATTTGATTTTAGCTCTAAAATATGTACACATCGCCCGTCGTTCTTATTAATAAAATAAGATAAGTCGTAACATAGTACATGTACTGAAGAGTGTATATAGAATCCAATTTAAAGCTTATTAATAAAGTATTTCTTTTACATTGAAAAGAAATTTGTGTAAATCAATTTAAATTGATTATAAATAATTTATTTAATATTTAATTTGATTTATTTTTTTTTTAAATAGTTATAATTTTTAGTATAAAATAGAAAATAAATTTAGATCAAGGTGTAGCTTATGTTTAAGTAGAAATGGGTTACAATAAATATATTTATACGACTATAAATTTGAAATTTTTATTAAAGGTGGATTTGATAGTAAAATTATAAAGATTAATAATTTGATTTTAGCTCTAAAATATGTACACATCGCCCGTCGTTCTTATTAATAAAATAAGATAAGTCGTAACATAGTAGATGTACTGAAGAGTGTATCTAGAATGCAATTTAAAGCTTATTAATAAAGTATTTCTTTTACATTGAAAAGAAATTTGTGTAAATCAATTTAAATTGATTATAAATAATTTATTAAATATTTAATTTGATTTATTTTTTTTTTAAATAGTTATTATAATTTTTAGTATAAAATAGAAAATATATTTAGATCAAGGTGTAGCTTATGTTTAAGTAGAAATGGGTTACAATAAATATATTTATACGACTATAAATTCGAAATTTTTATTAAAAGTGGATTTGATAGTAAAATTATAAAGATTAATAATTTGATTTTAGCTCTAAAATATGTACACATATTAATAAAATAAGATAAGTCGTAACATAGTAGATGTACTGAAGAGTGTATCTAGAATGCAATTTAAAGCTTATTAATAAAGTATTTCTTTTACATTGAAAAGAAATTTGTGTAAATCAATTTAAATTGATTATAAATAATTTATTAAATATTTAATTTGATTTATTTTTTTTTTAAATAGTTATTATAATTTTTAGTATAAAATAGAAAATATATTTAGATCAAGGTGTAGCTTATGTTTAAGTAGAAATGGGTTACAATAAATATATTTATACGACTATAAATTTGAAATTTTTATTAAAGGTGGATTTGATAGTAAAATTATAAAGATTAATAATTTGATTTTAGGTCTAAAATATGTACACATCGCCCGTCACTCTTATTAATAAAATAAGATAAGTCGTAACATAGTAGATGTACTGAAGAGTGTATCTAGAATGCAATTTAAAGCTTATTAATAAAGTACTTCTTTTACATTGAAAAGAAATTTGTGTAAATCAATTTAAATTGATTATAAATAATTTATTAAATATTTAATTTGATTTATTTTTTTTTTAAATAGTTATAATTTTTAGTATAAAATAGAAAATAAATTTAGATCAAGGTGTAGCTTATGTTTAAGTAGAAATGGGTTACAATAAATATATTTATACTAAAGCTTATTAATAAAGTATTTCTTTTACATTGAAAAGAAATTTGTGTAAATCAATTTAAATTGATTATAAATAATTTATTAAATATTTAATTTGATTTATTTTTTTTTTAAATAGTTATTATAATTTTTAGTATAAAATAGAAAATATATTTAGATCAAGGTGTAGCTTATGTTTAAGTAGAAATGGGTTACAATAAATATATTTATACGACTATAAATTTGAAATTTTTATTAAAGGTGGATTTGATAGTAAAATTATAAAGATTAATAATTTGATTTTAGCTCTAAAATATGTACACATCGCCCGTCGTTCTTATTAATAAAATAAGATAAGTCGTAACATAGTACATGTACTGAAGAGTGTATATAGAATCCAATTTAAAGCTTATTAATAAAGTATTTCTTTTACATTGAAAAGAAATTTGTGTAAATCAATTTAAATTGATTATAAATAATTTATTTAATATTTAATTTGATTTATTTTTTTTTTAAATAGTTATAATTTTTAGTATAAAATAGAAAATAAATTTAGATCAAGGTGTAGCTTATGTTTAAGTAGAAATGGGTTACAATAAATATATTTATACGACTATAAATTTGAAATTTTTATTAAAGGTGGATTTGATAGTAAAATTATAAAGATTAATAATTTGATTTTAGCTCTAAAATATGTACACATCGCCCGTCGTTCTTATTAATAAAATAAGATAAGTCGTAACATAGTAGATGTACTGAAGAGTGTATCTAGAATGCAATTTAAAGCTTATTAATAAAGTATTTCTTTTACATTGAAAAGAAATTTGTGTAAATCAATTTAAATTGATTATAAATAATTTATTAAATATTTAATTTGATTTATTTTTTTTTTAAATAGTTATTATAATTTTTAGTATAAAATAGAAAATATATTTAGATCAAGGTGTAGCTTATGTTTAAGTAGAAATGGGTTACAATAAATATATTTATACGACTATAAATTCGAAATTTTTATTAAAAGTGGATTTGATAGTAAAATTATAAAGATTAATAATTTGATTTTAGGTCTAAAATATGTACACATCGCCCGTCGTTCTTATTAATAAAATAAGATAAGTCGTAACATAGTAGATGTACTGAAGAGTGTATCTAGAATGCAATTTAAAGCTTATTAATAAAGTATTTCTTTTACATTGAAAAGAAATTTGTGTAAATCAATTTAAATTGATTATAAATAATTTAATAAATATTTAATTTGATTTATTTTTTTTTAAATAGTTATTATAATTTTTAGTATAAAATAGAAAATATATTTAGATCAAGGTGTAGCTTATGTTTAAGTAGAAATGGGTTACAATAAATATATTTACACGACTATAAATTTGAAATTTTTATTAAAGGTGGATTTGATAGTAAAATTATAAAGATTAATAATTTGATTTTAGCTCTAAAATATGTACACATCGCCCGTCACTCTTATTAATAAAATAAGATAAGTCGTAACATAGTAGATGTACTGAAGAGTGTATCTAGAATGCAATTTAAAGCTTATTAATAAAGTATTTCTTTTACATTGAAAAGAAATTTGTGTAAATCAATTTAAATTGATTATAAATAATTTATTAAATATTTAATTTGATTTATTTTTTTTTTTAAATAGTTATTATAATTTTTAGTATAAAATAGAAAATATATTTAGATCAAGGTGTAGCTTATGTTTAAGTAGAAATGGGTTACAATAAATATATTTATACGACTATAAATTTGAAATTTTTATTAAAGGTGGATTTGATAGTAAAATTATAAAGATTAATAATTTGATTTTAGGTCTAAAATATGTACACATCGCCCGTCACTCTTATTAATAAAATAAGATAAGTCGTAACATAGTAGATGTACTGAAGAGTATATCTAGAATGCAATTTAAAGCTTATTAATAAAGTATTTCTTTTACATTGAAAAGAAATTTGTGTAAATCAATTTAAATTGATTATAAATAATTTATTAAATATTTAATTTTATTTATTTTTTTTTAAAAATAGTTATTATAATTTTTAGTATAAAATAGAAAATATATTTAGATCAAGGTGTAGCTTATGTTTAAGTAGAAATGGGTTACAATAAATATATTTATACGACTATAAATTTGAAATTTTTATTAAAGGTGGATTTGATAGTAAAATTATAAAGATTAATAATTTGATTTTAGCTCTAAAATATGTACACATCGCCCGTCACTCTTATTAATAAAATAAGATAAGTCGTAACATAGTAGATGTACTGAAGAGTGTATCTAGAATGCAATTTAAAGCTTATTAATAAAGTATTTCTTTTACATTGAAAAGAAATTTGTGTAAATCAATTTAAATTGATTATAAATAATTTATTAAATATTTAATTTGATTTATTTTTTTTTTTAAATAGTTATTATAATTTTTAGTATAAAATAGAAAATATATTTAGATCAAGGTGTAGCTTATGTTTAAGTAGAAATGGGTTACAATAAATATATTTATACGACTATAAATTTGAAATTTTTATTAAAGGTGGATTTGATAGTAAAATTATAAAGATTAATAATTTGATTTTAGCTCTAAAATATGTACACATCGCCCGTCACTCTTATTAATAAAATAAGATAAGTCGTAACATAGTAGATGTACTGAAGAGTGTATCTAGAATGCAATTTAAAGCTTATTAATAAAGTATTTCTTTTACATTGAAAAGAAATTTGTGTAAATCAATTTAAATTGATTATAAATAATTTATTAAATATTTAATTTTATTTATTTTTTTTTAAAAATAGTTATTATAATTTTTAGTATAAAATAGAAAATATATTTAGATCAAGGTGTAGCTTATGTTTAAGTAGAAATGGGTTACAATAAATATATTTACACGACTATAAATTTGAAATTTTTATTAAAGGTGGATTTGATAGTAAAATTATAAAGATTAATAATTTGATTTTAGCTCTAAAATATGTACACATCGCCCGTCACTCTTATTAATAAAATAAGATAAGTCGTAACATAGTAGATGTACTGAAGAGTGTATCTAGAATGCAATTTAAAGCTTATTAATAAAGTATTTCTTTTACATTGAAAAGAAATTTGTGTAAATCAATTTAAATTGATTATAAATAATTTATTAAATATTTAATTTGATTTATTTTTTTTTTTAAATAGTTATTATAATTTTTAGTATAAAATAGAAAATATATTTAGATCAAGGTGTAGCTTATGTTTAAGTAGAAATGGGTTACAATAAATATATTTATACGACTATAAATTTGAAATTTTTATTAAAGGTGGATTTGATAGTAAAATTATAAAGATTAATAATTTGATTTTAGGTCTAAAATATGTACACATCGCCCGTCACTCTTATTAATAAAATAAGATAAGTCGTAACATAGTAGATGTACTGAAGAGTATATCTAGAATGCAATTTAAAGCTTATTAATAAAGTATTTCTTTTACATTGAAAAGAAATTTGTGTAAATCAATTTAAATTGATTATAAATAATTTATTAAATATTTAATTTTATTTATTTTTTTTTAAAAATAGTTATTATAATTTTTAGTATAAAATAGAAAATATATTTAGATCAAGGTGTAGCTTATGTTTAAGTAGAAATGGGTTACAATAAATATATTTATACGACTATAAATTTGAAATTTTTATTAAAGGTGGATTTGATAGTAAAATTATAAAGATTAATAATTTGATTTTAGCTCTAAAATATGTACACATCGCCCGTCACTCTTATTAATAAAATAAGATAAGTCGTAACATAGTAGATGTACTGAAGAGTGTATCTAGAATGCAATTTAAAGCTTATTAATAAAGTATTTCTTTTACATTGAAAAGAAATTTGTGTAAATCAATTTAAATTGATTATAAATAATTTATTAAATATTTAATTTGATTTATATTTTTTTTAAAATAGTTATTATAATTTTTAGTATAAAATAGAAAATATATTTAGATCAAGGTGTAGCTTATGTTTAAGTAGAAATGGGTTACAATAAATATATTTATACGACTATAAATTTGAAATTTTTATTAAAGGTGGATTTGATAGTAAAATTATAAAGATTAATAATTTGATTTTAGCTCTAAAATATGTACACATCGCCCGTCACTCTTATTAATAAAATAAGATAAGTCGTAACATAGTAGATGTACTGAAGAGTGTATCTAGAATGCAATTTAAAGCTTATTAATAAAGTATTTCTTTTACATTGAAAAGAAATTTGTGTAAATCAATTTAAATTGATTATAAATAATTTATTAAATATTTAATTTTATTTATTTTTTTTTTTAAATAGTTATTATAATTTTTAGTATAAAATAGAAAATATATTTAGATCAAGGTGTAGCTTATGTTTAAGTAGAAATGGGTTACAATAAATATATTTATACGACTATAAATTTGAAATTTTTATTAAAGGTGGATTTGATAGTAAAATTATAAAGATTAATAATTTGATTTTAGGTCTAAAATATGTACACATCGCCCGTCACTCTTATTAATAAAATAAGATAAGTCGTAACATAGTAGATGTACTGAAGAGTATATCTAGAATGCAATTTAAAGCTTATTAATAAAGTATTTCTTTTACATTGAAAAGAAATTTGTGTAAATCAATTTAAATTGATTATAAATAATTTATTAAATATTTAATTTTATTTATTTTTTTTTAAAAATAGTTATTATAATTTTTAGTATAAAATAGAAAATATATTTAGATCAAGGTGTAGCTTATGTTTAAGTAGAAATGGGTTACAATAAATATATTTATACGACTATAAATTTGAAATTTTTATTAAAGGTGGATTTGATAGTAAAATTATAAAGATTAATAATTTGATTTTAGGTCTAAAATATGTACACATCGCCCGTCACTCTTATTAATAAAATAAGATAAGTCGTAACATAGTAGATGTACTGAAGAGTATATCTAGAATGCAATTTAAAGCTTATTAATAAAGTATTTCTTTTACATTGAAAAGAAATTTGTGTAAATCAATTTAAATTGATTATAAATAATTTATTAAATATTTAATTTTATTTATTTTTTTTTAAAAATAGTTATTATAATTTTTAGTATAAAATAGAAAATATATTTAGATCAAGGTGTAGCTTATGTTTAAGTAGAAATGGGTTACAATAAATATATTTACACGACTATAAATTTGAAATTTTTATTAAAGGTGGATTTGATAGTAAAATTATAAAGATTAATAATTTGATTTTAGCTCTAAAATATGTACACATCGCCCGTCACTCTTATTAATAAAATAAGATAAGTCGTAACATAGTAGATGTACTGAAGAGTGTATCTAGAATGCAATTTAAAGCTTATTAATAAAGTATTTCTTTTACATTGAAAAGAAATTTGTGTAAATCAATTTAAATTGATTATAAATAATTTATTAAATATTTAATTTGATTTATTTTTTTTTTTAAATAGTTATTATAATTTTTAGTATAAAATAGAAAATATATTTAGATCAAGGTGTAGCTTATGTTTAAGTAGAAATGGGTTACAATAAATATATTTATACGACTATAAATTCGAAATTTTTATTAAAAGTGGATTTGATAGTAAAATTATAAAGATTAATAATTTGATTTTAGGTCTAAAATATGTACACATCGCCCGTCGTTCTTATTAATAAAATAAGATAAGTCGTAACATAGTAGATGTACTGAAGAGTGTATCTAGAATGCAATTTAAAGCTTATTAATAAAGTATTTCTTTTACATTGAAAAGAAATTTGTGTAAATCAATTTAAATTGATTATAAATAATTTAATAAATATTTAATTTGATTTATTTTTTTTTAAATAGTTATTATAATTTTTAGTATAAAATAGAAAATATATTTAGATCAAGGTGTAGCTTATGTTTAAGTAGAAATGGGTTACAATAAATATATTTACACGACTATAAATTTGAAATTTTTATTAAAGGTGGATTTGATAGTAAAATTATAAAGATTAATAATTTGATTTTAGCTCTAAAATATGTACACATCGCCCGTCACTCTTATTAATAAAATAAGATAAGTCGTAACATAGTAGATGTACTGAAGAGTGTATCTAGAATGCAATTTAAAGCTTATTAATAAAGTATTTCTTTTACATTGAAAAGAAATTTGTGTAAATCAATTTAAATTGATTATAAATAATTTATTAAATATTTAATTTGATTTATTTTTTTTTTTAAATAGTTATTATAATTTTTAGTATAAAATAGAAAATATATTTAGATCAAGGTGTAGCTTATGTTTAAGTAGAAATGGGTTACAATAAATATATTTATACGACTATAAATTTGAAATTTTTATTAAAGGTGGATTTGATAGTAAAATTATAAAGATTAATAATTTGATTTTAGGTCTAAAATATGTACACATCGCCCGTCACTCTTATTAATAAAATAAGATAAGTCGTAACATAGTAGATGTACTGAAGAGTATATCTAGAATGCAATTTAAAGCTTATTAATAAAGTATTTCTTTTACATTGAAAAGAAATTTGTGTAAATCAATTTAAATTGATTATAAATAATTTATTAAATATTTAATTTTATTTATTTTTTTTTAAAAATAGTTATTATAATTTTTAGTATAAAATAGAAAATATATTTAGATCAAGGTGTAGCTTATGTTTAAGTAGAAATGGGTTACAATAAATATATTTATACGACTATAAATTTGAAATTTTTATTAAAGGTGGATTTGATAGTAAAATTATAAAGATTAATAATTTGATTTTAGCTCTAAAATATGTACACATATTAATAAAATAAGATAAGTCGTAACATAGTAGATGTACTGAAGAGTGTATCTAGAATGCAATTTAAAGCTTATTAATAAAGTACTTCTTTTACATTGAAAAGAAATTTGTGTAAATCAATTTAAATTGATTATAAATAATTTATTAAATATTTAATTTTATTTATTTTTTTTTTTAAATAGTTATTATAATTTTTAGTATAAAATAGAAAATATATTTAGATCAAGGTGTAGCTTATGTTTAAGTAGAAATGGGTTACAATAAATATATTTATACGACTATAAATTTGAAATTTTTATTAAAGGTGGATTTGATAGTAAAATTATAAAGATTAATAATTTGATTTTAGCTCTAAAATATGTACACATATTAATAAAATAAGATAAGTCGTAACATAGTAGATGTACTGAAGAGTGTATCTAGAATGCAATTTAAAGCTTATTAATAAAGTATTTCTTTTACATTGAAAAGAAATTTGTGTAAATCAATTTAAATTAATTATAAATAATTTATTAAATATTTAATTTTATTTATTTTTTTTTTTAAATAGTTATTATAATTTTTAGTATAAAATAGAAAATATATTTAGATCAAGGTGTAGCTTATGTTTAAGTAGAAATGGGTTACAATAAATATATTTACACGACTATAAATTTGAAATTTTTATTAAAGGTGGATTTGATAGTAAAATTATAAAGATTAATAATTTGATTTTAGCTCTAAAATATGTACACATCGCCCGTCACTCTTATTAATAAAATAAGATAAGTCGTAACATAGTAGATGTACTGAAGAGTGTATCTAGAATGCAATTTAAAGCTTATTAATAAAGTACTTCTTTTACATTGAAAAGAAATTTGTGTAAATCAATTTAAATTAATTATAAATAATTTATTAAATATTTAATTTTATTTATTTTTTTTTAAAAATAGTTATTATAATTTTTAGTATAAAATAGAAAATATATTTAGATCAAGGTATAGCTTATGTTTAAGTAGAAATGGGTTACAATAAATATATTTATACGACTATAAATTTGAAATTTTTATTAAAGGTGGATTTGATAGTAAAATTATAAAGATTAATAATTTGATTTTAGCTCTAAAATATGTACACATATTAATAAAATAAGATAAGTCGTAACATAGTAGATGTACTGAAGAGTGTATCTAGAATGCAATTTAAAGCTTATTAATAAAGTATTTCTTTTACATTGAAAAGAAATTTGTGTAAATCAATTTAAATTGATTATAAATAATTTATTTAATATTTAATTTGATTTTTTTTTTTTTAAATAGTTATAATTTTTAGTATAAAATAGAAAATAAATTTAGATCAAGGTGTAGCTTATGTTTAAGTAGAAATGGGTTACAATAAATATATTTATACGACTATAAATTTGAAATTTTTATTAAAGGTGGATTTGATAGTAAAATTATAAAGATTAATAATTTGATTTTAGCTCTAAAATATGTACACATCGCCCGTCGTTCTTATTAATAAAATAAGATAAGTCGTAACATAGTAGATGTACTGAAGAGTGTATCTAGAATGCAATTTAAAGCTTATTAATAAAGTATTTCTTTTACATTGAAAAGAAATTTGTGTAAATCAATTTAAATTGATTATAAATAATTTATTTAATATTTAATTTGATTTATTTTTTTTTTAAATAGTTATAATTTTTAGTATAAAATAGAAAATAAATTTAGATCAAGGTGTAGCTTATGTTTAAGTAGAAATGGGTTACAATAAATATATTTATACTAAAGCTTATTAATAAAGTATTTCTTTTACATTGAAAAGAAATTTGTGTAAATCAATTTAAATTGATTATAAATAATTTATTAAATATTTAATTTGATTTATTTTTTTTTAAATAGTTATTATAATTTTTAGTATAAAATAGAAAATATATTTAGATCAAGGTGTAGCTTATGTTTAAGTAGAAATGGGTTACAATAAATATATTTATACGACTATAAATTTGAAATTTTTATTAAAGGTGGATTTGATAGTAAAATTATAAAGATTAATAATTTGATTTTAGCTCTAAAATATGTACACATCGCCCGTCACTCTTATTAATAAAATAAGATAAGTCGTAACATAGTAGATGTACTGAAGAGTGTATCTAGAATGCAATTTAAAGCTTATTAATAAAGTATTTCTTTTACATTGAAAAGAAATTTGTGTAAATCAATTTAAATTGATTATAAATAATTTATTAAATATTTAATTTGATTTATATTTTTTTTAAAATAGTTATTATAATTTTTAGTATAAAATAGAAAATATATTTAGATCAAGGTGTAGCTTATGTTTAAGTAGAAATGGGTTACAATAAATATATTTATACGACTATAAATTTGAAATTTTTATTAAAGGTGGATTTGATAGTAAAATTATAAAGATTAATAATTTGATTTTAGCTCTAAAATATGTACACATCGCCCGTCACTCTTATTAATAAAATAAGATAAGTCGTAACATAGTAGATGTACTGAAGAGTGTATCTAGAATGCAATTTAAAGCTTATTAATAAAGTATTTCTTTTACATTGAAAAGAAATTTGTGTAAATCAATTTAAATTGATTATAAATAATTTATTAAATATTTAATTTGATTTATTTTTTTTTTAAAATAGTTATTATAATTTTTAGTATAAAATAGAAAATATATTTAGATCAAGGTATAGCTTATGTTTAAGTAGAAATGGGTTACAATAAATATATTTATACGACTATAAATTTGAAATTTTTATTAAAGGTGGATTTGATAGTAAAATTATAAAGATTAATAATTTGATTTTAGCTCTAAAATATGTACACATCGCCCGTCACTCTTATTAATAAAATAAGTCGTAACATATTAGATGTACTGAAGAGTGTATCTAGAATGCAATTTAAAGCTTATTAATAAAGTATTTCTTTTACATTGAAAAGAAATTTGTGTAAATCAATTTAAATTGATTATAAATAATTTATTAAATATTTAATTTTATTTATTTTTTTTTAAAAATAGTTATTATAATTTTTAGTATAAAATAGAAAATATATTTAGATCAAGGTGTAGCTTATGTTTAAGTAGAAATGGGTTACAATAAATATATTTATACGACTATAAATTTGAAATTTTTATTAAAGGTGGATTTGATAGTAAAATTATAAAGATTAATAATTTGATTTTAGCTCTAAAATATGTACACATCGCCCGTCACTCTTATTAATAAAATAAGATAAGTCGTAACATAGTAGATGTACTGAAGAGTATATCTAGAATGCAATTTAAAGCTTATTAATAAAGTATTTCTTTTACATTGAAAAGAAATTTGTGTAAATCAATTTAAATTGATTATAAATAATTTATTAAATATTTAATTTTATTTATTTTTTTTTAAAAATAGTTATTATAATTTTTAGTATAAAATAGAAAATATATTTAGATCAAGGTGTAGCTTATGTTTAAGTAGAAATGGGTTACAATAAATATATTTATACGACTATAAATTTGAAATTTTTATTAAAGGTGGATTTGATAGTAAAATTATAAAGATTAATAATTTGATTTTAGCTCTAAAATATGTACACATCGCCCGTCACTCTTATTAATAAAATAAGATAAGTCGTAACATAGTAGATGTACTGAAGAGTGTATCTAGAATGCAATTTAAAGCTTATTAATAAAGTATTTCTTTTACATTGAAAAGAAATTTGTGTAAATCAATTTAAATTGATTATAAATAATTTATTAAATATTTAATTTGATTTATATTTTTTTTAAAATAGTTATTATAATTTTTAGTATAAAATAGAAAATATATTTAGATCAAGGTGTAGCTTATGTTTAAGTAGAAATGGGTTACAATAAATATATTTATACGACTATAAATTTGAAATTTTTATTAAAGGTGGATTTGATAGTAAAATTATAAAGATTAATAATTTGATTTTAGCTCTAAAATATGTACACATCGCCCGTCGTTCTTATTAATAAAATAAGATAAGTCGTAACATAGTAGATGTACTGAAGAGTGTATCTAGAATGCAATTTAAAGCTTATTAATAAAGTATTTCTTTTACATTGAAAAGAAATTTGTGTAAATCAATTTAAATTGATTATAAATAATTTATTAAATATTTAATTTTATTTATTTTTTTTTAAAAATAGTTATTATAATTTTTAGTATAAAATAGAAAATATATTTAGATCAAGGTGTAGCTTATGTTTAAGTAGAAATGGGTTACAATAAATATATTTATACGACTATAAATTTGAAATTTTTATTAAAGGTGGATTTGATAGTAAAATTATAAAGATTAATAATTTGATTTTAGGTCTAAAATATGTACACATCGCCCGTCACTCTTATTAATAAAATAAGATAAGTCGTAACATAGTAGATGTACTGAAGAGTATATCTAGAATGCAATTTAAAGCTTATTAATAAAGTATTTCTTTTACATTGAAAAGAAATTTGTGTAAATCAATTTAAATTGATTATAAATAATTTATTAAATATTTAATTTTATTTATTTTTTTTTAAAAATAGTTATTATAATTTTTAGTATAAAATAGAAAATATATTTAGATCAAGGTGTAGCTTATGTTTAAGTAGAAATGGGTTACAATAAATATATTTATACGACTATAAATTTGAAATTTTTATTAAAGGTGGATTTGATAGTAAAATTATAAAGATTAATAATTTGATTTTAGCTCTAAAATATGTACACATCGCCCGTCACTCTTATTAATAAAATAAGATAAGTCGTAACATAGTAGATGTACTGAAGAGTGTATCTAGAATGCAATTTAAAGCTTATTAATAAAGTATTTCTTTTACATTGAAAAGAAATTTGTGTAAATCAATTTAAATTGATTATAAATAATTTATTAAATATTTAATTTGATTTATATTTTTTTTAAAATAGTTATTATAATTTTTAGTATAAAATAGAAAATATATTTAGATCAAGGTGTAGCTTATGTTTAAGTAGAAATGGGTTACAATAAATATATTTATACGACTATAAATTTGAAATTTTTATTAAAGGTGGATTTGATAGTAAAATTATAAAGATTAATAATTTGATTTTAGCTCTAAAATATGTACACATCGCCCGTCGTTCTTATTAATAAAATAAGATAAGTCGTAACATAGTAGATGTACTGAAGAGTGTATCTAGAATGCAATTTAAAGCTTATTAATAAAGTATTTCTTTTACATTGAAAAGAAATTTGTGTAAATCAATTTAAATTGATTATAAATAATTTATTAAATATTTAATTTGATTTATTTTTTTTTTAAAATAGTTATTATAATTTTTAGTATAAAATAGAAAATATATTTAGATCAAGGTATAGCTTATGTTTAAGTAGAAATGGGTTACAATAAATATATTTATACGACTATAAATTTGAAATTTTTATTAAAGGTGGATTTGATAGTAAAATTATAAAGATTAATAATTTGATTTTAGCTCTAAAATATGTACACATCGCCCGTCGTTCTTATTAATAAAATAAGATAAGTCGTAACATAGTAGATGTACTGAAGAGTGTATCTAGAATGCAATTTAAAGCTTATTAATAAAGTATTTCTTTTACATTGAAAAGAAATTTGTGTAAATCAATTTAAATTGATTATAAATAATTTATTAAATATTTAATTTTATTTATTTTTTTTTTTAAATAGTTATTATAATTTTTAGTATAAAATAGAAAATATATTTAGATCAAGGTGTAGCTTATGTTTAAGTAGAAATGGGTTACAATAAATATATTTACACGACTATAAATTTGAAATTTTTATTAAAGGTGGATTTGATAGTAAAATTATAAAGATTAATAATTTGATTTTAGCTCTAAAATATGTACACATCGCCCGTCACTCTTATTAATAAAATAAGATAAGTCGTAACATAGTAGATGTACTGAAGAGTGTATCTAGAATGCAATTTAAAGCTTATTAATAAAGTATTTCTTTTACATTGAAAAGAAATTTGTGTAAATCAATTTAAATTGATTATAAATAATTTATTAAATATTTAATTTGATTTATATTTTTTTTAAAATAGTTATTATAATTTTTAGTATAAAATAGAAAATATATTTAGATCAAGGTGTAGCTTATGTTTAAGTAGAAATGGGTTACAATAAATATATTTATACGACTATAAATTTGAAATTTTTATTAAAGGTGGATTTGATAGTAAAATTATAAAGATTAATAATTTGATTTTAGCTCTAAAATATGTACACATCGCCCGTCGTTCTTATTAATAAAATAAGATAAGTCGTAACATAGTAGATGTACTGAAGAGTGTATCTAGAATGCAATTTAAAGCTTATTAATAAAGTATTTCTTTTACATTGAAAAGAAATTTGTGTAAATCAATTTAAATTGATTATAAATAATTTATTAAATATTTAATTTTATTTATTTTTTTTTAAAAATAGTTATTATAATTTTTAGTATAAAATAGAAAATATATTTAGATCAAGGTGTAGCTTATGTTTAAGTAGAAATGGGTTACAATAAATATATTTATACGACTATAAATTTGAAATTTTTATTAAAGGTGGATTTGATAGTAAAATTATAAAGATTAATAATTTGATTTTAGGTCTAAAATATGTACACATCGCCCGTCACTCTTATTAATAAAATAAGATAAGTCGTAACATAGTAGATGTACTGAAGAGTATATCTAGAATGCAATTTAAAGCTTATTAATAAAGTATTTCTTTTACATTGAAAAGAAATTTGTGTAAATCAATTTAAATTGATTATAAATAATTTATTAAATATTTAATTTTATTTATTTTTTTTTAAAAATAGTTATTATAATTTTTAGTATAAAATAGAAAATATATTTAGATCAAGGTGTAGCTTATGTTTAAGTAGAAATGGGTTACAATAAATATATTTATACGACTATAAATTTGAAATTTTTATTAAAGGTGGATTTGATAGTAAAATTATAAAGATTAATAATTTGATTTTAGCTCTAAAATATGTACACATCGCCCGTCACTCTTATTAATAAAATAAGATAAGTCGTAACATAGTAGATGTACTGAAGAGTGTATCTAGAATGCAATTTAAAGCTTATTAATAAAGTATTTCTTTTACATTGAAAAGAAATTTGTGTAAATCAATTTAAATTGATTATAAATAATTTATTAAATATTTAATTTGATTTATATTTTTTTTAAAATAGTTATTATAATTTTTAGTATAAAATAGAAAATATATTTAGATCAAGGTGTAGCTTATGTTTAAGTAGAAATGGGTTACAATAAATATATTTATACGACTATAAATTTGAAATTTTTATTAAAGGTGGATTTGATAGTAAAATTATAAAGATTAATAATTTGATTTTAGCTCTAAAATATGTACACATCGCCCGTCGTTCTTATTAATAAAATAAGATAAGTCGTAACATAGTAGATGTACTGAAGAGTGTATCTAGAATGCAATTTAAAGCTTATTAATAAAGTATTTCTTTTACATTGAAAAGAAATTTGTGTAAATCAATTTAAATTGATTATAAATAATTTATTAAATATTTAATTTGATTTATTTTTTTTTTAAAATAGTTATTATAATTTTTAGTATAAAATAGAAAATATATTTAGATCAAGGTATAGCTTATGTTTAAGTAGAAATGGGTTACAATAAATATATTTATACGACTATAAATTTGAAATTTTTATTAAAGGTGGATTTGATAGTAAAATTATAAAGATTAATAATTTGATTTTAGCTCTAAAATATGTACACATCGCCCGTCGTTCTTATTAATAAAATAAGATAAGTCGTAACATAGTAGATGTACTGAAGAGTGTATCTAGAATGCAATTTAAAGCTTATTAATAAAGTATTTCTTTTACATTGAAAAGAAATTTGTGTAAATCAATTTAAATTGATTATAAATAATTTATTAAATATTTAATTTTATTTATTTTTTTTTTTAAATAGTTATTATAATTTTTAGTATAAAATAGAAAATATATTTAGATCAAGGTGTAGCTTATGTTTAAGTAGAAATGGGTTACAATAAATATATTTACACGACTATAAATTTGAAATTTTTATTAAAGGTGGATTTGATAGTAAAATTATAAAGATTAATAATTTGATTTTAGCTCTAAAATATGTACACATCGCCCGTCACTCTTATTAATAAAATAAGATAAGTCGTAACATAGTAGATGTACTGAAGAGTGTATCTAGAATGCAATTTAAAGCTTATTAATAAAGTATTTCTTTTACATTGAAAAGAAATTTGTGTAAATCAATTTAAATTGATTATAAATAATTTATTAAATATTTAATTTGATTTATTTTTTTTTTTAAATAGTTATTATAATTTTTAGTATAAAATAGAAAATATATTTAGATCAAGGTGTAGCTTATGTTTAAGTAGAAATGGGTTACAATAAATATATTTATACGACTATAAATTTGAAATTTTTATTAAAGGTGGATTTGATAGTAAAATTATAAAGATTAATAATTTGATTTTAGGTCTAAAATATGTACACATCGCCCGTCACTCTTATTAATAAAATAAGATAAGTCGTAACATAGTAGATGTACTGAAGAGTATATCTAGAATGCAATTTAAAGCTTATTAATAAAGTATTTCTTTTACATTGAAAAGAAATTTGTGTAAATCAATTTAAATTGATTATAAATAATTTATTAAATATTTAATTTTATTTATTTTTTTTTAAAAATAGTTATTATAATTTTTAGTATAAAATAGAAAATATATTTAGATCAAGGTGTAGCTTATGTTTAAGTAGAAATGGGTTACAATAAATATATTTATACGACTATAAATTTGAAATTTTTATTAAAGGTGGATTTGATAGTAAAATTATAAAGATTAATAATTTGATTTTAGCTCTAAAATATGTACACATCGCCCGTCACTCTTATTAATAAAATAAGATAAGTCGTAACATAGTAGATGTACTGAAGAGTGTATCTAGAATGCAATTTAAAGCTTATTAATAAAGTACTTCTTTTACATTGAAAAGAAATTTGTGTAAATCAATTTAAATTAATTATAAATAATTTATTAAATATTTAATTTTATTTATTTTTTTTTTAAAAATAGTTATTATAATTTTTAGTATAAAATAGAAAATATATTTAGATCAAGGTATAGCTTATGTTTAAGTAGAAATGGGTTACAATAAATATATTTATACGACTATAAATTTGAAATTTTTATTAAAGGTGGATTTGATAGTAAAATTATAAAGATTAATAATTTGATTTTAGCTCTAAAATATATACACATATTAATAAAATAAGATAAGTCGTAACATAGTAGATGTACTGAAGAGTGTATCTAGAATGCAATTTAAAGCTTATTAATAAAGTATTTCTTTTACATTGAAAAGAAATTTGTGTAAATCAATTTAAATTGATTATAAATAATTTATTAAATATTTAATTTGATTTATTTTTTTTTTTAAATAGTTATTATAATTTTTAGTATAAAATAGAAAATATATTTAGATCAAGGTGTAGCTTATGTTTAAGTAGAAATGGGTTACAATAAATATATTTATACGACTATAAATTTGAAATTTTTATTAAAGGTGGATTTGATAGTAAAATTATAAAGATTAATAATTTGATTTTAGCTCTAAAATATGTACACATCGCCCGTCACTCTTATTAATAAAATAAGATAAGTCGTAACATAGTAGATGTACTGAAGAGTATATCTAGAATGCAATTTAAAGCTTATTAATAAAGTATTTCTTTTACATTGAAAAGAAATTTGTGTAAATCAATTTAAATTGATTATAAATAATTTATTAAATATTTAATTTTATTTATTTTTTTTTAAAAATAGTTATTATAATTTTTAGTATAAAATAGAAAATATATTTAGATCAAGGTGTAGCTTATGTTTAAGTAGAAATGGGTTACAATAAATATATTTATACGACTATAAATTTGAAATTTTTATTAAAGGTGGATTTGATAGTAAAATTATAAAGATTAATAATTTGATTTTAGCTCTAAAATATGTACACATATTAATAAAATAAGATAAGTCGTAACATAGTAGATGTACTGAAGAGTGTATCTAGAATGCAATTTAAAGCTTATTAATAAAGTATTTCTTTTACATTGAAAAGAAATTTGTGTAAATCAATTTAAATTGATTATAAATAATTTATTTAATATTTAATTTGATTTTTTTTTTTTTAAATAGTTATAATTTTTAGTATAAAATAGAAAATAAATTTAGATCAAGGTGTAGCTTATGTTTAAGTAGAAATGGGTTACAATAAATATATTTATACGACTATAAATTTGAAATTTTTATTAAAGGTGGATTTGATAGTAAAATTATAAAGATTAATAATTTGATTTTAGCTCTAAAATATGTACACATCGCCCGTCGTTCTTATTAATAAAATAAGATAAGTCGTAACATAGTAGATGTACTGAAGAGTGTATCTAGAATGCAATTTAAAGCTTATTAATAAAGTATTTCTTTTACATTGAAAAGAAATTTGTGTAAATCAATTTAAATTGATTATAAATAATTTATTTAATATTTAATTTGATTTATTTTTTTTTTAAATAGTTATAATTTTTAGTATAAAATAGAAAATAAATTTAGATCAAGGTGTAGCTTATGTTTAAGTAGAAATGGGTTACAATAAATATATTTATACTAAAGCTTATTAATAAAGTATTTCTTTTACATTGAAAAGAAATTTGTGTAAATCAATTTAAATTGATTATAAATAATTTATTAAATATTTAATTTTATTTATTTTTTTTTAAAAATAGTTATTATAATTTTTAGTATAAAATAGAAAATATATTTAGATCAAGGTGTAGCTTATGTTTAAGTAGAAATGGGTTACAATAAATATATTTATACGACTATAAATTTGAAATTTTTATTAAAGGTGGATTTGATAGTAAAATTATAAAGATTAATAATTTGATTTTAGCTCTAAAATATGTACACATATTAATAAAATAAGATAAGTCGTAACATAGTAGATGTACTGAAGAGTGTATCTAGAATGCAATTTAAAGCTTATTAATAAAGTATTTCTTTTACATTGAAAAGAAATTTGTGTAAATCAATTTAAATTGATTATAAATAATTTATTTAATATTTAATTTGATTTTTTTTTTTTTAAATAGTTATAATTTTTAGTATAAAATAGAAAATAAATTTAGATCAAGGTGTAGCTTATGTTTAAGTAGAAATGGGTTACAATAAATATATTTATACGACTATAAATTCGAAATTTTTATTAAAAGTGGATTTGATAGTAAAATTATAAAGATTAATAATTTGATTTTAGGTCTAAAATATGTACACATCGCCCGTCGTTCTTATTAATAAAATAAGATAAGTCGTAACATAGTAGATGTACTGAAGAGTGTATCTAGAATGCAATTTAAAGCTTATTAATAAAGTATTTCTTTTACATTGAAAAGAAATTTGTGTAAATCAATTTAAATTGATTATAAATAATTTAATAAATATTTAATTTGATTTATTTTTTTTTAAATAGTTATTATAATTTTTAGTATAAAATAGAAAATATATTTAGATCAAGGTGTAGCTTATGTTTAAGTAGAAATGGGTTACAATAAATATATTTACACGACTATAAATTTGAAATTTTTATTAAAGGTGGATTTGATAGTAAAATTATAAAGATTAATAATTTGATTTTAGCTCTAAAATATGTACACATCGCCCGTCACTCTTATTAATAAAATAAGATAAGTCGTAACATAGTAGATGTACTGAAGAGTGTATCTAGAATGCAATTTAAAGCTTATTAATAAAGTATTTCTTTTACATTGAAAAGAAATTTGTGTAAATCAATTTAAATTGATTATAAATAATTTATTAAATATTTAATTTGATTTATTTTTTTTTTTAAATAGTTATTATAATTTTTAGTATAAAATAGAAAATATATTTAGATCAAGGTGTAGCTTATGTTTAAGTAGAAATGGGTTACAATAAATATATTTATACGACTATAAATTTGAAATTTTTATTAAAGGTGGATTTGATAGTAAAATTATAAAGATTAATAATTTGATTTTAGGTCTAAAATATGTACACATCGCCCGTCACTCTTATTAATAAAATAAGATAAGTCGTAACATAGTAGATGTACTGAAGAGTGTATCTAGAATGCAATTTAAAGCTTATTAATAAAGTATTTCTTTTACATTGAAAAGAAATTTGTGTAAATCAATTTAAATTGATTATAAATAATTTATTAAATATTTAATTTTATTTATTTTTTTTTAAAAATAGTTATTATAATTTTTAGTATAAAATAGAAAATATATTTAGATCAAGGTGTAGCTTATGTTTAAGTAGAAATGGGTTACAATAAATATATTTATACGACTATAAATTTGAAATTTTTATTAAAGGTGGATTTGATAGTAAAATTATAAAGATTAATAATTTGATTTTAGCTCTAAAATATGTACACATATTAATAAAATAAGATAAGTCGTAACATAGTAGATGTACTGAAGAGTGTATCTAGAATGCAATTTAAAGCTTATTAATAAAGTACTTCTTTTACATTGAAAAGAAATTTGTGTAAATCAATTTAAATTGATTATAAATAATTTATTAAATATTTAATTTTATTTATTTTTTTTTTTAAATAGTTATTATAATTTTTAGTATAAAATAGAAAATATATTTAGATCAAGGTGTAGCTTATGTTTAAGTAGAAATGGGTTACAATAAATATATTTATACGACTATAAATTTGAAATTTTTATTAAAGGTGGATTTGATAGTAAAATTATAAAGATTAATAATTTGATTTTAGCTCTAAAATATGTACACATATTAATAAAATAAGATAAGTCGTAACATAGTAGATGTACTGAAGAGTGTATCTAGAATGCAATTTAAAGCTTATTAATAAAGTATTTCTTTTACATTGAAAAGAAATTTGTGTAAATCAATTTAAATTAATTATAAATAATTTATTAAATATTTAATTTTATTTATTTTTTTTTAAAAATAGTTATTATAATTTTTAGTATAAAATAGAAAATATATTTAGATCAAGGTGTAGCTTATGTTTAAGTAGAAATGGGTTACAATAAATATATTTATACGACTATAAATTTGAAATTTTTATTAAAGGTGGATTTGATAGTAAAATTATAAAGATTAATAATTTGATTTTAGCTCTAAAATATGTACACATCGCCCGTCACTCTTATTAATAAAATAAGATAAGTCGTAACATAGTAGATGTACTGAAGAGTGTATCTAGAATGCAATTTAAAGCTTATTAATAAAGTACTTCTTTTACATTGAAAAGAAATTTGTGTAAATCAATTTAAATTAATTATAAATAATTTATTAAATATTTAATTTTATTTATTTTTTTTTAAAAATAGTTATTATAATTTTTAGTATAAAATAGAAAATATATTTAGATCAAGGTATAGCTTATGTTTAAGTAGAAATGGGTTACAATAAATATATTTATACGACTATAAATTTGAAATTTTTATTAAAGGTGGATTTGATAGTAAAATTATAAAGATTAATAATTTGATTTTAGCTCTAAAATATGTACACATATTAATAAAATAAGATAAGTCGTAACATAGTAGATGTACTGAAGAGTGTATCTAGAATGCAATTTAAAGCTTATTAATAAAGTATTTCTTTTACATTGAAAAGAAATTTGTGTAAATCAATTTAAATTGATTATAAATAATTTATTAAATATTTAATTTTATTTATTTTTTTTTAAAAATAGTTATTATAATTTTTAGTATAAAATAGAAAATATATTTAGATCAAGGTGTAGCTTATGTTTAAGTAGAAATGGGTTACAATAAATATATTTATACGACTATAAATTTGAAATTTTTATTAAAGGTGGATTTGATAGTAAAATTATAAAGATTAATAATTTGATTTTAGCTCTAAAATATGTACACATCGCCCGTCACTCTTATTAATAAAATAAGATAAGTCGTAACATAGTAGATGTACTGAAGAGTATATCTAGAATGCAATTTAAAGCTTATTAATAAAGTATTTCTTTTACATTGAAAAGAAATTTGTGTAAATCAATTTAAATTGATTATAAATAATTTATTAAATATTTAATTTTATTTATTTTTTTTTAAAAATAGTTATTATAATTTTTAGTATAAAATAGAAAATATATTTAGATCAAGGTGTAGCTTATGTTTAAGTAGAAATGGGTTACAATAAATATATTTATACGACTATAAATTTGAAATTTTTATTAAAGGTGGATTTGATAGTAAAATTATAAAGATTAATAATTTGATTTTAGCTCTAAAATATGTACACATATTAATAAAATAAGATAAGTCGTAACATAGTAGATGTACTGAAGAGTGTATCTAGAATGCAATTTAAAGCTTATTAATAAAGTATTTCTTTTACATTGAAAAGAAATTTGTGTAAATCAATTTAAATTGATTATAAATAATTTATTTAATATTTAATTTGATTTTTTTTTTTTTAAATAGTTATAATTTTTAGTATAAAATAGAAAATAAATTTAGATCAAGGTGTAGCTTATGTTTAAGTAGAAATGGGTTACAATAAATATATTTATACGACTATAAATTTGAAATTTTTATTAAAGGTGGATTTGATAGTAAAATTATAAAGATTAATAATTTGATTTTAGCTCTAAAATATGTACACATCGCCCGTCGTTCTTATTAATAAAATAAGATAAGTCGTAACATAGTAGATGTACTGAAGAGTGTATCTAGAATGCAATTTAAAGCTTATTAATAAAGTATTTCTTTTACATTGAAAAGAAATTTGTGTAAATCAATTTAAATTGATTATAAATAATTTATTTAATATTTAATTTGATTTATTTTTTTTTTAAATAGTTATAATTTTTAGTATAAAATAGAAAATAAATTTAGATCAAGGTGTAGCTTATGTTTAAGTAGAAATGGGTTACAATAAATATATTTATACTAAAGCTTATTAATAAAGTATTTCTTTTACATTGAAAAGAAATTTGTGTAAATCAATTTAAATTGATTATAAATAATTTATTAAATATTTAATTTGATTTATTTTTTTTTAAATAGTTATTATAATTTTTAGTATAAAATAGAAAATATATTTAGATCAAGGTGTAGCTTATGTTTAAGTAGAAATGGGTTACAATAAATATATTTATACGACTATAAATTTGAAATTTTTATTAAAGGTGGATTTGATAGTAAAATTATAAAGATTAATAATTTGATTTTAGCTCTAAAATATGTACACATCGCCCGTCACTCTTATTAATAAAATAAGATAAGTCGTAACATAGTAGATGTACTGAAGAGTGTATCTAGAATGCAATTTAAAGCTTATTAATAAAGTATTTCTTTTACATTGAAAAGAAATTTGTGTAAATCAATTTAAATTGATTATAAATAATTTATTAAATATTTAATTTGATTTATATTTTTTTTAAAATAGTTATTATAATTTTTAGTATAAAATAGAAAATATATTTAGATCAAGGTGTAGCTTATGTTTAAGTAGAAATGGGTTACAATAAATATATTTATACGACTATAAATTTGAAATTTTTATTAAAGGTGGATTTGATAGTAAAATTATAAAGATTAATAATTTGATTTTAGCTCTAAAATATGTACACATCGCCCGTCACTCTTATTAATAAAATAAGATAAGTCGTAACATAGTAGATGTACTGAAGAGTGTATCTAGAATGCAATTTAAAGCTTATTAATAAAGTATTTCTTTTACATTGAAAAGAAATTTGTGTAAATCAATTTAAATTGATTATAAATAATTTATTAAATATTTAATTTGATTTATTTTTTTTTTAAAATAGTTATTATAATTTTTAGTATAAAATAGAAAATATATTTAGATCAAGGTATAGCTTATGTTTAAGTAGAAATGGGTTACAATAAATATATTTATACGACTATAAATTTGAAATTTTTATTAAAGGTGGATTTGATAGTAAAATTATAAAGATTAATAATTTGATTTTAGCTCTAAAATATGTACACATCGCCCGTCACTCTTATTAATAAAATAAGATAAGTCGTAACATAGTAGATGTACTGAAGAGTGTATCTAGAATGCAATTTAAAGCTTATTAATAAAGTATTTCTTTTACATTGAAAAGAAATTTGTGTAAATCAATTTAAATTGATTATAAATAATTTATTAAATATTTAATTTTATTTATTTTTTTTTAAAAATAGTTATTATAATTTTTAGTATAAAATAGAAAATATATTTAGATCAAGGTGTAGCTTATGTTTAAGTAGAAATGGGTTACAATAAATATATTTATACGACTATAAATTTGAAATTTTTATTAAAGGTGGATTTGATAGTAAAATTATAAAGAATAATAATTTGATTTTAGCTCTAAAATATGTACACATCGCCCGTCACTCTTATTAATAAAATAAGATAAGTCGTAACATAGTAGATGTACTGAAGAGTATATCTAGAATGCAATTTAAAGCTTATTAATAAAGTATTTCTTTTACATTGAAAAGAAATTTGTGTAAATCAATTTAAATTGATTATAAATAATTTATTAAATATTTAATTTTATTTATTTTTTTTTAAAAATAGTTATTATAATTTTTAGTATAAAATAGAAAATATATTTAGATCAAGGTGTAGCTTATGTTTAAGTAGAAATGGGTTACAATAAATATATTTATACGACTATAAATTTGAAATTTTTATTAAAGGTGGATTTGATAGTAAAATTATAAAGATTAATAATTTGATTTTAGCTCTAAAATATGTACACATCGCCCGTCACTCTTATTAATAAAATAAGATAAGTCGTAACATAGTAGATGTACTGAAGAGTGTATCTAGAATGCAATTTAAAGCTTATTAATAAAGTATTTCTTTTACATTGAAAAGAAATTTGTGTAAATCAATTTAAATTGATTATAAATAATTTATTAAATATTTAATTTGATTTATATTTTTTTTAAAATAGTTATTATAATTTTTAGTATAAAATAGAAAATATATTTAGATCAAGGTGTAGCTTATGTTTAAGTAGAAATGGGTTACAATAAATATATTTATACGACTATAAATTTGAAATTTTTATTAAAGGTGGATTTGATAGTAAAATTATAAAGATTAATAATTTGATTTTAGCTCTAAAATATGTACACATCGCCCGTCGTTCTTATTAATAAAATAAGATAAGTCGTAACATAGTAGATGTACTGAAGAGTGTATCTAGAATGCAATTTAAAGCTTATTAATAAAGTATTTCTTTTACATTGAAAAGAAATTTGTGTAAATCAATTTAAATTGATTATAAATAATTTATTAAATATTTAATTTTATTTATTTTTTTTTAAAAATAGTTATTATAATTTTTAGTATAAAATAGAAAATATATTTAGATCAAGGTGTAGCTTATGTTTAAGTAGAAATGGGTTACAATAAATATATTTATACGACTATAAATTTGAAATTTTTATTAAAGGTGGATTTGATAGTAAAATTATAAAGATTAATAATTTGATTTTAGCTCTAAAATATGTACACATCGCCCGTCACTCTTATTAATAAAATAAGATAAGTCGTAACATAGTAGATGTACTGAAGAGTATATCTAGAATGCAATTTAAAGCTTATTAATAAAGTATTTCTTTTACATTGAAAAGAAATTTGTGTAAATCAATTTAAATTGATTATAAATAATTTATTAAATATTTAATTTTATTTATTTTTTTTTAAAAATAGTTATTATAATTTTTAGTATAAAATAGAAAATATATTTAGATCAAGGTGTAGCTTATGTTTAAGTAGAAATGGGTTACAATAAATATATTTATACGACTATAAATTTGAAATTTTTATTAAAGGTGGATTTTATAGTAAAATTATAAAGATTAATAATTTGATTTTAGCTCTAAAATATGTACACATCGCCCGTCACTCTTATTAATAAAATAAGATAAGTCGTAACATAGTAGATGTACTGAAGAGTGTATCTAGAATGCAATTTAAAGCTTATTAATAAAGTATTTCTTTTACATTGAAAAGAAATTTGTGTAAATCAATTTAAATTGATTATAAATAATTTATTAAATATTTAATTTGATTTATATTTTTTTTAAAATAGTTATTATAATTTTTAGTATAAAATAGAAAATATATTTAGATCAAGGTGTAGCTTATGTTTAAGTAGAAATGGGTTACAATAAATATATTTATACGACTATAAATTTGAAATTTTTATTAAAGGTGGATTTGATAGTAAAATTATAAAGATTAATAATTTGATTTTAGCTCTAAAATATGTACACATCGCCCGTCGTTCTTATTAATAAAATAAGATAAGTCGTAACATAGTAGATGTACTGAAGAGTGTATCTAGAATGCAATTTAAAGCTTATTAATAAAGTATTTCTTTTACATTGAAAAGAAATTTGTGTAAATCAATTTAAATTGATTATAAATAATTTATTAAATATTTAATTTGATTTATATTTTTTTTAAAATAGTTATTATAATTTTTAGTATAAAATAGAAAATATATTTAGATCAAGGTGTAGCTTATGTTTAAGTAGAAATGGGTTACAATAAATATATTTATACGACTATAAATTTGAAATTTTTATTAAAGGTGGATTTGATAGTAAAATTATAAAGATTAATAATTTGATTTTAGCTCTAAAATATGTACACATCGCCCGTCACTCTTATTAATAAAATAAGATAAGTCGTAACATAGTAGATGTACTGAAGAGTATATCTAGAATGCAATTTAAAGCTTATTAATAAAGTATTTCTTTTACATTGAAAAGAAATTTGTGTAAATCAATTTAAATTGATTATAAATAATTTATTAAATATTTAATTTTATTTATTTTTTTTTAAAAATAGTTATTATAATTTTTAGTATAAAATAGAAAATATATTTAGATCAAGGTGTAGCTTATGTTTAAGTAGAAATGGGTTACAATAAATATATTTATACGACTATAAATTTGAAATTTTTATTAAAGGTGGATTTTATAGTAAAATTATAAAGATTAATAATTTGATTTTAGCTCTAAAATATGTACACATCGCCCGTCACTCTTATTAATAAAATAAGATAAGTCGTAACATAGTAGATGTACTGAAGAGTGTATCTAGAATGCAATTTAAAGCTTATTAATAAAGTATTTCTTTTACATTGAAAAGAAATTTGTGTAAATCAATTTAAATTGATTATAAATAATTTATTAAATATTTAATTTGATTTATATTTTTTTTAAAATAGTTATTATAATTTTTAGTATAAAATAGAAAATATATTTAGATCAAGGTGTAGCTTATGTTTAAGTAGAAATGGGTTACAATAAATATATTTAATACGACTATAAATTTGAAATTTTTATTAAAGGTGGATTTGATAGTAAAATTATAAAGATTAATAATTTGATTTTAGCTCTAAAATATGTACACATCGCCCGTCGTTCTTATTAATAAAATAAGATAAGTCGTAACATAGTAGATGTACTGAAGAGTGTATCTAGAATGCAATTTAAAGCTTATTAATAAAGTATTTCTTTTACATTGAAAAGAAATTTGTGTAAATCAATTTAAATTGATTATAAATAATTTATTAAATATTTAATTTTATTTATTTTTTTTAAAAATAGTTATTATAATTTTTAGTATAAAATAGAAAATATATTTAGATCAAGGTGTAGCTTATGTTTAAGTAGAAATGGGTTACAATAAATATATTTATACGACTATAAATTTGAAATTTTTATTAAAGGTGGATTTGATAGTAAAATTATAAAGATTAATAATTTGATTTTAGCTCTAAAATATGTACACATCGCCCGTCACTCTTATTAATAAAATAAGATAAGTCGTAACATAGTAGATGTACTGAAGAGTATATCTAGAATGCAATTTAAAGCTTATTAATAAAGTATTTCTTTTACATTGAAAAGAAATTTGTGTAAATCAATTTAAATTGATTATAAATAATTTATTAAATATTTAATTTTATTTATTTTTTTTTAAAAATAGTTATTATAATTTTTAGTATAAAATAGAAAATATATTTAGATCAAGGTGTAGCTTATGTTTAAGTAGAAATGGGTTACAATAAATATATTTATACGACTATAAATTTGAAATTTTTATTAAAGGTGGATTTGATAGTAAAATTATAAAGATTAATAATTTGATTTTAGCTCTAAAATATGTACACATATTAATAAAATAAGATAAGTCGTAACATAGTAGATGTACTGAAGAGTGTATCTAGAATGCAATTTAAAGCTTATTAATAAAGTATTTCTTTTACATTGAAAAGAAATTTGTGTAAATCAATTTAAATTGATTATAAATAATTTATTTAATATTTAATTTGATTTATTTTTTTTTTAAATAGTTATAATTTTTAGTATAAAATAGAAAATAAATTTAGATCAAGGTGTAGCTTATGTTTAAGTAGAAATGGGTTACAATAAATATATTTATACGACTATAAATTTGAAATTTTTATTAAAGGTGGATTTGATAGTAAAATTATAAAGATTAATAATTTGATTTTAGCTCTAAAATATGTACACATCGCCCGTCGTTCTTATTAATAAAATAAGATAAGTCGTAACATAGTAGATGTACTGAAGAGTGTATCTAGAATGCAATTTAAAGCTTATTAATAAAGTATTTCTTTTACATTGAAAAGAAATTTGTGTAAATCAATTTAAATTGATTATAAATAATTTATTTAATATTTAATTTGATTTATTTTTTTTTTAAATAGTTATAATTTTTAGTATAAAATAGAAAATAAATTTAGATCAAGGTGTAGCTTATGTTTAAGTAGAAATGGGTTACAATAAATATATTTATACTAAAGCTTATTAATAAAGTATTTCTTTTACATTGAAAAGAAATTTGTGTAAATCAATTTAAATTGATTATAAATAATTTATTAAATATTTAATTTGATTTATTTTTTTTTAAATAGTTATTATAATTTTTAGTATAAAATAGAAAATATATTTAGATCAAGGTGTAGCTTATGTTTAAGTAGAAATGGGTTACAATAAATATATTTATACGACTATAAATTTGAAATTTTTATTAAAGGTGGATTTGATAGTAAAATTATAAAGATTAATAATTTGATTTTAGCTCTAAAATATGTACACATCGCCCGTCACTCTTATTAATAAAATAAGATAAGTCGTAACATAGTAGATGTACTGAAGAGTGTATCTAGAATGCAATTTAAAGCTTATTAATAAAGTATTTCTTTTACATTGAAAAGAAATTTGTGTAAATCAATTTAAATTGATTATAAATAATTTATTAAATATTTAATTTGATTTATATTTTTTTTAAAATAGTTATTATAATTTTTAGTATAAAATAGAAAATATATTTAGATCAAGGTGTAGCTTATGTTTAAGTAGAAATGGGTTACAATAAATATATTTATACGACTATAAATTTGAAATTTTTATTAAAGGTGGATTTGATAGTAAAATTATAAAGATTAATAATTTGATTTTAGCTCTAAAATATGTACACATCGCCCGTCACTCTTATTAATAAAATAAGATAAGTCGTAACATAGTAGATGTACTGAAGAGTGTATCTAGAATGCAATTTAAAGCTTATTAATAAAGTATTTCTTTTACATTGAAAAGAAATTTGTGTAAATCAATTTAAATTGATTATAAATAATTTATTAAATATTTAATTTGATTTATTTTTTTTTTAAATAGTTATTATAATTTTTAGTATAAAATAGAAAATATATTTAGATCAAGGTGTAGCTTATGTTTAAGTAGAAATGGGTTACAATAAATATATTTATACGACTATAAATTTGAAATTTTTATTAAAGGTGGATTTGATAGTAAAATTATAAAGATTAATAATTTGATTTTAGCTCTAAAATATGTACACATCGCCCGTCACTCTTATTAATAAAATAAGATAAGTCGTAACATAGTAGATGTACTGAAGAGTGTATCTAGAATGCAATTTAAAGCTTATTAATAAAGTATTTCTTTTACATTGAAAAGAAATTTGTGTAAATCAATTTAAATTGATTATAAATAATTTATTAAATATTTAATTTTATTTATTTTTTTTTAAAAATAGTTATTATAATTTTTAGTATAAAATAGAAAATATATTTAGATCAAGGTGTAGCTTATGTTTAAGTAGAAATGGGTTACAATAAATATATTTATACGACTATAAATTTGAAATTTTTATTAAAGGTGGATTTGATAGTAAAATTATAAAGATTAATAATTTGATTTTAGCTCTAAAATATGTACACATCGCCCGTCACTCTTATTAATAAAATAAGATAAGTCGTAACATAGTAGATGTACTGAAGAGTATATCTAGAATGCAATTTAAAGCTTATTAATAAAGTATTTCTTTTACATTGAAAAGAAATTTGTGTAAATCAATTTAAATTGATTATAAATAATTTATTAAATATTTAATTTTATTTATTTTTTTTTAAAAATAGTTATTATAATTTTTAGTATAAAATAGAAAATATATTTAGATCAAGGTGTAGCTTATGTTTAAGTAGAAATGGGTTACAATAAATATATTTATACGACTATAAATTTGAAATTTTTATTAAAGGTGGATTTGATAGTAAAATTATAAAGATTAATAATTTGATTTTAGCTCTAAAATATGTACACATCGCCCGTCACTCTTATTAATAAAATAAGATAAGTCGTAACATAGTAGATGTACTGAAGAGTGTATCTAGAATGCAATTTAAAGCTTATTAATAAAGTATTTCTTTTACATTGAAAAGAAATTTGTGTAAATCAATTTAAATTGATTATAAATAATTTATTAAATATTTAATTTGATTTATATTTTTTTTAAAATAGTTATTATAATTTTTAGTATAAAATAGAAAATATATTTAGATCAAGGTGTAGCTTATGTTTAAGTAGAAATGGGTTACAATAAATATATTTATACGACTATAAATTTGAAATTTTTATTAAAGGTGGATTTGATAGTAAAATTATAAAGATTAATAATTTGATTTTAGCTCTAAAATATGTACACATCGCCCGTCGTTCTTATTAATAAAATAAGATAAGTCGTAACATAGTAGATGTACTGAAGAGTGTATCTAGAATGCAATTTAAAGCTTATTAATAAAGTATTTCTTTTACATTGAAAAGAAATTTGTGTAAATCAATTTAAATTGATTATAAATAATTTATTTAATATTTAATTTGATTTATTTTTTTTTTAAATAGTTATAATTTTTAGTATAAAATAGAAAATAAATTTAGATCAAGGTGTAGCTTATGTTTAAGTAGAAATGGGTTACAATAAATATATTTATACGACTATAAATTTGAAATTTTTATTAAAGGTGGATTTGATAGTAAAATTATAAAGATTAATAATTTGATTTTAGCTCTAAAATATGTACACATCGCCCGTCACTCTTATTAATAAAATAAGATAAGTCGTAACATAGTAGATGTACTGAAGAGTGTATCTAGAATGCAATTTAAAGCTTATTAATAAAGTATTTCTTTTACATTGAAAAGAAATTTGTGTAAATCAATTTAAATTGATTATAAATAATTTATTAAATATTTAATTTGATTTATATTTTTTTTAAAATAGTTATTATAATTTTTAGTATAAAATAGAAAATATATTTAGATCAAGGTGTAGCTTATGTTTAAGTAGAAATGGGTTACAATAAATATATTTATACGACTATAAATTTGAAATTTTTATTAAAGGTGGATTTGATAGTAAAATTATAAAGATTAATAATTTGATTTTAGCTCTAAAATATGTACACATCGCCCGTCGTTCTTATTAATAAAATAAGATAAGTCGTAACATAGTAGATGTACTGAAGAGTGTATCTAGAATGCAATTTAAAGCTTATTAATAAAGTATTTCTTTTACATTGAAAAGAAATTTGTGTAAATCAATTTAAATTGATTATAAATAATTTATTAAATATTTAATTTGATTTATTTTTTTTTTAAATAGTTATTATAATTTTTAGTATAAAATAGAAAATATATTTAGATCAAGGTGTAGCTTATGTTTAAGTAGAAATGGGTTACAATAAATATATTTATACGACTATAAATTTGAAATTTTTATTAAAGGTGGATTTGATAGTAAAATTATAAAGATTAATAATTTGATTTTAGCTCTAAAATATGTACACATCGCCCGTCACTCTTATTAATAAAATAAGATAAGTCGTAACATAGTAGATGTACTGAAGAGTATATCTAGAATGCAATTTAAAGCTTATTAATAAAGTATTTCTTTTACATTGAAAAGAAATTTGTGTAAATCAATTTAAATTGATTATAAATAATTTATTAAATATTTAATTTTATTTATTTTTTTTTAAAAATAGTTATTATAATTTTTAGTATAAAATAGAAAATATATTTAGATCAAGGTGTAGCTTATGTTTAAGTAGAAATGGGTTACAATAAATATATTTATACGACTATAAATTTGAAATTTTTATTAAAGGTGGATTTGATAGTAAAATTATAAAGATTAATAATTTGATTTTAGCTCTAAAATATGTACACATATTAATAAAATAAGATAAGTCGTAACATAGTAGATGTACTGAAGAGTGTATCTAGAATGCAATTTAAAGCTTATTAATAAAGTATTTCTTTTACATTGAAAAGAAATTTGTGTAAATCAATTTAAATTGATTATAAATAATTTATTAAATATTTAATTTTATTTATTTTTTTTTAAAAATAGTTATTATAATTTTTAGTATAAAATAGAAAATATATTTAGATCAAGGTGTAGCTTATGTTTAAGTAGAAATGGGTTACAATAAATATATTTATACGACTATAAATTTGAAATTTTTATTAAAGGTGGATTTGATAGTAAAATTATAAAGATTAATAATTTGATTTTAGCTCTAAAATATGTACACATATTAATAAAATAAGATAAGTCGTAACATAGTAGATGTACTGAAGAGTGTATCTAGAATGCAATTTAAAGCTTATTAATAAAGTATTTCTTTTACATTGAAAAGAAATTTGTGTAAATCAATTTAAATTGATTATAAATAATTTATTAAATATTTAATTTTATTTATTTTTTTTTAAAAATAGTTATTATAATTTTTAGTATAAAATAGAAAATATATTTAGATCAAGGTGTAGCTTATGTTTAAGTAGAAATGGGTTACAATAAATATATTTATACGACTATAAATTTGAAATTTTTATTAAAGGTGGATTTGATAGTAAAATTATAAAGATTAATAATTTGATTTTAGCTCTAAAATATGTACACATCGCCCGTCGTTCTTATTAATAAAATAAGATAAGTCGTAACATAGTAGATGTACTGAAGAGTGTATCTAGAATGCAATTTAAAGCTTATTAATAAAGTATTTCTTTTACATTGAAAAGAAATTTGTGTAAATCAATTTAAATTGATTATAAATAATTTATTAAATATTTAATTTTATTTATTTTTTTTTTAAAATAGTTATTATAATTTTTAGTATAAAATAGAAAATATATTTAGATCAAGGTGTAGCTTATGTTTAAGTAGAAATGGGTTACAATAAATATATATATACGACTATAAATTTGAAATTTTTATTAAAGGTGGATTTGATAGTAAAATTATAAAGATTAATAATTTGATTTTAGCTCTAAAATATGTACACATATTAATAAAATAAGATAAGTCGTAACATAGTAGATGTACTGAAGAGTGTATCTAGAATGCAATTTAAAGCTTATTAATAAAGTATTTCTTTTACATTGAAAAGAAATTTGTGTAAATCAATTTAAATTGATTATAAATAATTTATTAAATATTTAATTTTATTTATTTTTTTTTTAAAATAGTTATTATAATTTTTAGTATAAAATAGAAAATATATTTAGATCAAGGTGTAGCTTATGTTTAAGTAGAAATGGGTTACAATAAATATATTTATACGACTATAAATTTGAAATTTTTATTAAAGGTGGATTTGATAGTAAAATTATAAAGATTAATAATTTGATTTTAGCTCTAAAATATGTACACATATTAATAAAATAAGATAAGTCGTAACATAGTAGATGTACTGAAGAGTGTATCTAGAATGCAATTTAAAGCTTATTAATAAAGTACTTCTTTTACATTGAAAAGAAATTTGTGTAAATCAATTTAAATTGATTATAAATAATTTATTAAATATTTAATTTTATTTATTTTTTTTTAAAATAGTTATTATAATTTTTAGTATAAAATAGAAAATATATTTAGATCAAGGTGTAGCTTATGTTTAAGTAGAAATGGGTTACAATAAATATATATATACGACTATAAATTTGAAATTTTTATTAAAGGTGGATTTGATAGTAAAATTATAAAGATTAATAATTTGATTTTAGCTCTAAAAAATGTACACATCGCCTGTCACTCTTATTAATAAAATAAGATAAGTCGTAACATAGTAGATGTACTGAAGAGTGTATCTAGAATGCAATTTAAAGCTTATTAATAAAGTATTTCTTTTACATTGAAAAGAAATTTGTGTAAATCAATTTAAATTGATTATAAATAATTTATTAAATATTTAATTTTATTTATTTTTTTTTAAAAATAGTTATTATAATTTTTAGTATAAAATAGAAAATATATTTAGATCAAGGTGTAGCTTATGTTTAAGTAGAAATGGGTTACAATAAATATATTTATACGACTATAAATTTGAAATTTTTATTAAAGGTGGATTTGATAGTAAAATTATAAAGATTAATAATTTGATTTTAGCTCTAAAATATGTACACATATTAATAAAATAAGATAAGTCGTAACATAGTAGATGTACTGAAGAGTGTATCTAGAATGCAATTTAAAGCTTATTAATAAAGTATTTCTTTTACATTGAAAAGAAATTTGTGTAAATCAATTTAAATTGATTATAAATAATTTATTAAATATTTAATTTTATTTATTTTTTTTTAAAAATAGTTATTATAATTTTTAGTATAAAATAGAAAATATATTTAGATCAAGGTGTAGCTTATGTTTAAGTAGAAATGGGTTACAATAAATATATTTATACGACTATAAATTTGAAATTTTTATTAAAGGTGGATTTGATAGTAAAATTATAAAGATTAATAATTTGATTTTAGCTCTAAAATATGTACACATATTAATAAAATAAGATAAGTCGTAACATAGTAGATGTACTGAAGAGTGTATCTAGAATGCAATTTAAAGCTTATTAATAAAGTATTTCTTTTACATTGAAAAGAAATTTGTGTAAATCAATTTAAATTGATTATAAATAATTTATTAAATATTTAATTTTATTTATTTTTTTTTAAAAATAGTTATTATAATTTTTAGTATAAAATAGAAAATATATTTAGATCAAGGTGTAGCTTATGTTTAAGTAGAAATGGGTTACAATAAATATATTTATACGACTATAAATTTGAAATTTTTATTAAAGGTGGATTTGATAGTAAAATTATAAAGATTAATAATTTGATTTTAGGTCTAAAATATGTACACATCGCCCGTCGTTCTTATTAATAAAATAAGATAAGTCGTAACATAGTAGATGTACTGAAGAGTGTATCTAGAATGCAATTTAAAGCTTATTAATAAAGTACTTCTTTTACATTGAAAAGAAATTTGTGTAAATCAATTTAAATTGATTATAAATAATTTATTAAATATTTAATTTGATTTATTTTTTTTTTAAATAGTTATAATTTTTAGTATAAAATAGAAAATATATTTAGATCAAGGTGTAGCTTATGTTTAAGTAGAAATGGGTTACAATAAATATATTTATACGACTATAAATTTGAAATTTTTATTAAAGGTGGATTTGATAGTAAAATTATAAAGATTAATAATTTGATTTTAGCTCTAAAATATGTACACATCGCCCGTCACTCTTATTAATAAAATAAGATAAGTCGTAACATAGTAGATGTACTGAAGAGTGTATCTAGAATGCAATTTAAAGCTTATTAATAAAGTATTTCTTTTACATTGAAAAGAAATTTGTGTAAATCAATTTAAATTGATTATAAATAATTTATTAAATATTTAATTTGATTTATATTTTTTTTAAAATAGTTATTATAATTTTTAGTATAAAATAGAAAATATATTTAGATCAAGGTGTAGCTTATGTTTAAGTAGAAATGGGTTACAATAAATATATTTATACGACTATAAATTTGAAATTTTTATTAAAGGTGGATTTGATAGTAAAATTATAAAGATTAATAATTTGATTTTAGGTCTAAAATATGTACACATCGCCCGTCGTTCTTATTAATAAAATAAGATAAGTCGTAACATAGTAGATGTACTGAAGAGTGTATCTAGAATGCAATTTAAAGCTTATTAATAAAGTACTTCTTTTACATTGAAAAGAAATTTGTGTAAATCAATTTAAATTGATTATAAATAATTTATTAAATATTTAATTTGATTTATTTTTTTTTTAAATAGTTATTATAATTTTTAGTATAAAATAGAAAATATATTTAGATCAAGGTGTAGCTTATGTTTAAGTAGAAATGGGTTACAATAAATATATTTATACGACTATAAATTTGAAATTTTTATTAAAGGTGGATTTGATAGTAAAATTATAAAGATTAATAATTTGATTTTAGCTCTAAAATATGTACACATCGCCCGTCGTTCTTATTAATAAAATAAGATAAGTCGTAACATAGTAGATGTACTGAAGAGTGTATCTAGAATGCAATTTAAAGCTTATTAATAAAGTATTTCTTTTACATTGAAAAGAAATTTGTGTAAATCAATTTAAATTGATTATAAATAATTTATTAAATATTTAATTTGATTTATTTTTTTTTTTAAATAGTTATTATAATTTTTAGTATAAAATAGAAAATATATTTAGATCAAGGTGTAGCTTATGTTTAAGTAGAAATGGGTTACAATAAATATATTTATACGACTATAAATTTGAAATTTTTATTAAAGGTGGATTTGATAGTAAAATTATAAAGATTAATAATTTGATTTTAGGTCTAAAATATGTACACATCGCCCGTCGTTCTTATTAATAAAATAAGATAAGTCGTAACATAGTAGATGTACTGAAGAGTGTATCTAGAATGCAATTTAAAGCTTATTAATAAAGTACTTCTTTTACATTGAAAAGAAATTTGTGTAAATCAATTTAAATTGATTATAAATAATTTATTAAATATTTAATTTGATTTATTTTTTTTTTAAATAGTTATAATTTTTAGTATAAAATAGAAAATATATTTAGATCAAGGTGTAGCTTATGTTTAAGTAGAAATGGGTTACAATAAATATATTTATACGACTATAAATTTGAAATTTTTATTAAAGGTGGATTTGATAGTAAAATTATAAAGATTAATAATTTGATTTTAGCTCTAAAATATGTACACATCGCCCGTCGTTCTTATTAATAAAATAAGATAAGTCGTAACATAGTAGATGTACTGAAGAGTGTATCTAGAATGCAATTTAAAGCTTATTAATAAAGTACTTCTTTTACATTGAAAAGAAATTTGTGTAAATCAATTTAAATTGATTATAAATAATTTATTAAATATTTAATTTGATTTATTTTTTTTTTAAATAGTTATTATAATTTTTAGTATAAAATAGAAAATATATTTAGATCAAGGTGTAGCTTATGTTTAAGTAGAAATGGGTTACAATAAATATATTTATACGACTATAAATTTGAAATTTTTATTAAAGGTGGATTTGATAGTAAAATTATAAAGATTAATAATTTGATTTTAGCTCTAAAATATGTACACATCGCCCGTCACTCTTATTAATAAAATAAGATAAGTCGTAACATAGTAGATGTACTGAAGAGTGTATCTAGAATGCAATTTAAAGCTTATTAATAAAGTATTTCTTTTACATTGAAAAGAAATTTGTGTAAATCAATTTAAATTGATTATAAATAATTTATTAAATATTTAATTTTATTTATTTTTTTTTAAAAATAGTTATTATAATTTTTAGTATAAAATAGAAAATATATTTAGATCAAGGTGTAGCTTATGTTTAAGTAGAAATGGGTTACAATAAATATATTTATACGACTATAAATTTGAAATTTTTATTAAAGGTGGATTTGATAGTAAAATTATAAAGATTAATAATTTGATTTTAGCTCTAAAATATGTACACATCGCCCGTCGTTCTTATTAATAAAATAAGATAAGTCGTAACATAGTAGATGTACTGAAGAGTGTATCTAGAATGCAATTTAAAGCTTATTAATAAAGTATTTCTTTTACATTGAAAAGAAATTTGTGTAAATCAATTTAAATTGATTATAAATAATTTATTAAATATTTAATTTTATTTATTTTTTTTTAAAAATAGTTATTATAATTTTTAGTATAAAATAGAAAATGTTACGATTTTAGTTATGAAATTATACTTTTTATTGTTCAACTTCAAGACAAGACCAAAGACAAGAAAAAACAAAAACTCATTTCTAGAGAAGAAGTTAAAGGGATAGTAAATTCATATTATCGATAACTTAACATTTTCTCCCTTAATATGAATTCACCATTTACAAAAAATAAAAATAAAAATTACTTCAAACCTAGCAATCTCACAAACTTTTCATGTTTATCTTTACTCAGATTTTTTGTTAAAATATCAGCTATCATATCGTTAGTACTTAAATATTCCAGTTGTATTTCCTTTTTATTTATGATTTCCCTAACGAAATGATACCTAATATCAATGTGTTTGCTGCGACTATGATACGTAGCATTTCGAGCAAGCTGTTGTGCACTTAAGTTGTCGCTATATAACACAATATTGTTTTTCTGCACTCCAATTTCTGCGAGCAAATTCTTCAAATATATGGCTTCCTTCACAGCAGAAGCAATCGCCATGTATTCGGCCTCGGTTGTACTGAGCGCAACACTATTCTGACGTTTAGATTCCCAAGAAAATACACTATTAGCCAACATAAACGCATAACCGGTGTAGGACTTTCTGTCAATAGAATTGCTGCCCCAGTCGGCATCTACATAACCCACAATAGGCTCGCCTGTCGCTCGATACACTAATTTGTTTTTGTACAACCAATTTGGAAACCAGCGTCCAGTGGAGTTGAAACTTTACGACACTGTTCCATTTTATGTGATTTCAGAAGTTCTTTTATATATTTTTCTTGACCAATCGAAATTGCACCTGTTTCCCCTTCACGCTCTATGTCCATGCCCAAAAAATCTGTTATGGGACCTTTATCCACACAGTCAAACTCAAACATGATTTGTTTTTTAATATGGATCAAGTCATCTTTAACTTCACTGCTAATAATAAGGTCATCTACATATACAGCAATTAGATTTAAATGACCTTTAGAATACATTTTGTACAGACATGGTTCGTTGATACAAGGCGTAAAACCAATTCTTCGAAGAGCATCATCAAGACTTTGATTCCACTCCCTTCCAGACTGCTTCAACCCATAAATAGCTTTATTAAGTTTAAGCACTTGATTTGGGCTTGCAGTACATTCAAAATATTCGGGTTGATGCATATAGACGACATCATTGAGTTTACTATTCAAATATGCTGTACATACGTCCATTTGGTGAGTATACATTTTTCGTTCTACCGCTAATGCCAGTATCATACGAATAGTTGAGTAACGTACTACTGGTGAAAATGTATCTGTGTAATTCACGCCAAACTCCTGGTTACAACCCTTAGCTACCAAACGGGCTTTAAAACGTTTTACATTTCCATTTTTATCATATTTAACAGTATACACCCATTTTGAACCAATTACTTTTGCGTCTTTCGGCAAATCTACTACAGTCCATGTGTTGTTGGAAATAAGCGCATCATATTCTTCTTTCATGGCTTTTTGCCACTCATTGGCATATATACTTTCCTTTACCTCAGCCAAATTTCGAGGAATTCGTATTTCTTGTTTGCTTTGCATTATATTGACAGTATTGTATTGTTTTCTTGGCCTTCCAGGCTTACCTGTCCTAATGATTTTTGGCCTACCTGCTTTAATTGTTTTTTCAGTATTATTATTATCACAAATATCCGGAGCCTTATTTTCAACATCGTTGACAATTTCATCATCGGCAGATTCATATGTTTCTTCAGTGTCAGTATCGTTAACACTATCATTATCAATATCGTTATCGTTAAATTGTAATTTAGCTTTTTGATCTATCAATATTGGAGACACATTTTCTTTTTCATCATTATTGTGTAGGATTGCATCGGAAAAATCAACTACATTTGGCTCTATTGTACGTTCCATAAACATCACATCACGTTTTATTACAACTGAACGTGATACAGGATCATACAACCTATAAGCTTTGGATTTAGTTGAATACCCGACCATTATATAAGATTTTCCTTTGGGTTCAAATTTCTTGGTACGTTTAGTTTCTAATGCAACCGCTGGTGATCCAAAAATTCTAAAATGTTTAACATTTGGTTTGTGGCCACACCATGCTTCATAAGGAGTCATGCCATTTAAGGACGCTGAAGGTGATCTATTTCGAATGTACACAGCAGTCGCTACGGCTTCAGCCCAAAAACTTTCATTTAAGCTTGATTGATACAACATACTGCGTGCCATTTCAACAATTGTACGATTGGCTCTTTCAGCGACGCCATTTTGTTGAGGGCTATATGGTACTGTTGTTTGATGTTTGATACCTTGTTCACAAAGATATTGACTAAATTGCATATTAATATATTCACGCCCATTATCACTACGAATGGACTTTATTTTCTTGCCTGTTTGTCGTTCAACGTATTGTTTAAAAGTCTTAAAATTTTCAAAAACCTCACTTTTAGATTTTATAAAGTATACAAATATTTTCCGTGAGTAATCATCGATGAACGTTAAAAAATATTCAGATCCAGCAAGAGATTTTGTTTGAAATGGGCCGCATAAGTCTGTGTGTATAGTTTCTAATATATCTTTTGCATATTTTTCACTTGAACGCGGAAAAGGACTACGTGTTATTTTACACTTGAGACATGTATCACACTTATTTTCTTTTACAAACTCAGCTTTCTCAAGACCATACACCATTTCCTTACATTTCAATTCTTGTAGACTAGTAACGTTTAAGTGACCATAGCGCTGATGCCACTTGGTACCATTTTCAATTCTAGCAGAAAAGCACTTATTATTATTATTATATATATCAAGTAGAAATAGCTTATTTTGTTTTACTGCTTTCATCTTTGTTTGACCTTGTTTGTTAATAATACGAGCATTATCATTATCAAAAATGACTTTTGAATCTTTTTCCACTATTTTTGCGACCGAAATAAAATTTCCATTCATATTTGGTACGTACAGCACGTTTCTTAGAACTATAGGGCCTTCTTTTGTTAAAAATCTCACATCACCAACGCCATCTGCTGTTATATATTTGTTACCAGCTAAACTAATTTTTTCACTGTGGTGTTCTAGTGATGAGAACATATTAATATCGCAACACATATGCGAAGTTGCACCGCTGTCGAGTACCCAAGTGCGTGAACTTATTTGTTGAGCATCTGCTGCAGCTAGTACAGAATATTCGCTTTCTTTTTCTCTCACACTTGATAATTTTTTACCTTTGTTTCGACAATTTGCTGCGTAGTGACCACTTTGTTTGCATTTGAAACATTTTACGTTTACCTTTTTTTCTTTTGACGCCATTTTATTTCTAGCCACATATGCCTGCGTTTCGACATTCTCCGAATTAATCGTACTTTTTCGTTGATATTCTTCTAGAAGTTTCGATTTGGTTACACTTAACGATGGCAGATCGTCTCTTGTCTCTATAGCTACAACAAAATATTCGTATTCCTTAGGCAAACTAGATAATAATATTATAACCTTTAACTGCTCCTGTAGCTCAACACCCGCTTCGTTTAATTTTTCAATTACATCGCAGAAATCATTTAAATATTGAGACATTTCTGCTGTACTACTCATACGCATATATATTAATTTTTTGTACAGTGATACTTTATGTACCGGTCCTCTTGAGCAATGTATATTCTCTAAAGCCTTCCATGCTTCGGCAGAGGTTTTACATTGTTTAAAGTGATTTAGCTGCGTTGATTTTACACTTAGCACGATGGTTGCTAGAGCTTTTTCATCCAAACTATCCCAATCTGAAGGATTTTCTGCTTGTTCTCTTTTATATTTTTCGCAGACCACTTTCCATTGATCTGCATGCACAAGCACACTCTTCATCTGCGTTCGCCATGCGTCATAATTAGTATCGTTGAGTTTTTCTATATTATACAACGAATTCATTCTCTTTTACGGCAATGCGAATTTATAAACGTGATGACTGGGCTCATAACCTATGTTACGATTTTAGTTATGAAATTATACTTTTTATTGTTCAACTTCAAGACAAGACCAAAGACAAGAAAAAACAAAAACTCATTTCTAGAGAAGAAGTTAAAGGGATAGTAAATTCATATTATCGATAACTTAACAGAAAATATATTTAGATCAAGGTGTAGCTTATGTTTAAGTAGAAATGGGTTACAATAAATATATATATACGACTATAAATTTGAAATTTTTATTAAAGGTGGATTTGATAGTAAAATTATAAAGATTAATAATTTGATTTTAGCTCTAAAAAATGTACACATCGCCTGTCACTCTTATTAATAAAATAAGATAAGTCGTAACATAGTAGATGTACTGAAGAGTGTATCTAGAATGCAATTTAAAGCTTATTAATAAAGTATTTCTTTTACATTGAAAAGAAATTTGTGTAAATCAATTTAAATTGATTATAAATAATTTATTAAATATTTAATTTGATTTATTTTTTTTTTTAAATAGTTATTATAATTTTTAGTATAAAATAGAAAATATATTTAGATCAAGGTGTAGCTTATGTTTAAGTAGAAATGGGTTACAATAAATATATTTATACGACTATAAATTTGAAATTTTTATTAAAGGTGGATTTGATAGTAAAATTATAAAGATTAATAATTTGATTTTAGGTCTAAAATATGTACACATCGCCCGTCGTTCTTATTAATAAAATAAGATAAGTCGTAACATAGTAGATGTACTGAAGAGTGTATCTAGAATGCAATTTAAAGCTTATTAATAAAGTACTTCTTTTACATTGAAAAGAAATTTGTGTAAATCAATTTAAATTGATTATAAATAATTTATTAAATATTTAATTTGATTTATTTTTTTTTTAAATAGTTATAATTTTTAGTATAAAATAGAAAATATATTTAGATCAAGGTGTAGCTTATGTTTAAGTAGAAATGGGTTACAATAAATATATTTATACGACTATAAATTTGAAATTTTTATTAAAGGTGGATTTGATAGTAAAATTATAAAGATTAATAATTTGATTTTAGCTCTAAAATATGTACACATCGCCCGTCGTTCTTATTAATAAAATAAGATAAGTCGTAACATAGTAGATGTACTGAAGAGTGTATCTAGAATGCAATTTAAAGCTTATTAATAAAGTATTTCTTTTACATTGAAAAGAAATTTGTGTAAATCAATTTAAATTGATTATAAATAATTTATTAAATATTTAATTTGATTTATTTTTTTTTTTAAATAGTTATTATAATTTTTAGTATAAAATAGAAAATATATTTAGATCAAGGTGTAGCTTATGTTTAAGTAGAAATGGGTTACAATAAATATATTTATACGACTATAAATTTGAAATTTTTATTAAAGGTGGATTTGATAGTAAAATTATAAAGATTAATAATTTGATTTTAGGTCTAAAATATGTACACATCGCCCGTCGTTCTTATTAATAAAATAAGATAAGTCGTAACATAGTAGATGTACTGAAGAGTGTATCTAGAATGCAATTTAAAGCTTATTAATAAAGTACTTCTTTTACATTGAAAAGAAATTTGTGTAAATCAATTTAAATTGATTATAAATAATTTATTAAATATTTAATTTGATTTATTTTTTTTTTAAATAGTTATAATTTTTAGTATAAAATAGAAAATATATTTAGATCAAGGTGTAGCTTATGTTTAAGTAGAAATGGGTTACAATAAATATATTTATACGACTATAAATTTGAAATTTTTATTAAAGGTGGATTTGATAGTAAAATTATAAAGATTAATAATTTGATTTTAGCTCTAAAATATGTACACATCGCCCGTCGTTCTTATTAATAAAATAAGATAAGTCGTAACATAGTAGATGTACTGAAGAGTGTATCTAGAATGCAATTTAAAGCTTATTAATAAAGTACTTCTTTTACATTGAAAAGAAATTTGTGTAAATCAATTTAAATTGATTATAAATAATTTATTAAATATTTAATTTGATTTATTTTTTTTTTAAAATAGTTATTATAATTTTTAGTATAAAATAGAAAATATATTTAGATCAAGGTGTAGCTTATGTTTAAGTAGAAATGGGTTACAATAAATATATTTATACGACTATAAATTTGAAATTTTTATTAAAGGTGGATTTGATAGTAAAATTATAAAGATTAATAATTTGATTTTAGCTCTAAAATATGTACACATCGCCCGTCACTCTTATTAATAAAATAAGATAAGTCGTAACATAGTAGATGTACTGAAGAGTGTATCTAGAATGCAATTTAAAGCTTATTAATAAAGTATTTCTTTTACATTGAAAAGAAATTTGTGTAAATCAATTTAAATTGATTATAAATAATTTATTAAATATTTAATTTTATTTATTTTTTTTTAAAAATAGTTATTATAATTTTTAGTATAAAATAGAAAATATATTTAGATCAAGGTGTAGCTTATGTTTAAGTAGAAATGGGTTACAATAAATATATTTATACGACTATAAATTTGAAATTTTTATTAAAGGTGGATTTGATAGTAAAATTATAAAGATTAATAATTTGATTTTAGCTCTAAAATATGTACACATCGCCCGTCGTTCTTATTAATAAAATAAGATAAGTCGTAACATAGTAGATGTACTGAAGAGTGTATCTAGAATGCAATTTAAAGCTTATTAATAAAGTATTTCTTTTACATTGAAAAGAAATTTGTGTAAATCAATTTAAATTGATTATAAATAATTTATTAAATATTTAATTTTATTTATTTTTTTTTAAAAATAGTTATTATAATTTTTAGTATAAAATAGAAAATATATTTAGATCAAGGTGTAGCTTATGTTTAAGTAGAAATGGGTTACAATAAATATATATATACGACTATAAATTTGAAATTTTTATTAAAGGTGGATTTGATAGTAAAATTATAAAGATTAATAATTTGATTTTAGCTCTAAAAAATGTACACATCGCCTGTCACTCTTATTAATAAAATAAGATAAGTCGTAACATAGTAGATGTACTGAAGAGTGTATCTAGAATGCAATTTAAAGCTTATTAATAAAGTATTTCTTTTACATTGAAAAGAAATTTGTGTAAATCAATTTAAATTGATTATAAATAATTTATTAAATATTTAATTTTATTTATTTTTTTTTAAAAATAGTTATTATAATTTTTAGTATAAAATAGAAAATATATTTAGATCAAGGTGTAGCTTATGTTTAAGTAGAAATGGGTTACAATAAATATATTTATACGACTATAAATTTGAAATTTTTATTAAAGGTGGATTTGATAGTAAAATTATAAAGATTAATAATTTGATTTTAGCTCTAAAATATGTACACATATTAATAAAATAAGATAAGTCGTAACATAGTAGATGTACTGAAGAGTGTATCTAGAATGCAATTTAAAGCTTATTAATAAAGTATTTCTTTTACATTGAAAAGAAATTTGTGTAAATCAATTTAAATTGATTATAAATAATTTATTAAATATTTAATTTTATTTATTTTTTTTTAAAAATAGTTATTATAATTTTTAGTATAAAATAGAAAATATATTTAGATCAAGGTGTAGCTTATGTTTAAGTAGAAATGGGTTACAATAAATATATTTATACGACTATAAATTTGAAATTTTTATTAAAGGTGGATTTGATAGTAAAATTATAAAGATTAATAATTTGATTTTAGCTCTAAAATATGTACACATATTAATAAAATAAGATAAGTCGTAACATAGTAGATGTACTGAAGAGTGTATCTAGAATGCAATTTAAAGCTTATTAATAAAGTATTTCTTTTACATTGAAAAGAAATTTGTGTAAATCAATTTAAATTGATTATAAATAATTTATTAAATATTTAATTTTATTTATTTTTTTTTAAAAATAGTTATTATAATTTTTAGTATAAAATAGAAAATATATTTAGATCAAGGTGTAGCTTATGTTTAAGTAGAAATGGGTTACAATAAATATATTTATACGACTATAAATTTGAAATTTTTATTAAAGGTGGATTTGATAGTAAAATTATAAAGATTAATAATTTGATTTTAGCTCTAAAATATGTACACATCGCCCGTCGTTCTTATTAATAAAATAAGATAAGTCGTAACATAGTAGATGTACTGAAGAGTGTATCTAGAATGCAATTTAAAGCTTATTAATAAAGTACTTCTTTTACATTGAAAAGAAATTTGTGTAAATCAATTTAAATTGATTATAAATAATTTATTAAATATTTAATTTTATTTATTTTTTTTTTAAATAGTTATAATTTTTAGTATAAAATAGAAAATATATTTAGATCAAGGTGTAGCTTATGTTTAAGTAGAAATGGGTTACAATAAATATATTTATACGACTATAAATTTGAAATTTTTATTAAAGGTGGATTTGATAGTAAAATTATAAAGATTAATAATTTGATTTTAGCTCTAAAATATGTACACATCGCCCGTCACTCTTATTAATAAAATAAGATAAGTCGTAACATAGTAGATGTACTGAAGAGTGTATCTAGAATGCAATTTAAAGCTTATTAATAAAGTATTTCTTTTACATTGAAAAGAAATTTGTGTAAATCAATTTAAATTGATTATAAATAATTTATTAAATATTTAATTTGATTTATATTTTTTTTAAAATAGTTATTATAATTTTTAGTATAAAATAGAAAATATATTTAGATCAAGGTGTAGCTTATGTTTAAGTAGAAATGGGTTACAATAAATATATTTATACGACTATAAATTTGAAATTTTTATTAAAGGTGGATTTGATAGTAAAATTATAAAGATTAATAATTTGATTTTAGGTCTAAAATATGTACACATCGCCCGTCGTTCTTATTAATAAAATAAGATAAGTCGTAACATAGTAGATGTACTGAAGAGTGTATCTAGAATGCAATTTAAAGCTTATTAATAAAGTACTTCTTTTACATTGAAAAGAAATTTGTGTAAATCAATTTAAATTGATTATAAATAATTTATTAAATATTTAATTTGATTTATTTTTTTTTTTAAATAGTTATTATAATTTTTAGTATAAAATAGAAAATATATTTAGATCAAGGTGTAGCTTATGTTTAAGTAGAAATGGGTTACAATAAATATATTTATACGACTATAAATTTGAAATTTTTATTAAAGGTGGATTTGATAGTAAAATTATAAAGATTAATAATTTGATTTTAGCTCTAAAATATGTACACATCGCCCGTCGTTCTTATTAATAAAATAAGATAAGTCGTAACATAGTAGATGTACTGAAGAGTGTATCTAGAATGCAATTTAAAGCTTATTAATAAAGTATTTCTTTTACATTGAAAAGAAATTTGTGTAAATCAATTTAAATTGATTATAAATAATTTATTAAATATTTAATTTGATTTATTTTTTTTTTTAAATAGTTATTATAATTTTTAGTATAAAATAGAAAATATATTTAGATCAAGGTGTAGCTTATGTTTAAGTAGAAATGGGTTACAATAAATATATTTATACGACTATAAATTTGAAATTTTTATTAAAGGTGGATTTGATAGTAAAATTATAAAGATTAATAATTTGATTTTAGGTCTAAAATATGTACACATCGCCCGTCGTTCTTATTAATAAAATAAGATAAGTCGTAACATAGTAGATGTACTGAAGAGTGTATCTAGAATGCAATTTAAAGCTTATTAATAAAGTACTTCTTTTACATTGAAAAGAAATTTGTGTAAATCAATTTAAATTGATTATAAATAATTTATTAAATATTTAATTTGATTTATTTTTTTTTTAAATAGTTATAATTTTTAGTATAAAATAGAAAATATATTTAGATCAAGGTGTAGCTTATGTTTAAGTAGAAATGGGTTACAATAAATATATTTATACGACTATAAATTTGAAATTTTTATTAAAGGTGGATTTGATAGTAAAATTATAAAGATTAATAATTTGATTTTAGCTCTAAAATATGTACACATCGCCCGTCACTCTTATTAATAAAATAAGATAAGTCGTAACATAGTAGATGTACTGAAGAGTGTATCTAGAATGCAATTTAAAGCTTATTAATAAAGTATTTCTTTTACATTGAAAAGAAATTTGTGTAAATCAATTTAAATTGATTATAAATAATTTATTAAATATTTAATTTGATTTATATTTTTTTTAAAATAGTTATTATAATTTTTAGTATAAAATAGAAAATATATTTAGATCAAGGTGTAGCTTATGTTTAAGTAGAAATGGGTTACAATAAATATATTTATACGACTATAAATTTGAAATTTTTATTAAAGGTGGATTTGATAGTAAAATTATAAAGATTAATAATTTGATTTTAGGTCTAAAATATGTACACATCGCCCGTCGTTCTTATTAATAAAATAAGATAAGTCGTAACATAGTAGATGTACTGAAGAGTGTATCTAGAATGCAATTTAAAGCTTATTAATAAAGTACTTCTTTTACATTGAAAAGAAATTTGTGTAAATCAATTTAAATTGATTATAAATAATTTATTAAATATTTAATTTGATTTATTTTTTTTTTAAATAGTTATTATAATTTTTAGTATAAAATAGAAAATATATTTAGATCAAGGTGTAGCTTATGTTTAAGTAGAAATGGGTTACAATAAATATATTTATACGACTATAAATTTGAAATTTTTATTAAAGGTGGATTTGATAGTAAAATTATAAAGATTAATAATTTGATTTTAGCTCTAAAATATGTACACATCGCCCGTCGTTCTTATTAATAAAATAAGATAAGTCGTAACATAGTAGATGTACTGAAGAGTGTATCTAGAATGCAATTTAAAGCTTATTAATAAAGTATTTCTTTTACATTGAAAAGAAATTTGTGTAAATCAATTTAAATTGATTATAAATAATTTATTAAATATTTAATTTGATTTATTTTTTTTTTAAATAGTTATTATAATTTTTAGTATAAAATAGAAAATATATTTAGATCAAGGTGTAGCTTATGTTTAAGTAGAAATGGGTTACAATAAATATATTTATACGACTATAAATTTGAAATTTTTATTAAAGGTGGATTTGATAGTAAAATTATAAAGATTAATAATTTGATTTTAGGTCTAAAATATGTACACATCGCCCGTCGTTCTTATTAATAAAATAAGATAAGTCGTAACATAGTAGATGTACTGAAGAGTGTATCTAGAATGCAATTTAAAGCTTATTAATAAAGTACTTCTTTTACATTGAAAAGAAATTTGTGTAAATCAATTTAAATTGATTATAAATAATTTATTAAATATTTAATTTGATTTATTTTTTTTTTAAATAGTTATAATTTTTAGTATAAAATAGAAAATATATTTAGATCAAGGTGTAGCTTATGTTTAAGTAGAAATGGGTTACAATAAATATATTTATACGACTATAAATTTGAAATTTTTATTAAAGGTGGATTTGATAGTAAAATTATAAAGATTAATAATTTGATTTTAGCTCTAAAATATGTACACATCGCCCGTCACTCTTATTAATAAAATAAGATAAGTCGTAACATAGTAGATGTACTGAAGAGTGTATCTAGAATGCAATTTAAAGCTTATTAATAAAGTATTTCTTTTACATTGAAAAGAAATTTGTGTAAATCAATTTAAATTGATTATAAATAATTTATTAAATATTTAATTTGATTTATATTTTTTTTAAAATAGTTATTATAATTTTTAGTATAAAATAGAAAATATATTTAGATCAAGGTGTAGCTTATGTTTAAGTAGAAATGGGTTACAATAAATATATTTATACGACTATAAATTTGAAATTTTTATTAAAGGTGGATTTGATAGTAAAATTATAAAGATTAATAATTTGATTTTAGGTCTAAAATATGTACACATCGCCCGTCGTTCTTATTAATAAAATAAGATAAGTCGTAACATAGTAGATGTACTGAAGAGTGTATCTAGAATGCAATTTAAAGCTTATTAATAAAGTACTTCTTTTACATTGAAAAGAAATTTGTGTAAATCAATTTAAATTGATTATAAATAATTTATTAAATATTTAATTTGATTTATTTTTTTTTTAAATAGTTATTATAATTTTTAGTATAAAATAGAAAATATATTTAGATCAAGGTGTAGCTTATGTTTAAGTAGAAATGGGTTACAATAAATATATTTATACGACTATAAATTTGAAATTTTTATTAAAGGTGGATTTGATAGTAAAATTATAAAGATTAATAATTTGATTTTAGCTCTAAAATATGTACACATCGCCCGTCGTTCTTATTAATAAAATAAGATAAGTCGTAACATAGTAGATGTACTGAAGAGTGTATCTAGAATGCAATTTAAAGCTTATTAATAAAGTATTTCTTTTACATTGAAAAGAAATTTGTGTAAATCAATTTAAATTGATTATAAATAATTTATTAAATATTTAATTTGATTTATTTTTTTTTTAAATAGTTATTATAATTTTTAGTATAAAATAGAAAATATATTTAGATCAAGGTGTAGCTTATGTTTAAGTAGAAATGGGTTACAATAAATATATTTATACGACTATAAATTTGAAATTTTTATTAAAGGTGGATTTGATAGTAAAATTATAAAGATTAATAATTTGATTTTAGCTCTAAAATATGTACACATCGCCCGTCGTTCTTATTAATAAAATAAGATAAGTCGTAACATAGTAGATGTACTGAAGAGTGTATCTAGAATGCAATTTAAAGCTTATTAATAAAGTATTTCTTTTACATTGAAAAGAAATTTGTGTAAATCAATTTAAATTGATTATAAATAATTTATTAAATATTTAATTTGATTTTTTTTTTTTTAAATAGTTATTATAATTTTTAGTATAAAATAGAAAATATATTTAGATCAAGGTGTAGCTTATGTTTAAGTAGAAATGGGTTACAATAAATATATTTATACGACTATAAATTTGAAATTTTTATTAAAGGTGGATTTGATAGTAAAATTATAAAGATTAATAATTTGATTTTAGCTCTAAAATATGTACACATCGCCCGTCGTTCTTATTAATAAAATAAGATAAGTCGTAACATAGTAGATGTACTGAAGAGTGTATCTAGAATGCAATTTAAAGCTTATTAATAAAGTATTTCTTTTACATTGAAAAGAAATTTGTGTAAATCAATTTAAATTGATTATAAATAATTTATTAAATATTTAATTTGATTTATTTTTTTTTTAAATAGTTATTATAATTTTTAGTATAAAATAGAAAATATATTTAGATCAAGGTGTAGCTTATGTTTAAGTAGAAATGGGTTACAATAAATATATTTATACGACTATAAATTTGAAATTTTTATTAAAGGTGGATTTGATAGTAAAATTATAAAGATTAATAATTTGATTTTAGCTCTAAAATATGTACACATCGCCCGTCACTCTTATTAATAAAATAAGATAAGTCGTAACATAGTAGATGTACTGAAGAGTGTATCTAGAATGCAATTTAAAGCTTATTAATAAAGTATTTCTTTTACATTGAAAAGAAATTTGTGTAAATCAATTTAAATTGATTATAAATAATTTATTAAATATTTAATTTGATTTATATTTTTTTTAAAATAGTTATTATAATTTTTAGTATAAAATAGAAAATATATTTAGATCAAGGTGTAGCTTATGTTTAAGTAGAAATGGGTTACAATAAATATATTTATACGACTATAAATTTGAAATTTTTATTAAAGGTGGATTTGATAGTAAAATTATAAAGATTAATAATTTGATTTTAGGTCTAAAATATGTACACATCGCCCGTCGTTCTTATTAATAAAATAAGATAAGTCGTAACATAGTAGATGTACTGAAGAGTGTATCTAGAATGCAATTTAAAGCTTATTAATAAAGTACTTCTTTTACATTGAAAAGAAAATTGTGTAAATCAATTTAAATTGATTATAAATAATTTATTAAATATTTAATTTGATTTATTTTTTTTTTAAATAGTTATTATAATTTTTAGTATAAAATAGAAAATATATTTAGATCAAGGTGTAGCTTATGTTTAAGTAGAAATGGGTTACAATAAATATATTTATACGACTATAAATTTGAAATTTTTATTAAAGGTGGATTTGATAGTAAAATTATAAAGATTAATAATTTGATTTTAGCTCTAAAATATGTACACATCGCCCGTCGTTCTTATTAATAAAATAAGATAAGTCGTAACATAGTAGATGTACTGAAGAGTGTATCTAGAATGCAATTTAAAGCTTATTAATAAAGTATTTCTTTTACATTGAAAAGAAATTTGTGTAAATCAATTTAAATTGATTATAAATAATTTATTAAATATTTAATTTGATTTATTTTTTTTTTAAATAGTTATTATAATTTTTAGTATAAAATAGAAAATATATTTAGATCAAGGTGTAGCTTATGTTTAAGTAGAAATGGGTTACAATAAATATATTTATACGACTATAAATTTGAAATTTTTATTAAAGGTGGATTTGATAGTAAAATTATAAAGATTAATAATTTGATTTTAGCTCTAAAATATGTACACATCGCCCGTCGTTCTTATTAATAAAATAAGATAAGTCGTAACATAGTAGATGTACTGAAGAGTGTATCTAGAATGCAATTTAAAGCTTATTAATAAAGTATTTCTTTTACATTGAAAAGAAATTTGTGTAAATCAATTTAAATTGATTATAAATAATTTATTAAATATTTAATTTGATTTTTTTTTTTTTTAAATAGTTATTATAATTTTTAGTATAAAATAGAAAATATATTTAGATCAAGGTGTAGCTTATGTTTAAGTAGAAATGGGTTACAATAAATATATTTATACGACTATAAATTTGAAATTTTTATTAAAGGTGGATTTGATAGTAAAATTATAAAGATTAATAATTTGATTTTAGGTCTAAAATATGTACACATCGCCCGTCGTTCTTATTAATAAAATAAGATAAGTCGTAACATAGTAGATGTACTGAAGAGTGTATCTAGAATGCAATTTAAAGCTTATTAATAAAGTACTTCTTTTACATTGAAAAGAAATTTGTGTAAATCAATTTAAATTGATTATAAATAATTTATTAAATATTTAATTTGATTTATATTTTTTTTAAAATAGTTATTATAATTTTTAGTATAAAATAGAAAATATATTTAGATCAAGGTGTAGCTTATGTTTAAGTAGAAATGGGTTACAATAAATATATTTATACGACTATAAATTTGAAATTTTTATTAAAGGTGGATTTGATAGTAAAATTATAAAGATTAATAATTTGATTTTAGGTCTAAAATATGTACACATCGCCCGTCGTTCTTATTAATAAAATAAGATAAGTCGTAACATAGTAGATGTACTGAAGAGTGTATCTAGAATGCAATTTAAAGCTTATTAATAAAGTACTTCTTTTACATTGAAAAGAAATTTGTGTAAATCAATTTAAATTGATTATAAATAATTTATTAAATATTTAATTTGATTTATATTTTTTTTTAAATAGTTATTATAATTTTTAGTATAAAATAGAAAATATATTTAGATCAAGGTGTAGCTTATGTTTAAGTAGAAATGGGTTACAATAAATATATTTATACGACTATAAATTTGAAATTTTTATTAAAGGTGGATTTGATAGTAAAATTATAAAGATTAATAATTTGATTTTAGCTCTAAAATATGTACACATCGCCCGTCGTTCTTATTAATAAAATAAGATAAGTCGTAACATAGTAGATGTACTGAAGAGTGTATCTAGAATGCAATTTAAAGCTTATTAATAAAGTATTTCTTTTACATTGAAAAGAAATTTGTGTAAATCAATTTAAATTGATTATAAA